>JAEPBF010000187.1:0-2400000 GCA_019739055.1 Passiflora organensis | reverse complement strand
ACATTTTCTCCAAATATTTCTCATTGCTATTTTTTTGTTTTATGTTTTTGGGTTTACTGCAGATGTGGTCATGAGTTCTGTTACACTTGTGGGAAAGAATGGATAAACAAAGGAGCAACGTGTAAGTGCAAGATCTGGGATGAGGGTAACATTATACGTGATGGACGTCGTCGAGGTTGATTTGATCTAACCTTGTTGTGTTCTGATCCAAGTAGCAAGGGAAAGAACTGTTTGTGAAGCGAAGTAGATGGATATCCTTTCTGTTAGATTTACGTCTTAAGCACATATTTTCTTAAAATCAAAGGTTGTCATAGATGAGGTTTGGACTTTGGACTACTCACCATGGTATTTTACTACTTACAGAGAACAGTTTCGTTTAGTGGTTTCAGGTTTGGCTTACTTTAGTATGTGTGTTTTGTAACGCCTCGATGCAGGGTCTTTTTGTTCAATTCTCTTGCCATATGGTGAATTCTGATGAATTTCAAATTTCATAGTCGATTTTAGCATGAACTGTTGAATATATGAGATGGCATAGGATTAATGAAAACCTAATATAAATCGAGTTAAGACTTCATTTTTCAAATGTTTCTGTTGCAAGCACATTCATTAATGTAAAGTAGCATCTTGGTGATAAAATCGATTGTGAGATATGTTTGTATCTTCAGATTTGTTTGTATGTTTTGTATCATTAAACCCAATTTTAACCTCGCTAAGGTACAGAAATCATTCAACATGCTCTTTAATATCATTTATTAGATGCAGCCAGATCCCTATCAAGAACCATTCAAAATATATCATCAAGACGTATACCCAACAATCATGTGAAGCAAAATGTCTCCAAGACTACCTTAAAACAAAATTTCACAACCACCTAAAATAATCCAAATGTCCAACCAAAAACAGATCCACTCTCATCATATTTAACGCGGTAGAAGATTGATGAAAATTGTAAACTTATTGGTCAAAATAATCAAAGAGTTACTTTGTCATTTTATTTAATATGAATTGTAAAAATATGTAGTAATAAAAAGAGATTTTACAAATGGAATCGTCAATGATCTTTATTTTTTAAACAAAACCAAACATAGAATTGATTATACTAATTCTAAATTAAATGTATCCTAAAACTAATCTCATTCTTTTTATTCTTTTAATTCACTCAATTCTAGTAGCCAAAAATAAAATTAGACATTTTTTTTTTCATAGGTCACAAGTAAAACAATCCCAAGACATAAAAAAAACATAGAAATGAGTCTTTAATACATCAATAACAATTCAACACTGTTATTTCTAATAAAGGTAAGAGGTTTTTAGATTCTTGAATAGAGCAAACAACATAATCAAATTTGGAAGTCAGTCATAGATAGTAAAATCTTTTCAATAACAACAACACCTTTGACTTTCATTTTGTTGGCAATGGCAACTTGCCAAGAGAGCGAGAGAAAATCAAATATTAGAAAATAAAATTGAATAAATAATTGAGATAAGATTGGAGAAAATCAGTTCTATTCTATTGGATTGAATACAACCACTAAACCACTAAAATAAACATAAAATACACTAAGAAGCACACTGGTCAGTCATTCATCTAGTACCTCGTTCGTATACGTTTCCAACGTTTTCTATTCTTCTGCTGTCTGACTGTATTAGTGACTACTGGGTTATTCGGTAATTGAACCGCAGGTGCAGATTCCCCTCACCCAAGCCCAACGGCTTGCTCCCCATTTTACCACTAATACAAACAGCCATTGCTACCAACCTTTTTGGGGCTTTCTCGATTATGATTTCATTTCCTTCTCGCGGTCCCCACTCTTACTCTTCCTGAAAATTGTTAAATATACAGTATGATATGGTTATCAAAGAATCTTACTTTATGGATTTCTCCTCAATTTCACCTATATTCCCTCTGTGCTCTTTTCCCAAATTCCCAGATCCCACACTCCTCAAGCCCCGTCTTCCATCAGTGTTTCTTACTTGGCGTCATACTTAAGCTTTTAGATTTTACAATCCAACTCTGTCCTCGGTTTTTCGACTTTTTTTCCACAATGGGTACTCTGTTTCTCCCACTACCATCACCACCACATCTTATTTTCATCAAAACCTAATAATTCTGTCTACAAACTAACCTTTTGGGTTGGTGATACCTTACAGGTTGCTGTACCTAGTCGCATAATCGATGAAGTCCCGATCTTTCCGAACAAATTAAGCTCCTTTTCTTTTTTTTTTAGTCCGCTGCTACAATGGATCCGAATCGTTATGGTTACTATCCGTCATTTGCCACTCAAAGAAATGGAGGTGGAAAACGGTACGCCAGAGTACGGCAAATGGGTGTTCAAGACCAAATCAGTGAGTTTCTGAAAGGGGCCGGTGAGATGAGTGTGCAGTTCGCTAAAGGGTGTAGGGATGTAGTGATGCAGAGCTTTCTCGGGGAGGATTCTTTTATTGTGAGGAACCTTGGGAGGGAATCTTATGTGGGAAAGAGATTTGAGAGTGGACGTGGGAGACTATGGAAAAAACTCCAAGTCTTCAATGAGTACTTGCCTGAAGATAAGGATCCATTCCATGCTTGGTCTGTCATTTGCTTCGTTTTAGTTCTTGCCCTTGTAGGTAAGTTATGATTTTTCTCTTTTGGGCTTTGATTTTTTATTTGTTGATAATGTATATAAATAGGTTAAGATTACATTGAAATGGATAAAAGATGTTCATTTACATTCTCTGTTTGTAAATCAATCTTCCACAGGATGTGTTACAGCATAATGCTTCTTTAGCCGTAATTGGTGATTGCTTTCTCTCTGAACCTTTATACTATGTAGCTTTAATCATTAGATTTTCCCTAAGATTTATCATAGGAACCAAATGAGAGGAAACGGAAAAGAAGGTCAAGTAATTTGCCATTGCATTCAAAGTACTCATAGTTGTTTAGTCACTTTCTGACACTATTGCGTAATCTGCAGCCTTGAGTGTGAAAACTGACACTTATGCTTCGGCTCCATTGGCAAAGAAGGTATTCAAACATCCCCGTAGTGCTGATCTCATAAAACTTCCTGATGGTAGATACATGGCATATAGGAAGCAAGGTGTTCCAGCCAGCCGTGCTAGATTCTCGATGATAGCTCCACATACATTTCTTTCGTCTAGACTTGCAGGTTTTAATCTTGCTTGTAAAATATTCAGCAAACTAACATGCTTTCATTTGTCAGAATTTCTTCTCTTTCTCAAACTTGTATTTTGTATATGATTAGGAATACCTGGAGTTAAGGCTCCACTCTTGGAAGAGTTTGGCATTCACTTGCTAACATATGATCTCCCTGGTTTTGGCGAAAGTGATCCTCATCCAAAAAGAAATCTTGAATCATCAGCATTGGATATGTTATTCTTAGTAAAGGCAGTGGGCATTAAGGACAAGTTCTGGGTGGTGGGATATTCAAGTGCGAGCATGCATGCTTGGGCTGCTCTTAGATACATTCCTGACAAACTTGCAGGTAGAAATTGCTTCTAAAAGCATTTTTATTATCAATTTTTTCATTTTTGCAGTCATACAAGAAACTATGGTTAAATTTAATTTTATATGGAAGGGTAAAGAAACTTTTCCTAGGCTTCTTGTTATTGATTTATGTCTATTGGTTGGGAAGCGGACAGAAGTAAAATGTTACTTTTGGTGATATCATATCTGATGTGTTATTCATTGGTATCAGTTTAGAAAGCAATTCAGTCAAAGAGAGAAACAGTAAAAATTTTAACTCCTCATTCCTGTATTTTAGAGGCTATAATTAGCATGTAAATATTGTACTAGAGAAAATCATTCTAATTTTAATATAAAAACTGGAAAATCTATGCATACTATCCAAGTATAAGATATGAAATCGATACTTCAACTTAGCTATTACATTAGATGCACTGAGAAATCTAATGCAAGCATCAGCTAATCTGATTGTTTTGCTGCTTCTGCTTTTCTTTATAGTGAAATAAGTGTATTAACTTTTCAATCGAAATTTGTATGAAACTAGTAACGTATGTCCTATGTCAAGTTTCTGGACGAATGTGTCACCGAAACTCTAATTCCCATTCTTTCCATTATAATGCATATTTCCTCCCAGTTAGGCATGAATGTCGATGTGAGGTTTCATTCAAAGTGGAAAATTTATCAAAAGGTGAATGGTGTCTTCAGCTCACGGTTCTTGATTGCAGGCGCTGTAATGCTTGCTCCAATGGTTAATCCATATGATACATTAATGACCAAGGATGAGAGACGTGGAATATGGGAGAAATGGACAAGGAGGAGGAAATTTATGTATTTCTTAGCTCGAAGGTTTCCCAAATCTCTTGCCTTCTTTTATTATCGGAGCTTTTTGTCTGGAAAGCATGGTCAGCTTGACTTGTGGCTCTCACTGTCACTAGGGAAGAGGGTAAGGGCAACTACTATCTGAGGTTTCTCTTTTCTTTCTTCTATCATTCTCTTTTGCATGTCCCAAATCCTCATGAAATAGTATTTCCAAAATCATTTATAGGATAAAGCCTTGGTTGAGGATCCAGTTTATGAGGAATTCTGGCAAAGGGATGTGGAAGAATCAATCAGACAGGGAAATGCAAAACCTTTTATGGAGGAAGCTGCTCTGCAAGTTTCGAATTGGGGGTTCACCCTGACAGACATCAAACTGCAGAAAAAAAGTCCAGGAAAAGGGGTGCTTAGCCGGCTAAAGATTTTACTTAATGGAGCTAAAGATGAATACACAGGTTTCCTTGGTCCAATACAGATATGGCAGGCGAGTGAATTTTTGTCATTTTCTCCATCTTCCTTTCAGTTTCATCAAACTTCCATGCGTGTTAACCAAAGGACTTGTGGGTTTATTTGTAGTTTCATCTTATCATATTCCCTTGTCTCACTTCTACGTGCTCCCTAAATGTGGCAGGCATATACAAGCTGTAGGTCAAGTGATAGAACGTCAGGATTTTGTCAATCCTGAAGTTTAATCTTATAGAAAAGGAACAAAAAGATGTGGAGCGAGTAGATTAAGTGACGTGAGGCTTCAATATGCATGTATTTATGAATGAGTCTTACTATCCAACTACACTCCTCCCCTCGGGATATACCTGTACTCTTACTTGAAAGATACATACATCAGAAACCAACTTAAAATTTTGATGTGTTTTAACTCAATTTCCAACATTGTGTAGGGAATGGATGACAAGGTGGTTCCACCATCAATGACTGATTTTGTACACCGGATTCTACCAGGGGCAGCTGTACATAAGCTTCCATACGAGGGCCATTTCACATACTTCTACTTCTGCGACGAATGCCACAGGCAGATATTCACTACACTATTTGGGACTCCACTGGGTTCACTCAACCTTACCACAGAGGTAGATCATACTCCATCAGAAGACGCCAGGAGCCAAGAAGAGAAGGACCAAATTCCATGTGAGAATGATATTAAATCGAAGCAACAGGCAACTGATACCAGAATAAGATGACAGTTTGGTGCAGTGTGTATATAGATATATATTGTGGTAGCCATAGATATTTTCTGTCACTTGGTGGTGCAACTATTTAACAAACAGTGTTCGTTTCCTCGAGGAGATTTTTGGTTAGACAATAAAGTATAGGATAAAAGTGTTTGTTATGAGATAATTATAATATACAAAATAAAAAAAAATATAATTAAACTATTCATTATAATTTTAAAAAATAATTTAATTTAAATATCGTGTACAGTAATACATATTCCGTAATAGAAATATAACGATCTTTAAATTCGTAAGTTTTAATACTTCGTATTTGATAAAATAAAAATAAAAATAAATTTATTTGAATAATTTAGATTAACGATTATTTGTGGTTTGGGTTTCTGGTTCCAAATAGCCCGGCAAAAGTCTGAAGAGACGGGGAATTTGGTATTTACCTAGCCAGGGGTCACACATGGCAAACGAAGGACTCTGTCATTCACCGAATCAATAGGCAATAATCACAATAGCTGATGACGAGACTTCTCCACCCCTTCACGTCCTCCACTTTAATTCTCCCCTTCTCTTCCTCTTCCTCTTCTTCTTCTTCCAGGCTCTACATTTCTCCTCTCCTATCCTCATTTTCCTGCGATATTACCACCCTAGCTCACTCCTTACGTTCCTCTTCTACTTTTCGATCCTTTACTCAACGCAGAGTCATGTCTCAGGTTCCGCCGAATCCTTTGCGCTTCAAATTAATTTGTTTAATCTGTTTGCTAACACGTGAGTTGATTGTGTATCTAAGTGCTTTAGAAATGACAAAGCTGTCGGTTTTGCAGAGGAGAAGAGTTCGCTCTGGAGAACGCCAGTGGAAACCCAAACAAAACTCTGGCAACGGGCCTTCTTCTGCGGCTGCATCGACTGAAGCGATTACCAATCGTATTGGCGGTTTGAGTATAGCGGAAACCGGTGGACAGGCTCGCAGTAACGATCTTATGTGGAGACCCAAGGCTGCATACGGAACCGTCAGTGGAGGGACTGCTACCACAGAAGCTGAAAATGATGCCACAACCGCTACTCGAACGGGAAGTGCTGTTAGTTTGAGTCAAATGTTTAAGGGAAATCTGCTGGAAAATTTTACTGTGGACAACTCCACGTACTCGCAGGCTCAAATAAGAGCTACTTTTTATCCTAAATTCGAGAACGAGAAGTCTGATCAGGAGGTACTCTTTCCACTTTAAGTTGTTGTGGAAAAAGACTATTTTCCGCTAGTCCTATCGTACTCCTTAATCTTGAGTATTTTGATCTTCCGCATTGTTATAGTTGGGTTGCTGGACTCGTATCATTTTAACTAACAAGCTTTCTCTATTTCCTGTTGCCTGCATACATGTTTGACTTAATGATGCTAGGATTCGAAGCTAGGGTTACTCTTGGATATTGATTATTTTTATCTATCTATTCACCCGTTCAGGTTAGGCAGCGGATGATAGAGATGGTGTCTAAAGGGCTGGCTGTAATGGAGGTAAGATTTTTGGCACCTCTGCCATCAGAGAAGCTTCTACCAGTATTGCTTATCCCATTTTCACTTTTCCCTATTTTGTTTCTCCAAATATACTTGGAACTTTAGG
The DNA here is from genome assembly GCA_019739055.1 of Passiflora organensis. Classification (NCBI taxonomy): domain Eukaryota; kingdom Viridiplantae; phylum Streptophyta; class Magnoliopsida; order Malpighiales; family Passifloraceae; genus Passiflora; species Passiflora organensis. Next base: position 2,392,927 of record JAEPBF010000187.1, on the reverse strand, counting down.
AACCTGGAACTTCTCTCCAAATTTTTGCGAATAATTCTTTGATTTTTTTTCTTCTGGTTGATTGATTATCTGTTTCTGAAGGAAATACACGATCAGTTGATGGGTTTGCAATGACCTCTCATACAGGTTTCACTGAAACATTCTGGGTCCTTATTTATGTATGCCGGAGACAAGGGTGGAGCATATGCTAAAAACAGTTTTGGGAATGTGTACGTTCTTATGTTGTGCGATTCATTCTCTTTTTTGTTTGTCTCAATTTTTGTCACATTTTATTTGTCCGAGTCCTGAATGTTCCCCTTATCTACTATATTAATCCAGTGGCAAGCAAAGGCTAAATGCATTCCCATATCAGTGGCCTCTTTTATAAGTAGACTGAAACATAGTTTTTCCATGGTAGGTATACTGCTGTTGGTGTCTTTGTTCTAGGGCGGATGTTTCATAAGGCGTGGGGAACTGCAGCTGGAAAAAAGCAAGTGGAGTTCAATGATTTTCTTGAGGTAAGATAGAATGGCAGTTTAAAATGGATGATTGAAAAAGAAAAGGAGAAAGACAGAGAATTTCAAGATCCCAGTTTGCATGTGGAAAGTTTCCAGTCTGTCTTCTACCTCGTGATCCTACATTCTTTGCAGAACTCAAGCTTAATTAGTTGTCTAAGCTGTGAGCTATATCTACTCATGTCTATCCGACTTGTTCTTGTATTTCCCATAGTTTTGCTTCTTATATATAACCTTAGTTAACAACTATCAACCTAGTCACGATGCTTTTATTCCTAAACTGCAACAACTCATCATGTTTAAGAGTTTATCTGTTTTATTGCCTTTGTTCGACTTGCTAAATGTAATAATTTCATTTGTAGATATTAATCGTGATGATGACCATGTCAAGCAATTACAGGAAAATGACTTTGCAATTTTTTTCTTCTTCCAGAAAAATCATATGTGCGTATCAATGGAATTGGTCACTGCGGTTCTTGGAGACCATGGACAGCGCCCTCAAGAAGATTATGGTATTTACTCTTCCATAATAGAATCAAGATCATTGTATGTAGTTAACTCATACTGTAACATTAAATACTTTATACGTTTAGAATCTTTGAATCTTGAATTTTCTGTAGGTATGCCAATCTCTGCTTTATCTGGATGTTTCAGAGTGAGAATATTGATTTTAGGGTGATAAAGAAAGGCTTGTTTTGGATTCCAAAGTTTCTTGAGGTGTAAGATTTTATATCAGTCATGCAGACAGAAGATGAGTTATATATGAATACAAATATTTTCTCAAAGTCATGTGATTGCAACTATTTTTTAGTCTTGGAACTAGGTTGATAACCATTTTAAAATTCGCTTGGTAATTGCCATGAAAAGGCCTTGGTGGCCTTGCTTATCATGAAGGCCTTTCCATGTCATGAAGATATAGTAACATAATATTTTAATCTTAGAAGTCATAGTCACTGACTTGGGAATACTAGATTGTGTGTGCTTTGCTTTGTTAAGTATGGGATTGGTTTGTTGTCAACCAAGAATGTAAAGACTTATATGATAAGAGAGTCTGTTGCTCTATGTTATTGGATCCTTAGCTACCACTTATACAACCTGGTATTGTTGTTACCAATATATGATAACTTTGAATTTAGGAAGCTTAGTTTTAGGGCCTCGATGACAAACTGATGAGAAGCACACTATCAATTACATTTCTTGAGCAAACATGATGTCTTTTCTTCGGTTTTTTTCTTAAGTTTTCTCCGTATCCTTTTTTGGATGTTGGGGGTGAACACTTTGTAATGCTTATGCCTTTCTTCTGTTGCAGTGGTTGTGACTGCAGTCACAGAACTGGGCAATGGAAAGCCAAAGTTCTACTCAACTCCAGAAATAATTGCCTTTTGCCGTAAATGGTGTCTTCCCACGAATCATGTTTGGCTGTTCTCAACAAGGTAAAGATCTAGGACATGTATTATTTGTCATGTTTAAAGAATTGCTCACAAAAATAATCCTAATTATTTTACTTTTTACCTCTTAATTACATGGAACAAAAGTGAATAGCTCTATCTACTACTAGTTGTTTTCTTGGATAAAAAAATTATTAAGGCATCTCTTCTAATTGCAATTGTACAAGTCTAACTTGATAGAAAATGGTTTAGTATAAAGTGTATGTGATGGTAATGGGATGCAATTCAGAGCAATTGCATCAATCATAAATTAACCTAGAGTTGAATAGTATTAAATTCTTGGTATCACCAGTTAATATCATATAAAATTTCCAAAAATTTTGCAAGATATACCAAGCGCTTTTCCATAACCTGAAATCATATATCTCTTTTTTCTGACCAAGTAAGCAACTTTCAGTTTGTTAAATGTGTGAACTTCCTTTGCTAATCCAGAAAATCAGTGACATCTTTTTTTGCGGCCTATGATGCTCTTTGTGAAGAAGGAACGGCAAGCACAGTATGCAGAGCTCTAGACGAAGTTGCTGATGTATCTGTACCAGGTAGAGTTTTGGAGTGCAATAAGATTCACTGGGCATATCACTTATGTTTTCTGATTGTTCAGTCAAGTGTTCTCTCCATGCTATTTTCCTAATGAAGTGAAACTTTCTTTTCCAATGTCTTCAATTATGAACATTCTGTGATTATGGAATCTTTTAAAAAACAATGAAATGGTGGCTGATAGATACTGCAGATTTTTGGGAAGATGGTCAACCTGTAGTTCATGGATTCAATTTCTCAAACTCTATGTAGATTATTTGTTTTAATCATAAGTTCTAGGTTTGGTTTGATTTATGTATGTTGAGGTTCAGCTTGTTATGTTATTTATTTAATAAAATTTTGTGGATAGTTATCTTAATCACAGCATTCTGGTGAAGAGCACAGTAGTTTGACAGCTTGTGTAATATCCTTTTCTAATTAAAACAATGGATGTGCAGGTTCAAAGGATCATATAAAGGTTCAAGGTGAAATATTGGAGGGTCTCGTGGCTCGCATTGTGAGTCATGAGAGCTCAAAACATATGGAGGATGTCTTGAGAGAATATCCTGTTCCACTCAGTGATGGAGGTTGGCTGCTCCAGATTATGTTTGTTTTTTCTTTTTACCAATTTATGTCAGTTTCCAAACCTTTCTGCTACGAATTTGATTTACTTTTTCATAGTGGTGACAATCCATCCTTTTCTACATGGAGGATACTTTTTACCTTCATGCCTAGTAGATAGTTATTTACAACTATGCTTCAGCCATGTTGTTTTATCTAACTAATTCATGTGAGTAATCTAGAATGATTTTGATATGCAGAAAATATAAAGCTGTTACTGATGCACTTTTTGTGCTGTTTGGGAAGTATAACTGGGGTGAAGTATTCTTTTTAATTATATTGTGTTTGATGTGGCTGTCCTGATAAAGAATCACAGTATTCGAGTGAGCTTGAAATCTGACATTTTTCTATCCAGTTTAACAGATGAGAATGCATGTTTGGAGTGTGATTTTCAAGTTTCCAGGCTTGTATTTTAGCAGATGCTTGTGGTGTTCAGATAGACAATTGGCCCTTTAGTATCTTGACTTTTCATCTCTACTTTTCTTATTCCCATTAACTTTTTTGGTGTCTCATCTCTACAATGGGGTCATTCCATCACTCTATTCATTATAACTGTAAACTTATTGTACATGGATTGCTTTCTCTTCCATTCAAATAGAGTATGGTTTGAATGTTCAATATTTTGTATAATACCATGTTTTTTAATGTATTCCTCTTTTAGTGAAACAAAAGGACTTCTGCTTATATGATAATGAGATTTTTGTTTTTATCCTGTTCACCTCAATTGCTTTGGCTTTTGGTTCTTAGGAAAAGATGAACTGTGGTTATGGCATTGGATGGTGTTCCATGAAGAAGATAATAGCCCATGCAACATGACTATATTGTAGGCCATATGATTTGGACAGTCACATTATATGCATACATGCTTCAAGATCAACATGCACTGATTTGACTCATGATTTTCTTCTACAATATAGTGTAGCTCTGGACTGCTTGCTTATGTGTCCAATTTATGTATGAAATAGATCTAGATATGGAAGTAAATAGAAACACTAACAAAGAAAATGGTTTGAGGAATAGGAAGAAAAAAAGGTGAAACCCTATTCATGGAGGGAGAACAGGCATAATTGTGTCTGAAGAAGTTGTTAACACAGGTTATGTGTTTCTGGACCAAAATCGTGATCTGATTCCCCTAGTGAGATTGCTCCTTATTTGTACCTTAGTTACTTCCCAAGACACTCAATGAACTTGCCTCTTGGTGCTTAAGAGTTATATCTAATTGATTTTTAAACTTTTTTATTACTTCAGATGACCTTGATTTGGGACCAAGTCTAAGAGAAATTTGTGCTGCAAATCGGTCAGATGAAAAACAGGTCTTGTGCTTCTTCGAGCTTGAAACTAAGTGTCAAATTGGAGTTAAGAAACTGGATTTTTAAACTACCTCTCCTAAATGCGTTATTCTTTGGTCGTGAAAACATAACTGCAGCAAATAAGAGCTCTCCTTGAGGCTGCTGGCTCCTCTTTTTGCCCTGCTTTTGCAGATTGGTTTGGAATTGAATCTGGTGGCACCCATTCAAGAAATGCAGACAGATCTGTTGTTTCAAAATTTTTGCAAGCTCACCCTGCTGATTTTTCAACAACCAAGTTGCAGGTCAAGCCTTTTTTTTTCTCTTAAATTAAATGGCATCTACTCCCCAAAAAATCTACCTCTGTGTGTCTATCTCATTCAGCTTATTGCTCTCTATTTGCCAACTTTGTCATTATTTAGTTTAGTGCTCTTTTCCCTCACTTTAGATGCTAGACATTAAAAAATATACAATACTTGGTGCCTAAAAATAAAAGCACTCGCAGAATCAAACTGATTTGATGTTTTTCCTTGTATATTGTTGACAATGCCATCTGATGTAGAACATTTTAAGAAAACAGGGTACGAAGTGAGCAACTTAACAAGTATGATATAAATGATATGACATACTGATTGTGTTCTATATCCATGTGCACGTAAAAGCACCTCTTCTTGTTCTGGAAAGCCCAACAGAGGCTCATAATGCTCTGATGCATCTAGATCGTTTCAGAATAACTGGAAAACCATAGAGCAAATGAAAGATGTTGAAAAATTTAACAAAATGTAACAGAAAAGCTGCTAAAGTACCAGGTAGCATTAAGTATCTAAGAGCTCAGTGGATTACTTTAACCAGTTTTTAGGAGAGCTGTCAGTCTTTCTGTCCTCTAACTATTTCTTTATGCTCCCATTTTACACTTGAGAATGTTTCTTGACTGAAACTTAAATATAAAATATGAGATATGAAAAAGCATTTTTGTATGGAGCATGGAAAGAGTAGTTCAGTTTGACTGTAAGAATCCAAAAATAAAGGAGCATATAAGTGATGACTAGTTGGTTTCTATGCTTACCCATGATGTGCCTTTCTACTATCCCCTACTTCAGGACCTTCAATAGTGAGCTATTTGGCCATGCTTCTCTGCTTTGTTGAGTGCCTGGTTAAGTCTTCCTTAATGTGACTGAAACTGTTCCTGTTGTGTTCTTGATTTGGGTTGTTTGCATAAGATGATTTTACTTCTTGATTGATCCAGGAAATGGTTCGTCTAGTGAGAGAAAGACGCTTCCCAGTTGCTTTCAAATGTTACCATAATTTCCACAAGATTGACTGTGCATCCACTGACAATCTCTTCTATAAATTGGTTATTCATGTTCATAGTGACTCATGTTTTCGGCGATATCAGAAAGAGATGAGGTTTTTCTGCACTATGATTTTTGCTTCTTTTTTTTTCCACTATCCATATTACTATATTATCTGGATATCTAGATAACAGATGGTTATGTTGCAGGCACAAGCCCGAATTATGGCCATTATATCGAGGTAACATTTCAATTGTAATTGTGAGTGGTTATAATTTCAGTTTCATTTTCAATTTATGATTAGATGATCATGATTATCTGGAAGGATCGATACCTTATAGCAGCATAATTTGCTTTTTATATATTACTCAAGAATGCTTCTTAACACTGTATTTAATTTCAAGGCAAGTTTCTCACAGAAGTATCAACAGAATTATGAAAAGCAATGCATCAAGTCGCTTATATCATGCAGTTGAAGGGTGTGTGGAGAGAACATAGTATGGTACTTGTAGGTTCCTTTCATTGCTGTCCAATTATTAGCTGAGGAAACAAGTAATGGTTGCGCATACTTAAAGACACATCATTGTGGATGGAGAGAAATTGTGAGATAGATTTGACAATTATACCAAATTGCTGCTATAAATAATATATTTTACTAAAATTGTACAGCAGATCTTACACTCTTACAATTGCAAATCCATGTTAATGTCACTCAGAACGTTGGGAATGCATGTGTATATCATAAGTATCTGAATTTACTTTCATTTGATGCGTGTTGCTTATAATCATATTTATTTCTCATGGCTTAATTTTACCCAGGTTTTTTTGTTGATATTAACTTATTCAAGGCAAACAAGGAGAACGCTGCTGAAATTGCAAAAAACAGTAATGGTATGGTGGGGAACGTTAATGATAATGGTGGCATATCAGCCAAGGATAGCTTAGCTGATGAAGATGCAAACTTAATGATAAAACTGAAATTCCTAACATACAAGGTGTGTTAGCTTCACTAGTCTGTTTTCTAGCGTAAATTTGCATGAGAACCTGAAGTTTAAAGCAAGAGTAAAATTTATACTGTTTGCCACTTTTTAAGCAATTAATCACTAATATTTTCTGATTAAAACTAGTCTAGGACTCAAATATTTCCATTCTTGAAAATCTTGAATATTACTCTTCAAAACATATTTTTAATCTTGAATAGTAAATTTAATTTTTACACGTATTTTAAGTATGGAATGAAATAGGATTATGAATGGAAGGAGAGGAGGAGGGGGAATGTATATTCATGCAGCAAACACTGCATCTGTGGGTTCAATGAATGTTTTGCTTCTCTTTTGAATCAACTTACTTTTTAATTTGTGGCTATGTGGATTATAATGCATCATCGGATTGGTGATCGATTGATGTAACCCTTCCTCCAATTAATCTTATACAGCTGAGGACGTTTTTGATCCGGAATGGCTTGTCTATTCTTTTCAAGGATGGTCCATCTGCTTACAAGGCCTACTACCTGAGGTAAGATTGTATCTTGTTTGGAGTATTTTGTTGGTGCAGTTGATAATTGTTATCCAGCTATTTTTTGTTGCTAAGCTAGCTGAGATTACTGTGAGGTATAATAACTATAGTAGAATCAAGTACAGACTTGGTGGAATTCATGGCCAACCTCATTGATAAACTTGAGGAAGTTTAGCTTTGTGGGCCTAGAACTGGGCTGTCCGGTTGACACTGCCTCTCCTTGATCCTTCTCTATATGTTAGTACATCAAATGGACAATTGGCTTTTTTTGGGCTTCATCTCTGCAAAAAAAAAAAGGATCATATGCCTTCTGTTTTGGAAATTATCATCTATTTTCTACGGGCATCATCTTCTCTCATTCTGGGCTGAAAGTTTCTCTCCCTAAAGTGCACCTGTTTCCGAGTTTGAGAGGTGCATTCTTCTTGCATTGACTTTGCTTGACCCAATCGCACACCATTATTGCATAGCCTAACACTTGTTAGAGACTTCTTCCACAAGTGGTGTTGTTCCTTCGTTTGTTCTTCATTTATTTTACTTATTTACATTGCTTCACCTCCAATTAGTCTCCCTAGGTATTCTTTAGTATGCTACTCATCCATTATACCATCCTTAATTATATACAGATTGCAAAATCTGAAGGGTGAAGTTCTATAATTATCTTTTACATCTATACAATGCTTGAATTTTCCCCTTTGTTTTTGACTGGTTGATTAGGAATCACTGCTGAGGCCTTGTCAAGTGTTGGCAAGATTTATTGTCTTCAGATATTTCTTTTGTTCTGAAAGAGTTGTTCATTGCAACTATTGTATGCTATAGCTTGAGTTTGTGCATTTATTGTTCTATTACAATATTTCAAATTGTAACAGTTCTTTTTTGAGGGCGTTTTAATTCTAAAAAATTGTGCGTGTGCTCAATATTTAGCTGAACCTTAATAGCTGGAAATTGTGTTTTGAAATATAGGCAAATGAAAATATGGGGAACCTCAGCAGGGAAGCAGAGAGAACTCAGCAAGATGCTGGATGAATGGTACTACTAAGATTTTTTTTAATAATATATTTTTTTCTGTGCTCTCTTAATGGTTCCATCTATAATGTTTAGGGCTGTGTACATCCGAAGAAAATATGGAAAAAAGCAGTTGTCATCGTCAATATATCTTTCTGAGGCTGAACCTTTTCTCGAAAAGTATGCAAGTCGTAGTCCAGAGAATCAGGCTCTGATAGGATCTGCTGGAAGTTTAGTTAGGGCTGAAGATTTCTTGGCCATTATAGAGGGAGGCAGAGATGAAGAGGGTGATCTTGAGACAGAGCGGGAGGTTGCACCTCCAAGCACCAGTTCTCCAATCAAGGATAATGTTCAAAAGGATAAGGGTTTGATAGTATTCTTTCCAGGTATATGTACTTGAGACTTATTAATTTAAGAGAATCCTCTGCTTTACATTTTGACAGGATTTGCAATTATTTCCACATCAGAATGGTTTTTAACTCTCTAAGAAAGAATGCTATAAGTAAAATCAGGTTTGTAGCCTTGATTTACATCAGGGATATGTCATTATCTAAATGTGTATTTGTGAGGTTATGTCCTAACTTGTGTATCTTTCTCACCTCATACTTATTTCCAGGCGTGGAAAATAACTAAATATTCTCTCCCTTGAATATCATTTCAACAAGATGTTACCAACATATATTTCTTCTAGACTTCCATTTTCAAGCATATGTCTTTGAAGCACAAGGCCTTAATTTTACTTTCTGTTAAGGAGCCTTGAATGAAAATTGGCGTATCTTCATTGCATTTGTTCTCTTTGGTGTTGATTCCTGGTGTATGTTTTATATCTGCAATTTCAGGAATTCCGGGTTGTGCAAAGTCAGCTTTGTGCAAGGAACTGTTAAATACTCCTGGTGGACTCGGGGATGATCGCCCTGTCAATAGTTTGATGGGTGACCTTATCAAAGGTATGAATTACTATCCAGTGTCTAATTTGAATTGTGCTTTCCTAAAAGTAAGGAAATTGAGACCAGTTCGCTGCTTCATTTGTCCCCAAATATAATTGCCATTTTTGTGGATTACTGGTTATAGTCAAAGCAGATATTTTGTGATTTCTTCTAACTCTAATAAATTTGATACATCTGCTTGAAAATCCATCTGTTCAAAATTCTAGTGATGGTATATTTTTTTATTAAATCCTTTCCAAATGCACCCTTGTTTTTTTTTCCATGATGACTCAAGCTTGGTTCTTGTGTTCTAGAGGTGAGTAGATATAATACTAAAAGTAACTGAAATATTGGAGATGGAGTTGGAATTTTTATTCTAGAAAGATGTAAAATATTATATTTTAATATTAAAAATGTCAATTCGCTATCAAATCAACTTAAAATTTATTATTATAAAATTAATTTAATCATTATATTTCCAATTCTGACAATTCCGATGAACTAAACAGGCCCCGATATCCTATGCTTAAATTATTCTGGGAGTAATTTCTGTTTCATGTAGATTTATTATGCAATCCTCAAAACTATTAGAGAATGAAAGTAATTGAGTTTGCATTTTGTAAACTCATGTGAATTATCCTTATACTTTCTATTCATGATATAAAGACCAAGGATTAGGTTACATCTGTGAGTTCTTCTATTACGAGTTTGCATTTTGAACTACTTCCTGCAGGAAGATACTGGCAGAAGGTTGCTGATGAGCGCAGGAGAAAACCTTTTTCTATAATGCTTGCTGACAAGAATGCACCAAACGAAGAGGTCTGGAGGCAGGTAAGTGGGTACCATTGAACAATATCTGAGTGAATTGATATGATTAATAGTTGGCAGCATGCTTTAAAAGATAGAGGCATTGTGTCAACTAAAGGACTGGAACTTAGATTGATTGCTTTTATGTAGCTATGTGTTTGAAATGTTTGGAGTGCTGTTATAGCTTGTTACCTCCACCAAATGAGTTGACCCACAACTTTGACCTTCTGGGTCTGCTTCTTGGTGCTGGCATTCTATTTATTTATCTGACTGTCTTATGTGATGGTGTGAACTAGTGAACATTTGTTCCTTATGTTGCAGATAGAGGACATGTGTCGCAGCACACATGCATCTGCTGTTCCTGTTGTACCTGATTCTGAAGGTGTTTATCCTTTCTATTTCTTGCTCTGTTTGTTCTCATATGTATTTCTTAATACCTAGCTGTCACATTTTGCTGACCGTTAAATATCATTATTGACTTCTGTTTGTTTCTAGATTTGCTTTATTTCCTTTAATTGTTCACTTAATTCATGGATCATAAACCTAAACTTCTGAAATACCCTTTTCAAGAAAAAAACTTTAAGAAAAAATTTTACTGAATCTTGAAATTATGATGCACGCAAGGATATCCTTACCTTTTTGTAAGGTCAAATTTTGTCTTTCTAGATAAAGGCAGACAATTATTCGATAAATATTTGCAAGCGATTGGTATTCTCTAGTATAACCAACATACTTGATGTGAAGGCCAACTATATAATAAGATCTTATGCTTGATTTTTCTTCTGAGTTTTATAATACTAACATGTCATCTGGTAAGGTAACGTGGACCTCATAAAGTTGTTGCTTGTGTGAAAATACTAGCACATGCCTTTCAATTTTGCAGTTCCATACTTTTTTTTGGCCACCGTGAACATTCAATGACTTTTGTTTTATGTTGTCTATAAAACATACAGGGGGAGATTTGAATCCATTTTCTCTTGATGCATTAGCTGTTTTCATGTTTCGTGTGCTTCAACGTGACAACCATCCGGTACTTGTCATCTTTCCTGTTTTATTTAGTGTTTTTACCTATCTTAGAGTGATTTTCATATTCTAAAGGCTACTACTCTTTCCTTTGTAATTCTTTAAGGGAAATTTGGATAGAGCCTCCCCGAATGCTGGATATGTGTTGCTGATGTTTTATCACCTTTATGATGGAAAGGTATTTTATGTGTTGTTCATATAGTGTGGTGGAAAGCTATTTTATGTTTTGTTCACATTGTGTGGTTCTGTCAGTATTTTAACCATTTTGTGCTCCGCCCCTTACATTTTTTGCAGAGTCGTGCAGACTTTGAGAGTGAATTGACCGAACGTTTTGGTTCTCTTGTAAAGATGCCATTGCTGAAACCAGACAGGTAAGAGTACTTTTAGTCTGTAAAAAGCTTGCATATCACAAAATGCCGATTCTTTTGATTGTCAATTCTCTCTTTCTTCTTAAGCAGGAGCCTTTTCCATTGATCAATATATTGTGCAATAATTTTCTTGAGAAAAAATGAACAATTATATTTTAGTTCCTTGTTATACTCTTGGATCGCATTTCCTCTACTCAATTTTATATGAATGAAGGATAGTGTTTGCTGCCTTGGCACATTCTTGCTTCTCTTATGTAAAGTCTTTGCCTAACAAAATTTGTTTTGGATAAATCGTTCTGATGTTATTCAACTATATTAAGTCACGCTAACAACTAACTTAGTCGCTGAAGACCTGATAATTTTATGCTAACTTGGTGGTTGGGGCTCAACCAATCTTTTGGAAGAAACTTGCGCAGCCTTCACCAAGAATCCAGACAAAGCAGTTGCTTCAGAACTCTGTTACAAAGTTGGCGTGCAAGAATTTCCATGAATATATTTGAAGTTTTGATTTATGTTTGAGGTTTAATAAAACTGGCAACATTTGATGGTGTTGCTAGCATCTGAAAATTAGGGTGTTGAAATCACTGCATGCCTGGAAAGCAATAATATCTCTCAAAAAAATCCATTGATGAAGATGTAGTAGGAGGCAGAAGAGCTGAAATGCAACCTCCTCTGATGCAAGCTTGTTATTTTGATTTTGAGATTAGCTTTTGAAGTGGTCCCCTTCTTAAGTGGTTGATTCATCTTTAAACTTATGAAAAAGATTCATAATGTTTTCTGGGAGACTTGCATTTTGTTTATTTTCCCTGGTGTTTTATTTATTCTCATGCTGCTATGCAATATTACCGATTTTGTTCCCATTTGTTTGGTTCCTTCCTCTTTAGTAATGTGAGGGGTTCCTTTTATTATGTGCAGGAGTCCTTTACCAGAGACTGTGAAGTCAGTTTTAGAAGAAGGAATAAACTTGTACCAGCTTCATACCAACAAACATGGAAGGTATGCATCTGTGCATGATCTTTTAAGATTGGTTGACTTGTATTTTAGTAAATAGGTTTCATTGGTATCTGGAAGACATTGCAAGGTCTTATTTTTATGCTGAGTGGCTTTATTTTGGATTTCTGATCTTTACACGGTCGCAATTGAAAATGATTCTGTAGGTATGGAGGCTTAAGAGATGAGAAGTTGCTACTAGTGCCCCCCCATGTTATTGAAATTTCTTTATTCATCTATATGGCATAAATCTAGTGTCCTTGAGTGAAATTTCTTGATAGCCTATATTGAAGCTCTCATATTGTTGCTTCTTTAGAGGATAAAATGCTTCTGGTTTGTGTGGTTCTGAAAGCAATACTCGGCATTTAAAACCTACCTTTACATCCTTGATTCTATAGGACACTTTGGTTTTTTAAAAAGAGTAACCTTTTTTTTTTTTCATTTTCTGTACAAGTACCGATTGTTTTGTAGATTTTGGGCGTATGCATGAAACAGAAAAACAGTCTTTTACTAACTCTTCGGTGAGCTAGATCCATATTCTTTCCACCAAAAAGGTTATGGATGAAGTGATCAATTGCAAAAAATCAAAAGAACTAAACTGTACTTTGGAAACTAGAAGACTCACAGATAGGTGTCATAAAAATGTTTGAGCAGTTCGAAATATTTTTCCATTGTTTGTCTTACAGAACTGTCGACATTTATAAATTATTTTGTTATTCTGTGCTCAGATTGGACCCCACCAAGGGAACCTATAAGATGGAGTGGACCCAGTGGGAGAAAAAATTGCGGGAAACTTTATTCAGCCATGCTGAATATCTCAAGACCATTCAGGTTTACATTTAATTCCTATTGTGTACGTGTAATCTGTGTTTTTTGGTGGCCTTTGCTCTTAATTAGAACTTAAGGTAAAACTAAAAAAATCCTGCATGAGATTTTTTTTTCCATATGCTTCAAAACAACCGAACTCTTCCCGAGTCTTATTTCCCTGTTTTTCTTCTGTTTTACACAAAAGTTCAGCAATCAATCTGAGTACGATATTGAACAAATGGCGACAATAGTGTTAACTCGAGAGAATTTCATGCCAATATTTCTGTCCATACAGGTGCCGTTTGAGGATACAGTAAAGCAAGTATTGGAACAACTTCAGCGAGTTGCAAAGGGTGAATATACAGTGCCGAGCACGGAGAAGAGAAAACTTGGAACCATAATTTTTGCTGCTGTCAATTTACCTGTTACAGAGATATCAAGCGTAATAGATAAAGTAAGTAAAAGTCGTTGCATGTATTTTTTTTTTCATTGTATTATTGTCCATTTGAGAACATTATGTTGTGAGACTAGTGGATAATAGTGGATCAATTTGAAACCAAACTTGACAATGATCCGCTTATTTATACTTTTCTTCGAGGCTGACTAATGCTCCTGCCCATTTTACAGCTTTTGCATTTGCAAGTCGGGATCCGAGAAAAGATCAGTCTTGTTGACAAGAATAGATACTTTTCGTTTAAAAAAACAGCTTTTACAAATTGTTACACCAAATGAAGTCGTTTTATGTTTAATATGATTCTGGATGTCAGCCGTAATTTCGTGATCTGCACACTGACATGCGTTAAATATGCAGCTGGCTCAGAATAACCCCGACCTCGAAGCATTTTTCAAGGACAAAGACATCGAGCAGAATCTGAAAAGAGCTCATGTCACTCTTGCTCACAAGCGAAGCCATGGTGTTTCAGCTCTAGCTAGCTATGGGCTGCACGTTCATCAGCAGGTTCCTGTGAGATTGACTTATGTTCTCTTCTCAGATCAGATGGCCGCACTGGAAGCTGAACTCGGGTCTGTGGGTGGTGAAAAAATAGAATCGAGAAACGAGTGGCCCCATGTAACCATATGGACAGGAGAAGGTATTGCGGCCAAGGAGGCTAACAAGCTACCCCAGTTGGTTCAGGAGAGGAAAGCAGCTCGTGTTGAAATCAATCCTCCCATCACTATATCTGGCACAGTGGAATTTTATTAACTAGTTTTGTAGTTAGCAATTTGAATTTTGTAGGCGCTAGAGAAGTTGAGGCGTAAGGGTTATGGGGAAATTTTGTAGGTTATGAGAATTTGTGTACATAAGCGAAGGAAAACTTCGAACTCTTCGATGCCGTTTTCAATATTTGATGATGGAATTTATTCGTGTTTTATGATATAACAGGAAAAATTAATAATTATTGCTGAGGGGAAGAACAGGAAGAAAGAGGCCTTAATGGATTGTGGAAATGTGCATGAATAAATTGGAGTCACGGAATAAATAAATCAATGGAATGGCCTCATACTCATTAATCAAAACCCATCAACAGCACACATAACGTTTGAGCAAAATTGAGTTATAACTCCATGAACAGCTTATACATAATTCGGTTTGGCAGCAAATTGAGTTCACAACTCTGTTTTTGCAGTGGTTCTACTTGTCGGCGGAATCCTCCTTTTCCACAGCCAAAGTAGTCAAAATTGCCATAGCCTCTCCGTCAATCACAACAAGGTTGTTGTTCTTGAAGCATTTTGTTGCGAATTTCACTCTGGATTGCAAAGCCAAATCCAAATGTCAAGAGCCGTGATGTCTTGGTTGAGTCAGTTAATGAACTAAAAAGAGAAATAACCAGAAAATAGTTGCATGGCTTACATATATCTACCGTTGTTTTGCCTTATATTTTTAGGCTGTACCTCACCAACAACTTCATCTCCAATATAGACGGGGGCTTTAAAATGCAAGCTTTGGGAAGCATACACTGCTCCAGGCTACAAAGTGGATAGATAATCAATCAGAGAATCATACTGTCCTTTCTAATCTTAGAAAACAAGGGTACGCCCCCATTGAACAGTGACAAAGAAGCGACCAAAAACATGAGCCTGAAGGATGAAGAACCCACATATTATTCTATGTAGGCCTCCGAAATCTATATTATCCCGTGAGTTTACTCTTTCCCATGGAGTCTACTGCATATTATAAAATCAAAATTCAAGAAATCCAAGCAAGAGGCTTTTGAGTTAGGTTGACTCACAAAATGGGAGGAAATAATCCGAGGAAATAGCGCAGCAACAAGCATTCCATGAACAAGCCGGTCATCGAATCCGGCATTCCGGGCACATTCAGGATCAAAATGCAAAGGATTGCAGTCATAACTCACCTTCGAATATTTGGTAACATCTTCAAGAGAGAACACCCTGGATTGCCGTAGCATGTCTCCCGTTTTCAGAATGCTTGAGGGTGCGCACGAAAAGTTTCTAGTAAATTGGACACTTCCCAAAAGCAAGCTCTTGATGAGCATCACCATTTTGGAATTGGGTTCTCGTAAAGAAGAAAGGAAAAAAAAAAAATTGAGCCGAGGAATGAAGTGGAGTCTTAATTCGTTATCAACATTGGACCAAGGTCATTCTTGTCGCAGCATAAACAATTTAACGAACAGGTGATGTGCATTCTTGAAATATTTTTTTCGAATAGATAAACAACACTCGCAGCTCGTCTGTCGAAATCTTCCCAGATAGAAAAAGAGTAAGAGGAAGCAAATAGGAGCTTTATCGCCACCTCTCCAGTATTAGGACTGGTTTCAGATAGCAAATAAAGTTTTAAGCTTTTGCCCTTAGTTTTCTCTTTTGAGATTAACCCATTACATAGTCTCCTATGTTAACACACTTACATCATTATCTGTTATTAGATAAAAAAAAAATGCATCTTTTTCATTATAGGTACAATTTCAGTCTCAAGAACTGCAGAACCCACAGTTAAAAAATGATTGCTTTGTCTATAAAAAGGATATATATTTGTTATACAAAACAAAAGGTAAAGGGACAACTAAAACTCGATGCCTGGACAAAGTTTCCAATAGTGGATCATCGAAGTAACATAATATGAAATTGATTTACAGTAGTAGATGTGCCCAGTGGAAGGCACCCTTCTAAGAAGCAAAACCACTAGCTTTGGTTATAAATGATCCAAAACTGTGCAAAGGGCTGGAAGTTACACAACTCTTATATGTTTTTTTATGTTGAGGCAACTGTCAAGAAACAATAACTCCATCTAATTTGGAGAGCTTGGAGGACTGTTGATATGGTCGCTAATCCTTGCAGGGTTACTGCCAGATTCAGCGACCTCGTTTACTGGGCACGTGGAGGCAAATTGACAGTACCGGCATTTCCAACGCTCTCCTTCTGGTGCATAACAAGCTTCACGTTCACCCCTCCAGAATTCAAAACAACCTTGCATTTGGCTCTCAACCCAATCGGCATCATAGGAGAACAGATCTTCACCGATGATAGAATTGTCTTTCTGGGACTCATATCTATTCAACAAGAACCATCCAAATAAATGAACTGTTCGACTAACGTGTACATGCCTTGGTAGTTTTTAAACCACAATAGATGTCTATTTCACCTTCATGCAACTCCCAAACGTTCAGCTTGTCTTAACTATATTCAGACAAGGCATGAGAAGATTAAAACTGAGCATAGTTTTTGGCTCACCTTAATAACAATTGGTTATTTGCAGGAGACAGTGTACCACATGTATTGACATAGTACCTTGTAATGTCATCAAGCGTCTGCACAGCAGGACAAAGTACAAAGCTACTTTAAAAGGAAGTCTTCAAGTAACTACCAATAAGAAAACTTCGCTTGTATTGTTCACCATTTCTGAATCACTATTATCTCATTGGCAATTTGGTTTGTGGAGATTCATTCATTTATCAATTAACCAAACAAGAAGAGTCAAAAGAAATTGTCAGCTTATGATTGAAATGGTCTCGTCGGATTCAATTGCAGCGAGAAGACTGTGCAAAATTACTAATTAAGAAGAGAAAAACCCGTACCTTTGCTTGGAAACCTGCCTGAGCAGTGTTCTCTCTGATTTCTTCAGATAAGATGTGGTAAGGATTCAGATTCATGTATTCGAAAAATTTTCGAGGTTGAAAGTTTCCAGCAACTAAACTGTCCCATAAATACTTGTATAACATTAATTGGAGCCTGCCAAAAAGATGCTAGTCAACATATTTCATAAATGATTCTCCTATTTTATAGATTCAGCATCCATACATTACAGTAAATAGCATACCAAAAAAATAGAAAAGACCAGCATGCAATGTTGATGAGTGATTTAAAATAAGCTCATTGGTGCATGTTTATTGAACTTAATGATAGACACATAATCCTAAACAAACTATTTCCACATTAAGCATGTAAGAAGATAAATACTACAGCTTCAACATTGGAAAAAAAAAAGAAATGGAAAGAAGCACAACTTGTATACCTCGAATTTCTTCTCTGTGGTTCAGCAGGAAGGGTATCTCTAACTCGAGTTTTAGTGTCCACTAATACCGGGTTTTTACTTACTTCTCCTTCAGGCATCCGTATTTCGTCAATCTTTCCCATCACGGGCACACCATCTGAAAATCCTATTCTGACATTGTGAGCAAAACAGATCCATCAGCAACCATAATAATGGAACAACTCGCTTCTTCTTTCACCAAGTAGTGGTTTTGCAAAACCAATCGACTCCAACACAATGCGGTACAAGTAAACTCTATTTGATGAAATTGATGTTTTAGAAGGCAGAACCAAGATATAGTGCTAATATTCAGGCCAATTTTAGCACATGTGACTACTCTAAGAGCCGAAATTACAACATCATGGTTGGCATTCTAACGATATCAGATGCTTTCACCTGTTACAAACAAGGATTTGACAATTTAAAATCATGTCATGTGTTCAGTAGAATTATCTAAAAGAAACACTAAGGAGCTCCTCTGCGCTCCAGTCTCTCATTTGTAGTGCATTGAAGATTTGTGAAGACTCATTGCAATAATCATTTTGAGATTATTTAGCCAATTGATACCTTTGATAATAAACTAATAAAGAAGTCAATAGAGCACCAGTTGATTGGCAGTGATTTTATTAAATTAAAATCTTATATGAAATAGAAATTGATTTCATCACTTCCACATAAATTGTATCCCTACAAAATAATGTATTGTAAAAATTGGTAAAACTTACAGAGGGAGCTCACGCGTTAGTCCATCAAACTGCAATTGATTTACACCAGTTATGAAGTTTAGAAACTTCAGAGCCCATCGATCTTCAAATGATTTGACATCCACTTTAACTCTCTTAACAACCTGCAAATCAATTCGTGCAGGATCAACATAATAGTATCAGAATGACCAAAAGGCAATTAACTAAAAGTGAATGCTTGCTGCAGTTTCATTTCCGCAAATGTATTATGAAACATGAAAATTTCTACTTTACCCAATTTTCATGTTTCATAAAAAACTAAATTCAATAAATGCAAAGGAGATGGTGAGAGGACCTTCTAGTGTGTGCTCGGATTATGACAAAGGTAAACTGATATATTAAAAAAATGAACCTGTTGTGGATGAAACGATGAAAACTGCGACAACTATGAATGCTAAGAATAACAATGGTTTCCAAGAATGAAATCAGAAATCAAAGAATTCAAAAGGATGAGGAATTCATGTAGAAAAGGAATTATCAGGGAACAAAAATACCTCCTCCTCCAGCTTCAGATGGCGAGCGCTGCCTGCTTTCATAGCTTTATTGATTCTTTTCTTGCCAAAGAGGAGATGATACTCAAATTGTTTTTCACACCATTCCTGAAGTTAACACAGAAAGGAGGCCATTAGAGATATATTATTAGATATATGCCATAAAAAATAAGCTAAGAAGTACGATTGAAAAATGTTAATAGCATGGAGCTTCCAACGAATAAACTTACATTTAAGCTGCGTTAAGCAAAAAAATGAAACAAACCCATTTAGGAAACCTAAAACAGAATCACAAAAACAATTGGCTGAAAGCTGAAAACCCAACAAAAGAAAAAGTAAAATAAAGCAAAAGCCACATCGCAAACACTGAGAAACGCACCCACCGAACCAGTGAAATCCGTGACAGACAGGCTTCTCGTCTTTCTAAGCCGGAGCAGCAGCGACTCAGTAGCTCTGTTCTTCTTCTGGGGACTCCTCAAAACAGCGGAATCCTCAATATCTGGACACGCACCAGATGATGAGGATGGTGACGAGGACATTGACAGCCTCCTCTTGGTCAAAGCAGTAATGGAGCGAATAGACCTTGCATTTTCTCGAAACAAAGAAGGAGAGGAGGAGACTGAAGAGAGTGTAGAGGATCGAGTTGCCGCAAGTGCTGCTTCGAGAAGAGCCATCTCTTCTTCACTAATGATCTCGACGGGAATAGTAGGAGGGACGTCCGCAGCGTCCTTAACGGTTCCGTTACTAGTAATACTGCAACGAGGAGTTGAAGATGCATTTGTAGGAGAAGACTGGGTCATTTCGGGATGTTTAGGTGCATCCAAGGTTGAGTTTTTGTGAAGCAATGACCGTTAAAATCGGCGGCGGGTATGTGGGATATGGCAGAGGATGTAATAAAAGATAAAACATGAGAGATACTCAGATCCACTTCTTTAGTTCTGTAGTCGTTGCATTCTGTCTGATCTGACTTCTTTGAATTGTTATATACAAAGTATATGTATATGATATTGTTCCCTGTTTTTACGGATGTCTATTGATTTCTAACAAATCCAACATTTCTGACTTTTTTTTTTTTTTTTGATCTGTAAACATCGCTTTATTGGTCAATTAGTGTCTACAAAAGAGAACACCCATAGCACCAACATTTCTGACTTTAATTGTTCTAACTAGGATCAAATTCAAATTCACAATTAAATTTTTTATACTGGTCAAATAAATGTTTTAATGAAATTTAGATTGAAGATGAGACATTTTAACATTAAGATTTAGGATTTTGCTTGTTTGGAAAACCCGGGAATTTATTTTTTAAAAATATAAAATATTATTTTATACATAAATATATCATTATCATAAAATTAATACAATATTTATTTATTTATTTGATTTGTAATTATGACAATATTTCATGAAACCAAAGGAGTTATAATACAGTCTCTGAATCCTGAACTTGAAGTACTGATTAGGTATTATTTTAAAAGAATGTTCATTGTTGTGAGCGTGAGAAGACAAAAATATTAGTTTTTTTTTTCTCTTCTCAAATTGGACAAGTCCAACAATATACATAATACTAATATATTCTTTAAACTAAAGTACATGAAAAAAAAAAAAGTGACATGATTCCTTGGAGGGGAAGATTAGATAACTTGTAATGGGAGGTTAGCACATTTCCTTTTCCTTTTCTTTGGATACAAAACAGACAACAAAATGGGAGCTGCACTTTATTTTATACTTTTATGTTAGGTTGTCTAGGCATCAATCTCACACATAAGCTTTTAATAAAGCTCTCTTATCCTAGGTGAAAAAAAATCATAAAAAAAACCTACATTATATTATAAACACGCATTATAGATGCCTAATTAATCTAAAATTTTAGAATATTTTATATTTAAAATCTTTTTTATTAAAGATATATATATATATATATATATAAAATCTTTTAAAATCTCATTTAATGAAAATTGAGAAATCTTGATTTCAGGTTTTTTCTCTACGATAAATGATGAGATTTGATAATCGAATTGAGTTTTGATATATTTCTAGCATACTTGAGTTTTAATTATTGAACTCACTTCTTTATAACCATATGATTTGATATTTATTGAGGTTGATGAGATCTGACTAAGCCTTCCATAATGATATTATATAATGAATATATCAAAATTTTATTTTATTATATTTTTAATTACAAAAGCACTATACAGTTGTTATATATTCCATTTCGTTACATTAGCAGTTATATAATGATTGTTACTGTGGAGAGTGGTTTCTAGTACGAAACAGTATACCTTTTAGAGTAAGTTTGCATATTTTGACAGAATATCTATAAATATATAAATATATGTCGATCATCAAATAATTTTAATTAATCACAAAATACAATAGTAAAAAATATATAAAAAATATCAGAATCTATATATGTGAATTTTCAAGTAAAACTACCTCAAATCCACGCTTGAAAAGGTTGAAATCTGTGTCCTACATATTTTCTAACAAATCGGAATATTAAGGAAATACAAATCTCTGATGAGCTATTCCCAGAGATGCTCGGCTAAAGGCACATGATCCACTCATAACTACTTAAGAACTTGTTGAGTTGTTGTCAGAAAAATATTGATATTCTGAACAGATGTCCTTCTCGTAAACGTGCAACTGTGTGTCCTGTCGTCTAAATGTTGTAGAGACAAATCACCAAGTGGCATTCCATTCTTTTTATTTCGGGTTCTTGCTGGCTAACAAGTGTTCGTCTTTTGTTGTAAGATGATCTTCTTCCTAGTAGGCTCTAGCTGGCCTCTTTTCTGATCTTGAGCTTGCATTATTGAACAAGTTGCCAAAATTTGAGGATCAGAGACACAAGTGGTGCTGTGGAGATAATCAAGGCAAGATGGACTTTGCCTCCATCTGAAGTTTTTGGTCTCATAATTCTCACCAGATTCATCTAATCTGTGTCTCACCCATAATCAGCCAGCGAACCCTTAAAACTCTGCATGAATGCCATCTGTCTCCCTTCAGTTTCTCCCACTCCCTACATATACCCGACCTGTCAAATTTAACACACAAGATAGGCAAGAGGAAAAGAGGTAGAGAAAGATAACACATGCACACAATGGGAGGCAGGGCTGCCCTTTTGCTCTTAATGCTAGTGCTACTCCATGGAGTTTATGTGTCAAAGGGATTATATAGAGATGGAAAGGAGGAGCGGCGAGAAGAGAGGCAAGAAAAAGAATGGGAAGAGAAAGGTGAGGGAGAGGAGTTGTTCTTGTTGCAGAACTCAAAACGAGTGGTGGAAACTGAAGCCGGTGAAATGAGAGTTGTCAGGAGTTTCGGTGGGAGGATCTTGGAGAGGCCTATGCATATTGGGTTCATTACTATGGAACCTCAATCTCTTTTTGTGCCTCAGTATCTCGACTCCAGCCTCATCCTTTTCGTTCGCAGAGGTACGCGATCTATAGTCTTAGTTCCTGCATTGTTGGTAGGATGAATGCTATAGACACTGCATTGAATTATATAAATCTTAAAACATTTTTTTGGTCTACATGCGTGATACTTTCTCTATTAGCAGTAGGATCATTTAACATCAACCAACAAATAATCTTCAATATGATTTTTTCTTCTATCATCCATCACTTGATTGTCCTCCGAATTCTGGAAGGATTTCGAACATCATTTTGTAGCGATTGTACTATCACACTCGATGAATAGCTTAGGAGAACCCGACATGCTTAATAATGGTTGATCGAACATAATGAGGGGTTGTTAATATACCAGTAGCCGCCGTAAACATGCTTCATGGGTAGTTTGAAACCTATTGGATAATGATGGTTTTGCCTTGTTATTGATTGAGCTCCAGGGCAAGCAAGAGTTGGATTGATCTACAAAGATACATTAGCGGAAAGGAGATTAGATGAGGGAGACATTTACAGAATTCCGGCTGGTTCAGCATTCTACTTGGTCAACCAAGCGGAGGGACAGAGACTTCATATCATCTGCAGTATTGACCCATCTGAGAGCTTGGGACTGCGTACTTTCCAGGTAGTTCAGTTTTCGAAGAAAAATTAGTTTCTGAAATAACCCTCAAGTGGAACAGAAGTTTACATTGGATGAAGCCTACAAACATTGGAAGCTTTCTCTTTGTTTCAATAACTCTACTGATGAATTGTCTGACTTGCATGTTTATAGTCCTTCTTCATTGGTGGAGGGACATATCCGACATCTGTCCTCGGAGGTTTTGACATGGAAACACTTGCAACTGCCTTCAATGTAAGCAAGGAGAAGAGAAATATTTTATGTTAAGCATCTGTTTTCTCTGCAATCTTTATTCAGTTGGTCTCAAGAGGCTGATAGATAGAACATTTCAGGCGACAGAGGAAGAAGTGAGAGAGCTGCTGAGCGGGCAGAATGAAGGCCCAATCGTGCACTTGGGAGATGCTCGTGCGCCCAGGCCAACCATGTGGACAAAATTCCTTCAACTAAAGGAGCAAGATAGGCTGCAGCACCTGAAGAGGATAGTGGAATTCCAAGAAGACCCCGTCGAGGCTGGGGAGGAGAAAACATGGTCTTGGAGGAAACTTCTGGCTTCTGTTCTGGGACAGGAGGAAAATAAGAAAAAGGGTGAGACAGGCGGTAAATCCCCTGATTCATACAACATATACCATGCACGTCCCGACTTCAAAAATAACTACGGATGGAGCATTGCCCTTCATGACTCCGATTATGCACCTCTCAAACACTCTGGCATTGGTGTTTTCTATGTCAATCTCACTGCGGTAATTTCCCTTCTTCATCCCCCTTTCTACGGCAGATGTGTTCTTGTGATGGATCGATGTTCCCAGTTAACTAAAAGTGATTTTCTTTTTAATGAAACTGAAAGTGTTTCGATTCCAGGGTTCGATGATGGCACCACACGTGAACCCGACAGCAACAGAATACGGCATTGTTTTAAGAGGAGGTGGCAGGATACAGATCGTGTATCCCAACGGGACCCGAGCGATGAATACAAGAGTCTCAGAAGGCGACGTGTTCTGGATTCCGAGATACTTCCCCTTCTGTCAAATTGCATCCCGGTCAGGACCGTTTGAGTTCTTCGGATTCACGACATCTGCTCGCAAGAACAGGCCACAGTTCTTGATCGGCGCCAGCTCAATTCTGCGGGTAATGAGAGGCCCTGAGATTGCAGCTGCATTCGGGATGAGCGAAGAGAGGGCGAGGCGAATCATTGAAGCACAGAAAGAGGCTGTTATACTGCCGTCAGCGGCTGCAGCACCTCCAGACGGGGAGGAGAGAGCCAAGGTTGAGGTGCAGCCGAAGGTGATGGAGAACTTTGGGAGCGAGATGGTTATGGGTTTTGATTAGAGAGATAGTTGGATTGGAAAATAATGTAGTTAGAGTTGAAGGGCAGTAGATAGAAGAAAGCAGTAGTTGGTGTTTGTTTTGTTTCTTGTTTATGTTTATTTTTTGTGGCCGTCCCGTGGGTTCCGTCAAAGGTTGTTCATAAAGTAAGTTTTTCTCTGAATTGCGAATAAAAAAGACTTATTTCGTTTATCATATAGCTTGTCGATTTTAGTTCTGTTTGGCCACAGTGTTGGTATATGGGATCCTTAACGGAATATTGTCACGACCGAATATCAGACTACGCGTCATTCAGCATATCAGACTACGAGTCATTCGGCTTCGTGTGGGAGTCAAATAGCACATTAATCAATGAAGGAATCTTTTCTCATTATGTTCCCCACTATGTTTCCCACTATGTTCCACACTAAGTGAGGGAATCAAGGAGCTCACTTGGGATCCGCATTTGTGCTTTCTACTTTTGTATATAACCGTTAGATCATACGGCTTGATCTCCACCATCCATTGGGGAGTTGTAAAGGCTATATAAGGGGTGCCTCCCCTCATTTGTAATCATCCAGCAATACTTGCAATATTGAGAGTTTAGAGCTTTCTCTCCATTATCTTGTGTCTCTCTCTTTTCAGTTGTGTTCTAAGCTTAGCATTCTAGCTAGCTTTGTGAGGAAGGCTTACTTAGTCTATTGCAAGAGCGATAGTCTAAGGCCGCACGGAGAGTTTCTATTCCGCAAAACTCTAGTCCCGTGACAGTTGGTAGCGGAGCTACGGCTCAATCCTTTGAGAGAGAAATGGAGATGCCTAGTACTTCTGATGCCAACATCCATTTTGAAGAGGAGGTCGAGGAGGTCCGTGTGGGGAGACTACCCCAACGTGCTCCCGAACCTAAGAAAAGAATGAAGACCGTTGATCATCTGTCATCATTGGAGGCAAGGATCACTCGTATGGAGATGAAGGTTGCCGATGACAAGGATATGATTGAGGAATATGGCCAACGCATAAGCGAGATCGAGTCAGGGGACGTGAATGAGCTTCGCGAGGAGATGCAAGACGCCCTCATTGCTATCCACGAAGAGTTAGATAACTTCAAGGTAAATCTTCTTGCTGAGATCTCTTCATTTAAGGATGATTTGGTTGGAATCAGGGAGGATTGCAAGAAGGGAATTGCGCAAGGGGTTGCCAAACCCAAGCTGAAGCTGGATGTCCCAAGACCAAAGTCATTTGGTGGGACGAGGAATGCCAAGGAAGTGGACAACTTCCTTTTCAACCTTGAACAATACTTTCAAGGGGTGGGCATGGAGAGCGATGGAGATCGACTTTCCCAAGCCCCACTGTATCTATCCGATAGTGCCACAACCTGGTGGAGGATGAAGCATGCTCAAATTGAGCGTGGCACCTTGAAGATGGAGACGTGGGGAGATTTCAAAAGGCTCCTGAAGGCACATTTCTCACCAAGAAATGGGGAGCTAGAGGCGAGGGAGAAGCTTCGCAGGTTGTCCCACAAGGGCAACATCCGAGACTACGTGAGGGAGTTCACGGAAGTCTTGTTGGAGATCCCAGACATGCCCGAGACGGAGGCCATGTATGTATTTCTGGGAGGCCTACAAAGTTGGGCCAAGTTGGAGCTTCATCGACGCAATGTCAAGGAGCTCAACGATGTAATTTCCGAGGCCGAATCCTTGGCAGAATTTGAGAGCAAGGCCGAGAGTTCAAACCCACCTAAGCCTAAGAGTTTCCGTGACTACAAGACTAAAGGTGGGGGAGCAGCCCACGAAACCAAGGAGTGGAAGGACAAGTCTTTCAAGTCCTTCAAGTCCTTCAAGCCCTACAAGCCCTACAAGCCCTACAAGTCCTTTCGTCCAGCCAAACCCACACATGGGGGAGGTGAAAATCGGGGCAAGAATGAGAGACTCAAGCTCTCATGTTTTCTATGTGAGGGGCCACATTGAGCTGTGGATTGCCCGAAGAGGAACAAATTGGCAGCCATGGCAAGGGAGACCGAAGCAATGGAAGCACCAAGGATGAGTTCCATGCAACTGTTGAGTGCTGTTAAAGCCTCAACCAAAGATGCCAAGGAAGAGCAAACTGGGAGGATGTTTGCTAGACCCATCGTACAAGGGAGGGAGTCCCGTGCATTGATCGATACCGGTGCTACTCACAACTTCATGAAGAAGGAGGAAGCACAATGACTTGGCATCAAGTTCAAGGAGGAGAAAGGCTGGCTAAAGACGGTGAACACTCAAGCGCAGCCGATCTTTGGAGTAGCCCGAGGGGTCGAGCTACAAATGGGAGAATGGAAAGGTAACCTTGACTTCTCCATTGTTCCTATGGATGATTTCCCGATTGTATTAGGGATGCAGTTTTTGGATCAGACGAGAGCAGTCCCAATAAGCTGCACAAACACCCTCATACTTTCCGAAGGAAGCAAGTGTTGTGTGGTGCCAGTGGCTCGAGAGAAGGAGCTGAAGGCAAAAACACTATCAGCTATGCAGTTGAAGAGAGGAGTAAGGAAGCTAGAACCCACATTTCTAGCTACCTTGGTGATGGATGAAGGCACACCTGCTGATGACGAAGTGCCCATCCAAGTTATGGAAGTTCTTGGGGAGTTTGGCAATGTGATGCCCAAAGAACTCCCAAAGAAGCTACCACCCATACGGGAGGTAGACCATGCCATCGAGTTGGAAGTCGGGGCCAAACCAACTGCAAAAGCCCCTTATCAAATGGCACCTCCGGAGATAGCTGAACTACGGAGGCAACTGAAGGAGTTATTGGATGCGGGCTTCATCCAACCATCTAAAGCACCTTACGGAGCACCGGTGCTTTTTCAAAAGAAGCAAGATGGGTCGTTGAGATTGTGCATCGACTACCGAGCCTTGAATAAGGTAACTATAAAGAACAAGTACCCTATTCCTCTTATTGCTGATTTGTTCGATCAACTTGGGGATGCGAGATGGTTCACCA
The DNA here is from genome assembly GCA_019739055.1 of Passiflora organensis. NCBI lineage: Eukaryota > Viridiplantae > Streptophyta > Magnoliopsida > Malpighiales > Passifloraceae > Passiflora > Passiflora organensis. Next base: position 2,365,808 of record JAEPBF010000187.1, on the reverse strand, counting down.
AGTTGGATCTGAGGTCGGGCTACTATCAAGTCCGCATAGCAAAAGGAGATGAGGCCAAAACCGCATGTGTCACACGGTATGGATCCTATGAATTCTTGGTCATGCCTTTTGGTTTAACAAATGCACCTGCTACCTTTTGTACACTAATGAACAAAGTGCTCCGCAAGTTCTTGGATCGCTTTGTTGTTGTGTATTTGGATGATATTGTGATATACAGCCGCACACTTGAGGAACACATCCAACATATAAGGATGGTGTTTCAAGCGTTGAGGGATAATGAGCTGTATGTCAAGCGGGAGAAGTGTGCATTTGCCAAGCAAGAGGTGGCATTTCTTGGCCACATAGTGGGCGGAGGAAGGATCAAGATGGATGGTGCCAAGATCCAAGCTATCAAGGATTGGCAACCACCAAAGAAGGTCACGGATCTTCGTTCCTTCTTGGGGTTGGCCAATTACTACCAGCGGTTCATACAAGGGTACTCTTCCATTGCCACACCCTTGACCGAGCTATTCAAGAAGAACAAGGCGTGGGATTGGTCGAGTGGATGCCAAGAGGCATTCGATGCACTGAAGGCAGCCGTTATGGAGGAGCCGGTGTTAGCCTTGCCTAACCACCTACTCCCATACGAGGTACAAACTGATGCTTCTGATTTTGCAATTGGTGGTGTTTTGATGCAAGAAGGTCACCCAATTGCTTATGAGAGCCGCAAGCTGAATGAGACCGAGAGGCGGTACACGGTACAAGAGAAGGAGATGACAGCCGTGGTGCATTGCTTGCGAGTTTGGAGACATTACTTGCTAGGGAGCAAGTTCGTTGTCAAGACGGACAATATTGCCACAAGCTACTTCATTTCACAGAAGAAGCTATCGCCGAAACAAGCAAGGTGGTAAGATTTCTTGGCGGATTTTGACTATACACTCGAGTATAAGCCAGGAAAGGCGAACTTGGTGGCGGATGCCCTTAGTAGAAGGGCTGAAATTGCAGCCATCAGTCGACCAGAGAGTCCTTTTGTGGAAAGGATCCGAGGGGGTATGGAGCATGACCCCCAAGTTCAAGCCTTGGTAGACCAAGTGAAGCAAGGCAAGACCTGCAAATTTTGGCTAGAGGATGGGTTGCTCTTCACCAAAGGCAACCGCATCTATGTCCCCCGATATGACAAACTTCGGAAGGAAGTTATGAAGGAGTGCCACGATTCAGGATGGGCTGGACACCCAGGTATCACTCGAACTCTTGCTCTTTTGGAAGATGGTTATTATTGGCCTAACATGCGAGACGATGTGGAGTGGTATGTGAAAACTTGTCTAGTGTGCCAACAAGACAAGATTGAGCAACACAAACCTCCTGGATTGTTAGAGCCATTGCCCATACCAGAGAGACCTTGGGAGAGCATTTCCATGGATTACATCACATCCCTCCCAAAGTCTGGCGACTTCCAAACCATACTTGTGGTGGTGGATAGATTTTCCAAGTACGCAGTATTCATTCCAGCCACCAAAGCATGCACGACAGAGGAGACAAGCCACCTTTTCTTCAAAAATGTGGTGAAATATTGGGGCGTTCCAAGGTCCATTGTGAGTGATCGAGACACTCGATTCACGGGGAGATTTTGGACCGAGTTGTTCAAATTGTTGGGGTCAGAGTTCAATTTCTCTACCAGCTTTCATCCTCAAACCGATGGGCAGACCGAGAGAGTGAATGCCTTATTGAAGCTCTACCTTAAGCACTATATGAGTGCCAACCAGAAGAATTGGGCAAAGTTACTCGATATGGCTCAATTCTCATACAACTTGAAAAGGAGTGAATCAACAGGTATGAGTCCTTTCTAGATTGCTAATGGACAACAACCTTACACTCCTAGCAAGACTGCCACAGGTTATCAAGGGCTGAATCCATCTGCCTATCGCTTTTCCAGGGAGTGGGATGAGCAAAAGGACCTTGCAAGAGTGCAATTGTCCAAGACGACAAAGAGGATGAAGAAGTGGGCAGACAAAAAGAGTCGTCCCTTAGAGTTTGATGAAGGGGATCTTGTGTTGGTGAAGCTGATGCCTCACCAAAGCCGTGCTTTTGCCAAGTTGCACAAGGGGCTAGTGCGACGATACGAAGGTCCTTTCAAGGTGTTGAAGAGGATTGGCAAAGTATCATACAAGCTGGAATTACCACCAAGATTGGAGTTCCATCCGGTCTTCCATGTGAGCTTATTGAAGCCATTCCAAGCAGACACGGAAGATCCGGAGAGGGGAAAGTCCAAGAGAGCTCCCACAGCTGTGACCAACGCCCATGATAAGAAGCTTGATGAGATCTTATCAAGGAGGGTGGTGCAAAAGAGTGGCAAGCACATGAACCATGTGGAGTACTTGGTTCGATGGAAAGGCGACCCTCCTAGCGAGACAAGCTGGGAGAAAGATTTCGATCTTTGGCAGTACGAAGACGAAATCAATGAGTTCTTGAGGCAGCACACAACGAGGACGTTGTCGAGTTTGGTGGGGGAGAATGTCACTACCGAATATCAGACTACGCGTCATTCAGCATATCAGACTACGAGTCATTCGTCTTTGTGTGGGACCCGACTCCCAAATCAAGGAGCACATTAATCAATGAAGGAATCTTTCCTCATTATGTTCCCCACTATGTTTCCCACTATGTTCCGCACTAAGTGAGGGAATCAAGGAGCTCACTTGGGATCTGCATTTGTGCTTTCTACTTTTGTATATAACCGTTAGATCATACGGCTTGATCTCCACCATTCATTGGGGAGTTGTAAAGGCTATATAAGGGGTGCCTCCCCTCATTTGTAATCATCCAGCAATACTTGCAATATTGAGAGTTTAGAGCTTTCTCTTCATTATCTTGTGTCTCTCTCTTTTCAGTTGTGTTCTAAGCTTAGCATTCTAGCTAGCTTTGTGAGGAAGGCTTACTTAGTCTATTGCAAGAGCGATAGTCTAAGGCCGCACGGAGAGTTTCTATTCCGCAAAACTCTAGTCCCGTGACAGCATGCACTTACTCGAGATTTGTCTCTAAACCGACCCAGAGTTGTTGTCTTATCCCTTCTTCGTCCTATCTTTTATCACTTTACACTGAATCAACAATTATTTATAGTTCTTATCTTGATTTCATTCTTATTTTTAAATATTAATATTATCTTTTTATGCACGAAATCAGTTAGTCTTCTAATCTTTGTACAAAATTATCCCAATTTCTAATTTCTTCATTCCAACTCTTAATTTTTGATTGCGAGTTTGTATGTCTTCTAGTTGCTGAGTATTGTCACTTATAAGTTTAATTATTAAATTTGTTCTCATATTTACTACAAAAATGATAAATGAAATTATCTTTTATGATTTATGCGTTTAATTTTTATTTGTAAAGTTTCAACTATACATTCCAGTAAAATCTTTTAAGGTTCTGATACTTTATGTAAATAAACAAACAAGTCATAGAATTAGTATATGAGGAGAGTGATGGTAAAGACTGCATATTCACAACCTATTTTATAGTAATATTGAATAACAGATCTTTCTTCTTTGTATCTTTTTCAAATTACTATAAAGTTATTGGTCATCATCTATTGAAAACAAGAAGTGAATAATACAAAAATCTTCATGATAGTGGAGTAATTACTGTTATAAAAAAAAATAGGAATGGCGACACAATAAATTATCCAAGATTCGATAGATGTTAAGTTATCATACTACTTGCATCCATTAGATCATCCTAGCATGATATTTGCAATGCAGTCATTGGATAAAAATGGAGACAATTACTTCTTAAGGAGCATAAACTTCCATAATGTTTAATAATTTAAGAATAAATCTGGATTCGTAGACAACACCATCAAAGCATCCGATTTGCTTTTTGGGGATTACTAATTACAAAAGAATTTCAAACGAGTGCAACATTCAGAAACTACTCAAGAAATATGGACAAATTTTGAGCAGAGATTCACGCTTCAGGAGGTTACTTCAACAAGAAAAATTGTTTATTTCCTTATATTAGGAAACCTGAAAAATGTTTACGGTGATTTACAAAATCTCAGGCCCATACCTATATGTATGTGTGGAGCAAAATACAAGAATAAGAAAAAATCTTTGATTTTCTCATGGGACCGGATGAGACCTACAAGACAGCAACAGAATATTACAGCAACAAAGATGCCCATAGTAGAAAATACAAATAAAAAAAATAAAGAAAAATAGATTGTCAGTTAACATAATAGGACCAAAGCTACGACTATTTATTATTTGAGGAGATATGATGATTTGTGTCTGTTGTGATTATTTGATTCGCTATTTATTAATACTTATATTAATCACTGGTCATTTTATCTATAAAATAATACTTTTGATCATATTAGTTAGATATTGTTTAGCAAGCTATTGTATAGGTTTTTTGGAGTAGACACGTTTTAACGGGAGCAATTCATGTGAGAATATGAAGAAAATATGATTTGTGCAAACCAGACCCAGGAACCAAGCCTGATAAGCAATGACCGATCGTTCAAATAAGTGCGACTGGTCAGATTTGAAAGAATTCATGATGAAAGCTCAATGACTGATCGTTTGTTGAGGAATGACCGGTCAAACTTTACATATACTCATATCGAAAGGTAATCGACCGACCATTTACACAAGTATGATTAGTCGAACTTATCGGGTCAGCAGCCAGAGTACCAAATCAAAGAACAATTGGTTATTTTATTAGTACGTCCAATTGAGCTGACACAGAGTACACCAGTTTCAAGAACAACCAATAGTAAGTTTATCAAAGACCGATCAAAATTATTTTATTATTTAAACAACCTATTGTCAGTATTTTTATTTCATCGAACACTGTACACAATTGAGTTTTATCTTCAGAATGTGTGTTTGATCCGTCATGTGATCAAGATTTCGTTATGTTTATTTGAGTTTTAACTAATGTCAAAACTATTTAAATTAATTTTTTCTCTACTCTTTTTGCTATCTTGATTCGTTGATGTAAAACTTGAATTCGAATTAATTATATTTGATAACAAGTTCGTAAATCTATTTTTAATCTAAAATAATTAATAAATCTGATCTTTTTGTATAAGTGAATCTTAATTGATTCAAAAGAACAGGCAGGTATAACAAATTAGAAATCTTAGGAAAATTGCTAAAATTTGGTAGAATATAAATATATTTGTCAAATCTAAAGTTCATATTGATTTGGGCAAAACAATTCAGAAACTTAATAATTATAGAAATATAGTTAATTGGGAGCCTGAATTAGCTCTTAATAATCTGGACGGATATTAAGGGGTTGGAAGATAATTAAGAACAAATTACATGATTTTAGAACTGAACAATAATTGGATTAATGTTATTTTGTTTTTAACATGATAATAGGTACACTTGAATGAGGAAGTTTGATATATAAACCTAAATAAAACTAATCATCTTACACTAATTTTGTGTTTGTTTAGCTTTTATATTTTCAGATGAAAGCACAAAGTTAGAACAACCTTGCATCCAAAATTCGGTTAAATTCGATCGGTTGAAACCTACGAGACAAATCCAGAGGAAACAATGATCAGTCCAATTTACCCTAATTCTGATCAGTCAACTTCAAGATCAAACAACGACCAGTCAAAAATGCACGAGAAGGAACCCCAATTTCCAAAGACTTTAATGATCGATCAAATTAAGTAACATTCAACCGATCGAAAAACCAAGGATATCATAAAGGCAAATCTCGACTAGTTGATACTCAAAGTATTCGACTGGTTGACGAAGGTGCATCGATCGTTCAAAAAAAATAAATATTGATCGGTCGAAGAGGCAGTTAACGGAAGTTACTAGCCGTTTATGACCGTTGGAGGCAACGACTGGTCAAAGACATTTAAGTTCAGTCGGTCGAAATCCAATTAGTATAAATGTAAGGTGTCATCTAACGATAAAAAAAGATAAAAATTTGCAGAGATGGGTTGCATTCCTTTTGTAAAAGAGATCTTCAAGCCTTAAGTTCATTACATCCTTGGAAATTGAGACACACGGTATGTAATTTGATTTTATGAATAACATCAATGAATGAGGAAAACAATTACTCTTTCATGTGCATAAGTTTTTTCTTTCGAGTGTCTCATTTCTTATCTTTCTAGCAATTGTTCATTCTACCTATGCATCAAGGTTTATATTGAAGAGTCTAATCATCTCGTTAAAAGATAATTACTGGTCTAAGGATACTTTGCATGTAATCCAACAATTTGATGCACAAACGAGAACCCAGAGTTGTTGCCTTATCCCTTCTTCGTCCTATCTTTTACCATTTTACACTAAATCAACAATTATTTATGGTTCTTACCTTGATTTCATTCTTATTTTTGAATCTTGATATTATCTTTTATGCATGAAATCAATTAGTCTTCTAATCTTTGTACAAAATTATCCCAATTTCATCTATATGACCAATTTCTAATTTGTTCATTCCAACTCTAATTTTTTATTGTGAGTTTATGTCTTATAGTTGCTGAGTATTGTCACTTATAAGTTTAATTTATTAAATTTGTTACTATATTTACTAAAAAATAATAAATGAAATTATCTTTATGATTTATGTGTTTAATTTTTATTTGTAAAGTTTCAACTATGCATTCCAAGAAAATAAAATTAGTATTTTAGGAGAGTGATTGCAAAGATTGCATATTCACTACCTATTTTATAGAAATATTGAATAACAGATCTACCTTCTTTGTATCTTTTTCAACTTACTATAAAGTTATAGGTCTTTTCAACAGGTGAATAATACAGAAATCTTCACGGCAGCTGAGCAATTACTGCTTTAGAAAAAGAAAAGAGAAATGGCGATGCAACAAATTATCCAAGATTCGGTAGATGTTAAGTTGCCATACTACTTGCATCCATTAGATCATCCTGGCATGATATTTGTAATGCAGTCATTGGATAAAAATGGAGACAATTACTTCATAGGCAGGAGAAACTTCCATAATGTCTAATAATTTAAAAATAAATCTGGATTCGTATACAACACCATCAAAATACTCGATCTGCTTTATGGGGATTATTAATGTTGGATACAGTGTAATATTACCAATCAAATCATGATTGATTATTTCAATCACAAAAGAATTCCAAACAAGTGCAACACATCCAGAAACTACTCAAGAAATATGGGCAAACTTTGAGGAGAGATTCACTCAATGCATTACACCAAGAGTCTATGAGTTAAAGAGGACCATAGTCTTACTTCAACAAGAAAATTCGTCTATTTCATTATATTATGGAAAGCTGAAAAATGTTAATGGTGAGTTACAAAATCTCAGGCCCATACCTATATGTATTTGTGGAGCAAAAATGAAAATTCAGGAAATACGAGAATAAGAAAAATTCTTTGATTTTCTCGTGGGACTAGATGAGGTCTACAAGATAGCAACATAATATTACAGCAACAAAGATGTCCATGGTAGAAAATACAAATAAAAAAAAGGAAAAGAGATTGTCAGTTAACATAATAGGACCAAACCAAAGCAGTGGCTCCAATAAATATTCAGATTGACCTATTGAACTAGGGCATATAGTGAGTTATTTCTAAAAATCTTAATTCTTTTGTGTAAAATTTAAAGAATTATTGGATTGATTTGATTTTTATGATTTAAAAATATTATTTTTATATTATCCTGAATAGTATTTTTATTTTTAATTAAATATATATTATCAAAAAATATAATTCTTAGTTCATTGAAAAGATCTCATTTTTAAAAAAAAATTTGTGTAAATTTTATAATTTTTGAAAGAGTATACGATTTATTATGAATTTCTAAAGTTTATAAGTATTTTATGATTAATTTTATGATTAATTAATTAATTAATAATATTTTAATATAAGTATACATTAAACGACGTTGTTTTGGACAGGCGCCAAAACGACGCCATTTTGGTGTCGAAAAAAAAAAGATTAGTGAAACTACATAGTTTTGGCTTAAATTTTTTTATTTTTTTATTCTTTTTCTCTTCTTCTTCCTCTTTTGTTTTCTAGTTTCTTTTTTTCTCCTGCGTGTGTTTTCCCCTCAACGTTGAGAAGATCGATCTCCCTCCTTCGGCCACCATTCGTCTCGTCATTGGTCACGTTTTGTTCCTCTTTTCGGAAGCAATCTTTTGGTGTAAGTTTCGTTGATATTAGAGCTGCAAAACGAGCTGTAGAAGCTCAAAAAGGGTGCGATTTTGTCATCGGAAAATTGCTTTTTCAGGCCAACTCTGGTGAGCAATTGAAAAATGAATGGCATGGTTGAGTTCCTCTTGTCGAGAGCTTTCTTTTGATATATAGCATGTTAAAAATCATTGAGTTTTTTTACAGGTGGGTTTCTGGGTTTGTCGCCGTCGCCGGACCCCATGCGTAGCCGATTTTCTGAAAAATCCAAACTTTGCCCATTAGATATTTTCGACGTTTTGAACACGATGGTGTCGTTCGTTTTTTGATCTGACACACGATTTATGAATTATAAACTTATAAATAAATTGATTAAATATATTTTTTCATAAAAATATTAAGTTATAGTATTCTAAGTGATACTATCAAATTAAACATGTAATTTGGGACCCAAGTATGTGGGTGTTAGTACCTTAGCATACGTAAATAACTGTTATGTCATTTGGATGAAAAATATAGTGATTGCATGCTTGGCATGTTTATACAGGCTTGTGATTTGTGTATGCGTGATGTGGACATTTTGGTGGATCCACTGAGATGTGCTTGCTGTATTGGATTGTATTTTCTTGCTGTGATTATTTAGAGGTGAGTGGGGACCTCACATTTCACTGTTTGGTTTTGAATATACTTGTTCAAAATATATGATTTTTCTAAAAAAATAAATATTGATAAATCGTGCTTGATATTTTGACAAGTTCATTTTGACAAATCACTATGACTTGATTGGAAATTCTAGTTTGTCTTTATATGATTTTGCACAGGGATGCAGGTTTTGTTTTATATGCACAGGGATGCATGAAGTTTAAGATACTATATTTTATAAGTATTTCAAGAGTTATATTTCAATATGATGTTTTTCTATTCTATTCCTTGTGAGGTATGAGCAGACAGTACACTGTTGAGTGATACCTGATTAGGACCAACGGGTCTTGTGTGTGACTCTTTGGCTCCCCGAGAGAGGGGAGATAATGTCATTGAGTCGGGTTAATGAGAGTTGACGTATTGATCAACATGGAATAGGAGTGTGTTGATCTAGTCTTCGACAACTCTAGTGTGAGCTATATTTCAAGAAAAAAAAACAAGAAATATACACTAGTGGGCCTTGACTACCCCTTGATCAGAAGTAGAATAGGTACTTTGTTAGATGATTTTTCAGTCCTTTTTTTTTTAAAAAAAAAGGAACTTTATGATTTTAATTCACCACTGCTTGTGATTAAATATTGGTTTTGAGAAAATTTTGAGATATGCCTTATATATTTATACTTGTCTTAGAGAGTTCTTTTGAGTTTAAATTTAGAATTTTATTTTATGATATAATATTTATTTTTATCATGATTTCACTATTTTGGTCCCTAAAACCACTCACCTAGATATTTAACTAATGTTGTTTAGTGTTGTCCAGGCGGTGTTACAGGCTCAGGTTCTCAACCGTCTTCCTCTCCTCAAATGTTTTTTGTTATCCAACTATTTTTGCTAGGGACTAGCAAAGTTTTAAACTTGAGGAGATATGATGACCTGTGTATGTAGTGATTATTTGATTCGCTATTTATCAATATTTAGATTTAACCATGGATCATTTTATCTATAAAATAATACTTTTGATCATATTATAGTTAGATATTGTTTAGCAAGCTATTGTACAAGTTTTTGGGAGTAGACACGTTTTAAAGGGAGTGATTTATATGAGGATATGAAGAAAATATGATTTGTGCAAACCAAACCCTAGGAACAAAGCCTGATAAGCAATGACCAGTCGTTCAAATAAGTGTGACCGGTCAGATTTGAAAGAATTCATGATGAAAGCTCAATGACTGATCATTTGTTAAGGAGTGACCAGTCAAACTTTGCATATACTCAAATAGAAAGGTAACCGACAGGCCGTTTCAAAAGTATGATTGGTCGAACTTATCAGGTCAATAGCCAGAGTACCAAATCAAAGAGCGACCGGTTATTATACTAGTAGGACCGATCGAACTGACACAGAGTACACCAGTTTCAAGAACAACCGGTCGTAAGTTTATAAAAGACTGGTCGAAATTATTTTATTATTTAAACAACCTATTGTCAGTTTTTTTATTTCATTGAATACTTTACGCAATTGAGTTTTATCTTCAGAAAGTGTACTGAATTCGTCAGTGATCAAGATTTTGATATGTTTGTTTGAGTTTTAACTAATGTCAAGACTATTAGAATTAATTCTTTATCAACTTGTATTGCTATCTTGATTCGCTGATGTAAAACTTGAATTCGAATCAATTATGTTTGATAACAAGTTCGTAAATCTATTTCTAATCTAGAATAATTAACAAATCTGATTAGTTTGTGTATAAGTGGGTCTTAATTGATTTGAAAGAACAATTAAGCAACTATAACAGATTAGAAATCTTAGGAAAATTGTTAAAATTTGGTAGAATATGAATATATCGACTAAACCTAAGGTTCATATTGATTTGGACAAATTAATGATCGGTCAAATTAAGTAGCATTTGATCGATAAAAAGACCTAGGAGATCAGAAAGGCAAATCTCGATCGGTCGATACTCAAAAGTATTCGACCAGTCAACGAAGGTGCCTTGACCGATCGAAAAAAAAAAAATATCGACTGGTCGAAGAGACAATTAACGACAGTTATGAGCTGTTTTTGACCTTTGGAGGCAACAACCGGTCGAAGACATGTATGTTTGACTGACCGAAATCCAACTAGTATAAATGTAAGGTGCCATGTAACGATAGAAAAATAGAAAAATTTGTAGAGATTGGTTGCATTCTTTTTGTAAAAGAGATCTTCAAGCCTTAAGTGCATTACATCCTTAGAAATTGAGACACACTATATGTAATTTGGTTTTATGGATAACATGAATGAATGAGGAAAACAATTAATCTTTCATGCATATAATCCTTTTCTTTTGAGTGTTTCATTTCCTATCTTCCTAGCAATTGTTCATTATACCTGTGCATCAAGGTTTATATTAAAGAGTCTAATCATCTCGTTAAAAGTTAATTACTGGTCTAAGGATACTTTGTCGGTAATCCAACAATTTGATGCAAAAACCAGGACAAATTAGTGAAATGTAATAGAATAGGAATATATCTATTACCCTGGAATTACTGTTAACATAATTTGCTCAATTTAGTTCTTTACATAAGAATATAATAAAAAGCAAATCAAGTGAAATAATTAAAACATCAGAAGATGTTTAATTAATAGTTTAGAAATAACAGTAGAATGAAATTTTATAAGTATAGTAAAGCCTTGTGAGAGAGAAGAAGAAATCAATTATAAATTAATACAATACAATCTATATATATTAGTGTTAAGATTTAAGACGTCAATGTCAAAGATTGGTTAGATTACTTTAACTAGAATTAAGAGCAATCTATATATATTAGTGTTAAGATTTAAGACGTCAATGTCAAAGATTGGTTAGATTACTTTAACTAGAATTAAGAGCCTAAAGATAAGGATACAAATGCTATCAAGTTCCCTAAGGACGAATCTGTTCTTGAATAACTGTATAACTTATACGATATTGTGCACTTGCAATTTCTAATATAGTGAGAAATGCGTAATAATTAATCCCTAAAATATTTAACAGTACTAATTTTAACATCTAACTAGTTAAATTAGATTGTAATATAGATTAATTTATAATTTATTAATCAATTCGTTTAATTAGAATATTGGGTTAAGCGAATTGATTAGTTTTAAATGAATTTCTCAATGGGATTGATACTCGTTCATTAAAATTATATTACTTGTTTATAGTTATGCGCTTGTAATTAAAGATAAATTCAATTTTACGCTAATTGTAATGTTACTAGTCAAATTATGGTTGATTAATTCAATTACAAAAGAACTTCAAATGAGTGCAACATATTTAGACACTACTTAAGAAATATGGGCAAACTTTGAGGAGAGATTCACTCTAAGGCATTACACCAAGAGTTTATGAGTTAAAAGAGGACCATAGTCCTACTTAAACAAGAAAGAGCTGAAAAATGTTTAGGGTGAGTTACAAAACCTCAAGCCCATACTTATATTTATGTGTGGAGTAGAAAAGAAAATACAGGAAATGAGAGAATAAGATAAAATCTTTGATTTTCTCATAGGACTGGATAAGACTTACAAGACAACAATATAATATTACAGCAGCAAAGATGACCATGGTAGAAACAATGACATTATTGGCAAAAGAATCAATGAAGAGACGTGAAAGGGGAGGTAAAATCTTTTGCATAAAATGTGAAGAAAAAATCATACTTATAAAAAATGTTATAAAATAGTAAGATATCCACCAAAATGGAGAAAATCAAGGTCGAAAGATCAACATGACAACACTCTCATTTCTCACAAGTACACTATGCCATATTATTAGAAGAGATGGCCAACAACACTCACGATGTCACAAGTATAATAATTTCTTAGCTTGCTCAATAAACATCCCAAACAAATAACAGAATATTTCGGGCTATAAAGGACAAACCTAGTAAGAAAATATCATAAATTATTTATACAAGAGCTATAGACCATATCACTTATAATATTGGATGCAGGACTAACGAAAAAGCATCACAAGTGTCATCGGTGCAAATTCCTATTAAGGAAAGTATCCCACTGTGTACGATTAGACATGTCAACTTCGGAGGAAACTTGAAGCTAACCAAGTCTTGGGAGTCTTTCATTTTTATCTAATTTTTAGACCTAATTCTCGTATAATACAGGACTTATACTCAAAGAAGCAAATTGGAATTGATAATATTAAGAACCGATAATGAATTAGAGTTTCAATACACAAATTTGTTGACATATTATCTACAGAATAGGATGGAAAGACAGACAAGTTGCATCCACACACCTCAACAAATTGGGATATTAGAAAGCAATCACAAACATCTATTGGAAGTTGCAAGAGCTTTAAGATTCCAAACTAGCTTATCAATTAAATTTTCAAGTGAATGCATACTTACATCAGATTATTTGATCAACCGAATGCCACTATCAGTATTGGATTACAAAACATCTTTTAAAATATTATATGAAATCACACTAAATTATAATCATCTATGAGTTTTTGGGTATCTCTATGTTATGGTCATGAAAAATCTCATGATAAATTTAATACTAGAAGCCGACCGGGAATTTTTGTTGAAAACCCATATGGACAAAAGATTATAGCATTTATAATTCATAAACAAAAAAGGAATACATACTAACGTCACGCCTCGGACCATAAAACTTCGGCATGACAACTTTTGTGGGCCCACTATATATACTACTATCATATCCAGCAATACACACAGTAAGCCTATAAGGCTAGAAAGAAATAATAAATAGTGGGATAGTAATAATATGAGTAATTAAAAATGTGACAACGGATTTATTTATCAACAACGGTACGGTCTGAAACATACCGGATTATAATTTGATTCTTATACGCCCAGGGTACTACAATAAACCATGGGTTCCCAATTTATATAAGTCATTTATGACGTAACAATGTAGCCTAGGGGAATACAATGCCATGTATATATAATAATGGAGTCCATAAAAGGAATTCTAACCTAACGATACGCTATCCTCGATGAGTTAACTGTCTGATTAGGACAAAGACCGCAGTCGTATCTATCTTTCCATTCCTGGTCAAACATAAGATATGGCAAAAGTCTACCAGGTGAGCGGACAGAAAAACAAGCATAATAATTCGCATGCAATTACACACTAGCATAGTGACATGCTGGCACACATTCAAAATGTTGACGAGTCAAATAAACACAATCAATATATGCACCAATCTTGAAACACTACAAACATTCATGACAATGACTGGGCCAGCAATAACTCTCAGCCCGTATGGATCCCGGGAATGGACTGAGATTCGTCAGTGGCACTTCATGCGACTCCTCATCTCTTTTCTCTTGTTATCTCATATGATAATGGGGTATATCCTGATGGGACATACATAACGCTTGGCCCAGACTACTAACGATGCCGGGGGAAATAGGTGATTGTAGCTCCACCTATACGATCCCCACATCGGGATACATTTAGTTAGCGCCATTATATAAAAACCTTGTCCTCCTTATGACTCTCTCGGAAAGTCCATGCCTCACTACCATACTCGGAGAGCTCTCAAGAGTTGTATGGGTCACCCCATGCTGCTGCAATACGTGATTCATATCACAACTTTGGATGCAACTCAGTGAGTTATTCACACTTCAATAATGCATTTCATATCAAGCATAACAATCCTAGGTACACAATGCATTCCTTCATTCAACTATTCACATATATCTCAATTAAACACGCATATGATTTCATGCAATTATTTCATTATATTATCACTCTTAGCATAATAATACGACCATTTCAGTGACTTAAGCAATTAATTAAAAGAATTTGTCCACTCACGGATTTTCTGACGTTTGAAGAGCCCTCACTTGATTCCTCCTGGATTGATTCCTCAATATCCTGCATTCGTAGGTATTCGTCTACACATATCGACATCTGATTCTTAATCGATAATACTAGAGGGCTATAAATACATTATTAACACTTCCGAACCCTCTACCCGACAATATACGACCCTAGACCAAGCCCAAGATCAAACCAGAAATTTTTCTCTTTCTTTTTCAATTAATCTGAATCTTATATCATTTTTTTCAAAATCCAATTCAACTCCAAATCCTATAAATTAGAATCATTAGACTCCAAATTCAATTTAGTATTTTCATAATTTTTTTATTTTTCTGCTATTTCTCCTAATTTTACTACTAATTTTGGCCATTTTCCATTTTTCTAGAATTTTATTTATTTTGGCCAATAACAAACCTCCATGTGGCACTACCAGGTGAAGCCATGCCTGACTCCAAGCCTGTAGGATCATGACACATGTCTCCTCCTGCACGTGCCATGTCTCATCCAAGCCTCCAATTCGAACAGAGCCTGCTTTCACTTGCATGACACTTCGCCTGCCCATGCAGGCTACATGTCATTTGGTCGTTCAATCAAACTACCTATCGTTTGGAGGGACCTCGGACGACATGTCATTCGAGGTCATCTTCAACCTCTAGACGACCTTCTTCAGTTCTGCAAAACCTTAATTCCCAAACATCAAACACTTCGATTCATGCAATATCGCTTCACCTAGGTTGCACTAACATGGAGATCTATCAATTCCGACCATAACCTAGTGAAAATTTAACAATTTCATCTACTAAATCGCACTCTCGAAGGGAAAGAACACTCGGTTCTTCTAGGTTGGTTTCTTACCGAATTCTGGCTAGATGTAGCCCGAAAACGCCTCCTCTCACCGTAGAACAATCGCTCGTACCAAGACAAAGTCGAATAGGTGTTTTTCGTGGTATGGAGAGGAATGATTCGGCAAAACGGTAGAAAAGGTCCTTATCCCGTTCTCCCACCGAACATAGATAGAAACTGGGAAGCCTTAGGCAGCAACCGATTTCCCCTTTCAAAACGATGTCGGTCGATTCCCAATCGATATGACGTCATTTTCAATAAAACGACATAAGTTTGACTAAAACAGCCAAAATGATGGGTTGTGTTGTCGTTTTGACATCTTGGTCAAAATGACATACATGACTGGCGTTTTGAGTTTAACTAATATAATATTTAAATATTTAAATATTAATTAGTAATAATACTGAATATTATTTATAAAATTATGATAAAAATTTAAAAATTCATAATTAATCCAAAAATACTCTGAAAAATACCTCAAAATTTTTTTATAGAATCCTTATGCATAGTAATATTCATCAGTATCAAATTAATATTTTCACAACCTTATAATTTTTCAAAAATTCAAATACCTTAAAATAAATTATAAAAAAATTATAATAAATCAAATTACGATTTCGAAAATTCTTAGAAAATTTACTAACCATTAAATATCATTTATGAACCTATCCATTGTCCTAAATACTGATATCCATCAATACAATCATCATCTTATGTTTAAATCGTGAATCAAATTATAACAATAATTCTTAATATTTATAAAAAAAATTCAAAAATAAAATTTATCCTCTAAATTGTCAAAATCAACTTATAATTTCATCATCCTTTCGTAAATATGTTTCGTAAATATGGACTATGACCTACTAATTCTCGTCAATTCCCAGTTAGGCTTTCGGGCAAAGAAGCTTAAAATTTTGAGGGTGTCACATAGATATTCAATTTTTTGAATCTATATTTCCTTTTTTGAATAACCAAAATAATAATCTTGTAGATAATTTTGTTGATACAGGTGGACATCCTTAGATGTCATATAAATTTAAACAATCACAAAATTATTATAGAATATGAAATAAGAAGAATTGAAGAGAAAAGAACAAGAGAGAAAACTAAGAACAATATAGGGAGTATAATATCTTATCAAGTACTCAAACAAGTGTGTACAAAATGAACAATGTTACCTCCTATTTATAGGTAACATGATAGGGTACATGAAAAGATATTGGAAGATAAAGAGTTTTGTAACTATAAAATATTCATTACACAATTGAATAGACATAATAAAGTTTTTTGTCTTTTCAATTTCCAAAACTATTATATTCATAACACTCCCCCTTGAATATTTTGAATATTAAGAATGTGAGTATAAAATCAGAATACTGTCTCATTAAAAACCTTACCAAGAAAAACCCAGTAGGAATAAAAACTTGGTGAAGGAAAAAAGAGTGCAGTGCATACTCCCCCTGATTTAGTCATCCCTTTAAATCTTTTAAACGTCGATCTTTCGAATAAACTTTTCAAATGTTGATGTGGGAAGAGCTTTAGTAAATAAATCAGTCAGGTTATCACTTGAGCGTATTTGTTGGACACTGATTTCCCCTTTGCTTTGAAGATCACAAGTGAAGAAGAATTTTGGTGAAATATATTTTGTTTTGTCACCCTTTATGTAGCCTTCCTTCAATTGAGCTATACAAGCAGCATTATCTTCATACAGTGTAGTTGTAAGTTCTCTATCACTTGATAATTCACATGCTTCTCTTATGTGTTGTGATATTGATCGTAGCCAAACACATTCACGACTTGCTTCGTGAATTCCTAAAATCTCTACATGGTTAGAAGAAGTAGTAACCAGTTTGTTTCACTGACCGCCATGAAATGACAGTATTACCTATAGTGAATAAATAACCTGTCTGCGATCTGGCATTATGTGGATCTGACAAATATCCTGCATTTGCATAACCAACTAAATCAAAAATGGATAAATTTGAATAATATAAACCCATATTCATTGTCCCTCGTAGATATCTAAAAATATGTTTAACTCCATTCTAATGTCTTCGAATTGGGGAAGAACTATATCTTGCTAGTAAATTTACTGCAAATGATATGTCAGGTCGAGTGTTACTAACAAGATATGTAAGTACACTAATAGCACTAAGGTTTGGAACCTCAGGACTTAAAAGTTCTTCAATTTCTTCACGAGGTCGAAAATATTTTTTTTCACATCAAGTGACCTCACAATCATTGGTGTACTTAATGGATGAGCTTTATCCATATAAAATCTTTTAAAAACTTTATCCACATAATTTGATTGATGAACAAATATTCCTTCACTTAAATACTCAATTTGAAGACCCAAACAATATCTTGTTTTTCCAAGATCTTTTATTTCAAATTTGTTTTTTAAATAGCTATTAGTTTTATCTAGCTCTTCATGAGTTCCAATGATATTTAAATCATCAATATAAACAGCTATTATAACAAAACCATATCTATATCTTTTTATAAAGACACATGGACAAATTGAATCATTCTTGAAATCTACTTTAAGCAAGTATTCACGAAGACAATTATACCACATCTGTCTAGATTGCTTCAATCCATATAAAACTCTATTTAACTTTATAGAATAAATTTTTCGAGAATTTGATTTATTTGTATCTAGAAATTTAAATCCTTCAGAAATTTTCATATATATATCAGTATCCAACGAGCCATACAAATAGGCTGTAACTACATCCATTAGACGTATTTCAAGCTTTTCATGTACTGCCAAACAAAGTAAATATCACAATGTTATTGCATCCACCATTGGAGAATAAGTCTCATCATAATCAATACCCGCTTTTTGGGTAAAACCTTGTGCGACGAGTCTTTCTTTATATCTCACAACTTCATTTTTCTCATTTCTTTTTCGCACAAATACCCATTCATATCCCACCGGTTTTACACCTTTTGGTGTATGGACTACAGGTCCAAAAGCTCCACGTTTTTCAAATAACTTTAATTCTGATTGAATTGCGTCTTTCCACATTGATCTATCATTTCTATTTTTACATTCCTCCACAGAGGTAGGTTCAAAATCTTCACTTTCTTCTATAATATTTAGCGCTATATTATATGTAAAAATATTGTCGACAAGGATTGAGCTTCGGTTCCATCTTGTTCCTGTAGTGACATAATTAATCGAGATCTCTTCATTCTCTTGTATTTCTTCCGGAATTTTATTAATTATGTCAACTGGATTTTCCAAAACTATATCCTCCTCATGACCATCTTGTGTAGCTGCTCCTTTCTTTTTCCGAGGATTTTTATCTTTAGAATCGAATGGTCTTCTACGTTTCTGACGTTGTCTAGATTCACTAGCAACTTTAGATTGTCCTTTAGGAACATCAATTCTTATCAGAGCATTTACAGCTGGAATATGAGACCTAGTTATTCTTTTAAGGTTAGTAAATGCATCTGGCAGTTGATTTGCAATCGTTTGTAAATGAATTATCTTTTGAACTTCATGTTCACATTGATTGTTTGAGGATCAAAACTAGATAATGATAATTCATTCCAAGAGATCTTCTTTTCTATCTGTTTATTTTTTCCCCTAAGTGTTGGAAATATAGTCTCGTCAAAATGACAATCAGCGAATCTTGCCATAAATAAATTTCCAGTTAATGGCTCAAGATATTTAATGATAGATGGAGACTCATATCCAACATATATTCCTATCCTTCTTTGAGGACCTATTTTTGTACGTTGTGGTGGAGAAATTGGAACATATACCGCACAACCAAAAATTCTTAGATGAGAAATATTTGGTTCCTGACCATGAACCAATTGCATCGGAGAGTGTTCATGATAACTTGTTGGCCTAATGCGTATAATTGTTGCTGCATGTAAAATGGCATGTCCCCAAACATAAACTGGAAGTTTGGATCTCATAAGCATAGGTCTTGCAATTAATTGTAAGTGTTTTATAAATGATTCTGCAATACCATTTTGTGTATGAACATAAGCAACAGGATGTTCAACCTTTATTCCAATAGACATGCAATAATCTATAAAGGCATTTGATGTAAGCATTATTTATTCGAATAGACTTTATCGGATAATCAGGAAATTGAGCTCGCAAACGAATTATTTGTGCAAGCAATCTCGCAAATGCCATATTACGAAATGATAATAAACATACATGTGACCATCTGGTTGATGCATCGATCAAAACCATAAAATATCGAAATGGTCCACATGGTGGATGTATAGGCTCACAAATATCTCCTTGAATTCTTTCTAAAAATTTCAGAGATTCAATTCCAATTTTTGCTAGTTATGGCCTTAATATTAATTTGCCTTGAGAACAAGCAGCACATGAGAATTCATTAGATTGAAAAATCTTATTCTTTTCAATAGATGACCACAAGAATTCTCTATTATTTTTCCTATCATTGTTGAACCGGAATGGCCTAACCGGTCATGCCAAATTTTAAACACATCATTAAACTGATGGTTTATTATAAAATGAGATTCTATCATTGTAATACTTGTGTAATACAATCCGAAAGAAAAAATGAGTAATTTTTCTAATATATAGCTTTTTACCCGAATTTATAGAAGTTATGCAAAGATACTTAATGCTTCCTTCGTTCATTGTCTCAATATGATATCCATTCAAACGAATATCTTTGAAACTTAACAAGTTTCTTTGAGATTTTAGAAGAGTATAATGCATCTTCTATCATTATTTTGGTTCCACAAGATAAAATAATATTTGCTCTTCCGGAGCCCTCAATCAATATTGTACTACCACTTACTGTATATACATTGGTTTTTATGTTATCCAAATAAGAGAAATATCTCTTATCTCTCAATATTGTATGTGTTGTGGCACTGTCAACCAAACATATTTCTTTGGCGTTCATCTTAGATATATCCATGCCAATATCTATTCTCTTCATTGAATAAATAAAATTAATAAGAAAATATAAAATAAATTAAAATATTAAAAAAATATGAATAAATAAACACAAAATAAATAGACTTTTATTATAATAAAACAAGAGAACATAAGTGAAATTTGCATAATTATAAAATTAAAATTATTCTTGATTTCTTGCACTTTCATCATTTGGATCATTAAGAAAATCAGAAATATCCAAGTGCGTTATATCCTCAAGGCCATTAGTAAATTCAATGAAATCATCTTGGACAAAGTTTGTCTCCACATTCTTGCCTTTAGACTTCAAAGATTCTTGATATAGGTCGGCAAAATATTTTGGTGTACGACAGGTACATTGCCAATGACCTTGCATTCTACATCGATGACAGTTACTAAGTGTAACTTTTTCCTTTATGCCACTCATTATGTTTTCAGATTCTTCATCCTTTACAACTTTCTGATTTTGGAAGATAAATTTACTTGATTGACCACCATCATGACAAAATTTATTATAACCTCGTCCTCGTCCTCTTCCGCGGCCTCGACTACGACCACGACTATGGTTATGAGATAGCGTCACATTCACTTCAGGAAATAGAGCAGAACCAGTAGGACGAGATTTATGATTTCTCATCAACAGCTCATTGTTTTGTTCAGCCACCAGAAGACATGAAATCAACTCAGAATATTTTGTGAAACATATTTCACGATATTACTGTTGTAAAAGCATATTTGAAGCATGAAAAATAGATAATATTTTTTCAAGTATATCAATATCAATGATATTTTCTCCACATAATTTTAATTTTGAACTGATTTTAAATAATACCGAATTATATTGACTGACAGATTTAAAATTTTGTAAACGAAGATGCATCCATTCATAATGAGCTTTTGGGATTATCATCGTTTTCAGATAATCATACCTTTCGTTTAAATTTTTCTAAAGACTTGCTGGATCTTTTAATGTAAGATATTCGGATTTTAATCCCTCATGGAGATGACAACGAAGAAAAATTATTGTTTTTGCCTTATCTTGATTTGATGTTGCATTTGGTATTTCGATTGTTTCTCCTAGACATTTGGCATCCAATATCCATGATAAATAATTTTTTCTAGTAATATCAAGAGCTTCAAACTCAAGCTTTACAATATTTGTCATTGTAAAACTACAAAATATTAAAAATATATAAAAGTAATCACATAATAAGATGAGAAATAAATTTTTAGTTTAAACATAAAAAATAGTCTTCAAAAATAAGAATAACATTTAATGATGCTAATATTATGATAATGTAATATTAGAAATTTAGAATTTATTATTTATTTCTTTTAAGATTGTATTAGAGTAATAATTATATTATAAAATTGATATAAATTATTTTTTAATATAACATATATTTAAACAAATAAAACAATCATGAACTTAAATTTCTAAAAAAATATAGCAAAATAAAATTTAAGAACATTCAATGTGAAACAATAATATTACAACATGATTATATCTAAATAATTATAAAAATATACTCACCCAAATATACCTTTGTAGAAACTAAGATTCTTGTTTGTTCTTTGTGAAGAACTTTTGTGAGACTCTTGATTCTCCTTTTGTTTATAAGAGTATGTGCTGATAATGTATTATAGAATATAAAATAAGAAGAATTTAGGAGAAAAGAATAAGAAAGAATTTAGGAGAAAACTAAGAACAATATAGGGAGTATAAGATTTTATCAAGTACTCAAGCAAGTGTGTACAAAGCAAATAATATTACCTCCTATTTATAGGTAACATGATAAGGTACATGAAGAGACATTGGGAAATAAAGAGTTTTGTAGTTATAAAATATTCATTACACAATTGAATAGACATAATAAAGTTTTTTGTCTTTTCAATTTCCAAACCTATTATATTCATAACAAAAATGACGAAAATCAAGGAGGTTATTATCATGCCACGAATCAAGGATATATCATATATGAACAAAATTACAATTGTGACACGAATGAAGGAGATGTTATATGAAATCAAATGGTAACAAATCAAGAGCAACATGTCCTATGTATCAAAAGAATTTCCGAAACTCTTAATGGCTATGATTATGTATTGCCACCATCATTAATGACAAACAACGTAACCTCAGCCAACTCTATCATACATCCTATCTCTAAGCAAATTTTTTATTCAAAATTTTCTAATAATTATATAATTTTTTTGTCAGCCATCTCAGCTATAGATGAGTAAAAAAAAATTTCTCAGGCTATAATGCATGAATACTAGCAAGAAGCAATGACCAAGAAAATCAATACTTTAATTGAAAATCAAGCATAGAAACTTGTCACTTTGCCACCTGGTAAACGTGCTATTGATTCCAAGTGAATGTACAAAGTTAAATTCAATCCTAATGGGAAAGTTGAGACATATAAGGCAAGGCTTATAACAAAGGGTAACACACAAATTGAAGGTATAGACTTTGATGAGACATTTGCTTCAGTGGCAAAATTAGTCACAATTAGATGTCTTATAGCTGTTGCATCTGCATGTAAATGGGAGCTTTCTCAATTAGATATCAATAATGTACTCTATGATCTGGGACAAGCTTTCCAAAATTGGTATCACAAGTTCACTCGATCATTTCTTTCTATGTGTAATCACTCTATGTTCCCTTTCACACAAAGAAACAATGTATATTTGGTAGTTCTCATTAGAGTTCTCTTTCACACAAATAAACAATGTATATTTGGTAGTTCTCATTTACGACGTAGATGACATTATAGTGGGTAGCAACAACAACTTAATGAAGATCTTCTGGTTAAAAGATCAATTAAATTCTTAGTTTTATATTAAAAATTTGGAACTACTAAATTATTTTTTGTAGGGATTGAAGTGGCAAGATCATCTACTTGAATTTTTCTCAACCAACACAAGTATATTCTGGCGGAATGCGGGCTCACAGCTTATAAACCTAGAAAAACACCAATGGAATAACATCATTAACTTATTACATATATTAGTTATGGTGTTTCACCAACGAACAAAGAACAAAGAACATTGAAATTGATTGTCACTTTAAACGAAAACACATACAATCCAAGCTGCTTTTCTCATTTCATATAATCTAAGAATCAATTATCTGATATTTTTTACAAAAGCCAACGGAGGTGATCAGTTTTATTATTTACTTAAGGGATGTAAAGAAAGAAACAAATCATGGAATTAGTACAGTGAAAACATAAAACAATCGACATTGATATCGATGTCAATTAGCATCGTAATTATCCTAATCAATTAGGAGATATTACAAAAGATATTATTCAGTCTATTTTATAGGAATATTGAATACCAAATCTTCCTTCATTCTTTGTATCTTTTTCAACTTACTATAATGTTGTGGGTCACCATGTATCATGCATTAAGAAATTTTCAAAATCAATTTTGTGTGTTTCTTAAAGTAATTGGTTGTGAAACATCACATAATATGTTTTCTATCATTAATTCATCTGATGTGCAAGGGAAAGGAAGATTCACGTGGAAAGTCACGTGCCAGCTGATGTGCAGCCGATTTTTCGATAGGTACCGAAAATAAAAAATGAACGAACGCACATCTTCCTCTTCAATTTCATATATCGACGCAGCCGAAACCAGAATCTATTGCTTCTCTTGGGAGGAAAGAAAGCAAGTATGAAGATGGGATCAAGTCAGCGGGATTGGATTCTGCTAATACTCCTCATCACCTTCACCATTTCATCCGCTGTTTCAGAAGTCATTACTCTTACGCCGGAGACTTTCTCCGACAAGGTAGGGAAACCATAATTGTTAACTCATCTCCACCCGAAACCCTGAAGTCCTTTTTTTTGTATTTTCTATCTAACCACCGTAACAAACTCATTTGGGGTTAGTGAATTTCTGCTTTGATCGGTGTTGGTTGATCGAATTAAAATTGCCTAATCGTTTTTATTTTCCTTTGATTTTTTTGAAGGTGAAAGAGAAAGATACGGCTTGGTTTGTCAAGTTTTGTGTTCCTTGGTGCAAGCATTGGTAAGCCAGTTTTTGTACTCGGCTTGATCTTGTTAACAATTATTGCTCTGTTTCCTCTAAAAAAAACCAAGGAAAAACAAATCTTAGTTATTAGTCTTATGTGTATGTTGTCGTTGGCCTTTTAGTAAAAATTTGGGAACGCTATGGGAGGACCTGGGAAAGGCAATGGAAGGGGAAGATGAAATAGAGGTTGGAGAAGTGGATTGTGGCACAAGCAAATCTGTATGCTCCAATGCTGATATCCACTCGTATCCTACTTTCAAGCTTTTCTATGATGGTGAAGATGTTGTTAAGTATCAAGGTAAACTTTTAAGCTTTGTTCTGTAAGATTTGAGGTTTTTTTCCCCGATTATTGCATCTATACGCTTGCGCACTTGATTCAAGTTGTTTGAGTTGTTTGAAACTTTAAGTGAAGTGAAGTAAAGTAAAAAAGCAACTTGAGATTCTTACTTGAATTTACCATTTGGGGCTAAGTGTTGTACTTACAATTTGGTGTTCCTTTAGATACTTTATTTGGTTAGACACAAAATTCTTGAGCTAGTTCTGGAAATTTATTTCCGTTTGCCTCTTGATTGGTGAAACTTTCTGCATGAATGTAGTGATCTCAGTTCAGTGCTACTGGCGTGACGAGAAATTCATTAGAATAATATTGGGTGGCTTATAAGCACACAACAGCATGTTCACTGGTTCACCATTTACAGTCTTTCGTGATATTTTGCAAGGCTTGCTTGTTAACATCAATAAGACAAAACGTTCTATGCACTAAATTCTTAGCACTTCGAAGAGTGGAAGCTTATGGCTCTACCGTAGTTGTCGTGGTATCATACTTCTTTGATTTATGGGGTTTCCCTACATAAAAGTGTATAGAATCCCCTTCTAAGAGGAATCTGTTAACAACAAAAGGGGAGGCATGTACTTCTTACTGTTCCTCTAGCTTGCACATGATTTGGCCTATGATGCTTGATCTTGGAGTTTGCATGTCGTGGATGCTTTGTCCTGATTTTCGTTCTAGGCATGAAACCCTTTCCACTTCCAGAAGACTCCTAAATTTAAGCGATTTACAAATTTATTACATTGTGCTATGTAGAACTGCAAAGGGAATTCATCGCCAACCACTACCTCAAATTGGAGGGAAAAGAAAAGGAACCCCAAAAGAAAAACAGAGACTTCAAGAGAAGTTTGAGACCGAGATAATGAGATTTATGTTTGTAGAACCTTCAGATTCTGACCATCCATTCTCTGAAGTTTATTTGCTAGGTTGCATATTACTTTAAAAATATGGCTTCAAATAGGTTCCAGCCCTGTTCTATATTTTAAATATAATAATCTACCTGCTCTTTGTATACTGATTTTAGTCAGGGCTACACTAGGTCGCCTCTGTCTGCCTTTGGATGCTCAAATTTGATGCTTCTTGTAATTGCTGACTTTAAAGAATTAATGCAATTTAGCAAATTATGTGATTGTCTCATTGAATAGCATGCATGTTTCTCACCCATGTCCTAAATGTCAAATAGTTCATCCATTGGATTTTTGAATGATTTTAAGCTGTTTCTCAGTCTTATTTTTTCATTAATGAATAATAGCATGCATCTTTCTGATCCAAGTTCTACTAGTGAAATACTGCATGCTATATTTTTGATAAATCCTATGCTATTTCTCAGCTTTATTTAGTTTTATTGTACCAAAAGTAGCCTGCTATTGAACAGAATGATGGATGCAATTGAGATGTTATATTTTGGTTATGGAAAAAGTAGCTATTTGACTTACTTTATTGTTGTCATCGGTTTACTTCAACATCTTGTGGAATCCTTCAAATCTAAGTCTGTCTTTCTGCATTCTCAGGACCAAGGGATGTCGAATCTCTTAAAGCATTCGTTCTGGATGAAGCAGAAAAGGCTGCAGCAAAAGCCCGGCTTGAAAATGATGAGGAATTGTGACCGACAGGTAGTCGAAGTCTTGTAACTTGTTGCCACACTTGTAGAGGAGCCTGAGCCTGAGCCTGAATTTTCAATATAAGCTTGCCATTCCAGATCAAGCATTTGTGATCTCTTCAGCGCCTTGTTTTCCCAAATATCTTTTTGCTATGATATTTGTGGCAATTGATATTTGGAATGCTTGAAATGTTTCATTTTTATCCGTCAACAGATGTTGAGAGGCTGTTGTGGGGTCCTAACTTCTGGTCTGGCCATGCAACTGAACAAATCGAATTTTATATAAGTATCCTTACCTAAGATTACCGCCCGAATTAAGCTTCGTCTAAAAGTGTATTTGTTCTCATTTGGGATAATGTACGAGCTTAATCTTCGGAGTTGGATGCTTCATCTTCTATACCCTTGAAATAGTTTTAGTTGTAAAGAGATAATAAACATTAAAAACAATTTGCAAACCATAAAATATTGGAAAATATTATTCACAGTAAGAACAGATCTAGTGCAGGAAAAATGTTCTAGCTGCACAACAAAAACTGACTCCAATTCACCTCATGCCACCGCCTGTCGAGAACCCAATACTGGGACCGGCCACCAAACGGAGAAGGCATAAAACTACAACATGCATCATGACTCAACCAATAACCTATAAAAACACCGGCATTAATAAAGCTTTTAAGACAATTATTATTATATTGGATTTGTGACGAGGAGACGTGCTCCGCCTGCACCGTTCACTTTCCACCCTTCTTTGCAGCGGATTTGGTGACCTTTGCACCTGATGGGTCCTTCTTCTCAACACTCTTGATAACTCCGACGGCCACAGTCTGGCGCATGTCCCTGACGGCAAAACGACCAAGAGGAGGGTACTCGGAGAAGGTCTCCACCACCATGGGCTTGGTAGGAATCATCTTCACAAATCCAGCATCACCATTCTTCAAAAACTTGGGCTCCTTCTCCAGCTCCTTGCCTGATCGCCTATCAATCTTGGTCAAGATTTCAGAAAATTTGACAGCAATGTGGGAGGTGTGGCAATCAAGCACCGGGGCATATCCGTTGCCAATCTGCCCAGGGTGGTTCATAATGATAACCTGAGAAGTGAAGTTGGCAGCTTCCTTTGCCGGATCATCCTTGGAGTTAGAGGCAACATACCCACGCTTAAGATCTTTGACTGCCACGTTCTTGACGTTGAAGCCAACATTGTCACCAGGTAGAGCCTCTTGCAGAGCTTCATGGTGCATCTCAACAGATTTGACTTCAGTTGTCAGACCAGAAGGGCCAAAAGTTACAACCATACCGGGTTTAATGACACCAGTCTCAACACGTCCCACTGGTACCGTTCCAATACCACCAATCTTGTAGACATCCTGAAGGGGGAGGCGGAGCGGCTTGTCAGAGGGCCTCTTGGGCTCGTTGATCATATCAAGAGCCTCAAGAAGGGTAGGGCCCTTGTACCAGTCAAGGTTGGTGGACCTCTGAATCATGTTGTCACCCTCGAAACCAGAGATGGGGACGAATGGTATCTTTTCAGGGTTGTAACCAACCTTCTTCAGGTAAGAAGAAACTTCCTTAACAATTTCATCATACCTCGCCT
The DNA here is from genome assembly GCA_019739055.1 of Passiflora organensis. Lineage (NCBI taxonomy): Eukaryota > Viridiplantae > Streptophyta > Magnoliopsida > Malpighiales > Passifloraceae > Passiflora > Passiflora organensis. The sequence goes on along the minus strand of JAEPBF010000187.1, from coordinate 2,337,885 downwards.
TGGAATACTTGGGAGTCGTGGCATCCATCTGAAGAAAAAAAGTAGCATAAGCATCCCACGCAACAAACCATCTCCTTAAAACCATTAATACGTACCCAAGCTTATCTGAAAGCAAAAATAAAAAATCTCACCTTGTTGCAGCAGCATATCATCTGATTAACACCAAGGGTAAAGGCAAGCAAAGCATGCTCGCGAGTCTGGCCATCCTTGGAGATACCAGCTTCAAAACCTCCAGTGGTGGAGTCAATGATGAGGACGGCGCAGTCAGCCTGAGAAGTACCGGTGATCATATTCTTGATGAAGTCACGGTGTCCAGGAGCATCAATGACAGTGCAGTAGTATTTGGTGGTCTCAAACTTCCACAAGGCAATATCGATGGTGATACCACGTTCCCTCTCGGCCTTGAGCTTGTCAAGCACCCAAGCATACTTGAAGGACCTCTTGTTCATCTCGGCAGCTTCCTTCTCGAACCTCTCAATAACACGCTTGTCAATACCACCAAGCTTATAAATCAAGTGCCCCGTGGTGGTCGACTTCCCAGAGTCGACATGGCCAATGACCACGATACTGATGTGAGTCTTTTCCTTACCCATGGATGCCTAATATTTCTGGTTAAACAAAAAAGGTACTTATCAGATATCCGTCAAAGAATGAGGAAAGAAACAGCGATGAGTTTGAAACAGAACAATAAACACAATATTAATCTGTAAATACAACTAAATCAACACCAGAGAAGGGCTGCTATCGGAGTCGAACCGATGTTTATCGCACTTGTATAGTATAATAATGGCGATGCTCTCACCACTGAGCTAAGCTTACTTAGAAAGTACATTTGGCAGGAAGCCAAACAAAATAAAAACAAAAACAATTATTCATGAAAGAAAGATCGGGCTCTATCAATTATCCAAAGGAAAGAGCACCAGGCAACTGTGAATTCCATCAAACAGATCCAAACGGGGAAAAAAAAGGAACAGAAGAAACAACCTTCACAGCATGTAAACGAGAGTCCAAAAATGATTCAACATACAAACAAAAATCAAACCAAAACGCAAAAGAAGAAATTGAAGAGCCGATTAGTAAACCCGAAATGGCCATGTATACGATGAAGGAAGAGACTGATTTCCTGAATAACTAACTAAATAAATAAACAAATATCAATAGAATTAGACTGAAAGGAGGAGAAGTACGAACCTCTCGGCGCTGGAGACTGGAAATGATATGGTGAGCTAGGAGAAGAGAGCGGAATGAAAAATGGTCTGATACAGAGAGCGCAGGGGTAGTTTAAGCTTTTAAAGTGCGAGAGGGAGCGTTGGTTTGATTAGTTTTCTTTTTCAGCCGTTGAATTATGCTAGGTTGACAAAGTAGTATTAGCTGCTTGGGTTGCAGTAGCCTTGGGCCCCAAGTTAAGCATGTTAACAAAATTACTCATATTTTAGATGAAGTTTTACCATGTAATTATTCTAATTAATTTAATCCTACTGATATTCTAATAAATAGTAATAACTTAAACTTTTTAATATAATTATTTTGGCACTACTAATTCAACCAAAAATATATTTCTATAAACGGAAGTAAACAGAGTTGAATTTGGATCAATAAATAATTTATTTTAAAAATTCATTTTTTAAAAAAAAAGAAATATTATTTTAAAATATTAAATAAATATCAGTATACTTCGAAAAATATCTTATAAATTTGTTATCTAGATAATAATATAAATATCCTTAGTATAAAAATACTATTTTATGATTGAAAGAAAATAAATAAATACTATTTTATGGAAAAACATATAAAATTCTTTTAATCACTATGAACACAAATACTCCTAAAAATCTGGGATTTAAACTCTTAGATTAAACCATAAAAATATGGTTGGTCGTTATAAATTAGATAAATTGAGAATTTTGAATACATAAATCTTGTACTAAAAGGACTCATAGATTTCATTGAGGTATTTAGTTTCTTGATGATTTTTTAGCCTTGCAAGAAAATAGTCTATGTAATAGACTTGATAAACCAATTATATTAGTGTATAGATAATTCGTTAATTATAAAAAAATATAATTAATTTTCTAGAGCATTTATGAGAATTCAATATGTAAGTATGGCCATTAACAGCATTTAATTATGTTATATCGTGAAACAAACTAATATTAAAAATATAGAATGTGTTATGGGGGATTTTTAATTTATAATCAATAAAAAAATTTAAAATAATCGATTTTTATTTTCATTATTAAGTAGTTATTTTACTTTACATTAATTTAATTCAATCCAAATAATATAAATAATATTGATGTTTAAGTACAAAAATCTTTTTGAAATAGTATATAATCTTTGATATGTAGTTTTTCCATAAATATGTTCATTTTGTCCTTTTTAACATCAATTTTTTTGTTTTTAAATCCAAAACATGTGACTTAATAGCTATTATTGAATTAATTGTTAGATGTATTAAAAGGGAATCCAAAGTTGGCAATGTCTCAAATACTAAGCGATCATCATCCAATCATTATTGCTTTTGCGCAGTAGAAATGATATGCATCACTACTAACTCCATGCAGCAGATTATGGCAACAAAACATCATCTTGGTGACCATTGCAACCTTTGCATAAACCAAGAGAATAAAAAGTGTCCAGCAGATTACAAAAGAGCTAAAACCATCCTACAATTCTACCCTGTCAAAATAGGCTCTTCATGAAAAGGGCAGCCTTGAAGTAAATCGCTAGCTTTTCCCTCTAATATCTCTGAAAATTCTTCCTGTGGTACCTCCCAATTTTACAATATTAGAATAATCCAAGTTAATCAGCGATGAGTTGTGAAAATATTGCTACCAAAGTATGCTAAATGCATGACAATTTTGGGCAGTTTCTTCTTCCATACAAGTTAAGCAAATTCCAGTGTCTTGTCTCATGAATAACTAGAGGCGAGATACATATCAGGCCAATCTTTTCCAGCATCCGACCGTAGCATGTTTCACAGATTCTTAGTCCTCGGTTTCTGATTCAAAAACTGGAAGGATGCTCAGCGCCGAGGAACCAAGATGCATTCCCCGAACAATGCCTCCATATCCAACCTTTACCCTTTGGCACAAGAGCAAGATGGAGTCCCACAAAGCTGTTCTACCCTGAAAAGGAAAAGATGAATAGTTATGACTTCAGTGGCACATGATGTAGCTAGTCCAGTTATTCTGTATAATATCCTCAACTGACTCGCAGATGCACAATCACAAAATAACTGCTCGAGTAAATTAGAAACTAGGAATGACTGCTGTAAACGTTACCATCCTTTTTCGCTAATACTGAATATAAACGAAAACTAGTGAAATTACCATGCCCTAGAAATGTGGTTGTTTCTGTCATCATTGTTATCAGCACCCGTTTTCCTTCCACTTTCATTTACCCCAGTTCTTTTCAACTATATATAGAGCTTAAATGCCAAAAGAATGTGCGGTACTTGCCAAGTCAGTAACGGGATCCAACTTTAATAGTTTTTTTTTCTATCAATCCTCGTATGAAAAGCTAGATTGTCCCTTAGAAATCTATTATCTAACCAACTAGCTAGTCACAGAAGGACTCCTGTAGCTCCTCCGTATACAGAGTATTCTACTTATAGGGGCAGGTTCTTATGGTTCACCACCTTATGAGCCGCTGGAAACAGCCATTTCACTCTTCACTTGTTATGAAATTAGAAAGCACGATCCATTCAAGAACCATTTGCTGCATACATGGTTAGCTAAAATTAAACTTCCACTGCTTTGGCTAATTTTGCTCACTAAATCCTATCCGGATGCAAATATTTTGCATATGACAACTAACCTGAAGAGATCTTATCATACATCTCTAACTTAAACAAGATCAATACTATTTTTTCCACCAACCTGAAGAGAGAACTGCAGCTTCTTGTCCCAGTACAAAGCAAATAGTGGAGGGTTTTGCTTTCCAACCACAAGTATGGAAGCTCCTGGGTGAAGAGTGGCAGGAACACCAGATATGACAGAAATGTATTTCTCAGGGAATCTTTCTTTAGGAGGAAGAACCCCCAAGAATAAGGGGTTCTTGCTAGATTGAGCACCGGCATAAGATGAAGGATCCACATGTAACATCCACTTTGGGTGCTCCAGAAAAGCACAAAATAGGTATAGTAGTAAGTGAGAATCAGTAGGAAGCTCAAGAGTCCAGATCTTGTTTTTTTTATCATAGACCTCCCCACTTCCCTGATACTCGTAATTTCTCAAGCAGGTTCCTTCAGAAAGCTCTGAAAATTGAAATATAATAGCAAAAAATAGTAAGTTAGATGATATAGGAGGATGCAAAATAGGTAATAAATCAAAATAATAAGTTAGAACCCAAAGTACCTCGGATCCTTTGTACCATATAATCTTCCCTAGTGTTGCTATATGGCAGCAAGCCTTTGGCCCACTCTCCTTTCATCAATGCATGAAGCTTCTGGTGTTCAGTGATCGCATCCACACACTCCTGCATGATAGGAACCATAGGATTTTGTTGCACAGATTGTTGTGGATTGGCTAGAGGCAACCTAGCTGCATGTGATCAGATCAGCATCTTGACATTCTTGGAACGATTCATGTAAGAGCCCAAATCCAGAAAATAAATTGGAAATTGATTTTTTTTTAAAAAAAAAAAAGCAGTAATGGCTATTATCTTACAAATTGAGGCATCAAGAGCCTGAACAAGAGTAGCACGCAATTGATTGAGAAGTCCATCTTCATCAAGAGTGACTGCCAGCTGCCATTCCTTCCTTGAAGATACAGCATCAGGAGCACTGGTGGCTGGTGAATCAGTTCCTATTTGACTAATTGTGATAGAAACACCAAGTTTGGCTGCAGTCTGCATTACCTGCAAATATGATGGAAATTATGAAAGATATTAAACGGAAGTTGAAACTCATAACAACATAATTCCCTTGTTTTAGGGTAATACAGCTATTTTTAATAACCCAACAGCAGATTAAAGGATGGTGCTTTACAAGAAGCAGCTTACTTACCTTAGTTTTCTCAACCTTTAGCTAATTTCCTAACTGCATAAACTCTTAAATATGGATAGCTAACATAATGATTATATAATGTTCGTAGTTTCTCATTGTGCAGAGTTATCCCAAAAATAAAATGATATTTCTTGCCTTAAAGGTGCTTCACTGCCAGGCAAAGCATGTCTTCACTAAAACTGTGAAATGTGAGTTTGTTATAAATTTTGAATGTTAAGTTACAGTAAGAATGATGTTGCCTTACTTCCATTACAAACACAGCTAGAGTGACCTGGCTAAAAGACTTTTTGGACAAAATGCAGTATTTCCACACTGATGCACAAAAAAACTTCAAAGAGACACAAAAAAGATGTAGTATTTACTTGTTGAGCCTAACTGATGATGATTAAGTACCTGAGTATGACTAGTTTCAATCTTGCTAAGTAGTGGATTTAGTAGAACTGATGAAAACCATTGTCTGAGGTTATCACGCCACTGCTCAATCTGAGGATAGATGCCCAAATGCTTAAAAGCTTCAATAGCCTCTTCAATCGACATTGGCGAAGGAAGTTCACCCTCCCCTTTCTTCGGGGGAGTTGTAAATTTCTGGGAACTGGGTGACATCCTGACTGGCCTTAAGGGTGTACTCCTTGTAGTTCCAGAGGTAGTAGCTGGACTTGTAACAGCATTAGAACCGGTCATGCCAACACCTCCAATTGTGGGAGGTGGAGTTGCATGTTTACTAGCTGATTCTGTAATTTTATCATCTACTTCTGCCAAGAACCGCTCAAGCTGTTCTTCTGTTGTTATGTCTCTAATAGAAGTAGATCTCTTACCTGACCATGGGGTTGAGACAGATGACTCAATTGCAGGAGACGTTTGAGCAGAAGATAGAGGAGAACAGGCCCCGGGCACAAGATATAAAGAGGACGGGGAACTGAGTGATCTGGATGGTGTGGAAAAGGAAGTTATCTTATTTCCACTTCCAACAGTTTGTTTATCAGACCTAACTCGAGGTTTACGATTGGAACCAGTCATTGGCTGATGAATTGGAACCAGGACATCCAAAGAAGATGGTACAGGTTTGGATTTAGGCGGTTTCTTTGAAGACTCAGATGCAAGGGGTTCTACTTTTGGCTTTATTCGTAAAAGCCCCAGTTGATGGTTTGTTAAATATAGTTGATCCTTTGATTCTTTAGAGGTTGCTAGCATTGGCATAGTAGCAGCAATTCCCGCTCGGTATAAAGAGATGGCTTTCCAAAGTGAAATTAAAGATCCAATAAAGACTGAACCAACCACTATCTGTATTCCCTTGGCAAGTAAATCTGATACAAGATGATAAGAGTTAATCGACTCCAAAGGTAAATGGCATTCAAAAGTAGATAATGAAAGATGGATATCACTTAGTCACAAAAGAATTAAACCACTCACAGGATGAATGTGAAGATAAATTTCTGAAGCTCAGTGATTCAATCAGCCCATTTTCCCTACACATTGAAGCAAGAGACCTTTCCATCACATAAGTATCAACTAAATCACAAACGGCAAAAAATCTATGACTTAAAAAAAAATAAAGAGATTGCATGTTTGTTGTTCTGAAGATGAATACAATAAACATCAATAACTAGCAAAATTACAAATTTAAAATAAATCACTCAAAAGTTTTGTTCTTTATAAACAGCATAACGCCAAAATCGAGCTATTGCTTTAACTGTGCTTTCCATGGGTAATCAAATTCCAAAAACTATAACAAAATTGAGGGAATAAAAGTTCATTACGCAAACATTTATAAAGAGAGAAAAAAATAAAACCGAAAGAAAAAAAAAAGATTTCCGCTGAATCTGAGGAGCGATTACAATGCCCAACGAAACACTCCGACCGCAGTTTATCAAGTTAAGAGATAAGAAAGGTTAAGGAAAGGAAAACAAAAAGCTCGAGCCAAAACCCTACCTAAACCCTATCAACACAAGAACAGAAATTTCTCCAAAAGATAAGCGAAACCAAGTTCCATATAAATGTACATACAAATAATTAAAATAAAAACAACAGCGTGAAAAAAATTGGGAGGTAGGAGTACGATGGAGACAAACCCAGTAAGGAGCGAGAGAAGAGCGAAAGCGGAGGAGGAAGAGAGCGAGAAGATGAAGAGGAGCACGGATTTGGAGGGCTGGAGACTTGAGGCTGCAAGTGCGGCGGAGAAGGCGGGATTCTGGTACACCGAGAACTTGGGTGGTTTCTCTGTAGTACTACCACCTTGACCTTCCATTGATAGCGATGATGCTACTACCTATCCTTGGTGCCTTGTAGCCCAAATCATGAGATGGTAGTTCTGGTTCTTCTGAATTTAAACTTCAAAAACGCACTCCCGTTTTCTTTTTGTTTCTCCTTAATGCAAATTAACATGAAATAATGCTGTAATTCTTTTTAAATTAACTTTTAAGGTTTCATTAAACATAGAAGAAACCATTAACCAGACCCATAAAATGAGATTATTAATATTTAATTAAAAGTAAATGAGTTATCACTTACTAGTAATACAAATATCCAGTTATCAACAACATGTTGGTATATATACGTTCTCTTGACTCGGACAATACAAATTCGATCTGTGGTTCGGTCTAAAGATTAATTTGATTCTCGACTGAATTATTATTATATTTTATTTTGAAAATTTGTTATTAAAAAATTTTACTTTTGAATAAATCTCATGTATCACGTCATTCATTCTCTCCAGACGATACGTCGGTTTAATCTGTCCACACCTTCGGAGGATCCGAACACTGAATCTTCTGTGTCTGTCCAAATCCCGTCAATATTGTCACACAGGAGAGAGAGCTTATGGTTGAAACAATAGTCTGTTGGAAGCATAATCCAAGTCAAACACAAACCAATATCCTCCTCCTTCACAATTTAATACATAGATTTTGTATCAAAGAACCCGTCTCCTTGGACAATTAAGCAGATGGGTTATAGTGTCCCTGTTATGTTTCCATTCTTGAAAACATAAGGGAAACATGGATTTGCCTTCAGAGGCCACCAGGCATCTTTCTAACACACTCGCCCACATGTGAGATCAAAACATGTAATGAGATCAAAACATGTCATGGGATTAGATGTGTCTGTCTCATGTTTTCCCATCTCCCATGACCCACTACTGCATGTCATTCATTAATTAATGCTCATAACCTGATGCAGAAAAATGCTTTCCATATGCTGATCCTGATCCATGACAACTACATATGGCTGATGATCAACTCATACATAATAAATAACACCAACATTTTTAGAAAGTAGACTTATTTCAGATCCGAGAAAAGCATATATAGTAAGTAGCATCCGCTTTCTGAGCACCAAATATGATCCGACACCTCATATACCGGTGAAGGTACAGGTTTCGACACTAAGTAGCGAATTACAAGCATAGCACGGCTTAGATACTAGTAGCTAGGGACTCTTTTTAAATCCTTATTACTGATGGAGAAGAGTCTGGCTGACCCACCGATGAGGATTTTGATGCTTCCATGGCCAAAGGTGCTTGATCCAAACAGCTTTGAGTATCGTCACTCACCATTCCAGCACTCATCTTCTCCACTTCTTCCACAGTACATATATGAATCTTGGATGCCACGTTACAGAACTCACTGTCACCGGCAAAAACCAATGTGTTTAGTGCAAATTGCGAAGAGATTAATTCAACTAGCGTTGCATCACAATTCTGGATAAGTAAACACCAAAAAGAATTTAACTTAACAGAGATACTTACGGCCAAGGATCATCCCCAACAACCATTACATCATTCTCACTGTCGGTATATAGAATCCTCCATCCTTTCTCAGGATCGTGTAGAAGCCCTTCCATTCCGAACAGCTGCTCCAGCTCATTCAAGAGCTCATTGTAGCCATTCAGTCTCGAGAGATCAACGGCTCTTCCGACCAAGCTACCTTGCTTGTGAACCTTCAAACAAATTTGTGTAAACGTAAGCAGGCAGGAAATGTGATAAGGCATGGTGTGGTCCAGCTTTGTTTCTACTTACCTTTGTACAACTCCTCTTACCAGAGTTTGGTGAGTTTGGGAGAGGCATTTCTGCAGTTAAGGAGAAACCAAACAGTCTGCACCCAGTAGCAGCACCTTCAATATTTTTATCATTTTGGTTTCTTGGATTCATCCCTAAAGCAGAAGAAGCAGATATCTTCTCTTGTGATCCATTCTCATCCAATTGGTTTACCAATTCAACATTTTCCCTGTTGACCCCAGCCTGGATGTGAGATGGATTGAGCTGGATACTTTCACTTGGGAAGTTGGCTGGGAAAACAGGCATTCTCTCATCATTGCTAGTTCTGCAGATTCTACCATATGGCAGATACATATTCTGGAAGCTTTCTGCTGCAAGAGGATAGAGATTGGGTCTTGATGCTTGATACATCTTGTATGGACTACATCCAATATTGGGTTTTAGCCAGACTCCTAGGTTGAAAGCAGCTTTTCCTGTCAGGGATTTCAGAGGGCATATTTCTTGACCTTGCAAGACCTCTGGAAACCTATTGGATTCCACAAAGCCTGCATAAGTAGCAGGGCGAGCTCTTGTTATCTCGCTAATACTGGTATTTTCTATTCCGGTTGACACAAGACCTTGACGTGCTGGACCCCGCACCTCAAAATCTGGTGGGCAGTTTACTGTATCACCTCCATATGAGGGTGACACAAAACCTACAATTTCTTGACCTTGCAAGACCTTAGAGGATCGTATGGATCCGTTGAAGTCCAAAAAGCCACCCGCTCCTGCAGGAGAAATAAGAATACATATACTTTAAACCTGCGAAGACAAGTTAAATGATATAAACAGTATCCTACCCATGGGAAGATATGTACCTGTTATGGTTTTATCAGGTGGGGTTGCCTGTAGACCAGTTCGCAGTTTCTTCATCCTGGGAGAGGATTGAATGCTCAAAGGTGCGACTGAAACAGAAGGATCAATTTCCCATGGAGAAACTCGTTCGTGATTACAAGTGGCAACATCATCATCCCATCTCACCTATTGCCACCAAATATTAGATAGCTCACATTGACATAGAACTCAAATAGCAGCAGGTTTTTTAATCTTTCAGTAAAATAATTACAGATCTGCTTTTGCACAATTCTGACCACTGTCCATGATCGCAGGAATATTGGCTTGCATGGTCCAAAAATTAGAAAGTCTAACTTAGAGCTAAAGAAGCTGGCCACGAAATGAGGAGACAATCAGTTGCATGCATAGTTTCAAGACATCCAAACCGGAGACCATCAATTTGGCACCAGAAAATTGGATTATAGAATAGAAAGGGTATCTTTGGTCATTCCAACAGTTAAACAGTATTGCAATCATCAAAAGTTCATAGACCATAACGTTGCTTCAAACTTCCACAAGGACACCATGGGATTCTTTTCTAGCCTAGTTCTTCCACATGAATACCATATGATAAAAAGAAAGACCGATTTCTCTGTGTGTAACTAAGACCAAGGCAATCTACAGCACTTACCATTAAGCACCTCCACTTAGAGTTTGGCCATCTATAAGGATCAGCGTCACCTATCCCAGTCACAATGCCGCTATACCTGCTTCAAAAAAAAAGCATTACATTGAATTATTAGAGAAATATCACTGTAAGAGAAAAGAGATACTACCCTTGTGGTACTTTTAAATTGTACAAACCTTCTTTCTGGAGAATCATCCATTTCAAATCTCATTTTGAATCTCATTCCAATGCATACTGGACTCATGATGCTTTTCATATACTTTTGGTAAGACACAACAAACTCTGCATGACTGGCTCTGCATTCCAACAATAAAACAACTTAAAGTCTTTGCTGACAGCAAAATTCAGGCGATTGTCATATTCTGGTGGTAAACTGCGGTCCACTCTTCAGGCAAATACCACCTTGAAAATAGTGATTAGACTCCCCAAAACCACATTATAATCTACAACGGGAGTTATCTGGATACTTAAGTCATTTTTATGAAAATTACAATACCTTGGACTGTATGAAACGTGAAACATGCTTTTGGTAGATATAGCATTAGCCACTATAGAGAGAATGCTGTGATAAGAATTTTGTTTGCCGATAACTGAATCGGGAAGACCATTTCTTGGTCGAATAGCTCTTCTTATCCCTAGCCTCAGCTCTCCATCTTCACCCCTATGAAGATCATAAGAAGCAATTATGAAAATAAGTCTAACGGATGGTTTGAAAAGTATCTATGCAACACCGGGAAACTTTTCCATCCTTTTCCAAGTTGTTTTAGTAACTTTGAAACATTTATTAAATGTGAAACGACTTCTGCCAAAACCCACAGAAAGAGGGAAAACAAAGAATGCTTTAGAGTCCTCATTATGGATGCTACCTCAAAAACAGTACTGCATCCCCTGAAACAAGATTCTTCTGAGACACAAAAAGACTCCATCCCGTAGTGAGCAGATGCCTTCTTGGTTGACCTGAAATGCAAGACAAAAATAATGTTATAATCATTCTTTCTGTAACCAAATCCAACAACAAATCAAGTTTACCTCTATAGATATGTCGAAATCTCCACTCAACTCCATGCAGATCCTTGGCCACAAGCTCTTGAGAGGGTCTTTGCTGCTTGTAATCCTATAAATGAAGAAACCTCACCAAATTCAACATGAAGTCTAGTTACGAGATCAATTCATCACGCACCAACAGAACAACTGAAAGCTCACAATACATACCAGAGGAGGGAAACAATCTTCCGCAGCTCGGCGGGGGACAGAGAACCCTCCATGGGTACTAGTATCAGATGCAGTAAGTGTTTTGCAGAACATATGAGGAGTTGTCTTAACAGGTGAGCCACCCTCACCTTCCCCATCCACACCTAATTCGTCGAGTTCATTGCCTTCTACTGACAACTAAATACATAGCAGGCCACAACATCGACATCATCATCTTTAAAATGAGAACATAAGCTTTTGGACGAGGCATGATAACAACGGAAATTACAATACCTCAGGTTGGGGAAGCAAAGTCAGCTGAGTATAGACCTCATCATTCTCCTTGTTGGCCTAGTTCACGAAATCAGAAATTATAAGGCATAAGAGTAAAACATCCATTTTCCAAGCCTCACATAATGATTAGCTTTGGGTTGAATCGCTTCGTTGATATGAAAGGTTACCTAAGCGATGAAAAATGCTTCTTTTTTCTTTTTCTTTTTTTCTTTATAAAAAAGAATGAGAACCTATCACCTCCGCAGGGGCTTACCAGTAGTTGCAAGTTTACAACTGTGCAGAGGATGTGTGGCTGGAGATCAAAGGTGGGCATATCCATGGATGAGAAAGGAGTTGAAGAGGCAACTTGCTCCATGTGGCCCTGAGGGCAGTAGACAACCACATTTCCTTTCTTGGGCAGTGAAGTGAGAGGGCCGGCACAGGCATGCCAAAGCTCCAAGTAAATAGGAGAGGAGAGTGGAGATGAAGATGAATTGGAGGAACATGAAGAAGATGAAGAGTCCCCATTAGCAGTAGTACAAAGTGCATTATCCTCCTCCTCACTCACTGCATGGTTCAGATCAATTTCCATGAATCGTAGTGCTTCTCGCTATGAGCTTAAAACTATGAAGTAACACCACATACCTAGCAAAAACAAAATTATGCATCAAAACAAACTACACAAGAAAAAGGGGGGAGGCAGAGCAATCAAGAGACAAAGAGGGGTACCAAAGAAAGCTAAAGGAAAAAAACATAGAGAACTATGAACGAGGTCAAATCATTACAAGGAATTCATAATTCTGAAGGGCACCCTCAATAAAGGTAAAACAGGAGAGACTAGAACTAGAAGCTAAAGAGAAAAAAACAATGAGGTCGCGCTCATGTTTAAGAGGGACAGCCACAGAAACAAGGCTAAAGAAAGAGAGGATGAGAGGATGAAACTCTTTCTTCTTTTATTTTTAATTTTTTATCAGAAAGAAAAATAAAAAGGTAACAAGGAAATGAACAGAGGATACATCAAACAACAAGAAGGAATTCAAGTGTGATTCCTCCCCCATTTGCAGATACTAAGAAGAGGAAGCTCAAGCGTTAAGACGTAAAACAATTGCATTGGAAGCACAGACAAAGAAAAGGCAAAGAAAAAAGCCAATGTGGTGATGGCTTTAAGACTGGTAGAGTGAGAGAGAGAAAGCGAAAGGGAGGAGAGACTGTGTTGGGTGGAGGGGACAAACCTAAGACAATACACTGCCCACACTCTCCCACGCTCTCCCCCACCCCGTCCCCTCCCCTGCTAACTACAGTCTTTTAACATTTTGCTCCCCTCTCGTTAGCTTTAATCTCCTTTCTAAATTAAAAAAAGAAGAAGAAGAAGAAGATAAATGGTAAATTTTTACCTTCCCTGAGGGGCCTCCTCCTCCCAATCAGTCTCCTCCACTACAAAGACAAAAGGGAGTTCCCATCGAATGCAAACAACAAAGAACTCTTTCCTTCAAAGAACCTTTTTTTTTTTCTTTTTATATGCATGTACCTGTCCTCAACACAAAACAAGCATATAAAAACAATTGCATTAAAGTTGAACCCATCAGCCCTTGAAAATATCTCCCACCTTCAACTCTATCTGCATGAAGTACCTCGGTTCTTTCAAGCAAGATTGTATCTTTTCCTTTATTTCATTCACGTAAATCAATATATAAATACGCCATCTCACCATAATTTATTCACAATTCATATGGCAAATCCAATGGGTTTCAAATGGTCCAAGAGGTGTGGGGTACATGTGTTTCAGATGTTTGATTCACTTGAGTTTTCAGACCAGACACTGCAAGACCACAAGATTGATAGGGTTTAGATATACAAAGGAAAGCAACAATTGGAAAGGAGGGAAAGAGAGTGGATGGAACTGTGGTTAGTGTAAAATTGGGTCCCTGACTCCATGGGACTTTTGGCAGCAACTATCATGGGCGTGTTGTTAGTTGTTAGGACTCAGTGACTCGGAGACCCAGTCGTCCCCACCGGTCTTCTTCTCTTTTATAATCTCAAGTCTCATCAATCTTTGTTCTTTTATCACCCTCTGCCACCTTTTTGCCAGACCCCATCTCTCACTTCCCGCGGGAGCGCGTGCCCTTTCCACCCCCCCATTTCAAATCCTTATTTGTCGTTTTCCAATTTTTTACTTTTTTAAAGTTTTAATATTTAATTATTTATCTTAAAATAGAACTATACCCTTTTTTACTTAAAATTAAAACCATTATTATTTTTTAATTTATTTTCAGGGTGGTTACCTATAATTATTTTTTATATAGTATTTCCGTTCAATTTCCCACACTCTCATCTTACCTTAAATAGTTTTGGCTCGGGAAAATATGAATTATGGTTACGGATTTTAATGGAATTAATTATTGCTTTGACTTTTGAATGATTTTACTTTACATGTGCATTCATTACAACTTTAAAAGTTATTCTGACTTATTTTTAACTAAAGTACTCTATTCCAAATAAATCTGTCTTCAAATCGAACTGAATATCCATTAATTTTTTTCGGTTTATCGTATGTATCAACACAAAAAATCTTGAGCGACCCCATCCTCCTCACAACATGTTTTGTTCAATTGATTGTTTGGCTTTGATGCTAAGATCTCTGTGAACATTATGGGACGAGAATCACGAGTTTTGTTTTAGGTGTAGAAGGAGAAATTGAAGGTGACTAGTGGGTGGAGATGGGTATGGTTTTCCGGCCAAGTATGGGCCGGAATACGATTGGGGTTGGTATGGAACGGATTGTCTCGTTTTGAGTTATTTAGAAGTTGTCGTATTTTGCAAAGTTATGTCGGGATCGGCAGAATCTAAACAAAATCCGATCGAAGGTTAAGGTTAGGTGACTGGGTCGCGGACTGATTGGCTAGTGTGGGAGTGGATACCCACCCACCAAACGATGTCATTTTGGGGGGGGGAGGGGCGGGGTTATGCACACGTGTGTACTATGGCACACATGGCTATGGAAGAATAAAGCGCGCAAAATTATATATAATATATATTATCATTGGTTTCAAAGTCATATATATATATATATATATACATATATAAGCGCGCTAGGAAATTATGTTATGGGTATAGGTATGTATATTGTTTGTCCTTTTTTGGTATGATTATTTTGTTGACCGACAGGAATGCATGAATGTACTAATTAAGTTTTAGACCGTTTTATGTGTTTTAAGTAACTGATTAGATTACAAGTCATGCGGAACTTTGTGGTGCTCAAACTTATACTTGTATATTAATAAATTCCGCCTAAAAGAGCCTCTATTTTTTTTTTCTGAATACAAGAATCAGCAGAACCACACTGCCAAATTTCACTCTGAAATGAAATGAACTCTCCTATTTCAACAAATCTACCTCCGATCCGTACTGTTGCTCATATCGAGCATTTCTATTTGATTCTCTGTGGATGGAACCCAAGGTTGCTCTAATATTTCTTGACCATCCTCTTCTACTATCTCATTCTGTCCCGACGCTGAAGCGAGCTCTGCAAAGGTTAGTGTTCTCTTATGAGAAGAGATATCCAGGGAGTCAGTCCCGCGATACGTATCAGGTGAAGCAATTGTTCTGCCACTAGTAATTACTGGAGAAGTGGGGGAGGAGAGATTATTAGATGGTGAAAAATCTTGTGCTTTCTTCTCCTTCTTCTTCTTCCTCCGGACTCCATCATGCCATTCCTTTATAACCCTCACTGTTTGCTCTTCTAGAACTGCGCTCTTGTACCGTGTTCCCATCTGCACGTAAGCAGAAGGATTACCTGATCTGGAATATGTTCCAAGGAACCAATATAGCTGCGCTGGTGCACATATATATATATACATATATACATACCTGAGTTACGAGTGCATACAGAGGAAGAGTGATGTAACTGCACATGACTTGAACTGTCACCCTAAAGAGGTAAATCACAAGTGCATATGATCATCATATATAAGATAAGAATGGACATTCATTAATTTATGTGAGGAAAAAAGAAAAAGAGATGGTGATCGATGGAACTCACGCTAGTACCACTCTAATGATGACGATCCATAAGCTATCATGGTAGCACGATCTAAACCCAAACTGTAACTGATGATGGAGCAACAAAGAAGAAGAGGAAATAAGAAGAACTAATCTAGCTATAGGCCAGAATTTGAACAGAATATTGGTTCAAGGAGAAACACATATAATGAATCAAAATCTTACCGTGACCCAAACGAAGAATGCTAGCTCGAATGAGTTCTGAACAAATAGAATGGAAGTAAAGCAAAGGGTAGCGTCAGTTCGATCAGTCGATTCCAATAAAATAAAAGACTTTCTGGAGCTGGAATTGCTGGTGAGGAGAGCAAATTACCAGAAACAAAGTATAACGCAAGAGTGCTAACACAAACTTTGGATCACTAAACCAGAAGAGATTGTCATTTGGTTGCACCACGGGGGCTCCTTTGATTACGCTGTTCTGATCTTGAATCTGAATTGCCATTTCTTCCACTACAACTTCCAGTTTGGTTCCGAGAACCATTACAATCTGCAAACATCAACTTCCAGTTTGGTTATCCTTTTTCCAATTATAATAAGAATAAACTAACATTGTAGATCGAATATGAAGTACTTACGATCAATGGGAAAAACGATAACCAGAGATATACATGATAACCTGTGTACGTCAAGTTCGGAGACACAGGAAAAGTATAACAAATTAATAAAACTAGAAATTAGATAAAATACTAATAAAAAAATAACAAAATATTCTTACCATGCACGTCTACAAGCATGAAGATGAAGACCAAAAACCACATTAAGGGACTGGAAAAGGTCAAAAAATCGAGGAGAGAAATCAATATATATATATAACATGAAACTTTATATTAGAATATATAAACAATATTTTCAAATAGCCAATAGATAGATAAAAGATGCTCTTAACCGGGCCGGCCATACAGTAGAAAAGGCTTAAAAAATTGATAAAAATCATTGATTTTCATGTGGGTCGACCGAGGTAGCACAGAGTCAAAGGAGCCGTGGGTGAGTTACTCTTGGTGGGGCCAATGGGAGATAAGACTTAGCAAGGGTGATACGATCATTAAAGTATATAGGCGTTGAAGTAGCTCCACGACGACCCACCTACTGATAGAGACGACAAAGCGCTAGTCATAATCTAGGCCGGGCCGTATGGGAACAAGGCTACGAAGAGGATTAAATGGTATTTGGTAATCAAAAGTCCAATATAATTAATGTACGAAAACTATCTCAATAAAAAATATAGTAATAATAATATTACTGAGATACTAAGTTATTTGAAACTAATATAAAATTATCACCTTATGCCAACAATTTGTCGAAAATCATCGTCCAACGACCGCTGTATGTACTTTTGAAAATCGAAAGAACTATTATTGGACAGATGGGCCTGCAAATAAAAGTTAATCACAAATTTAATTTTATCAAATAGTGAGAATTAATGCCAGGAAAACGATGGTTTTGGACTTTTTTTTCCCTTTTCCAAGTCATATTTTATTCAATAATAATAGTTTTACAAGATTAATCCCAGAAAACCATATTTAAGCTCACCGCGATGAAGCCGAGCCGTAAGGTGAGGTAGTCAACTTTTGCCACCGACTGAAAGAATTGTCTGAAGAAGCATTTCTGAAATGTTTTTTTTTTACAAAAAGAAAACGTAATTACGAAAAAAATATAATTATAATTACAGACTAATACAAACAAGTTAATCCACACAACAACTCACTGTCCATATTAGCAGTGGATTTCTTGTGAAAAAAATCATATGCCTGCGTCCGAATGTTGTCTGTCTCGTGTACCGAAATCGACTAGGATCTTAATTTCAGAAAAAAGAAAAAAGAAAAAAAAGAAAAGAAGTCCTCACCAGGTTAGATTAGAAAGAACGAGACAAGAGTATCTAGACACCTAGTTTCAGACAATCAGAGTAACATTACCATTTGCAACTAGGTATTCTATTGTTTGAGTCTCGCTTTCCCACGCTTTCCAACGCTTCATCTGTATACAAAGATGCCACGTTCATATCAAATCCAAAAAAAAAATTCTATTTCAAAATAAATTTTAGAAAAACCCCTATTTGACAAGGAACAAACGATAATGAGATTGACTGACCGGGTCATGTTGTGTGTGTTTTATATAGTTATGTGCATTCCATGGCAGCCAATGAGTGGATAGGAAAAAAACAAGTAATACTAGAAACCCTTACATCATGGAATTCTAAGAAAGTTGACTCTGACCATCCTTGTCATAACTACAGGGCATTTGAGAAGACATCTAATTTGATTGTATGATTCGCAATGAGACACCAATACTGAGTTGTTTTTTCTGTTTATAATAAAGAATAGTCAAGCTAACCAAACTCGGAATTCAGTTAAACAATCAACTTGGTAGCAGCACTCTTTTGAGATCTCCAGTATAACCGATTTCTTTAGGATGAGAACTTTAGAAATCTAAAAAGTGATGCATATGTTGCCTAGCTATGCCATGTCTACGCTGTGCAGTGAGAAAATAATGGAAATGGAGTGTGTACCTTTGCCCTTCCAAGAGCCATGGTAAGAACGCTGTACACAATTTGCATCACAGCTAATACAAAGATGAAGACACTGAGCTGATTGAGGCCCTCTTGTGAAATAAGAGATGTCATTCCCTGAAAAACAGGTAAGAATAGAAGTTTATTCGATCTGATTACTGTCAACACGAGAATGTTTGATCAAAATATAAAGGGTATCGTAACTGAACATATATAGACCTTTTGCGTACAGTGGTCTGAATTTGATGCGGCCAAGATTCTTTCGTGTACTGCCTTAGTGGTTTTGGTTACAGATTGTCTACAGGGTAACATTCTGTTTGCAACTTTGTTGGGTATGCAGATTTTTACAATTGCTCTTTGAGAAACCGTAAGAATCAGAGACATGAACCCCAAGACGATAAGCACTGCCGCCAATCAAATAAAATTATCACTTCCAAAGGCAGAGATTAGATATCCTGCTGTTTCTATTTTGAGGAAACAAGAAAGAAAAAAAGAGAAGAAAAATGGTCCTTGGATCTTGCCTGATTTAAGCTTCTCCACTGCCTCAACCAAGGAAGTCTTCCTTCGTTTCCTGAGCCACTGCATCGATCCAAAACATTCTCTGTAAGCTGGTTTATGGGGGTTTTCTTACACTCTGATGAGAATTCCATCTCGTGGCTTTTAATGAACAAGTTTACTCACATGGCTTAGCAGATGTATCAGCTGCTCCACAAGCAGGGAGAGGGAGATGAACACGAAGCACACGGTTGCCAAAGCCCAAGTGGGGGTTTCTTGCAAAGAGCGGACGATAGTTGCATTTGATACTCCACTGGGTGCCATGTTCTCTGGTCAGCTTCCCAGGGAGTAGCTAGATTGATTGACATATATACAGATTTAATATCAAAACGTACTCTCTATAAGGACATTTTAAAAATAAAACTTGGGAAGGTTTCAGGAGTAGAACCGTTCAAACGTCGAGGGTCAGTTAGACTTTGGGCCGTGTGAAGTCTTGTGGATGTTTTCCACAGAAGGTCCTATCCTTAAAATTACTTGGACAATTGTGATGCGGGGCAATAAAGATTCGGTGCAAAGTCTTCCGATAAGTAGGGCATGAGAAGAAGGTCTATGTTCCAGTCCTCATGTACATCTGTAGGGTACGTTTGAGTTTTTCAAAGTTGTTTGCCTGAACGAGTTTAGTAATAAGATTTGTCTATTATTTATCATCTTTAATTAGTGTTTATACATAAAGAATATGAACAAACAGTTGGTGTGACTCGTAAAACCTTCTTATATTTCATTAATATTGATAAGAATATTGACTATACTAGTAGTCATTCATCAACCCTTGACGGTTTAAACATGTATTCTCTGTAAGAATATCCTGAGTTTATATAATATTATGATAAGATTAATGATTATACATTTCAACGACTTCTCAATGTGAGATACGAAGACAGTAAGCCATCTCATTTGCATTCTAATTATTATACATTTTACGATTTTAAAATTGATGGTTTTACGTTTTATAAACCAAGAATTGATTTGATCAAATGAAAATATATAAATATGCACAGAGAAAGTATACCTAAATTCATTGACAATTCTGAATCTGAAAAGTATTGTAAAACTTACAAGTATCTGGTACCGGATTTCCAATGTAGCGATAAATTTCTATTACATAGGAAATAAAATAATCTATTTGATAAGACGCTGATGGTGGTACAGCCAGGAATTTATGGGTAAACAGTAATACTAATAAAATCCAATCTCATTAGTCATAAATATGTGGGTTTCTCAACATATCCAATATAGATAACCCACACCAGTCACAAGATAGTTAAGCTCATTAATTGAATATAATTAATGAAGGACTTTGACCAATCGAAAAGATTAATTTGATTGTAGGCTAAAATATTTTTATTATTAAAAAGAAAAGAAAAGCTTGAAATAAAATTAAAAATTAGAGCCCAACGATGTTGTTTTGATGGCAGATAGGCACATCATGAAGAACTCACTGCATCACAACTATACCAATCACAACATCATTTCAGGAGGTTAAGGTATTTCAAGACAAAGAAAAAGCAATACTTTACTGAGGAATTTATTCAAACAGGAAGAGAACAATCTCTGTTAGTTTTTTAGAAAAGAAACAGAAAACGACAAGAAAAACAGTCTACACAATCAATCCATAACCTCTTTTCCATCCTTAACACAATCTATATCCCTCTACTCACTCTCATCATCCTTCCAGTGTTATTCCTTCACACGTAATCTTCCAGCCACCTAGGACGAGCCTCTGTGCGTGTGTTACCCCGTCTTTGGGCATCTATTGGTATAACTAACTTGGCCATGCCATCAACTGACTCGTTAATAGACTCAAATTATTAACTCACAACATTGCCGCAAGTAGGATCAACGCTATCTAGTTCATTCCACCTAATCAAACACTGTTCTGCCATTGTGCCGCCCCTTTTAACTTCCCTTCGTTGAAGAACTGTGGCTGCAAGATTATCGTAGAAGTTGTATCAACAAGGTATAGAGTGTCACTTGTTCAGCTGGAACACTTCTGGAACGTTTGAACAATGACACATGAAACACTCGATGAATATGTGTAGCTTCTGGCAATTCCAGTTTATATGCTACTGTGCCTCTATGCTTAATTACTTTGAAGGGACCAAAGAAGCTAGACTCAGGTTTGCTGTTGAATTTTTCTATATAGTTGCAAGCACACATAAAGTCCCTTCAAAGTCCTCAAATTACTGATGCTGACATGACTGGAGATATTGATATGTGTGCTTGAGACTTCATTCTGTTCTGTGCCAATACCAAATTCTATTTCAGAACACAGAGTAACTCATCCCGTTGGGTTAGTTGAGCATCGACAATCGGATTACCAACTGAACTTCTAATGTATCTTGCTAGTGTTGGAGGTTGTCTGCCATATAACACCTCAAAAGAAGTGATCTTTGTAGATGTTTGGTATGCTATATTATATCAAAACACAGCCCAAGGAATCAAAGATCGGTAGGAAGATGGCTTGTCACCAATAAAACAACGAAAATACATCTCCAATATCTTGTTGAGAACTTCCGTTTGGCTACTGATCCAAAATGGACTGTAGGAGATTTTGTAGACTCATCTACGAGAATCTTGAACTGTTCTGCAAAAGAATATGATAGTGTAGCGATGTACGCTTGAAGGTTGGAGTGATTTTTTTTTTTTTATGCTAGATACATTAGCACCCAATGTTCTTGTTTGATATTCTGCCATATTTGCATAGAATAATGAAAACACTAATGAAATGGATTCAAGACAAAAAAAGAAAGAAATACTCTGCTAAGGAATTTATTGAAACAAGAAGAGAACAATCTCTGGTAGTTCTTGAGAAAAGAAATAAAAAGGATAAGGAAAAGAGTCTAACAATCAATCCATAACTATATATCCCTCAACTGACTCATCACCCTTCCAATACTATTCCTTCACACATAATCTTTCAGCCACCTAGGACCAGCCTTTGAGCGTGTACTAAATCTAGCTGACTTGTTAATAGACTCAGATTGTTGACTCACAGCAGACACCACAATATTGTTTCATGCAAGATAGGCATATCACGAAGAGCTCCCTAGTGTTGGAATTTTTTTGTCACAAAATTCCTCTCAGTCTATGCTTCTAATACATTTCTGTCAGTATGAAACTTGATCAGCTCTAAATTTTTATTTTCCAACATATCTCTCACCCAATGATACCTGAGATCTAAGTGTTTACTCCTTGAATGAAAACTTGCATTCTTACCCAAGTGAATTGCACTTTTACTTCATAATGAACAATATATTTATCTTGTGTCACCCCAATTTCATTCAAAAATCTTTTTAGCCATAGCATTTCCTTGCATGCTTCTGGGATAGCAATGAACTCAACTTCGGTAGTTGACAGTGCAACGCATTTTTGCAATTTTGATTGCCATGATACGACTCCATCTGAAAAAATAATCACAAATCCAGAAATTGACTTTCTTGTATCAATATCTCCAGTCATGTCAGCATCAGTAAATCCTTTTAGCAATGGTTTATCACCTCCAAAACATAAACATAATTTAGAAGTACCTCTCAAATGCCTCAGTATCCATTTAATTCTTTGTTAGGATTTACTAAATGTCTGCTTACGACTCCAACTACATATACTATATCAGGTCTTGTGCATACCATGACATACATCAAACTATCTATTGCTGATGAATAAGGAACTACTCTCATGTCCTCTATTTCTGTACCACTCAAATAACTTTTCTTTAGTTTAAAATAATTTCCAAGTGGAACACTTACAGATTTTGTATCCTTCATATTGCACTTTTCAAGTATCTTCTTTATGTACTTCTCTTGTGACACTCAAAGCCTCCTAGCTCTTCTGTCACGCTTGATAGTCATACCCAGAATTTTTCTTGCGGCTCCTAAATCTTTCATTGCAAAGATTTACTTAAACTTTTCTTCAAACCCTCAATTTTGGTCAAATTATTTCTTACAATTAGCATATCATCGACATAAAGTAGTAGGATAATAAAGACATCACCACCAAATCTTTTGATAAACTCACAGTGATCTGAAACATATTTCTTATACTCATTACTCTCCATAAAAGACTCAAATTTCTTACACCACTATTTAGGAGCTTATTTTAAGCCATACAAACTCTTCTTCAATTTACAAACCAGTTGTTCTTTTCCTTTGACTTCAAAACATTCAGGTTGTTCCATGTAGATTATTTCTTCAAGTTCACCATGAAGAAATGCAATCTTTACATCAAGTTGTTCTATTTCTAAATCCATACTTGCAGCCAATGCCAATACAACTCTAATGGAAGACACCTTCACAATTGGAGAAAATCTCTCATCAAAGTCAATACCTTTCTTTTGCCCAAAGCCTTTCACAACAAACCTTGATTTGTATCTTGGTTATGAATTATTTTCTTCATGCTTTATTATTTATTTTTCAATGTATTTTTTCTCTTAGGAAGATCCACTAGTTCATAAGTCTGATTCTCATGTAAAGACTTCATCTCTTCTTTTATTGCTTTCATCCATTTCTCACCTTCCTCATGAACTCTTGCTTTATAGAAGTTTTCTAACTCACCAGACTTTGTAAGGGTAATATACTCAGACGATGGATATTTCTTAGAAGGAACTTGGTTTCTACTAGACTTCCTCCAATTTGAAGGTTCCCCTTGTTCGTGAACCATATATTCCTACTCGACTACATTATCTATAAAATTTTTAGAGAAATTTTCGTTAGCTATGTCAGACTCATCCTTATCATTACTATATAAAGGATCACGAGTATCATTCTCCTCCCCTCCATCTTGAGTCATGCCATTGTTTTTAATTAATGTAGATGATCCTGTAAGGACCCTAACCCAACCTATTAGGACCCTTACCGTTGTGAAACCCAAATAAGCCATCGCAAGGTCCTATTTGAATCCCACAAGGCTCAAATCACCTAATTGTCAATTTTATTGGTTGATTCATATGCTATTTAAAGGTTGAAGTATGTTTATACATTAATGAATTTCTAGCTTATACATAGTGAAAGAAAACATCAGCGGAAAACTTATATTA
This sequence comes from Passiflora organensis, assembly GCA_019739055.1. Lineage (NCBI taxonomy): Eukaryota > Viridiplantae > Streptophyta > Magnoliopsida > Malpighiales > Passifloraceae > Passiflora > Passiflora organensis. The sequence continues at coordinate 2,313,769 of JAEPBF010000187.1, read as the reverse complement.
ACACTGAAAGCAAGTGGAAACATAACACACAAGTCCCATAGGAATCTCAAAACATCAACCAATAATATCATGCATATTTCGAAAGCAACAAGAAAGAGGAAGAGGGATTTAAAAGCCAAAATGAAAATCCACACAAGTTCAAAGACATGAGATGCACATTCAATATGAAAGGGGAGCAAATGAAGTGCAAATTCGTCCAGCCGTATAACCTTGATCTCACACTTTTGGTACCAACAAAAAAGCACACACCTAAGCCTACAAAGGTGGAGAAAAGAAGGGATGAGATTACAAGAATCTCAGTAAGGTCACAACATCATAAATCCTAGGGATTCCCAATCAAACATCTCCCAATAACCAAAAGATCAACACTTAAAACCAGCTAAAATATCCAATTAAAACCAACAAGCATCAATCATATACAATAGGGGTCGAAATTATCACAAGCACACACCATATAAGGGTAGGCCAAAATTGGTAGAAAACAAGGGGAAAGACTGAAAACACTTCTCATTCAGAAGCACACAGGTAGCCTATAACATAATCTGATTTTCAAAACTAAGATTTGTCCCCATCTGCCTATATTGTCCAAGGTTATGCTGTAAAAAGGATAAAACGGTTAAACAATCAATATTAATGTAAGGATCTCAAATCCTAACCTATTATTAATTGCTCATATTAGGACCCTTATCGCCGTGAAACCCAAACAAACTCAAACTAGGACCTATCTGGATCTCACAAGGCTTATCCATCTACTTTTGATTTTAGCATATTAATTCCTTTAAGATTTTAAAGTTTAGAGCATGATATTAGATAAATATTTTGGTATCATACGGAGTAAATCAAACATTAGCCGAAGTCTTTAAATTTAATCAATGAATCCATAACACACAAGTCCTATAGGGATCCAAATAACCAGCAAGTGAATTTCCAACATAATTTGGAAATAACAAACAAATGAGGAATCTTGAAAAACTAGAAAATAATCTAATCAATGTTCAAGTTATATACACAAGCAACCAAGGAGACAAATATGCAAAAGTGATGCGATATCGCCCCGTCGTGCAGCCTTGATTCTCACACACTAGTACCACGAACAACAAATGTACCTAAGCCTGAAAAATGATGAAAAATAACATGATGAGATTACAAGAATAGTAGTAGGGCACAACATGATAAGATATACAGAAATCTTAAACAAACATCTCTAAAATAAGATCAGATCATTCCTACTCATCTAAGGGTATCATGCAATTCAAGAATCAACCAAAAGGGCTAGGGCCGAAACTAAAGCAGAGGGTGGACTGCAAACATTTCTGAAAATCAGAAGTGCACAGGCAGGAAAACTCATCAGGTTACTCTCGGTAGTAGGAAAAAGAAAAGGTCATCCCCTTCTATCTGTGTTGTCTAAGGCTTTAGGTTAAAGGTTAACACACAAGCTAATCAGCAAGCCTATTCATCTAGCCAGCACATAGGACAAGGTATCTTGCCAGCACAAAGGACTAGGCATCTAGCCAGCACAAAGGACTAGGCATCTAGCCAACACACAGGACTAGGCATCCAGCACGCGCAAGCTGGGGATTGCCACCCATATGACTCCCTTACTAGTAAGAGCCTCCCTTCTCCCAAGGAGTATCAGCGCTTACCTCAAATGGCCATCGGAAAAGAATCCTGACACACAAACACGTACAAGCACACACAAGCAAGCACAAAGCACAATACCATAATACCACAACAAGGTATTCTCAATCATGTCAGAACTTATTTAATATGTTCAAAGCACATAACACATGAAAATTAGGCACTTATAACCTAACTCAAGGGTTTTGTATAGCCTAAGTAATTAGATCTTAATCTGCAATTCATGCATATACCATATAATCAATTCGGATGCAATATTATGAAGAGTATGCGTCGAAAATAAGCTACAAGCAACAAGGATCTCTGAAGAAACCGATAAGGCATAGATCCTTTGCTTTTATTTAATAGATCCGAACCACCTATAGCATCACAAGGCAAAGACAAAACCAAACTAAGCATGCATACTCAATAACCAAGTGAGTACCCTATTTCCTTACCAATTCCACTTACCAAACCTATTAGAAACCAATGATCAGATGCCCCAGGTGCCTCCCCCTTGGATATGTGATGTGATAGCCAAAAACTTAACAAAATTCAACCTGAATTATCATCCTAATTAACTATGTATATTTCAGCACCAAGCATAGAACACAAGACAAATTGCAATTTCATGTTAACAAAGAAGGATTAGGTGTTTACAACTTGTACAATCAAAAGAAACAAGATCAGAATCCAATAGGTTAATCAATTGATCAAGATAGGCAACAATAGAGCAAGGTTAGGGCATACTGATTTCATGTATAGAAAAGATTTAAAGGATGAATTCATGATTTTACAACATGAATGGATGCTAAACAATCATACAAACAAGAGAAACAACAACAGAAATCAATCAAAGGCAAAATCGCACAATTTTGAAACTTAATTCCGTTGCATTGCGACCTAACTTACTACTAAGAAAAACTAATCTCCAGCTGAAAAACCTAATATTTTTGGAAAGATAACGGAAAGAGCTTTCCAATAAACTATTATTTGCAAGAATCTAACAAACGATGAAAGAGTTATACTATTTTGAAGTTCAAGCAGATTTTGGCAATTCCGCCGAATTACGATTTAACTTTTGACAAAAACAATAACCTACAGAAAAAAAAATTACAATATATGGATATAGGACAGAAAGAGATTTCCAACAAGCTATTATTTGCAAGAATCGAACAAAGCTATTATTTGTTAGAATTCGACAAACGATGAAAAAGTTATGCTATTTTGAAGTTCAAGCAAATTTTGGCAATTCTGCTAAATTACGATTTAACTTTTGATAAAGAAAAACTAACCTAAAAAAAACCAAAGATGGTTGGAAAGAGGACAGAAAGAGTTTTCCAACAAGCTATTATTTGCAATAATCTTCCAAAGTATGAGAGAGTTATGTTTGTTTGAAGTTAAAACAGATTTCGACAGAAATAGGGAGGTGTAGGGTTTTTGGTTGGACAAATTTTGTATATTTTCTGTGTGAGGTTTAAGTGTGGCCGACTTCCTCATTATATAGGGTGGTTATGAGATTAATTTACCTACTTTAAAGATTAGATTAAAGTAAGATAATTATCAGAATTAAATTCTGTAATTATCCTCCCTTAATTTTAGGGATTTTATTTTCTAAGGTAATTATCAACCAATAAAGATTCAAATCAAAAGGAATTAATACCAGAAATAATTACTGCACATTCCTTACCAATTTCGTCCATCACACATCCTCTTCTCAAGGAGAAAAATGGTATTTTTACCTGCACTGGATTCTGGACTTCTAGGACTGAAAATTCGGAGGTCTTACAATTACAGCAAGCCTTTTGGTTGTCTCTAACATCAAGACTTTAACTGGCCGAGGAGCACTCTTGCAGCTGCACATACAAGTCATCCTGCCACTCAAAAATAGGAGACCCTAATGTCGAGACTCAAACTGGCCTATAGGGTATCTTGATGTCCAGACTCGAACTGGCCTACAAGGCATCCTGACATTCGGACTTGAACCGGTCTACAAGGCATCCAACGAGCTCTTGTTGGGAATAACCACCCATAAATCTCCTGGTTTGGTAAGCACCTCTCATCTCCCTAGGAGCAACAATACTTACCTCGTATGGCCAATGACAAAAGGATCATTCAAACAAAGCACAAGCAAGGCACATACACGTATACACACATAGTACACGTAAACACAATCACAACAAAGAATCCTCAATCAAATCACAACAAAGGATCCTCAATCAAATCATAATACAAATCAAAGATCAATCCTCAAAGTCATAGCCGAATTAGGCAATCTATTGCCCTATTAACATCTGAGATTCATTATCATCATAATCACATATTCAGCAAGTATATAACCAAGATAGGCAATCGAATTCAATCATATTCAAAAAATTAAACAATCAAACAATAGGGTAACCAAAGAAACTGATGAGGCATAGATCTCACCTCTCATGTGTCTAAATCAGATGTAATCCTTTGCCTTCCCAATAAGATCAGAATCTCCTAAGCCATCACAAGGCAATGACCACACAATACATAAGCCACAAGATACTTAATTAAGAACCAAAGGCATTGGGAATCCTTACTAAATAACTTACCAAAATCCACCGATCCGGATGCTGTAATACCTTCCCTCTGAATGTGTGATGTGATGGCCAAAATCTCAGCAAGAATCCACTTGATTTTTCACCCTAATTTAGTGTATAAATTTTGGCAACACCTTAGGGTCTATATGGAAAATTACGAATTCATCAAACACATAAGAAGATGTTGTGATTTTATGTGAATAATAAAGGAATAGGTGTCAGACACTCAAACAATTAAAAGAAACAAGGTCTGAGACCAATAAACAAGGTAATTGATCAAATTTCGGCAAATATAGGGTTAGGAATAAGACATGCCGATTTCATGTATAGGGAAGATTCAAAGAATGAATTCATGATTTTACAATATGAGTGGATGCCAAACAATCATACGAACAAAAAGAACAACAACAGAAATCAAGTAAAGGAAGAATCACACAATCTTGGCACCAAAACTGATGAATTACGACTTGAATTTCTAAAGAGATAAACTCACCTTCTGATGAGCAACCCAAGATAGCTAGATAGAGGATGGAAAGAGCTTTCCATCAAGTTATTATTTGTAAAAATCCGGCTAAGGATGAGAGAGTTATGCTAGAATGAAGATCAAGGAATTTCTGCTAGGTTTAGGGTAGGCAAAAATTAGAAATTGAGAGGAAAGAGAAGGGATAAATTTTAAAATTTCCAGGTGAGTTTTGGTATGTTTAAGTATGGTAGACTGACCACTCTTTTATAGAATCTTAGGGGATTAAAATTTTCTACTTTTAAGCCTAGATAAGTTAGGATAATGCTTAAAAGATAATTTTATTAAAATAGTAACTCTATTTAAAAAAAAATTATCTGATACTTTGTATAATAAAGGATAAAACTAAGGATAATTAACCAGAATTAAAACAGGAAATATTCAACAATAACCATTTTAGACCATCACACATTCATTTCTTTAGGGGCAAAATAATCATTTTAGCTGCATCGACTCCTAGATTTCCTTGATATCTAAACTAGGAAGGATCGGGGTTTCACAAATCCACTAAATTTTTCAAATAGTTAATGAGATTTACCATGATTGACTTCTCTTCCAAAGTCTTCAATGTTTGATCCTCTCTAAAAATCACATCTCTTCTTACAAATGACTTTCTTTTTCTTAGGATCCCAAAGTTTATATCCAAACTTATCATCACCATATCCAATAAAAATGCATTCCATGGCTTTAACATCAAGCTTTGACTTTTGTTGTTTTGGTACATATACAAATGCTTTACAACCAAATACTCTCAAATAAGAATAATTTAACTTCTTACCACTCCATACTCTTTCTTGTATGTTACTATCCAAAGCATATGTAGGAGACCTATTGATCAAGTAACAAGCTGTAACCAAAGCTTCACCCCAGAAACTCTTAGGCAATTTAGAAGTGGACAACATACTTCTTATTCTCTCAGAAATAGTTCTATTCATCCTTTTAGCCACTCCATTGTGTTGAGGAGTGTATGGATCTATCTTCTCATGCCTATTACCATGCTTGTTACAATATTCAGCAAGTCCAATAGAATAATACTCACCACCATTGTCACTTTTAAGACATTTCAACAGTTTACCAATTTCTCCCTCAACCATCACATGAAAATTCTTAAAAATACTAATTACTTTATTTTTATTTTTCATGCCATAATCTCATACCTTCCTAGAAGCATCGTCAATGAAAGAAACAAAATAAGAAGAACCACCAAGAGATTTTACCTCTGTGGGACCACACACATCTAAATACATCAACTCAAGAGTATCAAACTTCTTTGTACATGAATTTGCAAAAGATGTTCTTCGTTGCTTACCCATTAAACAATGGTCACAAGCAATAATTGAAATATCCTTAATGTTTGAGAGTAAATCCTACTTCTTCAAAAGCTCTAGTCCTTTCTCACTCATGTGACCCAAGCGACGATGTCACAAATCAGCAGTAAGATCTTGTGAGGATATATTAACCTCCCCTTGAACCAGATTCGTATTAGTTTTGTACAAACTACAACACTTCTTACCACTTGCAAAAATGAGAGACCCTTTTGATAGTTTCCACACACCTTGTTGGAAACCGTCATCATAAAGTACACCAGCAGACATCAAATTTATTAAATTTGGAATATGTCTGACATCATTTAGCATTAATCTATAACCTTTGTTGGTTATAACAGTAACAACTCCATGCTTAATAATTTTCAAAGTACTAGTGTTACCCATCTTTACCACTCCCAAATCTGATGACTCATAAGTAGTAAAGAGATCACGGTTTGGAGTAGCATGAAATGATGCCCCAAAATCAACAATCCAAGTGGCATCACACTCAGTAGTCAAACAATCATTTCCTCAGTCATAGACAATAACCAAATCCTCTGCAACAATATTTGCATTTTGTTCACCATGCTTCTTTCCTTTTCCTGTTTAATCCTTATTGAGTTTCCAACAATTCTTTTTAATATGGTCATCCTTATCACAATAATAACATCTCACTCCCTTCCTTGATTTTGAACGATCTCTGCTTTTATCATCCTTTTTGGTATTTTATAGTATTCTTTTATTCTTGATCTGCCTCTGCTTTCTTCTGACACTAATGCGTGAAAGTTGAGAGTAGTTGAAAGAGATCTTCTCCTGATTTATTCATTGAGAAAACTACTTGTCACTGTATCCTTCGATAGCTTCCCTCCTGGTGCTGTATTATTCAAGGAAATTACCAAAGTCTCCTAAGACTCTGGTAAGGTGTTGAGTAATAGACATGCTTGCCACTCATCATCAAGAGTCATATTCATTCTACTAAGTTGAGTCATTATACTCTTCATTTCATTCAGATGCTCTCCAATATCATCACCATCCTTGTATTTTAAGTTTACCATTTTCCTTATAAGAAGCGTTTTGTTTCCAGCAGTATTCCTTTCAAAAACATCTTCAAGCTTCTTCCAAATTTCTTTAGAGGTCGACAATTCAGATACATGATGATACACAGATTCATCCACCCATTGTCTAAGACAAGCCATAGCTTTTCTATCTAGTCTAGTCCATTCTTTGTCTATCATATCATCTGGTTTTGGATCATTCAATAGATCATATAAATCCTTTGAATAAAGATGATCTATCATCCTCCCCTTCCAATAGTGCCAGTTGCTTGCTCTTTTTAAGAATACCATTTTTATAAATTTTTCTTCAGCCATCTTGTTCAATAGAACCTGGCTCCACTACCACTTGTTAGAATTTTTTTGACATAAAATTCTTTTCAGTTTATGCTTCTGAACAAGATCAAATCAATTGCATACTATAAAAATTGTAAAAGACACCAGAATTTATGTGGAAACCCAAAACGGGAAAAAACCACGGTGGCCACTAACCAAACTTTCACTATCAAGTATTTTGATACAAAGTTTCACAAGAAAACAAATCCATAATCAACATCACCAAGTTCCATTTGAAGCCATCCACAGAGTAAAACAAAAGAAGGATCGAAAAACTAGTTTGTGGCTTTGACAAAGAGACGATCAACAACTATAAGAATTCTAACCAAACTTTACTTCAAACTCCAATCTCATCCTCTTCACAACACAATAAGTAACTTTTTCCTATGTTTACATTGATTTCTCTTATTTTCTTTTTTAACAAAAGACAGTTTCCTTTTAACCTTTTTTTCTGATATTTAACAAGTAAATATTCAGTTTTATTTATTTAAAACAAACAATTACCATAAATCATCTATTTTAATTTACTGACATTATTATCCTCATGCTTCACATTGAAGGGATGCCAACACCTAGATCACAAAATCATTTCAGGAGCTTAGGAGCTGTTTGGTTAAAGCTGGAAATTTTTTTGATATGTCTGATTAAACATTCTTATATCCTCAACTCTGAACAGGTTAACCACACTAATACATAGATACTTCTACTAACAAATCTTAAAATAACAAACACATATTGGGTCCAGTTGCAGCATGAGTTGGATTCCCCTTAAGCAACCTGAGTTCGAACCCTCGGGGACGTTTATGGAGCAAATATTGTTGGTAAGAATCCTACCAATATATTAAAATAGTATTGGTCAAATAATTAGATTTATTGTAATATATTTACAACTTTAATTATAAAAAAATATTACTATAACGGAAAAATATTCATCAAATAAAACAATCCTATCGCTCCTGAAGACGCCTCAATGAATGGGTTTGAAATTCTGGGTGCATACAAAATGAATGCACAGTTCCCCAACTAACGTATAGCATGATGTTTAGGAAGTGGCCCCTTTCAATGATGTCCAAAGTTCCAGTTTGTTCCACAAATTCCTCTCCAATCAAATGATCCCTAGTCAGGCTCATCGGGTGGTCCAAAAGAAGCTCGGTCCATCCACAATTTGGTTCTCCAGCTGTCACATCAGTTTAATTTGTTTCATTAAACTTATTATATTAACAAATCTTAAAATAATCAACATATGTTGGATCGAGTGACAGTATAGGCTGGATTCCTCTTAAACAACCTAATTGTGAATCCTTGAAGACGTGTATGGAACAAATATTATTGGTAAGAGTCCTATCTGAAATAGTGTTACCTAATTTTGATGCCTGACGAGAGATTAGTCCTCTGAAAATAGATTAGTCCTCGAGACCTAAAAATAGATTAGTCCTGTGACCAATATATTAAAATAGTATTTGTCGAATCCGACAATAAGATTTAGTTAAAGCCAAATAACTAAGTAGATTTATTGTAATATATTTACAACTTTAATTATAAAAAAATATTTCTACACGAATATTCATCAAATAAACCAATCATATCGCTCTGAAGACGCCTCCATGAGTGGCTTTGAAATTCTGGGTGCATACAAAATGAATGCACAGTTCCCCAACTAACGTATAGCATGATGTTTAGGAAGTGGCCCCTTTCAATGATGTCCAAAGTTCCAGTTTGTTCCACAAATTCCTCTCCAATCAAATGATCCCTAGTCAGGCTCATCGGGTGGTCCAAAAGAAGCTCGGTCCATCCACAATTTGGTTCTCCAGCTGTCACATCAGTTTAATTTGTTTCATTAAACTTATTATATTAACAAATCGGAAATCGAATTTCGAAAATGTCAAACCAAAATTGATTTTTCGCCAAAAAAAGGCATGTGATGAAGCTGTACATTTTATATAAACCGGTTGGTACATTTTTTAACAATATGAACCATTGGACTTTGTCAAAATAATATATAATACATGGGTCAAAATAATGCATCTAGTACTATAGTATTAGGAGCAGGTTTATTTGCTCGACGATCCTACACCAATCAAGGACATCCAGATTCTTCATGAGGTGGCAGATTTGTAAGAATATTATCTAAGATTTGTTCCTTCAATTTTAAATAATAATATATAATAAGAAAGTGGCTGTTTTTAATAATCTGAAAAACTATTTAGTCCTTATCTCATGGTCGAGTACACCTGGTGTACATGTGGTTTGGGATATTTTTCTGTAAATCCATAATATTGTCTATTTTTTCTAGTTGATATACTGATTTTTAAATTAATTTGAATAATAATAGTAATAGTAATACCAATAATATAAAGGAAGGCAAGTTGAGCTTAATTTCTTTCATTGTAGGCTACATTTCCCGTGGAATGGGATTGAATGGGATTGAGGTTGGGATTTTGCAGAGAAATTCCGATTAAGTCAAATTGATGAAAATGGGTTCAATTTGTTGACTGTATATAAATATTTTTTTATTGGTCAATGTTGTTTAGTGTATGTTTTGTATTACTTTTTATCAATGATTTTTCAAATCATTGCGTCTCTTATTCCTCTTTCTTCTCTTTCTTCTCTTTCTTCTCTTTCTTCTCGTTACGCGTTTACAAGTCAAAGTGTTAATTTTATGTGATTTAAGACTTTCTACTTCCACGGTAACGGTTTTTAAATAGGCCTTCAGTTTTCCAACTCAGAACATTAGATTGTAGAATAGCCTGCTGCTTTTGCTTTGCTGCCATCTTTCTTTGAATGACCCTTCCTCTGTTTTCTTCTCAAAACTTCATTTACTGTGTTCTCTAAGCAGACATCTCAAATCTTGAGTTAGTTCTCTTTATCTTTTCGGGTAAACATATCGATCAGGCAAAGACGTAGGTAGTAGGGAGTAGGTTAGCTAGCAGACATGGCCGGAGGTAGCGGAGGACGGTCTCTGGAGGAAACGCCGACATGGGCAGTAGCTGCTGTTTGTTTTGTTTTAGTTTCGATTTCAATAGTCATCGAGCACATCATTCATCTCATAGGAAAGGTATAAACAAGACACAACAGCAATAATATGTTTATCATTCATAGATGCCGATCAATGACTTATTTGCACCTCTTCACTTAATTTCACGTAGTGGTTGAAGAAGAAGCACAAGAGAGCCCTTTTCGAAGCACTGGAGAAGATAAAGTCTGGTATGTATTTACACCGGCATCATCCCAAAAATTCTTATTTCTGTTCGTACCGAAACGATTAGATATCGGAAATAATACTAAAACAAAGTAAGAGGTGTCAGAATGAGGAATACTAAGTAATTATAACCGAGTTTCTTGTTCCCTGATTTTGGTGCAGAGCTTATGCTATTAGGATTTATATCCTTGCTGCTAACAGTGGGGCAGAGTACAATATCCAACATATGTATCTCAAAGAAAGCAGGGAGCTCTTGGCATCCCTGCAGCAAGGAGGAAGAAGCATCCTTGAACAAAGTAGAAGATAGTACAGACTACGAAAACCGGAGGAAACTTCTCATGGTATCCAACACCACAGTCAGCTTCCGGCGGGTCTTGGCTGGCGGAACCGAAGACAAATGCGCCTCTAAGGTACGTACGATCGACCATTTTGTCTCCCATCTTTGCCTTTTCTCTGGCACAACATTTAGGACTGACTGTAAAGAGTCGCGTCAAAGTGAATCTCGCATTGTTCGTACTTGTACCCAAGTAGTTTATTGCATATTGTCTGCACAAAACTCAGAAACACGTATCATATAGAACAGTTGGATATAATAGGCTACGGAATTTTGAGGGAATACGGAACTTTTCTTATTTCACGGGAAACAATTAAAGAGTCAAAGTTTCTCAGGAAGAAAAAATGGTTGGAATTAAATTGAAAGCTAAGTTTTCTTGTGAGAAAAGGAAATAACTTACAAAAGTAAAACTCTGTACTGTGTTTGCTACAAAATTGCTGTATATTGTCAACATTATTGATATGTTTTGGGTGTAACTGGAAGCTATTTTCAGGGTAAAGTTCCGTTTGTATCATCAGACGGCATACACCAACTCCATATCTTCATCTTCGCCTTGGCTGTTTTTCACGTCCTTTACTGCATTATCACTATGGCTTTGGGAAGAGCCAAGGTAGGTTTAGAATACTTATTATTTCTTCATTTTAGCTTTACATCCCTAGCTCTGTTTCTTTATCTCAATATTGACATTGATCATGCTCTGATCTGGTTTGATGGCGTAGATGAAACGTTGGAAAAGATGGGAAAAGGAAACAAGAACTGCCGAGTACCAATTCTCACATGGTTAGTCCATTGGTAATTCTCACATCGTTTGTTTGAAAATTCTATTTTGTAAGTCTCATATAGTTCTAGCACATAGCACATCATGGAGGATGTTTGCAAATTGTGATTGCATCTTATGCGATGAACAGATCCAGAGAGGTTTAGATTTGCAAGAGAAACATCATTTGGGAGAAGACATCTCAGCTTTTGGAGCAAGACGCCTGTCCTTCTTTGGATTGTAAGGAAACCTTCTCCTCCCGATTTGTAATAATTTATTACATAATTGATAGGAATTAGTAAGTTAGTGAGCGACGCTTATAAGCAAGAGAATCGGTCTTTCCTACTGTCTTTAATTGTTTAATGGATAATTAATCACTTTACTAAAAAAATTGCAAAGAAGAGATTTAATTTTGTTTAATTTGATAAATTAGAGGAATACAAAACTAATGACTTTTTCTTTTATTATTTATTTTATTAGAATGACATTCGAGGATACGAAGACTTAAAAGAGTCTGAGTGTTAATAAATTATGTATTTTTTTTCCTCCTGTCCACACCAATAATAAATAAAATGCAATGACAAGGCCTACAGGCAGAGCCGTCCAAGTCAATTACACAAAGGGAGATAGCGATCTTAAGCCAAGTCTAGACAGCTACCCACCCACCCCATATGGCACCTTCAAGAGAGTTTCTCCATTATTTGGGGACCCTATCTCCTGATTTTGATAAACTGGGAGGGGCGAGACAATAACAACTTGTTCCTTTTTTCTTTCAGTGTGCATGTTATTTACTTTCCTTTTTCTTCTGTATTCATTTACTTCTGCAGGTCTGTTTCTTCAGACAATTTGTGAGGTCGGTTCCTAAAGTTGATTATCTGACCTTAAGACATGGGTTTATAATGGTAACTTCAGCTCGTTCTTCTTTTCTTCATTCGCTTTCTGTTTTCTCAACTTCTCTTGCAATGCATTTACGTTATACTGCAATTTCAGGCGCATTTAGCACCTCAAAGCCACACCAAGTTCGATTTCCAGAAATACATCAATAGATCATTAGAAGAGGATTTCAAGGTTGTGGTGGGAATAAGGTCAGAAACCAAGTTCATCATATATCCATGGCAGGGATTAAGTTCTATATATGTCTGTCAACTAAGCAATCTTTCCTAATTTTTCACTTGTAATCTTCAGCCCGGTGATCTGGTTCTGTGCGGTGGTATTCCTGCTGTTCAATACTCATGGTGAGTTAAATGATAAAAACAGTTTTTAAAAATATCTTTAGTGGATTTTTATGTCTTTTTCTTGCTAACATTGTCTAATCCATATCTGACAACTTCCTTCGCAGGCTGGTACTCGTATCTTTGGCTCCCATTTATCCCGCTCATTGTAAGTGTAGAATTCCAGCCATCCTTTACCCGAAATGCTTTCTCATAGTGAAGCTTTTAGTTGGGCATCATGACCACCAATTCTGATGGCTGACCATGTTTCTGCAGATCATCCTCCTGGTTGGGACCAAGTTACAGGTGATCATTACAAAAATGGGTCTCAGAATTCAAGACAGAGGCGAGGTCGTGAAGGGTGTTCCTGTTGTTCAGCCTGGTGACGATCTCTTTTGGTTCAACAGGCCTCGCCTCATTCTATACCTCATCAACTTCGTTCTCTTTCAGGTTCCCAATTCGTCTCGTTGATCTCAACTCTCTAGTAGTACTTGCTCATATAATCATTACTAACCTCTCCCTTTTGCTTCATTTGGACATCTGCAGAATGCCTTCCAGCTTGCGTTTTTCGCTTGGTCCTGGGTAAGGCAATAGCTAGAATTAGTCTGTTTCCTACCTCTGCTGTGATTATTTAGCTTGGGTTTGAAAGTTATTATTTTCTTTCTTTTCAGTATGAATTTGGAATAAAATCATGTTTTCATAAACATGTGGAAGACATTGTCATCAGGGTTTCAATGGGGTAAGACACTACTTGACCTATATATATATCTCTCTTCGTTAATTACCATTCATCAAGTAAAATACCTCTGACAACCAACTCAACTTCACTTGGTGATTTCCCAGGGTCCTGATACAAATACTCTGCAGCTACGTTACCCTCCCTCTGTATGCCCTTGTAACGCAGGTAACTATAAAAAGACTCATGTTAGATTTGACTTGGTCTTTAATGTAGAAAGCGAAGAGATTTTCTCCGAGAAGCCTTCTCGACAAATAGTGACTTCAATTTGGCCTCGTTACTTTGCACTTAATGCAGATGGGCTCAACAATGAAGCCAACAATATTCAACGAGAACGTGGCGACAGCTCTTCGGAACTGGCACCACACGGCGAAGAAGAACATCAAGAGGAACAAAGGATCCGTGAGCGTGACCCCAATGTCTAGTCGACCCGGGACACCATCCCACCACATGTCTCCAGTGCATCTATTGCGCAACAACAACAACAGGAGTGAAGTTGACAGTCTCCAAGCCTCTCCGAGAAGATCAAACTACGAGTTTGAGTACTGGGAAACGGAGTCCCCATCCCCATCCACATCCCCACCTCATCCAAATTACGGTGAGGCCTCATTGTCCCGCCACCACCCACGGCACCGGCAAGAAATCGAACTAGACCCAGTTGAGTACGTCGAGGATGTTGATAGAGCAAGTATGAGTCAAGTTGTGCCCATCCCACAATCCCCACGAAGGCACCATGAGATTGACATCGTTCCTGGGGACTTCTCATTTGATAAAAGAGCTAGTATAGATAAATAGACTTACGGGTCACTATATGACGATTGCAAGGATAAAGAAAAATTCGCCATTGATGCTACACTCCTCCCTGTATAGCTTTTTTCGTTTCTTCCCTGGTTGAATTAGGCTCAAATCATATTATTTTTTGTTTTTTTTTCATGATATGCTTAAAATATTTGAATTACGAAACACTTTTGCTTTGCTATAAATGCATGTAAAAGAATGATGGAAAAATATTATGTCTTGATTCAATAATTATCCCGAACACACAAGTTTTCCTAATGTAATAAAACAAATAAAAACCACTTAACAATAAGTATCTATAATATCTAAACCTGAGAGATGTTGTGGAATAATAAGATTGATCTATCAGGTCAATAATTTGATCATTGCTTCATCTAAGAGGATAATTGGATTTTTGTTAGATTTATGATTTTATTGTCTTAAGTATTGTTGTGAATGAAGGGGAAGAGAAATATACTCAAGATATGAGGAGAGAATAAAGAGAGATCTTATTAGATACTGTAGTATAAATGCATTACAGAACCTCTATATTTATAAACGTAGAGGTATTATGCATATCTATTGGAGAAAGAAAGAATATGTTTGTAAGGTCGATTATTGGCTATGAAGGGATATATCTCTTGATATATTCAATGGATATTGATCATATCCATAACATTCCTCCTTGAATGTCTATTGAATTAAAAGTAATAAATATTCAACTTCATAACACTCCCTTTTGAAATTCTATTCAATATATGATTAAATGTCTCGTTAAAACCTCCCATGGGAAAAAATCCTAGCTAAGGAAAAAGAGTATATTATTCTTAACTTGAGAATATATTATTGGAATGCCTCATTAAAAACCTTACCAAGAAAACTCAATGGGAAAAAAAACTTGATTAAGGAAAAAAGAGTACAGTTCATATTCTTCTTATTCAGTTATCATATTAAATCTTTTAAATAACCTTTTCTCGAATATATATAAGTATGCAATTAAAGTATTGCCTTATTAAAAAACTTATCAAGAAAAACCCAAAGGAAAAAAATCTTGATGAAGGAAAAAAGAGTGCAATGTATAACATATATATTGATTAAAACTTTTACTCCTCCTGATGATATTATCCTTTAGAAATCGACTAACATCTCAGATGCTATTGTCATTCGATATATGATATGGTCACATATATATAACCATTTTGTCAAACATAAATCTCGATTTTGTTTCTTATCGAGATTTTATATAAGATATCACAGTAGGATAATTTTGATAAATAGACTTTATCGCTAAATTTTTATAGCACTTTTATCAAACATTATTGATTTACAAAGACTCAAATAAAATAGTCTTTATATAATCCACAGCTTTTGATTACTCAACAAGAGTTTCAATAATTTCATCTTTTCATAATGATTAGTAACCATACCAAATTTAGATCCGGATCCTTATATAAAAATACATACATCATGATTGCTTTGATAAATATAAGTTTCATTTAGCTTGATATAATATAACTTCCCTGGAAATTCAATCATTACCTCTTACAATATATATCCATCTTGAATTTTCATATATAAGACGTATTTAAAATATCTATTCACGGTTAGATTTATCATATATTGTAACATCATTCATCCACCATCATAATGAGATATTTTTCTTCAGAATAATTATTTGTGTGAAAATTTGTGCGATAAGCCATTTTTATTATAATATAATTTATCTTATTTTCGCACAACTATCAATTTATATGTCATCATTTTCACACAAATTAGTATATGAACCACAAGTCCAACAATACTCATGTTGTAAATTAATCATAAACGTCTTTCTAGATTGATCAATTATATATAGTTTATACTCCTCCATAGAGTTTAATCAAAATCCTCATAATGTAGAGCTCTAAATTATATATAAGCATATTGTCGACATTTTATCTCGGTTCTATGTTTTTTCACATTGACATAATTTATCGAGATCTCTTTATTTTTTTAATCTATTTCAGAAATTAATAATGTCAATAGAATATTTCAAATTTATTCTCTTTCAAACCATCATAAATATTTGCTCTTTCTATGAGAATTTAATATCTTTGAAACCGATTGATAACTTACATTCTGAACGTATACCAAATTCATATATAATATTATCCCTTACAATATTATCTTACATTTGAGCAATATAGCTAGAGTTTAATTATTATAAGATCAGTAAATTCTTCTGATAATCAAATTCATCAATGAGTTATCTTATAAATTTTAAGTTCATAAATAATAATGAGGATCGTAATAATGATAACTCGTCATAATATTTCTCCAACTATTTATCTTTTCTCCCCTTCAATGTTAGAGCATTGTCTAATTTATATCTTTCTTTGATTATTCATCTTTGGGCGATATGATGGATAATAATATTATCTATCGCACATATAAATTTCATAGATAGTTTTACTTGGTTCCTGATCACAAACCAATTTATAAGGGGATATGAATGATTATATATTGACATGATGTGAATAAACTTGTTGCATGACAAATGTATTATAATAAGCATATGATATCTCACAAAAGTCCATAATATAGATATATTCACAATATATATCTACATTATTTGTATTGAATTATTAGGATGCACAAGTTGGCCAGTAATTTTTTTTTTCACAAACTATTTTACAAACGCCACTTGCGTTGTAATTATATTTATATATGTGAATATTTTGGTTGATATATCATCAAAACCAAGTATATGTAGTTCACATCTTCATCGTGAATTGATATCAAATTGAGAAAGGAGAGATATTGTGCTTTATATGCATTTGCACAACAACATTCGAAAGTTTATGTACTATGGAACAACTTATAGTTTTCCAATCATAATCGATACAACTTATCAATGTATATATCTCCCATTAATTTTCAACCGGGATGGTCCCACCGGTGATGTCATTCTTTAATATTCATATTATCACATCGTTTGTAATATTTTTGAGGGTTTAATATTTTATCCATGTACATAATCATTGATGAGATATGGTCATATATACGACTATAGTAATGTCTCATTCATTACAAGGGATGGACCATAATAATTGAAATTATAAGATAATATCATATAAAAATAAAATTATCTTAGAACCATAATATATAAGATCCTCACATGAGAATATCTTCTATAAGAGCAATTATATTGCTTAAATCAACAAATAAATCAAAATTATCACATATATAATAAATTTCTCACATAATAAATTGAGAGTAATTAAGACACAAATATAATTGTGATAATTCTATATTGTCCTAAATTGAGCAATTACAGGACCATATATTATAGAAAGTCATTTCCTACCACAAAAAACATACATATAATGTTATTAATATCAAACATATATACATTAATATTTTAATATCATATGTTTATTTATTATTATTATTATTTTTTTAATTTTTTTTAAAGAACAAATAGTTAAAGAGACATAATATAATATTATGTACCAACATCACGTTAAATAAAATAAAATTAATAGTCATAATAAATAAAAATAATTAAAAAATTATAGTTATAATAAATATATAAATGAATAAACGATACAAAAAATTATCTTTTTTTTTCTTGAATCACACGAAGATAACTTGATTTTGTGTAAGAGATCTTCACTTTCTCTCATTTGATTTTCTTCGAGAGCCTTTGTTTGTAGATTTTTTTTGATATGGAAGAATCTTTATGGTGCAGATCTTTTTAGACAAATAGAAAGACTTTCATGCATGGGGAGAGAATAAAAAGAGATCTTATTAGATACTGTAAGATAAATACATTACAGAACATCTATATTTATAAACGTGAAGAGGCATTATGCATATCTATTGGAGAAATAACACATCCTTTCAAATACAAGATTGTGTCTGTTAGGTGCGAAGGACAGTGATTATTGGCTACGAAGGGATGTATCTCTTGATATATTCAATAGATATTTATCATATCCATAACAAGTATTAAATTTTTGTATTTTTTATAAAAAATTAACAATGATATTTAATGTATTGTCAATCTAGAAGTAATTTTTTTTTAATATATCAATCTAGAAATAGTTAGTTAGTTGAGATGGTCTAGAATTATCTAACTAAATAAGAAGTATCTAGTATGTAATGATTTAGATAAGCCCTATTAGTGGAAAATAAATTAGTCATGTGTAAATATATATATGTACCACTCAAATTTATTATAAAACCTCAATGTTATGCTTAATGAAGTAACAAGAAATGTTTTGAAAGAAGAGTTAATTATCACCTTAACAAGGAGCGGACAAAGTGGTAGTGGAATGTTAAGGAGCTTAATTGGCCTTAAATAAAAAACTATGACATCAACTTCATTTGTAAATGAAAATCTACATGCATCATCAATTATAAATGGTGAGAACTATGATTATTGGGCACAACGTATGAAAGACTTTTTATGAGCTAATGATCTTTGGGATCCAAGAAGGATTTGAATCACCAAACACAGGAAGACTCACACTATACATTTAAAGAAATACAAATATGAACAATAAAAACAGAATAAGACTATAATATATATGTATTCTTTGGTTTCAAAAACTACATTTTCACTTATTATAAGTGTCTTTATAGCAAAAGAAGCTTGGGAGATATTGAGAGAAGAAGTTCAAGGATCTATCGTCTAAGAGCCACTGGAATGCTAATTCCTAGACTAGAGTTTGAAATACTAAATATGTAAGAAGATGAGATAATCAAAGAATATACTTCTCGGGTATAAGAAATTGTTAGTCAAATAAAGCTATATGAAGAGAAAATCAAGAATGCAAGAACTATGGAAAAAATATTGACGACTCTTACAGATCAATTTAATCTAAAAGTGACAGCTATTGAGGAATCAAGGAATTTATCAACATTAATAGTGGCTGAACTGGTGGGATCCTTATAAGCTCATGAACAAAAAAAAAAAAAAAAAAAGAATTTGACATTGAAGTGTCAAAGTTAAACACATACAATAATAAAAAGTTAAAAAAAAGCAATAGAAAAGTAGAAAGGCATTATGATAAAAAAGTATCTAGTGGAAGTCATAAAAAACAAATCTTTCCACCTTGCAAGCATTGTGAAAAGACTAATCAGAGAAAAAAAGATGTTAAAAAATAAAAAAAAATTCAATATTTGAAAGGAAATAAGGTATATTTAAAGATTTTGTGCAAATAAATAATTTTTTATTGAAGCCTCAATTAATACTAAGCTATTGAGAAGACAACCGAATACAAAATAAATAAAATCAAGTATGAATAACAAAGGAAGTTGAAAAGAAAGAATTCTTTTTTATGTTAGATTACAAGAAAATAAGAACGACTCAAATGGTGGTACATTGATAGTGGTTTTACCAGTCATATGGCTGGTGATATTACACTCTTTTAAAACTATGTGAATGAGTAACAAATGGAGAAGAGATAGTTTATAGGAAGAAGAATAATTTCAATGACCATAAAATGTCTTATATGTTATTAGATTAAACCATAACATAAAGTGTCTCTAAAATACTGAACTTCTTAGTCAGTTTAGTGGAACTTCAAAGTCCGATCAATCAAACTAGACAACACGACTGATGTAAACCCTGAGTTTTTTATTACCATGTGTTAATCGTTGGTTGGTTTTTATGTTTTATGTCTATAGGTAGTTTTGTAATTTTCTTAGTGTATTTTGTGTTGGGTGAAATATTTATGTGATATTATGATTTTAAAATATTTTTTGGTATGTATATGAGGATTATATAGTATGGTTTGATTTTTCATGATTTTAAGATATAGTTTATTATTTTTTGAATGATATTTTATTTTTAATTAAATTTTTGTTGGTCAAAAATTATAATTTTTAGTTTATTGGAAAGATATGATTTTTCTAGACTTATAAAAAAAATTTCATAATTTTTGGATCCTTACCCTATTTATTATGATTTTCAAAGCTTAAAGGTAATTTTTGAATTTATTTTAATATTTAAAATTTAATAAATAATGTTATTTGAATTAGGTTTTTTCCTTTATGAAAAAATCTCCATTGATGCTACACTTCTCTAGGAAATATTTTGGCTTGCTATAAATGTAAAAGAATGATGAAAAAGTATTATGTTTTGATTCAATAATTATTCTTCTTCTATATAAAACCCAAACACACAATTTTTTCTCATAAAATTAAAAAAGAAAAAATAATTTAACAAACTACAAGTTGGATTGTAACCGATCATTCTACCTACAAATGACAAGTTGAAATCCTTGGTTGTTTATTTGGGATATGACAAGTTTAGTGTTCTGATCAACTAAGTTTGCTTATAAAACAACATTAGATGAAAGTACAAAATATCATCAAGCATTTCATTTTACTTTAATTTTTAGTGTTATTTTTAATATTCTTATTAGTTAACTCTTGATTTAACAACAACCAAGACTACAAGTATTTATTGATTTGGGTTATTAGTTAATGTTTGTTAATTTGTATTCTCTTCCTCTCCTTTATCTTCAGTTGTCTTGATTGATTGTCGTATGTTAAGTCTATGATTTTGTGCGATTATTTGTTTTACCTCTTTACACAAGATCATTTTCCTATCATATTTAATTAAAAAAATCTAATCAATTTGTGTTTAAGTGAACATAGATCAATTAAAAGATCAATATGTGTTTTGACAAAGGAATAGAAAACTTAAGTATAGTCGGGTAAAATATAAATATTTCTACTTGGCCTAGGATTCTAAGTGATTGGGTTATCATCAATTCAATATATGAACTAACATATGAATATATTTGAGTTTAGAAATTGAGTTAGTCTATTAGTAATTTGGAAGAGTATTTTAATCTATAATCACGAACAGATGTTGGTTATAAAATGATGAAAGGTAAATCGTACATAATCTCGATTTATGTTAGATTTCAGTATTAACATTTAGGGTAGTTTCAATTTTGAATTTTTAATCAATATTTTTATAATATCGTTTCATTTAACTAGAATTTCGAATTAAGACAATTGATTATTTTTAAACTAGTTTCTTTGTGAGATCGATATCAAGTATTAATATACCTATATTACTTACTATTAATTGTACGTTTGTAAGTGTTATTGATAAATATGCAATAAATTTTTGCAGTTTATTGGATGAGTAGGGATGCTTGATAGGGTAGAGACATGATTGGAGAAAGAATAATAGGTAAGGGTAAGTCTGACATTAAATGGGTTATTAAGTCTTTGGTCTTATGCTGAATTCATTCTAAACATATCTAATTTTGTGTTTAAATTTATTTGTCAAACTAGCAAAAATAGTCTTATAGGAAAAAATATTTTCAAAATATTGAACATAACAAGACAAATAAATTTTTATATTTGTTGGGTCATAGTACTGATCACAATGATTGGTGAGGAAAATATCTAAATAAACATAAGATATAGATCTATGTTTAAGCGTATTTGTTATATTTTGTTTTTAACCAAGGATAAGAGAGTCAACTAAAATATTTTAATGCTATTTAAATTCATTTAAATTCAAATTAGAGTCTATTTGTTTTTTAATTGAGCCATAAATATTAATTTCTTACCACCACGAAAATCGATTTTTTTTTTATTTTAATGTTTCCGCTCTGAAGGATAAAATATGATGCGATAAGATAAAATTTCTTGAAGAATTTAACTATTTTATGGGTTAATTTAAATTAGAAGCACCGTAATTAAGAAAATTTTCAAGGAGGAATATACTGGCCAATACGCTGTGGGTCTTGTGAAATTATTGTGCTTTTCAGCCATGTCCTATTCATATACTTACTAAAACTCTTAATCATGTTGATGACAAATGTCTTCAAACATTTTGTATCTAACCATCCCTAAATGCTCTTAACATTGATCTTATCGAAGTTTTTGTATCTCTACACACACGCTTCAATCATGGTTGCTGCTGTCTCTATCAGCCAACCAGTTTGATGCTTGGGTTATATCGGCACCTTGTTTCTATTGAACACAGTTCCTTAGTTTTTTCCGCTTAATATGGTGTTTAACAACTGGGCAAAGTTTCTCTTTCACTCCCCATTAATTGCATTCATGCCATTCCCTGCAAAGTTGAGGTGGTTTCTCATATAGTTTCATGGATTTCCATTGTTTTCTATGTAAGTATCTTGACGGCATCTAAATATTATCGAATTAGAACAGGAGTTGAGCCTGAGAATCTCCAAATCATGTTAGATCAAATCAGCACTGGCCTCATTGTCCACTTTGGACTTGCATTCTTGAATAATGCATGAGATTGATGTATAGAAGCTTCCAAACGGTCATTAGCTGTTTCGCAACATAATATGCCAAGTAAACTATAAAACACAAAATCCACAAGTGCAAAAGTTAGAATAAACGACACAGAAGCTTCTCACTGTCAAACTAGGCCCTCAGTCACAATTCCAGTTGTCCTTAAGACCTGTAAACCTTGGCTTTGGATGAACTTAGTGAGTGACGAGTAAATAAAGCCAAGATGAGTATCTTTTGGATATTCCTCTTCTAACCTTCAAGCTTTTTACTCAAAAGTTAAGTTTCACTGCTACTTCTATTGGTTGGTGCCAATTCTGCTAAAATTATATATCTGCCGACAGGGTGAAGCCAGTTTTGAGAACCAACTATAGGGGAAAAATGAACATAAACATATAAATAAAGGTGTTACTATTCTAAGGGGGTAAATTATTACCAAGGTTCTTGTCCAATTAGAGCTCATTATCTCCACAAGTGAAGCCAAATTGGTAGCTTTCCTGTTCAGGACCCATTCTGTACGCAAGCTTCATTGGTTGTTCGCTGTCAATTAAGACCTGTATGAGGTCATTACATTATAAAGCCCCCATTGTTCTCTTACATTTACACAACTTAGTTACTCAAAATATTTAGTATCAATGTTTTATAATCGTTGAGTTTGAACAGCATTGCTACCCGGAGTAGGAGGAAAAGGTCCTCGTCAATGGAGAGGAAACCAGTTTCGGAATTCGGATTTCCTCCCGGATTCCACTTTCATCCATCTGATGAAGAACTTATCATACACTACTTGCAAAACAAAGTGTTTTCGCGAGCCCTTCCTGCATCTGTAATCGCCGAAGTAAACCTCTATAAACACAATCCATGGGAGCTACCTAGTACGTATTATTCCACCATTTACTTGCTTACCTCTTCACTTCTTACTTTTTACTTTTTCTTTAAGAAAATAAAAAGAACCCACCTATCCTGTCGGCAGACTAATACTGTCCTTTTCTTCCTTGACAACACGTTATGGCAGAGAAGGCTTTATTCGGAGAAGATGAGTGGTACTTCTTCAGTCCACGAGATAGAAAGTACCCAAATGGAGCAAGGCCTAACAGAGCGGCTGCATCGGGATTTTGGAAGGCTACTGGCACGGACAAGCCTATACTCGGTTCTGCTTCTGAGGTTATTGGAGTCAAGAAAGCTCTGGTCTTCTACACAGGTCGACCTCGAAGAGGACTAAAGACAGACTGGATCATGAGTGAATATAGATTGCTGGACACAAAGTTTAAACCATCAAAGTCGAAAGGATCCATGAGAGTAAGTCAAGAATTATCAGCTTTTATCCTGTGTTACTACATGGTACACGAGTCGAGGCTTATAATTTTCTTTTTAGTTCTGTTAAACAAAAAAAATTATCTGCAAGAACGAATTTCATACAACTTGAAAGTAAAATAAAATACACCGCCAACAAAGTAACTAAGAAACTTTCTGTTTGTGGCATTATAATCATGTTTAAACTGCTTTCCGAACTTGTTAGTAACATAGTATATTTCTCTTTATTTTGTTTTGATTCTCATGCAATCTGCGATTAGATCCTTCTACCAGTAAAGGTGCATCATCTGTCTATCTCTTTATAATCTTTACGAGGTGAATGCATGTAGTATTGCTATTACAGCTGGATGACTGGGTACTCTGCCGAGTTCGACAAAGAGGTATGGACAAAAGGAACAGAAACACATACGATGCACAAGACAGCCCAAGCAAAGAATTTGTCGGATACTTACCAATCACTGAGGAACTGGACCTTACATCCACCAACTATAACAATGAGATGATCATAGATTGCTTAAGGAAAGATTGTCGACTCTTGGCTTCCATACTTGCGGGACAAGCTGTGTCTCCCATGGCGACCTTTCCAGGTGCAAGCTTTCAGGAAAGCATCAAATATAACAGTCTTATTTCCTCTTATCAAGATGGTCGAGACAAAATGCATTCTCCTGAAACAGTTCCTCCTTTTGACAACCTTGATCCACCGATAATGAAAATTAATGAGGTAGATAGGCACAATGAGAGTCTACTTCCGTACATGGAACTACAGACAGGCAACAGAAATGTGGATCTTCTACCTTACGAGACATTTCCGGACAGTTACGTGAACTATTATAGCCAAAACCAGTCACAAGATGGCTTCTACAACTCTAGCCGTCCAGGACCAACTAATGGTTTTTTGGAGCTTGATGAATTGGCATTATCGAGTAAATATTTTCTATGATGAGGAACTACCAAAATGAAGGGCACAGTTTTTCTCTCCGAAGAGGAATAGCAGGGTGCCAAACCTACCACTGTACAGAGTAAGATGTAGGTAAGGAAGCCAAATTCCGATCAGCTCTCTGGGCAGCATCGGTAATATTCCAGCTGAATGAGCTTCCACTTAATAACATCTTGTGGTTAATAACGGCAGTATGAAGAGTATTAACACTTTCTGTAACACCTGTATATTTGTGAATGACTGAAGTTCATGTCTTCTCGCAAATCATAAACTAGTTTTCTTTCTCCAAAAGAATGCCCAACAACAAGATCTAGAAAGGGAATCTAGAACATTACCTGAATAGACAATAAATTAAAATGGGTCATAAAAGTACATTATGCCTGGCAATCGACACACACGTAGCAGAAAAATGAGTGAGTGGAATTGTTCTGAAGGTCATATTGGCAGCAAATATTGAATGAACACACAAAGAGACCTTATTACAAAAAAAAAAACACACACACACAAAGAGACCAGAATTTCCATTAATACTTCACAGCAAGAAGAGTCACATATCCTTGCATGTTTCGCCAACTCTTTTGGCATCACATACCTAAAGTAGTTTTCAATATGTAAAACTATCAGGCCTTTCAAGTGGAAAACAGAAGGCCAAATAGCGACTAATGTAAATTTTTTATTCTAGCAAACCCCATGTTTCAATTCAATCCAATATAAAAGTTATGGCAGTGGCGTTAGACCACATTCATGCAGAAAGATATGACATGGTCAGTACTTGATTATCATGATCCAAACAGTTCTCAAAGACATGAACTATTTCAATGGGTTAATATTTTGGGTCACTCACTGTTAAAAAATGATTAATCGCATCTGTGTACCAATCTTCAATTGCTCCAACCTAGGTGAGAGTTATTAATCTATTCCTTCGTGGTTCTTTCAAGTTACAGGAGTGGACAAGGAGCTGATATGAACTCCCAGTTATATCTATGCTTTGCTGAATTAATCTGGTCCTTCAGGCAGATTTAGAACAACAGGGAACAGCACGCCACATATTTAGAGCAAGTGAGGCAAAAGCCCCTCGAAATTGGGGAGTATAAGAATACATCTTCTTTATGATACACCACTTGCATTGGATATTAATAAGACAGCTTCAGCAAGAATCTCAAAATTTATACATAAGCGCACAGCTTTTCAATTAAGCGCTTCTCACAGACATTTGGTTAGAGTCTTATATATCAAACTTCTTGTAAGGTTCAGTTTACAAAGTCAGTAGCATAGTGTAGTCATTATTTTCTTATACAGGAACTAATTACAGCAAGAATATTATTTGGTTCTTCGTTGTTCACTAGCAACTATCAATGGTATGCTTCTTTTTGTCTTCATTAAATTTTCTTTTTCTATGCCTTTGTGATTTCTACAGTCATAATTTTGTCAGAAGTCAAGAAACTCTTATTCCCTAATAAAATAAATTGCTGTTCCATAATCAATAGCAGCACTGCCAACATTCTGTTAACAATAACACAGACATTATAAATGGATCTAGATCCTTCCAGTTTCATCCAAATTCTAACACCAGCAAATATGATGACAGGGATAATGATACACCGGTTCTTGGTGTTATAGTCATACACAAGTATGCCATTTTCTCATATCAAGAAAAATCTTTTGACTATAAGACAATAAATTATTTCACTCTCAATCGAACCACTTATCTTGAAATGATAACCAATCAGAATACAAGACATGCCTTTTTCAATTTGCACATTTCATGTTATTACCTGAATTAACTTGATTCAGCAACTTGTTGGAGAAAAATCATCATGGAGATCATCTACTGGTTCAGCAAGCTAATAATCAAGTATATCTTTTCATCCATGCAAGCCCATGTAAAAGGAATTAGACAAGAAATAATATGATTGGCACGAATCACCTGAAAAGTCAGACATAATATATGTTGCTGCTGCAGAGCAAACAAAGCAAACAGTCTTGCAACTGGAGTAGTAAACTACATCTGTTCTATGCCACGATAACAACTGGAAAAAAAAAGTGGAAAACTAGTTCCTCAAATGATCATAATTTACACCAACCACCAATTACTAAGAGCCGATCAGCTGCAAATTATGCTGTTGTGATGGAAGGTAAGCAAATAGGAAATCTTCTGAAGAAATATGGTCAGGAGGTATTAACAGAATGGAGAACTTGTCAAGGCTAAACGAGTAAATGTGATGAACAGGAGATTTGACAAATAGGATAAGCAGAATTCACAGATTCAAGGACTGCAAGCATCATATGTAAAGGAAGAAACATAAACGCATGCTTTGAAATTGGAACATCTCTAGGATAGAGTGCTGCACAATGGATGTTAGCCAAAAGTTTAAGCAGGAAGCTTTAAATTCTTGAACACCAAAGCTATTCATTTTATCCCTTCTCATAAGCATAGTTATGCATCTTAAATATCAAAGTTTCTCCTAGTAAGCATAAGTTTACAAAGTCAGTTGCATAGGGAAGTCATTAGTTTCTCAAAAAAGAAACTACTATAGGAACAAAGTTGAGCGAGCATATCAATCAACTTAGGTAGAATGGACTTACAGCACCGAGGTTACTGGTTATACACTTGCAGATATCACTAGTATTCTTCCTTTTGTCTTCTTGACATTTTCTATTCTAGACTGCTGTTCCCTAATCAACATCAGCATTGTTTTCATATTGTTAACAATGACAAAGGCACAGTGAAAATTGATCTAAATCCAATCAAGTTCATCCAAGTCCCTGTGCCAACCAATCCGACGAAGGGATAACACGCCAGACCTTTTCTTGGCATTATTATCACATGTATTTTGTCTTACCAAGAAAAACTCTTTGTCTGCAAGAGAACTGAGACAAATCACTCTTAGCCAAATCACCTACCTTAAATATTGCAAATAGAAACTAAAACAGGATAACTAATTAGGAACCTGACATGGCTGTTAAATTCGCACATTTCCTATTCTTGCCTGAACTGACTTGACTCATCACATGATTAGTCAGACATGGATATTTGCTGCCATCATATTGCCATGGCTAAATCTTGACAGCGACAATAAGTGCAGTGTAAGATAGTAGAGTGTCTCAAAGTTCTTCCTGTCGAGGGGCCACCATACCACCAAAATGAATTGAAAAAAAGTATGTGAATAAACTGCTCAGAATTGTTGCTTGTGTCCTGGTTTAAAAGTAGCACTCCTTCATGAATAAAATGTTCAGAATTGTTGATTGTGTCCTGGTTTATGAAATACCACTCCTTTGGCATCAGGCAATTATCATGTGTCAAAGATATACTTCATAGATGTTTGAGTTCAAAGTATTACCAAGAAAATTTTTCGTGCATTCCACTCAGCAAGTTAATCTAAATACAAACAGAAACGTTAAGGATTGGCTGCAGTCATTGTTTTCTCTAATAATTGGTGCCAAAGCCAACCACTCTTTATCACATGAGAAATCATCAACAAAAGAGGCAAGCAGAGATTCATATTTCAAGGCCTGCCAGGACCGTATACCAGTCAAATGAGGCAAAAGCATGCCTGGACATTGGTGAATAGAAGAAAATATCTTCACTATGTTAGAGTGCTGAAAACCAGATATAACTGAAAATTTTCTACATGATCTCTGAATTGCTGAATAAGAGCACAAGTTTTTTCATTTTATCCCTCCTAGTAGACAAATCTGTGTCATAAGTATCACACTCCCTCTTCTAAACCTCAGTTTACAAAGTATCATTAGGTTCTTAGGAAGGAAATTATTGCCGCAACGAAGTTGATAAAGCATATCAATCAACCTAGCTAGCAAGAGCCTACAATTCCGAGGTTCTTCATTGCTGGTTGTCATTACTTGTATCCCGGTTATGCTTCCTTTTCTCTGCATCACATTTGCCACACCTTTGTAAATTTCCAAAATGTAGCATCTTTCTTTATCAAATTAATATTATTAAAATCCAAGGAACTCTAGTTTCTCTAGCAGGCTTGTAGTTGTTCTTAACAAATAAAAAAAGAATAAAAAACTGTTGTTCCCTAATCAACATCAAGATTGTTGCCATTCTGAAAACAATGACAAAGACAGTGAAAATAGATCTAAATCCTCCCAGTTCATCTTCCCAAGCCAGCCAATCGGATAGATGGAAGAGAAGACAGACCTTCCACAACGGTATTATCCTATACAAAAATTACGTTATTTTGTCTTATACGAAGAAAGCTCAAAAGACACAAGACAATGAAGACAGATCATTCTTAGTAAGAATTATAGATTAAATGGAATTTTTTAACTGAAATTTTAAGCCCAGCATCTAATTTTAATGCACAGACTTTTCAGGGGAATATAAGCAACTTAATAAATAAATGATGTAGCACCTTCATTTAGGAATAGCGAATCAAGCCTTTTTGTCCATCAATTCTCTAGGGATTCTTGCTGCCGGGACTCGTCTCGAATCTCGATAGGAAGAGCCAAGGTTTCTGAATGAAATGTGATCCGATCCTTCGGTTCTGAAAACGTTGAACGGACGAACAAAGGAGATTGAGTGTTATAGGGGAGGACACACTGATAATGTTATCAGAATCGATACATAGATTCCAAGGCAGAAGCCAATTCGCAAAACGAGGAGTAGAGCCCTTCCAAGAGAAAAGTATTGAAAGGATTGCCTACAAGATCGTGTGAGGACGGAGAACCAGAATTTTCTTTAATCGCTGAAAAGTAGTTCCTCTTTTATCTTTATGTTATTTTCCGAACGGGGGAAATTATTTTCCGTTAAGGAAAACATTTCCTAAAGACTTGTTATTTCCTATAACCAAACAACTAAACAAGCCATTCTTGAATGTGCTATGATCTTTTCGATTTAGGATAAATCTTCTTTCGGAGACGAGGCTGCCCCAAGCACTAATAAAAGCAAACATCAAAGGGCAAAATCGACCTACCACAACTAAAAGCGAGAGGAACACTCGTTAATTCCAGATTAACAAGGTAGAGGATCGATGAAACCAAAGTCCCAATCTAGTACACCTGAGCGATCAATAAACAAAGCACCAGCTGAAAGACAAGAACACGAGATACTATTAATTACCAAAAACAACAGTTCAGGGATTTAGGTCCTGGAGATTAGGGTCCGGCGTTGATCTTGCTGCGATAGAGCTTGCCGAAGACGTGGAGAGCGGTGACAAAGCCGATGAAGCAGAGGCTCATGATGAGAACAACAGTAGGAGAGATCTTCAGGCCAGGAGCATCGTCAGTGTAGAAGCGGAGCATGTTGCTGCTGCCGCCTCCCACTGCGCCTCCCCCGCCTGAGCCTGCGGAAGCTACTACTCGACGTCGACGAGTAGCTGCCGTGGCTGCGGCGGAGCCGCGAGGAGCCACAACGCCGGAGCGGGTGGCAGCGGAGGAGGACGACGAAGAGGTCTGGGACTGAGATGCGCCTCTGGCCATGGTTTTGAGTCAAAGTTTTGCCGTGAGATGAGGCGTATGATTGAAGATGGAGGGGTATGAGTGGAATGGAGTTGTTATTTAATGACTATATCATCTTGCAGAGGATAAAGGAAGATGAAAGAAGTCTATGCACAATGATTATCCTTTTAAAATATTAAATAAATTAGTTAAAAACACGTAAAATTTTGCAATATCAGATATCAGACAGAGAGGACAGACACGGATAAAATAAAATATTAAGAATGATAGAAAAATATATCCAAAAAACTAAACTTTATTATATGAGTCCCTCGAAGATGTGTTTTCATAGAATCTCTTACTCGATTTAATAAATAAAGTAGTCTACCTCATAAATGAACAACTTATATAAAAATTGACCATGAGTGAGTTTGAAGTATTGAGTAACTTAATAAAAATATTTAATAAAAAATAAGTAATATATATTAATAATTATTAACTATTATGAAACTGAATATCTATTATTACAGGTTTATCCCGATAGACTTTTTTTTTCCTTCACATGTCTAAAAATATAAACTTGAAGTATATAATTGTTGTATATAATTCCGATATCCTGAAATATCTGAGTAATTTTTCTTATACTTTTTTCTCATATCTATATATATCATTTTTTTATCTTTATTTTCTTTGTGTATATAATTATTGTATATAATCCTGATATCCTGAAATATCTGAATAATTTTCCTTATACTTTCTCCATATATTTATATATATCATTTTTTTTATCTTTCTTTTATTTTGAATTCACAACATTAACTTGGATAGATAGACTTTTTTCAAAAGGCATCTTAATCTTAATTTTTTTTTCATCAATTTCAATTCCATCCATCCAATAAACAAACACATAAAAACGGGAGAGTGCCTTGAAGAAAGTTTTCTCCAAAGAAAATAAAGAATGCAAGAAATATCTATCTTCTTCAAACAGGCATTGGTTCACCGATGATAGACGATCCCCCTCTACAATCTCAACCTCTTGATGAGGTTAATGAGACTAAAAAAGGAAACAAACAAAATGAGAGAATCACACCACAACATAATGGAACCAGAATAGAGATGAACACGACAACAATAAAGAGATTGAAAAAGGATACAACTCCTCCTTTGAAAGAAATAGGCGGGTCCTCTAAGAAAGATAAGGCATCCACGTTCATATTCGGGAGCCAAAGTAGACTATTTTCTGAAATGGATAAGATGGTGCAAGTACCAGTCACCATTGATAAGTCCAAAAATACCGTTGTCGCTTCTGCCGTCTTACCTAAGCATGATATGAATGTTTATGCTAATGAACCTCTAATACCATCCTCACCAAGTGCCAAAAGACTGAGAGGAGGATCATCGACCCAACAAAGAAAGAATATCCCGCTAGCTCAAAGATGTCCCCTGACCTCGAAGAAGTCACTTGAAACATCATTCCAAATACACAACAGCAGATGCTTGGGGACCCAGGCAACTCTGGCTCTATGGACCTGAGCCACCAGGAATGATCTTCGAGTTTAATAGGTTTTCTAGTTCCTTCTTCTTCTCTTTTTTTTTTATTCACTACATGTTTGATACATCATTTAATATTTTAGTTTGGAATGTACAAGGAGCTACAAATAAGAAATTTCTTAAGGTTAGTAAAATATTAATTTATGTCCATCAACCAAAAATGTTTGTAATTTTAGAACCACGTAATAGTGGTAGCACGACTGACAAGATAATATCAAAATTACCATTTGACCGGTCACATGGAGTGGAGGCAATCAGGTTTTCAGGTGGTATTTGGCTTTTGTGTTTATTCATGTTCAATATTTGCTCCAGTTAATATCGTTTTTTGGTTTACGGCAGTATATGGTTCCCCTAACCCTGTTGGCAGGAAGACTCTCTGGAACCTTCTTCGTAAACTCACTCTGAAAAAGACTCAATCGTGGTTACTAGTTGGAGACTTCAATACATTACTAGATAGCTTTGCAAAGGTAGGCAGCACTTCAGAAAAATCACCAGGGTGCCAAAATTTCTTGCAATGGGTAGAGGATTGTTCTTTATTGGACCTTGGATTCAAAAGTTCAAAATTTACCTGGCATAGAGGTTTACTGCTAGAATGGTTATATAGAAGATTTGGAAACTTGGGCTGGAATTCTCTCTTCCCCCGCACTCAAGTTCTTCATTAAGCACAATATGGATCAAACCATAGGCCAATTCTAATCATAAATGATTTTGAACAAAGCTGCCAAATAGTTAAATGTCAAAACATATTTTATTTTATGGTTTCCTTGCTGGCACTCAAGGAATGGCTGAAACTTGTAGCTGAAAGCTGACAAGGGAGTGAGGATTTTAAACAGGTATTATTACAATTCAAAGACAAAGCCACAAGGTGGAGCTTCAACACATTTGGCCACATTATGAGAAGAAAGGAGTGAACCTTGGCACGTCTTAAGGGAGTTCAATAGGCTATTGAGTCATACCCAACAAAGTCACTAATAGCATTGGAAGCACATCTTGAATAAGAATTTGATAAAACTCGTTCACAAGAAGAGATTCCATAGAGGCAAAATTCACAAAGCGATTTCTTCCAATTAGGGGATCGCAACACATCCTACTTCCATACAAAAGCAATTGCTATAAAAAGACAATGCCAGGTGAGTATGATGAAAATTAATTCGATTTGGTGTCAGGATGGCCCCACACTCTCGAAGCTGCATTCGCTTTCTTCAAAAATATTTTCATAGATTAAAGTTTAGACCCTAGAACTATCTTTGGTATTCGTGGGGTTTTTCCTCCTCTACCAAGGGAATTACTAAATGGGTTTTTTGGTCCAATAACAAAAGAAAAGATTAAGTCTGTTCTCTTCATGATAAAACCCCTAAAAGCACTTGGTTCGGATGGCATTCTAGCTCTGTTTTATCATAACCAATGGGATGTAGTAAGCCCATCTTTATGCTTAATGATCCAACAAGCTTTTTCAGGAGGGTACCTAGATCCCGAACTATACAAGACCATTATGCTCCTTATCCCAAAAGTCCAAAACCTTGAAAGGTTAGACCAATTTCACCCCATCAATATGTGTAACGTAAGCTACAAAGTGCTTATGAAGGTCATTACCAACAGTCTTAAGTCTATCATGAATCATATCATTGGCCCACTACAAGCAAGCTTCGTACCTGGAAGAAAAATTCTAGATAATATTGTGATTGCTTCTGAAGCAGTGCATTCTTTAGAGAAGAAGAAGGGCTCTTTAGGCTGGATGATAATTAAAGTTAATTTGGAAAAAGCCTATGATAGACTCTATTGAGAGTTTATAAGGGACACTATAAAAGATGTTGGGCTGCTACAAGATTTGTCCAATCTTATTCTGAACTGCATGATTGCGACGAAAGTTAACCTTTTATGGAATGGAAAACCCACGAGGGAATTCACGCCCTCTAGGGGGCTAAAGCAAGGAGACACATTATTGTCCTATCTTTTTGTCTTATATATGAAGCGTCTAGCATACTCCATTGAAGAAAGGGTACTTGAGGGCTCATGGAAACTATGGAAATTAAGAAAAGATGCCCCAACCGTGTCGTATCTATTCTTTGTAGATGATGCAGATGATATGTTACTACTTATACAAGCAACACCAGAACAAGCAAATACAATCTCAAATGTATTAGAAGAATTTGAAGGCTCTTCCAAGCTAAGGATTAACAAGCAAAAATCTTCTGTTATATTCTCAAAAAATGTTGATCACAATATGAGATCTCTTATCATTGCTAAGTTAGATTTTGGTCAGGCCTCTTCTCTGGGTACTTATCTAGGTTTTCCTATGCAGAAAATAGTCATCACACATAAAGTTTTCACCATTAGTCGAGAAGATGCTAGCTAGAACGTCGGGTTGAAACACATCAAGGCTTTCTTTTACAGGTAGGTTTGTCCTTACTAAATCACTATTCTAAGCCTTACCTTCCTACAGTATGCAATTGATGAAACTTCCCAGGATCTTGACAAAAGATATGGATAAAATCTGTCGACGTTTCCTCTAGGGTGGTCTTTCAACTGAGAAAAAAATATACTTGGTCAACTGGGATATTGTATGCAGACCAAAAAAATAGGAGGATTGGGTCTGAAAAAACTAGCCTTGCAAAATGAAGCACTGCTAATGAAATTAGCCTGGAGATTTAAGGATGACCATTAGATGTGGGCTCATCTTCTACATTACAAGTACATAAACAAACAAAGGGGTTTCTCAGTCCAAGCAAACAAGGGGACTCGAGGATCTGGAGAAGCATTGTCTCAATATGGCTAAATATGATGAAAGGGATTTGTTGGAGCCTAGAGCGGTGCAAGTTCTAGAAAGATAAATGGTTAGAACTACCATTATCTTTAGAAAACTATGCTTCAACACATGTCCCAGTTGAGGCTCTCTGGCTTTCAATGGCAAAAACTTTGTCTATAGAGAATACTCCTGGACGTGTAAGTTGGCGACACTTCTTACCAAGGGATATAATTCAAGCTGTTGAGAACCACTTATACCTTAGAAGCCCTTTAGAGGTAGATGCATGCTATGGGGGTCCATCTTATAGTGGAGCTTTCAAGGTAAAAACAACTTACATGCTACAGGTTAAGGAGGACATTCTAGAAGATAAATTGATTTGGAAATTGGTTTGGTGATGGCGGGGGCAGAAAGAATTAAAACTTTCCTTTGGACCGTAATTCACGATAAACTACTCACAAATGTCAAATGCAAAAGTAGAAGGCTTATTAACTGTGATATCTGCCTAGTTTGCAATTTAGAAGCAGAGACAATACTACACGTTCTAAGGGATTGCCCATTTTCTAAAATTTTTTGTGACTCACTAGGGGTACCTACCTCTCATCCAAGATTTTACACAATGGACTCACGGAGATGACTTGAAGTAATCTTTCATCGGGTAGTACAATGGATGGAGGAACAAATTGGGAAACCTTATTTGGAGTTAACTGTTGGATTTCATAGAATAATAGGAACAAGTATGTACTAGGATCAGAAGATTGTATCTCCTGGTCTGCATCACAAGTAAATAGATACGCAGATAACATTATTCGATTGGACAAAATTGCATCAAGGTTTAGACCTCCTGATACGGTTATTTCATATATCCATTGGGAACATCCTTCGCAAGTATGGATTAAGATAAATATAGATGACTCTTTTCTCTCTAATTGGAGTGCAGCGAAGGTTTGATTAGAGATTCTAATGGCCAGTGGCAGGCAGGATTCTTGTTTAAACCTGGATATGCATTGTCAGTTGTTCACACAGAGTTGATCGGTATACTCTATGGCTTGAAATTGTGCCGAGATTTGGGATATCATCATATTATTCTTGAAACAGTTAGTGCTTGTGTGCTGGCAATGATTCATTCTAAAGAAGGTGGTGCAAACAGATACTCCAAACTATTGTCTAAGATCAGATGGCTCCTTAAGCTGGATTGGATAGTTCATACATGACATGTGTATCGAGAAGCAAACGGATATGCTAATGAGCTAGCAAACTTGCCAAAAACACATCTTCCAGGTGTCCATGTACTCACATGCCCACCACCGAATTTGATCCCGTTACTTATTAAGGATTTTTATGGTATTGCTACACTCAGACAACATTCCATGCGAACCTTGTAAGGTTGTTTAAATCCCACTTACAGAAAGAATATGAAAGTGAAGCAAAAATCTAAATAAAATTGAATCAAAAGTCAATTCGAAAAGTGGAGACAACTCCGAACTAATGGGCCAATTTTAAAAAGTAAAATTTTGTAAAAATATTAATCTCTCAAATAATAAAAATAACATTTTGAATCTTATATTATATGAAAAAATAAAAATGAATATATTTTCATAATAAACTGTTAGTAACATACTGAGAAAGCCATCAAAATGTTGAGATTAACTGTTTAGATCTAAACACAACACGAACATGAGATAGAATTAAAATAAGATTTTAATTTAAAAAGAATAAGTTAATCTGTTTGGTTTTCATTTCTATTTTCCTAATAAAATATAATAATTTTTATTATTTTAAAATAAAAATATTTATAATTAAAAAATATTTTATTTTAGTTCTGATGATTTTTGGATAATTATACAAATCAAACGAAATCTTTAAACTTTGGTTCAGAAGTACATGACTTGATTGTGAAAACCCCAAAGATAGAGTAATGTCCAAAAATGAGTCTGGTCTGATTTGTCATAATTAATGCATGATAATAGTATATGATGATTATATTATATAAATCATATGAGATACTAATATATTATTGTATGTGTCTTAGTTGAACTTGTGAGGACCATTTCCGAAAGAACTATTCTCGCCCTTCAATCTTCAATTAACCTATCTAGTGAATCAAATTTAATTATTATCAGTTTTTTTAATAAAAAACATTCCTAAATTTACTCTAAAAAATAAAATGATTTTTTTTAGAAAAATAATTGCATGGTATAACGAATGCATAAATGAACACACAATGAAAGAGTAAACATCACGTATTAGACAAAAAAAATCACAATATACAACAGAAAATTTAAAACTTACAATATATAATACATTGGTAAAAAATATCTCGGCCACGTCAACAATATAATTACTCAAAGCAAAAAAGGCAATGTGTGAAATATCCAAATATATACAACAATAGCAATCATAACCAGCATACATATATTAAAACCAAATATGCCAATCCAGTCCAACAAAACGAGTGAGCTCAATGTATAAGCAATCCCATCCAAATCCACAGTAATAAAACCCGAGATGAAATTATTTATAAAATACTAATAAATTTTTAATCTGATGAAACTTTATTATTATCACTCACAAAAGTATTCTCAAAGTATACTTAAAATAATAATTATTAAAAAATTACTAAAATAATTTAATCAGAAAAATAAACCCAAAGTAAAATTCTACAAAGCACGGCAGGTCAGTATCTTTTCACCTTGATGGTGAAACTATAAACAAATAAAATATTAAAATGTAAAGTTACATCAAAGAAACTTCGGATTTTACATATGTAATGGTGAAGATAATTATTTTGAGATCAGATCCTATAACATAACATGTGAGGACCTGAACCCGATAATTGGGCTCCTCACCGCCGTACAGTCCTAATTGGCCCAACTCGTGGCCCAATCAAAACCACACAAGATTTACCCTCAAAACAAATTCAGAAATTATATAAAAACACAAATAAATTTGAAACTTTTCACTTTCTTTAAAAAAAGAAGAAGCATGTATTTAAACAAGCATCTCGACACCACAAATACAATCACGGAGTATAATTACAAACATGAAAAGTCTTAAATCACACACACAACAGGTCACACGACCCCAAACATGTTTTATCAGAATAAGTCCAACCAACTCAAAACCCAAGAACAACAAAACATGCCCAAGGCATCATGCTCATCTCATATATCGTAAACTCAAAAGAATACATCAATATCCAAAACATGCATCAACCCAAGCCCACTAAGGGGTCACAATGTAAATAAGCAAGTATACAAACAAGTTAGGCAAGCATAACCAAACCCAAAATACAAAAGAGCGTGTCGAGTTTTCAAACGTGTCATATGCAGTAGTCCAGCCCTATGACAAACTAGAAATCTCGACCTCAAAAATAGACGGCTACACAGTCGCTCGACCTAATCCTGAAAACAACAACAAGAGGGGGGTGAGATCTCGAGGACCTCAGTGAGAGTCACAACGTCATAAACAATTCCCGTGGAATAGAGGCATATACGAAAATCAATATAAATATTTTATA
Source organism: Passiflora organensis (assembly GCA_019739055.1). Taxonomy (NCBI): domain Eukaryota; kingdom Viridiplantae; phylum Streptophyta; class Magnoliopsida; order Malpighiales; family Passifloraceae; genus Passiflora; species Passiflora organensis. Next base: position 2,275,620 of record JAEPBF010000187.1, on the reverse strand, counting down.
GTAAAAATCACAGTAAGTCAATGATACTAATCGTGTAAACAATCTCACATTTAAATATGATCAAATGCATATGCATGAGTTTGATAATATCAACATGTATCTCAGGCTCATGCCCAATAAGTATATAAATCCCAAAATCTCATTCACATGGGCTACTATGCCCAAAAACTATCGGGGTGGATCTCTAAAACCGCTTCACTGATAACCCCGACCAAAGGAAAATCGGAAGCCCACTGGTGGTTAATTAAATGCACCTTTCCAAAATAATAATAAGTCCCCTACCACCAGTGTTATCCTCAGGAAAAGTGGAGAAAATAATTATCACACGATTCCCAACTCACACACAACTCGAAAAGCCCGAAGGCACATGTAGCCTATCCGATCACCTACTCCCACAAGGCATACATAACTCATCCATACTCCTAGGCAAGGGACTATCCTTCTATCTAAGGATGTTCATCCACTTACCTTCGCATTGGCCAAGCGCAGTCCGTCAATTCCAAGTTATACCTAGAAATTATATGTGTACGTATTCTTTGCAAACAAGTAGAACAAATCCCAAATCATGTTATAATTTAAATAAAATGTAGAACACTCAAAATCAACTCAAAGGCTCCCTAGGAGCCCCCAACAACTCAAGAATTCGATGTATATGAATATTCTCAAACACATTTTAATCACATCACAAACATGCATATACGTTCAAAATAAACATTCTATGCATCATAAATATGCCTCACACATAATGAACCTAGCATGCCAAGTCATTCATCAATGCACGTATTGCCCCCATTCAAAAACAAGCATTTACCAATTTTAATTAATAAAACAAAATATTTTTGTGCATGTAAATAAAACATAGTCTCCCACCTCTTGACGCGCCGATGATTCAACGGCTAAGCCCTTGCCTCTATCGATCGCCGAAGCACCACCTAAACAATCATACACACAAAACCACACTAAAAACAAAGCCGAAAATAATAAAATCGAAAAATGACCAGAATTAAAAACAACCTAAGAGACCCCTTAAACAGTCACTCTAAGTCCCAAATCACTCAATACAACCTCTAGAAACTCAAACCACTCAATTCCTTAAGAAAAACAACGAATCCCTTCACACACTCAATCAATCCTAACCTCAAATCCCAATTCCAAGCTCCGCCAACATCAAAATTGGTTTCCTCAATCGACAAACCTTCTCTACAACACATAAACAACCTAACTCAAGCAATGGCATTAACCAATTTCATCCAATTCCAAAAAATACACAAATCCCGAAATTACCAAAATACCATCGACACACAAAATGATCAATCGTGGATCAAATGATGTTTTCGAGCAATCTAAAGTATTAGACTATAACAATGAACATCTAAGCATGCTAAAACAACCACAAATCGAAAAAGAAAGTGAAGAAATTAAGCAAAAATTCCTAAAATCCAAATGTACCAAAAAGACTCAAATTCAATGAAAATCTCCAACATCAACCAAAATACCAGTAACAATCTGAAGATAGGAGTTAGAATTAAGATTTGGAACAAGTCTCATTTACTAATTTTGAATAGAAATCAATGGGTGAAGGAAATTGGAATTTGAAAAAAAAAATAAAGAAAGGGAGCTTACCTTCGGCTGGTTATCAGGGGAGAAAAGAGTTGAATGGCAAAAGTGCTCACTCACGTGAGCTGGTAAAGTAGGGACCCTTTTTTTAAAAAAAAATAAAAATTCACAGAATCTGAATTAATTATAAAATGACTCATATATGCCCACAAGTAGACCAAAATAAAATTTAAAAGCTCAAAATATGAAAATTAGGCTTTCAAAACGTAATTGGACTCGAGAACCGAAATCGGGCCCACGAAAGGTAAATCGGCCCAAAGACCTATGGCCACTCAAAACGGAACTCCAAAAACTTATATGCGGGTCAAAAGAGTAAAATATGGTATATCCTCTGGACTCAAGCCTCGAACAACACACCAATCGACTAATTAATCTAATGCACGTTAAAACTCCGAAACGACACGCCGTGCAAATTATCGACACACCACCAACGATATGACATTCTAGACATCCTAAACCTGACACCTAGGCTCTATGACTACGTCCAGGTCACGCGGTCAAAAGGTCAACTCTGACAATCACTTGGTCAACTCACTCAATCCGACCAATCCGAAAAATCTGACTGAATACGAGTACTGACTAGACTCTCAAAAGGACGGGATCTCACATCCTCCCCTCCTTATAAGAATTTCGTCCCCGAAATTCACTTACCGGAATCCTCAAACAAATGTTGATACTGCTGTCTGAATAACTGCTCTGGTTCCCAAGTCCGCTCCTCCATACGATCACTACGCCACAAAATATAAACCATAGACACATTGCGGCTGCGCAACTGTCTCACCGCTCTATACACTGTAGCCACTGGCTGAGTCGAATAAGATAAATTATTAGCAATCTCGATTGGTGGTGTGTCCAAGATATGAGATGGATCCGGCACGTACTTCCTCAACATGGACAGATGGAAGACGTTATGGATCCTTTCTAACTCTGGTGGTAACTCCAATCTGTATGCCACTGGGCCAACTCTGTCAATAATACGATAGGGACCAATATACCTCGGAGCTAGCTTGCCCCGCTGCTGAAATCTGATCACTCCCTTCCAAGGCGCGACTTTCAAGAATACCCTATCATTCACTATAAACTCCAAGTCTCGTCTACGGTGATCTGTATAACTCTTTTGTCGGCTCTGAGCTACTCTCAACAGCTCTCTAATCAGAGCAACCTGCTGAGTTGCCTGGTCCACTAACTCTGGACTGTCAAGACGCCTCTCACCAACCTCATCCCAACACAATGAAGTACGACACCTGCGCCCATACAATGCCTCATACGGTGCCATACCAATACTCCTCTGAAAGTTGTTGTTGTAGGAAAACTCCACTAAGGATAATCATCGATCCCAAATGGTTTTCCTGTCCAACACACAAGCTCTGAGCATATCCTCTAGGATCTGTATAGTCCGCTCTGACTGACCATCTGTCTGCGAATGGAAGGCTGTACTGAACCTCAGCTCTATACCCAATGCACTGTGAAACTTCTCCCAAAATCGAGAAGTGAACCTCGGATCCCGATCCGATACTATAGTCACTGGCACACCATGCAATCTAATAATCTCATCCATGTACCTCGACTCTAGCCTCTCTGGTGTGTCTGTCACTCTGATGGGGAGGAAGTGCGTAGACTTGGTGAGTCTATCCACTATCACCCATATGGCATCGTATCCCTGTTGCACACGTGGAAAACCTACCACAAAGTCCATGGTGACATTCTCCCACTTCCACTCCGGAATGGGAAGCGGTTGTAACATGCCTGTTGCTTTCTGATGCTCGGCCTTCACCTGCTGACAAACCAAGCATCGAGCAACGAACTCTGCTATATGCCTCTCCATTCCTGACCACCAATAAGACTGTCTCAAATCTATATACATCTTGGTGTTACCCGGATGTACAAAGAATGTTGAACTGTGAGCCTCTTTCAGAATCCTTTGTCTCAACTCCTCTGTCATCTGTAACTCTATACTCACTGATGGAACTCTCTGCATTGTCACTGTTGTCCAAACTCTGTCTCACTCTGACCAAAGCTGGATCCTCAAGCTGACCGGCTTGAATTTCATCGATCAATGTTGGTCTCACCACTATTTGTGTAACTAGTGCTTCGGTGTCATCACTATCCAGCTGAACTCCAGACTCCCTCAAACTCATCAACAAAGGCATATACTCGGCTCTCACATAAGCCAAGGAAGAAGAGATCTTCCTACTCAAAGCATCTGCAACTACGTTGGCTTTGTCCGGATGGTAGTCAATGATCAAGTCATAATCCTTGATCAACTCAAGCCAACGCCTCTGTCTCAAGTTCAACTCCTTCTGGGTGAGAAGACACTTGAGACTCTTGTGATCTGTGTAAACCTGACACGTCTCACCATACAAGTAATGACGCCAGATCTTCAAAGCGAAGACCACTGCTGCAAGCTCAAGGTCATGGGTCGGATAATTTCCCTCATACGGCCTCAACTGTCTAGAAGCATAGGCAACTACCTTCCCATCCTGTATCAACACACATCCCAATCCAAGTCTCAAGGCATCACTGAAAACAACATAGCCTCTGCCATTGACTGGTAAAGTCAACATTGGAGCTGAAACCAATCTGGTCTTCAACTCGCTGAAACTCTGCTCACACTTCTCGGTCCACACAAACGGAACACCCTTGCGAGTCAAACGGGTCAGAGGTGCTGCTAAAACTGAGAAGCCCTCTACAAACCGTCTGTAGTAGCCTGCCAAGCCCAAAAAGCTACGCACCTTTGTCACACTACGAGGCAGTTCCCACGAAACAATAGCCTCTATCTTCTTAGGGTCTACCAATACTCCACTAGCTGACATAACATGCCCCAAGAAGCCAACCTCACTCAACCAAAACTCACACTTAGAGAACTTGGCATAAAGCTGTCGTGCTCTAAATGTGTCTAAAACTGTCCTCAAGTGCACCTCATGCTCCTCCTGGGTTCTCGAATACAACAATATGTCATCAATGAAGACGATGACAGATAGATCTAAAAACTCTCGGAACACCCTGTTCATAAGGTCCATGAACACTGCCGGAGCGTTCGTCAACCCAAACGGCATAACAACAAACTTATAGTGTCCATACCTCAATCTGAATACTGTCTTCGGGATGTCGGATTCCCGAACTCTCAACTGATGGTATCCTGATCTCAAGTCTATCTTCGAGAACACTGAGACACCCTGCAACTGATCAAACAAGTCATCTATCCTCGACAACAGATACCGGTTCTTCACAGTGGCCCGATTCAGCTGCCTGTAGTCAATCCGAAGGGTACCGTCCTTATTTTTTATGAAAAAGACAGGCGCACCCCATGGAGAAATACTTGGTCGGATGAAGCCTCGATCCACAAGATCCTCCAATTGAGTCTTCAGCTCCCTCAACTCAGCTGGTGCCATTCGATATGGAGGAATAGAAACCGGTGTTGTCCATGGCAACAACTCAATCTCTCGGACTAGGGGTAACTTTGTCACATCCTTGGGAAACACATCTGCATACTCTTTGACAACTGGTACACTACTCAACTCCGGAGGCTCAACTGATACATCCCTGACATTAGCAAGAAAGGCTATACAACCCTTGTGAATCAACTGTCTGGCACTCATCCAAGAGATCACACAAGTCGGTAGCACCCGTTTGTCTCGCTCAAAAACAATACTCTGTCCCATCAGGAAGACTAAACCATACCCTCTTTGTGAACACTCCATGCGGGTTCTGTATCTACATAAGCAGTCTATACCAACTATCACATCAAAATCTCTGATATCCAACGGTATCAAATCTGCCTCAATCTGTACTGTACTCACTGTCATCACACAACCCAAGAAAATACTGCTGTAAATAATCTTCTCACCAAGAGGGGTCAATACAACTATAGGTGGCTCCAAGGGTAACAACACTCTATCTGCACACCTAGCCACTCTAGGACCAACAAAAGACCTATTCGCCCCGGGGTCTAACAGGACTAGCAGAATAAGAAAATATAGAAATAGTACCTGTCACGACGTCTGAACTAGCACATGCCTTAGCATCTGCTAGTATGAACAGGCGTGTCTGTGACCTCTGTTGTTGTTGCTGCTGGGTCTGACCTATAGCCTGGCTGCCAGATGGTCGACCTGTCTGTGATCTAGTCTGAGGCCTCGAAGATCCCTGTGAACCCATATGGCTCATACCTGACCTCGGTGCTGCTGGTAATGCTAGAAATCTAGGCTGAGAAGCTGTGACTCTAGATGCATTGCCCCTTGGGAAATCTCTGGCTAAGTGGCTAAACTTATCACATGCATAACACCTAGGCAGCTGTGGGCATGGAGGAGGATGATTCTGTCTACAGTTCCCGTATTTGGGATGTCCCGCTGGCCTGCTGATGCCAGGAGCAGACTGTGTCGGCTGTGTACAAGTCACAAAAGAAGATGCGCCCTGTGAACGAGTCGGTACTGCAGAGTATGGGGTGGACATCCTGCTCCTCTGTCGACGGTCAAATCCACCACTACGCCTCAAGGGACCCTTACTAGGCACAAAGTCCCTATACTTCCGAGGCTGCCCACTCTGCCCCTGAACTATCTCCTTTGCTTTGACAGCATCCACAACAAGCTCCTCAAAGTCACTGTTGGTCTTCGCACCCAGAACCGTGCGAATATCCCGGTTGAGGCCCTGCTCAAACCGACTAGCCATCACTGAACCAGCTCGGCCTATCTCCGGTACAGAATGGGCTAACACCCTCAGCTCAGTCTCATACTCTGAAACTGACCTGTTGCCCTGGCAAAGCAAATTAAACTCGGACCTCTTGTTATCCTGGAAGTGCTGTGGGAAGTACCTCCTGTCAAATTCTCTCTCAAATTCTCCCCAAGTGGGCTGACCCCCATACCTATCTTTGACCGTACTCCACCATGTGGCTGCTTCTCTCTCCTGCAGCCTAGTAGCTAATGTGACTTTGTCTTCAGCAGATATGTTCAAGTCCTGAGTTGTCAAGACAATCTTGTCTTTCCATACCTTGGCCACCATAGCATCACTGGTGCCATAAAAACTCTCGCAGCCCAAATGTCTCGCCTTCTTCAATAACTTGGAAACTTGGACAGGTAATCTGGCACCCTGTGCCTCCACCTGCTGAACTCTGGGCTCAGGTTGTACCTCAGGCTCTGCTATAACCTCTAGCTGTACTGGTGCGTGAGCCTGTACCTGTGGCTGCTGAGTCACTCCACCCTATACTAACTGTTGTAGTCTGGCCTGAATAGCTGCCAACATCTGAATTAGAAGGGGGTCCTGTGTTGCTTGGCTTGCCTGTACCCCCGGTGAAACCTGTGGCTGTTGTACCTCAGCTGCCGATCCCAGTGGCCCACGAGCATCTGACCTCTCATCTACATCAATTGACTGTGCACGGCCTCCCTAGCCTCTAGCTGCTCTACGAGGTCTACCACGAGGCATCTCTATCAACTGGACATATAGTCACATAATGAGCCCTAAAACAAAATAAGACTACTAGACAAAACTCTATGCTAGACTACGCATGTGCAATGTGAGTGTGATGCATCTTCAAAATATGCTAGTTTAAACCATTTTTGAAAACATTGTGCACATAAACAACCATGCTTCGTTACCAACCTTGTGAGGACCCGAACCCGGTAATTGGGCTCCTCACTGCCGTGTAGTCCCAATTGACCCAACTCGTGGCCCAATCAAAACCACACAAGGCTTACCCTCAAAACAAATTCAGAAATTATATAAAAACACAAGTAAATTTGAAACTTTTCACTTTCTTTTTTTAAAAAAGGAGCATGTATTTAAACAAGGAGCATGTATTTAAACAAGCATCTCGACACCACAAATACAATCACAGAGTACAATTACAAACAGTGGAAGTCTTAATAAATCACACACACAACAGGCCATACGGCCCCAAACATGCTTTATCAGAATAAATCCAACCAACTCAAAACCCAAGAACAACAAAACATGCCCAAGGCATCATGTTCATCTCATATATCGTAAACTCAAAAGAATACATCAATATCCAAAAGCATGCATCAACCCAAGCCTACTAAGGGGTCACAATGTCAATAAGCAAGCATGCAAACAAGTTAGGCAAGCATAACCAAACCCAAAATACAAAAGAGCGTGTCGAGTTTTCAAACGTGTTATATGCAGTAGTCCAGCCCTATGACAAACCAGAAACCTCGACCTCAAAAATAGACGGCTACACAGGCGCTTGACCTAGTCCTGAAAACAACAACAAGAGGAGGGTGAGATCTCGAGGACCTCAATGAGAGTCACAACGTCATAAACAATTCCGGTGGAATAGAGGTATATACGAAAATCAATATAAATATTTTATAGTAAAAATCACAGTAAGTCCATGATACTAATCGTGTAAACAATCTCACATTTAAATATGATCAAATGCATATGCATGAGTTTGATAATATCAACATGTATCTCAGGCACATGCCCAGTAAGTATATAAATCCCAAAATCTCATTCACATGGGCTACTATGCCCAAAAACTATCGGGGTGGACCTCTAAAACCGCTTCACTGATAACCCCGACCAAAGGAAAATCGGAAGCCCACTGGTGGTTAACTAAATGCACCTTTCCAAAATAATAATAAGTCCCCTACCACCAGTGTTGTCCTCGGGAAAATTGGAGAAAATAATTATCACACGATTCCCAACTCACACACAACTCGAAAAACTCGAAGGCACATGTAGCTTATCCCATCACCTACTCCCACAAGGCATACATAACCCATCCATACTCCTAGGCAAGGGACTATCCTTATATCTAAGGATACTCATCCACTTACCTTCGCATTGGCCAAGCCCAGTCTGTCAATTCCAAGTTATACCTAGCAATTATATGTATGCATATTTTTTGCAAACAAGTAGAACAAATCCCAAATCATGTTATAATTTAAATAAAATGTAGAACACTCAAAATCTACTCAAAGGCTCCCTAGGAGCCCCCAACAACTCAAGAATTCGATGTATATGAATATTCTCAAACACATTTTAATCACATCACAAACATGCATATACGTTCAAAATAAACATTTTATGCATCATAAATATGCCTCACACATAATGAACCTAGCATGCCAAGTCATTCATCAATGCACGTATTGCCCCCATTCAAAAACAAGCATTTACCAATTTTAATTAATAAAACAAAATATTTTCGTGCATGTAAATAAAATATAGTCTCCCACCTCTTGACGCGCCGATGATTCAACGGCTAAGCCCTTGCCTCTATCGGTCGCCGAAGCACCACCTAAACAATCATGCACACAAAACCACACTAAGAACAAACCGAAAATAATAAACTCGAAAAATGACCAGAATTAAAAAAAAACCTAAGAGACCCCTTAAACACTCACTCTAAATCCCAAATCACTCAATACAACCTCTAGAAACTCAAACCACTCAATTCCTTAAGAAAAACAACGAATCCCTTCACACACCCAATCGATCCTAAGCTCAAATCCCAATTCCAAGCTCCGCCAACATCAAAATTGGTTTTCTCAATCGACAAACCTTCTCTACAACACACAAACAACCTAACTCAAGCAATGGCATCAACCAATTTCATCCAATTCCAAAAAAATACACAAATCTCGAAATTACCAAAATGCCATTGACACACAAAATGATCAATTACGGATCAAATGATGTTTTCGAGCAATCTAAAGTATTATACTATAACAATGAACATCTAAGCATGCTAAAACAACCACAAATCGAAAAAGAAAGTGAAGAAATCAAGCAAAAACCCCTAAAATCCGAATTTACCAAAAAGGCTCAAATTCAATGAAAATCTCCAACATCAACCAAAATACCAGTAACAATCTGAAGATAGGAGTTAGAATTAAGATTTAGAACAAGTCCCATTTACTAATTTTGAATAGAAATCAATGGGTGAAGGAAATTGGAATTTGAAAAAAGAAGAAGAAAGGGAGCTTACCTTCGGCTGAGAAAAGAGCTGAATGGGAAAAGTGCTCACTCACATGAGCTGGTAAAGTAGGGACCCTTGTTCGTTTTTCTTTTTTTCAAAAACAAATTCACAGATTCTGAATTAATTATAAAATGACTCACATATTGTGAGACCCCGTCTTTTTGATAGTCTAGTCAGCAGTTAGATTTAGTTAGATTGTTCGGATTGGTCGATTTGAGTGAGTTGACCATTTGACCGTCATAGCTGACCTTTTGACCGAGTGACGTGGACATAATCATAGAGCCTAGGTGTCATGTTTAGAATGTCTAGAACGTCATGTCGTTAGTGGTGTGTCGATAATTTGCACGACGTGTCGTTTCGGAAATTTAACGTGCATTAGATTAATTAGTCGATTGATGCATTGTTTGAGGTTTGAGCCCTGAGGATATAGGCCCATTCTACTCTTTTGACCCGGATAAAAGTTTTTCGAGGTCCGTTTTGAGTGGCCGTAGGCCTTTGGGCCGATTTACCGTTCGTGCGCCCGATTTCGGTTTCTCGAGCCCAATTATGTTTTAAAAGCCCGATTTCGATATTTTGAGTTTTTGAATTTTATTTTAACCTACTTGGGACATATTTGGGCTATTTTATTAATAATATAGATTACGTGAATTTTAAAAAAAAAGAAAAAAAGAGAAAAAAAAGGTTAAAGTCAAAGTCAATGTCAACAGTCAATAGTAAAAAAAAAAAGACAAAATTTCAAAAACGCCCCTGATTCCCCCTTTCCCCTTTTCTGCACGGGAATGTGCAGAAAAACAACAAAACCCACATTTCCTCCATTCTCTTCATTTGCCGTGAACCCCAAAACACAAAAACCTCCCTATTTAATTTTTACTTCAAATAAAGGAGTGAGTGTTGTTCCAAAACCTAATTCTAACCTTTCTCCTTGTATTTCCTCAGGTATGGTGTTTGGTTGTAGTGGTTTTATATTTATTTAGGTATTTTTTTGTATTTTCGGATTTTATGAGTTTTTACTTGATTTCTTCAATTTCTTCTTCGATTTATGGTTGATTTAGCAAGATTAGATGTTCATTAACATAGTCTGATACTTTAGATTGCTTGAAAACATCATTTGATCCATGATTGATCATTTTGGGTGTCAATGGCATTTTGGTAATTTCGGGATTTGTGTGATTTTGTAAAATTGGATGAAATTGGATGAAATTGGTTGATGTCATTGCTTGAGTTAGGTTGTTTATGTGTTGTAGAGTAGGTTGGTCGAATTAGGAAACCAATTTTGATGTTGGTGGAGCTTGGAATTGGAAATTGAACTTAGGATCGATTGCGTATGTGAAGGGATTTGTTATTTTCTTAAGGAATTGAGTGGTTTGAGTTTCTAGAGGTTGAATTGAATAATTTGGGACTTAGAGTGAGTGTTTGAGGAGTCTCTTAGGTTGTTTTTAATTCTGGTCATTTTTCGAGTTTATTATTTTCGGTTTTGTTCTTAGTACGATTTTGTGTGCATGATTGTTTAGGTGGTATTTCAGCGATCAATAAGGGCAAAGGCTTAGCCGTCGAGTCGTCTGCGCGTCAAAAGGTGGGAGACTATGTTTCATTTACATGCACGGAAATATTTTGCTTTATTAATTAAAATTGGTAAATGCTTATTTTTGAATGGAGGCAATACGTACATTGATTTATAACTTGGCATGCTAGGTTCATTGTGTGCGAGACATATTTATGATGCATAAAACATTTATTTGAACCTATGCGCATGTTTGTGATATGATTAAAATATGTTTGAGAATATTCGTACGCATCGAATTCTTGACTTGTTGGGACTTCTAGGAAGTCTTTGATTTGGTTTTGATTGCACTACATTTTATTTATACTATAACATGATTTGAGAATTTATTTGTATGGTTGCAAAGAATATGTATACCTATATTTGCTAGGTATGACTTGGAATTGACGGATTGTGCTTGGCCAATGCGAAGGTAAGTGGATGAGTATCCTTAGATAGAAGGATAGTCCATTGCCTAGGAGTATGGATGAGATATGTATGCCTTGTGGGAGTGTGGGATGTGATAAGCTACATATGCCTTCGGGCTTTTCGAGTTGTGTGTGCGTTGGGAATCGTGTGATAGCGGATTTCTCCACTTTTCCCGAGGACAACACTGGTGGTAGGGGATTTATTAATATTTTGAAAATGTGCATTTAATTAGCCACCAGTGGGCTTCCGATTTCCCTTTGGCCGGGGTTATCAGTGGAGCAGTTTTAGAGGTCCACCCCGATAGTTTTTGGGCATAGTAGCCCATGAGAATGAGATTTTGAATTTTTATACTTATTGGGCATGGGCCTGTGATACATGGTGTTATTATCAAACTCATGCATATGCATTTGAGTATATTCAATGTGAGATTGTTTACATGATTAGTAGCATGGACTTACCATGATTTTCATTACAAAATGCTTTATACTGGTTTTCGTGTATGCCTCTATTCCACCGGAATTGTTTATGACGCTGTGACTTTCACTGAGGTCCTTGAGATCTCACTCCCCCTCTTGTTGCTATTTTTCAGGACTAGGTCGAGAGCCAGTGTAGCTGACTTATTTTTGAGGTCGAGATTTCTGGTTTGTCTTAGGGCTGGACTACTGCATATGACATGTTTGAGAACTCGATACTATCATTATTATTTTGGATTTGTGTATGCTTGCTTATCTTGTTTGCATACTTGCTTATTGAAATTGTGATCCCTTAATGGGTTTGGGTTGATGCATGTTATTGGACTTATTTTGATAAAGTATGTTTGGGGCCGTGTGGCCTGTTGTGTGTGAAATTAAGTCTTCTGCTGTTTGTAATTGCACTCTATGGTTGATTTTGGCGTGTCGAGATTTCCGGTTAAATACATGCTCCTTTTTAAAGAAAGTGAGAAGTTTCAAATTTATATGCAATTTTATATATTTTACGAAATTGATTTGAGGGTAAGCCTTGTGTGGTTTTAATTGGGCCACGAGTTGGGCCAATTGAGACTGCACGGCGGTGAGGAGCCCAATTAACGGGTTCGGGTCCTCACACATATGCCCCAAAGTGGGCCAAAATAAAATTTAAAAGCTCAAAATATGAAAATCATGCTTTCAAAACGTAATTGGGCTCGAAAATTGAAATCGGGCCTACAAAAGGTAAGTTGGCCCAAAGACCGACGACCACTCAAAACGGGCCTCCAAAAACTTATATGCGGGTCAAAAGAGTAAAATGTGGTATATCCTCTGGACTCAAGCCTCGAACAACACACCAATCGACTAATTAATCTAATGCACGTTAAAACTCCAAAACGACATGTCGTGCAAATTTTCGACACACCACCAATGACATGACGTTCTAGACATCCTAAACTTGACACCTAGGCTCTATGACTATGTCCAGGTCACTCGGTCAAAAGGTCAACTCTGACAATCACTTGGTCAACTCACTCAATCCGATTAATCCAAAAAATCTGACTAAATACAAGTGCTGACTAGACTCTCAAAAGGACGGGGTCTCACATAACACCCATTAAACATATGGTTTCGACCAATAAATAAGGTGAATATACGAGAAGTTGGTTTGTTTGGTCTGTTTGAGTGACAAATTTCGGGTCTTAAAATGTTGGAGAAGATATCATCCACTTGCAATGTGTTCATCAAAAAGCTATTTTCATTCAGAATTGTAAATTTCCAACCAACAAGCAACAAACTGGTGTGATAAAAATATGACAAATCGTTATTTAGATAGCACTCCCCACTGCACAATTTTGATGGTTTCCAATGTCTAGCGTTCGATTATGCAATGTCACATGAGAAACAGGCTAAAGACTGCAGGCACCGACATAGCAGCCCCAGTGAGCCAGCTTTTATAATTCAAGACCAAACTCGTCGCCGAAGAAACATCCTTAGGAATAACCGGAGTCTCTGAACTAATCTTTGCTGGTGCGGGCGCCGGTGCCGGAGGGAAAATATCTTTGGGGATCAACACCTTGTTAACCTCATAGATGGCCACCTCTTTATCTGTGTACACAGTGTTTATTATGCTTGTCTTTGTTGCTCCTGTGTTTAAGGTAACTGAATTATCAGTCGTGGTTATGGTGAGAGGGAACCGACTGCCGGATCCTGCAAGTGTCTTCACAGGGTTGCTCAGGGTCTGGAAGCCTGAAAGTGAGAGAAACCTAGGTAGGATATGAAACTGGACAAATGAGAGTTTGTCTCTGTCGCTCAAGGAGTCAAGAGCACCGGCTCTGAGGTTGGCAAAGGCATTGTCGTTTGGGGCGAACATGGTTATGCCATCACTTGAGCTGTTTAGCTGGGAAAATAACTGGGTGTCGACATGTGTGGCTTTCATGAGACGGATAAAGGATATAAAGCGATTGCCCTTCAGAAGGACGCTTATGGTGTCGGTGGGTACAGCGGATGGTGGTGAATGTGGTTTCGCCGGTGCTTTTGCTGGAGGAGCTGACGGAGACTTAGCTGGTGGTTTTGCTGGAGGAGCTGAGGGGGACTTGGCCGGTGCCTGGGCCACTGTAATGGTTACATGAAAAGAGAGAAAAAGCAGCGACAAAGTTAAGAAGACAGAATGTTTCATTTTTATTGCTTTCGAAATTGAAAATAAACACAAGAGAGCAAGTACGTGCAGAAGGCCAAAGAGATGGGTGAGGGTATTTTTTGCCTGGGTGGTGAAAGTGGATCAATTATAAAGTGTCATGCACGGCCAGTTTTAGATAGAAACATTTCGACTTCTGAGAACTACATACGTACGTGCCCACCTCAAAAAGGTAGAAGGAACCTCTAGTAGTTGCCATAATTCAGTTGGCCATTATTACATCATCTTGATTGTTAGAGAAGGTGGAGGAGGACATCTCAAATGTCAATGTACAATACAGATCTGATGTGTTGGGGAACAAAGCGAATAGATTGCTTGAAAAGGCAGTAATAATAGCATACATGAATTAGGCAAACAATTAATGGTGCATTTATCAATCATTGTCGCAACATAATTTATCAATCATTAATTGTTTACGTCCATTCATATGGCCTGTGATGAGAGCTGAAGTAGAAAGGGAAGGCATGAGTCACTAGGATGTGGTGAATTAGCAACTTTAGCTGGGGGCTGGGTGTAAGATCATATATGATAGATAATAGATATTTTATCTTCGAAATCAATTAATTCTTGAATCTTTTTTTTGATGGAGTGCTGGCGAATTCCAAACTCACGTTCACAAAGATGGTGTATATGGGATGAGATTCAGGATTCTGACCCCCTATTTATTATCCTATCAAATTGCAAAAAACACTAGGAAAGGGAAAACCTTGCAATATTATTAAATACAAAAGAAAATGTGAAAAAACATTTACATCTAATTCATAAAATCAACTAACCTATATATATATAGAAGAACAACAAAATCAAATATAAACCAACAACAGACACGCATAACAAGATTGTATTATTGATTTGATGAAAGATAAAATATCAATTTTATTTTAAATATGTTATTCGTTTTGTAACTTTACTAAACTGATGTGTCGGCCAGTCCTTATTTTTTATATTAAAGATATCCATAGTTTTTTTGAGAAAGGTTCGAAATGTATTAAGAGTATGAACAGATAGTTAGTAATAATAATTAATATTTTTAGTATATCATAAACAATAATTAATTAAGAACGATTTTAATTAGTATATTAGGAGGATGGAGAGTGTCAATCCTTATTAATCGGTTCTTTTGCGTTTTAATCGATTATTTCATCCATGTTAGAACAAAATAAAAACCCTAAGTATACACTGTATGCGGGTTCAATTAATAACATTGGACATGGAAAAAAAATTAAGGAATAAAGATGAATTGATAAAACAAACACAGACAAAAACAATTAATAATTTTGGATTGATTACAATCTCACATATTCATCACAAACACAAAAATACTAAATGGAGCAAGAACAAAAGCAAGACAGGAAGGACAGTTTGTTCCTCGAAATCAAAATTATCCACAGACTTTGAATGCCACAAACTTGACGGATGATCAGAAAGTAGCAATTATTCAACACCACCATCATCGGTCCCAAAACCAGCAAATTCACAAACCACCTTAGAATTTGACTCATCCCAGCTGGTGCGTGATCAGGAGAACTCACTCTTTCCATGTCACAAAGAAAATATTGCGGCCAACATGACAACGCCCGAGATGACCAACTTATATAACTGCACACCGGAGGTTACTGCACCGGAAATGTCCTTGGGAACCACAGGACTTTCCGCACCACTTTCTTTTTCATGCTTCGGGGCTGTTGGTGCTGAAGCTGGAGGCTTAGCAGCAAAAAGGTCTAATGGAAGTAGCACCTTGTCAATCTGATAAATTGCAAGCTTGTTGTCCGTATAAACAACGGCTGATACGCTTGTATTTGTAAGTCCCGAGCTCACGTTTACCAAACTCTCGCTGGTGATCACGCTAAGTGCAAAGCGATTACCGGATCCTGCCAGAGTCTTTATAGGGTTGCTCACTGTCTGGAACTGCGAAGTCGACAGAAACCTTGGAATTATGTGAAACTGCACCAGCACGATCTTTTCTTGATCAGTCAAGGAGTTGAGAGTGCCTGACTTAATAATTGTTTGAAATGCGCCGTCGGTTGGGGCGAAAATGGTTACCCCATCGCTTGAGTCGTTGAGCTGGGAGAATATTTGGATATCCTCTTGAGTGGTTTTTATGAGGCGGTTGAAGAAAGTAAAGTGGCCGGCCTTGTCAAGGATTTTATTCACATTTACCGGACCTTTTGACACTATCGCTGGGACCATAACTGGCGGCGATGCTTGTGAGGAGGCATCTGCTGGTGGTGCCCTTTTAGGTGCAGCAGCCGGTGCCTTTTTAGCTGCCGCAGCCGGAGCCTTAGCTGGAGCAGCAACCGGCGGTGACTGAGCTAGGACTGTGGCGAAATGGAAGAGGAGAAGCAGAACAGAAAAAGAGAGGAAGGTTTGTTGCTTCATCTTTCGTACGTCAAGCTTGAAGTAGGTGTGGAACTACGTAAAAAGATTAATCTTCTTCTAAGTGTTTGATGGGAATAGATAGCACAAGGGGAGGCTTTTATTGTGCCAGAAAGACGAAAAAATTTAGGTGCAATACACCATTTTAGTTGAGCAAGTTTAGGTGGCAGTGAGATCGATGTGTAGTTAACATGGAAAGGTAGGGCATCGATGAAGGGAGTTGGTTTGCTTGGGAAAGCAGAAAAGGGCAAAGATGTGCATGATTTGTAGGTTGCGAGCATTCTTAACGTTAAAATGGGTGGAATTTGTCTTGTCAACTAGCCTTATCAATTGAGACTGATGATGCATTAGCCTATGGCTATAATTGAAACACCATCAATCCCCAATTAATCCCCAAAATTGACAAAATACCGTAGTGCTGAACTAGTACCGTGCCAAATTGATCGAGGATAGTGATAGTTTTTTTTGTTTTGTGAAAACAGTCATTTATTTTATTTTGGTTAGCCTTGCATAACCAAGGAAATCGAGCTGCTGATACAGTTCTTAAGAAAATTACGTGGTAGCTAGGGGTATGGAACGTGATTTACGATTATTGATGATGGTAGAATGGATAAGTTAAAAAATCAAATAACAAATCAGTTTTAAAAGTCTAAAACACTTGGTCACTTGTTAAATTACTAGATTACACATTACCAATTTCTGATTGAATCAGGGACGAAATACTAGAGCCCTTAAGTTAAAATCTCAAAATTTGAGATAAATTAGTATCACAATAAAGTTATTTTTGTTTAGAAATTAATTAGAGATGTTTATATTTGTTTTTATTTTAAATTATATTATATAATTATCATATAAAATATATATGAGAGTCGAATCAATAAGTCTCTAAATAAAATATTATTAGAATCGCGAGATAAATATTTATAATTTATTATTAATATTAATAAATATAATAAAAATATAATATTTTAATTTTATATAAAAATAAATTATAATTATTTAATAAAATATTTATATCAAGAGAATTGTCATATCAATTATTAATATACTGTATAGATTTATATTTTATAATTAAATATATTATATAACTTTTTAATTAATATAATTTATAAATTTATTTAAATTATCAAATCAAATAAATATTATATTTTTTTCATATTTAAGGTTCACCCTATCGGTGAACTCTTCACCAAAATATTGTGGGTGAAAATTAGATACATAGTGAGTATTTCTTTGAGTGAAAAGTGAGTCCAAGTGAAGTTGGAATGAAGGTGAATTTATTTTTTATACAAGTTAAAAAATTTTGTAAATTTTATTTTATTTTTTTTAAAAAAAATATATATAAAAAAATAACAAGCAAAGAGGTTATTTGGAATTATTTTCCTTAACTTTAGTTAAAAATTTCTATTATTTATTTTAATTTATTTATAAAATATTAAAATTTATATTATATGCTAAATTTTTTTAATATAAAGAGAAAAATAATGACTTTATTATAATTTTTTTTGTTGTTTTTTCGGACTCAAAATCTATATTCATAAATTTTATTTTAAAAACTAAAATAGTCTATTGATAATAATTAAGGGTATATAAATTTTTGAAGAATTTTTGAAAGTATATTTGAAATTATTGAAATTTTTCTAAAGGAAAAATAATTGAATTCGATTTTTAGTAAATTGTGTATTTATGAGAAAAGTATGATTATTAGTTTGATGGATAGTATTAATTATGAGAAATTTATAGAAATTTTTGGTGTATTTTTTAAAATTTTATACATTTTATTATGGATTTTTTATGATTTTTAGAAACTAAAAAAAATAATTTTATAATATTATATTATTTCAATAATATTTAAATTGAAGGTCAAAACGACAATGGTCAATGTCGCTTTGACCACTAAAGCAAAACACACCTTAAGGTGTCATTTAGCCTATTCTTGAGCCGAGATCTTTTTAGTAAATATGACGTTGTATTGAGCTACCCTTCAACGACATCGTTTTGCTTAGCTATCGGATGCCACTTCCCACATTTTCGTTATTGCCCATTGGCGGTGTGTATAACAGGATAAAATCTCGTTTTGTTCATGGCTCAAATCAGTTCGTTCCAAGCCCCGAAACACCTCTCATAAGCTCCCTCTTTATCTCGCGAGTCTACCCTCACCGAAATCGTCCATTTATATGCTGAATTGAGTCATCTATTAGGTTAGTTTTACCACCCAAAATCCTGGCATATCTCGGCTCATTCTAGTTATTGTTGGCCATGATGTTCAGTGTTTAATACATGATTAGGTTTGTGGTGATGTGAGGATTGAGTTAGTATACATCTTGTTAAGAATTGTTTAAAGAATAGAGAAATCATAATCTAGGGTTTACAAATCGGAAGGGTGAATAGTGATAGCGGACTAGAGGTTGAAGATGACCATCTAGATGATGGGCCTCTCGCTTCCAGCCAACGTGACAAGTCGTTCAAGTGGAAAGACAGGCTTGGGTGATGTAGCACGCTCCTGTAGAGTTTCGTGTCATGTCTTAGCAGCTTTGAATGGTGGGCTGCTAGTTACTAGTTCCGCCATGTTTAGGTTCAGAATTAGGCTGCTTGTGGTCTGGCAGCACCAGACGCTGCCACATGGTGCGTTTTTATTGGTCTAAATTAAATAAATTCCAGAAAAATAGAAAAATAACCAAAATGTATATAAAATTTGGGAAAAAAAGTAGAGAAATGAGAAAAATTAAAGAAAATACTACATTCAATTTGGAAGCTGATGGTTTAAAATTTACATGATTCAACCTTGATTTGATAAACCAATTAAATCAAACAATATTCGAAAAATTAAGAAAAAAATAGGAAAATCACCCGGTTGGGTCCTGGGTCAATCATCAGTTAGAAACGCGTCGAGTTAAAGGGTTATTCGTGTTATTTTATGTGTTAATATGATATGTGAATGGTTTATTAAGGATGCGGAAATATTATGCATAGGCGGATACCTACAGTGGAAGGACCATGAGGAATCGATTCGGAGCGCCAGCGACGGCTAATTGGGATTCGAAAACCCGTGAGTGGATGTAATTTCCTTTCTTTTGATAAATTGATGGCATGAATGTTAATGTGTGATTAATAAGAAATCATTGATTGAAATCGTGCATGCGTGTATGTGATAAATAATATGTCAAGCATGATAACTAGTATAGCATGCATCGAGTAGCATGAGATGATATAAAATGCATGAATGTGCCATACTATAATTGAAATGCATAAAATACACCAGGTGTAGTTGGGAATCAACATCGGCATGAAGATGCATTGAGTCTGTATAGGGTAACTTGTGCAACCCTTGAGAGTTCTCCAAGTCTGGTAGCATGGTGTGAAGACGTCAAACACGAGGTAATAAGGATGTAATGAGTTTTTATTTATTTTATTGTTAAATAAATTATAAATCAGGATCTTGTAGTGTGGGGATCGTTTAGGTCAAGCTACCATCACCTAACACCCTGACATCATCAGTGGATCGAGCTAGGCATTAAAATAGACATGGATTTGTCTAGTGCATAATTTGATAAGATAAAATGATGATAATGAGAATAGAGTGCCAATGAAAAACTCCAGTCTCATCCCTAGCTCGGATAGGTGATGGTTTGATAAAATGCGGTTCTGCATTGCGTAAAAACCGGCCATCTAACACCATTTGTTTCCATACCTACACGTATATAGGGTTATTAAATGATATCTTACAAGATTTCTGTGAAAGCAGGGTTTCA
This sequence comes from Passiflora organensis, assembly GCA_019739055.1. Lineage (NCBI taxonomy): Eukaryota > Viridiplantae > Streptophyta > Magnoliopsida > Malpighiales > Passifloraceae > Passiflora > Passiflora organensis. Next base: position 2,255,327 of record JAEPBF010000187.1, on the reverse strand, counting down.
CAGGTTATTCTGACGATTTAAAGTCGGAATTTTCTGATGACAAGTCAAAGGCCACGATTCGGCAGCTGTTGGCCTGGAAGATCGGAGGCCTGACCGTGATCACGGTCCGAAAATCTGCCTGGAATCTCGGAAGATCTTAGTGGATATAGTATTAATTTGATTCGGATCCTGCGAGATCTTGATTGGTGATATATAACCATGGCCACCTGTAACCGAAGAGGGGGAAGGAGGAAAAACTAGGTTTTGAGGATTACATCTTTACATATTTTTGCTACGAAAACTCATAGAAGGCTAGACTTCCTTTCTTCCTTGATTTAGTTTATTTACCGGACCGAACCCTTGTGAGGTCCCGTTCAATATATTACTCAGTTTCTTTTGTTATGTCTCGCCATTCTAGTGCATATTGATGTCATGGTGCTTGATCAACTCCATAACAACTTAGAAACCAACCACTGTAATCGTGGGCGGTGAGTGAAACACGAGTGACGAGAGGGCATACTCAGATTAACTACGTTGTTAAGCTGAGGGTGAGGTTTTCTGGAAAGTTGGACACGAAAGGGCGAAGGACGATCCTTCCCTCTGGAGTGCTCAGTCGTACTGAGCAACCTACTAACTGGAATCCAGCAGAAAAGACGTGAGTACATCCTTAGAAGACCCGTGATCACGGGGCGGTCTCGGTATAAACTGAATCAAGGAACATCACAAGCATCTGAATTATATCTTTATTTCTCACCTTCGAATCGTTACATTTGTTACACAACCTCTATTCATCACTGAGATTCTATAACCCTTCGATCTCATCGACCGTGGGCATACCGTGACCACGACCGATTCAAAGACTTCCAACTCTTATAACCCATCTCCCTGAGGATTCGACCTTCCTTACCGCTAGCTACCTAATCAAAAGAGGAAGATTATTTTGGTGAGCCTACGACAACTCATCAATAGGCTGGAAGATATTGCGAAGCCCAAATCACGGTCATTCGTGTACTGAAGAGTCGTGCATTTGCTGCATATTATATGACTACGAATACGTGTGTTAAAGTATGAATTGATTAATTCATTAAATGCCAGGATGTTTTCTTGATGTATGATTTGATTGTATGTGAAATATTTTGTTTGTTTTCCCCATCCACTCACCTGGCAGGATTCTGCTAGTATATTGGCATGAAATACAGGGATGATAATTAGGAGCTCGCTCCTATGCATCACGAGAATGAAATGAAGAATCAAACAGTTATCGACATATGTGAATCGAGGTAACGTCATGAACATCGTATTCATAACGTTTTTCCCTATAATGTTTGAGTAAATTAGAGCCAATGTAATAAATTGATTCCTGGGCAGCATTTGCTAAATTGCCCATGATACAATGTAATCCTGAACAATGTCATGCTACTTTATTAAATTCTGCTGCTAGTAATTCTCTTATTTCTTATCTTATTATCTCCGCTTTATTCGTATACCATTAGCATGGTATGTTTATTATATGTATTATTGTGTGTTATGGCAATGTATATAGTAGACCTACGACGGTTGTCGTGTGAAAATTTTAGGGTCCAAGACATGACAAAAAAAGTCAAGACTTATTATACCAAGGCATGACATTCATGGTGTGCAATTAATCTGACAACAAATCTGTTTTTGTGGGACAAGTTTAAAGTAAAATTTTATTTATTTTTTAATTTATTCAATCAAATTATATTATTAACTATAATTATATTTGCAAGATTGTTATTAAAAATAGAATTAATTATTAGATTTTATTTTATATAAATTTTAAATTGATAGAATAATATTTATTATTTTGTTATTATGTAGGCACAAATGTATTGGGATGATGATGTGAGTGATAAAGTTTGTTTCAAAGGCAAATACTATTGATGTTGCCAAAACTGCTTTATATGTGCCCTAATTGGATAAATGATCAAGTATGAAGAAAGCCAATAGGACCTAGTTGTTAAGGTAATCCCAAATAGAATGAAAGATCCGAAAAATACAAGACTAGTCGAATGACGTTAAAGGAAGGTAGTATTATTAATCAATATGTAGTTTCTATCTCTTTCAAATTAACAAAAACAAAAATGATAAGTAAGAATATAATCAAGTAATGTTTTAATCATTATATATATATATATATATATATAGATAATAACTTTTTTATTTACTACGAGAACCATCATATGCAAGTGTTCAAACAAACTCATACAATAAATTCAAGTGGGAGCAATAATAATTTTACTGATAATAAAGTAAAATTTGTTTGTGTAATAAATATTATTAATATTTAATATTTTTATATAGATTTATATTTTATCACTTATATAAATATTATTTTTATATTAAAATATTATTTCTATTAATGAGAATATGCCGATTGTTAGCGAGTTTGTGGATGTTTTTTTGGAGGATTTGCCAGGGTTACCTCTTATGAGGGATGTGGAGTTTAGTATTGAATTTTTGCCTAGTTCTGCACCTATCTCCATTCCACCTTACAAAATGGCTCCAACAGAGAAGGAGTTGAGGACTCAGTTGCAGGAGTTTGTGGAGAAGAGGTTTATTCAGCCTAGTGTTTTACCTTGGGGAGTCCCGGTGCTATTTGTTAAGAAAAAGGATGGCAATCTCCGACTGTGTATTGATTATAGGCAGCTGAATAAGGTGACGGTCAGGAACCGTTATCCTCTACCTAGGATTGATGATCTTTTTGATCAGTTGCAGGGAGCGGCGGTGTTTTCTAAGATTGATATTCGTTCGGGGTACCATCAGTTGAGGGTCAGGGATGCGGACATACATAAGACAATTTTCCATTCTTGTTATGGTCATTATGAGTTTGTGGTGATGCCATTTGGTTTGACTAATGCCTCTGCATTCTTTATGGATCTGATGAATCAGATGTTTAGACCCTATTTGGACAGGTTTGTGATTATGTTCATCGATGATATCTTGGTTTACTCAAAGTCCAGAGATGAGCACGTGCATCATCTGAGGATTGTGCTCCAGACTCTAAGGGATAACCAGCTGTATGCCAAGTTCAGCAAGTGTGAGTTCTGGTTATCTAACGTTGGCTTCCTTGGTTATGTGGTTTTCACGGAGGAGATTGGTGTGAATCCGATGAAGGTGGAAGGCACCCAAGAGTGTGACTGGCATCCGTAGCTAGATCCGAATTTGTGTTCCGATGGATGATAGGTTGAGGGACATGATTTTTTCTGAGGCTCACTCCTCAGTTTATGCTTTACATCTTGGAGATAGGAAGATGTACCGAACTCTTAGAGAGGTGTACTGGTGGGCAGTTATGAAAAGGGATGTAGCTCAGTATATTGCCCGGTGCTTGACTTGTCAGCAAGTTAAGGTAGAGAGGTAGGGACCCGGTGGATTATTACAGCCTCTCCCCATTTTCGAGTAGAAGTGGGAGCATGTGACTATGGACTTCGTATCTAGTTTTCCTAGATCACAGAGAGGGCATAATGCAGGATGGGTAGTGGTGGATCGACTCACTAAGTTAGCCCATTTCCTACCTCTTCGGATGGACCTTTCGTTGGAGCGTCTTGCAGAGTTGTATGTTTAGGAGATAGTCAGACTGCATGGAGTGTCGGTGTCTATTGTATCTATTAGAGATCCCTGTTTTACATATTGAAGATCCATCTATCGTAGCTCATCATCGCCGGCACCATACGACGCGACACTTCTGTGGTAACCTTTGGCAACAAAAGGCTCATTGATCGGCCGTCGGATGAGCCACCACAAAGCCTGCAAACATTTAAGTTTCCCGGCGGGAAAACCTTCTTTTTTCGGCCAATTTCGATGAGCACTCAATAGTTCGACCCCAAATTCCTATTCCTCGTGTTGTCAACTTCATTTTGGTATATTGATTGTTGAGTTTGGGGTTGTTATGTGCATGTTAGGTCATTCTGATGAGTTTTCCAGTTTCCGGCAGCCATTCGGCCACGTGCCGCTGCCGTCTAGTTCGAAACCCTAATCTTTTGTTTTGACCACTATACTAATTTCAACATTTCGGACGCGATGGTATTGTCTGTTTTTCTATTTGACTTTTCGTTTATGAGATATGACCTTTTAAAGATTTTTTTTCAAAAAATATATTTTTGTATTAAATGATAAAATGTGATTTTATAAGTAATACTGTGTTGTTAAAATTGTAATTTGAGAATTTATCAGTTAATTTTCAGGTATTTTCATAAAATGGGATTTTTGCATCGTTTTGCATGTTGGTTGGATAGTTAGTGATTGTATGATTGTATATCTTGCAAACATGTGACCATGTGTTGATTGTTGAGGATTATGGATTGGATTTCTGGTGTGCTTTGATTTATTGTGTTGTGGCTACGTACTAGTGAGTGGGGACCTCACACTTATATGTTTTGTTTTAAAATGTATGTTCAAGTTTTATGTTTTCAGAAAATTAAATGGTGAATCGTATTAGTATTGGGTTCATATATTGGTTTCACTATGTTTGGTATTGAGAGGCATGTTGTGATTGGGTGCATATAGTTGCATGTACCGTTGAGACATGAGATTGTCTGTGAGAAATATGTATGTATGTGACATTGAGATTTTGGGTTGTGTATACTATGTTTTTACCGGTTTTACTTTCTATTCTGGTTACTGAGTATTCCAGTGCACTGATGACCTAGACTAAGATTAGTGGCCGACGAGTCATATATTTAGATGGTCACAGGAGTTAATCATAGTAGCCTTCAGCAACACTAGTGTAGACTATGTTTTCGTTAAATGTTAAAAGAACCACTAGTGGGTCTTGTCTTCTCCCTTGGTCCGGGGTAGGCAGATGTTTTGTTAGTCGATTTTCCAGCCTATTTAAATAAAGAGATTTTGTGCGTGTATGATTCACCAAATTTGTGTTTCTTCTTTATGTGGATTTGAAGCCTTGTTCTAATGAGTGTTTTACGGACTTTACCTTTTCAGTTTGGTTTTACGACAATATCTCTTAATATGCAATTGTGGTCCCCATTTCCTCTCACCTGGATATTTAACTAACTGTTTAAGTATTGTCTTGATTGTGGTATAGGTTCCAGTTGCTAGCCGTCCACCTCACATGGTTGATTACCGAGTGGACTTCAGATTTTAGTTTTGGCCAGTATTTCTATATACAGACCAGATTGTATTTTGATTTTATATCGATGATATGATTTTTGTTTTATATACATATCCGGTGCTTGACTTTACAATAGTTATGTTTATATGTGGTTTATGATGTTTGAGGTTGGATTTTAATTACTTGTTGGATATGAAAGAGATTTTGTTAAACCCTACTATTTTATTTATTTCCGCTACGATTTTATATTGTTTTGTTTTCTAACCTTATGGGATTCTGAGAGTAGCATTGTAATTGCTATTCTTAGGGTTCCGTGGCGAAGGTGTTTACCCCGGAGTAGGGTACAGAGCGTGACAGTGTACATCGGTGAAAATGATAAAGATACTTTAGGTCATTCCCAATATTCTGCTGCAACTTTTCAATCTTGGAAAGAACAGTATGAGAGTATGCAGAATGGTTAGTTGCAGCAGGATGCTTTATTTTCAATCTGTGTATTTTTAATAATTTTAGAATCAAACTATTATATTTAATTCAATAATTTTGAGACATAATGGAATATTTTAAGTTTTTAACTCAAAATATTACAGATAATTTAAAGATGAAATGCAAATTAGTAATCAATTTTTTTAAAATGTTTTCTTACCATCTCAAATTTATTTATAATATCTATCTAATCCTGATTCCAATTATATTTGAGACGAATTTAAATTGTCCCTAAACATGAAGGAATTGGTAGGCTCACAAAAGAGCATGAAAATAGAGATTGTTTGCTCGAAATTGTCTCTCCCATGTAGTCGATTCTTAACATCACAATTGAACGTCATGAGTGCTTCCATTATTCCCTTGATAAGCCCTTCATTTAAAGGACAGGAGAATGTCGACGGTCTTCTAAGTAGTCATGAACAGTCTTCTTCACTCTTGATTGGTTTTTCAATAAAGCAAGATGGTTGCCTTGATAAGTTTTAAAAAATCTTTGCAAATTTGATGTTTGTTACCGGTCTTTGTGTTCTTGATAAATCTCCAACTTATATCTTCGTAATTCTTAACCAGTCAGACATGTCCCTAATTGATCTTTTCTATCTCAAATTGTTTCTTCAAATTGAACTTTCAATCGGTCATCTTTGGGTCCACGATTGGTCTTTTCCTTATTGATAGATAACAAAAGAAAGAATAAATATTTATCACTTTATTATTTTCTCTATAACCTGGAATACATCAAGCATACCTCTTTATTTGTTTCTAACTAATATTACAATATTAATATCCTGATATTATTCTTCTGTGGCTATAGCCTACCATACTTGAAAGATCTGTAATTATTAGCTAGAGTTGTGATTGATGGATCAATCCACTCTATTTTTATCTTAATATCCCCCTCAAATTGGGGAATATATGTCTTGAATGCCTAGCTTGCCTTTAAGATAACCAAACTGTCCATTATCTATGGCCTTAATAAACATGTCCGTTGGCTGTTCCTTTTTGAAAATATTTTATAACCATATCTCCTTCAATTGTATTTTTTTATGGATAAAATGTTTGGTCTTTGCATGAAAGATAAGATTTGATGCTATACTTAGTGTTGAACGACTATCACTATAAAGACAAAAGACAATATCTTTGACACCCAAGAACTTTAGTAGACTGCAAAGCCAAACAATTTCAATAATTGTGCTTGTCACTTATCTAACATGATAAAATAACCAAACACTGACCTTCGGTTGGTTGGGTATTTTTCCTAACCTGAACCACAAAAAGCTTTGAGTCTTAATTCATCAATTTTTTGTGGCATGAGAATTCTTTTCCAGGAATTGATTTGATGTATTGTAAGATTCTTATTGTAGAATCCCAATGCTTGCTTCACAGATCCTACTTAAACTAAGGACATAGATGGTGTATGTTATCGCCGACCTTGTTATTGTTAGGTATAGTAGTTGTCGTATTTAAGCGTTGGTATCTACCTGGTTCATTAAGGGGGGGTCACCATCTTCATATATCAAGTTGTTGTGTGGTTCTACTGGGAAACTAGTAGGCTTGGCTCCTGTCATACCGCATTCAGCCATTATGTCAAGCGCATATTTTTTTTGGTTTACGAACAAGTCTTCTCTTGTGCAAGCAACTTCTATACTAAAAAAGAATTTTAGATTATCAAGATATTTGATTTTGAAATATTTATCTAACTACTCCTACACATCTTGCCATTTATGGCAGCTATTTCCTATCAACGCAATATTTTCCACATACACCAACAATACTATGATATTTGTTTTGATTATGAATGAATGGTTAGTGTTCAATGGAATTTTGCTCAAAACCGAATGCCAATAGTGTAGTTGTCAACTTACTAAACCAGTTCCTGCCTACTTGTCGTAAGCCATAAAGAGAATATTGAAGTTTGCAGTATTGACATGCCTTTGGTATTTGTACTCTAAACAGGTACCATGTATATATTTTTATCCAAGTCTTCGTGTAGGAATGAATTATTGATATTTAATTGGTATAGAGTCCACTCTCTTACCATGGCGATAGCCAATACATGACGTATGGTGGTCATGTGGACATGGTCTTTAGTAGTATTATTCGAGTTTGACATGCTTGTAGATTGATCCAAAAAATTCTAAATAAGAGCATCCACCAGGTGATGATTATCTGAAGTAAATTCAATTATCTCTGGAATAGTTTTTCCTTGATTCCTGTGCATTGACGAATCAACTATATCTTCCTGATTGATATTTGAAATAAATTTTGAGTTAGCAGGAATATTTTGTTCAAGATTTAATTAATGCGGACTATCACTTCCTTGATTTTGGAAATTAGAGAAATCAGCTATATCTTGTTGATTTATATCTGAAATAAATTCAAATATTGCTGAAATATCTGTGCCATTATTTTGATCCACCAATATTGCAGCAACATCTTCTTGATTTAAAAAACTTTTATCATTACTTCTATAATTGTCTTACATTTAATGTGACTGACCTATTTTAGCTCCATAAGGAAAATACTTGTCCAAAATCTTCATGAATATCATGATGATCATAAATAGCTTGAAAATTTGATGGTTTATTACTTGCCATCTTCATTCGAGTTTCTTAAAGGGAAAGAAGATATCTTCATAGAAAATCATATTATGTGATATAAATATCTTTTCTTTTGCTATTTCTTTTGCTAGATTATCTACCAGCCAATCTTTCTTTCCTTGTGGATAACATAGGAATATGCATATCATCAAATTTGTCACAGATTTGATGGTGATTATGAACAAAACAAAGGAAGTCGAATATCCTGAAATTCTCATAATTCAGGACTTTCCCAAATAATCCTTCATATGTAGTAATATTATTTGCAATAGGATTTGGTGTTCTATTTATGAGATATCTTGCAGTAAAAATATAATTTCTTCAAAAATTCAATTGGAAGCATTGTTTCAGTGTGAAGTGTTCGAGCTACATTTATGATATATCTATTTTTTTTCTCTACACATACATTTTGTTGTGGTGTATATGGGATGGAGAAATCATGGAGCATCCCATTATAAAAAAAAAAAAGATCTTAAGCACATGAATTCTGAATCTTTATCATTTCTGAACTTCTTAATTCTTGTATTAAATTGTACTCTCACCATATGATCAAACTAATTGATGATGAAAGCTACCTCACTCTTTTTTTTATTAGATAAATCCATATTGTTCGTGAGAAATCATCCATTAAACATAAAAAATAATGAGCACCTGAAATGGAAGCTATTTTATACCATACACATATATCATAGTGAATGAGATTGAATGGTTTATTTGCATGACTTGTACTGATATGGAACAGAAGATGTGATTGTTTTTTGCCTAATGAGTTATATCACAAAGAATATTGTGATCTTTAATTGGTGGAAACTTATTTGGAATATATAATTTATTGATGCAATTCAAAAAGGGATGACTAAGACGTATATGCCATAAAAAGATGTCTCTAGAGCTTTTAGAAATAAGATCACATACTCATTTTATTTCAAAGTCAACTTCCACAGAGGCAAAGGTCATCACGGCCTATCCTTGAGAAAGTGAGGTGCAAGATTCAAAGTTGTAACGGGGTGCAGCTTTCACTAGCAGGTCGGGCAACTCTTGCAAGGTCTGTTATTCAAGTCATCCCTGCATATACTATGCAGGTCACTAATCTTCCAAGGGGTTTGAAAGAAGACATTAACAAGGAGTGTCAGTGCTTTTTGTTGGGTTCTAAACCGTCCAACAAAAAGGTCCATCTTGTCAAGTGGGATATCATATGCTCTCCGAAGGCTAATAGAGGTTTGGCTTTCAGAATTTGCAAGCCTAAAATGAAGCCTTGTTGATGAAGCACACATAGAGGTTTTTTAATTAGGAGCCAGTGGCATGGGTTCAAGTTCTTAGTCATAAATACTTGACAATTAGACTTAATCGGAAGATACAGCATAAAATAGGGGATTCAGATTTATGGAAGAATATCTGTAAGGTTTGACCAGCGATGTGCACAGGGATTGAATGGTGTGTGGGCAATGGGCAACATTGTAGGTTTTGGCGAGACAGATGGGTGGAATTGCCCCTCCCCCTTTTCCATTATGCTACTATTGAGGTTCTGAGGGTTTGGTTAGAGCTTTCAGTGTCAGAGATGGTGGCTTTGGTTAATCGTCAAGGCCGACCTATCTGGAGAATGTTATTCCCTTCTATTGTTTCATAGAGAATAGATGGTGCCCTTTGGTTTGGCTTTGATAACTCTGTTGATCGACCTTTTTGGGGTCTTTTGGCCTCGGGAGACTTTGAGGTTCGCTCAGCCTATCCTCTTTGCAACTAACCCTCGCAACTTGTGTCGGAAGATTGTTGGAAGTTACCATGAAGGTGGAAGGGACCGGAACGCATCAGGTACTTTTTATGGCTGACTTTACACAATAAAATCCTTACTAATCAAGTAAGGCGTGCGCGTGGGTTGGATGTGGATGATTTTTGCAAGGTGTGTGGTCAAGATTAGGAAGATATTATGCATATATTGAGGGATTATTTTTTGGTAAGGACGGTATGGAGGCGGTTAGTTCCTGGGTCCATGGGTAATCGTTTCTTTGTCGCTGATTTTTTTTTATTATTATTATTTGGGAGGCGTAATAGCCTAATCAAAATAGATCTAGTTACAACATCTTGAATGAGATACATCCATATTATCTACCATGATAAGGTGGGATAAGGATCCAGGAGGTGAAAGCAGCCAGTGTTTTCCAGAAGGGAGGGTGTACCCAAAGTTTGCTAACCAGTCTGCACAAGAGTTGGTTGTGCCATCAATATGACAGCACCGTATCTCCCAATCTAACTGCAGCAATTGCTGGATATAACTGATAATCCTAGTGTATGCATTATTTTGAGTATAATTTTGGAGAATCATGTTGAGAGCTACCTGACTGTCCACCTTAAGGATAAGATGAGAAAAACCAAGCTCCCGACAGAGAGATAATCCATAAAGAATACCCAACAATTCCGTGTGTACTACAGAAATGGCATAAGGAAGATTAGCAGCAAAACCCCCTTTCCATTCTCCATTCCAATCTCGAATTATTCCTCCAGCACTGCCTCCTGATCCTCAAGAAAATGATCCATCAGTATTCAGTTTTACCCATTGTTGCGGAGGCCTTCTCCAACCAATCAATTAAACAATTCTTGTATTCATCAAGATTTTCTGAGTATTCGTAAAAGCATCAATCCTTTGAGAGAAGACAAATCTCATCTTGTTGATATTCCAAGCTTCCTGCAAAACTTCATTAAAAATGTACTGATTTCGAGCTTTCCAGATTAACCAACAATACACTCCAAACATTAGATCCCAATCTTTATCCACCCCTTGCCTTTTCACCACACTCAGATTTCCTTCCAACCACTCCTTTAGACCATCTCCAAAAAAATCTGGACGTCTACACGTTGGGACTAATCTTTGCCAAATCGAAGATACCACAGGACAATCCCTCAAAACATGCAAAATTGTTTCCTTTGCCAAACCACAAATCTCACATCTACTAGAATCTACAATCTGGCGGTTATATCTCTCTTTATTAGTTAGCAACTTCTCGTGCATAACTAACCAAAGGAAAACTTTAACTCTATCAGGTCCACGCCACTTCCATATTTGGTTTCACTTTTTGTTTTCTTGATTTCCCGGCTCTTTCAATAGTAACTCATATGTAGATTTTACCTCAAAACGGCCTGAAGAAGATAATCTCCAATAACATTCATCCTCTGTCTTTAAATCCCGCCATTGAAGGTTAGTTGTTACTAGCTGAACAATATCTGGAGGGAGAATATTTTGCCATGGAACTCCTTTTGCTAAAAAGGCACTCACTGAGAGAGATTTCCAGTCATCTGGAATTTCTTGATTAACAAATTTTTCTATAGGATATGGTAGCTCAACCCATAAATCCTCCCAAAATTGACAATTTAACCCATTTGCTACAGTCCATCTTACTCCTTTATGAAGTAGTGGCCATAATTGTGAGATCCACCTCCAAAATCTTGAATCACTAGCCTTGCTGGTAATTTTGAAATTTCTTCTTCGGGTAACATACTTAGCCCTCAACAGCTGCACCCATATAGCTATATTCTGTGAAAAAACAAACCAAGCATTTTTCAAAAATAGAGCGTCATTAAAGAGGCGCATGTGCTTGATACCCAAACCACCCATGGCTTTAGGTTTGCACACATCACTCCATTTGACCAGATGTGCTTTCGTAACCTCCTTGTCAGATCCCCATAGGAATTTTCTACTCAGTTTATCCATGTCATCACATATCAACCTAGGGAACTTTTGTACCTGCATATTAAAAATAGGAGTTGCTTGAAGGACCGACTTAACCAAAACATATCTTCCTGCCAGCGAAAATGATGTCTGATGGTAGCCTTCCACTCTTCTCTGTAGGGATTCCAGGACCAGTCTTGGGTTCTCTCCAGGACACTTGTTATTGTTAAGCAACACTCCAAGATATTTACCCACCGATTTCTCTATTCTAAAACCAAAACTCTATGCTATATTTTCAGCCAAAATCATATCTACGTTATAAGAGAAAGTGATAGTAGTTTTAACCTTATTCACTCTCAAAACTAAAGAGGCCCCAAACTCATGAAGCACCCTTTTAATCACCTTGACTTGCTCTATTAACGCACGAGCCAATAAAAGTATGTCATCCTCAAACATTAGATGAGAGATGGTCATGGTCCTATTAGAAAGTTTCCCATGGTATCCATAGTTTTTTCCGTACAGCTAGGGAAATTGCTTGTGCCAACCTTTCGATGCATAAAACAAAAATATACGATGAGATTGGATCCCCTTGTTATACTCCACGTGAAGGCTTGAACTGTTCAGTTTTTTTGAGAAATCTTGAACTGTTCAGTTGGTACTCCATTCCATAGTACTCTTGAAGATGTGTTATGTAAACTAGTCATCACTAGAGTAGTTAAAAATTGTGGAAAACCCACATCATCAAGTGTATCACGTATGAATTCCCAGGACAAGCTATCATATGCCTTTTCAAGATCCACCTTAATGGCCATCCACCCATACTTCCCTTGTTTCCTGTGCATTGAATGAGACACCTCTGAAGCAACTATAATGTTGTCAGATATGCTACGACCAAGAACAAAACTAGACTGCAAAGGTCCCACTAGATCATTCATCACATGTTTGATTCTGTTGGCTAAGACTTTCATAATAATCTTCATGCTAACAATACATAAGCTGATTGGGCGCAACTGAAGAAGATTTTTAGGATTGGTTACCTTAGGGATAGGTACGATACTGGTCTCGAAAATGGCTGGATGAATATAAGTACCATTCAGAACATTACGAACCAAATTGCAAATAGATTCTTCTACCGCCAACCAATATTGTTGATAAAAAAGAGCAAGAATACCATCTGGGCCAGGTGCTTTTAGAGGTTTCATAGAAAACAAAGCTTCTTTGACTTCTTCATTCATCACCTCTCGACTAAGAAAGTCATACACTTCCCTGCTCAAGGGTGGAAAAGCTCCACGCACGTTGTAAACTGGTCTCATACCAACATGACTCTCTGAGTAAATATTCTGAAAAAACAAAAGAGCTTCATGCTCCAATTCCTTAACATCTTGGCACCACTTGTCTCTAACCTTTAACATGTTAAAAGAGCTACTTCTTTTTCTAGCCTTAGCTTTTCTGTGAAAATAAGCAGTATTTCGATCACCAAGCGTATAAAACTCACTCCTAGATTTTTGCCTCCAATAAAGCTCTTCTTGCAAGCTGATGTCATCAAACTCTTTAAGTAAAGAGATCTCCAAAGCACGTAATGAGGTTGTAGGATGCAAAGCCAAGGCTTTTTGAGCTCCAGCAAGCCTTGCTAGTACTCTTGATTTTCTTCTCTGAATATGGCCAAAGGTATTAATATTCCAGTTCCTCGCTTTTTCTTGAAATCTATTTACACAGTCCATAAAACAACCACTCCCTTGCCAGCTTTTCTTGACGAAAGAAGGCCAATCCTCATGTACCATCCACGAAGCAAGAAATCGAAAGTGCTTGGATAAAAAGGCTTTATCACTAGAAACATTACTACTCACTTGTATGAGCAAAGGTCTATGGTCAGACCCGATCTTTGGAAGGTGTAAAACACGAGATTTTGGCCAGGCATTCAGCCAAGCCTCGTTCCCAAGTCCACGGTCCAGCCGCTGCAGAAGAGTCCCTCTTTGCCAAGTAAAAGCAGGGCCTTGAAAACCAAGATCTTGTAATTCACATTCTTGTAGACATTGACGAAACAAAGGACAACCCTTTGTTATTCTTAAACCTCCTCCTTTCCTTTCTGTGTGGTTTAGCAGAGCATTAAAATCCCCAGCTACCAACCATGGTAGATTGTTAGGTGGAGAAAGTTTCTTCAAAGTCTCCCATAACTTTCGTCTGTAAATAGGATTAGGTGAACCATAAACTGCAGTAAACATCCATGTGTTACCAGAAGACCCAGTAATACTCATATGTACCAACTGTCGACCATAACTATGTTGCAAATTGGCCAAACTTGCCTAAACTTGCCAAACTTGCAAGATGAGGCTCTCTTTTCTCCCTATAAAAGAGAGCCTCCACTTCTCTTCTAAACATACAAAAATATTACAACATTAGTTATATACCCATTGGGTAAATTGTAGAGTTGTATTTTGTAATATTTCTTCAGTGAAATATTAAGTGGTAGTGTCCGAGGACGTAGGCTAAATTGGCCGAACCTCGTTAAATCTTTGAGTGTTTCCTTCTAGTTAATAGTTCTTTTCTTTGGTATAGTAGTTGTGGTTATTGTGCTGGTTATTTTTCTTATAGAAAAATATCTAGTACAATTGCTCACTCTCTTGCCTTTTGTGGGATTTATTCCCAACAAGTGGTAGCGGAGCCGAAGGTTCGTCTTTAGAACCGGAGGTTCATCTGTGGAGGCGGAGGGTTGTTCGTGAAGCCGGAGGGTTGTTCGTGAAGCCGGAGGGTTGTCCGCTTAGCCTAAGGTTATACTGAGTATGCTCTGTGGTTGCAGTTTTATCTGATCTGCCACAACAGAAAAGTTTCCTTTGGCTCATTGTTCTGCATTGATAGCTATTAACAGAAGATAGATGGAAATGGCAGCAAAAGAGGAGGCTATAGCAACATCAAGCATGACAAACAGGTCATCATGGTCAAGGATTCCACAACCCACTTTGAAATTGGTGGTGGATATATTTGATGGTACTGGCCATTTCAGCATGTGGCAAGGGGAAGTCTTGGATTCTCTTTTCCAACAAGGCCTTGATATTTCCATTGACGAAAAGAAACCGGAAGACATTAATGATAGAGATTGGATAACCATAAATCGGTTGGCTTGTGGTACGATTCGATCATGGCTGTCCAAGGAGCAGAAGTATGCTTTCAAAAATGAAACTTCTGCACACAAACTATGGAAGGCACTGGAGGATAAATTTCTGAAGAAGAGTGGTCAGAATAAACTCCTCATGAAGAAAAGACTCTTTCGGTTTAATTACCGACCAGGTACTACTATGAATGATCATATCACTATTTTTGATCGATTAGTTGCAGATCTGCTGATGACTTTGAACATTTGGAGACTACTTTACTTCATGGTAAAGAGCATGTATCACTAGATGTTGTTCGTTATGCTTTATATAGTCATGAATTAAGAAAGCAGGACAAAATGAAAGTCAAATCGTTGACATCCGAAGAAGCATTGGTGACACGAGGACGTCAACAAAAAAATCAACAGGGAGAAGAGGGAGGTTCAAATCGAAGAGCAGAATTGCTAAAGATGAATGTGCTTTCTGTCACGAGAAGGGACACTGGAAGAAAAACTGTCCGAAGCTGAGTAAGAAAACCATAGCTCCACGTGATGCAAATGTCGCAGAATGTAGAAGTGATGGAGAGTCAGATATCTCCTTGGTGATTTCATCTTCAGAAACACGCCCAGATGAGTGGATATTAGATTCTGGATGCACCTATCATATGTGTCCCATTCGGGAGTGGTTCTTTGAATTTCAGGAACTCGATAGCGGAGTCGTTTACATGGGAAATAACAACTCATGTAAAACAACTGGGATAGGTTCAATCAAGCTACAGAATCATGATGGATCCACCAGAATTCTGAAGGATGTACGGTACGTGCCAAAGCTAAAGAAGAATCTGATCTCATTGGGGGCTTTAGAATCAAAAGGCCTAGTTGTGACATTACGAGATGGAGTTCTCAAAGCAACTTCTGGAGCACTTGTGATGCTGAGAGGAATCAGAAGAAACAATCTGTATTACTTCCAAGGTAGTACAGTAGTTGGGACCGTGGCGACAGCAACTTCAAGTAGCAAGAAGGATGCTGAGATGACAAAGCTGTGGCATATGCGATTGGGACACGCTGGAGAAAAATCCTTGCAAATTCTGTCCAAGCAAGGATTATTGAAAGGTACGAAGACCTGTAAGTTAGAATTATGTGAACATTGTGTACTGGGAAAACAACGAAGAGTGAAATTTGGCACTGTTATTCATAATACTAAAGGTATTTTGGATTATGTGCATTCTGATGTATGGGGACCTGCCAAGACTCCATCACTTGGAGGTAGGCATTATTTTGTCACTTTTGTTGATGATTTTTCCAGGAGAGTTTGGGTATTCACAATGAAGAGCAAGGATGAGGTGCTGGGGATTTTTTTTGAAGTGGAAAGCTCAAGTTGAAAATCAAACAGGAAGAAAGATCAAAGTTCTCCGAACAGACAATGGAGGAGAATACAAGAGTGATCCATTCCAGGAGGTATGCCAAGAAAGTGGGATAATCCGACACTTTACAGGCAGAAAAACACCTCAGCAGAACGGGGTGTCTGAGCGTATGAACCGAACACTAGTGGAGAAAGTTCGGTGTATGCTGTCTAATGCTGGGTTGGACAGAAGATTTTGGGCTGAGGCTGTGACATACGCACAACACATTGTAAATCGTTTGCCATCATCTGCTCTTAATGGCAAAACTCCTTTGGAGGTATGGTCTGGAAAACATGCTACTGATTATGACACTTTACATGTTTTTGGCTCTACTACATATTATCATGTGAATGAATCAAAGTTAGATCCATGAGCGAAGAAAGCACTTTTCATGGGCTTTACTACTGGCGTCAAAGGATATCGTTTGTGGTGTTTGGAGTCAAAGAAGACAATCATCAGTAAAGATGTTACATTTGATGAATCTTCCATGTTTAAGAAGGTAAATTCAGAAGAGACTGATAGTACTCAACAGCAGGTGGAGCATACACCAAAGCAAGTGGATTTCGAGCAGACATTTCCAGCCAGCAGCATTATGACTGATTCTTCGATGGCAGAGGAGGAGTCAGAAGATGAAGAGTTTCTGACCCAAGAAACTCAACAGCAATCAGAGCCAATTGCCGTCAGACGAGAAAGAAGAGAGATTCATAAACCTGCTCGTTTTGCAGATATGGTGGCTTATGCACTTCCAGTTCATGATGATGTTCCATCCACTTACTCAGAAGCAATCCGAGCTACAGATAGCGAAAGATGGGCAAGTGCAATGGAGGAAGAAATGCAGTCACTTGAGAAGAATAAGACGTGGAAGCTGACACAACTACCTAAAGGCAAGAAGGCAATTGGATGCAAATGGGTGTTTGCTAAGAAAGAAGGATTTCCTGACAAAGAAGATCCACGCTACAAGGCAAGGTTAGTGGCTAAAGGCTACGCTCAGAAGGAAGGAATCGACTACAACGAGGTATTTTCTCCAGTCGTTAAACATTCCTCTATCAACATTCCTCTATCAGAATTTTATTGGCCTTGGTAGCACAGTTGAATTTGGAGTTAGCTCAACTTGATGTGAAGACCGCATTTCTATACGGTGATTTGGATGAGGAAATCTACATGGTTCAGCCAGAAGGTTTTAAAAATGCTGGTAAGGAAAATTTGGTTTGTAAATTAAACAAATCTTTGTATGGACTGAAACAATCTCCAAGGCAGTGGTACAAACGACTTGATAAATTTATGAGAAGCCAAAAGTACACAAGAAGCAAATATGATCATTGTGTTTATCTACGAAGACTTCAAGATGAATCCTACATCTACTTACCCTTATATGTGGATGATATGCTGATAGCAACAAAGAACCAAGTTGAGATTGACAAAATAAAGGCTCAATTGAGTAAAGAGTTCGAGATGAAGGATCTTGGGGAAGCCAAGAAGATTCTCGGTATGGAGATCAACAGAGACAGAGGGAGAGGCAAGCTTTGGCTGAAACAAAAGCAATATTTGGAAAAGGTACTACAACATTTTGGTATGCATGAAAATACAAAATCTGTAAGTACCCCACTTGCTCCTCAGTTGAAACTTAGTAGCCAGTTATCTCCAACAACAGATGAAGAGCGAGAATACATGGCAAAAATTCCTTATGCAAATGCAGTTGGAAGTCTGATGTATGCTATGGTGTGTACGAGACCAGATATTTCACAAGCTGTTAGTGTTGTGAGCAGGTATATGCATAACCCAGGCAAGGGTCATTGGAAAGCTATAAAATGGATTCTACGGTATATCCAAAGTACTGTAGACATTGGTTTGGTATTTGAAAAAGGAGAACCACTTGGTTTATGTATGGTTGGATATTGTGATTCTGACTATGCAGGAGATTTGGATAAGCGACGATCTACAACTGGCTATTTGTTTACTTTAGCTAAAGCGCCAGTTAGTTGGAAATCTACTTTGCAGTCAACGGTGGCTTTGTCTACAACAAAGGCAGAGTATATGGCAATTACAAAAACTGTGAAGGAAGCTATTTGGCTTTATGGGTTACTTGAAGACTTGGGAGTTGGTCAAAAACAACTTGTATTGTTTTCTGACAGTCAGAGTGCTATTCATTTAGCAAAAAATCAAGTCTTTCATGCACGGACAAAGCACATTGATGTTCGCTATCATTTTGTGCGGGAGATTCTCGAAGAGGAGGAGATATTTATCCAAAAGATACATACAGCTGAGAATCCTGCAGATATGCTGACCAAAGTGGTTACAAGAACCAAGTTTGAACACTGTTTAGACTTGGTCAATATTTTAAGTTAGCGCCTCATGGCGCGAAATTGGAGACACTACACTTGGAATAATGTGATATTTGGCCAAGGTGGAGATTTGTTGCAAATTGGCCAAACTTGCCAAACTTGCAAGATGAGGCTCTCTTTTCTCCCTATAAAAGAGAGCCTCCACTTCTCTTCTAAACACACCAAAAACATTACAACATTAGCTATTTACCCATTGAGGTAAATTTGTAAAGTTGTATTTTGTAATATTTCTTCAGTGAAATATTAAGTGGTAGTATCCAAAGACGTAGGCTAAATTGGCCGAACCTCGTTAAATCTTTAGGTTTTTTCTTCTAGTTAATAATTCTTTTCTTTGGTATAGTAGTTGTGGTTATTGTGCTGGTTATTTTTCTTATAGAAAAAATCTAGTACAATTGCTTACTCTTTTACCTTTTGTGGGATTAATTCCCAACAAACTATAGACTTTCACAGTCCATGTAGATTTCCACAGAACCCAGATACCTCCAGAAAACCCAATAGCCTCAATCCTAAAGGAACGATCAAAGGGAAGACATGAGATTAGTTTATCCACTTTCATCCCACTAATCCTAGGTTCCAAAAGGACCAGCATCTGAGGCTTATACTGCTTTAGAAAAGTGTTTAGGATACGTGAGAACTTAGTACTCGCAGCACCTTGAACATTCCAAACTAAAATATTCATAGGTAGATTGGTCATAGAAAAAATAGAAATTCAATATCAAAAACCTTGACTAGGATCAGAACAAAACTTAGGCTTTCAAGGCTGCCTCTTCCAACTCGTCATCCTTATCAGTGATGGTATCAGTTTCTATCAGGACATCTTTTGATGGAAAACTAAACTCAACCATTCTTTCTTGATCTGTCACACCTTTTTTCCTTGATATTTTCATTTTGGCTCTATTACGGACTGCAACAGCTGAACGCCCATTTGTGGGTTTATTTCCTCTCGCCAGTCGCTTCACCAAGTTCAAAGAAGGCACTTGATCTTTTTCCAATGAAGGCCCAATGTCTATGCTCTCCATCACAACAGGTACAAAAGCAAAATGATTATTCCCATCAAGTGACGTTGGTATCTGAATCATAAGTTCTATAGCTTGGGAGTCTTCAGTCAAAGAGCTCTGAATCTCAGTCTTTTCAAAAGTATTCACGAAAGAACCTGATACTTCTTGTCTAGCTTCTGAGTTAGCATGGCCTATCTGATCATCAAATATTGGGTCAGGCCTTAAAACCCTTATTTGCCTCTTTGAGTTTCCCAAGGTCTGAATACTAGTGGATGGAGCGGTCATCACCTCCTTCCCTTTAACTTTAGAGGGACTTTTCTGGCTAGTCGTGTCAATAGACTGTCCTAACTCTCCTCCTTTTGCTATAGCTAAAGAGTCCTCATAGCCGCCTAGAACCTCAAACCTAGAAGCCTGTGTAATATCATGTTTCCCCGTGTTAAAGAATTTAACATTCTCCTTTGAAGGTCTTCGTCTACCACGGGCTGGTGCTAGCATCCATGGTCCAGGCTCTGATTGGTACAATGTTTCCTTTTGTTGATCAGTAAGGGAGCGATCTTTAACATTAACCCGACTCTCCTCATTAGAGGACGAACCAGGTACTTGAGCCTCACTTGAACACCCTTCTAGAATTCGACGGTTCATACAAGATTCACTTGTGTGCCCAAAATGGCCGCAGGAGAAGCAAATCAGAGATATATTCTCATATTGTACTCCTTGTTTTCGTCCATCTATCATGATATGAGACACCAATGGTTTCTCCAAGTTAATTTCAACAGCTACCCTCGCGAAACGGCCTCTTTGTGCTTCCTCTGTATTATAGTCTATCTTCCTTTGTCGCTGATTTTCATTATTGGTTTTGTGAAAATCTTAGGGTGGGTAAGCATTTTGACTTACAGGTTGGGTGGAATACGTTGTTTGGGGTGACGTGTTGGTCCCTGTGAAATTATAGAAATAAATTTTTCTTAGGGGAGGGTGATCATGTTTCTTGGTCAGCTGATCGCATTGTGAGATATGAGGTAGAGGTTACGAAGTCAAACAAGAAGATTGATCGGGTGATTGGTTCTTGTGAGGCTGTACAATATGTTTGTTGGTCCAAACCACCTGATCAGTGGGTTAAACTTAACATGGATGGGTCTTTTGTTGATGGTCAGAAGGCTGGTGCTGGCGGTCGATTCAAATGGGAACTGGATCGCAGGTTTTGCGGTGCCAATTTCTTTTGCCTCTTCAGCTCTCCATACTGAGTTGTTGGGGGTTTGGTATGGACTTTCTTTGAGTTGGGATTTAGGACTACGAAGAATAAAGGTGGAGACTGATAGTACTGTAGTTATTACTCTACTACAGGGGTCTCACTCTCCAACACATCGTCATTCTCGTCTTGTTGCCTATGTTCGTTCTTTGTTGAAGAGGAATTGAATGGTTGATTTTCACCATGTCTTACGGGAGGCAAATGCTTGTGCGGATGGATTGGCTACTTTTGCTCGTCGCCAACTGTTATCTTTTAATAGTTTTTCACAGCCTCCAGTTTTTTTGCTGGATCGTCTAGATTATGACAAAACGGATATAGTTTCTGCTAGATTTTACTCTGGCTAAAATGTTGTAATGTTTTATTCCTTTCAATAAAAAAAAAAAGTCAACTTCAACATCATCAATGTAATATATCCCCTCACACAATCCACCTGCTCAAATCAAGCTTTTCTTCATAGGGTCCTGAATAAGACAAAATAAAGAATCATAAGAGATAATAAATTAATTTTCACATGTGAGTTTAGGAATAGATATAAGATTGCATTTAAATTCAAGAATGTGGAGACACCATGTAGGTTTAGTCAAGGATTAAGAGAGATCTCTCCTCCTTTTGTTGCCATGACAAGCTTCCCATTTGGCAGGTTAAAGTGTATCGATTGATCCAAATTATATAGATTCTTAATGATGAACTTTTAATAGGTCATACTGTGATTTGCACCACTATCAATAACCCATCAAATATTTGAAAAGTGAAAGGCCTTACCTTTAATATTTTCGAATTTGTGGATAGTGCATATCCTTGTTGAGAAGTATAACTTGCATACCCTCGACGAGATTGGTCAAACTGTTGGTCATTTTGTCTACCTCTAGTAGATAAACGTCTTTGTCTGCCCCTATCACCACCATTTGGTTTATCCTTTAACCACCAACACTCAAATTCTGTCATATCCACCTTTATTATAGTAATTGCACATTGGGCCTATTGCTAATGTTGTACCAACGATTAACACTTCTCGTTCAGTTAAGGCAAGGTGATGTCGTTCTTGTTGAGCATATCAAGATACTAGGATTGTCATTGTTGGTTATATAATATGGTGAAGCTGAGTTGCAGAGAGGTGAGATGGTGGCCATCATTGATCCACTATTTTCTTGTTGCGTGGTTTGCACGGTTTGTAAACCAGGAACATATTTGTTCTAATAAAATGTTTATCACTTTATTATTTTTTATGTAATTTAGAATACATCGAGCATATCTATTTATATGTCTCTAACCAATATTATAATATTAATGTTCTGATATTATTCTTCCGTGACTATAGCCTGCCACTTGGAAGATCGGTGATTACTAGTTAGAGCTTGATTGATGGATTAATCAACTCTATCTTAACACCCGTCAATAATTTTGTACTTTTATTTTCGGATTCATGACCACTCTAATTATATGTTTTAATTGGTTGATAGTTTTCTACTATGAGAATTTTTTTGTTTTTTAAAGTCAATAGATGAATTGATCGGTTGTTTATTCTACTTTAAAAAAAAATTGTATTTTGGTTGAATTAATGAGAAACTTGTAGAACTAAAATAATTAAAAATAATTAAATAACTCTATTTTACATTTTGTTATGTAGACAATGTTGTATTTTAGTTTAATGTTTAAAAATTCGGATCCATGTATGTATGATGAATGACGAAGGGGGGAATGGAGGTAGACGTGTTTGTATACAATGGGGAATGGATTACTGCTTCATGTAGAAGGAGACAATATCCCCACTATGGACGTAAGCAACTGAACTATTAACAAAAAATGATGAAAGAGCGTTTGAGATAATTCTAGAGAACGATAAAAACATGTAGTGCGAATAAAGAGACAGATCTTGCATGTAGTGTGAGCAATGCTTTTATATTCCTCAACGTTAATCAACTGAAAACACGTTCAAATCACATTATTAATCCCTGCCTTAAATTTATAAGAACAGACAGGATTGGTAAATCTAGATTGGAGTTTTCGCATATTTTAATTTGGATAAAATAAGATTTGTAGTAACCTGAAATATTGGACGGAAGAGCATGACGTAACGAGATCTATGTTAGTGGCATTTTCAGTCCCACGGGAGTTAGTAAATTATCACACAAATATAAAATGATTTTCCGGCACGGGACCCAGTGGGATAATGCTCATCTCCTCGCCTTACACGACCGAGTTGGCGGCTTAAATCCAAAGCGGTTATCCTCTGGCGGACTGGCAGTTGCTTCACCTGCTGCTCTCTTTTCTTCTCTACTCACTCTTCTTTTCCGTTAGTGTTATGAGTTTCGGGTATCTGTGCATTTCTTGTTGGGTAGAGTAACGGCGGTTGGAGGTTTATTCATTGCCAGAAACAAGGAAGAAGAGAGAACCTGAAGGGAAAATGCGGTGTTCTTAATGAGCACTTCAAAGGTTTTTGTTTCATGCGAGAAGCTTATATTCACAAACAGCAACCTCTCGCCTGGATTTACTGACAGGATAAGGGGAATTGGCTTCTTCTTCCAATTTAGGAGGAGTAGGCTACAAATTTCCAAGGTCTTTGTTCCAAATGCGAAGAAGAAGGACAGGGAAAGAAGCTGGTGGCAGAGGATACTTTTGGACGACGGCAACTGGCTCGGTTTCGAGGACGGTGACATGCTGGACGCGGAAGCCGAGTTACTGGAGGAGGAGGGGCTGGACGAGAAGGAGAAATTCGAGGCATGGAGGAGGAGAGCAGAGGCGATTGTGGAGTTAAGGGAAGCACAGGAAGACATGTTGAATGAGGAGAGCGGTAGGTGGGAAGACTGGATTCTGGATGACGATCCTTCTTCTTCTTCCTGGTATTTTCCACGCTCCGAGGACGATACCGGTGCGAATGGTGGAGGTGGAGGTGGAGGTGGAGTCGGAGGACTACCATTGCAAAGAGGATTTTCCGAGTCCGTTGGGGATTTGGTTCTTGGTGGGGAAGAGGAGGATTTGCTTTATGAAGACCGTGTTTTCCGTTTTGCCTCTTCAAATTCGGTAAGGCAACCCCACTGTGTGTATGTTTCTTATCTATCTCAATTTCCTTAACAGATTAGCCCGTCATAACCACCTTATATGTCTGCGCTACGCCGTGTGTATGGGCACAAACTGCTTGCAATGTCTTGATTCTGTGCTTTCTTATTAGTCTTAAATTACTATATGATTCACTGGCCACTTCTCGAATAAGTCTAAAGTGCAGGTGCTAATGAATGCGGACCTCTCATTGTGAATAATGCTTGTTTGCCACTTACGAATGAACTAACCCCTGGGCCTTATTCTTCCTTGTTGCAGGCCAAATTTTTGGCAATACTAATAATCATACCCTTGGTGTTGGACATTGTAGTCCATGACTATGTTCTCATGCCCTTTTTAGACAGGTAACATTTTGGAAATAATTTTTCCTCTTACCAGATATTGCAAATGTACAAGTATACAAGTATAGATATAGATGTAATGGCTAATATTGGAAGATGCTCTGGTCCCCAGAGCATCCAGGAATTGCAGTCTTCTGCTTATAGAACTTGAATTTTCTTTTGAGTTACTACGTAGTTTTAGAACCTCTCACATTTACTGATTTTGCTTTTGCTTTGTGCTTCTTTGAAATGAGGGTATGAATCCTGTCCAACAAATATACTATGTGGTTCTTTGAAACGAAAATGTAAATCCTATCCAACAAAGATGCTAACTTCTATGGGGAATTCATAATAAATTTACTGCCAAAGATGCATCGCTGTTGGTTTGTTGGGTTTTCTCTTAGTCAATTTTCAGTCGGTTTGCTTGTTTCCAATTTTTCCAACTACCCACTTGTGCAGGTTGGGAATATATTAATCTGCATTGTTCTTAAATTTCATGCTTCAGCTAGAATGGATTTGGACCTATTTAATGAATCCATTCAAGCTTAGAGAACCTGTATTAGAATTTAGTTCCCCTTATCCAGTGAATTCTTTCAATTATGTGATAATCGTCAATAGTTATGATGGATACTTTATTTGACTTTATTGTAGAGAGTATTCTAACTTCATTTCTATGTGAATGGATGATATATTTCAGTCTTTTCAAAGGTATAGACCATAAAATTGTATTTTTATTGTATTTTATTTGCTCATAGTGCATGACTAACATTTATTCGAAATTGACTACATCAACTCTGATGATTAGATATGTGAAGAAAGTGCCACTTGCAGCTCAGCTACTTGATGTGAGAAGAAATCAAAAGCTTGAAATTGTTAAGGAATTGAACATGGAAAAAGCTAGATTGCGGCTTGAGGTAGAGATTGGTAAATCTCCTCCTCTTTCTGATGAGGAAATCTGGTGGGACCTGCGGCATAAAGCGTAAGTTTAACACCATTCAATACTTTTTTGGTTCTTAATTCTTGATATGGAACCTTTAATTCAATACATTATCTAGTAGCTTGTTGATACTGTAACAAAGAAATTGGCACCGGCAGTAAAACTATCACAAGAGTCAAATTGACATGGTATTGAATCCAAAAATAAAAAGGTGTAGGTTGATGCAGGAGGAAAATTGAAGCTATTTATATGTGAGCTCTTTTATTTTAATTATCTTCTCTGCTGTTCCACTGTTTGTTTCTCATCCTCTGAGATATATCCACTCTTTGGTTCTCTTAGTTTTGTTTCATCATTTGCTCTAGAAAAAAAATATTAGGTATCTGCTCTGCCACCAAACTCCATAGACTAAATGAATTAGTGTAGACCAATATTCATATAAATGCATAAAATTACTATGGTTTAGTAGTGAGGCATTAGGTCTGGTATGTGAATGAAGAAAATGAGTAAAATTCACTGATAATGGTGTTGTAATATAGGCTCTGCTTAACAATATCTGATATTGATTATTTCATAGGTCATGGCCATAAGCTGAAGCAGTGTTATTGGTCCACCTTAAAACTTATTGTTTTCTCCCTCACAGATGAGAACAATTTGTGACTCATCTATAACCTACTTTTCTGAAATCACAAAACTTCATGGTTACTCATTTCTAAGAGTCAAACCTGTTAACCCTCCTTTGTTGTGATGATATATCCAATATTACATGTGGTATCCTCTTCACTGTAATAGTGTTATCAGCTGATAACACTTGATACACCCTAGACCAGAGTTCTTGCTACGAGAGCAAAGTGTATTTTAAGACTTTTGGATTCCTTTGTGTAAAGTTTACCTAAAATTGACCTGTTCATTATGATGTCATTGGCTAGTATACTTATCATGTTGAATGGCAACGCGTATTAGTATCTGCTGCTTGCATCTCTTGTAAAAATCCTTAGAAGATTACATATTGCTGGAATAATATTTATAGGTTATTGAGAACGCCTCCTTTTTCATTTACTTTATGTTCATTTCAGATCATGGGAGGGTTGTGTGATGCAAAAAGAATGGTGGATTTATAAGAAGTAAAGTACGCATTGCACAACTCCACAAATTATGTTCGCAAAACTTGTGGAGCTGTAAGAAGCAAATTATATATCCATGAAACTCGTTACTTCCAGTCCCTATCTCATCTAGACCTTTTTCCATGTGTAAAAGTATGAAGCTCACAAAGTAAGCTGAGGCAAGGAATATTTTTAGACAAGCTTATCAAAAAAATCTTTATAAACTACAAATTGGAACCGAAAAAAGAGAAAGAAAATATTAGTAAGGAAGAAATGAACTAGTAGTCACATTTCCTTTACTTAAAACAATTTTTAAGAAAACGACTCTAGTTCCATCTCCAAAGCTCAAAAATATTACTGAAGGGGTCTTCATGAGAATTTGACTCCAATTAAACTGTTGTTATCCTTCCAAAATAGGTCAATATTCCAATACAACCTCTTCTCACATGTTCCTAAATATCATCACAAAATTTATACCACCCCCTCAACATATATATATATATATATATCCTGGAAAAGGCATAGGATTTAGTCCTACTGAATCTGACACAAAATATTACTCAATAAAAAAAATAACAAAAAGAGTTCTCCCCCTTGAGCTGGGGAGTGAAGCTCCATTATTTTAGCATTCATAATAAATTGTAGAACAAAGGAATGTATTCTTTTTGTGAATACATTAGCAATTTGTTACTCAGTAGAAACACAATGAACGCATATCAAAACATTTTTTGGCTTATCTATACAAAATGTTATACTCAATCATGTTGTACTGGATTATGAGCAATATTAGTTGCTGAATTGTTATATAATTGGCTTAGTTTGCCCATTGTGCACTTCATCCTTAAGTTGTCAAGCCATAACCAACAATTTGCCAAGACCTCAGACTAAAGTTTCTTTTTGCACTTGATTGTACAACCTTATTTTGCTTCTTACCATTCATGTTACAAGATTACCACTTGTCACATCAAAATGTCACATGTTTTATTGTGAGCAATATCAGTAGTTGACCTATTATATAATATGTTTAATTGGCCCAATTCACTTCATCCTAGGTTTTCAAGTCATTACTCACAATTTTGCTAAGATCTGGGACTAAAATTTCTTTTTGCACTTGATTATACATCCTTATTTTGCTTCTTACCATGTCATGCTACAAGATTGCCCCTAGTCGCATCAAAATGTCACATGTTGTATTATGAGCTATATTAGTAGTTGACTTAATTTATAATATGCTTTTTTTAAGAGGTTATATGATATGCTTAATTGTCCCATCTCATTTCATCCTTGTGTTTTCCAGCCACCATTCACAATTTGCTAAGACCACGCACTAAAATTTGTTTTTCCACTTGATTGTACAACCTTATTTTGCTTCTTACCATGTCTTGTTACAAGATCAGCACTCATCTCATCACCTTACTCTATCGCCGAGTCAAAATGTCAAAAGATACTGCCTTTTTAGCAAATTCTCCTGGAAGCTAATTCAATGGATAAAATATGGTGACGATTTTGGTGATGAATAAGTCACATAATTTTATGGATTATGGTGCTGAACCTGATTAACTTATTTGAAACAGCTGTTAGAGCTACATATTTTCATTTTGATCTTGGTTAATTGTCATTGGCTTTTCTACTTTTTGTTCTCTAGTAACTAGGCCTCCTTGTACCTTGGATGCAAAATCAGACAACAAGATCCCAACATAAACTTTGACTTAGGAGATCTTGGAATTAAATACCATGAAGATACTGAAATAAAGCTGAATCGAGGCCTTCAATTATTTCCTGATAAGTTAGGAGTTCTTTACCTCTAATAAGCCATCTTTTATAGTTGCTGATGGATATACTCTGCAATGCATGTTCAGCAAACATGTTCCAGAATGTTATCAAATAGTAAGCATGACTATTGGCTGCTAAAGTCTTTCTTTTGTTATAGTCACATTTTCAACATGTACTCCAGAATACAAATCAATGATGATTCAGGGCTATACTAATCTTCTTAATTGGGGAATTTGTTGTATGGAATTTCATGCTGATGATTTATTCTTTTCTTTCTTGGGTTTGGTTGTCAATATTCATAACTGCAACCTTAGAGTATATTTGAAGATGATTCCTGCAACCCCCACACCCATCCACCAGAAGATGAGAAGAAAAGTGTCCATAAATAGAATGTTCCATAACCCAATTAAAATTTATAAATTGGTTAGTTAAGTTTGCTAAATTCTCTCAGAAAAATTGAAAGTCTCTAAAATTTGTTTTACATTCTGTGGAAAGGATGTTTTTTGTTAACTGGAAAGAGCTTCTTTTTTTTTGTGATATTTTCTGCTCTTATCAACTTATAGTTTGCTTCAACAGTTTAGAGTTGCGTGATGAGTGGAGGTTAGAGAATCGTAGAGCATTTGCAAACATATTGTCGGATTCGTTGTTTGGATTGTCTTTGTTCATCCTCTTATACTTCAATCAGAGCAAAGTAAGTGATGACCAACTCTTTTTTAGAAAATACCTTATTGCTTGGATTTTAGGATTGTATTACTGTGTCATTGTTTTCACCTCATCGTAATGAGCAGGAATAGATCCGCAATGCTACTTATGTACTTCACAAACAAAGTGAAGTTGGACTACAGAAGAAAAATCCCTTACCATACCACCTTAACCTCCTTTTACACATATTGCTGTGACCAACGCTTTTAAACATTAGACATCCTTATTCACCAGAGCTATACATCCCATGACGTTTGTAACATAATTTCTACTAATATTCTGGTACAATTTGATTATCATCTTATATATCATCGCTTCTTTCATTGCCTTTTTTCTTCTGCTTTCAGGTAGCTTTACTGAAATTTACAGGTTATAAAATAATAAACAATATTTCAGATTCTGGGAAGGCTTTTCTAATTATACTTGGTGCGGATATTTTGTTGGGGTAAATACTCAAATTTTTTCTTAAAATATTCTTATTAATTTGTGCTTTCACCTTGTCAAATTTTTTCTAATTAAAGAGTCCAGCTTGGTGCTTCAAGTTTTTCACCTTGTCGACTTGATGGCATGCAGTGTGTATGAGTATGATAAAAAAACTTAAACCTGCAGGTATCATTCTGAATTAGGTTGGCAGAGCTTTTCGGAGATATTTGTTGAGCACTATGGGTTACAAGTTGATGAGTCTGCCATCACCATTTTCGTCGGTGTGGTTCCTGTCTTTATTGATTCATGTATCAAATTTTGGGTAAGTTTTACTTTCGGCTACCATAAGCTTTAACTTGATATACTTTATTTTTGTGCTATTACTTTTCCGAAGATATGGTTCTGAGTTTGGGTTGGGAAAATCAAGTGGTGAAGTTTCCCACAGTAAACTTTTATAGAATAGAGCTGTTTTCTTAACAAACAAGATTGATAGGGCTTTATGTCTGTTTTGGGTCCTCCGATTGATTGCCTTGGATGACATTTATTGAGCAATCCTAATCTATTTGTTGTTGGTGATGCAGCTGTACAAGTTCCTCCCCAGATTGTCCCCGAAGGTGCCCAACTTTATACGGAAAATAAAGAGGCATTAGGCATTTTTATTTTGTTATTTGCATTGGAGGAGTACAAACAATTTACTGGGGTGGTTCACGTTCAAAGCCCATTTCATTTTGCAAGGGTTCTGAATTTAACCCTTGAAAAATATTTTTTAAAAAATATGAAAGCATCTATCCGTTTCTACTGTTGCATTTCTATAAGTATCAATTTTTTATTATTGAAAATATTTTAACAAATTTGTAAAAATTGTTCTGAAATTGAATAATTTATTTGATCGATGGTTATGTAGGCTGAGGCAATCATTTTTTTTTTCTTTGCTTACGGGTCAAATCAAGACATTAAGCTTTCTGGGGATTGCGTAAGATGTAGGCACATCTCCTACTGAGACCGAGCAACAATGGCGATCAGCGCAGTCGGTTAACTTTCCTGTAGATATGTTGAATCTCCACTCAGGCTGAGGCATTCTTTCACAAGGCGCTTCTGCTATTTCTATTTTTTTTATTATTAAAAAAATATATAACTATTGGACATTAGGGTTCCAAACATAAGCTCCAAGTCGATTCCCCTCGGGCTCGGACGGCACATCAGGATCAGCCGTATGCATTATAGTTTGACCAATGACCATACGGGCTGACCCTAGCAATTATGGGCCCATGTTACTAGCCGTCAGTCTTGGTTAGGGTTTGTCGTTAGATTGCAAAAGAAATAATATAATGTAAAAAGAAAACGCCAAGTTTCGGGAAGGACTCTCAACCTGCAGGATCGGGTTTCTCTGTAACTAAATATTATAGAATAAAGAAAAGAAGCCTCAACATTTGTTTTGAGCAGATCAACGGATGAAGATAACCGCGGAGGCTCTGTTCATTTGCTTCCGTTTCCTTGTGGCGTTGTTTTGACTGATTGATTAACAGTACAGTGGTAGGAGGGAAGGGAGGGGAAGATAGCCAAAGCTTATTATAATAACAGTAACCATCATAAAGAAGCATGACGGAGAATGAGAAGGCAACAATGGAGGATAAGGAAGGAGATGGAGGAATGTCTTATAGGTATTGGGTGAGGCAACCCACAGCGGATGCAGCGCCCATCCCTTCCCCTAAAAAGCTTTCTCCTCAAGACATTGTATCTTCTTCCGCCTCCTCCAATAACTTGGGTTCTGTTTGGAATAAGGTTAGTTGTCTTCATTATGCTTCTTGGTTTGTGATTTGCCCTTTGCTTCCTATTCTTTGATGCTTCTCCTTTCCTTTCTAGGCCGGAACTTGGGAGGAGAAGAATTTTAGTAACTGGGCCACGCAGAGAATCAAGGTCAGCCGGACTTATATAAAGTGGCTCATCCTCTATTTTTGTTCTTGTTGATTGTCTACTTTTCTAGACCTCGCAGCAATTTCTTCTCTCTTTTTTTTCCCTTTAGGACCTTCTTGGTTCAATAGATTCGTTGGAGTTCTCTGGTGGTAGTGCCCGAATAGCAGAAGTATCCAGATGCTCTGGCGATGTGAGTGCATTCTATATAAATGCATTCTGCATTTTGCATTTCTGCTTGTGTCCCTGTGTTTGTATATATATAATAGAAGTCCAATTGTTTCGTCCCGGACTATTAAATTGATATGAGGGCTGAAGGGGATGAGAGTCATATGTCCACAGAGAGGCATTTAAGCACTTGTTTATACTTTCAGTGAAGCTTTAAAGAAAATTAAAATGAAGGTCCGTGTTGCTTTGTATGACCAACATATTTTGTATGGGTTACAATAGTGATATCCAACTTACATATTTGCACTTACTAATGTTTTTAAAGCTTTCTTCTACTAAAAATAATGAAACTAGAACCCTTCGTATGCTGCATTCAGTTGACTCCACAGATTGGCTTTCTGATAAACTCTCCAGGATCGTGGTTCCTGGCAAGTTATCTTTCTTAAATTTATAAATTTATAAATTTTATGGTTAAAAAATAGATTTCCTGGTACTATTAATTTAGCAGGGAATTAAGTTACTGTAATTTCAAGATTTTTACAGTAACTTTAGCCATTTGCTTGAAATCTAGATATGAAGTCATGCCCTGGCTCCATTACATTTTATCTGTTCGTCTTTTAGTTTTGTCTTCCCAACTGTTCTAAGTATGCAATTTGAAGTACCAAGCATCTCCTAAACCCTGGAATCTATTGTGAGTGTAATCTATGAAATTTCCTAATTTTGTATCTACTTAAACTGCTAAGAATGGAGGGACCTTGGATAATGTAATATGTGGGTAAATTGCTTTGTATTTGTGCATGCGTCATATTTTCTTGATGTGATTTAGTAGCTTTATATGCTAAAATTATTTTAATGTGTGCGGACACACTATGCATAAGTCTTACCACAAGATATTATTCACTTAAAATTTCATTCTTCAGCACATTTTCTGGAGACATAATATTTTTCCTGGTCTCTTCTTATTTATGGTTATTTGCTTTTATTTTATCGATCCTAAAACTTATTGATGATCTCCTAAATGTGTGAGCAGGCCTTCATGGTGACTAGGAGAAACAAGAAAACTTTTGGATACATTTATGAGTTAACTTTGAAAGTTGAAGGTAACTTGGCTGAACTGTGAAACAGTTTCCTTATCTTCTTGTCTGCTGGACTTGATTGATTAAAAGAGGATGCCAAATTTTACTAGGCGACTGGACCATTGAAGAGGCGAGCAGAAGGATTAAGAGCAACATAGATATTCCCGAGTTTTCATTTGGTGAGCTGGACGACTTGCAGGTCAGTAATTTGCTTCGATTGGAATGCTTTGTGATATGTCAGGGACTTGGAAGTCTTGCTAATTGGAAATTTTGTCAGATTTTAAATGACGACCCAGGAAACAGTACAACAAAAATGGCTGTGGACCTTTTTTCCCATTCACATCCAATAGGATTATCTCCTTTATCATTATCCCTCCAAACAATTATTACACATCCTAAAAAACAATGAAAAGTGAGTCTGCGGTACCATTGAAAATAACTTGGAAAGTGAAACAGATGTGTGTAGGTACAAGTTTGTTGATCATCAAACCAAAGCTTGTTGCTTGAAAACTTTCTGCATGTTCCTTATACTTTAGGCCTATATTATTTTTAATCAGCTTCTTAGGTTGGTGAAGGTGTGTCAAGTTCATTGTCACAAATGGCTTATATGAGTTTGGATCAAGTTTTGGAAGCTTATGAACTTGACTATTCTCAACATAAATGTGACATGTAGGTCATAAAAACTTGGATTTTGTTTTTGAACCTTTGGTTTAGTGTTTTATATAAATTCAAAAGGTGGCTGTCAAGTTAATTACTTCATGGAACATTTATTTAAATATTTTAGATAAGAAGTCGATTCTGTCAAGTTTATTGCCACAAATTACACGCACAAAGTTGCACATATCTTTATTCCTGGAACATTTATGTTGAGAATTCTTCCCACTGGCTCACAAAGTAGTATGTGTATATCAAATTTTATTCTTCCCATTAGTTTACAAAGTAGGCGGGTCTTTTAATGTCTGGGATGGATTTTTTTACGACCTGCTGGAGAAACAGGACACTTGTGTCACCTTAATATTGTAGGTAATAATGGATTTGACATTTGATTGCAGATGCAAGTAAGTGTAGACGGGGATAAAGATGTGCCGCCGAGTGAAAAAGCGCGGATTAAGGAAGATTTGAAGGTGTTCTTGGCCCCTGTTCGTGAGAAATTGCTCCAATTCGAGCAAGAACTTGTAGAAAGGTAGGAGAGAGAAGAGCCAAAGGAGCCACTCTTCTCTTCTGCCCTTGCTATCTTTTTTTTTTTGTGCGTTGCGTTATCGGCCTAAAGCTGTCCTGTACTGTAGTACTGTATGTACTTGCTGTCACTTTGTAACCTTTTCAGCCAATTCTTTTAAAAGAACTATTTGTTATGGATGCAATTAAAGGAATATGCTTAGGACTAAACCATTTATTATGGAGTTTCTCGGTTTCATTGATTGGACAATTGTTGTTGTGTTTTTGCCTTTTCTTCTTCCTGTCTGGGTTATTTTTGCTGTGTTGCTGTGTTTTTACAATAAACATTCCCTAACTTCACATCTAAATGGAGTTAAGAAGAACTCCTCCTCCAAACCTAGTATCCTTTCTTGACGTGAAGTGATCTACTTTATAAATGGATAAAAAAAAAATTAAAAGAATTAAAATGTCAAGGTTTTATTGCATGATTTGCTATTTTAGTTTCGTCGCAACTTCATCAATTCGTTTCTTAAAGAATCTCGTCAAATTAATCTTCATTTATCAATTACCCCCATTTAATGATTCTTCCACTAATATCTATAGATCAATAATTTTATTGATATAGCTAAGCAAATCAACAATGGCTGACTTTACTTGCTTGTAACAACACTAATGCATTCGAACCAGGCAAATGAAAGCAGCCAATGAGCTCCCCGACAAGGAAGTCCGTGTGTAACAAGAAGCCATTTCTTCGTCTGCTCACCCTCTGTTGTCTTTCTAATCCTGAACATCAAGCTGTTTCACCATTATTTTATTGCTTAGGTATCGATAGATATATATGATTGGACCAAATAAAGAAATGCGATGGACGAGGAAACCTTCATGGGTTTTCCTCGTTTCCTCTTGTAGTTGTCGAATACAAAGACAGAATCAATTAAGAAGAAGCCATTCAAACCCCCCATTCTTATCAGAATCGGACAGTACCTTACAGAGCGATTCCAGGTAATTCTCGTTTCCCTCTTACTCCCAGACGCATGACACTTAATTACCGCAGACCAGATTTTTGTTCGGTTTTGTAGCTTTTCTCGTAGATGGTTCTTCTACTTCACAAAAAAACTAGCTCTAATTGTTTATTTATGCATGTCCATCACACAGAGTAGTACTAGCTAGACATGGAATTCTACTGATGATGGCCTGAATAGCATCCACCGTGGTGGTCTGACATGTGATTCCGGCTGCTAAGTTCTTATTAGTAATGATTCTTGTTCAGAATAATGAGTAGTATCACACGGTAGTAAAGCCATTAGTTTATCCTCGTATGGCTTTAGTCTAATAGCCTCTCCAAGTATGATTTCATGCTTTGATCTCACCATAGAAATACTAGGGCTAGCTGCAGTTCTATGGTTTCATCTTCTAAGTAGCATAGCTACAGTCAAACGATGATGTTATGTATTATAGAGAACTGGAAAAAAAATAAAAAATCAACACAGCATCACAGTGGGATTTGTTTTTCTTGTTCTTCTAGTATTAATGTTTACTCTAGAAGGTGACATACTGACATGTCCTGATTTTTATAGATTTCCTGAAAATTAAGGGAAGCTCTCATCTGAAGATCACCATGAAATTCCATTCTGTTGTGTCCTTGAATAGAAAAAGTCCTCAAGGGACGACGCATTCCCATTGCGCTGGTCCCTCTCCCATCCGTTCTATATTGAATGCCCAGCCAGTTGGTCTATATTCTTTGAATGGCCGTTCACCGTCTGGAGTTCTGCCTCCGTGCATGATATCCAAACCACCCAATTCTCTGCAACCATCTTCATTCTTCGACCCTCTAATGTTCAACAGAAAGGACTTCAATAAATGTCAGGCTCAGGCTTACAAAACCTCCGTATTCTGTCCCACCACCGGACAGTCATCTTTGGAAAGCTACGACGACACTGAATTCCAGCTCGCTTTAAAATCTTGTTTTCCTCCCTATCAGACCAGGGATCATATCATTCCTGGAATCGATCCTCCTGCTTCCCGATTTCTTATAGGTCAGCAGGTCATGACCGAGCCAAGTACTGAGAATATGATGGCAGCTGTACTTGATATGCCACTAGAAAGTTCATGTGGGGGCTTCCAGCGTTCGCAACATCACAGGGAAAGCTTGACGTCGACAGAGAAGTTGGTTTTACAGTACCTGTCTAAAGAGCTTGACGTTCCCACCGACGATGACACTCAAAATACCAACACAGTCGACGTGAGTCTCCCTTTCTTGTAAATTCCATTGCAGCGGGTGCTTTCAGATACTATTTGCATTTTCTTAAGTATAATAATCTAAAGATAGTGTTTTTATTAGATGGGTTTGTTCATGATTCAATGCTGTTTTTAGAATAACGATCATATGTATGACAGGAAGTGCAGCATATCGTGTCTATCCCTGTCACTGAGTTGGACGGTAAAGGAAACAATCATTCCTCGCCGGCACATACAGACGAATTCAACTTTTCGACCGATCAACTTCAACAGGCTAGTACATCGACTCATAAACAAAGAATTCGTTGGACACCGGAACTCCATGACCTCTTTGTTGACGCAGTTGAAACCCTTGGTGGTCCAGAAAGTGAGGTCATCATCTTTTACACTTGGTATTAAAAAAATATAAAAACATTAAAGATTTGCTCCAACATTCGATAACTTTTCCCATTTACTTTGTAGCTGCAACTCCAAAGAGCATTTTGGGGATTATGAACGTTGAAGGCTTAAGTATCTACCACGTCAAGAGCCACTTGCAGGTAATCTCTGCGTACATTCATGGATTCATTACTTCTTCTGCGCATATATGCTTATTTAATCTCATGTGGACTGCAAATCTGCAGAAATACCGGCTTGCCAAGAATTTCCCAGAGCTCAAACCTGGTAATTAAATTGCTTGTATTGCTGAAAAAACTAACTAGTGTCACATGCTCCTCTCGGTTGCTCTCAGTCTTTTACAAACATAGAGATGCTCTTGTGACTTCTACGTGCTTTACTCTGTTGCATTTTAGAGAAAAAGGCTCCCAGCTCCATTGAAAGGAAAGTAACTTTGTTGAAGAATGAGAATCGTGGGCCAATCAGCAGGTAAAATCCAACTGCTGTCACTTACTGTTTTTCATCTTATTAATGAAACTTTCATACAGAATATGTCTTGTACGAATCTTGGTCTTGCAGTGATAGTCAGATGACCGAGGCTTTGCAAACCCAGATTGAAGTTCAAAAGCTGCTGCATGAACAGCTTAAGGTACCTTGCTTGCCATATCTAGTTAAGTTTTTGCTGGTCTATTTATTTGTTTTCTCCGCCTTCATGGTATGCATGAACAATAACACTGCAGCTTAAGGTAATGAAAAATTTCTGTTTATGCATGGCTCTGCGCAGGCACAGAAAGATCTTCAACTATGCATAGAGAAGAACGGGGAGTTTCTGAGAAAGTTGATGGAAGAACAGCAGAAGGCAATTTGCATCCATGATTCATCATCATTGACATTAATGGGGGCCCAACAGCCACAGCTATCTCCATCTAATAACTCCCATGTCGAGACTGAATGAAGGCACCAGTGACTGCTCTGAACACAAATAGAGGCTCGAGCATTACAAAATGTAAGGAGGGAAGAGGTCAAAGAAGGAGCAGCCGCCAAATAAGAGTCCCCGATTGGTAAATACATAGTTCACCAATGGGATGTTTGTAAAATAAAATTAAAAAAAAAAACAATGGGATGTTTGCTTTTGTCTAAACCACGTTTTTGTGTGTAATGTGTGAAACATAATATATACCCATAATTGAAATTTTCAACTCAGAAAAGAATAATAAACAAAATAGTTGATAAAATACTAACGTTAATTGTATACAATCTTCAGCAATAATATTTAATTGAAAAATAATTTCAGAATATATAAAAAAATATGCGACATTAAAAACCTTCCTCGTGAGCATAGCTGAGCATGGCTGAGCATGGGTTTTAGAATCAGACTGGATTGACTGATTCAACCTGGTTCATATATTTCTTGAAAACCCATAGATCCCACTAATTTTCTATGAACCAGTTAAACTGGACATGGATTAATCGATTTTATTTTTTATTTTTATTTTTATTTTAATAATAAATTAAAATAAATGTAATTGATAAGAGTTTAACTTGAAACCTTCTTTCAAGAAAAAATTCAACTAAACACTTAATATTTGTTATTTATCTTTAATATATAATAATATTTTATAATACATAATTTCTTTTAAAAATTTTAAATCTAAATAAATATATATCAAAATAAATATATAGAAACTAAATCTTTAAATTTATTTTTATTATATACATCTATATATATCTATGATATTATTTTAAATTCTGTATTTATTATCAATTATTAATATTTTTATAAGTATAATAATTATAAATTTATTATTATTATTATTTTAGTAATATTTTTTTCCGATTCTAAAACCGATTTAATCCGGTTATCACTAAAATCTTTGACCTTTAAATTTTACCATACAAGTCAAGTTTTCACCCTCCTCAATCTATCCGGATCCGGAGCTCTCAAAATCTCTTAGAAAGTTTACCCTCATGTGCAGCTCCCCTTACCGACTGCTTTTAGTGACATTCTATTCAGTATGGTGGTCTTTTTTATGGTTTTAACAATCCAAAATCTTATTCATTCTCTTTCTCTCCCAAACAAATTTCGATGGTAAAAAATAAATCTTTTGGCTTGTGTCGATTCTTTTTGTTTAAAGCAATGTTGATTCCTTATACTCCTAACTTTAGTTCGAAATGTGACATGTGTTTTGTATAGTGTTGAGAGGAATTCGATGAATTCGATGAATCATGTTTAAATCTCTATTGGATAAAGTTGTAAGATTGCGGGTGACTCATGCAAAACTACGAGTCATTCATGTGTGCAACTAAATCGGGCAACTTCTTATTGGGTCAAGGTTTCGTTTGGTTTGAGTCAAATTCAGGTAGTATAATGATCTGCATCCAAAAACTGGAACCTTACTCTAACGAAATCCGGACTAATTGAACATGTGGATTAATTAGAATCTCACAAGGTTATCTAATTTTTAAAAATACAATTTTCAAAATAAATAGCATTTAATTTAATAAAAAAAAGCATGTCCAACTGTCACTTAACATCTAGTATAACAAACAATAATTGGAGTAACCAAAAATGCAACAGAAGACCTTATTATAAAATAGGAACCTAACATGCAAACAAACTCATAATTCACAACCTCAAAACTAAAAAACTGGCCTCAACCCACAATTGAAAACTTAAACATAAGACCTAGAATACAGTGTGCATTCGAATCCAAATTTCAAAAATAACACTAGTCTCAAAACAAAACAAAATGCTAGTAAAACATATAATGTAGTGCAGATGTGATAGTCCAGCTCCTAAGGTGTTTGAATACTCAACATCAAAGTGATATAGCTACTCTCATGAACTAAGTCTAAAAAGGAAAAACAACAACGGGATGAGATCACAAGGACCTCAATGAAAGTTATAGTATTATAAGCTTTGCTGGTGGAACAGAGACATATACAAATAGAAGTATAAAATAGTTAACTTTTAAAACAAATGATATCCAATGCCACTAAAGTGCACATACATAACTCAGAATAACAATGCAATGCATGGGGGGATAAAGCGTAGTATATAAAACAATCCAATAGGTTTATAACTCAAGAGTAAACAACTGAACACACGGGCTACACATGTCCGAAAACCTATCAAGATGGATATGAAAACATTTCACAAGTAAGAAAACCGGAAGCCCATTGGCAGTGTTAGTTTATAATTTTGAATATATATATATAAGTCCTATTGCTGGTGTTATCCGAGACTAGGCAGAGAAGCATATAACAATCATACCTGTCTCCAAGTACATAACTGA
Organism: Passiflora organensis; assembly: GCA_019739055.1. Lineage (NCBI taxonomy): Eukaryota > Viridiplantae > Streptophyta > Magnoliopsida > Malpighiales > Passifloraceae > Passiflora > Passiflora organensis. The sequence goes on along the minus strand of JAEPBF010000187.1, from coordinate 2,215,913 downwards.
TAGGCCTGCAAAACACGTGTTAGGCAATACGTAACATCATGCATATAATTCCCAAAACTGACAGGTAACATTCCCCTAACATAAGGATTCTGTATAATTACCTTGCAATGGCCAAGCGAAGGCAACTATATGTAGAATGCCAAACTCATACATATGTAGAACTCAGAAATACGTTTACAAAACCAGCACATGTGAAACCCTGAAAATTTTCGAGGTGTTTAGGCTTGAAAACCCAATTAGGAACCGACAAGGTTAGTAAGCCTTAGTCCATATTTACGAATCGATGACCGATTTATAACTAGGTTTTGATGATTTAAGTGATGAATTTTATTTTTGGAGAAATTTTAAAATTTTTGAAAATTATTGTTATTTAAATAATTAATGATCGAAACATAAAATAGTGAGTATATTAATGATTATTAGTATTTAGAATCATAGATAGGTCCACTGATGATTTAGAATGGTTGGTAAATTTTCTAAGAATTTTTAGAGTCATAATTTGATTTATTATGATTTTTATATATTATATATTGAGGTATTTGAATTTTTTAAAAATTATAAGAATATGAAAATATTAATTTGATAGTATCGATAGATATTACTATTCATAAAGATTTCGTAAAAAATTTTCTATGTATTTTTCAGAGTATTATTGGATTTATTATGAAATTATAAATATTTATTATAATTTATAAATATTTTTTTATTATTTATTTTATTAATATTTATTATATAATAATATTATATTGTTAAGCTCAAAACGACGACAGGCAAGTGTGTTGTTTTGACCAAGATGGTCAAAACGACAGCACGCCCTGTCATTTGAGCGGAGTATAAAACTGAAGTCTTTTAACGTTAAATGTTAACGTTTTGGAAGGATTTCAAAATGACATTGTATTGTCGAAAGACTGGCTGCCAACTAGGGCATTCCCAGTCTCCGCCAATCGTCAGTGTCGTAACGTAACAAGTGTCCTGTTATGTGTCCAGCTCTCCAGTGTGTTGCCCATCCCTGAAATATCGCTCTGATGCTCTCTCTCGTACTCGCGAATGCATCCCAAGTATCCTTGAGGCGATTCTAGCCTTCCCACAGCAGGATTTAGGTAATATTTTTACCCGAAATCTGTGTACTTCATCTCCATAGATCTAATGTTTTAGTTGATAAAAATTGATGAGAAAATATGGTTTAGGTTTGGGCGAGTAAGGGTTATGATTTGTTGTGGTTTATATCGAGCTTTAATGAGTATTTGGAGAGTAAGGAGATTTGAAAAAATAGGGTTTTGTAGGGATTTACAGTCGTTTGGAGGAAGAAGATGACCTTAGATGACATGTCATCTGAGGTCCCTCTAAATGATAGGTCATCTGGTTGGACGACCAAACGACATATCGCTTGCAAAGGCAAGCAACAAGTCGTTTATGGACAAGGTACCCAGGCTTGGTCCGAGCCTGAGACTCGGACGAGACGTGGCAAGTCTCGATTGGGACATGTGTTAGCCTCAGGCAGGTTCGAAGTCACAAGTGGCATCGCCTGGTGATGCCACGTGGTGCACTGTGATCGGCCAAAAATAAATAAAATTTCAAAAAATAGAAAAATGACCAAAAATAGTAGAAAAATTAGGAAAATAGCAGAAAATGAGAAAAATTCAAATTTTTTTTTGAAAAATACTAGATTAAATTTGGAGTCTAATGGTACTAGATTTATAGGATTTGGAGTTGATTTGGTTTGTGCAATAAATAATATAAGATTTGGATAAATTAGAAAAAAAAGAAAAATTTCCGGTTTAGTCTCGGGTTTGGTCTAGTCTTAGGTTTGGTCTAGGACTATAATTCTTTTGGTAGAGGGTTCAAAAGTGTTATTTTATGTGTTTATGACCCTCTAGTATTTTCGATTTATAGATTGGATATCATTATGTGTAGGTGGATACCTATTGATGTAGGATCTAGAGGAATCGATCCAAGATACAAGTATGGGCTCTTCGAACGTCGAAAAACCAATGAGTGGACGAACCCTTTTAATTAATTAATTGTTTGAATCACTGGCATAATCATATGAATGAGCTAACAAATGAAATTATAACAAAAACAGTAGTATGAAATCTTATGTGTACTAAAATGTGTGTGAATCACTCGATAAAATGATATGTCACAAATATAAAATGCATGAATTGTTAAATGGAATAATGTGTTGTATACTATGGATTGCTATGCTTGGTATGGAAATGTGAAATGCATTATTGAAGCATAAATGATGCATTGAGTTGCATTCGAAATCATAAGGTGAATCACGCATTACAATAGCATAAGGTGACCTGTGTGACTCCTAAGAGCTCTCCAAGTATGGTAGTGAGGCATGGACTTGCCGAGGGAGTCATAAGAAGGGAAATGGTTTATACAATTGTGCTAATTGAATATATGACAGAAATTCCTAATGTGGGGACCGTATAGGTGGAGCAACCATCACCCCGACATCGTCAGTGGTCTAGGCCAAGTGTTATGCACGTCCCATCGGGACATATCAAATCATCATATGAGATAACGAGAGAAAGGTGTGAGGTGTCACATGAAGTGCCACTGGCATATTTTAGTCCTATTCCCAAGACTTACACGGACTTACACGGATTGAGAGTTATTGCCAACCCAGTCATAGTTATGAATGCCTGAGAAGTCTCAATATTACTGTATATATTGACTATGACGGTGCTTATTGACTAATTGATGCTATGAATGTGTGCCAGTATGTCAGTATGCTAAGTGTGTGATTGCATGTAAAATATTTTGTATATTTTTCCCATTCGCTCACCTAGCAGGTCTCTGCCAGGTCTTTGGATCCATATTTGAACAGGAATGGAAGGATGGAATACGACCATGGTTTTCTTCCCAAACAGACAGTCAGCTCATCGAGAATTAGCGTAACTTCAGGTTACGATTCCTATTACGGACTTTAGTATTTTATGTACATGATATCGTATTCTCCTAGACTGTGTTGTAAGACAAAATCGACTTATATAAATTGGGAAGCCATGCTTTTATTAAAATGTTATGGGCGTTTGAAATCAAAATATAATTCGATGTTTCTCGGACAACACCGTTAACAATCATTAAATCCATTGCTGCATTTTCAATTATTCTTATAAATTTTTCTCTGCTATTTATTGTTATTTTCTAGTCTTGTAAGTTTACTATGTGTATTATTGGATATGATAGCAGTGTCTATAGTGGGCCTATAACGATTGTCATGCAAATAAATTTAGGTCAATGCACATTTATAAAACAATAGTACGTTTACAAAACAATGATATGTTCAATGCAAAATAAACATCCTTAAAAGCAAAGCTCAGCTTGTCAGACTTAATCTCACATCAAGGTATACTTACCGAGCAAAAGAAACTCACTTACCAAACATAAAACTGACTTACAGGGCATAAAACTGACTTACAGGGCATAAAACTGACTTAACGGACGGTTAATTCTCTTACAAGGCACAAAACTCTGATTGACCAACCTGTTCGGTCAGATGGACTTTGACCGGTCGATTTCTCTATTCTAACTGGTAGGCCAGACCGAACCGACTGGTCAGACTTAAAATACATATCGATTGTACCTCTCAAACCGATTGATCAAACTACCCTTGTTACAACCCGATCCCCGGCCCAACGAGCCCTGATATGTCTGTGCATGATGGATCATAACTGTAATGCTGAGTTGGACTTTTAACCACACGGCCCAAAACATGCAACTTGTTACAAATGATCCATTCATACAACACATATAAGTCAAAGACCTCCCTCACTCCTTTCCGATGTGTAGGTTACAATCTCTCCTCCTTATAGACCTCATGTCATCACGAGTCCAAATATGAACTGAATACACAACATGGCTCAAGCCTACACAGAAGAGAGAGTGAGATCAGCTATGCTACCATTTGTCATGACCCGACTTCTGGCCAAGTGAGCCCGGACGTGTATGTGTGTGTGATGGATCACAATTATAATGCTGAGTTGGGCTTTTAATCACATGACCCATAAGATGTAACTTGTTATAAATGATCCATTCACACAATATATATAAGCCCAATACCTCTCCCACTCCTTTCCGATGTGGGATTAGGTAACTTGACCCCCTACACAAGCTGGGTCTCACAACCCTAGTTCGATTGGTCACTCCATTTTTCACTCATTTTCTTCGACCGATCTCTCTCTCTCCCACGATCGCTCTTGCAACACTTAGGAAACAAAGGGACGCACACAAACCCCACAAAGAGATCCACGATCTCTCACCACTCACACACATCCACTCAGATCAGATCGCTAGAGAAATACATCAAACCTATGGGTGAAACCTTAACCCTTAACGTGCGACTCAACTGATTACAGTTGCATGCCTAAGGCCATCACTCACTAATGCATCAATCACATAGGCACATGATTAAACATTTAATATTAAGGTATATGAAAACATGATAAACACACATATGGTCTTGTAACGAAACATCACACATAATGTAGGGTATAGGCCTCTATTCAAAACCATAAGATCTGATTTTAATTATAAAATAATAAAAAGATTTATGATCGAATCGATGGTACATAGACTCCCACCTATGCAGACGAATTGAGAGCAATGCCTTTGCACTTGTCACACAATCTAGAACCACCTTAGAAATCCCATAAATAAAGATCCTAACAAATGAACGTACATAACCGAGTGAAGTGGAGATAAACTAGACGAATAAGAGAAAGGAGATTAGAACTAAGAATGATTATTAATAACATAAACAAAGAGGATAAAAAGAAACAATGATCCTTTACTGATTGGGTGTACGTAACAAACAGAAAAGGAATACAATGCACAAAATAGAAATGAGTAGGGCGACGCTCAAAATAAGAAAGAAAGAATGAAAATTTGTCTGGAATAAAACATGAAAGAACAAAATGGATATTTGTTGGGTTACTGAAGGGTTAGGGTAGCCTTTTACAGCCTGAGTTCAAAATGCAAACGACCTGAACCTATATCAAGTACGACCCGGAAATGAACAAACAAGCCCAAAAACGAGTAAATGGCTCAAACACAAAATAAACCAATCCAGATACAAATAGGTCGGTCCAGAGACCAACAAATCAGTTCGAAGGCCCATAATTACTCAAAATGAGTCCAAACACACGGACAACTCAAATACTGCTAACTAAGTCGACTCAAGGACGAGGTTCACAAGGAGGGTATGGATCCATGTTGGGTACATGGATGAGTTTGGTAACAACCATTACTAAATAATTTTAAACAAAATTTAAAATTCATAAAAAAATATGAAAATTCATTAAAAAAATGAAAATTTATGAAAAATATTGGTAACTATTTGGATTCTATTGTTTCACATAAATTTAAAGATTGTTTGATGAATGTAAAAATTAGTGAAAATAACTTAAAATTTTATTTTACAAAATCAAACATTTCAAGAGAATAAAATAGCAAAATAATAATGGACAATTGCATCATGAAGTCTTAAAAGATTTTTTTTTAAAATCTGAAAACCCAACTTTCTAAGAATCAAACTATAGCATTGGTCGTAATCATTCGACTTTCACGTAGTATGTGTGATAATATGGGAAATTTCTTTTGATGAAGGATCACTGTTTATAGCTCTAGTCAATCCACTAATTTTATAGTTTCTAGTCAATCCACTACTTGCAAGACTTCATATTGAGACTTCATTCTTAGAGAAACAAGTCAACTCAATTAGATAAATCGTCTCAAACTCTCATGTATAAGGTATTGTTTAGGAAATAAATGCACATATCATGGCTCAATGCCTAATAAAACATAAGTCAACATATAAAAAAATAAAATTTATATAAATTATTTTAAAATTAAAATATACATATTATTTTTTTTAAAGTTAATTATATATAAAAAATTAATTATTTTATTTTCAATCAGCAAAACAAACAGACTTTGCTAGTATTAGTCCCCCTCTGAGTTTCTTTTAGTCAACAGAATTTTGGGAGATTTTGATTCCAAATCTTAGAAGCAAAAGACGTTGGGAAGGTAGAAGAAATAAGGGAGTGAATAAATAAGGAAAAACCTTTTCTATAAATAAATAAATAAATAAATACATAGATATAAAGCAAATAGACAAAACGTAACAAAAATAAAACAGCAGTTTGCTCGCAACTCGCAAGCTGTGACCAAAAATCAAAAGGCAAAATCAAAGAGGCGAGGAAACAGCTACAATTTTGCAAATGTGTATCCGATTTTGCTGCAAGGCTGCGACGGTTTCCGGCAAGTAGTGTGAGTTTGGAGCTTATCACTTGCTGTGTGTGCTGTGGTGTTACTGGTTGTGAATCCGAATCACAATAGGCAGGAAAGAAAAGGGGAGAAGGAAAAGAAAAAAAATGATGGATGATCTGCGATTCCGTCGCCCGGTCATCCTCTTTTGTGCTCTTTTACTGGTAAGGATATGCTAGCTTCCATCGTCGTTTCTGCCGTGTGTGGAATAGTTTTCGGAGTGTCAGTGGTTTCGATGGTCTTTGCTTTTCAGATATTGTTCGTTAGAGTTGAATTCTTTTTTTTATTAATTTAATGGTGAGATGACTGATTGATCAAGTTTTACTCGTACCAGTGTTGCTGCGCTACCACGTCGTATGGGTCGCGTAAATCCAGCAGCTCCTCCTCGGTTTTTTCTTTGTTTAATCTCAGGGAGAAGAGTAGGTTTTGGAGTGAGTCTGTAATACGCAGTGGTAAGCCCTTCCACTGTCGTCCGTTTCCGGTGTCTTCTGCTTCTTTCTTTCTCTGTGCGCGCTGCTAACTCGCCTGCTTCATTTGCTTAAGGACAGATTTGGATGATTTGGAGACTTCTAGGTCTGTGAATGGGGGGGCTTATAACTACACTGCTGCTGGTAATTCCTTGTTTCTTTATTCACTCTTTTCTTTACGTTTGTTAAGGGATAGGAGACAATGTGTTTTTGCATATACATGCAAAATAATTTGCTTTAATATCACTAAAATTAGCAGTTGAATTAATTTTTTTCTAATCCCATTCTTATCTTCATTATGCAAATATTTCTCCAGGGAATATTGCAAACTATCTAGCGCTTCAGGAAGTTGATTCTATGTACCTTCCGGTCCCTGTGAACTTCATTTTCATAGGATTTGATGGAAAAGGGAACCAGGGTATATGCCTTGATTGCTTATGATTATATTCTCAACCTCCGTAGTTTTATTTTCCTTCTCCTTCTCCTGCTCATTCTTTCTCTTTATAGAATTTAAGCTCAATGCTGAAGAACTTGAGCGCTGGTTCTTGAAAATTGATCACATCTTTGAACACACTCGAGTCCCTCAAATTGGAGAGGTCCTTACCCCATTCTATAAAATTAGTGTAGACAAAGAGCAGCGCCATCATCTTCCAATAATCAGTCATATAAATTACAAGTAATGCTTCTCCATCTCTTACATTTTTACAATTATTAGTTAATATGCTTGTACATCTTAACTTGTGATTGGCTTAGTTCCCCTTAGTGAAGTGATTTTCTGTTGCAGCTTTTCAGTTCATGCCATTCAAATGGGTGAAAAAGTCACTTCTTTATTTGAGCATGCTATCGCTGTTCTAGCCCGCAAAGATGATGTCTCTGCTAACAGGTAAAATATATATCTGGTATCAAGTCTCTCTTTGACTTGGAGCTCACTAAAGTTTTATCTGACAAATAACTGATCTTGTTGACGGAGCATGGGAAAGTCATCTGCAGAAAAGAAGAACAATAGGGAAAGTTGTTCCTCCCACTTATTTGGTGATTCATTTGTTTCCAAATCCTCGAAAATGTACTTGGGAATTATCAGACATTTAACTAATAATTGTTGAGTGTTTAAGCTTTTAAAGTAGTGAAATTGAACTAATTCATTTAGATGGCTAACTTCCTAGACACTATTTTGATCACAGTCTTTAATCTGTCTTACCATCATATGTTATCACCAGGAGAGAGGAGAAATTAATCTATGTAACTAAAACTATAGAGACTGATTTTCTTTTCTAAAAACTCACTTCATTCAGTTTACTTATGGTGATTTTTTTTTTCTTATTTCCCAGAGATCAGCAGGATGCTGTTTGGCAAGTGGATGTGGAAATGATGGAAGTTCTTTTCACTAGCTTGGTTGATTATCTTCAGCTTGAAAATGCATATAATATCTTCATTTTGAATCCCAAGAATGGCTTAAAGGGAGCTAAATATGGCTACCGGTTTGTTCTAAATTTCCTGTAAAGTTAATAAGTTGTGGATAAATATGACAAATGGCTTCTTCTACTAAATTTTCTCTAATCTTTATAAATTTCCAGACTGGAAAGACTGAATTACCAAGCAAGCATGAACATGATTCATGCCAAATATTTGGCTTGAATTTCATGGATAATATTAAAATACTGGGTGCATTACCCAAATTGGTTCATGGAGATGCATTGCAACTTTGCACATAATTTTCAAGATGTTACCATATGAGTTCTAGTTCTATATGCCTATAATGATGACAGTATTCTTTGTTTTAGTGGTTGCTCTTTTTATTATCTCCCCATTTCTATTTCATAATAGCTGCATGTATTGAACATCGGGTTCTATTTAATTTTTCTCTACAAAAATGGCAGGAGAGGTTTATCAGAGTCAGAAATAACATTTCTGAAAGAGGTAATTTCTGAGATTCTTTCATCCTTTGTTGAAGCAAGGGAATAATGTGTTGTTTTAGAAATGAAAGTTTATATGGTTGGTGTTTTTATCAATTTCTAGCAAAATGATCACTGTTATTTATTTTTTATAGTCTTTATTATTGCTGCCCTATAATTTCTGCAATTTTATATTACTTTCAATCTGGATTTCATACAACTTTTAATCTCTATTTCTTTCATTATTAGGATAAGATGTTGCAAACAAAAATTCTTCAGGGAGGCATTATTCCAGAAAGTATCCTTGGTATGGCCAATCCCCCAAGATTTTCCATTTTATTGTTTTGATATTTCATCAGTGCTACTTATTTACTAGTACCATTTAATCAACATTGAACATTGTGGCTTTTTCTTTTTGCAGCCCTTGACAAGATTAAGAGGCCTCTGTATGAGAAGCATCCCATGACAAAATTTGCATGGACAGCAACTGAAGAAATTGATACGGTTGGTGCATTTTTAGCTTAAAATCTTGGTTAGGTCATGTTGTTGTGCATTTTTATGAGATGTACCTTTTCACTAATGTCTAAAATTTGATGATAACTATAGTGGACGAACTAGCTTCTAGCATATTTTTCAAATTCTTTTAGTCGCCATATTACTGTCAATGGGGAGATTTTTGAATAATTTACTAGAACCCTAGTGCAGATGACGTGCCCTGTCAAGCTTTTACCTTGTGGATAAGTAATTTGCTGAAAATCTATGCAGGTGAATTCTTTAATAGTTTTCCTTGAATCAATTATGAAATAATATTGAAAGTTCTTACTTCCATTGGCACTTGAAAGCTAAGAGGAATTCTTATAACCATTCAAATACTTGGAGGCCCATCCTATTTTTCCGATTCAGTTGCATGATAGCCTCAAATAATTGCAAGTCTAAGCTGATTCCTGAAGGAGTTGTGGGTCCATTTGCTTTGATCCTTAATTTTGAGCCTGCAGGTTCTCCTGCCAGCTTTTGGCATGATGGTGTAGATTTTACTTCCATAGGAAAAATCAGCCTTCTGAGTTGAATTTTGAGGCTTCTCTGCTCATAGTAGAAATTGCGAATCTCATACCTGATGCAGTTTTGCATTCCCTGGGTAATTGCATGGTTATGTGCTGTGTTAGTTGAATACAAGTTCAAAAAGGAGCTGGGTTGGTTTGTTTGTTTATCTTCTGGTTTATTTATTATTGTGGCGGACTTCCTCACTGCTGGTTGACTGTCAGATCTGCAAATCTTGTTTTGAATAGTATTCTGAAACTGTAGTTGTGAGCAGTGAGGGAAAGAGGAAAACCTAAGTGTTGCTCCTAAGGTTTTTAGGAGCCATGAACTGGGATCTCAGTTTCAAGTTTATTGAGAGTTACAATTGCTGGCAAAGTACTTGGACTGGGAGTCGCAATTGCTAGCAAATTTGCTGGTAGGATACCCAAAACATAAAATTCTACCGAGTAGTGTTCCTAATCTTACATGCACTTGATCTGCTAGTAATCATACTAAGGCCAACAAAACAAACCCTAAAATGCAAAATAAAAGACTCAATGAATCACTTAGACCGGCTGACTGCATCCCGTTCCAGTGTGATGGAATTCACAAATATGCCTTAATGCCCAAATTTGGAATTTACAGTTTCTTTTAACCTTTGGAATTGTTGTGATCTTGCTCATCGCAAAGTATTTTTGTGGAGTTCATTGAGCAAATTTTAGTTTTACAGATTCTACAGTTTCGTGATATTGATATGGTGCTTGTCCTCTGTTGTAAAAGAAATACATGAGGAAAATAGTATAGGACCACAAGTTCTATTACAATCAACTCCCAATGAATTTGGTATCACCAGGAAACATTTGAGCTCTGGTACTTCTGTAACTTTTTGGCAGGAATCATCTTATCCATATTTCTTCGTTTGTTAGCACTTTTAGGTGAATTTGCTTGCCTTCTGTTGTAAAAGGCAAACATGAGGAAAAATCAAATAGTGTAGGACCATGGTTCTCATCCAATCAGCTCTAAATGCATTTGGTAGCTCCAGGAATCACCATACTCAATTGGCAGTAAACTATTGGCCTTTCATTCCCCTTATAAATTGTTAATCCCCTTGACACAGCCCTACCTTCATTAGCTACTGTGATTGCGTAAGGTGTAGCCTTAACAATCTTTGCTCCAGCTTGGCAGTTCATAGATCCATGAAACTGTGCAGCACAGTCAAAGTAATCAAATCTTTTTCTCCCATTTCCCCCAAACTGTGATGGTCCATACATGTAATTGCTTCGAAGTGACATATCTCTGGCACATCCACTCCCAGCTGTCCATGAACACTTGCTGAATTGTCACCTGTGCCATTCGCTTGACTGGATAATCTAAATTCTCAAGATTTTTTAATGTAGCTAGGGTGTGTATGAAAGTCTTCCTTTTCTTCTTGTCAGGTTGAGTGGCATGAGATTTGTCTGGATACTCTGAATAACATTGAGAAGCTCTATCAAGGAAAGGAAGCTTCTGACATCATTCTATACACAGTTCAGAAGGTACTAACTCCTTTTTCTTTCCCATATATGTGGTATAGGAAGCAAGTTCTGTGGGATGAGCCTTGCATGCTACTTATATTAAGCCATTCTTGTTTATTTCCTTATGGTGAAGTTACTGAAAGGGAAAAGTGAAGATGTGAAGGTGCTTCTTCAAAAGGAGTTGAAATCTGGTGACTTTAGTGATTTTCATGAAGAATGCCTCACGGATACATGGATTGGAAAGGATAGGTATTGATCTCTCTCTTGTCTCCAGTGGCAACATATATGGGGGTTTAAAGTTGACTAAATTCCCATCATTCTGTACTAGGTGGGCATTTATTGATTTAACAGCAGGCCCTTTTAGATGGGGTCCTGCTGTTGGTGGTGAAGGTGTGCGCACTGAACATAGCTTGCCAAATGTGCACAAAACCATTGGTACTGTTGCAGGTATTCTCCGATAAATGTTTTGAATGTTGTGGACATGGTTTGCACAATGTTGTTTGTCCATGTCAGGATCTATTAGAAACTTTCATGCTTTTGGCATTAGTCATTTACCTGTGACTGCACTTAAACCATTGGTGCTGTTTTAGGTATTCTCCGATAAATGTTTTGAATATTGTGGACATTGTTTGTATGTGGTTGTTTGTTCATGTTGGGATCTATTAGAACCTTCTCTGCTTTTGGCATTAGTTATTTACCTGTGATTCATGGAGTTATTATGGGTTTGGATATTTTTCTTATTTTAATTTATGGAAATGAATCTTCTTTTGCATCCTGTGGAACACTCTGTACTATTGTTTTCTGACCCATTTACTGAACTGGCAAGAAATCTGTCAAATTTAGTGCATTTTCAGTTCCTAGAAAAAAAAACTGTTAAGGGTCAAAGGTTCTTATATCGAGCTCAAGCCTCATATTGGACCAAATTGTGTGATGTATTATTCATGTCTTCATTGGCTTATGTATCTGTTGTATAATCTATTTCCCCTTTTTTTGTTTCATCCAGAAATTTCTGAAGATGAAGCAGAAAGCCGCTTGCAAGATGCGATTCAGGAAAAATTTGCGGTATTTGGTGATGTATGTGTCCATATTGAAATAAAAGTTTGTCAATATCCTTGATCTTCTATTATCTTCTCCTTGTTGTTAGGAATAAAGAAAATATCTGCATGATATCTTGATGGTGATTTTGAAGGTAGTTCCTTAAGACGTGCTTTGTCTACCAGACATTATTTCTATATTGCTTCTAGGAATGTCAGCTTGCTGAGCCTTCCATTTCTTAAACCAGTTAAGATCATCCTGTGTCACCTGCTGCTTTTTTGCTGTAATGAAAAGTAAATGTTGGAAACTATCTCTGATGACACAGTGCCGTAGTCTTCAGATTCATGGATGGTGAAAAGACACAAACTGATTGTCTTGAAACTGACATTCATATTTGGTTTACAGTGTATTGTGCAGTGTAAATGACAGAGGAAATGATTGGAAATTTAAACATGTAGTTTTAAGCATGTTATCCAAATTTCTCTTGTTGGAGAAATTATCCAATTTTGATAGAAATTAGTTTAAATATTACAATGCAACACACAGCTATAATATGAATTTCGATTAAAATATTACTTTTGTATTTTGATTTTGTTGAACTTCAAATGAGAGTAATGCCTTCTTTGTTTTTTTGAAGAAGAGAGTAATGCCTTCTATCAGCCTTTTAAATGATTTTGAGAGGACTTCTAATTATGAATGTTGATTGGTTGTACAATGCATAAACATGCCTCTTCACATCATCTTAATTTATAGATTACCAATTCCTGCAATGGTGGTTTCCGTGATTCTTAGGAACTGCTCCTTGTTTTAGTCTCTGGTCACTCTTCACTATCTTGTTGTTTGAGTCGATCAAATATATCAGTTCTTTGAGGCTATCTTCCATTGACTCAGCTCCATTGAATGGAGGATTACTGTGCTAAATTGTTGCAAGACTTGAGTTTAAGAATGCAATGGACTGTGGCTGCTAATTACATCTAGTGTATCAACATTATTGCAATCCTGGTGCATCAACTACAGTTTGCAAACTATTCTTAAGTTTTGTAGCTATTTTTTTTGTTTTAATTTATTACTCTTAAATGTTGTAGAAGGATCATCAGGCCATTGATATTCTCCTAGCAGAAATAGATATTTATGAGCTTTTTGCTTTCAAGCACTGCAAAGGAAGGAAAGTTAAGTTAGCACTGTGTGAAGGTAATATTCGTCATTCTTCTCGAGTTTTGGTTTATAAGTTGAAATGTATAAAAAGTTTTTTGGTCATTTCAGCTTCTCACCAATTGGTAATCCGACGTGAATGATAACTTTTATGTCAATGCTGGAACGTAATATTTCTTAATTTCAGAGCTTGATGAGAGGATGCATGATTTGAAAAATGAGCTCCAGTCTTTTGATGGTGAAGAACATGCTGAAAGTCATAAGAGGAAGGCCTTAGATGCATTGAGACGTATGGAGAATTGGAATCTATTCAGTGATACTTATGAGGTATGCTTCATTATCTCTCCATTTAGTGACTTTTGGTATATTTACTATAGATGCATATGAAAAGACTCATCTGTAATTTCATACTGCCCAAAAGGGATCTATGATGAACAAAGAATTGTCTGATTTTCAAGTTTTTTTGGTTCAATAATCCCATACGGTGAAAATATTCTGTTTGTTTTACATGGGTAACTTTAGCATAAAGATATTATTTTCTTGAATAAATTGTTTTTTGGTTATTTTTCAATAAATTATTTGAAAATTCTTCTGTATTATCTATTTGCTAAAACATTCTTAAAATTGTTTTGTGTAGGAGTTCCAAAATTACACGGTTGCTCGTGATACTTTCCTCTCCCATTTAGGTGCAACATTATGGGGTTCCATGAAACATGTAATCTCACCATCTGTTGCAGATGGGGCATTTCATCATTATGAGAAGATATCTTTTCAGTTATTTTTCATCACACAGGAGGTATGGCATGCTTTTCATTTTTTTATTAAGGAGGCTTTTCAGGAGTTTAAATTTATTTCCCTGTATTTTTTTAATCCAGAAAGTTAAGAGTGTTAAGCAACTGCCTTTGGATATTGATGCTGTAAAGAGCGGGCTTTCCTCCTTGAAGCTATCTTCACAAAAAATTATGTTCACAGAGAATCTGTATGTTTCCTGGATTACTTCTTTTCCGGAGTTGCTGTTCCTATTGTTCTGTTTGTAATAGCAATTGATTAGAGTTATTTATTTAATTTTAGTATTATGGTCTTGATTCTTCTCTTTTCTTTTTTCTTATATTGGAACAAAGAAATCATCTAGCTATATTATGCTTTTTGTAGGCACCAGGGGTGTATTTCCTCTCACATAAATTTACATTTCATTCTACATAGGTTAGGTCTCTCAGAAGATCCTGCACTAGCAATGGCTTTTTCAGTTGCTCGGCGAGCAGCAGCAGTCCCATTGTTGCTTGTTAATGGGACGCACAGGAAAACTACTCGATCCTATATTGATTCATCCATCCTACAGTATCAGTTGAAGAGGCAAATGAGTAATCATGGTTTCCTCAAAGGTCATATCTCACATTCAAACTATTAATTTCTTGTATGCTCTCAAGGTATTGTCTTTGTCGGGGGATGCCATCTTTGCTGTGAATTTGAATTTTTTTTTGTGATGGAGGTGCTTCCATCAGTATATATTCTTTTCTACTTGCTAGCACAAATTCAATTTCATCAATCAATAATGCCAATACTTGCAGGTAAAGTGTGTATTTGTGGATTTGTGTGTATGCAAGATGGGTGGCTCTGTGTATGTTGTTCAGTGTCTTTTTCTCAATTTCTATAACTCTATGAGATATATGGTCTGTATCCTGTGCATGACCCATGAACAAAACCCATTCGCAACTTCTGATTACTTAAACCTAACTAAATTGTTTGCCCCCTTAACAATGCAGGGTCACATGCCCAAAGCAGGTCCACTCTTGAAATTCCTATTTTCTGGTTCATCCATAGCGAACCACTGTTAGTTGACAAGCATTATCAAGCAAAGGCACTTTCTGATATGGTTATTGTTGTTCAGTCGGAGCCTTCCTCCTGGGAAAGCTACCTGCAATGTAATGGACAGTCACTTTTATGGGATTTAAGGTCAGAAAAAATTGTTATATTCTTTGGGTTTCCGTTTGAATTGGTTTCTTCTTGAGCACTATAATTTTTAGTTAAGTAATTGGCAAGAAAAATTTGTTAAACTTCCAGAAGATGTGGATTTGGAATCCTCTCCCTATGGTCCTCTTTGTTGCAGTTCCTTAGGGAACTGCTTTATGCAGAGGTCTTCTGCTTTGATTTTCTTTTGGGTTGGCTTGTTTATCATTCTATTTTCATTATGTCTGTGTTTTTCAAATGAATTCTTGAGAACAGCTTTATTATAACAAATGTTAAAAGCAACATGAAATATCTATCTGAAATTTAACTTGATTTCTAGTGTGCTTCAGTGTGTGCCATTTTTGCCTGAGTATGAGATATTTAGTCTTCTTTTGCATACTTCTGTCTGTTGTATGGTTGAACAATATTCAGTTGTACTTATCTATGTACTAGTCAAATTTAACTTCAGTAATTAAGAAATGAAAATAAGTTCTACTAAATAGCTTATAGAATGCATTTCCATATAGAAGCAAGAATAAGTTAAAAATAATATCAGAGCAAGAAATCTTTTGGCCAATTTGGTGTTGATAAAGTCTCAGAAAAGGCTGATTTCGAGGGCAGGACTTAGCTAGTAGAACAGGTTCTCATAACTTGGTCAATTTTGTTATATTTCAGAATCAGCGAAAAAAAACATTGCCTATGAAACTTTAGTTCGATTATTTTTATTCATTTAGACAGTAGTTTGAGATAATATCAGAGAAATTGATGATATTTTGAGATAATGTGAGAGAGTTTGATAAAATATTTTTTGGGGATCATTTCCACCTGTACTTTGTAGTTTTGTTCTGTCCAAGGGGCAGATGCACATTGTTTATTTTTTCGTTTGTTTGTGCGTCATTTGTTGCCACTATGTTTTCTTTAAGAAAACTACATGTTGCTCTATTTTTACCTCCTCCACTTTCAGGAGGCCCATTAAAGCTGCTATGGCTGCTGTTTCTGAGCATATTGCTGGTTTACTTCCCCTTCACCTTGTCTATAGCCATGCCCATGAATCTGCTATCGAGGTATTCACCCTTGGAGTTCAATCGCTTACTGTGCTTTGATTTAGAATATATGAAATGATGGATACCCCAAGGCAAACTGATGAATTCTCTTTTCTAAATAGCTAAGATCTGTGCTGATATTTTGTGTGTGTTTTGTAATCCTTGTAAATGTAGATGTTGAAAAATGATAGTTCAGAATCCGTTTAAAAGAAGCTATAATATGTACTATGACATCTATAAAGTCTTCTTCTTTTTCTCTTTTACTTTTCAGGTCAGGTTGGGATTTATCATGAGAATATTGTCTAAACTCTGAATTTATGTGAAGCATCAAATCCTTATTGTTCTCTTTCTCTCACAAGAGTCACATAGATGCTTATGTACTTGCATATGCAGCTACCATGTACACAAAGGCATTCTTCGTGCTCATAATACGCTGAGTTTGTATCTTCTTGATAATTTAATTGCCAATTGCTGCTTCATTCTCACAGGACTGGGTATGGTCTGTTGGGTGCAATCCTTTTGCGATTACTTCTCAAGGTTGGCAGATATCACAGTTTCAGCTGGATACAATTGCTCGAAGCTACATCATCACAAGCCTGGAAGAGTCTATTCAACTTGTTAATTCAGCCATTCACCGACTACTAATGGAGCGTACTTGTATCCTTTCAATTTTGTTAAAATTGAATCATTGCAGAGCATGTGCTTGGTAAAATGCAAAATAAACTTTTTAAATATATGGATTTCGGAATTATTAGGTACGTGTAAAGTTAGTTTCTTTCTTGTTGAGTCAAGAATTTTAACTGGAGCTATGTCTACTAATGCATGTCTTTTCATTATTTGTAACACTTAACGAAAGCCAGCTGAAAAGACCTTCAAACTCTTTCAATCTGAAGAACGAGAACTTGTTAACAAGTATAACTATGTTGTTAGCCTGTGGAGAAGAGTAAGTTTAACTGTTATCTTTTTCCAAGAGCTACTTTTACATTTGTCATCCTTAACTTGAACAATCTATCTCTATGAGGTTATTACAACTTTTTCCCATTTCTGTCCAGATTTCAACTGTTATTGGAGAATTGCGATATCTAGATGCAGTGAAACTTCTTACCATATTGGAGGAAGCATCTGAAGGGTAAGGCACTAAGGACCTTGTTTCAATTTCTGTACCATAAACTTGAAAATTTTGTTTCATCTAAACTTGTGCATAATCTTTATCTATTAGGCGGTGCTTTCCCAACTTAGTTCACCCATTGACAAAATTATTTCCCCTAAAATTAGCTTGTCATTAAAGGTGAAACAGAACAAGGATTAACATTGTAGGGTTTGTAAATTACACTTTCTCAATTGTTCTTTCTTATAATGTCTGTTCATTTCCTGAGGATGATAGAATTTAATTCTTAGAGCAAATTCAATGGTACGAGAATCCCTAAAGAAATTTATTCAACCACTAGCATTCCCTTGATTGTAGAGAGTTAGTTATACCTATAAGAGGCTATACAACTTATGATTAATACAATAACTTATTGCAAGTCAACATTCCCTGTCAAGCTCTTGGGTGAAGATATTTAATTCTCAGTTGTCTACTAGTCATTGAAGACCATGAAAATGTAGTGTATTTGTAAACATTGGCTAGTCCATAAAACATAAGTTTGCATATTAAGTCATGATCCAATTTTTATTTGACGATGTTTTAACCGGTCTCTATAACCATTATTTTTTCATTAAGCAGGCTTATGACTCCCTGTGTGCCCTGGTGTTTGATAAATAATGTGTGTTCTCCTTGGCTTTATTTGTATCCTACTTTTAAGGAATCCTGGAGAATCTTCCAAACCATTTCTCAGGAGATACATTTTTACTGTGCCTTCTTTAACTGACAAGATTTTTCTGACCCTACATCTTGATCACTAGAACCAGAAGGAATGTTCATATATATTTTGTCTTCTAGGTTATCAAGAAGGAGCATTTTGTACCCTCGATTTTTTAAAGATCCCAACTAAGTTAGCTCACAAGCATGTAGTGTCCCAATAGGATTTTATCTCTACTACCGGAACAATCGTTGCCTGATAATCCCCCTCATAAGTCTTAAGCATATCACTTGGCCAAACACAGTACAGCTCCAATGTTCCAATTTATACTATCATTGAAACCCATTTACAGCCACAAGTGTTTTTTCTTCGTAAGTTCGATATGTTCCAAACTTTTGTTCTTCCCCAAGGCATCCAACATCTCTACTTCCGTAACCAACTTCGCAGTTAATATGCTTTTCTGAGTGCATTCCCTAATTTCTTTTCCTAAGACCACTGAATGGTCTAGATCATGACATTTTTTTAAGTTTTAAGCTAGAAAAGAATGTAGGGGTTAAGTTTAGTATTCAACTAAAATTTCTTCTTTGAGTTTGAATCTTGGATTGTGTCAGGAGTTGAAAGCTTCTCCTTATCATCTATACAAACTAGATGGCGGTGTTCCTGAGAATTTATAGATGAAATATTGTCGTCAGATTTGGATTAAATGAAGTCAAAGAAAGTATTGCCATTCATCATCCTCATCTTCCTTGGAGACCTTCCTGGAAGATGAGACTTAAAGAGATATGCTAGATGCTCGACAATGATAACGTCAACTGAGGTGGAAAATATTTTAAAATTAGATAGGATACACCCTGTAGCCCTTTTGTATGGGAATAATCTAGAAAAATGCATTTGATGGACTTGGGATCTAAGTTTCTGGAGAGTGCTACATATGTTTATGAAGGTAGTGCTTTGCGTCAATCTTGGATTGAGCCTCTTTCTATTGTTCCCCGTAAGTATGAAATTTCATCAGCGTTGGTCACCTCATTCACAACGCTTGAAATTCAATAATCTTAGCTCTATCTTATTTTAAACTGTGCACTGATTTGAATTGAATTGAAGTCTGCTCTGGTGGTACCAAACTGATGTAGGACAGGCTTGGGGTGGTATTAATGGTTAGTAAGGCAATGTATAGGTTTGAAACTGTGGAAGAATTTGAAGGTTTCGATTCTGCTGTGTAGCTGTAAACAGTAATTATGGGTACTGCAAAGTAGTGTTTATGCTGAGAGAGAAAGGACGGCTGAAGGAAATAAATTGTATCTAAACGTGTCTATGAAAGCCAAGAAAGCTCCTGAAACTACACATAAACATAGGGCTGTTCAACAAGTCGGGTTGGCAATCACCGATCCCAACTTTGCCATAAAAAATTTTCCGACGGGAAATTTTTCCCGACAACCATTTTCCCGATGTTTTCCTGAGTGTTTTTCCTGTTTCCCGACTGACCGAAGCACGGGTTAGGTCAGGAAATGAATTTACCGTCCCGACAACAACAAAACCAGCAACGAAGAAAATCTATGCCGGGGGGGCGCAGGAGAGGTGTTGAGGCCACCCCACCCTAAGTTAGATCCACCCCAAGCTAAATCACCTCATTCGCCCTAGGGGCCTCGCGACCTGCTTCGCCACCCCTAAGCAGGTGTCGAGGTCCCTCGGGAACGAAGCGGGTCTGGAAGCTCCCCCCAAAGGAGAAAGGAACCTGCTTGGGTTGTCGGGTTTGGGAACCAACTGACCCGACGGCATCGGTAAATGTTTGCTGACCGCCAACTTCGGAAACACCCTCTCCGATCCGATTTTTGGAAATAGGAACATCATCCCGACTGTTTTACTGACCGAAGTCAGGTTGGTCGGGAGATTCCCGTCGAGCCGGAAGAAACTTAACAGCCCTACATAAACGTCCTATTGTAGGCATAAAAAAGCCTGGGTACTTATGTGGCGATTGGTACAAGGATTTATTGGAATAGGTGTTGGTTATCATATTTTTTTAGATTAGTCATCATTGAATGTTGATTATGTATAACCACTTCTGTAACTGTTATTAATGATGAAATGCTTTTGGTTTAAAGTTGAAATACCTAAAATATCATCGCTGTCTGATATGATTATGTAGATTAGTATAAGGGTATATCTGGAAATAAAAAATTAAGAGGGCAAACAGCAATTGATTTTGCTTTGTGATAATTCTATGAAAATAGAGTTACTTGAGTTCGTGCGAACCATATACTTGTTGGCATACGAAAATTGAGCAACACTTTGGCCTACAACTTGGTAAGGAAATAAATATGATGCTCCAGTGTGATTGACGAAAACACTAGTTTGTGCTTTCTAAAATCAATGAATATCAAACAGAGAAATCAGCGATTGGTTTAGAAATCCAATCCAAAACTATCTGAGACCTAGTAGTTGCACTTCTGTTTAAACTGTATCAAATGGAATCAAGCTCAGAATAAGTGCAACATAAATATTTTAAGTATGATTCAGTTTGATATTTTTGGTGTAGTTTATCCTTCTTAGCTGATATAATGTTAGTTCACTGCTTACGCTTGTTCTTTATGGTATGATGAGTCCCTTTATTTATTTTTATTTTTTTTGCAATTGTGTTATAGAAACATGTGGGAGTTATAGAGAATAATCATTTTGATGGAAGAAAATTAACGTCATGCTGTAATATGGCTTTAGTGTTGTTTCAATATCATCGTTTGGGGTGGCAGCAAAAATAAATATTCATTGCTAGATATGCATGATACAGAGTCTCTTTTCTGCTGCAGATTTGCCAGTCAAGTAAATACAACCATGGCCACTCTCCACCCAATTCACTGCACAAAGGAGACAAGATTTCAAGTAGTTTTCGACATCACGACAATTCCTGCGTTCTTAGTTGTTCTTGGTGTTTTCTATATCATTTTGAAGCCAAGACGAGTGAAGCCTAAAATTAATTGAGAATCAGTCTTCTTGGCTGAAGCTGCAAAGGTTGATAGGGGTAACAGTTTTGTGGGTGTCTTTTGAGGGGAACGGGGATTATCCTTTTCTTTTCCCCCATATAGAAACTTTTCTACAAAACAGTTTAATTTTCTGTTTTAGGTACCATATGAGCGAATGTTGAATAAACAGATATGAGAATGTAATCCCAGCGAGTGATTTGAGAAAACCGAATGAGAATCCAGTCGCAGTTTACGCGTTCCAAAGCTATAAACTTCTGATAACAAAATGAAATGATTCATGTAGTAGTACAATAGCAAAATTCCTGAATCTAAAATTTCCAACCATATTTAACCCAATTCATCCAACAGTATCTGTACAGTTGGTTTATTCCATGGGAATGCATTTGAGCTATCGTTTCGATATGGCATGCAAATGCCAAACTTATTAGGCTGTACAATTTTGGGCAATAACCCAGAACAACTCAGAAGCATCCATTCGGTCTAGGAGAGGATTGTTTAGGCTGAAGCATGACTACCATACATATATTCTTCATTCATATATAAAATCTTGATACTCCTCCAAATGAAAGATACCCGTCCCCTAGAGCCACTCCAACACTTCCAGAAAAGTCAAGAGAATAGATTATTGCTAATGTACCAAATTGTAGAATACGCCATGCTTATTTACTTTCCGTGTCCCTAGCCTACTACTTGGAGCTCAATGTAACTAAAGTTCTCTTAGGTCTCGTCCCTTGGTTTCCAAGGGAAACAGCAAAGAGCAGATTGCTGAAATAATGACTACTGACACAAATAGAACAATAGCCTTGGTAAGATGACAACCTGTGACCAACCCAACTGCCACAAGAGGGCACACCATGCCACCAATCCTCCCCACAGCATTTGCCACTCCAGCACCTGTTGCTCTAGATGATGTTGGATATAACTAGAGGAAACCAATATAATGAGTCAGAACAGATCAAACTATCAACTACATCTCATTTCCTTTCCCTGTAAAAAAAATTTGAATATTAAGGATGCAAGCCTTACCTCTGGGGCATAGATGGCAGCCACAGTGAAGGTACCTATGGCACACATCCGAGCTCCAAACAAGAAAGCTGTTGTTAAATATGCCGATTGATATGAAATCAGTGGCAAAAGAAAAATGAATTCCAAGACAAACATCAATGCCATCGAGGCCTTGCGGCCGACTATATCCACAAGTACTGCCGATAAAAGAAGACCCGGAAGCTCTGCCAAACTGGTGATAAATACATCAATGTAGAGTCTATCATCACCATTAGCCGTCAAATGCAAGATAGTTGATGGACATTCTCTTTGCCCACTACCAAGCTGTGAAGTGAGTAATATGATACCATAATATAAGAAGGCATTCCCAAAGAATAAAGCCCATAAGAGCAACGTTGTTAGAATTAGTTTTGATGAGAAAAGCATCAAGAGTGAGGAGAAGCTGGATTTTAGAGTTAAGATGGTTTTACTAGCTGTGGAGACAAGAGGAGTATATTCCGACGAGGTAGGTTCTTCTAACAGTCTGGTTGTAATACCATGAGTAAGCATCCCGGTTGGGAGTTTTGTTTGATTCAGTGAAGCTATTTTCTGCAGAATATCACTTGCATCATGAACTCTGCCTTTTATGCACAAGTAACGTGCAGACTCCAGTACATAAGGATATAGGAGAAGCAGAGAGATTGACGGGATAGACGAGAATGCAAGGAGCCACCTCCAGCTCATTCTTGGCATGACAACCTGTAATAATTAGGGAAAGCCAGAGCTTGTTGAGCGTCAGAATGCCATATTTTAGACTGTTTATGAGACCAAATAACAAGAAAACTGAAACACTGAAAAAAGTTCACACTAAATAATAAGTTACACTCTGAATGTTTTGATTTCACATCATATGCAACTTTCTATCCTTGACTGCCTTAAAGCTACATAATCATCAAACCAAAAGAATTTGAAGCCTCTGAAGAAATAAAATTGGAAATTCAAATTGTATAGTTCAGTCTTCATTAAGCCAATGCCTACTTCATATCTCAATCTTTCATATCAAATAATATACTAACAGGAAATGATACATTTCAAAGAAACAAGATCACAATCGACAGCTACAGAGCTACTTAGTGGCAAAGAGAGGTATCAGGAAAAAGAACACACCCACCCATGCAAGAGAAGCCTCAAAGATTGTGCCAAATGTCCAGAAAGTTGAGAAGACAATCATCCAGGTGCCTCTGTTTGAAGGAGGGACAAATTCTAGGAACCAGGAGTAGAATACAGGAGTGCCACCCAGGCCAAAACCCACAAAAAAACGAAGAATGACCAATGACATATAATTTGGCGAGAAAGAACTCAATAATCCAGCTCCACCAGTTAAAGCTACGCCGAGGAAACCCCTCCTGTATATTGTAAACAATGGCTACACATTGATAACTATTATCGAGAAATTTTTAGGCGATGGATGAGACAATCATACCACGAAATATGCCGTGTATCTAATTATAACTTAGCAAGTGAAAAGGGTTAATACTGAATTCCATATACGATAACAGAAAGAAGAAAAGGCTTGCCTCCTTCCATAGTTATCTGAAATAAATCCCCAAAAATATGCTCCAAGTAACATGCCAGCAAAAACAGTGGTCGTGAGAAGACTTTCTTGGCTTGACGAGAGCCCCCAGTGGGACTTAACCGCGGGTCCAACAAATGAGAGGATCATCATTTCCATTGCTTCAGCGAACAAACCTAATCCAGCATAGGCAAGTGCAAAGCCTTGGAATTTCCCAAACCCCACAGAAGCAAGTGCCTCGTCCAGAGTGTACACAAGCCGCTCCTCATCCATATGGCTATGTTGCCAGTGGGCATGGCCAGATAACAGTTCAGTCAGTGAATAATTAACCAGACATGGAATGATGATATATGTGATATTCTCAGTCTCAACTCAACCAAATCAGAAAATACCAAATTTAAAGTTGTCTATCTAGAAAACACTATATATACCTCAACTGATCTTTGGTCGGTGATTTGTCTGGAGACCCAGAATCCAAACAGATGAAAAATGAGAAGGGAAAAACTAAAAGCAATCACCCTGTCTCTGGCTCGGCGGCGAGGTGGTTATGGCTTAGAAGAACTTGAAGAAGATTGTTGGTTAATGCTGGTTTGGTACCATGTTGACGTGTTACGACAATGTTGCTTCTGAGCCACTACTTGTGTTATAATAAATCAAAATACAGACAATCGACAAAATTGGAAACAACATGTGGCCACTTGATGACATGCACAAACTTTTTTAATAATAAAATATTTTATCTTATGTGATCCAAAATACTCTCCACAGGCGACATCCTCATCGTTATGTCAGTGTCAAAATTTATTAATAAATATTTTACTGTGCGTAAAAGTACTAAATAATAATAATATCTCGCCGCCCACCAATGATATTCAAAGACATGAAAATTTGGGTACTGGGCATTAAATGAAAATAGAGAAAATGTTATCCTACCCAATGACTATTAATAGAGATATTTTGTTGCTGTCTATAAATACTAATCATGCTGGCCCTACCAAGTACAACAACATAATAATATTAATTTCATTTATAAGATTAATGTTATTGGAGTGAAATCCATGTCCAAAAAGGGACAATGGGATAAGAACAAGATCCAGTTGAAGATACCAGAGAAACCACTTAGAACACTTGTAACTAACTTAATGGCTACAAGATTATACATGTTTCCAGTTGTTAATCGTCCATGATTCATGGAAAGTGCTTCCCTTGAATGCTCATTTATCCAGCCACACCACACTGCAGAGTACAAGTCACAGTCGCATCTGATTGGCCCTCATTAAGTGGAAGATGTGCTGGAGAGGCTTCTTGATGAGCTATCGTATCCAGACCGTTGATCCCTCATTACATCCTGACAATAAAATGAGAATAAAGTAAGAGAAATGGATTTGCATGCAGCTAGCTATCCTTTACTCCTTAGCCTGCCAATATCACATTCTGACTCGTTTTTGTTTGTTGAAATTAGACGTGGGACCGATTTGACTCACTTGAAGGACCGGAAGAACGCTGCGATTAGGCGAGCTTCCTGCGCTGCCGCCGGTGCTCATGCTTTCTTCAGCCAGTGCTCTCAATCTCTCAAGCTCCGGTAATATGACCTTGCCTAGATCAGGTCTGTCTTTCTTTCTAAGTTCTGCACATTTGAGAGCCAACTTGGCGAAGGTAATAGCTTCTTCTACGGGCCAGTCGGTAACTGCGGGATCAAGCATATCCTGGAAAGTTCCTTTCTCGATGGACCTCTCCACCTGATGCGTTAAACCCATTGGCGGCCTCGATGTTAGTATTTGCAGAAACATGATGCCCAGTGAGTAAACGTCAGATTTTGTCCCTAGCATTCCTGTTTGCTGATATTCTGGGTCGATATAGCAGAAGGTTCCTGCCGTCGATGTCATGCGATACTGAGTGACACTGTCCATGACAGACGGCGGGACAAGCCTGGCCAGCCCAACATCACTTATCTTGCTAACAAAGTTTCGGTCAAGCAAAATGTTGCCGGGTTTCAGGTCCCTGTGCACCAGCGGCTCTGGCTTTGTCTGGTGCAGGAAAAGAAGACCCGTCCCAATTTCTGCTGCAATCTTGAATCTAAGCTGCCAAGAAAGCGGGGGAGTGTTATCGTTTCGACAGAGACGGTCGTCTAAGCTTCCATTGGCCATGTGCTCGTACACTAAGCAACCAAACTCTGGGCAGGCTCCGAGCAGGAGCACCATGTTAGGATGCCGTATGCAGGATAATACTTCAACCTGCAATTCATAATTCATGCAATTTAACACCTATAAATTAATTTATATCTTCCACGATTTTAAGTTTCCAATTACCTCTTGCTGAAACTGTGACCGTCCTTGAGCTGCATCCGGACGTAGAACTTTGATTGCCACTGGTGTGTGATCCAGGTAGGCTTTGTATACAGGTCCATAACCTCCTTCTCCAATCTTGAGAGAGTTGGAAAAATTCTGAGTAGCTTCTTCAATCTCCTCGATTGTGTATCTCCTGTACCTGAGATCTGACCCTCGGTTTAGGGACCGCAGTGCGGCCTTCTTCTCCTCTGCTTCCCTAAGAGCTCTCATTTCAGCATTCATTCTTTTCTGTGCTTCCAATTCAGCAATCTTCTGAGCTGCTTGCGCTGCTTCAATGGCTGCCTTGCACTTTGCTTTCTCCTTCTCTACAAGTGCCAGTGCAGCTTCCTCTGCTGAACGTGCATCTTCTAGTTTTTGTTGCTCTTCCATTTTCCAGAAGTGAAGATCCCTCGCCTGTTGATATCAGAATTTGATTGGTTCTTTTCCATTGATTTTTGTTTGTAAGGCAATTTGAGCAAGAGACAAAAACACGTATGAGGGCTCATATATATATATATATACCTTCTGTTTTGCTGAAAGTGCCTCTTTGCATGCTGTACTGTACATATCCATTGTTTGCTTGAGTTCTAACCTGAGCCTGCTCATTTCAGCTTCAACATCATCCTGCAAGAGTTCCCATCGAAGAAGCATCAATTAGTGTCTCATAGTCTCTCTGAGATAAAAAAATTGGCATATTTAACCAGGCAACCATGGTTCCAACTCCTTACCACTTTCTGCTGAGACCAAGACATTCTCCCACTGTCCATTGAGCCCGACGAGAAATCTTGCTGCGAAGACATTTCCATTGAATTGTTTCCAGAGGTGAGTGAGCCAAAGGACCTGTAGTCATACTCTGAACCGTTGGAAAGCCTCTCGGCTATTCCAGATTCTGAGTTTTCATAGAATGATGGAAACAGTCGGTCGGTGCTTGGCCTTCCGCTGCTTACAAATGATATATCGTTCTCAGCTAGAGACGACTCGAACGATTTCGCCATAGAACCTCTGCCTCTTGCGAACACCGACCTGAAAGTGTGGGCGTGGTAATCTAGTTATTCTTCTTTCAGGACTAAATGGAGATTTGTTCTTCTTATATTTTTGTCTGAATACGGACCACATGCATAAATATGTGGATACTCAGCTCCAAGTTCCACCTACCTGAATTCGGTTTCTTCAGGGAAGCTATGCGAGGAATACGATGTTCTCTCAGCCGCTGCAAAAGGAATGACGAAATAACTCAGATAATGCAATTTACCAACTGATGCTATTGCATAGCAAGGCTGCCATTTAATAGTACCTGGCTGGCTATTAGAAGACTTATAAGGCAGTTCCATGACATCAGGAACAACGTTGATGGCTTTGTTCTGCAATGGCTGAGTTTTCGGGACAGATGTGACAGGCAGAGGACTAGTCGCTTTTCTTACAGACGATACCTTTCCTTTGAGGATGGTATACACAGTGCAGAAATCCGGTGCACCTTTGGACACACTGGCTGGAATATCTGCGGACTTGAACCTTCCAAGAGGAAAGGAAATTTGTGCCGATCAGAGACAAGTTTGTAAATCTGTCTAAGTTTGGTTTTGTGATAATTTTACCTCAGGAACCCGCCTCTTGATGCTGAACCAAAAACCAAAGCATCAACTCCATTTGTGTTAACATACTCAATCAGCCCTTTGACAACATCTGTCTCCTCCACTACCACTTCGTTACATTTGATCTACATGTGTTAAAACAACAGAAAAAGAATGAATGATGAAGGAAAGAAGGAAAATATGTCTATTATAGTATGGATCCAATACAACTAACTCAATACGCATGCAACGTTTACCTCTTTTCGTTTGCAGAAGCAGCGGTATGGAAGGAACAACTCGTTAGTTTGAGCGTCGAACCTTTTGGTTTGCGCATTCTCATCGGCGACATCATGGGATCCAACTGCATTTAAACCAATTACAGGCATATCGATCGTATGTATTTAACACATGTAAGATGTAAGAAGAAGAAGAAGAAGAAGAAGAACAACCCATGAGAATTGATAACAAACATACAGAGTGAGGGAACTGATCCCGACTTTTGCTTAACATGGACGAGCGTGAGACCACCCTGATATCTGCTCAGAATGTTATCAACAGCCCATTTAAGCCCGTATTGGCTTCCCTTGTCTTTGTCTATGGCCACTGCTATGTTCTCGTATTTTTCCCTGCTAACCTTTTTAGCCATGCCTCTCTTCTCTTCGCTGCTCCCGCTCCTGTTCCCTGTCTTTTCTAGTCTCTTCTCACTGGGTTTTATTCAAAATTTCCAGAGCTTCTCCCGAATATATGCTCGAGGTTATGGTTGCATACTTGCCTCACAACAACAGAAAATGGCGTGCAGATTCTTGTTCTGATAAACAACAAACAAACCGGATTTCTTCTCAGAACCTGCCCGAAACAAACTTCTCCTTTCTGTTTCTCATCTTCGTGGTTGTGAGGATCCGGGAGAGAGCGAGGGAGAGAGGAGCAGCGAGAGAGATTGGAGGGAACTGTGACCCCCTAAAATGGGAGAGAGACCATATGCTTCTTGTTAGTCGTCTTATGTACACAAAACTGCCGCGAAACTATCTTCCCTGATTTGTCTCTTGCACTTTTCTTATGCTGACGTGTCAACCCAAAGTCCAAGTCTTTTTTTTTTCCACCCAATCGTGTGCGTTCTAAAATTGGAATCTGTTCTCTCTATTTGGTTATTTCGTAGACAAGATATGAGGTTTACCGTTAGCTCTTTTGTGTGTCCATTCTAAACCATCCCTTATTAATATATGTTAAATGTCAATCAGCTTCACCCTAATTTTTGATATATGAATAATATCTTAACAAATCCTAAGTTCGATATCAATATAATAAAAACATTATATCAATTATATATATTTTATTTATATCTACCTTGAATCTGCTTAAATATTAACTTTACCGTATAATATAAATTTCAAAATCGTATTAGTCTTACATTTATAATTTTTATTATCATATCTATAAAATTCTTAATTTATATTTATAAGTCAAAATATACGTAAAATAATAAATATAATAAAAATATTATTAAAAATATACCATAATTTTATACTGATATTGCTTATCATAGAAATTGTAAAAAAATAACTATCATATCTATAAAATCTCTACTTCATATTTATATATATTAAAATCTACATAAATATAATAAAAAATATTATTAAAAAAATCGCATAACAATAGTGGAACAAATCAAAAATTAATGAGAAAATTAAAGGATATATATCTTTTGATAAGAAAAAAAAATTGATAATGTACTTACTTAACAATTAGGGGTGAGCAAATGTATCCGATCCAACTATAAATTACCGGACTTGATTGATTTTTGATCAATACTTTTGGATATATTCTTTTGGATATTGAGTATTTTATTCGATCAAAACTTGAAGCAAATAAATATAAATTTTATAAATATCTTAAGAAAGTATTACAGATCTGATAACACAATATTTTGGGAGATAGTTTCTCCTAAAATACGTTTTAAATCAGTTTTAAATCAGTTTTAAATCAGTTTCTGCACTTAAGATTTGATATGAATCTACAAACCTAACCTAACCCGTCTATTTATATTGAATCGTCACCATCGCTCTACTATTAATATCTAACTATTCGCCTTGGAATTTGGGTCCAACCATAATTCCTAAATTACAAAATCGACCAGTCGAACCATGTGCCTGACTAGTCTATAAAATACTTCGTTTATTGGTCTTTCCTTAGCATGACTAGTCCTTTGTCTCGTGATTCATATCCAATCGGTTTGTCCGTATATCTTACTAGTCTGCTATTTGCTTCACCCATTGGTCTTGTCTTGGCATGGCTAGTCTTTGACTTCCCTGTTTATCTCGCACTTTGAACTTAACTAGTCTCACCATAGGTCTCACTGTTCATTCATTTCTTTTATTCATTGGTCTTCTAGTTGCTCGATCGGTCAGTTATTTAACTCATTGGGATTCGTAAAATCTTCTCAGTAGATTGATTGACACCTTTATCACAATCGGTAGTCGATACTATTATTCACTTTATTTAGTTGATTTTCTATTATCATATAAAATGAATCTACAACCAAATATCATAAATAACATAATTTCAAAGAATAATAAATATATATTCGAAAAATTACTGAATAAATATTATTAAAACTAACTGGATAATATTGAACAATTCAATACCAACTGTTACGGAAACTTACCTAGTCTTTAGTCTTACTTGTTTAGTGGAAGAATAAGTCAGATTGTTAGCTTGATAGTGGCTGAAAATAAGGAGATCTAAAGGCTGAGTTTGTTAAAGTCATTCCTATATAAAGTCACCAAAGGAAAGTAATAATATCATTCTATTTTTCCGTCCCACTTCGTTGTTGAGTGCAAGAGCTTATTTCTTTAGTCTTTCCCTTTCTCTTGCCTACTTTTCTCTGTGTGTGTTCAACAATCTGGTAGCGGAGCCTCCTTATTATTTTTTTGATCATCTAGTGTGGTTGAGTGAAATCTCCTTTGTCAACATCATAACCGACCTACAAGTTGTTGGTGGAATGAGAAAATTGAACAACAACAACTACACTACATGGTCAACTTGCATGATGTCTTACATGCAAGGCCAAGATATGTGGGAAGTTGTCAACGGCAGTGAGGTGGTAGAACCAGCACTCGAAGATGCAGCTGGCACACTACGAAAATGGAGGATAAAAGCAGGGAAGGCATTGTTTGCTCTGAAAACGACTGTTGAAGAGGATGTGTTAGAACACATTCGAGATGCCACAACCCCAAAACAAGCCTGGGATACATTTTCCAAGTTATTTTCGAAGAAGAGTGACACAAGGCTCCAACTCTTAGAAAGTGAGTTACTCTCAATATCTCAGTGTAACATGACAGTCACACAATATTTTCATAAAGTAAAGATGCTGTGTCGAGAGATCGCAGAGTTAGACCCACAATCTCCAATTGGAGAGGCGAGGATGAAGCGAATTATCATCCATGGTCTGCGGCCTGAGTATAGAGGCTTTGTTGCTGCTGTACAAGGGTGGCAAAATCAGCCATCACTTGTAGAATTTGAGAATTTGCTAACTGGTCAAGAAGCTATGGCTAAGCAAATGGCAGGAGTCTCAATAAAGAAAGAAGAAGAGGCTCTTTTTGTCAGTAAAGATAGGTGGAATTCTAAGCGGCATGTTGATGGGAGATTTAAGAGGAATGACGATGGAAAAAGAGATCGTCAAAGTGACTGGAGCACTCATGGAGGGGGAAGGTGGAAGTATCGAGGTCAGGGCAGAAAATTTGAAGTACAATGTTTTAATTGCAAAAAGAAGGGGCACATGGCAAGAGAATGCAACTTGAAGAAGAAGACTGTGGAGAGTAATGTTGCAACTTCCAAAGTCGAGGAGGAATGGGATGCTGAGGCATTCTTTGCAATTGAAGAGGGGGAATTAGCCTTTATGGCTATTACATCCAATCAAATTGATTATGAAAAAGATTGGATAATGGACTCTGGATGCTCAAATCACATGACAGGTGACTTGGAGAAACTAGACAATCTGTCCAATTACAAAGGTGGTCGTGTGGTAGTTATTGCAAACAACTCAAAGTTACCAATAGCTCACGTTGGTAGTACGACTGTATCTCCCCAGTCCACTGATGATAAAATGCAACTCCAAAATGTCTATCATGTCCTAGGTATGAAGAAGAATCTTCTCTCAGTAGCACAACTAACATCTTCTGGTCATTTTGTATTGTTTGGTCCACAAGATGTTAAGGTATATCGTGATCTTGAAGTTGCTGAAGAGCCACTAATACAAGGAAAAAAGCTAGAATCAATCTATGTGTTGTCAGCAGAGACTGCATATGTGGACAAAACAAGGAAGAACGAGACTGCAGACTTATGGCATATGCGACTTGGCCATGTAAGCTATTCCAGACTAGATATGATGATGAAGAAGTCAATGGTGAAGGGACTTCCTCAAATTAAAGTGAGAACAGACACGGTATGTGCAGGATGTCAATATGGAAAAGCACACCAATTGCCATTTGAAGAGTCCAATTTCAAAACAAAAGAACCATTAGAGTTGATACACTCTGATGTGTTTGGACCAGTGAAACAAGCTTCCATTAGAGGAATGAAGTACATGGTGACCTTTATTGATGACTTCTCAAGGTATGTGTGGACTTATTTTATGAAAGAAAAATCTGAGACTTTCTCTAAATTTATTGAATTCAAGAAGAAAGCAGAAACAGAGATTGGTGGCAAGATCTGTTGCCTGCGCACTGACAACGGAGGAGAGTACACTTCGACTGAGTTTTCAGAGTTTCTTCAAGATTGTAGAATACGACATCAGTTCACATGTTCTAATACTCCGCAACAAAATGGCGTCGCAGAAAGAAAAAATAGACACTTGACAGAAATATGTCGAAGTATGCTTGATGCTAAAAATATTCCTGGACGTTTTTGGGCAGAAGCAATGAGGACAGCCGCATTTCTGATCAATAGAATTTCGCAACAAAGAATGAAATTCTTATCACCTTTCGAGAAGCTATGGAATGTGAAGCCTACTGTAAGTTTTCTTAAAGTCTTTGGATGTGTATGCTATGTATTTGTACCTGACCACCTACGTAGCAAGTTGGACAAGAAGGCTGTTAGGTGTATCTTTGTAGGCTACGACAGTCAAAGAAAAGGATGGCGATGTTGTGATCCAGCGACCGGGAAGTGTTATACATCTCGTAATGTGATATTTGATGAGACTTCTTCATGGTGGTCTTCAGATAAGGAAGCATTACCAGATTCAAATGTTTTTAAGGAGGCATTAGAAGCCTCTCAAATCCACTTGAGTCTAGACAGTACTGAAGCTGTAGTTGATATCGAAGAAGAGGTGATTTTAAATCCTTGGCAAACCGGTTTACATCAACAACCAACAGAAAAAGGTGGTTCTAGTGAAGAACAATCACCAACTATACTAAGAAGGTCAACAAGAACTAAGAAGCCAAATCAAAAGTATGCTAATGCTGCCATTATAGAAAAAGTGTATGAAGAAGAGCCAGAGACATATGAGGAGGCATCTCAAAATCCAAAATGGATTAAAGCTATGGAGGAAGAGATTGCAGCGTTAGAACAAAATCAAACATGGGAGCTCATGCCAAAGTCAAGAGATGTCAAACCTATTTCCTACAAATGGGTCTATAAGATAAAGTGTAGAACAGATGGATCAGTTGAAAGGCATAAGGCTCGACTTGTAGCTCGAGGATTTTCTCAACAATATGGACTAGACTATGACGAAACATTTAGTCCAGTAGCAAAGCTTACAACTGTTCGAGTCCTACTTGCACTAGCGGCTAGTAATGGTTGGCTACTATGACAAATGGATGTGAAGAATGCGTTTCTACATGGAGAGTTAGATCGGGAGATCTATATGTGGCAACCGTTGGGCTTCCAAAAACAAGAACATCCTGAGTATGTGTGCAAGCTTCGGAAGGCACTCTATGGATTAAAACAGGCGCCGAGAGCTTGGTATGGTAAGATTGCTGAATTTCTTACTCACAGTGGCTATTCAATAACATCAGCAGATTCCAGCTTATTTGTCAAAGTTGTTGGAAGCAACCTAGCTATTGTGCTAGTATATGTAGATGACTTGATCCTTACAGGAGATTGTGAGGAAGAAGTTCTCCAAACAAAGGAAAATTTGTCAATACGCTTCCAGATGAAAGAGCTTGGAGAGCTTAACCATTTTCTTGGTTTGGAGGTTGACCGTAATGAAGAAGGAATATTTCTTCATCAGCAAAAATATTCCAAAATCTTGTTGACAAAATTTGGAATGCTTGATTGCAAGCCAATTTCGACACCGTTAGAGCCAAATGTCAAGATGTGTGCTCATGAAGGTAGAGACTTAGAAGATACTACAATGTATCGACAACTGGTAGGCAGCCTAATCTACCTAACTTTAACAAGACCTGACATCTCATATACAGTTGGTGTGATGAGTCGATACATGCAAAATCCTAAAAAGCCTCATTTGGAAGCAGTTAGAAGAATTCTAAGATATGTGAAAGGTACACTTGGCTATGGTATTTTCTACAAGAAAGGTGTAGACTGCAAATTAGTTGGTTTTTGTGATGCTGATTATGCTGGCGATCATGATACCCGACGCTCAACCACTGGATACGTTTTTCTATTTGGATCGGGAGCAGTTTCTTGGTGTAGCAAAAGACAACTAACAATATCTTTGTCAACAACAGAAGCAGAGTATCGAGCAGCATCAATGGCAGCCCAAGAGAGCACTTGGCTTATACAGTTATTAAGGGACATGTATCAGCCAATGGAGTACAGAATCTCTTTATATTGCGATAACCTGTCAGCAATTCGATTGGCAGAGAATCCAGCTTTCCATGCAAGGATTAAGCATGTGGAGGTACATTATCATTTTCTCCGAGAAAAAGTATTACAAGAAGAGATTGACTTGAAACATGTGATGACAGAAAATCAAGTTGCAGATGTATTCACAAAAGGCCTATCCTGGAGCAAGTTTGAACATTTTCGTCATCAACTTGGCATGGTAGAAGAAGTTAAAGTTGGCATTGAGGGGGAGTATTGAACAATTCAATACCAACTGTTACGGAAACTTACCTAGTCTTTAGTCTTACTTGTTTAGTGGAAGAATAAGTCAGATTGTTAGCTTGATAGTGGCTGAAAATAAGGAGATCTAAAGGCTGAGTTTGTTAAAGCCATCCCTATATAAAGCCACCAAAGAAAAGTAATAATATCATTCTATTTTTCCGTCCCACTTCGTTGTTGAGTGCAAGAGCTTATTTCTTTAGTCTTTCCCTTTCTCTTGCCTATTTTTCTCCGTGTGTGTTCAACAGATAACTCTATTTTTTATAGAGATATCAATAACGATATAAATTGTTAGGATATATGTTAATAACCATGCATTTTTTGTTACATCGACTTTATGGAATAAGTGATTATTTATTCGAATAAATTTTTATATTAAATAAATTATTTATTATGTATCCTTTATCTTATAAAGTAAAATGATTTAGGGTATAGAGTTTAGGTTATACACTAAAGACTAAATTATTTTGTTCTTATAAGATGTAAAATTTGTATTTACAATCTAAGATAAAATTGGATATGTTATCGGTATGACTATAGTGCAAGATTAGAAATGAATTATCTTGATCATAGAAATAATTTTATTCGAACTTCTTATATTGGCACATTTTATATATATTGAATATGACTAAATTGAGATATTGTTTCTTGCTTATAATATAACATACAAATACTATTAATTTGAATATAATAATTATTAGCTACGAATATTATTTTATTATTTTGATTTTATTTAAAGTGAGATTCATTATGGATCAAAAACCTAATAAATTGGATAATAACAATATGTATTATGCAAAATAATAATTGATCAACAAAATCTATTTCTTAGTAAATGAAAATTGATAAAACTCATTTAGAAAGCTTATAATTTTTCATGTGTAAATGCTACAAGTAAATTATTTTAATTTAGTGCATGAAATAAGTTACATAAGAAGTCTAAATGAATAAATAAATTAATTAAACTGTCGGTAATTTAATTTAATTGATTGATTTTTGTAATAAATTATTAGATAATAATTTTCCCACAAAAAAAAAGATAAAGGGTTATCTTGCAGGGAACACAATAGAAGATTATGAAAAAAGAAACTACTCAATGTTTTGGATTCTCTCCGAAAGAAAAATTACAAAGAGGAAAAACCTTAAGTTTTCGACAAAAAGGTCATACTTAATTTAATGTTTGATTAAATATTTTTTTTGTTTGTCCATTTTAAATACATATAATTACCTATATAAATAAGCAACAAACAAGATATGAATATAATAATACAATGTTAGAAAGTAAACCTAGTAACACTTTAAGACCTAAGGGATGTCTAAATACATCTTGTAGTATGCAAGTAATAGTGAAAAATCCTTCTTATTCAACAAGTACATGAACTAGATTTTCATCCCATGAATAAGTGGCCAACATATTTTGTGCAATATCATTATTTGTCTTTCTATATTTAGATTTGTCAGTCATTTAATATTTTGACTTTGATGCGTTTCAACAATGAATTCAAGATAATTCTATAATATTTTGAGTAGTAAAAAAAGATAGTTGATGACAATGAAATAAATTGATAATAATATATATATATATAGATAGATAGATAGATATAGAAATTATTTATATTATTTATCTTAAATATTTTAAATGATAGTTGTTGCAATATTGTTGTGGTTGATTTAACAATACTTATATATAGTTATAAAATCACATGCAATACTAGTTTAAAAAATTTATCATGAGTTGTATCACCTCTATAAAAATTAAACTTAATCATTCAATCCTTTACATGATGGGTCATATTATGCAAAAATACTAACGATTTTTTTATTGATTTGCATCTGGAGAGTGGCTTGTAATGCTCCATTGTTTTTAAGCATTCGATAGAATGTGTAAAATGTAAAAATATTCATCTTAAATTGTTCAATACAAATTATGTCATCATGGTAAACTAATTTATTTTTATATAATCTTCATGATGATAATATGCGAATAGAATTATATTGATAGGTATTCTCGATGATAAACATTTACAATAATAGGATATAATGATACTGTAAAAATATTATAAGTAAAGTCATCCGAAAATTGATAATTTAGACAGTGTCAGTAGTTTCATCACATTTGTCAATGAAAAATTAGGTTGTGATGATAATTTCTATGCATGAAAAGAAAATACCAAATATTAATTATATCATACATACTATTTAACAAGTCCCTCTAGTCCACCAATTATGAGCTAATCATTACACCTATAGTATCATATAATTTAAAATAAATAATATCTTCTATAATTTATCAATAATAAAACAGAATGAATAGTATAGAAGTGACATTTACTCATAAAACGATAATTATTGTGCTCATAAAACAAAATAATAACTATCAACATCAATATTTTAATGGGCAGTTATAATTGTGAAGCGAACACTATAATATATTATAATTTTTCTTGATAATATTATTACAAAATAATTTTATACTATAGTATCCCCAGAGAGTACACAACTGTGTACTCTTGTACACAAGTTGTGTACCTTTTGTCACCCCCGTCAATTTCGATTCCGACAATCCTCGTTTCAATTCTGATGGCCCTCGTACCCTTCTTACAACCATTTTGAGTCCCCCAAACCTATTATAAACCTATTTCACCCAATTAAACATCAAATCATACCCCAAATTATCCCCTTTATAAGTGTTATTCATGGTGTTTACTTACATTATATTGTATTCTTGGGTTTTCAGGTGAAATTATATATGTATATTCTTAAAAATACTTGGAATTGACGAATGATGTTTGGCCAAACATGGTAAGTGCATGGAATCCCAAGATGAGGGGAATATGACTTACCTAAGGGTGTTGTATGGATGGAATATGTGTGACTACCTGATATTTGCTATGGCTTAGCAGGCTTGTGTATATATCTATATATGTGTGAATTGAGGTTGAGTGTGATAGTGTGATTTCTCCACTCATTTTCAGATAACATTGGTGGTAGGGAATTTATATGTATTTTGTAAATGAAAATTAACCACCAATGGACTTTCGGTGTCCCTTAGCGCGAGAGATTCAGAAAGTGATTTATAATCTACCCCGATAGGTTTTTAAGCATAATTGTGATCCCGAATTTTGAGTTCTAGAAGTCCAGAAGCCAGTGCAGGTGAAATGATCATTTTGTCCCTGAAGAAATGGATGTGTGATGGCCGAAAATGGTGTGGAAGGTCTAGTAATCATTTTTGGTTTCATTTCCCTTGATTTATTTACTTATTGGTTCAACCTTACTTTAAGTGATAAAATTCCTAAAATTAAAAAAGGATAATTTCAGAATTTAAATCTAATGAATATCTTCACTTATCTAGCCTTTAAAGTAGAAAAATTAATCCTATTACACCCTACATAAAGAGTAACCAGCCACACTTGCCCACACACACCAAAAACACACAAAATTATCAAGCGATCAAACCCTACACCTTACCCTATTGCTGTCGAAAATTTCCAACCTTCATCCTAGCATAACTTTTTCATCCTTTGTTGGATTTCTGAAAATAATAGCTTATTGGAAAGCTTGTTTTATCCTTTATCTAGCTATCTTGGTTTGATCATCAGAAGGTTATTTCTTGCATGTCAAAGTCCTAATTGTAATTTATAGAGTGACAAATTATGTGATTCTTCCTTTAATTGATTTCTGTTGTTGTTCTTTTTATTCGTATGATTGTTTGGCATCCATTCATGTTTTAAAATCATGAATTGATCCTCTGAATCTTCTCTATACATAAAATCGGCATGCCCTACCCTTTGCCCTATTGTTACCGATTTTGATCAATTGATTAACCTGTTGATTTCTGATCTTGTTCCTTTTTGTAACACCTAATCCTTCTTTGTAAACATGAAATTGCAACCCCTATACATTGTAATCATGAAATCGCAATTTTTTTGTAAACCCTATCTTAGTGTCGAAATTTGTATAGTTAATTGGAGCAGTAATTCAAGTTGAATCTTGTTAAGTTCTTGGCTATCACATCACACATCCTAGGGGGAGGCACCTGCGGCATTTGATAATTGGTTTCTGATAGGTTTGGTAAGTGGAATTGGTAAGGAAATAAGATATCTACTTGATTATTGAGTATACATGCTTAGTTTCGTTTTGTCTTTGCCTTATGATATTATAGGTGGTTCGGATCCTTTGAATAAAGACAAAGGAATAGCTTCTTGTTCAAGGATAAGAGAGGTAGGATCTATGCCTCATCGGTTTCTCCAGAGATCCTTGTTGTTGGTTGTTATTTTCGATGCATGTCATTGTTGATGTTGTATGTGCATATAATGTATGCATGAATTACAGATTGAGATGTGTGATCCCTTAGGCATTTTCGAACCCTTGAGATAGGTTATGAATGCCTAATTGCATGTGTTGTGTGCATTGAACATGCTGATTATGTTCTGACATGATTGAGGATACCCTGTTGTGGTATTATGTCTTGTACTTGATTGTGTGTGCTTGTACGTGTTTGTGTGTGCTTATACGTGTTTGTGTGTCATGATCCTTTTTTGGTGGCCATTCGGGGTAAGCATTGATGCTCATTGGGAGAGGAGAGGTTCTTACTGGTACGGGAGTGGTATGGGTGGCAATCCCCAGCAAGAGCTCGCTAGATGCCTAGTCCTGTGTGCTGACTAAATGCCTTGTCCTGTGTGTTGGCAAGATGTCCTTATCCTTGTGTGCTTTAGATGCCCTAATCTTGTGTGTTGGTTAGGATGCTTAATCTTGTATGCTAGCAAGATGAATAGGCTTACTGATTAGCTTGTGTGCTAATCTTTTATCCTTTGTGCAGCGAAGTCTTGGACAATCAATGTGGAAGGGATGCCCTTTTCCTATTGCCGAGATGATTGATGTGATTTTTTGCTTCTGTACTTCTGATTTTCGAAAGTGTTTGTAGTCCACCCTCGGCCTTAGTTTTGGCCCTAACCCTATTGGTTGATTCTTGAATTGCATGATACCCCTTAGATGTGTAGGGATAATCTGATGTTGCTTGGGAGATATTTGTTTAAGATTTCTGTAGATCTTATGATGTTGTGACCCTACTGAGATTCTTGTAATCTCATCATGTTGTTTTCACTATTTTTCAGGCTTAGGTGCATTCGTCGTTCGTGGTACCAGTGTGTGAGAATCAAGGCTGCACAGTAGGGCGATATCACATCACATTTGCATACCTCTTCCTTGATTACTTGCACATATAACATGAAGATTGATTGGATCACTTTCTAGTTTTTAGAATGTCTCAATTGTTTGATTGTTTTGAAAAGTTATTGGGGATTTACTTGCTGGATTTTTAGATCCCTATGGGACTTGTGTGTTGTGGTTCCTTTGATTAATCATAAAGTCTTTCACTGATGATTTATTCACTCCGTTTGAATCCAAATTGTTTGTCCAATACTATCATGCTCAAAACTTTAAAAACTTAAAGAATGAACATACTAAAATTGGAAATTAGATGGTTAAGCCTTGTGGGATTTAGATAGGTTCTGGTTTTGGGCTTGTTTGGATTTTACGGCGGTAAGGGTCCTAATAGGAGCAAATTATGAAATGTGGGTCCTTATAATAGTAGCCCATGTGAATATGTGTGATTTGTGAGTTGAGAAAACCTATTGGGTTGGTATATATTGTATCATGTTTTACGAAACATACATTGTGCATATTTACTTGTGGAACACCTTAAGTGCATATTTGTATGCATGGATGATAATTGAGCTTTAAGTAACTACTTTTATATATGATTTTTTTGTATGCCTCTATTCCACCGGATGTGCTTATGATGTTGTATCTCCCACTGAGGTCTTTGATCTCACCCTCGCTTGTTGATCTTTTTAGGGCTAGTTCGTTTGAGTAGCCGATTGTCCTTGAGGTCGAGTCTTTCCCAGTGTTGGTCTTAGGGCTGGACTATTGCACTTGCATGTCTTGAAACTCGGTATGTTTGCATTTTGATATTTTCATACTTTGATAATGTACATGCTTGATTTGGATTGTGGTTGTTATTATGGACCCGTTATGGGCTTGTTTTCTTGTTTGACAGTTGTTATGCATGTATGACTCGTATTTTCATTATAATATGAGATATGAGCCTTGAGCACTTTTCGTGTGAATCCATATGGGATTTGTGAGTTTGGGTTTTGTGTTGTATTATTAAGGTCGTGTGGCCTGTTGTTTGTGATTTAAAGTCTTATGTTGATTGTGTGTGCAAACTCCATTTTTTGTTTATGCTGGGTATGATTTGTGACGTGTTATACTCCTTAAAAAGGAAAATTCAAATTTGTATGCATTTTCAAGATTTTGGTTTGTAAAGTTAACATGAGCCTTGTGTGGTTTCGATTGATCTACATGTTGGATCGATTGAGACTCTTCGACAGTGAGGGTCTCATTTATCGAGAATGGGTCATCACATATAGTGAGCATACGGTGACTGCCACACGAAAAAAAAAATGGCTTCTAGGCCATGACACCAGAGCATAACTATCAGGGGATCAAAACAGCATCATATGGTTCCCCGAAGAAACGATGTTGTTTCAATTCAAACGATACCCCCCTTCGCAGGCCAAAACGACAGGCCTCTTTGTAATTTTGACCACCGCGGTCAAAACCACAACTTGAGCCATCATTTTGGCTTTTTATTATATTAATATAATATATATTATAATAATAATATTTTAACTATTTTTCTAAATTCAAATATCTTTCAAAGAACTATAAAAACTATCATATACCTCCGAAAAATATATAGAAAAATTCTATGGACTCTTTATAAGTAGTATTATCCATCAGTACCAAAAAATTATTCTTCTCATGAATATATAAATTACCAAAAATCAATAACCTCAATTACACTTCTTGGAAAAATACAATAATTCTGATTTTGTTTTGAAAAATTTCAGAAAATTCCCTGATGTTTTTAAACCTTAATGGACATATCCAAGATTTTTGAACACCAAAATCATCAATACATCTCATCTTTTTATTTTCAATCATCGATTATATAAATATCAATAATTTTAAATAAATATAATAATTCATAAAAAATATCATTTAACTTCGAAACATTCAAAACCCCATAAAAATTCAACACCAATTCAAAAAAAATGGGCTAAGGCTCACTAACCTACATGATCCTTGATTGGGCTCCCGGCCCAAGCTACTCAAAATTTTCAGGTTCTCACAACAATAATCAAAATAAAATTCATTACGATTATTTCAATTGACAAATTAGCAGATAATAGGTTCAAATAATAATAAAGAAGCATTGTTATAAGTTTTATACTTTGCAAGATTCCTAATCATCTATACGAGCTTGACACCTAAATGAAGAATAATAGAGATACAACATATAAATTAAATTTGTTAAGAATAGCATGATGATGCGATAAGTAAAGTTTTTTAAAAAAACACAGATTGATCTTCAAATAAGGATTTAGTTCAGTAGGGAAAATAATAGAATTACAATAGAACATGAAACAAGATTGGACTTATCGATGAAAGATGCGATTTTAAAAATTATCCTATGTGGAAGGGGGCAATAAAGGCCAAAAGTAATGAAGAATTGCATTTGAAACAAACCATAGACCTGCCTCTGTTATGATTACTTTTGGTTTTTTTAGGTTTGTATACGTCTGTTATAATCAGCAAAAAGTGATAGATGTGTGATTTCGTAGATGTAGATATTTTAGGAGAAAAAAAATAATTAAGAGGTTTTTGTGTGGTTACATAGGAAGGCAGGTTGTTATTTATTAATTAAGACATTAAAAATAAAGACATAAATTGTCACGATCTGGTCCCCGGACCCCAGCCTAGTGGACCCGAACATATATGTGTGTGTGATGGATCACAACTGTAACGCTTGGTAGGACTTCTAGACACATGGTCCAAAAGATGCATATTATTACAAATGATTCATCCACACAACACATATAAGTCAAAGAATTCTCTCACTCCTTTTGGATGTAGAATTGGTTAACTTTTGAACCCCTATGTAGGCTGAGTCTCACATAAATTCTTAAAATCGAAAGCTATGAGTTGAACCAAACATGAGAATTGGTATTGACAACACCAATGAGAATCCAACATCGATAACTTTGACAAAACAAAGAAGACCTAATGTTACGTTGGTACGAAGAATTATTAGTGCTGGTGTTATAAAACTAATAGTGCTGGCTATGTTAGTTTTGTTAATGGTTGTTTGAAAATTAATATCGCGTTTGATGCAAAAGTGATTTCAAATAGTTAGTTTTGATTTAGATATAAAATTTCTATTTTATTTCTAATTAATTTATGTTAGTGTAGGATAGGTTAATCTTTTATCATATTAACTTTTAGTAATTTTTTAGTTAGTAGAGGACATATTAGTCTTTTACTATATTGGGTTTTTATTTCCCTGATATACGGAC
This sequence comes from Passiflora organensis, assembly GCA_019739055.1. NCBI lineage: Eukaryota > Viridiplantae > Streptophyta > Magnoliopsida > Malpighiales > Passifloraceae > Passiflora > Passiflora organensis. Next base: position 2,172,859 of record JAEPBF010000187.1, on the reverse strand, counting down.
AACATTTAAGTTTCTTACATTAGTGGGATTTGCTAAATCAATAGTTTAACAAAACAAATCTAATAAAATAACAAACATAGATTTGCTGATTTGGTTTATAAATATAAAGTAATTGAAACTTGATAGAATTCATAGCTACCTAAAAGGAAAAATAAAAAATATATAATCTTATTGTTTTTACATGATATTTATATGTTTTATATTAAATATTATTTTTAACATCTAAAATTTAAAAACAAAGGAAAAGAAATAACACTTAGCAACTAATCAATAGTAATAAATATGATTATTATTATTATGAATTTTATTTTTTTTCCCTCATATTAAGTGGATTCGATGTACATGGCATATATTTACCTGCACATGAAAAGGAAAAAAAGGGCAAGAATAAAGAAAGATATACATACATATGAATGCAATCAACGTCAAGTCCTCAAGTCCTAATAAATGTCTGCTTGTTAAGTAAATACATAATAAAGAAACACACAGTTCCCTTATGGACTCCAATTTCCACCCTAAAATTACACTCCAAAAAACTTGTGTTTTTTTAACAGCAACAACAACAACAACATTCAAAGTCTGTTTTGTCTCAGAGTAGAAGTCTAATGTTTAACTCAAACTAAATACTCAAGAGAGATTGAAATCATCAGACATTCCTCTTGAAGACCTCACGTCCCCTTCACTTGCAATGCACGAGTGGAAGTCGTCATCGCTATCTTTCTCTTTTATCTCGTTAATCTTCTCTATAGCTTCCTTCAGGTCCACCCTCTTCTCCACATCCGCATCACAACAGTTCAATGCAATCTTCAGTAGTTTCACCATTTCGCCTTCTCCCCCACTTTTCATTTCCACCATCTCCTTGTCAAGCACCACTGTTGTCCAATCTTCACTGGGGATGGAACTCACCCAACCTGCCAAATCCTCCTCTTCGTTTCCTTTACCTTTCTGTAGAAAATTTGATGGGAATTTTCCGGTTAAGATCTCGAGCATCAGCATTCCAAGACTCCACACATCTGTCTTCTTTGTGATCCTACCAAGTTGTAAATATTCTGGGGACTTGTATGCCACCATCAGCTCTTGAGAATTCTCTTGGTTTATCACTGGAACCAATCCGTAATCGCTGAGCACTGGTTCGTAGGACTCATTCAGAAGAACGTTAGAAGATTTAAGGTGCCCGTGGGCTGCAATTATTCCTGGAAGCTCTTTGTAGAGGTATGCAAGACCATTCGCTATTCCTTTGACAATTTTCAGTCTGGTTGGCCAACCAAGGGTCGGCTGGCCAACAGTTCGGTTCCCTGGAAAAGAATAAAGTAAAATATCAGAAGGGGAACATAAATATGGCTATGCATATAATTGTGATGAACAGTAGAAGGGGAGAAAAAAAGGCATACCGTGAAGGTGAAGGGCTAAGCTCCCTCGATGGACGAAATTAGTGATCAAGAGCTTCTCTTCTTTTCTATAATAGTAAGCCACGAGAGAAAGTAAGTTAGGATGGGACAGCCTTCCAATCCTCCTCATATGCTCTTGAAATTCTTCTTTTCCAACATTGTTCATTTGCTTAAACCTCTTAACCACCATGACATTCCCAGAAGAAAGTGCAGCCTTGTACGAAGACCCGAAACACCCACTTCCCAATATCTCAGCTGAAGCCTTGAGCAAGTCAGGCAAATCAAACCGCTCCGTATCATCCCTTATAAAGGATAACATTGTGGAGTCAGACTTCTTAGCATTTTTCGAGTGGCCGGGTGAGCCCTGGGGTCCATGTTCTGATTCTTTGAAACCAGTTTTCTTTCTGAGGTCCGATGGCTCCTGTGGTGCTTCTATTGATTCAGGTGCTTCTCCTTTTTGGCGCCGAAGCAGGATGAAGACAGCTCCCAAGATGGCCAAAACTGCCAAAGCTGCAACCGTGGAAACAACCACATGGGTTGTTGTGCCGGAGTGCTTCTCTGTGGCAGAGACAGCTTTGGAGGTGGTATCTGCAGGTCCACTCTTTGCATCTGTGTTACATTCATTTGATGATTCTCCACAGGAGGCAGTCTCCTTACGTGTACCGCATTCCTTCAAGGGCTCTCCGCATAGACCATTGTTACCTGCGAGCATACCCAATATAGCAGAGAAAATTGTGTAAGAGTATGTTCTAACAGTAACAGCTATAAACAGTTTGGATAAGATGACAATATTTTTGTATATACAACAAACGCACCAGAGAAAGAGGTGGAATCAGTCTTAGCAAGAGATGCAGGGATGGGTCCTTCCAGAGCATTAGATGACACATTGAAGCTCTGAAACTGCTGCTTAAACTCTGGAAGCCTTCCAGTAAATTGGTTCCCTTCAAGTCTCAAATCCGTTAGCTTGGTAAGGGTAGCCAATGAGGAAGGAATAGCTCCTGTAAATTGGTTGTGTGACAAATGCAGTTTCTTAAGCTTCAACATGCCTCCTCCAAAGGCATCGTCTGGAATTACCCCCGAAAACTGATTGTCAGACAAATATAGCGATCTCAGTCCTTGTAGCTGCCTGAAGTCGGGAAAGGAACCCTTGAAGCTGTTGTTCATGAAGCTAAGGGTTCTAAGATCAGGCAAATCCTTGAGTGCTTCCACATCAATCTTTCCCGTCAATCCCATATCCTCGAGTTGCAAACCCCGAATGGAACCTTTTGCACAAATTACACCAACCCAGTTTTTTGCCCCGCCATCCTTGGTGCATGGAGTGGTCACATCACTCCAGTCAGATAAAGCTGTGGCATCGGTCAGGGAGTCCCTTAACTTGAGGAGGATTTGGGCGTCCGTCGTCAATCCCCAAGCTGCAGGGGCCAAATGGCCTGGATATACCATGAGAAATGCCAGAAAAAGCATCATCCCAGAATGTTGATATATGCTTTTGAAATTAATAGCCATTGTGTAAAAGGGTGGTACGCGCACTAGAGGGCCAGCGTGCGCGCCCATTGCAGGGAATGCAGGGCCTCAATGGAGGTCTCTCAGGTTCAGGGACGAAGGGGGAGAGAATGCCAAGGGAATTGGTGAACTTTTGATGCACAGGAAAGGGGAACGGGAAGGAGAGAGGAGGACCCAAAACTATGCCAAGAATAGGGAACTTCATTATATTGTGGTTGACAAAATTTACAGGAGGCCTTGGCACCCCTTGTCTTTGACCAAGTCTCTGCTTCTCCATCAGAGGTGCTTGTCACTTCCACGAGCAATCTTCGGCCTGCCTCAGGATTTGACAGCGAGCTCTTCCTTTCACCTTATTTACCTGTTGAGCTACAAAGCTGGAACACTGCAGATATAATATACGCATTAATCCATTCCAGAGCAAGGTTTTTTTTCAACCCTGACTGTTATTAGCTGTGACATGCTTGTTTCTTTTGACCCAAGTAACTGTATTTCAGGTTATATTTAACAAACTTATAAGGAATAGAGTTTTTAAAGACAAAAGAATATAAATGTAGAGCTGTTCTGTCTTTTATTGAATATGGAAACCAATATACATGCAGCTGTGAAGGGGCACTTCCCGACTAATAAAAAAGCTTTAACAACTTTGATCTGGTAATGGAATGTCTAAGCTTCCTGCTCCTGACCAGTGTCGTTCTAGTTTTAAGGGTAGCCCACACACAAGAATTACAAGAGGAGGAGGAAAAGAATCTTTTAGTGCAAGCCAACGATTGCCCAAAAGCTTTTTCCATTTAATGGCAGCTATGTGCAATGTGGTGGTGGATAAACCTAGACAAAGCTATTGACAGAATCCTAAACATCAAGTAAAAGTAAAACCAATCTATGTATTGACGTTATCAGAGCTACAGGCTTGATTTTGAAGGACCGTGCTCCCAGGTTCTCCATCCAAGCTCATCTAAACGACTTCTTGAGGAGACAGGATCTTGATGCAGCGAACACAACTCACAAACTCTCTGGACATTTACCCAAAAAGGAACAATGTAAGAGAACATACTAACAAGTGACCATTTGCCGCAGCATTTTAATATTGGTAGGGAAATTTCAAACAATAACAAAGCAGCTTTGCCTGACTAATTAATTTCCAGATGATAGTTCGTCTTCAATGACCAGGAGAATGTTCTACAGGGTAAACGATTAGAGATGGCTCACCTCTTTACGCCCAGGAGGAATAGGTGTATCATGCATCTTACTAAATTAAAACGTCCATAAAATGAAACAGCATTTCTATTCAGCAGTTAAAACCCAGAACAGCAACCAAAGCATATTAAAAGCCTGAGGCTAAACGCTAAAGCAAAGAACCATCTTTCCAGATCATTGGTAAGAAAGGAGAAAAACTAGCAGAAATTACAAAGAACAAATAGAACAGTTAGAAGAGTTAAATGGACTTACTCCCAAGGATCATCTCCAACTAGCAGGACATCATTTTCATGATCCATGTAAACAAGTTTCCATCCTATCCTTTGTCTGTCTTCCAGCTGCCCCTCTATGCCAAACATACGAGCCAAAGCTTGCTTGAGCTCTTCGTAACCGGAATAGCGGGTTATATCAATTGACCTCCCCACCGCTCCACGTTTATGGACCTTTACAACGAATATTGGCAAACATGGATTCAGACAAATATATTATATTATGGTCTAACTAGAAGGATCACTTGCTGACTTTTAGGAAACATTATAATGCATAAACAAGTAATAATAACATATTTTGATAAAAGAACATATAATCACGTAAGTAGAAAGATAATTCTCTGATTTTAAGGTGAGAACACAAACATAGACCACAATGCATGAACAACTAATAAGAGCATATCTTGATAGAAGAACATGAATGATACTAGAAGATTTAACTAACCTTTGTATATGTGCGCATTCGTTGGAACTGTGGAGGTGGCATGCATGGTCCTCGATTTGTAAAATTGCTGTCATTGACTGCAGAATCAATTGAATTAACTGCCATATCCAGGATGCCAAATGACTGGGAAACCAGTGGGGAAGAAAATCCATGTTGATGATCTATACAGTTTCCAGGCTTGTCAACCAGGATTTCTTCAGACACATTTTTACCATCCTTACCTAGAGTCACCATGCTCTTTCCTAACAAATTGCCAGAATTCATAAGTATATGAAGCCCTCCATCAACAGTAGTATTCCTATAAGAAATGCCATTTCCAGGATCTGCACAGAGTTCTCTATCATGACTTGCATCTCTCAACAGCATTGACTGCCCCTTACATGCAAATGAGTTGTTATCAAGCTGCATATTGGTGTCATTGCGGGGAAAACCAACTGAAGTTGTGGAAGATGAAGCATCCAGACACTCTGTATGAGAAACTTCACCATTGAGGTATGCTTGAGGAACAGAGAAAGATACTTTCTGATTCTTGGAGATGTTCAATGGGGACTTAAGTTCAGATTCTTGCTGCAGATCTTTAAGTAAATTAGCATTAGAGGACATAGTTTCCAGAGACCTAGGAGATAAAAGTGTAGCAGTGGATTGAGCAATATCCTCAACCAGTGGTGTGCTTTGGCAGGTCCCACTATCTGTCACGGCTTGAACAATCTTTGGCCAATTGTTTGCAGGCAGTGAAGTAGAACACGATGGAAAATCATCTGTTACTTCAGATTGTCCAGCTACAGCAACTGAATTCAGTATACTGCCACATGCTGTAGACAGTTGATTGGTTGTTGAACTTAAGGTCTGCCATATATTTCCAGGCCTTTCAGGCAGTACACCATGCTTCTGTTGCTGAATATTTGCCAGATGGGGTGGGTGGTGGGACAGTTGATCATTGAGTTGGCTAACATTCTTTGTTATCTGCTGTTGAATAATTCTTGACTGAGGTAGTGAGGATGGTATTGTCTGTGTCATTTCAAACAGTTGGTTGGGAGTTAGGGGCCTCGAGAAACTTTGAGATGAATCTAACATCTGCCTGTGTGAATCTAGCTGAAGAAGGCAACCTGGTTGTTGCATTGCAGACTGCTGAGCTAGAAGTGATTGCTGTCTCTGCTGAAGTTTATGTAAAAGCTGAAGCTGAATCTGATTGTCAGATATTTGCGAGTACTGGTTGATTTGATCAGTCCACTGAGATTGCATCAGGCTTTGCTGTTGGTTCTGCTCCATAATATATTGCTGTTCACCCTGCTGCTGTTGGCTTTGAGGAAGGATTCTAGAAAGCTGATGGCTTTGGATAGATGGTTGTTGCTGAAGAATGTTACTAGTTGGGACAGGAGATTGAGATGGCAAAATTTGAGCTTGAACTTGACCAGATGGTAAATTTTGAGATGTCCAATTTTGAGTTAACTGTTGTGTGATATGACCAACTTGTTGCTGCGGCTGTACTATAGATTCTAAAGGGTTCAGCAAGGTTGGCAGCTTAGGAAGCTGATCAAGCTGCTGTGCTTGCTGTGGCAGCTTCTGGGTATTGAACTTGTTAGGCTGAGGTAGTAGAGATGGCAACAAGCCTAACTGACGGGAAGCATCACCTCCAGCAAGACTCTGCAGAACAGGCTCAGGCAAAGACTGCAAATAACTGGACTGCATTGAGTTACCTAGGGAAGAGTTTTGCTGCAGATTCATCCATTCAACCAAGCTCAGGCCAGGAAGTGCCTGGGATTCTTTTGTATGGATATCATCACCAAGCCCAGGCATAGTCCTTTTGAATAAGCTATCCAAATCAGAAGAATTGTCGTCTGTGGATATAAGGTGAACAATAACGATAGTTCAAAAGCTAAATCCATAATCCTGTGTGTCTCTGTGTGTTATAAATCCATACATACAAATTTATATAAACACACACACACACACACACAACTGGGGAAACAGTGACAAGCATCATCAGCATTTTAACTGCCACAGCCATTGTCATAGAACAGTTGGTGAAAAAGAAGGCCACAAAGAAGCATAGATGCTAAATAACTGATTCAGATAAGAAGATATAATCTCTCATGAGCCTGCTTCCTGGATGTTGTTTATTGTTGAATTTATACTGAAATAGAAATCAAATGACATACTTTCCACCAATACAACTGATATGAAGACCCCACTGAAACAAAGCAATAACGGAGCCAACCAAGGGAATTCAATTGAAATGACTTGCACAAAGTACATAAACTTTCCAAAACATATCTGGTACCTGGAAATCCAGGTTGTCTTAGACGCTTAGATCTAAAGAATGGAGGAGGGCATATAAGAAATGGAGATGTTACAGGTTCAATTTCCCATATTGATGCATGATTGCGCCTCTCCCCAGTGGTTGATTCATCCCAACAGACCTTAAGAAAGAAGATAGAGAAACTATCATGATCAAATTGCTACTTTAAATTTGATGTAAAAAGAAAAAAAAAAGCAACCTGTAGATTTCTCCATTGCGAGTTCTTCCATCTTACAGGATCAAGATCGTTGATGCCAGTAATTGTGCCCATAAACCTGCAGCAATTTCACATTTTCTTCGTATTTTCCATTTTCACCTTTGAAATTTGAAAACGTACTAATTACTCCAACTCCATGTTAAAAATAGAGATTCAATATCTTTTACCTTCTTGTTCCTGATTCTTCAGTTTCAAATATCATCCGAAAGCGCATGCCAAGTGAAATTTGATGACCATGCACAGCCCGGTAATACTTGGCTAAAGGAATTATAAATTCCGACGGACTAGCCCTATATGAACCATCCGTGAAGGTTAATCTTCATGTAATTGCAACTTAAGTAGATACCAACTGATCCATTTTTTACAAAAGGCATGCTACTAGAGAAAGAAAGACATAGACCTTGGATTATAAAACACAGTAAAGGGGCTATTGTTTGCTGCTGCATGGGCGGCTGCTGCTAGAACACCTATATGCATGCTATCACTTGACAGCACTGATGATGACAAATTGGCAGGTTGCCGATTAGCTCGTCTGATTCCCAGGAGAAGTTGCTGTTTTTCATCTCTAATAAAGCATATTAAGTTTTCATTAGGTTGATTAAAAGGCTTGTAGCAGTAAGAGAGAAGGTTTCATTATAATGGCTTGTTGCTACACAAGATGACATTCGAATAGAGTGCACAAAGGACTCTGATCTCTGTGAAAGTGAAAAACTTAATAAAATCCAAAGAGACAAATTATTTTGGCACAGGAGGTCAAGGCATGTAAGCAAATCACCATTACCTGATAAATAAAACGGAGTCACCAGCAGAAAGCTTCTTTCCACTAACAAAAAGGCTCCACCCTGTTGTGAGCAAGTGACGCTTTGGTTTCCCTGATTTGAAGAAAATGAGAAGTCAAACAACATAACAGTATACAACCTTAGATGACTAGCAATACAAAAAACAAATCAAAACAGAATTTTCTGTTTCAAATGAAATAAGGACTGTAAAATTAAATATGCCTCGATAGATGTGCCGAAACTTCCATAAGGTTTCATGCAAATCTCTAGCTTCAATTTCTTGACACGGTGTTTGCATTGAGAAATCCTGTGGGAAAATAATAAAAGAAAAAACTGAAAATAGTGTAATATGCCAATTCAAAAATGAAACATTCACCTGTAGGCAGGAAAGCTCACAAGAGGAGGAAAAATCTTCTCGGCAGCACGGCGGGGCACAGAAAAACCTCCATGTGTGCTGGTATCACTTGCTGTCAATGTTTTGCAAAAGAACTCCGTTTGTGGTTTATTTGATTTCAGTGCAAGATCTGATCTCAGTAATCCTTCTCTGTCAAACTGAACACAAGATGCCAGTCAAGAGTAAATAGTGATGACACTGTAATTAACATGTTCTTTTAATTGGAAAAAGCATTGCAGTTTATATTTTGCGATTCTGATTTCAATGAAAAAGCACTGTTTCTCAGATTAAAACCCTCGTGGCTACTCCTTACCGAGGGAACCGGTTGGAGGGTCATCTGAGCGTAGACTTCATCTGTTTCTGGGTCCGCCTAAAAGTAACACACACAATAAGAAGGTGAGACAAAGAAATCGAGGAGTTGCAGTAAGAAAAGGACAAAGCAGGCAAAGAAGTCAGCAAAATTGTACATGCAGGGTGACATTGTGAAGAAGACATAATAGTTTAGCCGGAAGATTCGGATAGTTTGGAATTTGAGCATCCACATCCTTCTTCAATGATGCCGCCACCTGAAGGAAATAATTATGGCTCTCCGGTGAGGGAAGAACCGAAAAGATGGTGAAAATTATAATAACAGTAATCCGCAAAAACCATTTTTATCACAAAATATTAACTTTTGTTCTCCCTTTCTGTCTCTCAGGAAGCAGATTGATGAAAACTTCAACTGAAAGGACAACAAAAACCTAAGCATTTTCAAGGCTGCAAAGATAATTACTCATTGGAGAGCAATATCTTGTCACAGTTAATAACGAATTGGTAAACGCCATCAGAAACCAACAAATTGGCTGTGATGTGCCAGTCACCATAGCAATGAAATGTAATATGCAAAAACAAAACACTGGATGCCATATAACCTTGTAACATTCAAAACGTATTTTCGCTTAGCAAATTTCTTCTGTTCTGTGGTTGCACAGAACAGGAAGGTATGGTATGGTATGCCAATACCATAGCAGTGGTAGAAAGAACTACCAAAGGACTCCAAGTTGACATAACAGATACAAGAATACAACCTAAATACGCTGTGGGCGGCTTAAGTTGATGTAGTAAATGAATGCTACCAGAGCCTTTAAGAGAGAGCAAAGCCACAGTTGGCCGATAACAATATATCAAGGCAAAAGAGAGCAAATATGATGATGGGTTTATGGTGTTATAAAGCCATTATGTCCATACTGATCACACTCAAATTACAATCAATCTTACCTGAACTAAATTTGATTTTTAATCCTGTGAAAGAAGGGCAAAAAAGAAATAGAGAAGTAAAGAAGTAAAGCAAGAAAACCAACAAAGACCTGCTCACTATGGCCTTGAGGGAAGTAAAGGACATGGGTTCCGGCAGCAGGCAAGTTCACCAGTGGCCCTGCACATGCCTGCCACAGCTCTGGGTGTATGCTGCTCTGCCTGGCTTCCCCGGCTACTTCTGCATCATCACGTGTCACCCATTCAGTCGTCAACGCCCACGCCCTATCCTCTTTCCCTTTCATTTTTTGTTTGTTTTTTGTTTCACAAAATTCTTTCTTTTGTTGCACCGTATTATAATTCCCTTCTCCAACAAGAATAAAAAAAGAAATAACAAAGAACAAATTGAAACCCAAATACAGAAGGTAAGGATTTTAGAAATAGTAGATAGAAAGAAAGCAGTAGAAGGAAAAAAAAATGAAAAGAAAAGAAAAAAAGAAACAAGTCTTGGCTCTTCAATCTACTCTCTGCGGTTGTCCTAAACCAAAAAGGGAAAAAATGGAAAGAATAGACATAGAAGGATTGTTGTATGGTTAAAAGCATTTAATAAAACAAACACAGAGTCAAACAAAAACTAAAAGCAAGCACAGATGGATCTCGCCAACACTCATTCCAATGCTTCTAGTTTAGCTTCTAATCATACACAGATATATAACCTTCTCCCTGACGATTCACCGAGCTGCTAGTGGCCGTCGTCCTCATTGCTTTCTCCGGCGATGCCAACAAGCTGATTGATCCAACCCAGCACCCAAACTTCACTCTAGTTTATCCACTTTCTCCTCCTCCATTAGTTAACCACTCCTTCTCTTCTTCTTCTTACTTCTTCAGCTGCTTCCTCTCCGCCCTCTGTGTTCCTATATTTTCATTATTATTTATATTATTATTTTTGTCATCCTTACGTTGTTAACGATTAAACCAAAGGTAATAAAAGGAAAAGAAGTAGAAGACATAAATGAAGTGGTTGTCCTATTTTTTTTACCTTAGAATAACCTAAATCACCTCAAAACAGACAAGAGTAAAAGCTAAACAACGGCAAGAACTTTGGAGAAGGAAAGCGATAAAATGAACAACCACGCGTGAGTTTTCATGTTGGGGAGAGATAAGAAACTGTAGTTTACCATATCATATCATATAATATCATATACATACATATATCAATTATAAACATCATTTACTATGGTTATATGGTTATGACCATATTAGTATACATAAATCCCATAAAGAAATAAAATATCCATGATTGACAATAATCTTTCTTCTTGGAATCGTATCTCACAAGATTAGTCTGCATTAAAAAGACTGTGTGAAGATGATATTGGTGGGTGGGGGTCAAGTTGAAAACCCATTCAACAGAAGGGCCAACCAAATATGAGGAGTTATCATCCAGTCAAATATGAATATTATTCTTTAATTTCGTTAATATATAGTATTCTTTCTCCAAAGAATTATTAATGTAATAATATAATGATTTATAAAAATTGATGTGCCCTCAATTTGGAATATACTAGCAAAGACGAAGAATCCCAAATTAGGGTATGGGAGATCAATTATATGTATTACGATATAGAGAAATAAAAATAAAACAATGATAAAACAACTACAATGTGTAATAAACTCCGATACTCAAGCTCTTTGTGGGATTCACCAAAACCATTTATAGCATTTTCCTTTTCTGTTTTTCTCTCTGCTCTGCGCCCCGTTTTGAATCTGTACTGCTGCATCTCTGTTCCACCCACCTTCTGGGGTGTAGCCTTGCTGCTTCTCCTCCTTCTTTCTGCTTCTTCATCATCCTCACTCGCATCACCTGAATTTCTCTTCACTCTTCGTTTCTCTGTTTCCACCGTACGGGTGGTTGTTTCCTCCGTCAGGCATGCCCCACGTAATCGTCTCTCCTCTCTCATTTTCCATTGCTCCAGTTCCATTACCTGTGAACAAAAATTAACCAGTCATTTCCCTTACTCTCTTCGCTTGTTGTGGATCCTTTTAACTCTCTTGTACCTTTTTTTTTGCTGCAAGTGCTTCTTTGCAAGCTGCGTGATACATTTCCATCGTTTGAGAGAGCTCAATTCTCAGCCTCTTTGTCTCATCCTCCTTACCTTCCTGAAGGATGAAAAGTGTATATTTCAGCACATCAGTTCTACTTTTGTTTGATGGTATATATATATATATATATATGCTTCTAAATTTGTTTGACTTACTGCATTCAGTAATGAGCTATTGAAATTGGGAGGAGAGCTGAATTCGTCAGCTGAAGGCCTTTGCTCTGTGCTCTCCAAATTTGGCTGCCCTGTGGAATTATGTGTTTGTTCAAACCCAGGATTATCATGGAAAGCATAGAATGGGTTGTCAGTGCTTGGCCTGGTAGAACCATCAAACTGGAAATCCATGTCCGCTGCAGCAACCTCATCGTACCATCTTATAGATTCTCTGCACAAGGCGTAACTAAATAAGGTAATATGGACACAAATATGATCCATGGCCTTATATTTTTCCTGCATGTATGCATTCTTATATATATATATACCGTCCGTTTCATGGATTGGCACTTACGCTGAAGAAGCTTCTTCAACGGTGGAGTTACGCTGTGCACGCGTTGCCCCTCCATGGGATGAAATGTCAGAAACTTGAAGCTTTGCCTTTCGCATGCCACAGATTCTTCGTTTGGATATTACATACACAGAGCAGAATGCCGGGGCAAGTTTCAGTATGCTGCCTGGAATATCAGCAGCTCTAAATAACCTGTATATATATATGAAGCTAATTAGTTTGCCTGGAAATTAAGCAAAATCGTTCTCCCCATTCAGACAGTAGGTTTCCTTCAGAGGGGACTGGCTGGTATTTGGCAGTTAATTACCTAGAAAGTCCATTCCTTGAGCCTGCACCAAGCAACAAAATCTCTACATTGTGTCGGAAGACGTACTCTACGATGGCTTTTGCCACATCGGAATCTTCAAGCATGACAGCCTCACCCTGCACCTGATCCAGCAAATAACTTTTAAACAAAATCAATAATTTATGGAGGTAGAAATAGTTAAGCTGCTATTTACAGTTAAACTGATCACTACTTGTATGTGATTTTAATGAGGAGGAATTGAAGGTTAACCAAGGAAAAACAAGTTTATATCAACAAGGTAACCCACTTGTTTTCGCTTGCAGAAACATAGAAGTGGAAGGAACAGGTCTGCGGTGTGCTTTTCAGTATCCATTACCATGTCATCGTTGGGTCCTGCAGAATAGAATTAGAGCAACTGGGTTAACTGGCCAGAGTGATTGAGAGAATACATGCTTCATGTCCATTATTTATCTTGTAAACTAAAGCACAACCTTTTGTATGGATAATCTAACAGGTCCAATTATAAACGAGCCAGGTATAAAGTCCTTAATTTCCTCATAAAAAGATTCATATGGAACTTCCTGAGGATGCTTTCTGTACGTTCTTGGATAAATCATGGTTGAAATGTTCAGAATAGGAGGTTAATTCTGTTCAGGTCGGTACAGGAAAAAGAGCTCTTCTGGTGATAGGCATATAGAAACATATATATAAGTTGAGAGCGATCGATGGATAAACCTGGTGGGGGAAATGATGTTGATACGCTATCTTTAACGTGGAGAATTTTCAAAATCTGGTCTCTGGCAACGATATTATCAACAGCCCATTGCAGGGCATGTAGGCTTGTTTTGTCCTTCTTGACAGCCACGGCTACGGAAGTCTCTCTTCTTCCCTTCTTCCTCTTGGTGCCTTCCATACGGTTCCTTTCACCACCTTTTTTCTGCACTCTTTTCTGTTAATCTGATCACTTTTATTTCAGGACAAAGAAAACAAGAAGAAGACCCTTTTCCTGTAACACTACTAAAGGAAACGAATGGAAGAAGAAGAAAATAAAGAAAAGAGAAAAGAAGGTCCAGGCGAAAGAACAAAAGCTCGATAGAGATGGTTTCTCACATTAGATAAACGTCGTCCATTCCTTTATCAATGAAGCCCGCTGCGCAAAGTTAGTATTATGGCTATTGCCATATGAACAGCCGTGGACAACGTGAAAGAATCCTCGCACGTTATTGCAACATGCTTAACGGTTTGAGAAAACCAACTATTAAAATGTCGACTTCATTCCTTGAGTTCACAATAATCTACACCTATTTATGCTAAAGTATATATCTTCTAATTTTGGGTGCAAAAAGGATTCTTCGAGCTGAGATTTTACTTTTAAAACATTCTTATTGCACTGTCTTACGAACAATTAATTTGGTGCGAATAAAATTACAAGGTCTCCTTAGGTGATGTTGAGATGCACCCCATATATAAAGTGCCGTGGACTAACTCTAAAAAATTTGATCTTGTGGTCTCCCCCTTATACCATCCCTGAGGCGTCGAACCATGCAACCATCTCATGTGATCGATCATCCACAAGTTGCCTCACATCTATGTTGTTTCCTTGTCACCTATCTCAAAACCAAAATTCAGATTCTTTCCAAACCCTTTTCATCTTAACATAGCCATAAAACTGACACACATCTTGATCATTTCTTTAAAAGACAGTTAGCATGTTTGACATTCTAGATGCATTTGGGTTTGAAGGGTGTAAGGCACTTGTATGATGATATAATTATACGTCACCAAAGGTCATCTAAGCTCGCCTAAGAAATTCTGGGTAGCAAAACTATGTTTTATATTATCTACAGTTTGTGAAAACTCTACAGCAAGGAGGTGATTCGTAGACTTTTGCCATATTTTTCCACATGTCAACATATAAGACAAGCATGAGACCCATTGATATACTTCCTATGGGAGAGGCCAACTAAGGAGGTGCGACCACTACATAAAATGCGTCATCCACCGATATGCTTCCCATAGATCAGTGCTTAGCTTTCACGATAAACATTCCCTTTCCCTCTATCAATCACATCAATTTCCACTTTCAGTATTCATTAAGGCTGGTGCTTCTACTGTAGTTCGATCTCGACATGCCTAGGATGAAGATGTCGCAAACAAATCGGCATATGATAGATCCATCATATCATGAAGCTGGAGATAATTGGATAATGGCTGAAGAGGACATCAAATAATAGCATATATGTAAATTGAGAACTTCATCTAAAATCCCTCTTCCAAATTGAAGGTCTACGTGCCACCTGTTATTTATTTACATTTTAAGTATCTATTTTCAACACCAAAGAAACGATGGTTTAGAATTTTCAATCACAAAACCTATCATGCTGGGTCATTCTCAAGAGCAGAGAGTAGTTATACCATATGCTACAACATAATGAAAACAGGCGAATCTTTCCTGACACCAAATATTCGGCAACTAAAATTATGCAAGGAATTCTTGTTGAACGCTGTAAAGCGTACAGATAAGAAACTCGGTAGTACCCTGACAAAAATTCTTACCAACGAGCACTACTGGCCTTCCTCCATCGGGTCCCGATGATGTTGTGACTGAGGTCTAAGATCCTTGTCATTTTGACTCGAGTCATCCGACATTTTGGAAACAGAATCTTCTAGGGCCTCCAGAAAGGATGAGACAGTGAACTTATCTGCCATGTTCAAAATTGTTGACCATCGTTAGTCATAGAATCTACTCATCATATTTGATTAATTAGCCGGCATTACTCTTACAAACACTTCACTGCCTGCAAGGAACATGAGCTTAAAGCAATTGTTCATAATTATTCTCTTTCTACAATGCCAAATTGCTTAAGATATTGAGCAATGGCAATTATCGCTCAACCAAAGATAATGAATACAGTAAGCATATAACAACATTGTTGCCACTTACATTTACTGGGATCAATGCCAAATTGAGTCAAATCTATTTGACCAGTTCGGATTACCTTCAAAGAAAATGGAAAAGAGTTAGCCCTCACTGAAATGCCACTGCTACATTAAAAACTAAAAAAAAAATAGAACAGAAAAAACCTGACTCCCAAATTCTCCCATAGGTAAATGAATCTAAGATAGCGCTTACTAAAATTGCAAGAGTTACAATAGTATCAAGACAACAAAAAATTAGAGAATCAGACACCAAGTTGCTCACATAGGTAAAAGAATCCACTTGCTGACGGAAAGGTGGGCTCTGCAGGAGTTCCAAAAATTCCTGAGGAGTCCAATGACCCTGAACCAACAAAATCATGTCAAACGCACTAATATTAATGTGCAGGAAATTTGAAATACAAAAGTATCTCATACCTCTGGCAAGTATGATGCTAATTTCTCTTCCAATGGCAAGGTCTCAACCAATGGCATTATCAAATCAGGTTTCAGGATATCCCCTAATCCCATGCCTAGTACAAGGGGGAAAATTTTCAAAGGTAAAGAAATGCCCATATAAATGGAATTAATTTCAATAAGACCAAATTGTGGTATATGCCTTAACAGAAAAAAAAAAGCATAAAGAAATATGAATACAGTCACGAAGGCACGACTTGTGATCCTCGACCTTAGGGAAGATTGCTGTACCATGGAGCAAATGGACACATAGTCAATCTAATACTAAACTCAGTTTGGGAAGTCCAGAAGAGTTACTAATAAACAAAGAAAAACAACAATCCTGTAGCCTTAAGTTAACAGATTGGCAATGTCCCCTCATATCTGCTCGTTGATACCATGGACTCTCAATAATATTAGCATATGTCAAAATCATAGTTGATTTCATTGCATAAGCAATTTTTCCATGAGTTGAAATGCAATTCAATAGCTGGAACTGACAGTTGCATACAAACATACAAATCATATAACAATTACCTCCATCAAGGTCCCCAGCAACACCTGCATCATGCAATATCGAATCATGCAAGAGTTGGAGCTCAGAAAAAAGAACACAAGCGCTAAAGATATGGTCAACACACTCTCAAAGCAGGAAATACCTCCAGGCTCAATATTACTCAAGATTCTTTGAAGATCTTCCAATTTCACAGGTCCTGCTGAAGAGGTCACTTCACTAATTACTTCTGTGCCTACGTTTGGGACGACCAAATTTCCAGCTCTGAAATTTGCCAACAGAGTTTGACAAAATGTAATTAGAACTAAAACCAATTTATCTCTTAGAAAATAACAATTACAAGGTTGAGATTAATGAATCAGCAATGCAATAAATATCTTCTTCCAAATGATGATGTTTTCTAGGAATGAAGGCTCTTTCAACACAATTTTGACAGTTGTCAACCAGAACTTTTGGGCCATATATAACTCATAGTAAGTACAAATACCAGAGTTCAAAGAAGTCCAAGTGCATTTAAAAGTAAAAACATCGGAACTATTATTGTTCAAATAAATAGTTTAGAAGCAATCCCTAGCAATTATAGCCTTCTCTAGGCTTGTAGCAACAGTTCTACCCTGACATAATTTTTGGCATGAGAAAATACTGGAGGAAGAATGAGTATCAGATAGGGTAAATTAGAAGATAAAATATTTTTTACTTTGTTGATTGACAATATACTTATTTAATACATATGCTCCATTTATTTCAAATTTAACAAACATATTACTTCTTATTTTATAAAAAAATAATATGATAGAGAAAATCATTTCCAAAAATCACAATTTTACTTTGTGTGCGCTTCTAATAGAATAACAAGAAAAACAACTTATCTGCAGTTTTGGAGTTGCATTTCAATCCTTTGAACGATATATATTCATTACCTATTTCTCTAAAAGAATAGCAAAATTAACGGTGCTATTTATCTCAATACTAAACTCATCAAACATTGAACTCAGTCCAAAACAACATAGTTTTGAACCTATTTGGTATTGGAAACCAAACGACATCCATGTAAAAATTCCTATAAAGTTATGCTTATGCCTTTTCTTATCTCCCATTAAAGTGCTCTTACTTCTGACACATTAAATACAAGTTTTAAAGTCCCAAAATTAGTATTCACATCGACTCTTTAAATTGTCGAGGAACATGACACTAGTGAAATGTAGTCAACCAAACACCTTTAATAAACAAATCCTAGTATTATCAATTGACAAGTACAAAATCAGTATGCAGTAGATAAAATTTTGCCTAACCATAAAAAAATCCTGATTTCACCTGAATGTCAGGAAACAAAAAGATATCGGATTACTCAAGCATTTTACAGTAGATGGAACCCATTGAAATGATGGTTCATGAATCAACAATTTCTTGAGAGTTGCACCAAATTTGGTTGAAGAACTGTTCAATGTTTGTCCTTACACTCATTATGCCTAGCATTCAATAGACTGAGTATTGACCTTATCAAAATCTTAAATCAATAATGGGTTCTATTGATTCCCTAAAGGGGAACCAATTTTAACCCTTTGATTCAGGTTCCTTGAAATAGAAAGTGCAAACCAAAAACATTTTAAACAATTTAAGAGTGGTACTGCAGAACTATAAATTCGAATGCAGATTTTGGGAAGGAATTCCACAATGTATTTACCCTGAACCATGGTTTCTTTGCCTGTGTTCTCATCACAGTTAAAGAAGAATACAGCTACTGGAGAAGACTTTTAGAGTGGGAAGAAGAATGCATGAAGGGATATATAGTTCTTAATAAGAACACAGTTATCCTAATATAAGTCGTAGTAAAAAAAAGTAAGGAACGGTTCTTAATAATTTACTCTTATTTCATCAGTCGAGCTGACACTACAATCAAGAGCTTGAAAGTCATTTTAATCCAATTTAAAACGTAAAGTTACTAAAGAGTGAGAATCCCAGAGTTGTAGTTAATAACATTCTCTGTTTTTGTTTTCAACATGCCATTTCACTTTGAATTAAAATCAGTATAAGTTATAGAGAGGTGGCATGCAAAAGGATTTAAAGAGATAGACCAAGCATCAAATATACTTGAATACATTTTATCATATAGAATTCCTCTTGCATTTCAAGAATTTGCATACTTTACCCACTAAAACCATTTAAAACATAATTCAGGACCAAAATAATACATCCAATGTTGGACAAATCAAAACTGTTTTTTCACGTTTAATGTATGAATATCCATGTAAGTGAACATACTGATACAGAAGATGAAATTCTTCACTTATATTAGATCCTTCAAATCAGACATTTTCCCAAGTTTCAGTTTTATTGAAGTTATCAAAATCTAGGCTTTAACTTTATTCATGATTGAAATTCCAGAGTTCATATGTTGAATAGTCATGTCCCATTTGGGTTTTAGGCTCAAGATCGTCCCAAACTTCAGCATAAAAAACAATAGCTAAATGGATTTGTATAGTTTCTAGAGTCCTTTGTTGGCATTAGACTTCTAAGCTTGATCATTTAATAAGCCATATGTCTTTAATAAGGGACTACTTAATGGAATAACAACCCAACTACTTGATATTCTAGGCGCACTCTGAGTCCACAAACAGGGTAATCTTCCTACAATTCCAGCAAAGAGATAATTTGTTCAATAAATTGTAGTCTTGTGTGGCATTCATGTTGTGAGCAATTCCCAAAACCTACTAATGCAAGGTAACTGGTTGATGCCAATAGGATCAATTTTTATCACAACAACAGCTCAGCTATCTCAGATTCAGACAAAAAATTGTTTGCAACATTACAGAAAGTTATACTGGACTTTAGCTAGTATCTTGGACAACATGCTCAATCAGATTTGAATGTAATTTCACCTTGCTTTTTTTACTGTGAATTTTCATGTTGATATTAAGGTTCATCTCCATATGTTTCAAGTTTCCAGTTGGGTGATCACCTGTTCATTATTTTTGTGATATAGTTTAAATGGCCCATGAAGCCCATAACATATGAACAAAATGAGAGATCATCCATTTTCTGACTACCAGGAATGAATGGCGCATCTAAAATCACATTGAAGTCCCCTCATCCTAAACATACCTTGAAGAGATATCATCATCCAGAATGTCTTCAGATACTTGAAGAGGCATGGAAGAGTCATTCTCTTCTTCACCAAGAAACTCTGCTGGACAAAAAGAAGGAAAAACAAGCAGATGAACAATTTCACCAATAGGTGATAAAGTTGAGGTGGCTAGACATAATGTGAGTTTAAGAGTCAAGTAAAAATAATGACTTGCTAAAAAGAATGTTGCTGTAAAAACAGATAAAGCAAGCACATCCATACAGCATGTTTAGCTGGTAAATAGTAGATCACTCCAAACATGATCTTAGATGAAACTCAAAAAATGCAAGGGAAATTGAAGAAGCATCAAATCTTAAATGACTGAAATACACAGTTTTGATAAGCCAGTTCAGAAAACAACTCTTTCTTCTAATTTTAGTATCAGAGATGGATGGAAATGATGTTTTCCAGCAATCTACAATTTATTTGAGTTTGTTAAGTTTCTTGGTTAATACCTTATATCATTTCTACGCAATGTTATATCTTTCTTGCTGAGGGCATAAATAAAACAAGTTGTCTTTTATGAAAAAAAAAAAGTGGTTATGGAATTTGATCAAATACAAAATTGAGATTTAATTTCACAGATATTTCTGGAACTGTTTCTTCCTTCACCTACTTCTAGTGCGAGTTAGAAAAATACCCTATATAACTTGGCTGATTCAAGAAAAAAATCTCGCTGCTAATCATTGAATAACGAATTGCCAGTTCTATGCTATTCTATTTATAGTTCATGTTCTTCAACTGTTTTCTTCATGCAGAAATGAAAACTTGGATATAAGTAAGGAAAAAAAAACAAGAAAAGTAAAAAAATATAGGATCAGAATGTATAACTGCAAGTGACAGTAAGATATAGCATCCCAATAAAAGTACCTAGTGGTCGATTAATGTAATAGTTTACGGAGCTACATAACTGCGAGTCATTTTCAGCATTTGGCTCCTGAAAGAAATGCGTACCAAAATTACAGAATATGTTAAAATTGCAGAACAAACACTAAATATAAGCTTAAAAAGATCCCAAGGGATGACCTGCATCCAGAAGAAAAACTTTCGGTCGTCTGTATTGAACTTCAAGATGAAAACTCGTCCTTGTGCTTGATTAACCTGATCAAACCAACAATTTGTAAAGTTAGTGTCCCATTCAACATGAAAATTCCCTACCAAGACAAAATTGCATCACATCAAGAAGAGGTTTTTACCTTCTCAAAAACTGCCTCTTCCGGAAAGATGATTTGGTCCTATAATGAATATGTCAAGGAAAAGGCAAGGACGCTGTCCACTAAAATAAATAATAACAAAGAGCATTCCCAATATAGAATCAATATATGCCTTCCGTACAAAGTAAAACCACTCTTCCATACATTTCGAGAATCCAAAATCTCCACAAACCTTAACTCCTCAAACATTGAAACATAGAATCATTTTCTTTAACCAAACTACAAAAATGCTAACGGTTGCCCAGTCTCAGAACTAAATAAAAGCAAAGTCCACAACATAAACAAAAAGAGTACAACCCGACATGCCAGTTTCTGGAGAACATGATGCA
Source organism: Passiflora organensis (assembly GCA_019739055.1). Taxonomy (NCBI): domain Eukaryota; kingdom Viridiplantae; phylum Streptophyta; class Magnoliopsida; order Malpighiales; family Passifloraceae; genus Passiflora; species Passiflora organensis. The sequence continues at coordinate 2,151,692 of JAEPBF010000187.1, read as the reverse complement.
GTAAGATTAACTATTCTTTTGCAAACTAGTGTCAACACGGAGCTGTTTCAAGTATTAGTAGATGAGTGTTGTAAGTAGAGGGAGCATCAAATAGACAACACAAGATAGGAAAAGACAACGATAACTAGGATACATCTTCCACAACATTTTGATTCCGATCAAGCCACTGAAAATGCAGCAGCCCTTCCTCACCCTGCCATAATTTCAGGATAAAAATTCATGTTAAAGACCTTGAAACCCTGAGGTTCAAATTGATGGAAAGCACAAATTGAGACACACACTAGAAAAGGAAAACCAAAAATAAAATAAAGAAAGGAAATCAAGAAAAAGTACCCTAGCAATTCGAACAAGACCTTTACGTGCATCAGGAACGACCCTCTTACTCTCGAAAATCATTTTACCAGCACGGAACTCCAGCATAATCTCCTGCATCACCAATACATATGTGTAAAAAGCAATGGATCGAAAGCAGAATAACCGTTCGGTAAGAAGGAAAGCAAAGGAACGTAGAAAATGCGAAAGACTACCTGCATTGCTGGAAAAGCTTCAGCCGAGGAGGAAGCCATAGTTTAGTAAAACTCTCTTCACTTTTCCTTCTTTCAAAGCTCTATAAACAACTCTGATTTGCTTCGAACCAAGAAAACAAAATCGTAGTATTTTAATTAATGGCAAACCACAAGGGAATGAAAAATAGCGGAGAGAAAGTGTATGAGAGAGAGAGAGAGCGCAAAACCCTAACTAATAAAACGAGATTTGAACTGGGAAGATGATTTTGATCGTTAATACTTCAGTCAAACAACGACAACGAAAGATAATAGTAAAAATATAAACAAAAACCCTAACCCTTTTGAGTGCTATTTTTTAGTCAGTCACGAAGAGCTATGATTTGCCTTGGAGAGGAGTTATCTCATATTACGATTTTAAAGAAAAGCCGGCTAGCGTACGCCATGTCGTCTATTATGTACAGAATTGCGGGGACCGACTGGTCTCCCAATATGACAAACTATTCGTGTGTGTTTCTTAAAAGGAAGGAAATAAAGAGGACAAAGAATTTTTATCTTTTCCATCTAAAATATTCATTTGTTCATAATACCTTTTATTTAGATAGCAAAATAAAAATTTATTTATAAATTTTTAATATATAGGAATATCTAATCAAAATATCACGTAGAAGAAAATGCCATAAGCAGAAAAATTAGTGAAGAAAAAAATAGAATATGATATATATATATATCTTTCCTACAAAGAAGAATCTAATTATAAAACTATCCTCCTAAAGCTTCTATTAAATACCAATTATTTATATGAATATGCCAAACTTAATTTTATTCATTACACTAGATATTTTAGATAATCTTTTATATATTGATCTCAATATTATATATTAATTACATGATTATATAATTAGTATAATTTTATGCCAACCTTTTGCCATCTTTATCTTTGCATGCTTATGAATACCATAGCTTAAATCGGGTAATTCTCTAGTGCTCTCAGATCATCAAGTTGAATTTATTCCAGTGTGAGATACAGTTTTTGAAATGCTCCTAATCAGACACCATCTTGGACCTGTCTGAATTAAAAATTTATAGATAGGAGTTTAATGCCACATACCTCTAAGTTCGTCAATTTATGCACACGATTCCATATGTATATATAATTGAAACTCGTGGGGCGGAGGGGGCGGGGGAATTCCAATCAAACCTTGTCTTTTTCCTTACAGCCTCCTACATATAGAATATTCGAAACTTAAAAAACATTTGTGTTGTGTCTCTAGCTCTTGCTGGTTGTGTGTCTCATAACCAAACTAAACTCAACCCAACAATCTCTAGAGGCTTCCAAGTCTACAAATATATCCAAAGTGAGCTGCGAATTCTTCGTGCTTGGGCATTGTGATATCTTGATGCCTATCTATATGTTGATTTAGTGGTAGTCGTCTTTTGAGCAGAAATTATTTAAAGATGTGGAAGCTGAAGCTTTCGAAAGGCAATGATCCATGGCTTAAAAGCTCGAACAATCATGTCGGAAGACAGTATTGGGAATTCGATCCTACACTTGGAAACCCCGAAGAGCGAGCTCAAGTGGAAAATGCTCGAAAGGAGTTCACGAATAACAGGTTTCAGGCAAAGCATAGCTCTGATGTCTTGATGAGGCTTCAGGTGAGAAGTATATTATAAAACCATACCAATCAGCCGTGTTTCAGTATATGTACATATCTATTAATTTGCAGTGCTCAAGAAAAATCTATCTAATCTCCCTCTCTTTTCTTTCCTGATGCATGTGTGTGAGAAGTTCGCAAGGGAGAAGCCGCTGGAGAATGTGAATTTGGAGCCATTGCAAGTAAAAAGTGAGGAAGAAATTACAGTGAAACTAGTGGATGCTATACTAAAAAAGACCTTGGGATTCTACTGGACCCTGCAGGCTGAAGATGGATTCTGGCCCGGCGATTATGGCGGTCCTTTGTTTCTTCTGCCAGGGCTGGTAAGCATCCTAAAATTGAACTATAATAAGTGAATTTTTAGTTACTGTTGCTTTGCTTTAGTAAGATTATATTTTTATTGCATATAAAAATGATATTATGAGAATTCTACATTGGAAAATAGTGAAATTTATGAAGTTATATATAATTAAAATATATATTAAAAATAGGCTGTATAATAATTTTATAGCTCGCCGTTCACCATACAAGACAATAATAATCGAACAAGACATCTAAATCCTATGTAAGGATGCTATACTATCAAACTGTTTTATATTCAATCACGACAACAATGATAGCCAGTCAAGTTGATGTAATGATTTCCACTTTCTTTCTTCATCATTCTAATAATTGTTATTTTTTTAATCTAAAGTTAAATTATTGGTGACTGAAGAGTATTCTTCCTGTCATACTAGCAGACCCATCCATCCATCCATCCATCCATTTTTCTTATCCATGATGACTTCATATTTCGTGCACATCCATCTTGCAATCCTGTTCGTTGGATTAATACTATTTAGTATAGTAATTTTTCGGGCTTTTAGTGGGCTCTACTACATTATAAATAGTTGCCCCTATCTTTTGGCCGTATCACGTTGGTTAATTATTCAGAATTTTTTATCTTAATTTATTTTTTTTATCATATCTAGATTAGATTAAGATATCTGTTTTAATTATAATTTATTTATCTTAACCTCCACAGGTTATTTCCTTGTACGTAACGGGTGCCCTGAGCACAATTTTGGGTCAGCAGCATAAGTTGGAGATACGTCGTTACTTATATAACCACCAGGTAATATTTATTTTTACTCCTAATTTCTTAATTAATTATTTTAAAACCTAAAAGTCAAATAAATTAACAGCAGTCATTTGGGGTTGGGTGCAGAACCAAGACGGGGGATGGGGACTACACATTGAAGGGGATAGCACCATGCTTGGCACGGCTCTCTCATACGTGGCGCTAAGATTGACTGGGGAAGAAATGGACGGCGGGGATGGCGCTATGGTCAAGGCTAGAAAATGGATTCTTGATCATGGTGGGGCCATTTACACACCATCATGGGGAAAGCTATGGCTGTCGGTGAGTGCCCTTTTTTATATTATATATATTATTTATTTTTTAAAACTATCAAATATTTTATTCTTTCATCTATTTATATTTGGTATAATTCGATTTGAATAATTTAATATCCTATTTCATTTTTCAAATCTATTTTTGGGCACACATTGTCCGATCTATATAGGTACTTGGAGTGTACGAGTGGTCCGGAAATAATCCACTACCTCCAGAGTTGTGGCTTCTTCCTACCATCCTCCCCATGCACCCAGGTTGTAATAGCTTTAATATATATTCTCGGATGTTATTAAAAATGCAAATAAAATAGAGAAATAATCAAGAGATAAATTGCAGGGAGATTATGGTGTCACTGCAGGATGGTATATCTACCCATGTCATATCTATATGGGAAAAGATTCGTGGGTCGTGTGAGTGCTCTTGTTTTATCCCTTAGAAGCGAGCTTTATACCTCTCCTTATCATGAAATCGAATGGGAACAAGCCAAAAATCTATGTGCCCAGGTATGATTATGTGGCATAAATTATGAACATCAATTCCTAGGTTCAAGGTGTTATTTAGCCATTACCATATATTGCATGTTTTTTGCAGGAAGATTTGTACTACCCACCTTCAGGACTGCAAGAGGTGTTATGGGGTTGCCTTTACAAAATTGTGGAGCCTTTACTGAAGAAACGCCCTTTTTATAAGCTTCGAAAAAAGGCTCTCGACATAGTGATGCAACATATCCATTACGAAGATGAAAATTCTAGATACATTTGTATTGGGCCTGTGTCTAAGGTATGTCAAAATAATACCATTCTATTCCATTTGAATCCAATATTAATCTTCTTTTTATTCAAATATCTTGTTCGGTTATGAATCTGAAATCTTTTAATCTTAAAATCCTTTAGATGAAATGAGATGTTATCGAACCATTGACTTGTGGCTAATAATATGTATTTAAAATTATTACTGGTCATGAGTTGGATGACATTATTTTTTGTAAAATCTATAGCACATATAAAATAAAGCAATGAAGGTGGCTGGTCTCTATATATGCATGAATGCATGCATCTAGCACAGGAAAGGAAGAAGTCCCCTAATCCCACTGAAAATATAGGCTTTGAACATGCTTTGCTGTTGGGTCGAGGATCCAAATTCAGAAGCTTACAAGTTTCATCTCTCAAGAATCAAAGATTACCTTTGGATTGCAGAAGATGGCATGAAAATGCAGGTAATTAAACTCTCCACCCCTGCTCTTTTTGTCACTACAGTTGTCTTAATGGTAGTAAGTTAGCATTTTGCTCTTAATTTGAATGTTTAGGAAGCCTTCCAATATAAAAATACTATATTGATAGAGTGTCTATCTCACTAATCAGGTGTGGATTGAAATTCAAAAAAGATTAGTTTTGCAACTGATGGAAAATAAGAGAAAAATGGGATTACATGAGCAACCCTAGCACATGTTGTCCTTTATATTGCAGCACTTGTGTGTCTTTTTTTATTTTATTTTTTGGATTACACGATAAAGATTTTATTAAATAAAATGTGAGATTTTGACAGGGATATAATGGATCTCAACTGTGGGATGTTGCTTTTGCCGTTCAAGCCATAGTGGCCACCAACCAAACCGAGGAATATGCATCAATGCTAAAGAAAGCTCACAATTTTATAAAGAACACACAGGTAACATATAGACATGAAGCTCTATTAATGTCTGTCTTATTAACATGAAGTCAAGCGAATGCTGATTCTACCTGGATTTTACTTAATAAGGTTAGGACAAACTGTAGTTACGACTACAGTGATTGGTACCGTCACATGTCTAAGGGAGGATGGCCATTCTCTACTCCTGATAATGGATGGCATGTATCAGATACTACTGCAGAAGCATTGAAGGTATATATGTAATTATCTCTTTTTATATTTTCTCCTTCAATTTGAACTTACAAGTATAAGGACTGGGATTTCTTAAGGAGTTTCGAAAATGCACATAAATATTATTTTATTAATAGAGATGAAAATTGATGAAAATTATTTTACAGGCAGCAATTATATTGTCTCAATTACCACAAAAAGTTGTGGGAGAAGCAATTGAACCGGATCGTCTATATGATGCTGTTAAAGTCATTCTAACTATGCAGGTATTGATTTTATTTTCTATTAGACTATATCCACATGCATATGCATTCTTGTGAAGATGATATATAACATAAAAAAATTGATATTAATATGTCTTTTTATAGAATATAGAATAAGAATATACTAAGCATATCTCAAATTGAATTGAACTTACATTGCTAAAAAGACAACAAGTTCAATTCCAATTAGGAATAATGTCAACCACTATTTCGAGGAACTTCTCATTTTTATTTATTGATAAAATTATAAAACTACTATTTTGCCCATGAGCCTACGAGTTAAAAAATGCACTTGCCCATGATTAATTTTATATTCTCATGATTACATTTGATTCAATGACAGAATCAAAATGGAGGTTTTGCGACATATGAGCTCACGAGATCATATGCTTGGTTAGAGGTAAATAATATCCCTTTCCACTTAGTTAAAAAAATATTAATATCAATAGGCACTATTCTTCAAAAATAACTATACTAAATAAACTATTCAAATGATATAAATTTTGAGTGTATAACTTTATTGTTAATGTATTGTTTGAAACATATAATTGTTCATACTCCATGTGGTCTAATATTATATATATAAAACTTAAGTTGTTTTGTTAGACTAGCATAATTCCTCAGTAATAGTCTTAAAATGTAGCTCTAATTTGGATATATGTTCTATTATCTACAGATGATCAATCCTTCAGCAGTTTTTGGAGATATCATGATAGACTATCAGTGAGACAAATCATACACTTATATAATAAAAATTGTATATATAGTGTATCTCTTTTTTAGTTTGGAAAGTTAAAATTTCGTAACTTAGCCATACATACATATATAGGTATGTTGAATGCACTTCAGCTGCAATTCAAGGTTTGCAATCATTTAGGAAAGTATATCCAGAACATCGACAGAAAGAAATCGCAGAATGTATCAAGAAAGCAACTCACTTCATTGAAAGCATTCAACGGCCTGACGGTTCATGGTATATGCTTTTCTTAATCCAAGAATGATGTATAAGTTTATTCAATTTTGTCATGAACTTGTGAACGTATCTATATATTGTGAGTAGGTATGGATCTTGGGGAGTTTGCTTTACCTATGGAACATGGTTTGGAGTAAAAGGGTTGGTGGCTGCTGGAAGGACATACCAAAATAGCAAACATATTAGAAAAGCATGTGAATTCTTGTTATCCAAACAACTTGATTCTGGCGGATGGGGAGAGAGTTACCTTTCGTGTCAGAACAAGGTAAACCTCAACTACATGTTTTACGTGCATTCGAATTTGTCCTAACATTTTCTAAGACTTTCTTCTACACAGGTGTACACAAATTTGGAAGGTGATAGAGTGCATCTTGTAAACACTGCATGGGCAATGTTAGCCCTTATGGAAGTTGATCAAGTAGGATATGAACTCAAATTGGAACCACAAAACCATATGAATATTGCAAATCAATGTCAAGTGCATTAAAATTTTTGTTATTTGGTCATGAAAACCATAGGTGGAGAGAGATCCAATGCCACTACATACTGCAGCGAAGGTGCTAATCAATTCAGCAAGTGAAATCGGTGATTTTCCACAACAGGTAACTCATTTGAATATTCTATTTTCTTCATCTTCTCTTGGATGACATAATAATACTTTTTCTCTCTCTCTCTCTCTCTCTTTTCTAATGTTTTACAGGAAATAAGTGGGGTTTTCAATAAAAATTGTATGATAAGTTATTCGGCTTATAGAAACATCTTTCCTATATGGGCTCTCGGGGAATATCGCAATCGTGTGTTGTTATGTTCTTAAAATAATTAGATAGAGATATTGTATTTACATTATAAATACTCAAATATGTACTGTAATATGCTTATTTTGGGATGAAGGTTCGGAGATAATTGACAATACCTAAACACCAACTATTTCTATTATAACGTATATTGAACAAAAACATAAAAATGGTCTCATATAATATATAATATTGTTCATAATCTGGATTAGATCTCAAGTGAGATTGGATGGTGGAACTACATAGATTTATAATTCTTTTTGCAGCATCTTACATGTTAGAACTCAGCGATAGCTAATGTTATGTGATACTTGGATCTATTAATGATAGAAAATTTCTTAAAGTCTTTGATAACGTGCGAGAGAATTAATAAATCCCAAACTAAATCCTTTTTTCCCATCCTTGTAGACTTTCATTTTCCAGAAGGCAGGCATGGCTTTCAGTTTCAAAATATTGTGCCTTGAGGTTGTTTAGGACATCATATACCTTGTTTTCAGGCTATTATATCAGTTGGAAAAATGCTATCATCAAAGTTTCCATTTTTATATGGGCTGATTCACATATAAGATGGATTCACTTGTTCAAGACCTTGTATATACCGTCTGTAGTTCTCCCACATTGTTTAGGCCATATTTCATGTCCAACATATTTGATGAATCTATCAGTGAAGAAAAAATGATAATACCAACAACAAGTTGGCGCAATGGTCTACCACCTATTGTATTCCCTTAACTCGGATAGTACGTGTCAAGGTTGTGTCTTCACATCCCGGAACCCAATATTCATTGCGCGACAACCTCTGCCATAGGCCCACTATATACACTGTCTTGACACTCGACAATGCATATAATAGTCTTACAAGGCTAATGATACAGATTTAAGTGGAGATAATAATTGAAAAAGTTTATTGATATATTATACAACGGAATTACAAAGAAGAAACGATGATATCCGGGTATCATCGATGATTGTTAAATTTATCAAAAATTACTACCTAGGACTTCACTAATTACCTTGGCTCCAAAAGACTTAAACACACTAGGGGAATGTACTATGAACATAATGCTCCTTAGTTTTACCTCAAGTTCAACTATTCAAAAACCAATCGCCTTCATGCCATGTCCAGGAATGAGCTCCTAATCGTCCTTCACCGTTCCTGCACACAAGCCAATAGCGTGGCAAAAGCCTGCCAAGTGAGTGGATAGGAATATATGCATAGCAAAACACATATAATTATTTATGTTAACACATGCATACTGGCACACAACAAACATTTGCATACTCATCATAGCAATCAGCACTGTCACAAGCATAACATAATGCCACATGCAAAATCTCAAGTAATCAGGACCATGACTGGGCTGACAATATCTCTCAGTCCTTTCGGCGCTATAAATAGGATTGGGATCAATCAGTGACACTTCTATATGAGGCATCTTATGTCTCTTGTTATTTTGTATGCTGACTCGATCAGTCCCGATGGGACATGCACTCCTCTTGGCCTAGTTCTACGGACGATGTCGAGGCGTTGGTGATGATAGCTTCACCTAATCGATCCCCACGTTAGGATATCCTGTTTATTCATATTATTTTTATTTAATTAAAATATTCCGTCCTACCTTATACCTCATTTGGCAAATCCATGCCGCACGTCTATACTTAGAGAGCTCTCAAAAGTCGTATAGGTTACCCTATGCTATTGCGATGCTTGATTCTGTCTTACGATATCGAATGCACCCAAACACTTCATATGCACTTCTAATATAATCACATATTCAATCGATGCACAACATAACTCGATAACCGAGCACGAGAATACTTGCAACACACGACTAATTCACAACACAAACGATGATTTCATTTATTAATTCCATACATTTCTTATTAATCCTACTAATGCATATTCATTCATGCCAGTAAATAATATATAAAAAGGGTCTGTCCACTCATAGTTTCCCGACGTTTGAAGTGCCCACACTTATCCTCGAACGTTGGGTCAATCCCTCGAGTTCCATAACCTGTAGGTATCCACCTACACATGCATTCATAGTCGAATCCTTAACATTGCATCCTTAATACATAAACACTCATAAACTTATGCACTTATAACCTTAACACGATGCATTTCTATCCGAAATTTCATACGAAATCAATTCAGATATTTTTCCTAGTTTTTCTTATTTTTCCGGATCTTAATCTATTTATTTAACCTATCAAATCACGTAATTTTCATACAAATAGATTTCTTATCATTTCTAGTATTTATCATAAATATTTGGGAACTGATTAGCGAAAGAGAATGGAGGTAGAGGCATCCATAGTGGATGTTCTAATGAAGGTGGTTGTGTTTGTGGTGATTCAACTTCTGGTCTACATCATCCTGTCAAATTCATCCAGTGTGTTCGCCAAGAACAAGATGAGGTCATTGTTCAGCTTCAAACCTGCTCGTTCTTTAAGCATTCGCCGTGCTTTGGCGGTGATTTCCGACATTCCATTTGGTAGCGATTCGTCACCTTCTCCGAGAGGGGTGGGATCGTCTACCGAAGATTGTCCCCTGTTAGATGAGTATGTCTCTTGAGTGATTGGTCTGTTGGATTGAAAGAAAGGCTGAGATTGTATTTTAGCATATTGCGGTTGTCTATGTCTTTCCTTAAAAATATTATTATTGTATTTAGGTCAGTACAATGTAAATTTTTTTATATGAAAATGATTATTAATATTTACAGTTGATATAATTTGTGTATATCAAACACAAAACACAAGGGGATGTAGCTCAGATGGTAGAGCGCTCGCTTAGCATGCGAGAGGCACGGGGATCGATACCCCGCATCTCCATAACTTTTTATTTCTAGTAAGTATCCAATCCAAATGGGCCAAACACAAAATTTTAATCGGGTCATTTCTTTTTTTACAGGCTCGTTTCGAGATAAGACTTTTTGGGTCGGGCCAAGATGTTTTTTTTTCAATTATCAAATAGATGGAAAATTTAAAAATTCAATCCGACTCTGAAAATATCACTATTATCAAAATCCAAACATAAATTATTATTCAATAAATTGTTACAAAATAGATATGGATAAGGGTTTCCCGACATTATCATAACTTGACAACTCATGCAGGACCAGTTCATTTTAGATTAATCTTGCATAATACATTGCTAGTATTAAGAATTCAACAGCTCATGTTGCTGGATTATAATATTAATTTTGTTATCAGAAGAAGTATTAAAAATAACAATTTATTTATATAATAATACATTCAAATTTGAAAATTATAAAAATAAACATATATTCAATTTTAAAAAATAAAACGTATTCTCCTCTTGTTTGTATCTCAAAAAAAATTAATACCCTCTAAATATGGTAAAAATTATTTTACCATTTTAACGTCAAATGTCGGTCTAGACACGAGCTTCGGACAGTCGCCACCTCAGCCTGGATAAAGAAATGAAGAACACACATTTCTATATTCTCGATACCGAACGTCGCCGATCTTAACGTCTCCCTCCTTCTCTCTCCTTAACGACTCCCTTCCTCTTCTGATGGGTTACCGCCTCTTTTAACATTTAGAAGGAAAATAAGAAGAAAAAGACTTGGGTGTTCTTGACATTAGATTGTAATATTCAGGAGATTGACGATCAAGCTCTGAATCCCAGAAAGAAGAAGGGAACAAAAGATTTATAGAAGAAGCAAAATGAGTTCTTCTTCGTCAAGGACAGTGAGGAAAGTGGAGGTGGTGTCGCCTGTGCCAGCAGATATAGACATTGCCAATTCAGTGGAGCCTCACCACATCTCTGAGATTGCCAAGGAACTCAATCTCAGTCCTAGCCATTTTGATCTTTATGGAAAATACAAGGCCAAGGTCTTTGCTTTTCTTTTCCTTTCATTTTTGTTTCTTTCATTCGTTTGGCTCTTTGTATATGCTCACCAACCCCCGTTCATTGTATGATACCAGTTCACTTGTTTTGGTGAGGATTGACTTTTCCCCCTTTGGGGTTATGATTCTATCTTATTTGGTTTTGTTCTGATATCTTAGCGCATGATTGTTTTGGATACTTTTATGAAGCGTTTTGGATAAAAAAAATCTCTAATTTTCTCAGTGTTTCGAATGATTTTGTGTCAATGAGTGTTCTGGATGCTAATGGTTTCGATGCATCAGGTGTTAACTCCGCATGATTGGTTTTGCAGGTATTATTGTCTGTACTGGATGAGCTACAAGGATCAGCGGATGGGTATTATGTGGTGGTTGGAGGGATAACTCCAACACCACTTGGGGAGGGAAAGTCCACTACTACCGTTGGCCTCTGCCAAGCCCTGGGTGCATTTCTTGATAAAAAGGTCTCTTTATGAGCTACTTCGTTGCTTTTTTTTTTTTTTGGTTTCATTTTGCAAACTTATATAATTTTATTTGTGTCCATGATGCTCTCCGGATATGTTCACTAGATAGCATATGCAAGATTGGATGCTGAAATGCTTTTGCTTGATTTGGAAAACACTAGTATACTGTCCGACCATTTAATAAGATCGTAATAAATTTATTGAGTGCCCCTATGGCAGGATTGTGCAGCTTTTCCCTTTGCAATGATACTAATTTTCTATTTGACCTATATGTTACCTACAAGTTCTAGTTGTGATAACATCAACTTGCTGTAAAAGACATACCTCTGTTTATCTATTTACAACTGAGTTTTTCTCTGAAAAGAATAAAATAATTTGAGGTTACCTTTTTCATGGTTGGCTGAGAACCAGGAAACTATCAGTTTTGTACCAAACTTGCATCTTGGACATGGGTTTGTGTGAAATAGCAATTACTATGTGACGGACAGATTGCTCAATTGGTTGGTTTATATTTATAGCCTCTTGTATTTGTTGTTGTTGACTTGTTAGGATAGAAGTTATGGAGCAATCTACAAGGCTGTCATAAGCTCTTTGTAGCTTCTTGCATAGCAATTGACTGATCGATGAGCTGCTTATAATCAAATTTGATGTCCCAGATATATACTCTTACCTTAAATTGGATGTTGACTTAAAGTATATTATTGTGCTTCACAAAAACCTGGATATTTATGAGTACAAATAACCTACTCCCTTCTCATGCATCTGAGATTTGTTGCTTATTGAATAACTTGTCAAAATTAATTTCCACTCTTCTTCTTTTGATGACATAGTTTGTGCTTGATGGCAGTAAGTTCTATATACAGTGGATGCTGTGGTTATTTTATACATATTTTTCATATTTGGTATAGAATTTTATATATCCTCCATGGTTGCAGTGATGCATAGACTTGCGAGCTATAATCTCATCTTTTTCTATTGTTAAGTATTTTTCCTCTGTTTTTCTCTATTATGGTATCAGGTTGTCACTTGCGTTCGTCAACCTTCACAAGGACCAACTTTTGGAATTAAAGGGGGGGCAGCCGGTGGTGGTTATAGTCAAGTGATACCTATGGATGAATTCAATCTTCACCTAACTGGAGATATTCATGCAATAACAGCTGCAAACAATCTCCTAGCTGCGGCTATTGATACTCGGATTTTTCATGAGGCTTCCCAATCTGACAAGGCTCTTTTTAACCGATTGTGCCCCCCAAATAAGGAAGGAAAACGAAGCTTCAGTGACATTATGTTTAGGCGTCTGAAGAAGCTTGGTATATCCAAGACCATTCCTGAGGAGCTTACACCTGAAGAAGTGAAGAAATTTGCAAGGCTTGACATTGACCCTGATTCCATTACATGGAGAAGAGTAATGGATGTCAATGACCGGTTCTTGAGAAAGATTACTATTGGCCAAGGTTCTGAGGAGAAAGGGATGGTCAGAGTAACTGGATTTGATATTTCTGTTGCCAGTGAGATAATGGCAGTTTTGGCCCTCACAACGTCTCCTGGTGATATGAGGGAAAGGCTTGGGAGAATGGTTGTTGGAAATAGCAAGGGTGGTGACCCTGTAACTGCAGATGATCTCGGTGTTGGAGGTGCTTTGACTGTCTTGATGAAGGATGCAATCAACCCTACTCTGATGCAAACCCTTGAAGGAACTCCCGTCTTTGTTCATGCTGGTCCTTTTGCAAATATTGCTCATGGTAATTCTTCAATTGTTGCGGATAAGATTGCATTAAAGCTAGTAGGATCCGGTGGTTTTGTGGTAACCGAAGCAGGTTTCGGTGCGGATATTGGAACCGAGAAGTTCATGAATATCAAGTGTCGATACAGCGGGTTAACTCCTCAGTGTGCTGTTATTGTTGCAACCATCAGAGCCCTCAAAATGCATGGTGGCGGGCCACAAGTTGTTGCTGGGAAGCCTCTTGACCGTGCCTATACAACCGAGAATGTGGCATTGGTTGAAGCTGGTTGTGTCAATCTGGCAAGGCATATTGCAAACACAAAGACTTATGGGGTGAATGTTGTTGTTGCTATCAATATGTTTGCAACTGATTCCGAAGCCGAGCTTAATGTAGTTAAAAATGCAGCTTTGGCTGCCGGGGCATATGATGCTGTTATCTGCACACACCATGCTCACGGTGGGAAAGGAGCGGTGAGTCAGAATTGCACATTCTTGCTGTTACTGCACTCTAATTTGAGGTCCTGATGAGAATTTATGGTAGAGAAAAGGGGTGGTTTTAATAATTTTGATCAATTTGTGTCTTCAGGTGGATCTTGGAATTGCAGTTGAGAAAGCCTGCGAAAATGTGACACAGCCATTAAAGTTTTTGTATCCTTTAGATATTAGCATCAAAGCGAAGATTGAGGCAATAGCGAAGTCTTATGGTGCCAGTGGAATTGAATACTCAGAACAGGTAGTGCACAATATCTTGTTGCACAACATAATGCTTCAATATCATATTGGTTCTTTTCATTTACCTGTTATACTGGCATTGCAATTCCAATTCCCAAGTTGCGGGATTATTTTTCCGCAGGGAAAAATTGTCAGACTTTTAAGTATGTAAATGTGATTACATCCATTAATTAACCCAACCCCTTCTCTTCGTGAACCAGGCTGAGAAACAAATTGAGATGTACAGCAAACAAGGGTTTTCAGGTCTGCCAATCTGCATGGCTAAAACTCAGTATTCGTTTTCAGACAATGCATCTGAGAAGGGAGCCCCAAGTGGGTTTGTTTTGCCAATAAGGGATGTGAGGGCAAGCATCGGAGCTGGTTTCATCTATCCGTCAGTCGGGACACTGAGCACCATGCCTGGGCTTCCTACCAGGCCTTGCTTTTATGATATTGATCTCGACACTGCCACCGGTAAGGTCATTGGTCTCTCCTGATGAAGAAATAGCTCTCGCAGCTTGGCTGCAAGGACTCTGAGTGTGTCCTCCTTTTGTGTGTTGTTACTTATTATCATGGCTTCTTATGTTATGTTACTCGATACAATTACCGAGCAAAAATAAAAGTTGTCATAATTGTTTCTGCTTTCAACCTCATGGGATCGGATAATGATCTTAACTGTCCTGCTTCTCTATCATAGCCCTGAATTCAGTGCTGGGTCACAGAAATTTTCCATTTCCGCTAGCCACGAGACACGCAATACGTTATCATACAGCATCATGAATACATCCATATGGCATCTGAATTGACCCCTCTATACAAAACTGAAAGAGCTTGTTATTACAGTAACCATGACGCCTCTGCATTAATGGGCCTATTTACAAATGTGTACCCATATAATGTGACACCTTTTGTCTCTATAATTCAAATATGCTTGGACGACAAATCATTAACAATACAGCATTTATGATTTGTGTGAGACCCAGCCCCATAAGAGGAGTCAGGTTATCCAATCCCACATCAGAAAGGAGCGGGGGAGTTTTTGGGCTTATATATTGTGTGAGTAGATCATTTGTAACAAGATGCATCTAGTCTGAATTACGGCTTACAGCTTTTGCGCTCATGCTTAAACCCCTTTTGTAGGGTTGGATCCTGTCATAGTAGTCAAAGAAGGGAACTCTGAAGCTTCCAGGTATATGGATTGTTTGAGCGTAACAATCTTGAGGAGAACTCAGCATAAGTCTGATTTAGTAGTCACTCAAAAAGGAATTGAATCCGTCAATTCGCCCAAGTTTTTGTTGCTGGGAAAATTTGACAGATAAAAATGACTAAGAGGGAGGGTTTTGCCGATGTTTGCTAATTATCTGAGGATGGACCCCGTCATAGTAGTCAGAGAAGGGAACTTCCAGGTATATGGATTGTTTGAGCGTATGTAGACAGGACCTTCATTGGCACGCGTCCAGTCCAAACACAGTGAATATGGGGATATCCTTCAAGGCCATTCATCAGTCTCTACTGCCTTCCCAGACATTAAGACCAATTTATCCCGAGGAGAACTCGACATAAGTCTGATTTCGTAGCCTGTCAAATTTTCCCTGCAACAAAAAAATCATTTCTTTTTTTAGTGACTACCTTATACTTATGCTCAGATCTATCTCCTCGGGATAAAATTGACTAAGAGAGTTTTGTCGATGTTTGCTAACTATCTTTCCAACCCTTACTTTTTGCAAATTTAGATTACATGGTGGAAAGAACACACCAACAAACTCAACTAGGGGGAAAGACATTTGCAAATTCTATGCGCGTGGACGGTGCAGTAGGATTCAGTGTCCCTTTCTTCATGTAGACGTTAAAAAAAGATCATTAGTTTGGTCACGAACAAGAGACCAAAGCTCCAAAAGCTCCAGCGGTAATGCTATCGTGCAATCAAGAAAGAGATGTAAAGACTGACGAGTATTTGTCCAAATTCCCAATATTTTACGGTGATGATTTATCACTGTTGTCAAACCTCAGTGGGCATAGTAAGGTAAAATGGTCTTTCTTTTGCTATCTTAATAATTAAATTAAGTTTCCCTTACTTTGAAAAAAAAAAAATTAGCAAGGTACTATATATAACTATTTGGTATTGCAAAACATTAGGGATGTTCAGGTTCACCTAGCGTAGCTGGATATCTTCTAACATTGAGTAACATGACTTTACTGATAACATTAGCCGAGAAGCGGTGCAAGCTATGACTTCTCTCACCTCCCCAACTCTCCCACCTCTCTCTAATCCCAAACCAAACACCACACCAAATTCAGCCTCCAATCCAACTTCTCAACTCAAACTCGCTGGCGGTAGGAATGTGGGACCATCATCAGAATTCGGCTTGCATCGTTTGGACACCCCTGTCACGTTAGGGCCTGGACTCTCCAAATGGATACCAGCTAAAGTGTTTAGTGAGGAACGATATATCTCATATTTCATCGAAGGTATACCAGAGGATTGGAATTCCAATAGGCTCTTCAAAGAGATATCTGACATCGAGCCTGTAACTGATGTGTTCATTTCAGCCCGCAAATCCAAGAGGGGTTTAAGGTTTGGCTTTGTCAAGTTTGTTCGGTGTGGGGTGCAGAAGGATGTTCGACAAAGGCGACTTAATTCGATACTAGGTGGGCAAGCTTGGTTGTGACTTAACGTGGCCCGTTTTGCAACAGGTGCGGGGAACCGAAGAGCACCAATCGGTGCCACTGACCGAACGGATGAGCCATTAGAGTTGCAAAAAAACCAAATGGACACACATCATAAGCTTAAGAGGGAGCGTGATAACAGAACTTACGCAGAAGCCACAGCCATTCAGAACAATCAGAAGCCAAAGGAAGAACTATTGGAGATTTCCTCAGATCAGAGGACACTGGAACGGCTTCAGCGGAGTGCTGTTGGCCTTCTCCGTGAAGAATATGCTACTAAGTTGGGTCTGCCAGCTGATGTCGAATGCATCGATATGGGTACGCATCAGAAACTCCTCACCTTCGTGACAGCAAAGAACATGAAACAAGAACTTACGTCCAATAGCGGATTTTGGACCGCAAAGTTTTTCGATATTCATCCTTGGAGTTCAGAGGACACTAGCAATAAAAGGTTGTGCTAGGTGGAGGTCGTTGGCCTTCCTCTCAATGCATGGTTTGAGGAAGCTTTCCGGAAAATAGTACAGCCGATTGGCTCTTTGGTTCAGGTCCATAACAACACAGCTAGCTGGAGATGCCTTGGTATGGCTGTACTGAAAATAGCAACAGTAAGCTCGTTGGAAATACAGAAACTGTTGAAGCTGGTGATCGATGGCAAGCAGTACACAGTGAAGATCCTGGAAGTCAAGGATAAAGTATTTACGGGGCCCGAGGTTGGTGAAAAGGGTTCAGTGTCAGGTGGGTGCAACAGCTTTTTTGTACCACTCAAAACCAATCAATCAGCCGACCGACAGAACAGCTCTATTGAGGAGAAGGGCAGTACGTCTTCAGCAAGGAAAAAGGGATTATGTAGGAAGGATGTGATGGAGAAAGAAAAGGAGGTAGAGGAAGGAACAAATATAGTTCATGCTGGAGTTGTGGGACCTCATCCGCCAACTTAGATACACTTAAAAGCGCAGCATGCTCAAGTGGGTATGAACTCCACAGTGACTCAGCACGTGGAAGGGTGTTCAAGTCAGTTCACGAGCAGTGGTGGGCTTTTAAGTAATTTTACTGCACCTGATTTTATCCCTGAGGAGATGAATAAAGAGGATCAGCTACAGGTTACTCACAAGGCAGTATCTGAGTGTATACCAAGTGGATATTCAGAGGAGAATCCCGATTTTATATTGTCAACTGAAGTCATGGCTCTCACCAGAATGAGGAAGGAAGGTAATAAAGCATCGAGGGTAGGATCCAAGGGGCGGGCTGTTGATCGCAGGCTTGGCAAGAAAAAAAAGCTCAAGCACCTTAAACCCACTGAGAGTCTTTCATCGGGGAGACTTAGCCAACAAGACAGGTGCGGTGTGCTCCAATTGGTGGAAGATCCCTCGTTCCTTGTTGATAATACAGACAAGGGAGATGGTGTTTTGGAACGGGTCTGTTCCGTGAATACAGAATCTCATAGGTGCCCAGTGGAAATGGAGGCGCAGAGGTCTTTGGATATCGTGGACACACTGGGACTTAGTCGAAAGAACACGAAAGCAGGAATCAGGCAAAAGCTGAAGGCACGGATAGTCGAGGAAGGAAAGGAGTGGCAAGCTCACTGCACTACATAGTGTAGCATCGGTGACTCTTTGCAAAGGGTTTTGCTGTTGGATGGTTAATTTGGCAATGTGGAATATCAGAGGGTGTCGTGGGAAGATGAAGGAGACTCAGATTCGTAATCTTATATTTAAGGAACAGCTGAATATCTTACTTTTATGCGAGACAAAGAGGGATAGTTTCTCCGAGAGGTTGGCTGGCAGATTATGGTCTGGAAACAATATTAAATGGGAAGCTATTGATGCATGTGGGAGTGCTGGTGGAATCGTGTGCCTCTGGGATGATTTGCAGGTGCAGACTCTTGGTGTGGATAAATTTGAGAGGTGGTTGCTCTTGGAGATGCGGGTAAGGGATACAGGGTTCCATTTCTTTTGCGTCGGGCTACATGCGCCTAATTTAGCGGCTGAACGAAGAGTGCTTTGGGAAGAGCTGAAAAGGAGGAAGTCTACGGATAGTGTGCCCTGGATTATTTTAGGCGACTTCAATGAATCCGTCACTGCTGAAGAGCGGATTGGGAACTCTTTTAATAATGCTGCAGCTTCTCGCTTTCTGCATTTTATTAATAGGACTGGCCTGATTGATCTACCACTCCTTGGTAAAGAGTATACATGGTTTAATTCCCAGAGTGCTTCCCGAATTGACAGGGTCTTGGCCTCCCCAAATTGGTGTTTGCATTTTAGTCGACATAAGCTATATGCAGAGGATAAGGGATTCTCAGACCATGCCCACTAATATTGAAGGCAGATTCCTTTTTTTGGGGATTTAGGCCATTTCGTTCATGGGATCTATGGTGGGAGGACAAGCATTTTATAGAGACGGTGGAAGTTTTATGGCGGGAAGCCGGATTGTGTCTTCCTGGCGCATTCAGTGTGGTCAAGAAATTGGCGTTTTTGAAGAAAAAATTGTAGGTCTGGCATACAGAAAATTTCGGAGCACTGGAAACCAGATTGAAAACAATTTTGGATGAGATTGATTCTTTGGATCAGAACAGAAGAGGTGCCGGGGTAGCTTTGCCTAGTAGGTATCCAGCTTTACAGGCTCAGAAATGGGAGCTAAAGCAGAAGATCGAGGCTATGTGGAGGCAGAAGTCTAGACAACAATGGCTTAAGCTTGGGGATAAGAACAACAAGTTTTTTCATGCCTGTGCTAATATGCGATGCTCCTATAATTTTATTGGTTCAATGCGAGTAAATGGCACGGATTTGTTCAAACCAGAGGAAATAAAGACTGAAGCAGTAGGACACTTCCAGTGGCTCTTTACGGATGAGAGTATCAGATGGCTAGGATTGGGTAGTCTAGATTTGCCCCGTCTATCACTCGCAGAGGCGGCTCAGCTCCAAGAACTGTTCCTAAAGGAAGAGATCAAGAGTGCTGTATGGGATTGTGGCAGTCACAAGGCCCCAGGACCAGATGGATTCAATTTCTACTTTATTAAGAAAGCATGGCAAGTGGCCGGAGAGGACATTATCACAATGGTACATGAATTTCATTCTAGTGGCACCCTACCTCGTGGGATAAACAATAGCTTCATCACCTTAATACCCAAGCTACCAGGTGGAGTTGATTTCAACTCTTACAGGCCTATCAGTCTCATCAATAGCTTATATAAAATCATCGCCAAGATTTTGTCCAAACTGCTGAAGAGAGTGATGGACCGGCTAATTTCTCCCTTTCAAACCGGCTTTATGGAAGGAAGGTACATTGCTGATTCAATCATGGTTGCCAATGAAGTATTACACACCATGAAAAAGTCAAAGCAAAAAGGTTGGTGTCTGAAATTAGACTTCCAGAAGGCATACGATTCTGTGAATTGGGCTTTCCTACTGGAGGTGATGGAATAGATGGGTTTCGGTCTTCTGCTCGTTGTGCAATTCTTATCAATGGCGCGCCAACTGCTGAATTTAATGTGGGGAGAGGTTTGCGACAAGGTGATCCGCTCTCACCTTTGTTGTTCAATCTAGCGGCAGAGGTCCTGTCCCGACTGCTTACTAGAGCGGTTGATTGTCAACTGTTCCAGGGTATTACTGTTAGAGGTTTGAACTTAACGCATCTGCAATATGCAGATGGCGTTATTCTCTTTAGCCAGGGAGATCAGTAGGGGATAATTAATTTACAGAGGATTTTGAGATGCTATGAGTTATTATCCGGGTTGAAGATTAATTTTTTCAAATCAGGTTTGGTAGGAATTAACGTATCCAATGGGGAGGCTGTGACCTTGGCATCTAAGATTCATTACAGGCTGCAAGTTATGCCGTTCATATACCTTGGGGTGCCCCTTGGAGCAAATCCACGCCGCAGAAGTACGTGGAAAACGGTGGTGGATAGGTTCAAAAGAAAACTAGCGTCTTGGAAGGGTTCTTTATTGTCGCTAGGAGGGCGTATCACACTTATCAAATCAATGTTAAATAGTCTACCAGTGTATTATATGACGTTTTTTCAGATGCCAGTGAGTGTACGACAGGACTTTGAAAAATGGATGAAGCGCTTCTTATGGCTGGGAAAGTAGATAAAAAATGCATGTGCAAAGTGAGCTGGGTTGTGGTAGTCAGAGCAAAAGACAAAGGGGGTGCTGGAATTGGTTGTCTACAGCTGCGGAATCAGGCTCTGCTTACAAAGTGGAGTGCGAGAATTGCAAATGACACCTGCTCACTATGGAAACAGGTGATAGTGCAGAAATACAGGCCCAGATTGAGCTATGCCGGTATAGTGTGTGAAGTGAGCCAAGGTTCTGCTATCTGGAGAGGGATTGTGCAGATAAGTAGATCAACATTGGCGAATGGAAAGTGCATCTCAGAATTCCACCGCTGGAAACTGGGGAACGGTAATACCATTGCGTTTTGGCAGGATTGCTGGTGTAGTAATTGCCCTTTAATGGTTTTATTCCCTAGATTATATGGCATATCCCTCGAGAAGGAGGGATCAATATCGCGGTTTGGGTCACTGGTGGGACATGAATGGGGGTGGAGTATAATGGTCCTACTGAGAGGCTTTGCTCCGACTGCTATGCAAGACGATTTGATATTGTGGGGAGAACAGATGATCCCTTTCTCAGTTCGCAATTGTTACCACACATTGGAAGAGAATACGGTCCCGTCACGTGAGCTGATGATTCCAAATGTTTGGTGCAAGCAGGGTGCACCCAAATGGCAAGCGTTCATGTGGCTTGCCTGTAGGGAGAAAATAAATGCCAAACTTCAGCTCATTCGATTTGGCATTCTATCGGCTTCTGAAGGAGATTGTGAGGCGTGTGGTCTTGAGGAAGGGGATTCCAATCATATTTTGCTTGACTGTAGAACGGCTTGGGTTTGCTGGTCGCTCTTATTCCGCAAGTGGGGATTAAGCTGGGTACAACCGCGGTCCATGGCGGATTTATTCATACAGTGGGAAGGCTTCTCCATCCCATTTCGATGGCATGGTCTCTGGTATGTTTTAATATTCGCGTTCGCATGGAGCATATGGTTGGGTCGAAACAGCAGAATCTTTCGGCAAGTAGACAGCAGTGCGGAAGACCTGTTTTACAATGGCATTCGGCAAGGTTTCTGCTGGGCCAAGATTAATCTGAAGGATGGTTGTCCCAACTGTTTGAATTTGTTGCCCTCTGGGGATTTTATTTCCTTATTGGGTACATAGATTGTATGGATGGTAAAAATTTTAGATGCTGTACCTTAGACACGGTATCTAGAAATTTCACCTTGTCTATTGAGTTATGACAATGTTTCATTGTCCTACTCCTATGTAACACTATTTTCAATTTTAATACACCTCGATGAATTCTTAAAAAAAAAAAAAACTATTTGGTATTGCATGTATTTCAGGCTCTTTCCGGGATTGTGCTTCCATCGCATTCTGATAAACTTTTCTCAGCCAGCATTGATGGAATTGTGCGGATTTGGGATTGTCATACCGGTAAAACTGTTCAAATCATTAACACCGGCGACACAATTGGTTCCTTAATTAGTGAAGGGCCATGGGTATTTGTTGGCATGCAAAATATGGTTAAGGTTAGATTATATTATGTTTCATTGTTAAGCTTTGTTTTGTACCCAAGCTAACGTAATATCACCTTCTGTCTTGGCATGTCATGTTGCAGGTATGAAATATTGAATCACAGGCTGAATTCAATCTTAACGGGCCCATAAAAAAAGTTCAATCTATGGCTGTTGCTCGTGATATGCTTTTTTCCGGGGCACAGGTACTTTGCTTTTCTCCTTCTAACATCAAAATGTGAAGAATTTTACAAGATGTTAAATATTGTTATTGTTCTATTGTGCAGAGTGGTGTCATTTCGGTTTGGAAAGCGAGTGTTGAAATTCCAGATTTTTTTCAACTGGCAGCATCTTTGGAAGGCCATTCGGGTGCTGTCTTGTGTTTATCTGCAGGAGCTAACATCCTCTACTCTGGTGCCATGGACAGTTCAATAAGGGTAAGAAAAATGAGATGATAGTATTTGTTGTGTTTTTGTGAAGTGAAGATTTTGATTATAATATTTGACTTTCAATAATTTGGTTTGGTTGTCTCCATATAATTGGATTCATTGAATTTCTCTCTCTCTCTCTCTCTTCTTGTGTTGATAAATAATTGAATTATTTATTTTGGATCAAAGATTCTTAAGTAATAGTTGATAGTCCCCTTCCTGAATTTTCAGGTGTGGAGTCTTGAAACATTACACTGCGTTCATAAGCTCACCCAACACTGATTCTGTAACATCCTTTTTTCTGGTGGAATCAATATATGTTGTCTTCTTCATTGGATAAGACTGTCAAATTTTGGAGTAGCATTGAGATGGAAAAGCCACCAGAAGTAATCTACACACACAAAGAGAATGATGTGAGTTGTGATTAATTTTCATTTAAATGTTAAGATGCGCATGAAGTTGAATGGACATACATAATACTCACAATCTATCTGTAATATTGTATCTCTTACAGGCTATTATTTCTCTTTCTGGAATAATTAATGGGGAAGGCAAACCCATCTTGTTGTGTTCGTCTATGGATGCTCATGCTCGACCATACGAGTTACCATCATAAGGACAATCCAATTCCAATCCATACCTTGTGGAGGCCATTGTTATTTTTACGAAGAATTGTATATCACATGTTATTATTACCTTGTTACAGATTCACTGAGAAGGGTAAGATAATCTCAGAAATAGAAGTTAGAAAATTTGAGGTCGGTCCTCACGGTCTTTTATTCACTGGGGATGAAAATGGTCAGCTTAATGTATGGAAGTTGAAAGAAGGATGCTCAAAGCCAAAAGTGGTCTCATCAGAATCAGAAACCAAATCAGGCTAGTCTACATTAGTTCATGTTTTAACTGAGTTTAAATGAAGCTTTTTTCAATATGCATAGAAATTATTTTTGGGATTGAGGTGTTGTGATTAGGGATTTCATTAGGCAAATAATTAGAAATGACATCCAGAGCAGCAAATTATGATTTGGTCTTGCGACATTGAGGTGAAATCAAAGGTGAGACATTGAGGTGAAATCAAAGGTGTGACATTAAGGTGAAATCAAAATTAAGGAGAAGAGGTAGTACTGGTCAATCTACTAAAGATGAAAAAATAAAATACAATAATAAGTAGGACCTTTGAACTCCCCTCCAAAATATACCAATAAGTGTCCCCTTCTCATACACCAACAAGTGTCCCCTCTTAATATTCCAATAAATGTCCCCTCCTCATACACCAATAAATGTCTTGGACTTTGTTATGAACTATGTCACGACCGAAAATCAGACTACGTGTCGTTCGGCTTCGTGTATGACCCGTCCCTCAAATATGGTGCCTCAATCAAGGAGAATCGACACATTAATGGAGTATCAATCAGAGACAATCGGAGAATTCAATGGGAATCCATTCCTGCCATATAGGAGACCTGATTTGGGGAATCAAGGTAACCAATGTAATCAAAGATTACCATAGATGGGAAATCAGTCATTAGTGCTTGCCTTGTATATCTTTGTATAGACACCGTTAGATCGGTTGACTCAATCTCCACCATTCATTAGGGAGTTGTATTGGCTATATAAGGGGTGCCTCCCCTCATTTGTAATCATCCAGTAATTCTTGCAATATTGAGAGTTTAGAATTTTCTCTCCATTCCTTTGTGCCTCTCTCTTTTCGGTTCTGTTTTAAAGCTTAGTATTCTAGCTAGCTTTGTGAGGAAGGCTGACTTAGCCTATTGCGAGAGCGATAGTCTAAGGCCGCACGGAGAGTTTCTATTCCGCAAAACTCTAGTCCCGTGACAGTTGGTAGCGGAGCCACGACTCAATTCTTTGAGAGAGAAATGGAGATGCCTGTTGATGCCAACATCCCTATTATGGAGGAGGTCGAGGAGGTCCGTTTGGGGAGACTTCCCCAACGTGCTCCCGAACCAAGTAAGAAGAGAATGAAGACTGTTGATCATCTGTCATCATTGGAGGCAAGGATCACTCGTATGGAGATGAAGATTGCCGATGACAAGGATACGTTTGAGGAGTATGGCCAACGCATAAGCGAGCTCGAGTCAGGGGACGTGAATGAGCTTCGCGAGGAGATGCAAGGCGCCCTCGTTGCTATCCACTCTTGGAGGCAAGAGTTAGATGATTACAAGGTAAATCTTCTTGCTGAAATCACTTCAGTTAAGGATGACTTGGTTGAAATCAGGAATGAATGCAAGAAGGATGTAGTGCAAGTAGTTTCCATGCCCAACACGAAGTTGGATGTCCCGAAGCCAAAGTCATTTGGCGGGACGAGGAATGCCAAGGAGGTGGACAACTTCCTTTTCAACCTTGAATAATACTTTCAAGGGATGGCCATGGAGAGCGATGGAGTTCGACTTTCCCAAGCCCCACTGTATCTAACCGACAGTGCCACAACCTGGTGGAGGATGAAGCATGCTCAAATGGAGCGTGGCACCTTGAAGTTGGAGACGTGGGCAGATTTCAAAAGGCTCCTGAGAGCACAATTCTCACCGAGAAATGTGGAGCTGGAAGCGAGGAAGAAGCTTCGCAAGTTGTCCCACAACGGCGACATCCGAGACTACGTGAAGGAGTTCACGGAAGTCTTATTGGAGATCCCAGACATGCCCGAGACGGAGGCCATGTACATGTTTCTGGGAGGTCTACAAAGTTGGGCCAAGTTGGAGCTTCATCGACGCAATGTAAAGGAGCTCAACGATGTGATCACCGAGGCTGAATCCTTAGCGGAATTCAAGAGGAAGCCTGAGGGTTCAAGCCCACCTAAGCCTAAAAGTTTCTGCAACTACAAGACTAAAGGTGGGGGAGCAGTCCACGAAGCCAAGGAGTGGAAGGACAAGCCTTTCAGTCCTTCAAGTCCTTCCGTCCAGCCAAACACACAACAATGGGGAGGTGAAAATCGGGTAAGGGTTGAGAGACCCCCAAGCTCTCCATGCTTTCTATGCGAGGGGCCGCTAGAGCTGTGGATTGTCCGAAGAGAAACAAACTGGTAGGCATTGTCATAGAGGCCGAAGAGATGGAAGCACCAAGGATGAGTTTCCATGGAACTGTTGAGTGCGGTTAAAGCCTCAACCAAAGATGCCAAGGTGGAGCAGCTGGGAGAATGTTTGCTAGACCCATCGTGCACTGGAGGGAGTCCCGTGCATTGATCGATATACCGGTGCTACTCACAACTTCATGAAGGAGGAGGAAGCACAACGACTTGGCATCAAGTTCAAAGAGGAGAAAGGCTGGCTGAAGATGGTGAACACTAAAGCTCAGTCAATATTTGGAGTAGCCCGAGGGGTCAAGCTACAAATGGGAGAATGGAAAGGTAAACTTGACTTCTCCATTGTTCCCATGGATGATTTTTCGATTGTGTTAAGAATGCAATTCCTAGATCAGACGAGAGCAGTCCCAGTGTCTTGCACCAACACCCTTATACTTTTGGAAGGGAGCCAGTATTGCGTGGTGCCTGTTGCTCGAGAGAAAGAGCTGAAGACAAAAACACTTGCAGCCATCAGTCGACCGGAGAGTCCTTTAGTGGAAAGGATCCGAGGGGGTATGGAGCATAACCCCCAGTTCAAGCCTTGCAGAACAGTGAAGCAAGGCAGACCCGCAAAATTTTGCTAGAGGATGGGTTGCTCTTCACCAAAGGCAACCGCATCTATGTCCCTCGACATGACAAACTTCGAAGGAAGTTATGAAGGAATGCCACGATTCAGGATGGGCCAGACACCCAGGTATCGTTCTAACTCTTGCACTTTGGAAGATGGTATTATTGCCTAACATGCGAGACGATGTAGAGTGGTATGTGAAAACTTGTCTAGTGTGCCAACAAGACAAGGTCGAGCAACAAAACCTCCTGGATTGTTAGAGTCATTGCCCATACCGGAGAGACCTTGGGAGATCATTTCCATGGATTACATCACATCCCTCCCAAAGTCTGATGACTTCCAAACCATACTTGTGGTGGTGGATAGATTTTCAAGTATGCGGTATTCATTTCAGCCACCAAAGCATGCACGGCAGAGGAGACAATCCACCTTTTCTTTAAAAATGTGGTAAAGTATTGGGGAGTTTCGAGGTCCATTATGAGTGATCGAGACACTCGATTCACAGGGAGATTTTGGACCCGTTTGTCCAAGCTGTTGGGGTCATAATTCAATTTCTCCACCATCTTTCATCATCAAACCGATAAGCAGACCGAGAGAGTGAATGCCTTATTGGAGCTCTACCTTAGGCACTATATGAGTGCCAACCAGAAGAATTGGGCAAAGTTACTCGATGTGGCTCAATTCTCATACAACTTGCAAAGGAGTGAATCAACAGGTATGAGTCCTTTCGAGATTGCTAATGGACAACAACCTTACACTCCTAGCAAGATTGCCACAGGTTATCAAGGGCTGAATCCATCCGCCTATCGCTTTGCTAAGGAGTGGGACGAGCAAAAGGACCTTGCAAGAGTGCAACTGTCCAAGGCGGCAAAGAGGATGAAGAAGTGGGCAGACAAAAAGAGGCGTCCCTTAGAGTTTGATGAAGGGGGGATCTTGTGTTGGTGAAGTTGATGCCTCACCAAAGCTGAGTTTTTGCCAAGTACACAAGGGGCTAGTGCGACGATACGAGGGTCCTTTCAAGGTGTTGAAGAGGATCGGCAAGGTTTCATACAAGCTGGAATTACCACCGAGATTGGAGTTCCATCCTGTCTTCCATGTGAGTTTGTTGAAACCATTCCAAGAAGACAAGGAAGATCCGGAGAGGGGGAAGTCCAAGAGAGTTCCCACAGCTGTGACCAATGCCCATGATAAGAAACTAGATGAGATCTTATCAAGGCGTGTGGTGCAAAAAAGTGGGAAGCACATGAACCATGTGGAGTACTTGGTTCGATGGAAAGGCGACCCTCCTAGCGAGACAAGTTGGGAGAAAGATTTCGATCTTTGGCAATACCAAGACGAAATCAACGAGTTCTTGAGGCAGCACACAACGAAGACGTTGTCGAGTTTGGTGGGGGAGAATGTCACGACCGAAACTCAGACTATGTGTCGTTCGGCTTCGTGTATGACCCGTCCCTCAAATCTGGTGCCTCAATCAAGGAGAATTGGCACATTAATGGAGGATCAATCAGAGGCAATCGAGGAATTCAATGGGAATCCGTTCCTGCCATATAGGAGACCCAATTTGAGTAATCAATGTAATCAAAGATTACCATAGATGGGAAATCAGTCATTAGTGCTTGCCTTGTATATCTTTGTATAGACACCGTTAGATCGGTTGACTCAATCTCCACCATTCATTAGGGAGCTGTATTGGCTATATAAGGGGTGCCTCCCCTCATTTGTAATCATCCAGCAATTCTTGCAATATTGAGAGTTTAGAATTTTCTCTACATTCCTTTGTGCCTCTCTCTTTTCGGTTCTGTTTTAAAGCTTAGCATTCTAGCTAGCTTTGTGAGGAAGGCTGACTTAGCCTATTGCGAGAGCGATAGTCTAAGGCCGCATGGAGAGTTTCTATTCCGCAAAACTCTAGTCCCGTGACAACTAGCGCATGGGTGTCATCAAGGATAAGCCCTAATTTTCCTTTGTTGTACACCTCAATTCTGTTTTGTTTACTGTTTGCTTGAATGCATATTGAAAACTGCTTCGGCTGAACTCAGTTGTCTTATAAACTGATGCAATGCAGTCCAATGTAACAATATCATTTTGAAGAAATCAAATGGAAATTTCTTCATTTTTCATTGCCTTGTGGGCAATCATGTTTTTGTAATATTTTTCTGTCACCCAACTCTGATAACCCTCCTTTCTCAACTTAGATGAAAAATAAAATAAATACAGACTAAGCACACCACAGTTGGCAGCAAACAGTGTTTTCCTTGATATTTAAAATTGAATATTTTAATTGGCTTGTACAATCCACTCCCTACCTAATATCAGACCTGAAAAGTGATATGAATTATGAAATCTGGAGTTTAGCGCTGAAGAGGCCTATTGCATTCTATACCATCTTCTAATGCATGAGAGAGAGATAGAGGAAAGAAGTAACTTGTCAAACAATTTCCTTGTTGGAGCAATACCATCTGATGGGCTGGTTAAGCACAATACTCTTTGCGATCACGACGAGTTCAAATCTTCTTTGAAACTTTACAATAAACAGAAATCAACACCAAAATGGAAGTCCTCTAGATTTAAAAGTGATAAATCTACTTAGGATTATGGATAAGCAGGTTTAAGACCTCATTCCGACTGCTCTACTGTACATACTTATCCTTTATAAATGAAGTTTTGTTTATATATAAGGACAAAAAAACTAGGCGTCCATCACTTTCTAGCAGAGTAATTTTGTATAACCTGTTAATAAATACATCATTCATAGACATAAATACGGGCATTTTACTTAATCTTCTAGATGTACTAGTTCTATATTAGAACGCATTTATAGTCGACACAATTTACAAAATGTGTTACAAAGAAAAAAATTGTACGGAAATAAAAGAAATACCAAGGCAAGCAGCCTAGCAATTACATGCTGCTCATCATATGACTTGCTACTTGCCATGGGGCAAATCACGCCAATCAAACTATATGCTTTTTAGTATGCCTACATCAGTTTCTGCTAGCTTCCAATGTCCAGTACCATACACAATAGCTTACCAGAAGGCTTACGGTGTATGCTCTCAGCCGATTCCAAAGTTGATCATAGATTAATTAATTAGATAATAGTGCAGTAAAGAGCACATTGAACAGCTCTTACGTTCATCCACAACTACAACAACAGGTTATGATGCATATGAACAAGCGATAGGCTCAGAGATAGAATAGGAGTCACATGAAGTCACATATGTACGGCAGTCAAAGGTTACTCTTTGTTACGAAAGGAACGATCCTTTCTCTGACCACCCAGAATACGTGAAATTTGCAGACCGACCTCTGCTAAATGCTTGATTGAACAGCATACGAGTCTGGAATTCATCCCGTCATAGAAGTCAGAAAAGGGAACTTCCAGGTATATGGATTGTTTGAGCTACTTAGACATGACCTTCGTTCGGCACGCCTCCAGTCCAAACACAGTGAAGCTTCTTGATGTACTATTCTATTTACTAAGGGGATATCCTTCAAAGGAATTCATCAGTCTCTACAGACTTCCCAGACACCACTGATTCAACTCAATCAAGATTAGTTTATCCCGAAGAGAACTCAGCATAAGTCTGATTTCATAGGGTAGTCATTAAAAAAGGAATAGAATCCGTCACTTCACCCAAGTTTTTGTTTTGTTGCTCCTTGACGACGAGGAAAAAATGACTGAGAGAGTTTTGCGGATGCTTGCTGGAAATAAATACCTACTGTTGGATCAAATTTCTCAAACAACCTCAATATAATTATTTTTTGCAAATTTAGATTACACTGTATGTTACATTGTGTTTCAAATTTTTTACTACTTACCAAAATTTATCTTTCGCACAACAACAAGACTTTGTCTTGCTGTAGCCGCAAAACAATCACACAATTTTTACTCGTCCATAACCCCTAACTTATTTTTTAATTAGCCCCTTTCCCTTGAGAACAAGTAGCCATCGTGTGTGATATCTTCATTCGCAAGCCTGGTATACTATTGTGCTTATCAATAAGTTATATATATTACTTTGCTAATTTTTTTTAAAATTACGGAAAACATATTTTAATATTAATAAGATAGCAAAAGAAAGACCATCATAAAAAGTTACCTTACTGTACCCACGAGGTTTGTGATAAATCGTCGCCATAAAGCCATAAAACCGTGGGAATTTGCAATTCACAATATTTTCAAATCGCAAATCTTCTTTATATCTCTTTTTTGATTCCACTTTGACGATAAAATTACTGCCGTATCTAAAGAGGATTTGCTGTTTGAAAATATAGTGAATTGTAAATTCTCAAGGTTTTATGGTGACGGATTTATCAATGCTGTCAAACCTCCTTGGGTACACTAAGATAACTTTTTATGAATAACAAAGAGTTAATTATTTCTGAACTCTTGTTGGATTGAAATTTTATGTTCCGGAGGACTTATTTTGATGTTTAAGTCCGTTTCATGTAACTCTCCAATAGTATGGATTTTGTGAGTGATGGCCTGAGGCCCCTCTTCTTCGGTTGGGAATTTTAGGTTTTGAATTATATGATATCGCCGCCCTGGCAGTTTAGATCTTTCACGTGATATAGCCAACATAGATTTTTCACGTGATATAGCCAACATAGATTTTTCACATGATATAGCCAACATGAAAACAAAATAGCATGAACCCTACATTCCCAGCAAGATCCCCATGACAGAAGCTAATGGTACTCAGTCCATGAAGAAGGCCCATGGCGGCCCATGGTTTGATTATTAGAGTACTTTCCCTGACGGCCATGGTTGAGCAACAAAGAGATTTCTATTTTATTGGCTTGAGATTTCGTCAGTAAGGTGGATAATTAAGTAATTTCATGCATACCCTACTTCCAATTTGTGATAGGCAGGGAAGACTATCCTTAATATTTTTGAATGTCCGTGGAAGGTGAACATCAAGCCAATTAAAAACACCGTGGCTTTCACATATTTGATATTTCTTAATGCATGGACTAAACACGGGCAAGTTATCTCCCATTCGCCATACAATTTGATCCTTGGGCATTCCGGTGTGAGCCAAACAAGAGTCGGCCCTGGTTCAGGCCCGATTTATCAATGTATTCACCAGGGCGACATGCACAGCACACGCCCATATTTCGTTTACAGCCAAATGCGATGAGAAAAAGACTAGCCGTAGGTTTTGTAGGTTTTTGGGGTAAACGAGAAACTCGACCCGGTAGTATCCTCACCATATCCCCATTTGTAGTAAAATTCGCTTATCGATTTCTCGGTTTTAGGAATACAGAGTGCGCATTCCCCAATTTCTCGATTTCTCGTCTTCACTGCCCATGAATCTCAGGAATGCCAGAATAAATGTCTCGAAATGCAAGCAAAACTGTCTTTCAAAACAATTGAAAACCTGCAAGCCCGTTGCATATTTGGAAATACATTTCATAATGTGAAGGAGCAGAAGTAAAACTTTTCACAAATTTAAGCCCAACTAATGTGACTACCAGATAGAGGGCTTACAGTCAACATCCACGTCGCGTTCTCAACTTCATAGGGATTTGATTTGACATATCTGTGATTAAAGCTACACCCATCATGCATAAAACGTTGTGGTCATTCTTGAGATGCCTCAGGAGGAATGAGATATCACCAGTGACAGAGCATTCAGCTCCAGCATAAGGACAGTTATAAGTTCGATATTTGCATTTCCTCTCATGTCTTGGCTTGTTGTAGTAAGCCTGGTTGGATAGATAATGAAAACCAGGTCCTTACCGTCGTGAAACCCGGACAAGCCCAACACGTGGACCAATCCGAATCCCACAAGACTTAGACGACTTTTCAAATACGATTCCCAAAACGCACAAATTTAAGATTTCAAAAAGTGGAGCATATCAAATAAGAAACAGACATCTGGCATAAAATTCGGAGTGAACGAAATACCACAACGGAAGTCTTTATTTGAATGGACAAAATATTCAAAACGGAAAACGGATCCATACAGTCACAAACCCAAAATCACAAACTGGGTTCATAGCCCGGAACGTAAAAATCGTATTCAGTAGAGAAATAAATTCATAAAATATAATGTGAGTCAAAACATCAAAACGAGTCAAACAGGAAATGCCAGAAAAGAAAACCGTGTAAAACATGCAAGTGCGATAGTCCAGCCAGATCGTAAGAAATTCTCACACCTCAAACGCCGTCTACGGCTCGCGAACTACTCCTGAAAGGGGGAAACAACAATGGGTGAGATAATAAAATCTCAGTAGGAGTCACAGCATCATATGTCCTTACGGGAAAACGAGAACACATACAAGAAAGAGGGAAAACAGATTACTATACGAACAAGGACGTAATCGAAACAACCTGAAGAATATGGAATTCACACATTTGATTTTATAACGTAAAATATGATTCCAGCCCAATAGGTTCTAACTCAACAACTCGTAACATAACACGGCAAACAATGTCAATCAAAAATCCATCGGGAAGGACATAATAAATCACTCCTCGGGTAACCCCCGCTAAAGGGAAAATGGGAGCCCACTGGCAGTGTAAATTAATATTTTTAGAAAAAAATACTGAATACGTAACCCTTACGGCCAGTGTTGTCCGAGACTAGGCAGAGAAAACACAACACATATCATACCCGTCTCAATACTCAATACGAATCAACCTGCGAAGACATGGCAGGCAAACGAAAACAACACCCATAAGACTCCCAAACAGGTAAGCAACTCTCCCCTAACACTGGGATTCCGTATACTCACCTCGCATTGGCCAAGCGAACATTTTTTTATTGTAGATACCAAAGTAAATACGAAATATTTATTAAACATCATATTCATTTTAAAATATTTTATTAAAAACTATATATATAAAAAAAACCTTATATTTATACTAAGTTCAATAAATTAATATTTTATCTATATTTCACTCTTTTTATTAAAACGCAAATAGGTAATACTAATGCCCTAGCTGAATTAATTTAGGCGTCAATTAACATGCTACCCAAATTGGTAATTTAAATTATTATTTTTTTAAAAAACAAAACAAAAGAAACAAGCAAACGTTGGCTTCTTCTCTTGCGCAGGTTAGGAGGTTCTAAGGCTGCAGGAAAGCAACCCAAAAATCAACAAGAGCTGTATTGTTTTGACAAAAACAAAAGAAACCAAAGAAAGGGGAACGATGGCTTCTTATGACTAAAACTAGGATATTGACTATTAGATCAATAACGCATGTCATCTATGGTATAGACAAGACACTTCTTTTATTAAATAAATAGATAACTAAGTAAGAAAACAAAAGGGAGAGTGGCAACGTTGGCTTTCACACGGTTGAAGGCTGATTACGTTTCTTTTGCACCCTCTCCTTTAAATTACTCTCGCATTGACAGCAAATATCAATGCACTACCCTCTTGCGCTCATCGTTTCTCATCATCACAAACCAAGGATCAATCAGAGCTTGGAAATTGTCTTCACTTGGCTTTTTTGTATGTTTTCTTTTTGATTAGAGGAACTCAGTTAACTGGCTTCAACAATACGACGGACTCCAAGCAAGCTACAGCGAAGGGCTTAAAGGAGTACGTAATACTAGTCTGGAGAATGAATGGCAAAAGGATAGCATTGAGATCAACATTCCATCTGTTGCTACCAAAGGCAAACTTCCCGGAAGTGGCAGGGAAGATGACAGCGGAGGATTCTTACTTTGACTTGACTTTAACTTATTAGATTTAGAAACATTAATTGCGCATAGGAGGAGTAGAATGAGGAGGACGACAGACCCACTCACGATCTAATTCGTAGAAAGGATCCACTTCCTCGCAAGGCTTTGGGTTTGGGATTTTATTTATTGATTTATATATATATATATATATATATATTATAAAGAAGAAGCTGCGATTGATAACGTAAGAGGCCTAAGTGTAGGTAATGCTAAGTGCAGTGCAGGCAATGCTATGTGCAGGGTAGGCAATGCTAGGTGCAGCGTGCTTATCAACGGAACCCAAGGCAATAACAATATCCAAGATAGCTAACGAAAGGAAAAAGAAAACAAATTTACTGCAAGCCAACAAATCAATAAAGACTATAGGTTACTAGAAGAGAAGCAGTTAAGAAGAAAACCAAAATGACAGGAGGCAAAAGAGTAGAAACGAAATATAAGCAGAACGATGTCAACGAAAGATCAACAAACGAATACACAAAGAGGAAACACAAAGAGGAAGGATAAGACAAGAATAATACAAAATTAGGAGGAGAGGAAGGATACAATTGATTTTATCATTTTTTTAAGGAAATGATTAACAAAACAAAAACAAAGGATAGGGGTGCGATGCTTGACAGAATAAAATTATCATGTTTTAACAAGATTTGGCTGCCAAAAGAAGAGCACCAAGAAACAAATGAGGGAAACAATAACATAAACAACAAGAATGAAACGATTGCCGATCAAACAGATGAGGCATAGTCTCCTATCTGACGTGCATATGTACTAGTGATCATTTCTTTGCCCTTATCGCAATACCCTGATTCAGATCCACCTGAATCAAACTATTATCAAAACAAACAATTACATACCAAAATTAAGTTACGGGATAACAAACGAGAAGAACTGATGGCGGCCGATTAGGGTAAGCCGATGGGCTTCAAAAGGTATATATAGGGCCTTCGGTTAATAAACAGGCCCAGAAATAAGATAAAGGTACGAAGTAGCCCTTAGGGACATATAATAGGCTCGGAACCAAGTTCGGGTCCGATAGGGATAAAACGGTAAATTTTTACTGTCTCGATTTCCGTCCCGGTCAATATGTCAAACATACACGCAGACCACTAAAACAAGACTGACTGGACATACGACTAGGACGAGGTTTCACACCCATCATATATCCTAGTGTCTCGTGACTTGGAGTATGCGTCTTTAAAACTATACTGCCCCACTAGGATATGTGGTTCTGGTTCTGGTTCGTGGAGTTTTGTCAAACCCAGATTGTAATATGTTTTAGTCGTAGTATTTAGCCAGAGTTTATACATCTTCACTAGTTACTGAAATAGACCAGAATGTGTAAAAATTAGAACTTTGCATGTATCAAAAGGTTGCTTATAGACATGTTCACATCAGATATGTTTTTCAGATCAAAAGGGAAAGACGGAAATTGTATCTTCCATGGCTATATTTCTTGGCAAGAACAGCAGCATATATGAAAGCTGGTTATGTACTTCCTGCTTCCGCTTTTGTCCAGGTTGAGACTTATGAGGATAAGGATTACGCGAGGAAAGACGAGATTGCTGCTCTTGGAGGCCAGACCGCTACTGGAACTAATGTGTACAGTGCATTTTACGACAGATTGAAAGAGGTTACTTCTTTTTAACCCTTTTCTTTGGTTATCTGTTGTTATCTATTAAGATTGGGAAGATAGTTAGTTTTTGTTTTCCGTGAAAACTTGCCTGTAGATTCGAGAGTACCATAGACGGCATCCTGCTGCTCGTGTTGTTGACGTAGATGAAGAATATGAAAATTTGCTTAAGGAGGAACCAGAAATCAAAATTTGCTTATTTAACTTTTCACTATCTGTTTTCATGGCAGGCACTGGCTGCGCTTGGACTTAAGACTGGTGGTACCATTCAGCAGCGTGCAGAGCGGCTTTTCCTTACAAAGGTTGAATAGTTTCTTTATCTTGCATGAATTTCTTGATTTTTTTTTTGAGGGACACGTATTTTTTTAACCTCCAATTATGTTCAATTTCTCTATGTTTCAAATGGTTGCTAGTTTTCTGGTACTAGAGTAACTTTCTTTTTATTTCATATTTAATCCAGTTTCTTACCGCTCACGCAGAAAATTGAAGTAAAATGTGCCAAATCTTATGTTCAAAATTGTGACCTCTGGTTGGATTGTTTGATAATTCTTCAAGCTAACTAACTTACATGTAGCTATTTTTGTTTTGGTGTCAACTATAGCTATGCCAAGCATAAAAATTCTCATTGCTTAAGCAGTATTTATATAGTTGAATCGTTCTTCCCGCAGAGCTTCTCTGATTGGAGTGAGCCTGATTTCCTGAAATATGTCTAAAAGTATTGTTCAACTTCATTTTCCTTTCAAGTTCTATATATGTTCCTCAACATCAGTTAAAGGAATTTTTATGTTGTGTCTTATTTGGTGCAGGATACTCCGCTTGAGAAATTGGACAAGAAACATTTTGCTAAAGGTGCACGTGTGCCAGAGCAGCATGCTCTTGCTTCAAAACAAGATGACAATTCAAAAGAAATTGCTTTAATGGAGGCAAAAATTAAAAAGCTATGTGACTTGCTGGATGAGGATGGTATATTTTGCATGGGGATAATTCTTCTTGATTTTCTTGGTACTGAGATTTAAATGCTTGGTTCTGAGCCTATATTTAATGTTCAGTCCGTTTTGAATATTTGGGTACAGGGTTGAAAAATATGTTCCTTAAAAGTTTTATTCTGCAGCTAGAATTATTATTTCTGTTACTTGCGCAGACTATTGTGAGAACAAAGGAAAATATTGTGAAGAAGCAGAACGTGAGGAGGTATGTTATTGCAAGTTATCACAAAGTTTTAGAATGTCATTGAAAAAATGCGAATACACAGCATTCGTAGCATTTCCCTTGAGCTGTTTACAAGTGCTACTCTTTTTCTTTTTTTTTTTAATACAGTCGATTCTATCCTTACCCCACCCCACCCTCTTAATTACCTATTCTACCCTTACCCCACCCCACCCTCCTATAACCACCTACCGGGGATTTGAACCCAGGATCTCCTCGAACCCCATAAGGGGTCATGCCATCTGAGCTAAGGCTCATTGGCTACAAGTGCTACTTGACATAGTTTACACAGCAATAGGAGCCATACACTGTGCACTCAAATCTTGGAGGTTTTGGAAAGGCCAATTGGTGGCATACTGCTTTTTATTGGTGCAAAAAATTCTGCTTGGTATTTATTTTTGCCAGTAAACGCAGAAGCACTGAAAGTTGGCTGTCTGATCCTCCACGATCTACAGCTCAATCTCATAATTGTGTTTGCTAGAACTGCCTGCATATGAAAATTAGCTTGGTTGCGATCATGGATCTATCCTTTTGTAATAAGTAGAAAGAAAGAAGAAGATGATACTTGATGTCAATTCATTTCTGCTTGACGTTAAGGACGCCAGGAACCCTTTGTACAATCCGAAATTACTTTTTGTTACGATAAATTCATAAAAGAAAGGAAAGTTCTAGCAACCAACGTGTCTGTCCTGTAGTATAACTGTTTTTTTCGTATATATGATTACTAGGAAAAACATTCTCTACTGATACTGATTCCTTACTCATCCAATTTATGTGGTCGGGTCTTCACACGAGTGCTTCTCCTGATACTGGTTGAAGGCATCTCCCCGTTGGCACTTGATGAAGAAGGATAGCTGCTCACAACAATACCGTCCTGTTGAAGAGGAACCTTGTCCGCAAGGTTCGAGCAAGGGTGGCATTTAAGCAAATGGATTTTGTCTTCCCACTTAGCCTCTGTCTCTGGGAGGCCATCCCAACGAACCAACCACTCCTCTTTTAGCTCAGTGTCATGCTTAATGAGTCGGCGTTGCAAGACTTCAGCTGGTTGAAGTATGAGAGTAGAGGTGGTATCAACTAAGTTCAGAGGAGTC
This sequence comes from Passiflora organensis, assembly GCA_019739055.1. NCBI lineage: Eukaryota > Viridiplantae > Streptophyta > Magnoliopsida > Malpighiales > Passifloraceae > Passiflora > Passiflora organensis. The sequence goes on along the minus strand of JAEPBF010000187.1, from coordinate 2,113,553 downwards.
ACCTGTTCCGCAGGAATTCCCTTGCAGGGGCACAGCATTGAAACGTGAAAAACTGGGTGGATTCGAGCCGACTCAGGAAGATTTAACTTGTATGCTACCATCCCAATTTTCTTAATTACCTGGAATGGCCCAAAAAATCGAGGTCCCAGTATGGAATGATGGTTCAGCCGTATGGAGTGCTGTCTATATGGTTGCAGGCGCACATATACCCAATCTCCCATCTCAAATTCGAGTTCTCTCCTGGTAGAATCTGTATATGACTTCATGCGTGATTGAGCCTGAGCTAAGTGACGCTTCAGCTGTTGCAACAATTCATCTCTCTGTAGCAATTGGGCATCCACCAAAGCATTCCCTTCAGTACCACGTATGTAGCAAGTGATTGCAGGAGGAGGTCGCCCATATAAAGCCTCAAAGGGAGTCATACGGGCTGATGTTTGGTAAGATGTGTTATACCAAAATTCCGCCCATGGTAATAATGAAGGCCATGAAGTAGGTTGAGTCCCAACAAAGCAGCGTAAGAACATCTCCAATGTTTTGTTTAGTGCCTCGGTTTGGCCATCGGTTTGTGGGTGGTATGTTGTGCTGTGTGAAAGAGTTGTAACCTGTCGGCGATGAATTTCCTTCCAGAATTGTGTGAGGAATCTAGCATCTCTATCTGAAACAATAGAGCTGGGAATGCCATGTAGTCGCACCACCTCTGATATAAAAACAGCAGCGACTGATTCGCTAGTGATTGGAGAGGACATAGCAACAAAGTGACTGTATTTGGAGAGTCTGTCAATCACCACCAGAATTGTCGTCTTGCCTTTAAAGGACGGAAGCCCCGTCACGAAATCCATTGAAATTGCTTCAAAGACCATATCAGGGATCAGAAGAGGCTGAAGAAGGCCAGCCGGTTTTAGTGCCACTTCCTTCATTCTTTGGCAGGTATGGCATGAGGCGACGAAATTCTGCACATCCTTCCTCATAGAAGGCCAATAGAAATTAGTAGATAAACGGTGAAAAGTGCGAGTCGTACCCGCATGGCCGCCAATCAAGGTGGAGTGAAACTCACGCAAGAGTTGGTCTCGAAGGGCTGAATCTGAAGGAACAACCAGTCGACGTTTCTTAAAGAACAGTAGTCCATCATGGAATGAAAAATTTGGAGCATTACTGGGGTCACGTGCTAGCTGTTGCTGGATTTCCAATAATTCCGGATTTGAGGAATTGGCAGCAAGCAGTTGATTCACCAAATCATAACTGGTAGAGGAAAGAGGAAATAATTGGTGACCAGGCACCCTAGATAGAGCATCCGCAGCAGAATTTTGCTTCCTTGGTCTGTATAGGATAACGAAATCATAACCAACCAATTTGGTTAGCCAGCGTTGTTGATCCGGGGTTTGAATGACTTGCTCCGTGAGGTGTTTAAGGGATTGTTGGTCCGTCACAATCGTGAATTGCCGACCCAATAAATATTGCCTCCATTTAGCGATTGCCTGCGTAATCGCAAACATTTCCCTGGAATAGGTGGATGCCGCTTGCATTCTGGGACAGAGTTTCTGGCTAAAGAAGGCAACGAGATGATGATCTTGTGACAATACTGCTCCTATTCCCATGCCAGATGCATCAGTTTCAATCGTGAAAGATTTCGTGAAATCTGGCAGCCGTAAAATAGGTGCTGAGGCCAATAACTTCTTAAGATTTTTGAAGGCAGCTGTGTAGAGTGGTTCCAATGGAAATTATCTTTCTGGAGTAGATCAGACAGGGGACCTGATACTGTGGCATATTTAGCGATGAAGCGATGATAATACCCTATAAGGCCCAAGAAACTACGAACATCCTTGACAGTTTGAGGAATTGGCCACGCCTGTATTGCCTTGATCTTCTCCTCATCAACAGATACACCTACAGCGGATATGACATGTCCCAAATAGCCAACGTGCTCTTGACCAAAGAGGCACTTCGAGAATTTGGCCACAAGCCGATTCTGCCGGCGTATACCTAAAACGGTCTGAAGATGCTGAAGATGATCCAACCAAGAAGAGCTGTAAATCAGGATATCGTCAAAGAATACCAGAACGAATTTCCCAGGCAAGGGCGAAAGATGTCATTCATGAGTGCCTGAAAGGTAGATGGAGCATTGGTTAAGCCGAAAGGCATAACCAAAAACTCATAATGACCCTCATGGGTGCGAAATGCTGTCTTCTCCACATATGCCGGTTTGACCCGAATTTGATGGTAGCCAGCCAGCAAATCCAATTTGGAGAAATAGCAGGCTCCAAATAACTCATCAAAGAGCTCATCAATGGAGGGAATTGGGAATCGATCGCGGATCGTAATAGCATTGAGGGCACGGTAATCTATACATAAACACCATGTCCCATCTTTCTTTCGCACCAATAAAACTGGAGAAGAGAAAGGGCTGTTACTCGGTCGAATAATCCCATCATGCAGCATCTCCGCAATTAGCTTCTCAATTTCCAGTTTCTGGTAGTGGGGGTACCGGTATGGCTTGACATTAACAGGTGATGTCGCAGGGTCCAGAGGAATAGCATGGTCCTGTGTCCGGGAAGGAGGAAGGCCGCTAGGTTTCTGAAAAATATCAGAATAGCGGTCCAACAATGCTTGTAAATCAGCCGGAAGTGAAATGGAAGCGGTTGTATCAGGGTGCAGCAATTCTAAGCTATAGAATTCCATCACGGCTGATGATGTAGTAATGTGGCGAAGGGCGTGAACTGCTGAGTGCTGAACGATAAGAGCAGTGTCCCCTTGCCAGCAAACTGTATCTTTCCCCAACTGAAACTTGAAGCTTGAAGACGCGTAGTCCATAAGCACTGGGCCTAGATGGCTAACCAAGATACCCCCAAAACAACATCCCAGCCTTGGAGAGGTAATACAAATAGATCAACCAGAATCGTATAACCCTGAACACAGATCAGAACTTGTTCAACAATTCCAGTGCAAACCAAGTAGTCACCATTGCCCACCAACACATTGAATCCCGAAGTTTTCACTATGAGTAAATCGAGGAACTTTGCAACACGAGTTTGAATAAAACTGTGGGTGCTACCCCCATCAAGAAGTATATGTACCGTGGAACCAGATATAGTACCATGAAAGCGAATGGTATTAGGAGATGGGTTACCCGTCATGGCAAAGTGGGAGATAGTAGTTTGTGGAACTGGCTCTGATGTAGTTGTTGGTAACTCAGGAACTGGGTCGTTGGTTTCGTCGGAGGGGCAAGGAGCTTTCTCCATGGCTGGTTCGTCCTCCTCGAGCAGCAGCAGCTGTGGAACCTTGGAACACTTATGGTCCCAATAATAACACAAGCCCAGTTTTCGTCGTTGAGCTGCATCAGCTTGAGAGATCTTGCGAACGGGAAGCTTTGTTCCAGACGAAAAAGTCGCGGAAACATCGATAGAGGAAGATGCAGTGGACTGTGGTTGGGCCTTGGGTAATACAGAAGGGCCTGTAGAACGACCGAAACTAGACTTCAGAAAGTTGCGTTCAGTCAGAATGCGTTTTTCATGGATAAGAGCCCAGTAAACAGCATCTTCGAAACTTGCTGGTTGGGTAAGAAGAACAGAGGATTTGATATCCTCGCGTAACCCAGAGATGAAGCAGTGGATAATGAATAATGATGGTAACAGCATAGCTCTATTCATGGTGGCTTCAAACCGAGCCCGATACTCAACAACAGTGGTGAGCTGTTTGAGTTTAGCTAGTTGGCCTTCCGGGGACTCAAGATCATCGGGATGGAAATGCTTAAAGAGAGACTCTGTGAAGGAAACCCAGCCGGAGAGTTGTTTGTTGCGGTGCATCCAATGGAACCAGTCAGCAGCTTCATCGTCTAGGTAAAAAGAGGCGATAGTGATCTTGTCTTCCTCCTTGATGCCATAAAAATCAAAGTACCTCCCTGCATGAAATATCCAACGCTCAACATTTGCTCCTGTGAATCTAGGCATCTCGACAGAGGCGAGTTTGTGGCGTAAAGGAGGGTTTGTGGACGAAGAAGAACCCAGGGAGCCAAAGCGAACAGCTGAAGTCTCGCCAATGTTAGAAGCAGATGGACTTGAGGTGGCTTTTGGAGCAGTTGCTTGAGTAACTGTTGTTGCTCAGCAAACATCTTGGATTGGTCAGCGATGGACGAGGATAAGGAAGCGAGATCTGCTTGGAGTTTGGTTTGTGTTTCAGTAAGGGATGAGACGGCGGTGTCAAGAGCTCGGAACCTCGTATTGTACTCTGCCATCTTTGTAGAGTTCAATGAAGGCACCAATGTAATAGGTAGAAAGAAAGAAGAAGATGACACTTGATGTCAATTCATTTTTGTCTGACGTTAAGGACGCCAGGAACCCTTTGTACAATCCGAAATTACTTTTTGTTACGATAAATTCATAAAAGAAAGGAAAGTTCTAGCAACCAACGTGTCTATCCTGTAGCATAACCGTTTTTGTCGTATATATGATTACTAGGAAAAATATTCTCTACTGATATTGATTCCTTACTTATCCAATTTACGTGGCCGGGTCTTCACACGAGTGCTTCTCCTGAGACTGGTTGAAGGCATCTCCCCGTTGGCACCTGATGAAGAAGGATAGCTGCTCACAACACCTTTCTTGTCCTTGGCTCACTAAGCTGACCACCATGTCAATAAACCGTGCATGTAAATTGCATATCAAGCTATTTTTGGCTTGAGAAATCAAACATATTCTTTTGGATATCACTTTTCTTAGCTTGAGGTTGGAGTTGTGATTGTAATCGGCAGATTATAATATTTATTTGGGGAAGTTCAATCCTTTTTCCTTCATATTTAATGTCAGCTTGGTTAAAAAATTGAGCAGGAATTGAAGAGGCAGAAGCTGACACTGAAAGTGATGATGAAGAGCAACAGATTCACAATCCTCTCAAGCTGCCAATGGGTTGGGATGGGAAACCCATACCTTACTGGCTATATAAACTTCATGGTCTTGGCCAGGTATCTTTGTCACCTTAATCACCAAAGCTTGTTCCGGTATCATTCCTGTTTGGTAATTGTAGATTTCTGGTCTGTTCTTGCCATTGTCTTCATATATTTTGGTTTATTTTTTCATTACATTAGTATCTGGCTAAATTGAAATGGTATACTAGGCATCTTTTAGAAGATCCCAACTGCTCCATCATGTATCATTATTTTGTTTCATACATGCCACAACAACATAATGTTGACTCCCTTTCACTGTTGGCTGTTCGGTTGATAGGAGAGTAGGAGAAACGTATGATTTTGCCCTTTTCCGGTACATGTATACCACCTGATGGCTGACATGATTCAAATTCTTTTGTGCAACTCCAGGAATTTAAGTGCGAGATATGTGGGAATTATAGTTACTGGGGTCGTAGGGCTTTTGAGCGACATTTCAAGGAATGGCGTCATCAACATGGAATGCGTTGCCTTGGCATTCCAAACACCAAAAACTTCAATGAGATCACGTCAATTGAGGTATACTTGCTTAGTCTTCCTCTCTGTAATGGCAAATTTTCTTGCATTTCATTTGAAAAATTTTTCAATTGTAAATTCATGTCATCCTTTATGTTATCTGAATTTATATCTGCTTTGATGACTGGTGAGAATTGATCATAGATCAGAATTTCTAGACACTACTCTTTACCCTTCTGTTTGCTATATTTGTTGTGTTATTTTGAACATGTTTATCATGTTTTTCTCTTGTGTGAATTTCAATCTGCGCATGAAGCAAAAGACTTGTGGAAGAAGATACAGGAAAGACAAGGTCTGAATAAGTGGCGCCCTGATCTTGAAGAAGAATACGAGGATAAAGAAGGAAATATCTACAACAAAAAGACCTATACCGATCTGTAGCGTCAGGGTCTGATATAAGCATGCACTCTTGGGACATCGTAACCATCCCCTAGATTGTGCTATGCGAACCGGTCGTATTGTGTTCTTCTCGTAGTATTTAGCCAGAGTTTATATCATCTTCACCAGTTATGGAAAAAGACCGGAATGTGGAAATATTAGAGTTTTGGACTGAATTGCGTTTGCATTTATGAAAAGGGACTCGTATTGTTTATGGACATGTTCTTATCAGATATGTTGATCAAAAGGCCAAGACGGAAATTATATTTTCGATGGCTATATTTCTTGGCACGAACAACATACTATGAAAGCTGGTCGAAAGCAATAGAAATAGGACTCTGGGTCCAACCCTTCGATCCTCATAAAAAAACACTGGTAATGGTTTCTATTTATGTAAAATCTAATACCGATCCAGTTATATTTTTTAAAAAAATCTTACTATATTCTCTCTCTTTTAAAATCACATGTGAAATAAATTCAAATAAAATGCACTGAAATCTCTTAACCGCCGATTCCAAGTAAAAATGGGCCCTGCGATGGATCGACGGGTCCGAGTCGTTCGCTGAGAGGATTATTGCATTTGCCTGCGTTGAAGGGATTTTCTTCTCTGGAAGTTTCTGCTCCATATTTTGGCTAAAGAAGCGCGGGATGATGCCCGGGCTGACCTTCTCTAACGAATTGATCTCGCGAGACGAAGGCTTGCACTGCGATTTTGCGTGCTTGCTGTACAGTCTCCTGAGGAATAAGCCTAGCGAGGAGCGGGTGCAGGGGATTGTGAGGGACGCGGTGGACATTGAACGGGACTTTGTGTGCGACGCGCTTCCGTGCGCGTTGGTGGGGATGAACGCGGACCAAATGAACCAGTATATTAAGTTTGTTGCGGATAGATTATTGGGGGCACTTGGGTGCGGGAAGATCTACCATGTGTGTAACCCTTTTGATTGGATGGAACTGATCTCCTTGCAAGGGAAGACAAATTTCTTTGAAAAGAGGGTCGGTGAGTATCAAAAGGCTTCTGTTATGTACAGTATCAATGGGAACGGAGAAACCTATGTGCTCAAGTTGGACGAGGATTTTTAGATCTCTTTATGGGAAATATGTAAAAGATAAAATATTAATTTCATAATCTTTATTAGTTTTCATGGTATTTTGTTTAGTAAATTTAGCAAATTTCTTGTTTACTTGTATTTATTTCTTTCAGAAAAATATAAAGCTAATGAACGATTAGTATATGATTCGATAACATGAGAAGAATTGCTTGATCCAAATGTAATTCACTAAATCGGACTAATCCCTTTTTCAAAAAAATTTGATTCATTAATAAATTTATAAAATTCACTATCGATCCAATTAAAATTAATTTGACCAAAAACAGGAATTTGTGCTTTGAATACAAGACGGAAGAATAATTTGTTTGAAGGATAACGGTAAATTGTTGTAGACGTTAACTTCTTAAGCCTGTGGATAGATAATGAGCCAGAGCCATCATATATCCCAGTGTCTCGTGACTTGGAGTATGCGTCTTTAAAACTATACTGCCCCACTAGGATATGTGGTTCTGGTTCGTGAAGTTTTGTCAAAAGTGGAGTTTTGTCAAACCCAGATTGTAATATGTTCTAGTCGTAGTATTTAGCCAGAGCTTATACATATAGATCTTCACCAGTTACTGAAATAGACCAGAATGTGGAAAAATTAGAACTTTGCATGTATCAAAAGGGCCTCATCGTATTTTGCTTATAGACATGTTCATATCAGATATGTTTTTCAGATCAAAAGGGAAAGGCGGAAATTGTATCTTCCATGGCTATATTTCTTGGCAAGAACAGCAACATATATGAAAGATGGTCAGGAGCCATAGAAATGGGACTTTGGGCCGCTGCTGTTTCTTTTTATTTTTGGAAATCCAGAGCCCAAAGAGTTCTGCCCAACCCATCAATCCTGATTAAAAAATATTATTGAAGGTTTCTATCTATGTTGGAGGTTAAGGATAACCTAGTTTACATATATTTAGAAAAAATCTAATAACGATCCACCTATATTTTTTTCCCAAACCTTACCGAACAAGAATATTCACTATTTCAATCACATAAGAAATAAATTCAAATAAAATACGATTCAAGCTTCACACTGAAATCTCTGAACCGCCAACTCCTAGCAAAAGTTTCCCCGCAAGTTTCATACAAAATTTTTTGTAATCCCCGCCACAACTCTACCTTATCTAAACTCTAAAAGTTCAAAACCTTAAGCCGACATACCCAATCATCTTTTCTCTTAATAAAAACCACACAAGTCAGTCCTCCGTCACTGGTGGGAATCGCTAACCCCGGACGAGAAGCACTTTATCTCCCACGTTCTTGCTTTTTTCACCGCCTGCGATTGGTATCGTCCTTGAGAATCTCGCCGGATGCTTCATGAAGGAGGTGAAAAGAAAAGAGCAACTTGAAAATTATAAAGTAGCTCCTTAGATCATTGTTTTTAATTCGTTACTGTTGATTGCAATACACATACTTAATATATTAATGTTAATATTGTAGGACTCAAATTTATATGTCAAGCATTTCAGTGCTAGTGTTGATGATAGTAAGCTCTGCAACTTTTTTAGACAATGTGATGATGTGATTTCTGCCAAAGTGATGCGTGATCGTGAAGGTAAATCTAAGGGATTTGGATTTGTGTGCTTTTCTAAATGAAAGGAAGCTAATAAAGCAATTAGAATCCTAAACGGTAATAATTAGACTTTTATTTTTAATTTTTCTAGTTAGTTTCACATACTAATGACTAAATGAATCACTATTTGCATTTGTAGGGGTCGTATTTTATGGTAAATCATTATATGTAGCTATTGCTCAAAGCAAGGAAGAAAGACGAGAGTATCTTCAACACATATATACAAGACCTGTCGTACCACAACATATGCATACAAGACCTATCGTACCACATAATATTCCCCTCCGCGTAATATGAATTTTATGCAGCACACAAATAGATTTATGCCCCCCATGACTCCAAGATTTCCATTTCCTCCTTCTCCTATGGTAACTATCTACAACTGTTCTTTTTAATGATTGGTCCATCTTAAAAAAGCTTTATTGTTTATTACTAACAATACAAATTTTATTTCTTTTTTAGTTATTTGGTTATCCACCAATGTATCGGCCGCAAGGGCATTACCTTCCCAGACCTCAATGCACTTTTTTGAATCCGAATATGTTAAGCAGACAGCTAAGAAATATGAGATAGAAAATCAACATGTATTTTTATTCTCTTCTCAAGAAGATAAATATTATATATAGCCTAGGAATATTTTTCTAAAACTGTTTTGTTAATTATTTACAGATGGTGGAAAAGAAAGAGAAGAAAGTTGGTTGGGCTGCAGTTCGAATTCAGAAATATCCAAATAACATTCTTAGTATAGCAATCTATTCTGGTTGTAAGAGCAATATGCTCAGAATAACATATATTCTGGCTGTAAGAGCGTAGCTGTAAACGATAATAATTTCTGATTGTAAGCAATAATGAGATGGTTTTATACGGTGCTCCGCCAGGATCATAATCATGCACCAAAACACATAATACATGATTTTTATATATGCTGATGGAACATAAGAAATTACTTTTTATTTTTTTATGTGTTTTGGTGCATGTGGTACTTAGGATCACCGTAAAACTATCCCTCAATTTATTTTTTTATCGTTTTTATCTCTATGTTTTTTTATCTTAGAAATCAAAATCACCTTTTTTAAGCCTTTTATTGGTCTCTTGTCATCCTCCAAGAAGACTAAGATTTGGGATCATCCCAATCATTGTTTAAATAAAATAATAATAATTTTTTTATTTAATTAAAATCTTATCTATTCGGACCGGATTATCAGCGGGACCCAATGGCAGTTTATTCATGGATTTCTCTCAGTTGTTTTCAACTTTAAAGATCAAATTGGTCTTGGTTTGGAATGTTTACCATTTATTTTTTTGTTGGGTTGAGTCTCGATGGTTCTTTTTGCTGGCTGTAGCAGGCTCTATTATACAAAATTGCAACTGGGTACCCCTCCAAGAGATTTCTATGTACAAATAGATACAGGGAGGGAGCGATATTTTGTGGGTCAGTTGCAACTCATGCAAAGGTTGTCCAGTATCTAGTGGACTCGACGTAAGCTTTATTTTTAATAGTAAGGCCTTAATTTTGCTCTTAATTTCAATGTTTAGGAAGCCTTCCAATATAAAAGTACTATATTGATAGAGTGTCTATCTCACTAATCAGGTGTGGATTGAAATTCAAAAAAGATTAGTTTTGCAACTGATGGAAAATAAGAGAAAAATGGGATTACATGAGCAACCCTTGCACATGTTGTCCATTATATTACAACACTTGTGTGTCTTTTTTTATTTTCTATTTTTGGATTACACGATAAAGATTTTATTAAATAAAATGTGAGATTTTGACAGGGATATAATGGATCTCAACTGTGGGATGTTGCTTTTGCCGTTCAAGCCATAGTGGTCACCGACCAAACCGAGGAATATGCATCAATGCTAAAGAAAGCTCACAATTTTATAAAGAACACACAGGTAACAGATAGACATGAAGCTCTATTAATGTATGTCTTATTAACGTGAAGTCAAGCGAATGCTGATTCTACCTGGATTTTACTTAATAAGGTTAGGACAAACTGTAGTTACGACTACAGTAATTGGTGTCGTCACATGTCTAAGGGAGGATGGCCATTCTCTACTCCTGATAATGGATGGCATGTATCAGATACTACTGCAGAAGCATTGAAGGTATATAACCACCAGGTAATATTTTGTCTGTATCTTTTAGACTTTTATTGGTCTCTACTCCTATATTTTGGTCGTATCACGTTGGTTAATTATTCAGAATTTTTTATCTTAATTTATTTTTTTTATCTTATCTAGATTAGATTAAAATATCTGATTTAATTATAATTTATTTATCTTAACCTCCACAGGTTATTTCCTTGTACGTAACGGGTGCCCTGGGCACAATTTTGGGTCAGCAGCATAAGTTGGAGATACGTCGTTACTTATATAACCACCAGGTAATATTTATTTTTACTCCTAATTTCTTAATTAATTATTTTAAAACCTAAAAGTCGAAGAAATAAACAGCAGTCATTTGGGGTTGGGTGCAGAACCAAGACGGGGGATGGGGACTACACATTGAAGGGGATAGCACCATGCTTGGCACGGCTCTCTCATACGTGGCGCTAAGATTGACTGGGGAAGAAATGGACGGCGGGGATGGCGCCATGGTCAAGGCTAGAAAATGGATTCTTGATCATGGTGGGGCCATTTACACACCATCATGGGGAAAGCTATGGCTGTCGTGAGTGCCCTTTTTTATATTATATATAATATTCATTTTTTAAAACTATCAAATATTTTATTCTTTCATCTATTTATATTTGGTATAATTCGATTTGAATAATTTAATATACTATTTCATTTTCAAATCTATTTTTGGGCACTCATTGTCCGATCTATATAAGCACTTGGAGTGTACTATTTCACTTGAATTCACGCTTTTCTGGTGAATTACTTACGATTTTCGTAAGTATCTCACCAACATAAGAGGTACTTTGCCGTCTTCCATCCGGAACTAATCTTCATCTGCTTCAAATTCATACTGAGCTTATCATTGCAAAGGCCAGAGGCTAAAAGGCTAAGCAAGATCTTGGATATGTGGAAGCTGAAGATTGCGGAGGGCGGCAGTAGCCCCTGGCTGAGAACTACTAACGATCATGTCGGCAGGCAGGTTTGGGAGTTTGATCCTACATTTGGATCTGCGCAAGAACTCGCTGAAGTAAAAAATGCCCGCCGCCATTTCCACGAAAATCGTTTCAACAAGAAGCACAGCTCAGATCTGATCATGCGCTTGCAGGTTAATTCATTTCAGTAACTGTTACCACTGCTATATCCTCTCTCTCTTTCATCATCCGTCTTTGTCTGTTTCCACGTTTTTAATGGTGGATGGAGGACGTTTACTTAGTTTGTTGTTATTATAGTTTGCAAAGGAGTCTGGGACGGACTCTCCATCAGAATCGGAATTACCTGGGGTTGTCAGAGTCAAGAGTACAGAAAATATCACTGAGGAGGTGGTGAAAAATGTGTTAAGAAAGGCTGTGGATTTCCATTCCAGCATCCAGGCACACGATGGGCACTGGCCTGGGGATTATGGAGGTCCTATGTTCCTTATGCCTGGCTTGGTGTGCATTCCTTTTTAAATTTTATTTTATTTCAAGCATTTGATCATGTGCTTAATAATAACTTTATGAGAAATATTTGATGGACATATAGGTGATTACTCTCTCAATCACCGGTGCGCTGCACGCTGTCTTGTCTGAAGAACACATTCAGGAAATGTGTCGCTACCTCTACAATCATCAGGCAATACCTCCTTTTCCACTCTTTTTTCTCTCTCTTTTTACTCCACTGTTTTTGCGCCCAAATACCATCCAATAAACGTTTATGCAATTTCAGAACCAAGATGGGGGCTGGGGTTTGCACATTGAGGGTCCGAGCACCATGTTTGGAACTGCTTTGAACTATGTTACTTTAAGGTTGCTTGGCCAAGGACCCAACGAGGGGGAAGGGGCAATGGAGAGAGGCCGTGATTGGATTCTTAACCATGGCGGTGCAACTACAGTTACATCATGGGGGAAAATGTGGCTCTCAGTTCAGTATTTATTTCTTAGTCTTACGTGTTTAATCTGGGCTTGGCAGTCTTGATTTTATCCTTTCTTTGAATTGCTCTCCGAGAACAGGTTCTTGGAGCATTCGAGTGGTCTGGCAATAATCCACTGCCTCCTGAAATATGGCTTCTTCCTTATGCGCTTCCTGTCCATCCAGGTTCTTGTTTAATTGCATCCCCTTTGGTATTCCTGTTTTAACACTATAATATGTACGTGCAATGATTGTAAGCTACTTTTCATTAGAGTTCTGACTGGAAAGTTGTTCAAGTTATACGAGAATGAAAAAACATGAATGTGGATTTAAAATTTGCTTGCTAGAATGGACAAATACCTGGAACATAGTTTTATTATTTAGAGCTAGAATATTATCATCTGTTTGGCGTTTTCCAACATTCAGCATAGCTTGAAAATATGTGCAGACATGAAGATTCTGCTGTTAGTATCTAGTGATTTTAAGAAGTCAATTTGCTATAGCTTTCCATGCTAACCAGATGAAAACTTTCTTAGGCTGTTAGAGGAACATTCCAATATAATACTTCTGGAGAACCAATAAAGATAAGAGGTTGATAGTGAAGGAATATTGAGGGACCTAAACTAGCTTTGCATATGTAAGATGGTAGGCATTGAAAAGCAATCATGTTATTTCTTGACCTTCAAGCTATGTGATAGTGCTGTCTTTTATGAAAGTCTAGTATGCTAACTGTTGCTTTCTTTTTGCTTGAGCAATTTTTAACATCTACCTGCTAACATGGCTTTCGATATCACATATGATATGATATATGGGCTGATGTTTTCTGGCAAACAAATTTGTGGAGAGAACATTTCTTAAAATTTGAAATGGTTTCTATGTTATGAAACTTCCATTTATTTTGTATCTGACATGGAACAAAATGTCACGAACATGTAGGAAGGATGTGGTGCCATTGCAGGATGGTCTATCTGCCTATGTGTTACTTGTATGGAAAGCGGTTTGTTGGTCCAATTACTCCTACTGTTTTGTCTTTGAGAAAGGAGCTATTTACAGTTCCATATCATGAGATAGACTGGAATCAAGCTCGTAACTTATGTGCTAAGGTTAGCATTTTGCATCTTATTCACATTTTATAACATTTTTACCACATTTTCTCTTCAAATTTTTTTTTGATGAATCTGGAAGAATTCCAGTTAGTGTCTCCACAGTATGAATTTTCTGCTTTTATTTTCCATTTTGATACGTTGTTATGAATTGAATATTAGTTTGAGTATTTTTAAGAATTTTCATTCCGAATATTCTGATAACTTCAGTCACATGAAGCCCTCTAATTTTGATTAACTGTAAAGTTATACCAAGTGCATAAAATTTGCTAGTATTTGGAGTTTATCCTTTTGCAGGAAATACAAAATAAGTTTTTCTGAATATTTTTTATAACTTAAGAAAATACATGATATTAGGACACATAGGTAAAATAGAAATTCTGCAAACCAGTGACAAATTTCAAAGTCCTGTGATGGCAATCAATAGAGATGCTATTCTTGCTGGAATTTTTTATTTTTATTTTTCTTGGTATATTTGGTCTTCTACGTCTGCTAGAACTTGCTGCATGCAATTTGCAGGAAGATTTATATTATCCGCATCCGCTTGTGCAAGATGTGCTTTGGACAGTCCTTCACAAGGCTGCTGAACCTATTCTAATGTATTGGCCTGGAAAGAAGTTGAGAGAGAAGGCTCTTCGCACTGTGATAGAGCACATACACTATGAAGATGAAAATACTCGTTATATTTGCATTGGACCTGTAAATAAGGTATGCATTGCAAGTATCTAGATTTTGAGTTCTCCATCTACTTATTTTGATTTCTCTTCTTGATATTTTTATCCTCTGTTGGCCTTTGTTTGTTATCCTATTTTCCCAAATATGAGAGCTAGTTAATATTCAGATACAACCTGCTGGCCCTCACCTGCATTGTTATCATGTAGTTTACTGATTATGCAACATGGTAACCACAGGAAGACTTATTTTCCTTTAAAAATTTTTCTATTTTTGGTTCACAGGTGTTAAATATGCTCTGCTGTTGGGTTGAAGACCCAAACTCTGAAGCATTTAAGTTGCATTTGCCAAGAATACATGATTACCTCTGGCTTGCTGAAGATGGAATGAAAATGCAGGTTTGAATTTTCCATTTTCCCACCACAGACCTCGTTTTCTTAGTTTAATGCTTTCCCAGAAACAAGTCAGGATTCTTACATCTTTCTCATGAATATTGAACCTAAGTTGCTTAAGTTGTCTCATGTCTTCTGGCATGGTTGTGGCATTAGTTTCCAAATCCTTGCAGTGACATGCAATATTTGTCTTGTGCTTTGCCCCACTGTATGTACAACTGATGGAATGTGTAGCTAATTTTATGCCTCGTCTGCCTTTTCCTATATTCTACTTTGTCGTTCCCTCTTTCATCTAATTACCAACTCTAATGGAGAAAGAGATAATTTTTGCAGGGTTATAATGGTAGTCAATTATGGGACACTGCTTTTGCTGTTCAAGCAATTATTTCAACTAATCTTATTGATAGATATGGTCCAACTTTAAGGAAAGCACATGATTACATTAAAAATTCACAGGTATCCTTTCTTTTCAAAAATTTTTCTGTATTTACAGAAGGTAGCACTTTCAATGTGACCCTGCGATCCATTTGTATTAATTTGAAGGTTAAAGAAGATTGCCCTGGAGATCTTAAATATTGGTACCGCCATATTTCAAAAGGTGCATGGCCTTTCTCAACTGCTGATCACGGATGGCCCATCTCAGATTGCACTGCAGAGGGATTGAAAGTACCGATCCATCTACTTGAAACTCTTACTTTTACATGCTTTGCTTTCCATAACTTATTTAGTCTTTTACAGGCTACTCTTGCATTATCAAAAATTCCATCTGAGATTGTTGGGCAACCATTAAATGCAAACAGGCTGTATGATGCTGTAAATGTTATTCTCTCACTGCAGGTACTCAGTTTACAGTTATCTAAATTGACTGCATTAATATTTCTCAGTAGTTGCTTTAAGCATTCATATTTTCTATAGACAGATTCCAGCTGTTCAACTAACTCAAACTTTAGAGACCATTTTCTTATCTAATTCTTTACTGATATTTGTTCTCCATATTTGTGATGCTATTTTACCAATGCATTAATCTCTGAAATTTTCAACAGTGACGTTCCATTTTAATTTATTGAAATGAAGCAAAGGATGCTACTAAAAGCATGGATTACCATCTAACTATTAAATACTTATTCAATTTGAACAAGGTAGCTACAAAATTTAGATGAAATTTATATGCCATCTAGGATGATGTATCACCGTTAAAATTTACAAGCATGAATGTGTAATGATAATTAGTTTTATTGATTAGTATAATGCTGTACTTATATTCCATAAGAAGAGTTCCTAAAAGGTCCTTAATTTTGTGCCAACTAAATCTAGGACCAAAAGCACACATACAACCTAAAAAGTAGTGCATCTCCCCATAATTTCACAACCATTCCAAAAGCGACAAGATTTAGGTGGAATATATACTTTGTTGCTCTTAGATAAACCTATCGTTTCCCTTCCACGGTTAAAAATGTCTTTTATATGGATACTTGATGACTATGAAAGGAACAATTTATTTAGAATTGCTAAATTATATTTTTACTTTGTTGATTGTGGTATTTATTGTCTATCATTTTGAATAGGATCTGGCAGGAATTAGTCCCTAGGTGAATAAATCTATGTGATATAGAGATTACTTATCGTAATTTGAGGATGTAATTTTGTATATATATTTTAAAGTATGTGAATAGAATAATACTAGATTTTTTCCCATTCAAAATGATACCAGAGCACTGGATTCTTTTCTTGAGCATACTCGATGATTGACAACCTTTTTTATATATAAAAAATCTATAAAAAAAGAGAAGAGAGGGGAGAAAGAACAGCAACCTTTTAATGTTCCTCAAGTTACCCTGGCCTTTTGTTTATTTTGTTCTTCAGGTTTTCGTATATTTTTAATTTCTTTTGCTGCAGTCCTATTCTGTTTGAGTTGAAATTATGTCCTCCAATTAAACTGGAAAGCATCAAAAGTTTCATAAAGAAGACCTGCAGCATACTCAAGCTGCTTATCTCAATGGGTAAAGGTACCTCAAGTGGTCCCAATTTGAGAATCACTATTTAAGGAAAAAGACAAGTTAGATCATCTATTTGATACAGATCCTGAACCTGGAGAGGTTGAACATAGTGCTTGGGATGTGCAGAATTCTTTAATTAGCGTTTTGGTTGGGTGGTTCAATAACACCTGACGTAATTGATACTGTGATGTCTGACTATTAGTTTGAGTACATGGGAAACGTATTGAAAAATTAAGAATGCAACTGTGATTTACGAATAAAAACATAGCAGAGGTAAATTTGGCATTGAGTATGCAATCTAGTTACCAAATCAGTTATAAGAGCTAAAACTTTTATGTGACTATGGACCCGGGTTGAACTTTTGCAGGCTAAAGGAATATGTTGATTTTTGTAGGATTGAATGGTGAATTGGATTATGTTAGAATATAGATTATTGATGAACCTAAAATTGCAGCTCTTAATGAAGTTTACCTTTGGAAGAGGAGAAAATTATACTGAAAGTTCTAGTAACAAAACAGGTTGTAATTTTTTGGTGAAATCCATTATTATTTCGTTACTTGAGCATATTTGATCCTAGGTGAATAAGTCATGGAAGACATATAGTATCTTTATGATGAGAAGTTTTGACATATTAAAGACACATCTTGAAAGCCTAATTGTCAGCATCCAATCAACAATCGGACAAAAATTAGAGTACAATCAAGCGCTGCTCACTTGATACAATTAAGCCAAGATTCTAAATAGCTAGCACATGAACAATTGGGATGAGAGCTTATTAGGTGCTAGTTTATTAGCTATTTCAAATGTGTTATTTTAACTTCAACCTACTTTCTTGTCCTTTAATATTTCCATAGCTCATTTGGTGCTAGTTTATTAGCTATTTCAAATTTTAACTTCGACCTACTTTCTAGTCCTTCAACATCTTCCATAGCGACAAAAGCCTCTGATAAATATTGTTGGATGCTTGATTTGGATATAACAGATTTATATTTTTTTTAATCAAAGGATATAACAGATTATATCACTATTTTTCTATATGTTTTTTTTTTGTTTCATGCATATTTTATTATAGTATTAGAAAAATCACGGTTGTCATTGTATGTACCATAATATCTGGTGCTAGTGATACTCCATCAAACCCAATCATTCTTTTGAAAAATATTTTGCATATTCCAAAGCTAGACTTTTAAAATAATTATGGACCCAAATTGCAGTATTTAAGCTGGGTATTCCATGTAATATCCTGGGTTGGTCTAACTTCTTCAAAGCTAAATAACTTACCAACTGCTTTTATTTTTGCTTAACCGTGTCAAGCAAGCAGCTTTTTTTTTACCCAATATGGCTTATCATAATGTTTCTAGGACGTGTTTAGCATGTCACGGTTTCACGTCTTACTTAGTTTGCTTCCTTTGCACTAGTATGCTTAAGTTTCTAACTTAATGATAACAAACTTAATTGATTGTTCATAAAAAAAAAAAATGTTATATTTCTAGAATTTCCAGCATAGTACTTCACTTGCTATTCCCATCTATTTCCAAGATAATTACTTTAGTAAGACCTTTAAATTTTAGGTCTCCCAATAATCTATATCTTAATATTGTCTAATTTGCTATTCAAGTCTATAAAACATCTACTTTCTCATATTAGTTGGAACAACAAAATCAATCCAAATTGATTTGAACCGTTCGAGACGCCAAGTGGTTGACTTCTTGGATGATTCCAATTTCAAAAACAATGAAGAACATTAGAAAAGAGCACAACCATCTTTATCAGATTCTCTATACAAAGATGGTGAGCATAGTGTGTATAGCATGGGGTCTTTATCATCGCATCATATTGTTGTAACTCAAATTAGTCCATTACGCTTGTAAGGCCAGCAAACTTCTGCTTCACATGTGTCATTCATGGCCCATAGATATATTATCTTTATCCATGTTTCGATTACACTGCCTGATGTTGTTATATGTTCCAAAAAGAAACTGAAAAGTAGAGCATTTCTACAACTATCCGAGGATGATTTTAAAGGGTATCTCTATTTCACCTCATGTGCACTGAAGGATAGCTATCTTGATATCTCTTCTCGAATTATTTACTGGTGCAAATCTATTTGTTGGGATATCTTAGATGCATTATGTATTAGGTATGATGTGGATAGACTTATTGATGGTATATGATAGACTTATTGATGGTATATGATAACATAAAATATTGTAATTTATTATCCTATCTAGTTTAAGCTTATTAAGGAATTCTATACCATGTATGAGTTTTTTAGGTCACTGAATTACACTTTAAGTACTTCAAGTGTCATTTAAATTCTGTCTTATGGACAACCACTTTTTGCTCTCGCTTATTGAATTGAATATGTTATTTGAGTTTGCTTTAGAGTCTAATTCATCTAAACTTGAATATTTGAATTTGTGTGATTACATAGAGGAATTTAATCCGCATAATGTCATGTCTCGGTCCTATGGGTTTGGACGCGAGTGTGAGTTTGTGGAATCATATGTATCAAGATACATATAAGCTGTAAGGATAGAATCCCAATTCAGTATTATATTTGTGATTCCACACGCACACAGTCGTCCCCAGACAAGAGTGGATGCGTCCAGGCTCATAAGGTCGGGGCGTGATACATTAGTTATATCTTGAATGATCCACTTCATGTTGTTACATCCCTAGTTCTTTGAAGGACTATTATTTGAGATCTCTTGTTTATTGATTTTTCTCATATGGCTCTTCTTGATGTGTTCAATTGCTACTTTAAGTCTGAATATTTTTCTTTTGGTGTCTGCAATTAGGTTTTGGAAGTAAATTTTGACATTGGATAATTCCTCATTTTCAATCTTTTCTAGATGAAAGGAGTCATTGGTACTTGGATCAATTATCAAGCATTTGGTTCTCAGATTAGGATTAATTGATATGTTATTTATAATTGACCTTACAATTGTTTGTCTGATGGCTCGTTTTGATGTCGTGAGCCATCTATCCATGGCACTTGTAAAGAAATCGATGGATGGTTATGCCTTCTACAATCCTAGACCTCCATCCTACAATCATTTGGCCAACACCTAAGGTGTGGAAGACACCCAAGATCATGTTGTTGCAGTACCCTCTTCTAGTACTATATTATAGCACTTGACACGTATAGATTATTAGTTATATGGAATTGATCGGACAACCAATTATAAGGTCGACACCAGAGGACATATTAATTAGTCCTAATTTGACAAAAAAATACGTGATGAGCACCAATGATTTTTTTTATATAGGGCAGATTGAAATTAAGGAGTTATCAACTTACCGAATTAACTTTCAAACCCTATTATATATACCATAAGAAAAAGAATTTGGATTGCGTAGAGTAGTAGCTGAGTTACCACTTTCAGAAAAACTATACTTGAAAAAACGATGAATAAAACGATAAGACAGAGATGTCAAGTAATAGTTTTTTGAAGAACTAGAGTTATACCAATATGTAGTGGATTATGTGGATTAAATTCTTTTTTGTCATCACACAACAAATTCAAATATTCAAATCTAGAGGAATTAAATTTTAAAATAAACCAAAGTAAAATATTAAATTCAGTAAGTGGGAATGAATTGTTTATTAGACAAAATTTAATGACACTCAACATACATAAGGTATTATCAATGTTTTGAAAACCGGATCGGACCGGCCGGTTCAACCGGGTTGAACCGGACCCGGTACATGATCCGGTTTTGAAAACCGGTTGAACCAATTACGGGTCAACTGGTTCGAAAACTTAAAAAAAATTAATTTTTAATAAAAATTAAACAGATAAAAAAATTTAAAAAGATAAAAATTAAGAATATTAATTTTTTTAATATGTAGTTTGATATATTAATTTTTGAAAATCAATATTATAATATTTTTTAATATATTAATTACCGGTTCAGTTTTCCGGTTCTTAAACCGGTTATTTCCGGTTACCCCTAAAACCCCTGACCCCTTAACTTCACCGGTTCGAAGACCGGGCCGGTTTTTATAACCTTGGGTATTATTCAATGGCCTACAAAACTCATATGTGGTTATAGAAACTTGTTGGCCTTGCAAGCATGATGGACTGGCTTGAGTTGCGGCAGTGTGATGCGGTGATAAAGACCCCATGACTTTTGTATAGAGAATCCGTTGAAGGTGGTTGTGCTTGCTTTGAATGTCTTTCATCACTATTGGAATTAGAATTGTCTGAGAGGTCAACCACTTGGTGTTTTGATGGCCTGCAATCAATTCAGGCTTGTTTTGTTGTTCCAAACACATTGGCAATCTTAGCCGAATGTCGGGTCAGCCTCTTTTTTAGTGAACATGAGCGAAAGATACTGGGTTATTTCCTTTTCGAGCTGGGACATTATACTAATCAGACACAGGAATGATAAATCCGATTAAAGTATGTCAATTAACCACATAATCACATATATACCTGAAACCAAAGAGTTTCTTTGAATCAATAAAATTCTTCTTCTATCAAAAATTCATTTTATGTGCAGCTGCCAAAGAGATGCTGGAATGATAAAGCAGCTCTAGGTAGTTTGATTCAACTATCAAGCATATCTGCTGGTTAAATTAGCTAGTTACCTTGCTAGAACTCTTTGGATTATGCAATGGCAAGCATATGATGTTTGGCCTAGTTGGAAAACCCTGCAAACCAATTTTTACGGATGGGTTTTAATATTTTCACAAAATTCAAAACAGTTAGCAAACCATTTCACGGTTTTAGAATGATGGAGAAAAATAGAACAGATACAGTAAAAGCAGTGAGAACCAGAATTAAGTTTACTTGCATGAATGATTTCCTTTTGTTGGATCCCAATAAAGTTATCACTTTTCAGACAATCTATTGTATTTAGCCCTCCAGATTAGTCATCTCGTATTATGTCTAAGGAAACCCTTTTCTCACATTTTTTTCTTATTCCATGGTCTGCAGAATGCTGATGGTGGCTTTGCAACCTACGAACTCACCAGATCATACAGTTGGTTGGAGGTAGTTTCCATCAAATTCTTTTGATTGTTTTTTCTTCACATACTTTCGTAACTCTGTTTTTTTTGCCCAGTAGATCATATCATATAGCATTCATTATTCCCACATGAGACTGATCACATATGCAGAACAATCTTGAATGTTTTTCTTCTTTCTATTTCAATTGTGTGACTAGTGATTCCGATAGTTTTATGGTCCATGGTAGGAAGAAACCATGTAGTGTTTATTCCTGTTACAGTTTATTGTATTTCTTTTTCTTTTAATGCAAACTTTGACTGTGAAGTCTTGACTATAATGTATACCATGGAAGTTGGTACTGTTTTTTACTTTTTTCTCATTCCTTTTACTATTAACAGTTGATCAATCCTGCTGAAACTTTTGGCGACATTGTCATTGATTATCCGTAAGATATCAGTATATTGAGTTAAATCAACTATTACAGCCTTCTGTTTATTTCCTGCACTTGAATGCTAATATGTATATCATTATTTCAGTTATGTTGAATGTACTTCAGCTGCTATTCAAGCTTTGACTTCTTTCAAGAAATCATATCCTGGGCACCGGCTAGAAGAAATAGAACATTGTATAAAAAAGGCGGCTACATTTATTGAAAATATACAGGAAGCAAATGGCTCATGGTTTGCCTCCATTGCCTTCAGATTAATATTCTCGATTATCTTGATTTTTCTTTATCCAGCCAATAAGATTTCCCTTAAGTTTTATTTTTTGTACTATTTTTAAGTGCTAGATTATGAGGTTTGATTAGTGGTTTAAATAAATATTTGTTTATTATCTGAAATTGTTGAATAGGTATGGCTCATGGGGTGTTTGCTTTACATATGGCACATGGTTTGGAGTAAAAGGATTGGTGGCAGCAGGAAAGAATTTCAATAATTGCTCCAGCATTCGTAAAGCTTGTGGCTTTCTGCTTTCAAAACAGTGTGCCTCTGGTGGCTGGGGAGAGAGTTATCTTTCATGCCAAAACAAGGTTAGACGCATCTTTTGTACAATCTTTTTGTCTGGTGTAATATCTGTTTACATGCAATGCATGATAACTGGTCTACCGGTGACTTATAACTGACATGCCTTTGTTTCTCTACATTTCTTTTTTTGAATCTCTATGCTTTTAAACATGATTTAAATTAGGTAGAAATTAACTTTCCGTTGACAATGCATAACATGGCGTTTTGCCTTTAATGCGTTAAAGGTTCATAAGTTACTAGGATACAAAGACAATTTAACTTTAGGAGAACAGCTATTGAAGAACTCATATCCAAACCAAAAGCCTCACTTATTAGGAAGAGAAGGAAAAATGTTCAGTGCCTATTGTCTGCAGACAACCCCACTACCATAGGCCATGTAGGCCCATTTAGTTTTTAATTTTACCAAATCTCAGGCCCAATCAAATTGCATGGAATTTTTTTAAGCAGAGTTGATGGTTTATGAACCTGATCAGAGTCCAAATGCCCATGCACTTTGGAGGAAAAGTCAATACGTTCAGATACTATAGAGAAAAAGATGTGAAATGTCTCTGTTACTGCCACACTAATTTGTAGAAGTTAACTGATGCAGCCCATATAATCTACATTATATCTTATAACGTAAACCAATAGGATTCTCTATCTTAAAGGTTATGTTACATTACAAAAATGTCAGTTTCAAAATAAGCATATGAAGCTTATCGACGGTTTTATTTCATTTATTTTTCTTCTGTTTTGAGAGGACAAATAATTTCACGCTTGCTTTAATGTATAGGCAACATAAATAGACTATGGAATCAAACATTTCTCAAAAATTTCCATATAGATTCTGGTAGTTTATAGTTTGTGAGCGAAAATGGCATTTAGAAACGCTGAAATTTAATTATGAAGGACAGCAACAAGAAAACAAGAGTATACAAGATTTTTTTTTCTAAAAAAAGGAGAAAACTTAAACTACAGCATATTGCCAACTTTTTTCGATCATGAATCACACAATCATATACAGCAAATATGTCCAAGAAGATAAACCTTGATTGCCTATGGATAACCATTGTTGATGTTGCTAGAGCTCCAGCTTAGTAAGTTGGGTTGGAATTCAGGCAGCTGACAGAAAATTCTCTACTGTCTTGTTATATAATTTGATGATACTCTGGAATAGAGCCATTATGTATGGCACATGGGCCTGGGCTGTACCATTGTCTTTTGGATAAATAGCAAAACTAATTGTACAAGGACCAGTTGACAATAACTGAAATATTAAGTCCAGCTCATTAATATTTTGTTTTATAGTCCAAAAAAGGAATGATAACCTTGCAGATGGAGGGAAAAGGTGCTGGAACTGGATCTCTATGTGTCCCTCGCTGACAAGTAGTGTTTCTTTGAACTCTGTAATGACCTTGTGTTTGCAGTGCTTTGGGGCATGTAGGGCGGAGAATTCCTTAAACATTTTTCCAGGGCAATTTAGGAATTCCCTAACAAATAGACTTATGGTTCATTTTACCGTGTGTGCTAGCATTCAGAAAGAGTTTGTATTACACGATATTTTCTTTCTCTATACTCTGTGATGCCTTCTCACTCTCTCTTTCAGTTTCAAAGAGATAAAAGATATTTATCTCTTCCACTATATATGCTTCTTTCAACAAAATATGAAAATAGAGTGAAAAGTTTTTGGATGGCATCTTCTTTGTCTCAGGTGCTGTTTTTTTTACTTTTTGTCAACATTGATGAGTTTAGGTTCACGGGATACAACCATGACTTTCCTGATTGCAGTCCATAACCGAAACTTGCGTTAGTTGAATTTTTAGTTCTTGATAAGAATAGTCATTTACTGATGATGGAAAAAATTCTTATTTGTAATAATTGTGGGAAGGAAATAGATAGATTCGAAACTAAACCTCGTTTCCAAATTCTGCAGATTCTCATTTTCCATTTGGCAGAGACTGCCCTGAACTTTCCTTACCAGCCCTTTTCCTTCTGCTTTAAACCCACAACAGCCTTTACACATTGGCTCTTCCCATTTCCTTGTTTCCCATGCATCCGCTAACCAAATATTATCAACTATGATCACATTCTTAACTGGGACTATTCACGGATAACAAGGAATCACTTTTTGAACAACTTTTATGGTCCACGATATTCTCTTCCATTCATCATTGGACAAAATATGATGGTATCACCCGAATCATAGTTTCAATGTTTTTGAAAACGACTTTTGTTTGTCAGTAAATGGATGGTGAAACTGATTAGCTGTGGTTTGGGTACCATGAGTTGGCACTTGTATACATTTGGCTGGAGGGGAAAGAGATATTATTTTAGTTTTGACCTCAATGTTTAAATTGCTTACTGCTTTTTTTTTTTGTTCTTTCTGTATATTAATACTTTAAATTTTGGCATACAGGTATACTCGAATCTTGAAGGCAACAGGTCTCACGTAGTTAACACAGCCTGGGCTATGCTGGCGCTTATCGAGGCAGGGCAGGTACATTTCAAGTTTCCCTGCTTTGTCGTGGAATTACAATCCTATTATTTTGGTATACCTTTTTCTTTTTTTTTCTCCTAATATGTTGTGCGGGGATCAGTAAAATCCTTATGAGCTAGCTCATCATGAAATTGACTTGAACTTGATGGATGGACCAAACATTCAGGGAAGGGAAGCAAAGGAATTATTTCACTCTGTAAAAAGCATGGTGTGATATGTCAAAAATCTAATCAATTTAAATTTATTCGTGACATATACTCTTATGTCAAATCTATACATGTAATTTACATGGAGATTTTGATGCAAATATTATTCTAGTAGTTACATTCAAGTTCTTTTTACCCTCCTATCTTTTGTGCAATTGTTTGACTGATATGCTGTTGAATTCTGATCAGTCTGAGAGAGAACCAATGCCACTTCACCATGCAGCGAGATATTTGATAAATTCTCAAATAGAGAATGGAGATTTTCCACAGGAGGTAACACCATAATCTTAAACTCAAGAAGATTAAGATTGGATATATTTCTGTTTGAATGGGCAGTTACAAATGACACATTTTATGCTTTGAAGTGCATATCCATTCTCGTTGTCGAAATAATTCTTGTTGTTGAAATAAAAACAGTATAAAACGTATAAAGCGAGCAGAAGATGGATTGAAGTGACTGATTTATTTATTGTCAAAACAAAAATTAATCATGAATTTTTTAAAAAAAATTGGAGGGTTAATGTTTGCAAACATTGAAAAGGACATCGATCTTCTAACATGGATTGTTGAATGGTTATTGTGGACTGTCAAGAGGTTACTAAAATAATTGTGAAGATTAATTATACACATGTTTGTGAGGGTTCCAGTTATATATCATTAACTATAATGGCTGTATCCCTTAAAGAGTTGGAAAGAAAGAAATGTGCATGTGTTTTTTATTAAGCTAGCGCGTCCTTCTCCAACTTGTTTAGTCATTTCAACTGTATTTTGTAACTGTGCATATACTTATAATGTGAGATATGTGTTGTCGCAGGAAATCATGGGAGTTTTCAATAGGAATTGTATGATAACCTATGCAGCGTACCGGTGCATTTTCCCCATTTGGGCATTGGGAGAGTACAGGAGCCGGGTTTTGCAAGTTTCCTGAGAAAAAATTGTCACATCAATGCCATATCCATGCTTTCATCCTATTGCTTTTCCGGTCGTATCTTGTAGGCCCAGTAGCTTCTTCTGGAACGATTGGGGAGAGGAGTTGATGAGGAGAATGAACTGAGAGGCAAACCGATGGGATTCACTTTATATGAAGCGTATTTCGTGTGTGATTTTGGTCAAATCATACCGTGTTTGAGCGGTGAAGCAGCAAACCTAGAAACTCTAGCAGTAGCAGATAAATTAGGAATTTTCGGGTGCGCTCTTCATCAATCCTTTGTCTTCTCTTCTCCTTTATTATTATTATGATGTCCCTATTGGACTTGACAATCAGCACGACCTTCGAACATTTATGGACTGCTATTTTCATTAAACTGGGAGGATATTATTCCTTTTATTTTTTTTCCTGTGGTGGAGATCCGTAGAATGATGTTATTACCGAAGAGTGGGCTTCTTCATAATGGCGATTAGATTGGAAGGCCATTGCTGTGCTTTTTTTATGGAGCTATCTGCCTCAATGACGCCATTGGTTTCTATGGCACAGAGGTTTAATTGCTGAATCTTTATTTGAGGAGTCGACTGCTTACGAGGTCGACATCACGAGAACTTTGACATGATTCAGTCACAGCAGAAACACAAGAGCGATGCCCCAGAAAATGAGGCAAATATTGAATAGACGTGCCAATGGGGTACATATGATCAAAGTTAAAACTGTCAAAAAGCTTCGACCATATTTAACATCAGGTCAAAATCAATATTTAAAGGCTTCACAATGTCTCACCTTACTTGCAGACTTCGACAAGATAACGTAGAGAATGCGTGTATAGTAAGGCATGCATTCCTAGTGTATCAATCTTGTAAGCCCTCCAGTAATAGACGTGTGAGATCCATGTTTTTTAGGAATTGAGTTAGACCGGACTACCGGGGACGCTCCATAGCCTCCATGTCCATGTTTCAACCAGCCCGTTCTCCTTTTGAGTAAGGTTGTGGTGGTGGGTACCTACACGATCAAAGATCTTAGTTAGAGGCCTACACGATCCAAGCCTGAATTTTCTGGGTAGCTTTGGTTTTAGTGTTATTCAATCTTGATTGTTCTGTTTTGCATCGGAGAGTTACATGAAGGTTAATGTTGGGAAAAAGTGTTAGTTTTGTAAATCATGTAATTTGTAAAACCTAAAATTATAGAATTTCAGGAACCAATAATTTATCAAAACCAAATCTAAGATGACAAGAACATGATCTATCAATTAAGAAAATCAGAATACCAAATGCCATATTAAGTTTTTACAGTGTGTGTATGTGAGGTTTGTTGATCTTTTCTAGATTTAAAATGATTTTTTATGAACTTATCTTGATTTAAATTTTAATATTTTGAGAGATTGTTTGATATTTATTTTGAATTTTTAAGTATTAAATTAATTTTTTATTTTTATTATATTAGTCATAAGCCATTTTTATAATCTTATAGGATATAACAGTAAATTTTTATTTGATTTTGTAAAAAATTAACCTAATTGTGATTAAAAAATAATAAAAATATATTTTCATATTGTAATGGTGAGACCTGTGGCTGACGTGGCAAATTTTTGCCACGTCACCCACAGCATAAAAGTCTTTTTCCCAGCCAGTTTCTTCCCCTTCCCCATTATCTGTCCATTTCTCTTTCTTTCACCGTCGCCGTCCACCTTCGGTATCGTCACCGACCGTCCGATCGTCGCACCGTCTACACCGTTGCGTTCCTCTCGTCGTCGCGAGTAACCGGCCGTTGGTTTCATCTTTATCGGACCACAGACGCACGCAGATCGGAGCCCGGAAGTTCCGATTTTCGCACCGGAAAATCGTAGATTCCGGCCAATCGGAGGTGAGTTTTGAAGTTTGGTTTTCGGATTCGTATTCCTGGTGTTTGTAGCTTCATTTTGATGTAAAATTTTCGATTTTAGATGAAGTTGGATTTTCCAGCCACTGCGCGTGCCGCCAAGCGCCGGCGACCATTGACCGACCGTTGACCGTTGACAAAAAATAAAATAAAACCTCCCCGTTTGGTAATTTCGACGTTCTGATCGCAATGGCGTGAACCGTTTTTCCATTTGATGTGTCGTTGTTGAGTTATAGTCATTTTAAAGGTTAATCTCCGTATGTTGAGCCTAACATTCATGTTGTGTTCTTAGGAAGGATGAGTGTTGAGGACAAAGGCAAGTGTATCGCTTCCTCTTCTTCAGCCCCTAAGATAGGGTCTTTACAGTATGTTACCCATTATGAGTATTTCCTTATCTTAAAATCCGTGTTACCTTGATTTTGATTGATTCGTTGTATAGTCCATCGGAGCCCATCCGATCGACCCATTATCCAAGTTACATCGATCTTTTCCGTATGTCACTGTAAAGTATCATAATGTATCTCCAAAATTTCATATGATCAATCAAAGTCCATTTGATTGATTCGTTGTGTAAATTGGGCTGATTCTGTATCATTGCCCGTAAAGTAAGAAAACAATTATTGTAATTAAAGGTTTTTGTGACGGTATCGTATTGTGGAGTTTTAATTGTAAAATATGGTATTCCAGTGTTATTGAAAGTTAAACTAGTTTTCTTTATATGTAAGTTAAAGTATGTAAGTTTTCATGTTACTTGTGTTCCGTTTGGCCAAACGTGGTGAGTGCTCGGTCTCTGAGAGTAAGCGGAGAGACACTCATCTGTTGGGAGTTGTATGGATGTTGTATGTTCCCTGCTTCGCAGGATGATTTGAGAGGACTAGTTGATCTTTTACGTATAAAGTTTTGTTAATCAATCTAGTCTCGGACAACACTGGTAGAAGGGGCTATGTATGTAAATGTTTTTAAAGTGTATATGTAAAACCTACCAGTGGGCTTCCGGTTTCCCTTTAGCGGGGGTTACTCGGGAAGTGATTTGCAGTCCGCCCATGTTTTTCGTATTGACCCTTGTTGAGTTCTATATTGTTTCCGGGTCCAGTAAGTAAACGTTTTATAAACTAAACAGTAACGTTAAAGTTTTGAGAATTTATAGGTTTAACGTTGAATTAATGAGTTCCTTGTTGCTTCTCTCCTACGATAAGTTCACCTTTTTGCTCATCTCCTTTGATAAGTTCACCTTGTTGTCCCCTACTGAGATTCTCGAAAATCTCACCCCCTTCGTCTTTGTGTTTTCCTCCCAGGACTAGATCGTGATCAATAGCTGTTATCAGTGTGAGCGTCGGGACTATTCGCTGGGACTATAGCATCTGCACATGTATGGTTTTATTGGCACACTGTTGAATATTTATTGTTTGGACTTTTAGTTTCGTTTTCAGATACTTGAGGCTTGTGTGTTATGGTTTCACTTGTTTGTCTTGTGTTGTTATAAAAGACTTCCGCTGTTTTGAATGTTACTCCGTTATTTATTGTGTCATGTATGTAATGCTTATCTGTCATTCTGTAATTTGTAAATATTTTAAATTTTATTTTTGGAGATTTACGTTTGAAAAGTCAAAATAGCCTTGTGAAGTTCGGATTGGTCCACGTGTTGGGTTTCTCCGGGCTTCACGGCGGTAAAGACCCGCTTTCCGGGTTTGGATCCTTACAGTTATGCCAGTTCTTATTTCTAACTCCTGCCACACCATGCAATGATTTCTTGTAGGAACTTTTAAGAAATCACAACATTAAAGTTTGAAGATAAACTGTCTGAATGAAATAAAAAAACTTATAATAATGAATAGATCTCCAAATAAACATTTCAAATTTTCAAAACGTACGGAGATTCCAACGTATTATTCGAATAGGTTTTTGTATTTTAGTGGAAACAACTGAAAAGGTACGCCAGGGGATTAGGGAAGAAATACACGTGGCGCACATCCGACGACTAACAGGCAAAAACTACTGGTTCAAAGTCCGAATAAAATAATATTAGCTCATTTCTTTACAACAATAGATTGATTAGGAAGACGAATGAAAGACAGGAGAGGACGAGAGACAACGGGAGATGGAGATCTGTTTGTTTGTCGGGTAAAGTGAATCCTTTTCCTCACTTGCTCGCTCGCTCCTTGTAAGTTTGAATAGCAGTTATTTCGCGTTTGGAGGGAGGATGAGAGGCAGAGTAGGAGGAGGAAGAGGAGGGACGCTACAATCAGGCGTGGAGCTGAAACAAAGAGTGGTTCACTCGCTTAACAAGCTGGGGGATAGGGATACTTGTCAAATCGGCGGCCAAGAGCTTGACGGCATCGCTGAATCCTTAACCCCACACGAGATTGCTCCTTTCCTCTCTTGCATCCTCGACACTCGCAAGGACCACCCAGCAGGTGTCCGGAAGGAATGCCTCAGATTGATGGCGGGATTAGCTGTTTCTCACCCCACTTTTGTTGGCCCTTATCTTGGAATGATGGTCGCCACCATTGTTAAACGGCTCAAGGATCCCGACTCTTCTTCCGCCATTCGAGAAGCCTGTGCCGACACTGTGGGTGTTCTGGTGTCACAGCTGGGGAAGCAGAATGAGGGGCCGTTTGGATTGTTGGCCAAACCCCTTTTCGAAGCTTTGGGGGAGCAGAACAAGCAGGTGCAGTGGGGTTCTGCAATGTGCTTGGCTAGCCTAGTACGTAATTCTCCTCATCCTCCTTTCTCCATTTTGCTCCGGATGTTGACGCGCACCACTAAGTTGCTGCACAATTCACACTTTATGGCCAAACCACCGCTCATTGACCTCAATTCAAGTATCATAATTCAGGTCCTTGATTCTTTTACTCTTCTACCTTGTTTCAATATGCTGCTGATTGCATTGTCCGCGATTGCGTGTACATAAAATATGATACACCCCCAGCCACCATGGTTATAACTTTTCCGACTTTTATACCTTGTTTCTAATGTGTTGCTGATTGTATTTGTTTTTCTTTCATGTCATGTTGCTTGTAGCTGACATATAATTTGTAGCATGAGCCTGTCTTCTCACCTCACCGTGACACTGTTTGATTAGTGGTGTCATTTCCACCCTTCTTTCAGGCAGCGGGTGCTACATCTCTAAATGTTGTGTCTCCAGCAATGACTTGCATCTGTGAAGCTCTCAAAGACAAGGACTGGACAACACGCAAAGCAGCTTCCCTAGCTCTATCCGATATTGCTTCAACTGGTGCATTCTACTTGGGTTCTTTCCATGCCTCCTGCATTAGCTCTCTTGAATCATGCCGTTTTGACAAGGTTTATTTTCAAATCCACGGTTTTTAACTGAATGATTTGAACCTGTTGTTCAATCTGATGAGGTTATTTCGATGCTTCTTGTGTTTCTTTAAGGTGAAACCTGTTAGGGACGCAGCACTGTATGCCCTTCAGAAGTGGAAGTGCCTTCTGGGGTCCAATGCTTCTGAACCTTCTGAAACTCGATCTTCTATAAAAGGTTTTGTAGTCCATGCTCATTCATGTAGGAATTAAAAGAAATGTCTATTTAAATAGAATTCATGATCTTAGTTTTTGTTACTTTTGTTAGTAACTGCACGTTTAGGCTTTAGTTTCTAAAATTCTTAATGAGAGTATTTTCGAAGTAATTTTATCTTTTAAGTAACATTTCCAACGATGGAGTGGAAGTTGATGGTGTCTTGAACCCCAATTACCATAACCACTATATCTTAAAACAAGTAGTTTTAAGGATAATAACGCAGTGGAATTCTGTTCCTTATTCTTATGTTTGCATGAGAAAGCTAGGCTCTTGAGCAATAAGCTTTAAAATTCTTTGTAAGTGACACAATGATTCCATTCAAATGTGCTAATCTAACATATGAGAGTAATTTGATGTCACAAAATGGACGGACCTATCTATTCATTAGTAGCCCATTCAGATAATAAATCCATCAATACAAGTAGTTATCTAATTTTAAGGTTTGACTTGTTTTTAAAATGTGTCTCCATCCTTTGTTATCTCAAAAGAGATTCAGTTGTGTAACCAGTGAACAATTTTCTCAGCAAATGTCTTCTTATTTTCTTTCAGATTCCTATTTATATTTTAGGTTTTGGAAATTAGCTTCCTTTCAGGTACTTAAATGAGCATGTCAATCAGGTCTACATTAAATTAAGCTTGATCACTATGGCATGAATTCGGACTTGTTTGAGTTTGAGTCGCTCTTCTGCAGAATAGTATTTGGCCGTGTAGATCATGTAAGATATTTGCTACAAATAAGAACGAATCTCATTCTGTATTCATTCCAACTTTGCTGGAATTCATAAAGGTGACCGGATTTCTTGAATGGTGAGAAACTGTTCTTGCAGGAGCCTCTACCGTATGATATTATTTTTCTTATCACAATGAAACAGAAAGAAAATAAATTACATAAAGTGACACTGATCAATATGTTTATTCTTCTTGAATCAATTCAATCTGGTCGCTCAACATATTCTCTATGCAGAAAACTTCAGCCGAGAAGACTACAGTGATCTCACATGTGACAGTGATTTAGTAGGGAAAGATGCCAAAGTGAAGAAAATTGTTTCAGAATCAGCCAGAAGGAGGATGCCTTTGTCAGTTAGGAAAACCTGCCCAAGCTATGGGGCATCTTATCTTTCCAAAGCAGATGGCTGGAATATTGAAGTCATGGTCCCAAAAACTCATGGCATATCGGTAACAGATCTCTGTGATGAGGAATCTGAGGGTAGTTCTATTTCCAAGGCATTAGAAAGAACAAGTACTGACATTACCGGTGCACTAGAGGCAGGATGTGAATATTTTCCTCTTGATGACAAGCAAGATTGCTCTTCTGTGTCCAACCTAGTTAATGACACAGCTATGACTAAATTTGAGGAAGTTTCTAATGATCTGGTTGAGGAATGTGGCTCGTCGAAGCAGATAGGTAGAAATAATCAGTTTGCAGTTAAAGAATTTGGTGGTGAGGTACAAATATATACTGAAAAGTTGCAAGATCGTAGAAGTCTTGACTCTACAGTCACAGAAAGTAACTACCAAATTCTGAATGGATATTCACAGGAAATGGCTTGCATCCGGAAACAACTTTTGGAGGTACAAAACAACCAATCAAACTTAATGGAACTATTACAGGTAAAATCTTAAATACAACCTTGTCATTTGTGAACACCTGCAGTAAGTTCAGATTTCCTATGAACAATTAAGGATAGGAAGAGTGCTCAACCTGACCCTTATTTTCCTCAACTAGTCTGATATGGCGTAAGCTAATTGTTCCATTGACACTGCATGGCATCCACTTTGAGGTGCTATCATTGCTTATTTACAGTCTCGCACTATGAACCAACAGTTAGTATTTCACTAGCTGGAATGCAACAACTTGCCAAAGCCTGCTTGGGTAAAGGAAACTGGACATTCTTATTATGGGACGTTCAGCATGAGCAGAAAAGAATTTCCTTCCCTTATTAAGTTTGTTTGCATATATCATCATGATTCTCCTAGTAAACACATTATATACTCATATTTTCTGTGTATCTGCCTTATATATCTTGTATATTCACTCTTTTATAGGACTATTAATGTGTAGAGTTTCTGCAGAATTGTTGTTTAACCCAGGACTTTGTGGCTTGTTATGAACTTAAGTAGTCTTTTGTTCTTTTCACATCAATTTGTAACCTCTAAAAGCAAAATGTCTTCACTGTTTTTTCTGCACAACTTCTGTCAACAATTTTGAAAGTTATAAATATGCAAGAAGTCGAATCTAGAAGATTCTCTATAGCTAGGATAATTGACTGGAGCGATCTCTGCTCTACTACATTCTTCTGATTTGATCTACTCTGTATTAATGACATTCTAAGATATTTGCCTATCAATAATAGAGAACTGAAGTTTTGGTTGTGTGTTTAGCTTCATGGAAATTTTCATAAGTTTTCAGTTACAAAGTTAATGCAAACTCCCTTATCAAACTTCTGACCGTAGAAACTAATTTGCAGGAACTTTCCACAGGCATAACAGATAACTTGTGTATTTTACAATCCAAGGTGTCGGGTTTAGAGCATCAAATCAATAATATAGTACATGTTCTGATGGATGGTACGAAACATTCCAATTCAGCGATCCCTAAATTTATGAAGCAAGACCAAAGCATTTCTTATCCTAGGCATTCTACATACACTCCTAGGTCATCCGTGGATATTCAACAACGACCGTCATCTTTATCTGCTAAAAGTTCCAATATTTATGAGGAAAAGACATCGAGTAAAATCAGACCAATCAATTCTGGGAAACAGGCTAGAGAGTTGTGGGTTGATGCTTCAAAGTCCAGTATGAATACTACCAGGAAAGACACGCAGCAAATCTACGGGAAAGGAGCACTGAGTATGGGTCAGATGAGAAAAAATGATAACACCTCTGCTTCCATTTCAAGTGCCAATGCCAGACAAAGTGGCCCTGAAAGTAAGAATTACTTGTGGCAGCGTGTGAAATGCTATCTTTGTGAAGGTGACCTTGACTCTGCATATGTGGAAGCTATCTCCTCCGGAGATGAGCTACTTCTTCTTGAGCTTATTGATAGCACCGGTCCCGTACTCGAGAGTTTATGCCGAAAAACTGTCAGTGACATTCTTTGCGTTTTGGCATCATACGTCCAAGAGCATAGATATATAGACTCTATCATCCCTTGGCTGCGACAGGCAAGTGTTTCACTTGTTTATTCTATTTTCTCTTTTGCAGTATACGTTAATCTAATATTTCTGCTAGTTATTTTGGATCAATAGTTGGAAAATTAAAGGTATTTATTACAGTATTGGAATAGTTGGCGGTGAAATTTGGGTTGTGTGGGGAAATTTGGTGATTTAGTATCGGGGGTGTGCTAACAGACTAATAATGATAGGTTTGAAACATGCTCTACTAGCTCCTTATTATAACCGTGCATTTTTTATTTTATTTTATTTTATTTGAGCTTCATGAAAGAAGGTCAGATACAAAGCTCAAAACTAGCTGGATGGTCTATATTTCGAAGATGGGTTAGTACGAATGATAGGCTTACCATTCCAACTTTACCTGAAACCGATTTCTGTAATTTTGTTTTTTTTTTATGCTTAATAATGGCTCTTTTGGTGCCACCTTTAAGAATTGGTTGAATGCTATAAAGATGGTATAACTTGTGTTGGTCTTCATAGTAAAGTAGGCTTGATGATTAATATAGAACATGTCTGAATTGAATAAACTTGAAGAAGGTAGTCTGTATGATCGATACAACAGCGCAGTTGTAACGCTCTTGAATTACACTTTACCACCGTTTCCAGTCATTACTTTTACTTACGTTGTGCTTATATCTGAGCTGATAATCGAAATTCTACTGTGATCAGTTTCTAAATTGGTAATGATTTACTATGACAGTTTCCGGGTTTCTCTAGGAACTTATGCAGTTGTTTTACATTGCCAAATATGTTTGAATTGTGTATTACGATGTGTAACTTCTCAGTTTCTTTTGGCCATCTATATCTATATGAGGCAATGTTATGATAATTGAATCCAAAATTTTTCGTACTCTCTCTAGGTGGTGGACTTAAGTACGATTCACGGACCCAACCACCTTGTTCTGTCTGCAAAAGCAAGAAGAGAATTCTATTCTGCAGTTCAGTAGGCAATGAACATGGAGTTTTCTAATCCCGCTCAGAAAAATTCAATCTATCAACTTGCCATGAAATTGCATCAACTATGGGGTTAGTCACCTATATTTAGGTATTTTTACTTGATGGTAATATTACCATGTACCCAAATATTTTCATCATGGTATTTGCAAGAGAACAACAGTTCAAGCTTGGAACAGTGCTCATATTTTTCTAGAAAAAAGTAATTTCCATGTCATGAGAATCAACCAAGCATCAGAACCCAAAATTTAAATGCTTGAAACTATTATCTGTATCTTCAAATGTTGGTAGAAAAGTATGCCGAGTTAGCAGTACTTTTCTTGAAGATAAACAACAGCAATCACGTAACTTTGAACTGAATTGGCATGTGATTCAGTCCATTTTGAATCTTGGCCTTGATAGTTAAGGTTGGTGGTTTGGCTTAGTTGCCTTTTTCTTTTGGCCTTGAATCATGAAGCATTAGGGCCAAATTCAAACAAAATTGTAGCCTTGTGGAATTAATAGTGGTATTGGATTTGCCGGTGCTGCCAAGAATCGCTGGTTCATCATGGCAAAATAAGAGCACTGGCTACGGTTGTCAAAAGTGCACAGGTGTATGCTTGTGAGATGAACATATATGGAAGAATCATCGGCACAAATGTTGTTTTGCTATCAAAGTCTATGATATCTGGGTCATCAAACTAAGGGTTGTGTAGTGCTTAGTAGTTTATAGAAATGTCTGGCGAATTAAAGGGTATAGCTCAGATGGTATTGTGTAAGTCTCCGGGGGATGATAAGATTCGAATATATGAAAAGTTCAGTGCAGGGTAGATTTATTTGGCATGGTTAGAGATCTAATCACATATAACAAGATAGACAGTTGAGTGAGGAGGATAGAAATTGCCCTTGGTGTGGGGAGGAGGAAACAGATGCAGATCATGTCCTAGTATTATGTAGAAGGGCTTGGGCTGTGTTGGGCATACCTTATGAAGAGATGGGGGTTTCCTGGGTGCTTCCAAGGTCAGTAAAAAACCTCATTGCTCAATGGGAAAGCATTTAAGTGAATAAGAAGCAGGTGCACATTTGGGAGAGCTTCCTAGTATCGGTGTGCTGGAGTCTGTGGATCTCCCAGAAAATATTTAGAAACTGTAATAGTAACCTCACGGATGTGGCACAGGAAGGGATGCTTCTTGCAATTAGCTGGATCAGATCTAATATTTCAGTTAGTCAAGGGAGGGATCTGTTGCCCACCGGCGATTGGTTTCAGTTAGTCAAGTAAAGATTGGACATTCGCGCTACTGTGATGATGCTAGAGTAGCTAGAATATCCAGATCCTAGGAGTTGAATGATTAGCTATAGATTTGTTCTCTTGTTGTGAATGTGCTATGTACAAATTTTGGTGGATTCCGTATCAAATAAAATCGTTTTATTTTTAAAAAAACAAGATAGACTCTTTTGGTAGGCAACAATTTTGGAATTTTTTAAATATAATATGAGATATAATAATTTAATTTCTAACTCAAAAATTTTTAAACCTCATATTACCAAAAGACTAGAGCATGTGTAGTCAAATGCTCCTCCATTCCAGTTTCGGAATCTTTTATGTAAGATAAATCAATTTTTTTATTTGAATTATATCTCTGATTTTTTTTTCTCAACTATCCTTATATTCTTCTCAGACAGTATTTAATTAAGAGTGTGTAGTGACTGAATTAGATTTTTATAAAAAAATATTATTTATATTTTATTAAATTTTAAATTTTAAATTTTATTTGATTCCAATAAAATTAAATATGAAATTATACTAATGGGATTAGTTTAGTATGATAATAACAAATTGAAGTGAAAATTATTTCTTAATGAATTGATAGAATATACACCAAAACCTATTAGTTATAAATGATATAGTCCAATAAAAAACACTACATAACGTTAAGAAAACACAATTTAAAACACAATATCATTCTTATCAAGGATTAAGAAAACACAATTTAAAACTCTGCCAATCAATAATAACACTACAAATATATCTCAATCATAAAATATAAATAAAAATTAATGAAATATTTTTTATATCAAAAAATAATTTAATAGTAAAATAATTAACTCTCTCTCCTGCAATCACAGATAACAAATAGTCCTAAAAACTAGAAATTTACAAATATAGTTGCAATTAAATCAATAAAATAATTATTTCTTCAATAACTTAGTATTCCTCCTCAACCCGAATTTGCAAACCCTATCCAGATTCGATTTATCGGTAAATAAATTGAATTTACTTTGAGCTTTCAAATAACCTAATTCGACCTAGTACAAAGATTATCCAACAGAATATATTGTATCCACCAATCGATTTCAATTTCGATTTCATCTATCAATTAAATATTTTTAATTTCGACAAGATATTATCATACCAATTTACTAATTGTATCAGATACAAATGAAGATCATAAAAGATTTCAGTATCCCATTGACCCACGAGCTCAAATGCCTTGAGGATCAAGCTGGACCAAGACTTGGAAGGCATTTCATGGATTCTAACCCCTACCACTACTTGCGCAAATCAAAACAACTGACATAACGTTACAACAGCATAGAATAACACAAAACCCTGATACATCAACATCAACATCAATATCAACATCACCTTTGTTTGTTCCGACAATCTTAAATCTTAAAATTCCACCAGTAAAAGCAGAACGAATAGAATCTCAAAACACCAAATGGATGGACATGTTGATACGTTCAATTTCAACTTCCATCCACACCTGGTACAAAGTCTGACTATTTGTAGGTGTTGGTTTTCTAATTGGACCCTGAGACTGCCTTGATCAGGAGATGGGAATGTTAATATCACTACCCAGCCTGGGACTCACTTTTACTTCTTCCATTTGCAGGTTTGCTCCCTTGTGCTTCCCCTTCTGTAGTGCTTTTGGTAGGATCTCTTTCCTTAGTCGATGAAGTCAAATGGGAATGTTGAGGGTCTTGATAAAGCGTCACGCTTTTCCCATCACTCTCAACCACTACCTCTTCACCTGTGGCCTGAACACTCTCAAGTAGTTCAACCACATGACTCATCAAAGGTCTTCCTTTCGGATTCTGGCTAAGACATTGGTAAGCCAGATTGGTTACTTTCATTGCATCTCTCGACGAGTACTGCCCGTCCATTCTAGGATCTAAGATCCTCAGAACCTTCTTGTTATGGTTCAAAAGCGGGCGGGCCCACTCAACCAGGTTGTGTTCTCGACTTGGTCTGCTCTTATCAAGTGCTCTTCTTCCCAGAAGTAACTCCAGAAGAACTACTCCAAAGCCATAAACATCACTTCGTGCCGTTAAATGCCCTAGTCAGATCAAATTAGCAGAACCCAAAATATCATTTCTTTCATTCACTGCAGAGAAAGATAACAAACACAGGATTCCCTTTCTAAACACAGACGAATATGCATGTCTAATTTATTCTGAAGTGATAATATCCACTTTAATGAAAACAAAATTGAATAAATAAAGAAAATTCAATTAAGATAATATCCTCCTCGTAGAGTTTAGAACAAGGATGAAACAATAGAAGTGGCGTCTGGTATCTGTTTATCTCCTTTTGATCACAATTTTCAGTGTGAAAAAAATAAAGATTTTCAGGCTTCTATTGGAAATTTTCTTGTATTCATATAAACAGTAGAAGTGCTCCAGGCTTCCGTTGGAAAATTTCTTGAATTCATGAAAAAAATTCAAAATGATGAATGTTTTAGAACAACATTCAGTTCTTTGGAGATAAATAATTTGACTTATAAAAAGTTTTTTTTCAGATATTATTTCTAAATAACTTGACCAATCGAAGTAGCATATCACATTAACTTTACAAAATGTTTCTGTAACCCCAGCGTTATTCTTTCACGTTTATACCCTAAAACACACAGCAATATTCTATAAGAACTCACCGGTCATTACATATTCAGGTGCAGCATAACCGTATGTGCCCATAACTCGTGTAGAAACATGAGTCTGGTCCCCCATTGGTCCATCTTTTGCAAGCCCAAAATCTGAAAGCTTTGCACCAAAATCCTGAAAATTGTTATAATAATTTTAGCAACAGACATAGTAAGAACTTCCAGCACCACTTAATAGGTGTATCAAATTAAAACCTTCCCAGATTTCACCCTGCATTAACCCAGATGTCTTGTCTCTTATGGTATTTCCAAACCAAGGCTTTGATTCAAACAGTGACTCACTAGAACTGAAATGAGTTTTCAGTATGCTGATGCAAGTCTCATCAGATTTTTTTTTTCAATTTTTCTTGTTTCATGGACAGGGGATGCAGAACAAGAGGACACTTGATTTCCGATAAAAAAGCTACCAAACTAATAATTGATACCATAAGCAAGGTATTTCATGGCAATCTATACACAACAATACAGTTGATAACTAACCACATCCAGTAAGATGTTTGATGTCTTGAAATCTCGGTATATGATTGATCTCTGAGCACCATGAAGAAAAGCAAGTCCTTTTGCTGCATCTAAAGCAATCTTCATTCTTTTTGCCCATGTCAAAGAACAACCAACTCCTGATACCCACAAACAAATTGGAAGAGTTAAAGTGTGGACTATTCTTGAAAGTAACCATGCTATTTTGATTACAGCTAGGAACTGTCTTCTATTATTTAGAATCATTAAGAACATAAGTAATTCACATGTTAACAGATCACAAGGAGATCATAACCTTATGGGGTTTGACCATGGAACCGTTTTCAGCTTTAATGGATCTACACAAGTTACTTGCATTACTCAAGATGATGAGGCCAGTTGGTAAACATTGATGGTTCATGCCTGAAGACTTGGTACTAATTTTCCAGTCAACTACATGAAATGAAAGAGAATCTTCATAACATTAAATTATTGATAGCCTGATAAAATCTTCTATTGTAGGTAACTAATATTTCAGACCCTAAGGTAACTTATATTTCATACCTAAAATTATTTATCTTTAGGAGCCACACATTCTCCTAATTCTAGAGTAAAGAATCTAGTATTTTTCCACTAATTTTTTCTAAAAAGTTTTAATTCTTTTACTCTATGTTTCATGTATAGCATGAATGGGAATAAGGGAGGATGTGTTGACCATATGCAAGTTATATAGCTTATTTCATTGAGTATGTGTATTATTTTTTACTCCACTCTTTAATTTCCTTTCACAACATATTTACCACAGGTGGTAATGAATTTTCTGCATCCACTCAACTCCAATTGTGATCTCAGCCGACTTGGCTCAGCCTCATCATAGATGATGCTTTTAATAAAAATGTACCAAAAAACCTACAGTTGGCGATGCCCTCAAATCCATATAGGGGTTGGTCCCCCAAGAGGCTCACTTTGAGCAGGCATTGCATCAAAGCACTGTGTAGATTTGTAGGTGCCTCTAGTCAGGAGTTGGTCCCTAGAGTGCTTGCAAGCAATAGGTCCTCAAACCCTGTCAGATGATTCTTAGTAGGGAGCTTGGTGGACATAGTACAAGTTCTCAGGCACTTGCCATCTGGTGGGCATAGTATCATTGATCATCTGCTTTTAAATCAAAGTATAATTGGGGCCCTTTCAGGTTTGCACTCGCAAGGGGGATAGGTGGCATCAACTGCATTTTAACAGCCTATGTCCCAACTCCTAGTCTATATGATAACATATTGGCATTTCACAGTCTAATTCAAAATTAACTGGGACAATAACTTATTTTTATGAAACAAATTTCTTGTAATATCAATACATAAAGCCAAAAATTAAGAAAATGATTCTGATTCATAAATTCACATTAAGGCAAAGCAAGATAAACATACAACAGAGGGAAGTCAGTCTGAAACAACTAAGCCCAATTCACAATTTTGCTAATTATACGAAAGTTTGGTGGATAAAGGCCTTGATGATTTGCAACGAGATCCAAGAATGCCACTATAAGCAACCAAATCTTATCATTTACATAGAGTTGCAATATTTCCCCGTTTGAGCACATACATGGTAGAAAAGCAGTACGGATGGCAGAAAACCTCATGCATTTCAAGGAGTTAAAACAAGTCCTTCATGTGATTGAAGAGGAGAAAATCATAATTGTACAACATCAAATCAACCAGATAAGCAATCAGTTCCTAACATTTTCTGCCTGCAGTGCTACTTACAAGTAACGAAAGACAACTTGCTCAAACAGTAACATATCATGAGTTCAACGAACATTTAGTTTTCTACCTCAATAAGTATCACAAAGACTGAAAAAGGAGACAGCTTACTGTTTAAAAAATGATTAATTCTATCCTGATACTTAGCAATGGTTATATGCTCCACATAAAATCACCTTTCACAGAAGTGTATTAAAATACAATCAGTCACTTACTACGAAAAAGATGTTTTTCCAGGCTCCCACTTGCCATGTATTCATAGACTAATAGCCTGTGCTCATCTTCGCAGCAATAACCAATAAGCTTCACAAGATTTGGGTGACTGAGTTGAACTAGATAATTGACTTCAGCCTGCAAAATAGACAGTAAAAACAAAAAATAAGCTTCCCTCCTTTTACAGGTTATCATCTCTATGAAGAAAAGTCTAATACACACCTTAATGGCAACTTAAAAATATTCAATGCACATTAATCAATCTGTAACACGG
Source organism: Passiflora organensis (assembly GCA_019739055.1). Taxonomy (NCBI): domain Eukaryota; kingdom Viridiplantae; phylum Streptophyta; class Magnoliopsida; order Malpighiales; family Passifloraceae; genus Passiflora; species Passiflora organensis. Next base: position 2,071,119 of record JAEPBF010000187.1, on the reverse strand, counting down.
TCTAGAAAATTTTAGGCAATAAGCTACAGCAAGAGTATAGTAAGGCCATTACCCTATTTTGGTAAAATTGATATCATTCTTCTCATTCTTACCAGCGGAGATAAATAATTTTATGAGATTTGCAAGAATAATTATTTATGCCAGGAGAGTTCGAGTTAGAATTATATTTCACTGCATAAGCTTTCTTAAATACTATTCGTTTAAAAAGGTAGTCCTTTTATTCCTCCCAACAGTGCAAAGCAAATTTGAAAGGAAGTCAAATGCATAAGCTATCAATTACACATGTAAGACAATTAGAACTATGTTTGTCTTTCTGGTAAGGGTATACGAATGGTAGAGGAGTGATGATCGCATACAAGACATTAACACTCAACCAAAGACGTAGATAGTGTCAAGTTTCTGTATCTTGTATGGATATACAAGCGAATAATATGTTTTTCAAGTTTGTTCGAAGATGTCTCAATTCCACTCACAGTTCAAGGAAAACCTTTTCTTCTCTGGAAATTAATTGCAAAGCATAGCATGCTACGATAGATGACATAGATTTTGGATAATCTTTTGTACGTCAGTCTGCACTCTACTTTCAAGCTGATAGTATAAAACATTTCAACTTATGAGGGCAAGAATACATCAAAATTTCTCTGGAAAATAAGGGAAGATCAACAAATTCTTAGAGGACAAGAAAAGGCAAATACCAGCCACTCTCTGTCACCTTGTAATCCCTCAGGATTAAGCTGCTTAATGGCAACATACGTGGTCGCGTAGCCAGGCCTTACACTTTCATCTATGATTCCTTTGTAAACAACCCCGAAACCACCCTCACCAAGGATATAATCTGGTCGGAAATGCTTGGTAGCCAAGGTCATTTCCGTGTACGTAAAGATATCTACATTAGTGCATCCGGGACTAAGGCGAAGATCTGTGACATTCTTGGGAACTGATAAACTGGCGCTGGGGCTTTTAATTCCACGCGACTCCGGCATACTTACTTCACTTGGAGACTGATAAGAAACATGCCCTGCTTCAGGCCGACATGGAAAGAATATATATGAATCTATTACATCACATTCCACATGCCACACACAACACTATTTGTTTTCAAATAAAACCATTCATTCTCAGAACAATTCTTGACTCTACCACAACTTCAGAAACGCCAATAAAGCAGTCATGGGGAAACTCCTTTTAGACCCACATTATATTCTCTGACGTGATAAATTGTACCAGAAATATGCAGAAGGAGAAATGGTTTGGAAAGCAATGAATCATATAAGGAAGAAAAGAGTTGAAAGAAGAAAACAGGAATAAGAATGATAACTACCTTGATGCTTCCGGGATGAAGATGATTGGTGACGTTCCTGAGTGATGGTATGATGGCCTTCAATGCTAAAACAGACCCCCATCAAATCTTTAACTATATTTCAACTTGCTCCCTTCTCGTCTTCCCATTTGTCAACTCCTGCCATTATCCCAATTCCAAGGTCGAAAGGAATGATTATCCAGATCCGGTCTGCGGAGGCACCCGAATCCTAATCGGTTCTTGGAATCCAAAGCGAGCACAACACCCACAAACTAATGAACCCGATGGCAGTAGCAGCAGCAGCAAATGGAGAGGATGAAGGAAATAACGGATGAATCGAGGAATGAGGGGAAGAGAAAGGGATGATATTTCTTTTTTTAATCTGTTGGAAAAAAGAAAAAGATACAGTTAAATGAAGACAGAGACGGAGAGAGGTAGCGAGATAGAGAGAGACCAAATGATTGAATCGGTAAGGAAACAACACTGAAAAAATGAGGAAATAGAATGGAAGGAGTGGAGTTTATCTTATTGGAGGTAAAAAAGAATGAGACAGGCTCCCGAGTTGTAATAATAGCCGCCAAAAACGCCAATTTTGGTGGGACCGATGACTGACCGCTCTTCTTTAACACCATATTTGATATTTCCACACTATTTCTCCCCATTTGCATTTATTGTGCTATATACCCTTCCATCATGGGCCTGGCTGACGGATATAAGTTAACGTATAGATATTATTATAATCAATTCAATAATTATTTTGTTATTAATTGGAGTAAATTATTATTAACCAGTATTGTTCACATGTTCTTAAGATTGAAATTTATAGTTAAATAATTAAAAGACATATTCAACATTATATAATATTTTTGGAACAAAAAATAATATACTGCAAATGTAATGTATGCAGATATAGACTTTCACAATTTTTAAGTGGACGTGAAACCTTCAGGAAATACGCCACTGAAAGCCCTACAGGAAACCCTCAATCTTTAGGAGCCATCTGGACATCGCAACAACTGCCAAACCAATCTCACCTCCCATGGCCGACGAAGCAAGCAGAACAGTAAGAAGAATTAGGAAAAGTTCCCCGCATAAATTTATGCTTTTCTTACTGTTTCGCTCTTTTTTGGGTAATCGATTTCGTTATTCTGTTTGTTCGTTTTTTGTTTGTTGATTGATGCAATCAGGCTTTTCTGGAGCTCCAAAGTCGCATGGTTGATACTACTGCGAAACTTAAGCAGGTTTATTCTTGTTCACTGACTTTAGGTTTTGACATGTACGCATTTTCTGATTTCTCGTTTCCCACTAAAATACCGCATTCTTGGCATTTGACATGTTTTTCTATTGGATCAATACTTCTCTCTATAATCATCTCTACGTCTATCAGTTTGATGTCATTACTTGTGTGTAAAACTTGTAACATAGCCTGTCAAGCGAGCCTTTATCTTTTCAGGTGCAAAATCAGTTGCGAACCAAGGAGGGAGGAAAGAAACGAGCTTTCTTAACCTTGGAGGAGCTTCACCAACTTCCTGATGATACCAATACATTTAAATCCATTGGTAAGTTGATGTTGACACACGCTTTTGTTATGTAATCATGCTGTAACTTTTGGCCATGCCGGCATGGTGTTCTTGAAAATGCTGATACCTAACTCCTGAGTCAGTTAATTATAGACTAGATTATTCATGGGATCCCTGTCTTTTAGACTGGTGTTTCTCTTCTGAGGACAATATAAGGATTTCACCTCCTATCTTTCTTCTTGTTTGCAGGGAGAACGTGAGTATTGCACTTTCTATTCGGTAGAATTGCCATGTATGTGATGGTAATGGTAGAGATGGATTTATTTTCTATATGCTTCATATTTTGTTCAGATTTGTATTGGAGCCAAAGTCACTTCTAATAAGCGAACAGGAGCAGAAGCTCAAGGATAGTGAATCTGCAATATCCTCACTGCAGGTGTGTCACTCTGTTTTCTGTGTGGAAATGCCTCTTTCTTCTATGTACACTAGTCCAAACCAGATCAGTTTCAATCCCTCCTATATTTTCTACTTCGTCTTCTGTATTGTCGAGACCTCTGTAATATTGATGACTGGAAGTTATTATTTTAATTCACGGGCATATTAGTCAACATTATCGATTTTATAATTCTATATGACCAATGGGCTTATATTTGACTGACACTCTTGAAAAGCCAAAAAATCTCGTCAGGCAGGCTCAAGTTAAAGTGCTATTTAAAACAAGAAATGCTGAATAATGGAGAAAGGACCTTGATCACAGTCAAATAGAGGAGCTTATGTTTGAGGAATTGAGAGAGTATTGAAATCTTAATCTAAGGCGATTTTGTTCTCTAAATTTATAAAACATGTGGGGTTGAAAAGATTATATCAGCATATAGAATACTAAAAAATGGAAAACTCTAGTTTCTGAGCTTATATTGGATAAAGAAATGAAGAATGTGAAAAATTGAGTTAGGATTAGGATTTCTATTAAGTTTTATTTGATACCATCATGGATTTGATGATCCATGTCTCTTTCTTCTGGCTGGTTTTTGCATTACCCTATTTTATTTTGGTAGACTTTGTAAAGCACTAAAGCTTCTAAGCAAAATTTGAAGGTTGACTTGGTCATTTATCCGCTTGCAATTTACCTATGAAAATTGATAGGAAATATTGCTTTTGTGTCGTTGACAGACCTCCAAGGAATATTTGGAGAAGCAGATGGTAGAAGTAGAGAACAACTTGAGGGAGCTTTTACAGCAAGATCCAGGTCTTGCTCGCCAAATAATGTCGATGAGTGTAATGTAGAACCTACCTTATTTGGAAAGTATGCATCTTGTGTTTATGCAATCAGTCTGTTTACCTTTATTGGATCGCCAAGAAGTTATAAAAGTTTAATCGCAGTACATTGGCATTTTGCTTTCAAATTCGTTTCGTATGAATCATGATACATCCACCTTCTCTTCTATCTTTATTTTGTATTAATTATGTTGTTATTTTTGGAGCTGGTTGTTGTTTGTCTGTAATGAGTTTTGCTGTTTATTGGTTCAAGTAGCGAATAGAAAAGACAAAAAAAAAAAAACGGATACAACATAAAATTTTCTGCAATTAGCTGATCAAAAAAGTCTGATATTATAGTGTGCTTGAATTTGAAATTGGGACTCGTACTCTTGTTTAAAATTGGGAGTTCTTGATAAAAAAAACTACATTGAATGATTGGATTATTGTAAGGGGAACAATACACAGATTTTCAACCACAAGGTCCGTACTTTATAAAGTTGTCTTTTAAGTAAAATACTTAGTAGTTTTTCTTTTTGCTTTTACTTTTGCAAATCAAAATTGGACATGAAAATAGCTACAAGGATTTACTCCTACTTTCAAGAAAAAAAAAAATCGCTGACAAGAATATGCAAAATCTAATAACGTTTTAAGATTACAAACAAAAATGAAATCACTTGACTAAAGGCTTCTGCGAGCGAGCAATTAGTATCAGGACTATATAATATGTGTGGTATTGAAATTGATGATTTGAGAATAATAATTGGGTGTAGGATGATTATGTTTGTTGGTGTAGTTGATGTCTTTCTTTTCTTACACACGTGTGTTGTAGTGAATTTTGGTTGTTCACTTGGTAGTAAGTTTTGGGCTAGCGTGATTGTCATTTAGAGATGAGATAGATGGATGATAGTACTACATGTGATGTAATTATATGAATAGTGACTGATTATGATTTGGAGATTGAGTTTCAATTTTAGGTGGTGCTGATGCATACGAGCGGATGCTCTGGGTTATACTTTTTATTTTTTATGGTGAAGGTTTGAATGAATATGGTGTCTTAATAATTAATCATTAAATTATACACCTTTGAGCTTGTTGCAAATCATGCAGTAGTTTCAAAGGGTCCTCGCCAATTATAATGAAGGATGAACCAAATAGATTGATTTTGGTATATTTTTCTGTTAGATTAATGTAGTGAAAAATATATGTGGCTGCTCTAAATTTTCAATCTAGACATTCCCAATAAATTGGAATTTAGTTCAAAAAAATTCTTATTCATTCTATAGGCTAATCATGCAATACTCATCATGACTCAAAACGAAGGAAAAAAAAATATTATTTATGGTCATGCAACAGTTTCACCATTCAATATAATAATATTTTCTTCATCTTTTGTGGCCTGTCATCCCTACATTTGTGTCTATCGCCAAGAATGGCAGAAATCCGTAACACATCAATGTAACTACACGAAACATGGTCAGAACCTGCAATTTTCTTCCCAAAGTGAAAATGCTTGTTTGTTGATAGGTGCATTTATGGGGAACTTATGTTACGGTCACCATAACAATGGAAGGTTTCCCCCTTTCAAATATTGGAGATAAAATAATAGATTTTAGACTAACTGTGTCTATGAATCGGAATTATGACGAATTCAATGTCCCAATTTGAAAATAACACTAAAAATAAGTGGGATGATCTTAGATATGTGAGATTAGACTTACAGGATCACGTGTAATAAGATGTGTTATGCTACAGAAACTTAACATTGCCTACAGAATCCTAATATTGTAAATTCGGTTCGATGACGTGCAGTGCTTTCTACACCTTCACTGTCAAGTGTCTTTGTAAGCTGCTACCATTATTCAGGAATGCATTCCAGTCAAAACTTCATTTTAACACTATTCACTTCATTTCAGAAAAAAAAAAGTCTTCAGTTCATGTCTTCACTACTATAGACTGGCTTTTGCCTTGACGATTAGATCTCAAACAAAAGGGTACTTTAGATCCCAAACCATAAGTTTCTTCAAATTCTTCAAAAACCATGCGCAGGGTTTCGAATTATACGTCTCTAACTATAGCAAAAGCAAATGGGCGGGAGAATGTGGTTTTCTCCATCAATTTTGTAAGCAGCTATTAATTTGTAAGGATATTTTCCGTCGTGAAATATGCAACTAATGCTTACCACTACCTATAGAACCAGAAGCCTCAGCGCCTGATGCAAATGTCCAAAAACTTTATCAAACACCACACTTCAACTTCTATGGTCAAAATTCTAACCCTCTACTTAAGTTCAAGCTCCAGGTGTTGTCGCATGAATTGTATCCACCTGGTGTATAGACACACTTCTCTATAAAGACTCGTCCCAATTCCTCTAGAAAATCGTTATCCTTTTCTTTCTGCATCAGGTATCCTCCTACTGATTGCGTGGTACATGTATTCGACAACCACTATTTTTAAAAATGAAATAGGGTATAACAATTATAATTCGAAAATTGATGGTATATAGAAATAGGGTATATGCAAGAGTCGCAAAATTTTCAAACTGGTGTACAAAGCAGAGTTGTTACAAAATACCTGGTTGGCCTTCACAATCCAACTCGATGAGGCTCATATACATAGACAGTCAGCATAAAATTTAATCTTACAAGGGCCACTAGCTCCACGAACTTTCAGTAAAAAAAAATACGATGGCCCAAACTCCGATATATGCAGTAAGCTTCTGAAGTATCAACTTTGATTGACATATAGGACAGGAACTAGCCCTGCCATTTTTCCATCCCTTCCAGGACGTTTCTTCTTCACCTGCATTAGTATTACCAACACATCACCCGAATAAAGCTAGTTAAAACAATGGCCTCTCAATGGGTGCACAAGTAAAACTTACTGCAAGTGTGCTTCTTTCAGTTTGATTGACTATACTAATATTGGACAAGAAAGGGAAATTCTAGTGAACTAAACGAAAAACTGCAAGAGCTATAGTCAAATAATGGTTCTATCCAAATAAGAAGAGACACACACAAGTATTAGCAAATACAAGCTCACATGGACACAGTAATTATCATACTCGTAGCATACTTACATAAAACCATCCGTCAACTTCATACTCAATTTCGACCTCTTCTCCAGCGGTTAAAGTTAACTGCAATGCAAAAGTTAATAGATGACACAAGTTTCCCATGAAAACAACCTGATAGACACATGCATGCTAAGGTTACCTATGGTCAATATCACATAAAAACTATACTAATTCAGTTTGCTAGCAAAGGTAAAAGTGACATGATAATTCTCATGCTGACATGTTTTCAAGGTTGTATAAAATCTGTCCATCTAATTTCCAAGGCCAGACAAGTAACCAAAGTTCAACTCACCTCATCATCTCCACCTGCAGTGAAGTCGTAAAGTGCTGTTCCAAATTGTGAATTGCCAGAAGAAACTTGATCTCCATCATCATGAGATCCAAAACTATGAGACCCACGCCCAGCTAAGGGATTTTCAAACGATTCATATCTTTGTGTAGATGCTGCATATGATGGAGGCTCTTCTCTAATCTGCAAAAGGTTACGGAATAAGAACCTGATAGTATGTACAAAACCAGGATATGAGAAGCCAAGAACCACTTACTGGAGAACCTGCACCCTCATAAAAGGATGGGCCGCTACGCCTGCCTCCTCCTGATCTCTCCTGTCATATAATAAAAAAAACTGTAAATGCTGCATGCACAGGACAGGAAACTGTGGATGAATCTTTGTCATAAATAAAAAAAAAATGTGATTCATGAATAATGGGGCTTCTGAATTTAACTTCCCAGTATTCTCAGGTTATCGCTTCAGTTTAAACATTTGTATATCATATTTATATGACAAAGTTAGGATTATTCCGTGTACTGCATTCTTTAAACGGATTCTTCTTTACTTCTTTAAGATAGACCTAAGGGGAAAAGAGAGAAACTTCCCTCACCGCTCAGGCCAAAGTTGGCATGAAAAAAAAAAACTGATGATGATGGAGAAGATAGCAAACATAGTTCATCTTACCGCAGTTTGTGATGTGCCATACGCGGATGGACGGGAACTGAACAATGAAGGGTAGTTCATTCCTCCGAAGTGAGATGATATTGAAGTTTCAACTGATCCTATTGAGTCTGGAGAAGATGACCCTGATGACCTTGCATCCTCTTCCTACATGTTAACAAAAAGCATATTCAGGAAAAAACATGGAGACCACATTTCCCTCAATGATCCATCGGAAAACTACACCCTTTAAAGCTAAAGCCACATTAAATATCCTTCTGAACTATAAAAAAATAAACAAATCCACACCTCCAGTTCTGAAGACTCTAACAGCGTCTTAGCCCACATATCATCATAGCTAACTGAAGGTCTAGAGATAATGTTCTCCTCTTCAACATCAGGGGCATCGGTGCCAATTCCAGCAAGAAATTCGTTGACCTAGCATGAAGTAGAGATCAAAACATAAAATTCAAACCGCAGGGAATCATTTCATAATAAATTCTGCAAATAACTTTATGATCAGCTAAGGAAAACAGTCATGGTGATCTTGACAAAATTCTCATTGTCAAACAATTTAAACAAGAAAATAAAGGCAAAGCAGACCTCTTTAAAGGATAGTTCCTCTATCAACGAATTGTCAAGAACAAATCACCATTTGATAAATTCATAAAAAAAAGTGTGATTTTTCTTGAAAAGGAGAAAGTTTGCTTGTAAGGTTAAGAAAATGATTACATGGTGAATACTAAATCAAAAAGAACAAACATGAAATTTCTTTATAGGAAAGACATGTAAAACCAAAATTTCAACCAATAAGTCTTAAGGACTCCTGATTCCACTTGGTACATAGTAAGGTACTGTTGTTCTATACTTGATACGAGTAACGATAGACTTTAGTTAGTTTGGACTGTGATAAAAGTATGATTGGTTTATATATACAGCCTTTAAAATTTAGATTGTGGGTATCAAATGACATAATAGTACAATTTCAGTAGAACAGATACTTGATGCAAAAGTTTGCAGATTTTAATATTCTTCAGCAGTTGGATCTGAAGACAGAATCTTACCCTATTCATGGCTGGTGCACTATTCCCTAACAAGCCATCATCACCAAGGTTTGCTGCCCATGCATTCACAAGGTCATCATCAAGCGTATCAGCATCTTTAGGGGCTGGATTTGATTCATAAACTAGGTCAGAAATCCCAGTGGCAACAACGGCTGGATCACTTAAACCAGTGGAGGCACTTATATTATGCTTCGTGCGATAGGAATCAATAAGCTTTGCACTGTTATTGTTCAGAGTAAAACAACAACGAAATCAGAAGGGCAAACCTAATGGGGAACATAAATAAACATATACTTCTTATTTGCAATAAATTCCATAACACTCCTTTGAAAAAAAAATTTATCAAAATAGAGATCTCAAAGGACCACTTAAGAAAGCCTCATTCCTAGTCTAGCACTCTCAGACTAGACTTAAACACAATTAACACAGTGACCACAGCACATAAGTGTTGTTCCCAATATTATCCAAAATCATAAAAAGTCATCTAAATGCAACAGACCTTTTCTTCTTTTCGTACAGAATTCTGCCACCGTAAAACTTCTCAAGGTGAATTATTTTACCAGATCGGCAGAGAACTCATAATAAAAGGTTTAACATATTGTCCTTTTCAAATGAGAGAAAAAATTTAAGGTAAATCATGAGCTCATGAAACAACCAGTGCTCACCAAACATATTTATCAACAAAACCCAAAGCAAACTGCCAATAGACCTTCACCAGTCACAGCAGTGAAGTCCTGAAAGTCTAAAAATGATCATGGGAAACATCACCATTGCCAGCTGCCAACTTATCCCTCCCTCAACCACCCTACAACCTATTGAAGTTTGCTGATACTAATCAGTTATTATAGGTCATTAACCATCACTCATTTCCGATCCCAACAATTGTCAAACAACCATTCCCTTAGATTCTTATCTCTTTCTTCATTCCTTATTTCCAGAAATTTAAGTGTTAAATCATAAAATCTATGAAGACTTCATTCAAAATTAAAGGCATAGGATCAAAAGAAACTTTTAATAGGACAGTACCTTATAGGCCCCAAAGGTAGATATTTTGCCCTTGGGACATAACAAAACAATGAAACAAGATCAAGCAACTTCTCATGAGTTTCATAGAGTTTCTTCAGTTCATCATCTGTCCATTCTTTATTTGTATTATCATGATTGCGGATGTCCCTGCAATAGTGGGACCAATGATAAGTTCCCTGGAATAAAATTCTACGAGAGCAAAATTACCCACAAAGCAAACAGTGTGAAAACAGAGGACAATTTTTTGTTCCTTACTTGATCAATTCATCTTGCGCTCTATACATTTCGTCAAGAACCTTTATCATGGGGCTAATTAACACTCCAATTCCAGCACCACTGGCTCCCTGATCTTCCCCATTACTAAGAGACATTTCAGATAATTGAGACTGCACTCCGCCTTGCGCAAGGGCATTTAAAAATTCATAGATTTGCAGCCTATAAGGTTCACCTGACCGGATTGCCATGGTAGTGAGTGCTTGAGCAGCAACAATTCGGACCTACATTGTCCATGTAAAATGAGAAAAATTAAGGAAAGCAGAAAACCAATCCAAATAAGACATCTTCAGTGATCTCCTTGGTGCACCATATTAATCCATGTGTCAGTATATCATAGTGAACAGGAGGCATATATTAGAAAGAGTTTTGACGTCATGTGTATCACATGGCCACATATATCTGTATATGTATATCAAAGGGCCTTTAGCAAAGAAAAATACTCCATCAAAAGAATGAAATCTTTGTTCATGCATAAAAAGATGTGTATATAACACCATATTAGAGAAAAAGGTCGTCTTCTATGGCTCAAACAAAAATCAAAGGAACAATCAACATACAACAAAGCCTGAAAGGCCATCCGAAGCACATGCAAACCATAAATTCAACTGCAAGGGAACAATCCTCAAAAAAATGCAAATTCTTTGTGCCACAAACAGCTCATAAAAAGGCATACTTTTGCCAGTCAGCAGCCTCAGGCGCTATATAAATTTATGCTAGTAAAAGCTACATGCCTGGGCAAATCCAAATCTGATAATTGAAGGAAAGTAAATCATTCTTCAACTTCCATCTGTCTGGACAGCGGAAATAGATGATACAAGTTTCCCTACTTCACCTTCAAATAAACATTACAACAATAGGAAAGTGCTCTCAAGATCCCTTTGTAGCGGCTCATTTTGCATAACTTCATAGAGAGTTGTAGATTTAGATGCTTTCATATAAGATGGATAAATGAGCATTTTAAATTTTTCAAAGCAAAAAAATGAGAAGTGAGTGAACATACAATCTGGGTAAAGCAAAAAATGACGAGTATACAAACAATCTAAGGCTAAGGGAAAAGTTGTAAGAGAAATCCTGAAATTTCTAGTCTCCACACTCTTATCATGTGCAGGGGATCAATGAACTACAAACTACAAGGATCAATAGTTAAACTGAAGGTTCCCTAAAACCCAAGGAAACAGGAAATAATAGGGGAAGAGAGAGAGGAATGGCTTTTCTTTTACTTTCCAGTGTAAGATCTCAAGAATTTCATTATCTTTATGGCAAACTTTATTTCTTATCAAACTTAAATAATTTCTAGACATTAAACTATTTTTATCAAACTAATATGAAATGTCATACAATATATAAACTAAATCTTCTTTCCATGTAAGAGTTTCAATCTCAATTCTACACAATATCTAGCTATGTCTACTTTTATGCCATCACCTATTCTCGCCGTCCTATATTCAATTGGTAATGGTGCCTTTGTACTGTGTCACAAACATATCATAAGCTTGCCTAACCTTCAAATTGTTTTGATAAACTGAAGGTTTTACAAGCTAATATTGCAACACACTCAGAACAAATCAGAAACAGGAGCATAATGCAATGTGACTAGATGATAAAGTTGAGAAAGAAAAAGTAAGAGCACAATGATTTTGTTTCATAATACCATTCCCCTCATACTACCAACAGTTAAATTGTTAAATGATCATCAAGGTAGAAAATTATACCTCCCAGCTACCACTAAAAGCACATCTTTGCAGCCGAGTCAGAGCACCAGCTAAAGTTGGATTACGAGAACTGGCAGCAGCGACCATTTTATCTGCATCTAACATCATCAATGCAGTACCGGGAGGTGTTGTAGATTCCCAAGCATATTCAGATGCGGCATAATTTGCATTTTCTCCAAGGAACCATACCTTTAGGGTTTTCAGTTGATAGATTATCACACCAGCTATTCATTATGTTAGAGAGAAAATAAAACAATTATCTGAACTAAGATGTTACCGCTGCTTGGACCAACTTCTGTAGAGCCAGAGCCGACTTTGGATCAGAGGCAGATACCCTGTCTACTGATGTAAGTCCCAACATTGACCCAGGCTGTGGAGGAGGTAGATCAAGAACTATGGTGACTGCTTCCAATGCTGTGTGCTTCCCATCAGGACCAGCGCCAACAAGGCATGTCTAGAATATAAGAGCCAATTGTTAGGATATGATATCAGTCATTTCTTCCTTTCTTTTCTTTTTTCTTCCAGTGCATAATGAAATATTTACAAAATAAAAATAGACTCTGCATTACAACATTGCTTACAAATTGCAAGGGCAAAAAATTGACACAGATAGCCCAACACAAACCCCAATGAATAACATGGATTAGATAATACATATAGAAACCTACTTTCCATAATAGCTGCAGCACATCAGCATCAATCTTTCCAGGAACTTTAGTAGCAAAGATCCTTGCAATCTCTAGCAGAGTGACAGCCATATCTGGGGTTGCCTGACCAGAAAAGAATGTAACTTATAAATGAAAGCATTTCCTACACATGAACACATGTGCAGAGCATCAAATACAACTTAAAACAAAGGAAATAAACAATAATCTTTTGGATATGAATGTTTGTGTTATAGGGAGAAGCAACTGCATTGTTTATTGGAGCCAAAGGCACGCTGTGACTACTAGCATCCTGACGAATGATACCTACCAGTCACTGTATCTTAATTAGACATGTAGTGAAGAGTGAGTGGCTAAATATGGAGATAACGAGAGGAAATAATAGCTCTGTGGTCTTAGTGATACAGGCTATCTTGCATACAGTCATCTGCTATACTATATAAAACCCACTTCTCTTAGATTTTTCTTGTTAATCTTCTGTTATTCCACCCTTTTTTATTGAACTACAACTTTGGTAGCCGAACCAAATGGTTGTCACCTCATGGATCTGCACATGCTATACAGTAAAATGAATCAAGAATATCTGGTTAGTTCTGAGCTTATAGCAATGCTTCATCAATTCCAGTCACAGGAAACACAACCAATGCAGCAGGTGAACCGAATTATTGTTCAAGAAACACCTCTAAAGCTGGTACAAGCTCTTAAAACCAGCTGTTTTACTACTGATGTTATATACACGTGCTCTGTTTTTGGTCTGATAAAAAAGATTTTACTGACTACAAATGTGGGAAAAAAAATCTGCTTTGACATTGCAAAATGTAAGGCTGAACCATAGGAGCTTGTCAGATCAATAGCTTTAATAACGGAGGTGGAATTCAGTACTGTGATTTTACTTCAGATGTTACCGTTGCGGAATCATAATTGCTATTGGTGAGAGGCTAATATTTCTGATGGTTTTCAACTCTCAAAATAGGATATGAAGTTAAGCAGGATATGGAATCACATCTTCTGGTGCCAAAAAATGATGGACCCTTTCTATTCCAGTCCTTGAGTAATGACTAACTTCTTTGCACATCAGTCTATTCCAGCATTAATTTCTGATTCTGCAGAATCAAACCCATGCTTTTATGGAGACTATCCCATCATTGAAGGCATCTCGTGTTTGATAAAAGTTGTGTCAGAACACATAACGGTGGAAAGAGCTGTTTATTGGATCAACCATTACTGCTATAGGAAAAGCTGATTACTTATTTGGTTCAGCAAGCAATCTGGAATGGATTAAGAAATAATTGTCTAAGCAACCCGGTCTGGCTATGTCACCGATTTGACTGGGAATGGCTGATATGATAGTTCTAATTCTGCTCCATTGATAAGCCATGTTTGAATGGATAAAGCTGTGAATCAGTCAACGTTTTTGAAATGCCCAGTGGACTACATTTAGATTTGGTACAAGTTCATTGTGCATTTTCAGAGGGCAGCTACATCAATAACTAGGCAATTGAGTGTGCGCCTAGGTTCCATGTCAAAATAATTTGCAGAGCACATCACAGCATATGATTTCAAAGAGTCCTCAAGTCTTGAAGATAATAGCATGGAGTAGGTTAGTAAGGCAATTTTTGGCCCAGATGAACACATACTGTTTGCGTGAGGTTAAGGGCTGTAATGTTGGTGGATTTCACAAAATCCATAGGAGCAAATTCATTTTTTTTCTATGCAATTATGAAGGATGGGAGGAAGATATTGCATTAGATGTTGCAGTGAAGTCGTACAAAATAACTTAAGAAGTTCAAAACATAAGCAAAAATGCATACATTGCAGCTGCACCACAAATCTATAACATGAATCGGCAATAAAAATTTTAGTCATGTATCAGAAAGCAAAAGTTTCAGTACCTTTTAACAAAGAAGGGAAGAGCTGGTGATGATATGGATATTTCTAATGCTTGGTTAGATGTCATGAAAGAGCTAATGACCTGGTTCGATATGATGGAACTCTCTTCTTGAAGTAATTGATACTTTCAAGACAAGAAAAAAAAAAGTTATTCACTATAGTTACGGTTCAAAGTATAAGAATGTTGACCAAGCAAGCCGTCCAATTGTGAAATCCTTGACAGTAAAAAAAATGACAGCAGCTAATGCTTACTACAGGGCTTAACATTGCATTGAGTTGTAACCTGGAAGAATGAATTACTAAATTCGGTGATTCCTGAGTTCAGTGTGCAAATAGATGATGCTGCAAAGGTTTGCCAGTTGAACCAGTAATAACAAAGGCAATGTAAGTGGCTACTTAATGAGACACATTACACAAGAAGGATTCATTCCTTTTGATACTTTACCAGTGTATATTCCATTGATGTTGCAGTTTGTTAATCTCTCTTCAGTCAGTTTTTACTTTGTTGGTGAGTAGCCAAATTATCAGCCACAAAGTGGTGAGAATGGACATTATCTAAAGAGTGATGAGAGTGGACATCATCAGCTTCACAATAAAAGAGAGTTCTATGATTCTCCAGCCTGGTAAGGATTATCCTAGAATGCATGGTTGATCATCTTGGAGATCCCTGTACCAAATCTCTTGCAAGAAAGCATCTTTTTGAAGGGTTATTTTTTTGGAAGTTAGTTGCTGATATTTGACAACGCAATAAAATAGCCTTAAGGAACTTTACACGCAGATAATACAAAAAGATTTGGATGGATATTAGACTCACTTCTACAAGGCACCTACCACTACTCTGCTCCAATTACACTTCTGGTATTCAAACACTACATCCCCATTTAGACTATGAGGAAAAGATTCTCCAAAGGGGGAAATTGGTCAAGGGAAGCAACTGCATAATTCTATAGTAGTAAATCCCAAGTGTATATCTATCTCTTGTCATTCCAACAAATATCTATTCATTTCTGAACTGGTCCATAACTGAGCTCATCTGCAGCTGACAACCTGAGATATCCACTGGATCAATACCTTTCTGTTTTTGTTAAATGCTACGCATCATAGTTATATATGGTCATATAACAGAAGGAATACTGCATTGTGCAATGCGAAGCACCAGAAGGTAGTCGTTGCTTTGTGCTCTTAGTGATTCAAATCGTCTTGTATGCACTCAGCCATTTTACTAGATAAAACCCCCCTTCTTCATGTTCACTCTTGTTCAATCTTCCATTATCAAACAGTAAAACCTCAATGCCTGACCACTGGATCTTAATTTTTTCAGATGCCTCTAACCAGAATTAAAGAGCCTTTCAACCATGTGACAGCTCTTCCTCAGTTTTCTAAAACACTTCTTTGTCATGTGAGCCATTCATCTAAATTTCTCAAACTGATCCTAAAGCAACTCATCTTAACTATTTATATATTTACATATATAATATTTTTGTCAGTACAACCATTACCTGGCAATCCAACTAAAAACTCCAAGCCTAGTGCCCTATTGGCACGAGCTTGGAGTCTGACACTTTCCACTCTTGGTTTTGTAAACCAAAAGGTACTACACAACCTTTAGCGATGGAATAAATCAATGCTCCAAACTTTATTTTGCATATATTACCAATCATAAAGATTGAAGATCTTTTGTGTGACAATAAAGTCTACTCAAAATCTTGAGCTTAAATGTACCCAACTATTAGGACATATATACATCTTTTATGATCACCAAAAAAAAAAATGCAGAAACCATTTTGAGAATCCATGG
Source organism: Passiflora organensis (assembly GCA_019739055.1). Taxonomy (NCBI): domain Eukaryota; kingdom Viridiplantae; phylum Streptophyta; class Magnoliopsida; order Malpighiales; family Passifloraceae; genus Passiflora; species Passiflora organensis. Next base: position 2,054,607 of record JAEPBF010000187.1, on the reverse strand, counting down.
AGGGAATGAAAAACATAGTGATAACAAGCAGAATTAGCAAAATGAAAGGTTTGATGCTTGAGCATAGCTATCAATTAATTGGTAAAAATGTGCAAAATAATAGAACGGATTAGATTTCTAGAGCATACCTTGAAACGTGCATGCAAAGTGAGCAAAACATCATTCAACAGCGTAGCCGGCCAAGCTGGATCAGAAAGCTCTGATGCAATAATGGATCCTAGTTCATCAAATGATTCATGTGGAAGTTGCATCCATATTAATGCCTTGATTACCATAGCACGGACATACACACACTCACAAGCCACAGTTGTCCGCACAACCTCCATTAATGAAGCTAACAAACTAGCAATTGTATCCTTTCCACCAGTTGCACCAGAAACGGCAGATACCTTCCGAGCACCTACGAGTGAACAGGGCATTTAGCAAGTGAATATGAGGAACAGACCAAGATCAACCATAAAGGAAAACGATATCCAGAGAAACATATTATAACAAATATGTAACCAGTTAAAGGAAGAAGACTATATAAGCCTTTAAGGTTATCCAAAAACTTAAACCCAATAAATAAGCTTTAAAAATTTGGATCATAAAAATAATGACTGCCAAGGTTACCATCTTAGGTACAAGTCCTACAGGCCAACAATTTTTCATCCAATGGCTGCTCTGAAGCTTAAACTTGCAACCTTACATCCTCAAGCTCAGGAATTTACCATTTTCATATAGTTAACACTCCTTGTGCTTCAACAATTACAAGATGTCAACTAAAAAATTTTACAGTGAGATATTTCTTTCAGCAGTATGGTAATAGAAAACAAGGTTACACAGCCATGACCTTTTTTAAAATGTTGGACTTAGTTCCTCATAATGTTAGTGCAGTAAATTTGATTGACTACATAGTTGCATTGTCCTAAAAGTTGGTGGAGAACCACATTCTGTAGCCAGCAACCTCAACAGCTCTGAGTTGGGAGACTCTTATACCCTAGAAGGGTGTATTGTGTGCATGACTCTCATGCTTGGGATCTAACTTATTTTTCATCTCTAACAAATATCATAATCTTCCCACTTTTCATCTCCACCTCCTAACTTCCTCTTTCTGGGTTTGACCATTAATAATCCTTCCGATTTCTTTTCAACAATCAGTTTGCAAAACAGATTAGTAATTTGTAAAATGCTAGCCACTATGACCAAACATTTCGTAAGCCATTTCACAGAAAGCATACGTAGCCATCCCATTAATGAGAGAAAATAAAATAAGTCATAAGCACAGAGGACTCTAGCATAATTATAGTCCAGATGAAAACTGGAAAAAGAAAAATCACCCTCTGCATAGGGGTTTTCATTGAAGTCTGCATCAAGTGAATCTGCATTCACATTAACTCCTTCATCAAGATCCTGTAAGCCTAAAGCAAAAGCAGCAGCCCGACTTTTTCCCATCTCTTGCACAACTCTTGCTGCAGCATGAAGCACTGGCCTAGAGAAACTACGAAAAGAACTTTCTAACCTGAACAAAATACATGGGTAAAAAAGAAGCAATCAGTCTCATCAAACAGATAAGAAGTGAAGATAAAAGATCAACAATTGAGTTGCATCAGAACCTTACGAAAATAAATCAAAATACCATAGAACAAAAAGAAGGTTTGTGCAAAAAGGCTATTTTTGGTCCCAAATAGCAAGGGGAAAAAGGGGGGGAAAAAAGCCTATCAACCTTCTCATTACAAGTTTAATAAGAGGCTGTGGACGCCTTGTCTTAGCTTTATCTTTCAAAGCCTTTGAACTCTCATTCAATTCAACACTAGATCCTTTTGATGATACAGAAGGAGCCTCTGGCAACTTTAAAATCTCTCGAGTTAAACGGTACCAACCAGCTGCTCGCTCTTCAGTCCTGAAGCAGTCAAAATGCAAGACGTTGGTTGTTCTTAGGAATAACTACCAAGCAAAGAAGATAAAAAGCAACACGACAATGGCCACACAATTATACCTTTCTGTGCTATCAGATTTTCCCAAAACACATAAGATTGCCTCAAAACATACTCTTTCACTAGGATCTAAAAGGAGTTGATAAAGAACCGAATTGAACTGAGATTTAATATCAGGCCTCTCTGCATGCAAACGTTTCAAATCTGCATTAGCATTCACTAAGGTCACACATCAACTAAAAAATGGAGGAAATAAGGAGATTCATGTTACCATCTAGTGCACGAGCTCTAGATATAGTATGGCACAATCTGGCCAGTGAAACTCTAGCAAGCACATCATGCAAATGAAGAACATCCTGCAAAGCCCCTGTTTTGCATAATATTCACAACTTAATAGCAATCATCAGAAAATGCAGATAGGTGATAAAAGAAAGCAAACTAGCAATTAGCACATGAAATGATCTATCCTAAACCAATAAAGAAATAGCACTATACCAATTTCTTTCATGTGAATACCAATAATCACATAATTTGAGCTCTTTTAAGACAAGGAAAAATCATTAATAAGCACCAGTTTCATTGATTTTTTATTATTATTTTGCCTACAGCCTGAGACCAGTTAATAAGGAAAATGACATCTGATCCATAGCAGGCCTGCATGGAGGAGAAACAATTAGTATAGGTGTCCCCATGAGAACTGCTTCCGGGCCAGAAGGTCTTTAATGAATTATCTATTTGGGGATATCATGTTGTTCAAACACCATTAGGTAGTCATAGAAAAAGTAACCAATAATTCTGATTCCCCATCAATTCTAAACATTATTCGTGTTGAATTAGACAAGTTTCTATTTAAGTGGAATTAGAATAGATCCAACTTCAGAATCTTGAAATATTTAGTATCCGAAGTAATATGGAAAAACGAAAACCATAAAAGGTAGAATGATAGGCCTAAAACTATCAAATTGGGAAGCATACCTCCAGGGAGTACATGTTTTCCTGTAAAAAGACATGTCATGTAAGAATAATACTCAGGAATCAAGGGATGAAACATTACAATACAGATACAAAACTGGAATTTACCTAATGCCATTGCAACTGCATAAGGGTCTTTTGATGCCAGCTCAGAGAGAATTTCCAAAGCATGCCTCACGGCAACAGGATCAGAAAATGAAATCCTGCAGTGAAGTAAGAGGAGGCCTTCATGCAGTCAGAAAATTAAAGCTGAATGACGAACATACACTCCTCAGTCACGTGAAGATGTATAGCGAAGGAAAATGAAACACAGTTACAGACTGCAACACTAAGAAATTAAAAAATCGAAGTAGTTCAATACAACCGCAGAAGAACAATATACAAGGAATGCTGGTATGACAAGATTTTCAGTTAGAGTTAGATTTTTCTAGTGATCTGCAATGTTATTAGCTCAAAACTTGTTTAGCAAAACATATTACTATACAAATATGTTTTAAAAGGCACTCAACCTAATGCTATTAGTTGTATTCCAAAAAAAGAAAACCTAATGCTATTAGTTTGGCTTTAGCCCCGGAAAACAGTGTAGTTATGAATGCTGTTATGGCATAATCTTAACAATTACTGATATATAATGCTGAAAGTAAAACCAAAGCTGGGTTAAACATGAAATTAGATCCACAAAATATAATAACCCAAACAAACAAGGCTCAAGGCAAACAGAAAGAATTGCAAAATACATTACTGAATTGATAAAAATAAACCAAAGTTTACTTTGAAAGAACTATGGGTAAAGCTAATCAGCCGGCCTGCCAAGACAGAAATCATTTCATAATAGACATTGTTGACACTAGCATGTACAACTGATGAAGGTAGCTGTAGATTGAACCTTTTGGATGTTGTTTGAACAAACAGCTTGTGTACAGACCTAAATTAAGGCTGGAGATGCAAATATAAATAATTTCATGTCATTGTACATTTGTTTTACAAAAAAGTTCGTGGATATTCAAAAAATTACAGAAATCATCCATCTACAATATTTTATACTAAAATACTAGTAAGTCTTATCATTGAAAATGCACCACTCAAGTCTGCCTCTTTGGAAGATGGACTGCTGATTCTAAACACAATTTACAAAAATCATTGAACTAGAACATTCTACACTAAAATAATAAGTCCCTATCATTGAAATATAAAATATGGAGCCTGACTCCTGAAACGTTTTCGGTGTGTTTTGCTCATTCTTGGATTTAATTTTGTTCTTCATCTATTTCCAATTTCATGAATCTTTCTCACATCTTTCATTTGATCATTCATGTATGTGAGATACCTTTCTTTGTTCTTCGGTTTAGTTTGGGATTCATTTTATTTACCTCTTTTGCATGTGGCTTTAATTCTACCAGTGTTTGGTTTATCTCTTTCCTGCCATTTACCCAGTTATGGCTCATTGATACTGCTTGGCTAGCAGTTCCAGAATCCAACCAGCATAACCTCTGGCAGTTCCATGAATCAACCAGCATAACCTCTGGCAGTTCCATGAATCAACCAGCATAACCTCTGGCAGTTCCATGAATCAACCAGCATAACCTCTGGCAGTTCCATGTATCAACCAGCATAGCCTAGTTTTAATTTTTATTTTATGAATAACTGTAATTTTTTCTAATCTTGTTCTGTCAGTTTAGTATTTCTCACAAATTCATCCAGGCAGCTAAGGATCCATTACTGAAACATGATACATGTAGATACATGTTTCTTTATAAAGTTCACGTGCGTATGCACCAATTCTATCATCATCATGAAAAGAGAAAAAAACAACTACCATAAATCATCAGAATGCTTACCCTTGTACAGCACGGTGAAGAAATGCAGGGTTTCCAGGATCCAAAGGAAGTCTTCTCAATGCACTTAGTGCTGCATATTGCAAATTACTTCGGATGATAGACTGGAATCATCAAACCCAAAAAAATATAAGCAACAAATGCATTTGAGCTAGGCTATAATCATTCAAGAGCATGAATCATAATTTCCTAATGACTAAAAAATGAAAAAACGGAAATATGAGAAAATAACGAAATAAAATGATGTGGAAACATAAACAAATGCATGCACAGAGAGAAAAACTACAGGAAATGTCAAGTGATACAATTGTAGTTAGACCAGATCCTTTTCTGCCTAAACCCGTGCCTCACAAAATTTTGATAGTGTATGCTCTATGTTAGTTTCATAAACTATAAATATTATAGCTGCACTTTCAAATGCCAGAGTTGTTTGAGTTGTTTTTCTCAATCACTGTATCATTGTAAGTTAAATCTTCAGTAACCCTTAAAAATAACATTCGAAAACAGAAAGTAATCTGGCAAAGTCACAAAATACCATTTGATGCTTGTAATGTCACTGAAGTCCAAACAACTTGAAACTACTTTGCATTCACTAAAAGACAATTTGGCATTGGAAAAGGTCAAAATTGCAAAAAAGTAGAACTTCACCAGCACCTAAAGTACATGCACTTTCAGTTAAAAGGCTTATAAAGTAAACAAAGGTTAAGGTTAGAGTAAGCAACAAGGTATAATGTAATAGCAATGCCACTGTTTGAGAGGTTAAGTATATTATCATAATCAGAAGTCTGTCGCTTACCTCCTTATCACCACCTTTAATCCCAAAAACACCTTTCTTCCGTTTTTGAGGATGGTCACCAACCTGAAAATGAACATAAACTAAATACTCTCAATTTTGTTGGTAAATTTAAGGAAATAAATATAATGTTGAGAAAACAAGCTCAATCATTAAATAAACAGTTAAGTTCCAAGGCTTAGATGCCTAAATGTGAGGCAGCATATAATTCCTCCACAAACTACAGACTTCAATTACAAATAATATCTATGTTACAAAAACAAATTTATTATCAGCAATCGTATGAAGACAAAGTGATATGAACTTTGATTTCCAAAGCATGAGTAGCACATTTCCATGCAAGATAACCATATTATGTAATAAAGATGGTATAGTTTGATACTTAAGAGCCATGAAGCTAGCAGTATAAAAATATTTCTCACGCTAAGCCTAATAAGAATTCTATTACATAAGATTGGTTTATTCTTTTCCAACAAGAAGGAAATTTTTTCGACATTCGCGATACTTCTGAACAAGAAATACATATGATGAACCTTAGAACAAACGTTTTGACAGGAAAAACTTTCAGAAATCTATACCCAAAACCAGCAAGCTATCACTCAAGATATATGCTTATGATACGTTTCATGTAGACTGAGATATTGTATATGACAACAAGAGGGAATATAAATACACCAACAAAGGTTCTTTAATGCAAAGTTTGCACAAACCAGCTTTTCAAACTCAACCAATTCAGAAAACTATTAATGATAAACATGAATCACATTTTACAATCCGATTTATAGTATCAGGTAAACCATGGGTACATGCCAATCAAGAACCTTACCTCATTCATGGAAACAGAAATAAGAATGTCAGAAAGTTTATAATAATATAAGAATAAGCATTTGTTGCTGAGAAAACATAATCAATATTATTTCATGGGGGAACCCCAAATAATTTACATTTTTGTGTTAACTGGTTAATGCAATTAGAGCCTATTTAGCCAAGTGCACAAGAATCAAACGTTCAAGAACTCAGTCATGCTTTGTCCAAGTTTAGGGCCGATCAGAAAGCTTTTAACTTGGGAGTCAATTAGGTAGTATGATACGACCTATTTAGCCAAGTATACAAGACTACAACTTTCAAGAAGTCAATAATTCAGATTTAAAATAATTTGAATCAGTCGCTACATTAAACACTAACTTGACAAAAACAAAAGGAAAAATCATTTTCTCAAAGAATATGGACATATAGCATGCCACAGATAACCTCTTGTCTGATTTTTTTATCCACTTATAAAGGTCAAATGACAAAATAGTGGATGAATTTGACGGGGATAAAGAATGAAAAATTAAGAAAAAAATTGATGCCACTGACATAGTCTCAATTAACTGTAGAGTTTTACTGCTGCTGCCAACTATCTTGCATGAGTTTGATTGGTACATATCAGAAAATCAAAATCTTAAAGGGGCCAATACTCCTAGTATTCTTATATATATTCTTTTCTATATAAAACCTCTAGTGATCCATATCTTCCAGTAACAAAAATATCAACCAAAATACAAAGAATGGAATAAGGGAAGAGCAGGACATAGATCAGACATAAAAGAAAATTAGAGTTTTTTAAGTTCATTATTCCACACAAACTAAAAGCATATCTCCAACCAGCCAGGGTTAAAAGAAGACAATGGAAGTCAATCTCTGCAGAAGAATTGAAAAAGACAAGAAGAACGAATAGCACACACTCAGTTGATTTATTGGTGAATAGGAAGGACAACAAGAACAAACAGGTTCTCAAAGCACATCATATCACAAATCATAAAGCAGATGTGCCTTGCATGAAACTGTTGACAAGAGCAACCAAATACCGCATCACTTCAAGAAATTATGCATCACATTTTGTTAGTAAAAACAATCAGCCAAAGTATGAGATGGAATTAAATCATAACAAACCTTGTCAAGAATGCCAAACACAATTTCATACAATTTGGACAGGATATCACCGTTGCTGGCAGGAGCATAAGTAAGAGCCTTCAGAGCTTGCAGTCTCCGTGCATGGACTTCAGGACACAAGATAAATAAGTCAAAAGTGGACTCCACTCATAGGTGAAGAAAAAGAAAAAGATAGGCAACTTGCAAGATGAAATTTCAACTCCTTTTTTTTCATATAATACTGAGTAACCCCTCATGCCACCAGAAGAAAATTAGTAGAGAATAAGACAATGGAAATCATGTTTCTATCAAAATAGTAAATTCATTCAGGGCAAGAATAGAAAGAAAAAAAAGTGGCACCGTGTTTTTTCAAGCAATAGTAACCAGAGATTTTCAAAAGCTGTCAAGAGGTGAAAGATCAGTACTAAGCAAATATATAACTGCAAAAGGAAAAGGAGCAAAAAAGAAGAGAAGAGAAATACATTCAACAGCATCATTTGAGGCCTCCTGGGAAAGCTGTTGAACAATTCTTGGCACAACATCAGCTCTAGTGACTCCTCCAACAGCATCTATGTCAGCAAGTGCATCCCAGTTGGGAGTTGGGATGCCACCACCGGGACTCAAACCTTGAGAGCCACCGTCTGATAAGATTCTAGCCAGGTAGTAATACACATAGCGCAGGACAGTCCTATCCTCACACTGCTGGCTGAGCTGCAAGGCAACAGGTCACAGATGGATCCAGGAGCATGAAGGCAATGGCATAGCAACAAAAAGATACCATACATGACGAATAAACTAAGTTGAAAACAAAACAAGAGACGACGTACCATGAGTAGAGAGGGAGCCAACGAGGGGTCCACTGAATTGTAGACAGCAAGTTTGGGGAAGACGTGATGCATTAATTGCTTCTGAGAGCTTTTCTGTACATTGAAGAGCATATGAACAACATAGGAAATAAAGCACTTAAGATTAATAAAACAGATTAGATGAATTTTGTTTCAATATCAATTTTGATTAAGAAACGGAACAAATGTACAGAAGCAGATAATGTCTTAGTGCAGACCTGATCCGAAGTGGCAGCTAGTTCATGGATGCTTCTTGCAAGTTGAGAGTAAGAAACAGGCTGCCAAATGCATGTAATTAACATAAATTATAATGATCCAGTTGCTAGCAGTCATTTTTTACCCTCACTTTTTGTTTGTAAGGGATTAAAAGTTCGAAGGAGGGGCACCTTTTTGTTCTGGTGGTGCTTGTGGTGGTGGGGGATGATGTTGATGTTGATATTGCCCTTCACCGCAGCTTTCGCTGCAGAAATGGTGTCATTCTGGAACTGCAGAAGCGTAGCTCTCTTCGTTTTTCTGTCTCCCAACACATTCTTCCCTCCTCCTCCTGCTGATGCCGGTGTCGCCTGCTGCGATGCTGCAGCTGCAGCCGCTACTGCTGGAGTGGGAGACGCCGCCCTTGTCGATGATGGCGCGGCCCCTGGATCCGCCGTAATCAGATCCATCAGAGTCGTCCCAGACGACGAGTCCTAAAACACACACAAACCAGAATGACGTTGAATTGAAGATTAAAAAAAAGATAATGAGAAAGGAACAGAAAGACCAGGGATCAGTTACCGCCATGTCACGATTTGATTTGCAAGAATCACCTCCTCCTTCTCCTCCTCCTCCCCCTCTTAATCGTCGCAGTTATACAGTTGCAAACAAATGGCAGAGACAGTTATGGCCCTTCTTCACCCCGATCTGGAGGTGATTGTATTCAGTCCGGTTTATTATGATCTGCAAGACAGCTCGCTCTCTTACACTTTTCTTTTCGACTAACCTCAGAATATTACTTGTATCAAATTAGTCTTTGAAATCGCCTCTCCGTTCAAACTATCAACTTTCTTCGACAATAACATCCATCATTTGTGATAATATAAATTTTTTATCATGCATACTAACACAAATCTCGAAATGCAACGTTGTGGTTTTTTTTTAATGGGGAGAATGAGAATGTGAGTGTGGATTAATAGAAAAGTTCTGTGATATAAAAAAATAAGTTTTTAAATGTTAAAAATGTATAATTATAAAATATTTTTGTTGATTTTATACTGTTTTTAGGTTTATTATTTTCATAAATTTAAATATTTGAATAATTATTTTTGTTAAACTAAAATTAATGTATACCGACCAAGTATTTTATTGATTTAGATACAATAATACAATAAAATTAACAAAATTACGAAATAGAATGAGTATAAATGTAATCCACAGAATTTTGTTACCTAAAAAATCACATGGACCAATAATTTTGATAATTTGAATGATTTTTATTTTATATTTTTTTTCTCGGATTCTTTTTAATAAAATGATTTATCCTTTTTTAAGTAACTTTTCCGGATTTTATTTTTTTTATTTAAAAGAAGGTAAAGACCTTAGACAATATTGAACGAACATGATCTAGGGAACAAAATACCTACATTATCAGAAAACAAAAAGATCGTTTAAAGCTGCAGGAGGTTTCGTAACTAGGTGAATCCCTAGTGGTTGAATGCGTGCTGAATTTGCTAAGAAATCAGCACACCTGTTGCTCTCTCGATAAATGTGATTGATGTTGATTGACCAATTCCTTCTGAGTAAGGACTTAGTGGCGAGGATTAGTCGCCCGAGCTATGTAGGCCTGCTATCCTCTTCTTTGATTAACTACACTGATGCTTGACGATCCGTTTTAAGGATAACTTTTGTGAAACCCAGATCCCAACAAAGGATTAACCCTTGCCAAATCCCTATTAACTCTGCATGCAAGGCAGAGGATACCATGGGGCACTTCACCATAAAACCACCTCTCCAGTAGCCACCAATGTCCCTTACCAAACCCCCGGCACCTGCATCAGAATGCCCAACAAAAGATCCATCCGTATTCAGGGTGACCCAACTATCTTTGGGTCTCGACCACCCAACAAGATGCGTGGATTTTTTAACTTTATAGCTACGTTGTGCTGATTTTGAAGCATTAAGAATGATTTCTGCATAATTCTTAACTTTGGTTGCAGAGCAATTCGCTTGACTTGGATCTCCCTGAACAAATGAATTCCTATTTTTCCACATCAACCAACATCCCACATCAAAAATCATGTTCCAAGGAATACCATCCACCTTATCTTGAAAAACAGTTAAGATTATTTGGAACCCAATCCTTCAGGGGTTGAGTCCAGAATCCAGGTTGAAGCAAGTCTAGTTTAAAGAAATTCCATAGTCGGGATGCCAAACAACAGTCCCTAAGGACGTGTAGGACATCCTCTTCCTCATTACCACAAACCTCACAAAATGATGACTGTGTCATGTGCCTTCTACACCTCTCTTCAGTCGTCAGTAATCTTTCATGTAGAACCAACCAAAAGAAGTACTTGATGCGCTCTGGGCCATGCCAATCCCACATTGCTTTCTAGTTCTTAATTGCTGGTTCTTGGTTATTACTTTGCAATAAGTTATATGCAGAACTTACCTAAAAAACTCCTGACAATGAGCAACCCCAGTAAGCTTCATCTTCCCTAGAACCATCTCCAAGTGAAAAATGCAACTCAATCATGTAAATAATATCTTGTGGGAGATACTGTGTCCAGTACCTATCAGGTCTCAATCTTAGTTGTTCCTCCACTGTTAAATCCTGCCAAGAGAGAGGAATTTGACTAGTTACATAGTAGATTAATGGCTACAGGAAGCTCAACCAAATATCCACCCAGAATTTGCAACTACGACCATTGCCTAAGCTCCATCTAACTCCCATCAACATCGTATTCCACATTTTTGTTATACCTTTTCACAGGATAGAATCTCCTTGTTTGGCTACCACCTTCCAACCTGTTCTTCTTGTTATATACCGACTTCGTAACAGCTGAACCCATACTGTATCTTCATTCTTAAAAACTTTCCATGCAAGCTTTATTCTCTGAACTGCACTTTGATCCTCCATTCTTCTGAGACCTAGTCCACCTAACTCTTTAGGTAGACAGACGGTATCCTAGTTCAAGAGATGAGTGCTTCTGTGATCTTGTGTAGATCCCCAAAGAAACGTTCTGCATAATCTCTTCATCTTCTCACATATACCTCTCGAGATTTCTGAGACCTGCATAGTGTAGACTAGAGTTGATTGTAATATAGTACGCATTAGGATGTGTCATCCAGCTAGAGAGAGATGTGACGAATTCCAATATTGGCTCTAGATCATATTTAAGAGATTTGCCTCCTTTAAAGTTAAAGCTTAGATATTTGCCCAAATCTGTACTTCGTTGATACCAAGTAAATCTGAAATATTATCTGCAAGATTACTATCCACGTTAGTAGAAAACATTATTTTAGACTTGGTCATATTTACCTTAAGGCCCGAAGCATTACTGGAGTCGTCTAGGACTCTCTTAACCACGCGGGCTTGGCTCATAGAAGTTTTGGCAAAGATCAACAAGTTATCTGAAAAAAAAGATGAGAAATACTTGGTGTCTCTTTATTAAGTTTCCAAGGTTTCCATATGTCTTTTTCCACCAGCAAACTAATAGTTTGAGCCAATCTCTCCATGCATAGCGCAAAAATATATAGAGATATAGGATCTCCTTGTTTTATTCCCCTTAAAGGCTTGAATGATGTTGCAGTTTTCCCATTCCAAAGAATTTTTGATCTTGTGGCCGAGAGACTCTCCATAGTAGTACTAATCATAAAAGCAGAAAACCAACATCTAGAAGGGTATCTTTGATGAAATCCTAACTCAAGCAGTCATAATAAACCTTCTCCAAATCTACCTTGATGACCATCCAGTCCTATGGACCTTGCTTCTGTGCAAAAAAGTGAATAGCCTTCGATGCTATGATGATGACATTATCTGTAATAAGCCTGCCAGGGACAAAACTAGCTTGCAAGGGACATATTAATTTATTCATAACACCAGCAATTCTATTCACAAGTACTTTAGAAATAATTTTAAGACTCACATTTCATAGGCTATTAGGTCAAAGTTGATCTAGCAGTTCTGGTTTCTCGATCTTAGGAACTAGAACAATATTTGTTTCACAGAGTGTAGCGTTAAGAGCGGAGCCTTTAAGAACGTTCTTTATCATATGGCATAGTGAAGGACCAAGAACAACCCATTGATTTTGATAAATAAAGCAGGGATGCCATCCGGACTTGGTGCTTTTAAGGGGAGCATTTGAAATATTGCTACTTCAATCTCCGTATCTGAGACCGGTTCAGCTAGGATTGCAACCTCGTTAGCTATCAATAAGCGGAAAGCTCCCCTAGTAGTGTACTGCGGCCTATCCCTTGTCTTCTTTCCATGTAAAGAGTGTTAAAATATGACACTATCTCTCTTTCAAGGATGAGTTGGTCATAACACCAAACATCATTAATCTTCAAAGCACAAATCTTAGATTTCCTATGTTGCTGCTTAGCTTCGGCATGAAAATAGGATGTTTTTTATCTCCTAAATTCACAAAATCACTCCTTAATTTTTGGCATTAGCATAGCTCCTCTTGTAGAGAAATTTCTTCAAATTGAGATAGGAGTGTTTTTCTCTTGGTTTTGTAGTGAACGAGTAAGATAAAGCTCAAGAGTTGTCTGCACACCCTCTAGTCTTGCAAGGATCCGTTTTTTTCATTGGAAAATATAGCCAAATGTATACTTGTTCCAGTCTTGAGCTTCACCTTTAAAAATGGACAATGCCTCAGTAAAAGATAAGTCCCTCCTCCATGAATACTTTACAAATGATGGCCACTTTTCATGAGTTAACCATGAAGCTATGAACTAGAACCTTTTTTCTTTGTTATGATTTCTAGCCCGCTCATTAATCCCCAACTTAGTAAGTAGTGGTCTATGGTCAGAATTGGCTTTTGGTAAATGGATTACCTGAGAATTCGGAAATATATCAAGCCAACTTGTATTGCTTATTGCTCTATCCAGCCACTCCAACAAGGTACCTTTCTCCGGGTGAATTTTGGCCGATGAAAACCCAAATCTGTCATGTTATTATTGATGATCCATGCTAAGAACTGTTTACACCCTGAATTATGGTTCTGGGCTCCTCTTCCATCAAAACTATGCAAGATGGCATTAAAATCCCTAGCTAGAACCTAAGGAATTTCACTATCCTGGTTTAACCATGACAAAGCCTGCCAAAGCTTTTGACGTAGTACTTTATTCGGTGAGCTATAGATAGTAATAAGATGAAATTTAAGAGTATCAGACACATTGACAAGCCTGTGGATAAGTTGACGATGATTAGCTTTAATTGTAATGGAGATGTGGTCCTTCCATAATAGCCAAATACCTCCTAAATATCCAATAGATTCAATCCGATGAGATTTTTCCAAAGATAGCTACTTAATGATTTTGTTTGACAGCCCATACCTCAGTCTCCCAAACCGATGTACATTGTAGAGCATGAGAAAAACCCACAATCCACGAACCCCTGGCGTTTCTCAAAACACCTCCAACATAAGAAAGACCCTTATTAAAGTCCAATCCACCATCGCAATTAAGTTTGAGCCATCCGACTAATGGGGGAATCCAACTAACCCATCTCTCCACCCTTTTTGTGTGGAAGAGGTTTGATAGGTGGAATTCTCGGGATGAAATATCAAACTCTCTTGCTCTCTGAATAATTGAATCCGCTGGACATATACCAGCACTACTCTTACCTTCAAACAAAAGCTCATTCCTCCACTTCCACAACAACCACAACCCTGTACCAAACAAAGTAGCCCACGGAATGTTCAAAACAGGCTCTCCCTTCCCCAAGTTATCCGTTAACCAAGTCTTAATATCCACAGAGAAAAAAGGAGCTACAGCATCGTAAGGGAGTAGTTGCTTCCAAATATGATTCGGAAAAACACAGTCCCGTAGGATGTGGGATATTGTTTCAGGCACCAATTTACAGTGAGGGAAGCGATTGTCTTCTACAATCCCTCTAGAATAACAAAGCCCCTTAGTTGACAGTCTGTTATGTGCTACCAGCCATAGGAAAGACCGTATTCTCTGGGGCCCTAACCACTTCCAAATAATTCGCCACAGTCTCTTGTTATCATGCGGGGTACCCTCATTGATAAGTACTCGAGCTGAAGCAGTAGAAAACTGCCCATCAATAGAATGCCTCCAATGTAAACAATCTGCACCACCCAAAGGATATGGTGGTTGTATTTGAGCCAACAAAAGACAAATATAAGAAGGTAAAAAAGCCTGGAACAAGCCCCAACTCCATCCTCCAGAAGCAGACACAAACTGACAAATCGGACGGTTACGCAAATCTATAGGAACCTCCGAGTTCACAAAGCTAATAATTGGCCCCATCTTCTCAATCCAAGGATCCTCCCAGAACCTTGCAGTAGAGCCATCGCCTATGTGCCAGACTCCGCCTTTCAATAATAAGTGTCATATCCCATAAAGCGCTCGCCAAGTGGAAGAACATGCAGGCTTCAACGGCTGCTCCTGAAGGTCTGCCAGCCTAGAAGAGCACATACCATATTTTGAGCCCAGAACTCGAGCCCACAGCTTGTCCTATTGGGTAAAAAACCTCCAACCCAACTTCATAATCAAAGCTTTATTGGAGTCAGTTGTACGAGATAGACCCAAACCACCGTGCTCTTTAGGGGCGCACATAGTATCCCAACTGACAAGATGCAATCTTCGTCTCTCAACACTTGACCCCCAAATAAATTGACGAATCAGTTGGTCTATCTCATTAGTCACACTAGCAGGTAGCATAACTGTTTGCATCTGATATAATGGAATCGCTTGAAGCACAGATTTAGCCAAGGTAATACGACCACCGAGGGATAAGGATTTGACCTTCCAACTAGACAATCTTCCCTTGATCTTCTCCACCATCCCTTGGAAATATGTTCTTGACAATCTACCATGCAAGATTGGAGCACCAAGATACACCCCTAGATCTCTCGAGATCGAGAAGCCTAGTATATCGCCAACGTCCTTCCTTATTCGAGCTGCCGTATTTTCAGAAAAAAAGACCTTAGTCTTTTGGGCGTTCACCTTCTGGCCTGACATCTGACTAAAAATATTGAGGACCTTACTAATGAGTCGCCCTTGATCAACAAAAGCTTCTGAGAACAAAAACAGATCATCAGCAAAAAATAAGTGTGACAATTTAGGACCATCCTTACTCAATTTAATAGGCCTCCAAACCAAGGACTCAGCCATCTCTTGGATTAAGTGAGCTAAGCGCTCCATACAAAGGACGAAGATATAGGGAGACAAAGGATCTCCTTGACGTAAGTCACGCGAAGGCACAAAGGGCTTGGTTGCCAAACCATTCCACAAAATTCTCATTGTAGCTATAGAAACACAAGCCATAATCTTAGCACATATATCTGGATTTAATCCAGCCAACGATAAGGTCTCCTCAACAAAGGACCATTTAACAAGATCATAGGCCTTTTCCAGGTCTATCTTCACAGCCATCCACCCCACTCTCCCCTTTTTCTTCCTCATAGAGTGTATAATTTCCTGAACAATAATAACATTATCAGTTATTTGCCTCCCCGGAACAAAACTGGATTGAGTTTCCATCACAAGCTCTCCCATAAATAGCCTGAGACGGTCTGCTAGGATCTTAATAATGACCTTATAAGATACATTACAAAGGCTAATAGGACGAAACTGTCCTAAAACCATCGGATTCTTGACCCTGGGAATTAATACCAGCAAGGTCTCATTAAGATTCTTAACAATCTTTTCGTCCTCCCAAAATCTCCATACCAAATCACAAAGCGAGTCACCTACTACTGGCCATTGTGATTGGTAGAAAAGAGGTGGTAAACCATCCATACCAGGTGCTTTAAAGCTACCCATCCTCTTAACAATCCCAAGAATCTCATCCTTGGAGGGTAGTAGCGCAATTGAAGGACCGCAAATCCCCCCAACTACAGGAAAACCGATACTGACAGGTGGCTGGATTGAAGGACCAGCTTTCTCCGTGTACAAATTCTGATAAAAATCAATTGCTAGGTTGCGCAAATCCTCTTCACTTGTAATCCAGCGGCCGTGATCATCCTGTAACTGCAAAATCTTGTTCCCACGCCTTCTAATAAGTGTAGAGGTGTGGAAAAAGGAGGTATTTCTGTCACCAAATGTGATCCATTTGCTTCTAGATTTCTGGTACCACAAGATTTCCTCTTGTAAGAGGACATTTTCAAACTCACTGCGCAGCTCGTCAAGCGTACGATGAAGGTTCTCCGAATGTCTCCTTCCCAAAATTATCTCGATATGCTCTATGCGTTTAAGCAACATATTTTTTCGACGAAAAATATTGCCAAAGACCTCTTTATTCCAGCCCTGTACCGCCTCTGTAAACTCCAAATATTGCTTATTCCAATTCCCGTGAGAAGGCCAGTTCTCCTTCATGAAATTACCAAAACTAGGATGAGACAACCAAGCCGCCATGAATCGGAAAGGTCGCTGAAGATTCTGGGTAGTCTCAACTTCAAGATAAGAGAGGAGAATCGGTCTATGATCAGACTTAATACGAGGTAGGTGAGTAAGAAAACCATTAGAAAATTGTTGTCTCCATAGACTATTACACAAACCTCGGTCTAATCTTTCGCAAAGTCCATTCCTGAACCAAGTGAACCTCGGGCCAATGAACCCAATATCAAGCAGTTCACACTCCTCAACAAAGCGAGAGAAGTCCTTATTAATAGGGGAACATCTATTTCTTCCACCTTTCTTCTCATCCAGGTGAAGTAATGCATTAAAGTCTCCCAGTAAAGCCCAAGGGCTAGTAATAGAAGCACTCAAGTTCCTCAAATCCCGCCATAAATCCTGTCTCTTCACCTGCACAGGACTACCATAAACTGTTGTACAAGCTCCGAAATATGAAGACAAATGCCAGCTAAAATGGATAAACTGGTCAGTCGCCTTTTTAATTACCAAAGAAGTCTCAGATTGGTGCCATAGAAGCCAGATGCATCCAGCAAAGCCTCTAGCCTCAGCACAGAACAAACCATCAAAACCTATCTTAGATATCACCTGAGTTGCTTTAACACCACTAATCCTTGGTTCCAACACAATGCAGATTTTAGGATTGTGTCTACGAATATAGTCTTTCAAAGTAGAAAGGAACAAACGGCTCGCTGCCCCGCAACAATTCCAACAAAAAATCTTCATTAAGGAATACCAAGAGAGGCTCATCGGACCAGCATGCCTATGCCTTAGAGGCCGAAACTTCAACTATCATTCCATGGGTCGGAGTGATAGTTTCA
This sequence comes from Passiflora organensis, assembly GCA_019739055.1. NCBI lineage: Eukaryota > Viridiplantae > Streptophyta > Magnoliopsida > Malpighiales > Passifloraceae > Passiflora > Passiflora organensis. The sequence continues at coordinate 2,036,934 of JAEPBF010000187.1, read as the reverse complement.
GGGGACAAAATCAACTCATTAATATCCATAAGAGCAGGTGGCTCATTCTCCTTGTTCCTATGGCCCTCAACAAGTCATAAGGTCCAGATAAACCATCTGTTCTTGATCGCTTAGTAGATGAACCACCAACATGGTTGAGAGCTACGATGGAACCAACGTTAACGTTCGATGATAACTTAGAGGGCCCTGGCCTTCTTGGAAGGCTTCTATCCTTACTCCGTTGATTGAGAAGAGAAACATTAGAGGCAAGGACCAAGGCCTGCTTTCCAACCAACTCCTCAATGGAGGAGGAAGAACTTTTTTAAATCTAAGGCTAGCTTCCTTCTCTCTATTATTGTTCTTTCCATACTCGAAGCTTCCATATGTTACTCTTTCCATATTTAAGCTTTTGGTAGTTTGATGGGCTTTAACTGGTAAATTGTCACTTTCTATATTCTCTGATAAATTCGCAAGTGATTCAAAACGAGATCCCGTAGCAGATTTGACTGCATCAGATGGATCAGACGATGCACTTTTCTTAATAACTTCCAGCAAGTTCGTTTCAGAGCAAGCATCCATGGCCCTGGATCTGATCTGATGCTAGAAAAAGATGATTGTCCCAAATCCATATTTGTGTTACCAACAGAGTTTCCATTTTTATGACTGGTATTCTGATCGATAGGCTCCAATGTTTCCTCATTAGGATTATGATGATTCCTCAGGCTATAATTATCAAAGGATTGATCAAAACGACCACATGTGAAGCAAATATATGGGAAGTCTTCATACTGAACTAGTTATCTTCTAGAGTCCACTATAATATGAGATATAAGAGGTTTGTCAAGGTTCAGTTCAACTGCTACCCATGCAAACTTGCTTTGTTGGGTTGTTTCTATCACGACCCGGCCCAGCGGGCCTGAACGTGTATGTGTGCGTGATGGATCACAACTGCAACATTCAGTTGGGCTTTTAACCACATGGCCCAAAAGATGCATCTTGTTACAAATGATACCATCACACAACACATATAAGCTCAAGACCTCCCCCGCTTCTTTCCGATGTGGGATTGGGTAACCTGACCCCCTCTACGGGCTGGGTCTCACAGTTTCTGTGTTGTAGTCAATCTTCATAAAGCGTCCAACCTCTTGACCTAACAACCGAAGAACACCACGATTATAGGAATGAAGTGGGAGACCAGAGAAACGAATCCATGCCATAACCGATCGGATCTTTTCATCTTCGGCATTGAAGGATGGAGACCATAGTTGAACCGAAAGGTAGTTGCCAAGCATTGTCCAAGGCCCATCCACTAGCGCATTCAAGTAGTCCCTCTCATTATCTAGTTTAACCATAAAGAACTTGTTATCAAGATCAATGATTTTCATGTCACCTTGAGGCTTCCACAATGCTAGTAGTCTATATTCATCAACTCCTTGTAGCCCGGAACACGACCAATGAGTTTAACTATAACAGTAAACTTGAAAGGTTCCTATAACTTTTTTTTAGTAAGATCCGAGAATTGAATCGTCTGTGGTCCATCATCAATGAAAAAACGTACATCGTTCTCGGTAGGCTCATATCGTGATCACCAATATCACCTATTAAAACTTGTCCATAAGATATGCACAAGGAATCACAATTGTTTTTTTTTTCAGATATTTGTATTTTTCGCTAGTCCTATTCAACGCCATAAAACTCACCAACGTTGTTGTCTCTTCTTGAACCAATATTAGGACACGTGTGACGAGACATGTAAGGGACTATAAACTTTCAATAATCACAAAGTAAGTAAGTTTTGCATTCTCCAAATATCTAAAAAAGTATCATCTAGTAACATGGTTAGAGTCAATTTCTGAATTATTTATTTATTCTAAAAAATAACAAGACATCTAACACAAATGCATAACAATATCCGAATCAATTCGGTAAATTGCAAAATCAATCGCAATTTTTTTACATTAACATTCATTTAATAGATACGAAATACGAAAGAACAACTACCGTCACTAAGATATAACGAGACTATATTGATTTTATAAATGATAAAATAATTATTTAAGAAGAATATTAAAATCCATCAATATTGTTTCAAATGCATTTTTAGTTTTATAATACTAAATTAATTTTATATTAATTTTTAAACTATTTTGGAATACTGAAACCTTTTTCGTGTATCAAACACCATGTAAAAAAAGAAACTACAACAAGTGAGTAAAATTTAGTAAATAAATAGCCATCAACTTAGTTGGATTGAGAATTGTCCAAAAACAATTCAATAATCATAATATCAAAATAATAATAATTTACCAATTCTTCAAATCAAAGATTGAATTTAAATGTCAAATCACATCTCAAAACAAATAACAAATCTCATTTCAATAACAATAATATATAGGTAGAATAATTACTGCAAAATTCAAAATCTCAACGCTTTATGATCACTTCTATTATAGTACAAAGGTTCATATATCACTCTCCTGAATCTATTATTATTTTAAGTTTTAGACATCTAATGCTCTTATTATAAATCTTAAAATTTAAAAGTCTTAAAGATAATCAATTGATTTTATAAATCATTTTTTAAAAAAATATATAATAAATTTTTATACATAAAAATTAATTATAAAATACATCTTTAAAATTATTTATTTTTATATAATTATTTATTTTTATATAAAAAGTGATTTTTAAAAATATTTTAAAATTTGTATTCAAATATTTTTTTTTTTTTTATTTAAAATTGATATAATTTTTAAAATCACAAATTCTCAACTTTTTTTGCGTATGCCTTCCAAATTTTCAATCTCAAATTCTAATCCTAATTTTTCTAAAAATTCAATATATAATAATATAAATATTTATAACTGAAATTAATTAACCAAAATTATAAAAATGATTATTCATAATTGTCTCCAATAAAACTTATTTATAAGTATCTGACATATGATTGAGAATAGTGGATCGAGAGAAAATTTATACCTGAAGTGAATATTAATTAGGATCCATTAAGATATTTAGATAAAGAAAAATATATGCTCATGCACAATTGTGATTTAGATCATAATTATTTACTTGAATTGATATTAATGAAAAAAAATTTATATTAAACATATATGAGGATGACAATTTTATGTCTTGGTCTAATAAAAAAAATCGAATGAAGGGACTGACATTGTCGTATAAATAGTTATCGAAAAAAGTGTATGTAAGTAAAGTATATAAGTTTGTATTATCTATACTTTTAGGTAAGAAGGAAAACTTAGTAGATTGCACTCATATCTTGCAAAGCTAATAGTTATTTAAATTTTTACTACCAGTTTCTATTTATATTTCTTGGATTGCACACTTAGGATTTCACGATTATACATTGGTTCAGTTTATTATCTTGACTATAATTGGTAACTTGATTTAATCCATATAAATATTCCATACATGGAAGAGTTTTAGCTAAAATCGAGAATTTCTTATTTTTAGATATGCATAATACTATAATTTATATTTACATTTATATTATAGTATATCATGTACCTTGATCATATAATATATATTATACGACAATTAATAAAATTTATTATTTTCTGATAGGGATAATAATAAGATATGAGATAATAAGTTGTTTTATCTTAATCTAAAAGGATAATAGTTATATTAAGATAATATGACAAAGTTATTAATATCTTGTACGTTATCTAAATACATCATATTTAAATGATTTAGATTATCTAATGATATTATATGATAATGTCAAAGATAAGCACCTGATTGTTAGGAATAAAATCAGATGTACATATCGACTTATCATGTTGCATTTTTAACCAGAGAAAAAAGTTGCCGAAAACAACAAGGGGAAATAAATAAAGCTGACAACTTCTTATATTTATATTTATATTTATATTTATAGTTATATTTATAGAAATAGTATGTATAAATATTAGAGGACGAGGAGTCTCTCTATGGAGTGAATTCTTTCTTCCATGATAAAAATTAAATCTTAATATTATTTTATCACATATGCAATGATAATTTAACCTACAATTATTAATGTACCTTAAATATTAAAAGAAAGGAAAACTCAAATGGATGATTATTACATCTTACAGGGAAGAAAATACCTTAGTATAGTAAACATATGTAAAACAATCCCTGTCTTAAAGAATAAATCTCAAGGAAGATCAACACTTGGGAAAATATTTCTTTTTAATTTAATAACAAACAGTTAAATTTAGTTGTCTAATATACTCATCATGTCATATAAGACAACTATTTCTTCACGCAGAGTCAGAAATTAAGGCATTGAATCATCCTAATAAGTTAATGCATGCACACACGTACACAAGGTAGTGAGACCATGTCATGTCATGTCATGTCATGTCATGCCATGTCATGGAAGACAAAACATCAAAGGAACTAATTCAACAGCAGAAATCCATACAACCAAAATACCAAAAATCAACTATTGCATACCATACCATATATCTTCCTTCCCTAAAATGAAGATGAAAGAAAACTGAAAACCTGATAGATACACAATACTAAAACATATCACCTTCTGGCCTGGCCTTCTTTTCTTCTGTTTTCGTTCCTTTCTATCTTTCATATCCTATTATTATAATTCCCCTTTTTTTTCTTTTTATTTTTTTTTTCTCTTCTTTCCGACATATCAGTCTGTTGTCATTGGTAGGGTAATGCAACATCTGAAGCGAGCCTTGCGCACAGTAGTCATGATCTCAGTCTCGGCATTTTCGAGCATTTTGACAACTTCTACAAAGGTTGGCCGCACATCAGGGTTGGCATCCCAGCACCGAGTCATGATCTCGCTAAGAGCAGGCAAACAATCACTAGGAATGGTTGGACGGACACCCTTGTTAACAACCGCAAAAGCAGCCTGCACTGCAGTCATGTTATGGAACGGGAGATTTCCAGTGATCAATTCCCACAACACAATCCCAAAGCTATAGACATCAACTTTCTGCGTGTAGGGCCTGTGCTGGATCATCTCCCTGCAGAACCCAAGAAGAAGACAATAGGATATTAGTAATTTCGGATCTGCATGCCCCGAAAACCACTTCATTGTTTAACAAGCAAACTGTAGACAACACGCTCTAAATGTGCTGTTTAAAGACTACAGCACACCAGCAGTATTCCCATTGCATATGGCCATTTTCTTTTCGAAAAAAAAAAAAAAAGCAGTTTCGTCACCCCTGCAACTAACTGAAATTTCTTTATCGTCACCAAATAATCGAAACAGCCACACTAGAAATAATACGGTCAGGAAAAATACACAAAGAAAATACATCCAACACTGGGATTGTATAGATTGCTTACAAGAGTGGAGAAAGATTGTACAAGCTAGGAAATCAAGTTGCAGCAATGCTGTAAATTCAAGTAGGTTTTGTAACTGCCTTATAAACTTATAAACCCATAATAAACAGTACTTGTTACAAATGAGCGGGGGCTCATGAATTCTTCCCATAAAAGTGAAAAAAAAAAGTCCGCAAGTAACACAGATTTTAAACCTGCAAACATGGTGGACATCCTCATATAAGAGAAGGCATACCAACAGGTAAAATCTAATCATTTGTCAGCAAGTCTCATGCATCATTTCCAGTTAGATTAACATATAACAAATACTAGACATTGCCACAAGAAACAAGCAGTCTGAATTATTAATATGAGAATATTAGAGGACTTCCCCTTCATGTAGAATACTAATCAGAACAAATTACAAAAACCAAATGATCATTCGACTGTGTCTACGAATATTTCACATGCATCCAAGAACGTCAATTTTGCAAACCAGCTGCAGAATAAACAAACAAACAGAAAAGGCATTTCAAGGCAAATATATTAATGAATGCGGTTCATAAATGGTTTCCCTTTTCTTTGGCAAAAGTGTCGAGAGAATAACACAACACAATAATGCTAGTAGTGATTTACAAAACAAACGATATATGACTTAGACATGAAAATTCTCCATTCACTTCATTAAAGCAGGCAAAAAGGTAATAAGGTGTTTTTTTGTAGTATTTCTATATAATCTTTAAAACTTTCTGTTACAGATGAATATCATTAAAAAGAGCAATTATAGATAGAAAATTGATGGATTTACAGATAAAATCAATTGGAGAACTCATATAATAATATCAACTAGGATCTCTGCAACCCTAGTCTTTGAATTGTTCCATCCCGGTATGAAATCCGGCATATACTAGCTCATAGTTTGGTGTTTTCTTTGTTGTCATTCTTTACTAATAAGACAAATAGGTAGTTGCACTTTTGTCAGAGTGTCCATATCTTTGAGAAAGAGAAACAGAAAATGAAAAAAAAGGATGTTGGACAAGTAAGCAAGCTAGCAACAGCTGAAGTTAAATGTATAGAAAACCCATCACTGAAAATATCATGTTAACTTGAATCAAAAGTGAAGATCAGTTATTTAATCTTCGCAAATGGCAGTTATTTTGTTTACATGATTATGCACCGTGACAAAAATGGTGCAGAAATAATTAAGAACAGAATAAAACAAGGCCAAAGGTTAGACAAATAACGACAAAAAAACCGATCACCCAGAAACCATCATTTCATTGATAAGACACAAAAAGTTGGGAACAAAATTAAGGATTTAAAGACTTACGGAGCCATCCATCGGTATGTCCCTGTCTCTGGTGTCATTCCTTCTGTCTGCACTTCAATTCGGGCAACCCCAAAATCAGCAATCTTAATGGATTTGTCCCCGAAAATCAAAAGATTGTCTGACTTCAAATCTCTATGAATAAGGTTAAGCCCATGAACATAGGCCATCCCTCTAGCAACATCTAAGGCCTGCTTAACTGCCAACTTCAACGGCATCACCCTGTTAAGGTGATGCTTTGTCAAAAACTGGCGAACTGAACCTCCTTTTGCATATTCAGTAACAATGCACCACACCATAGGTTTGAAACAGGCTCCAATAAACCGAACAATGTTTGGATGCTTTAAAGTGGCCAGCATTGTAACTTCTTGATGGAACTGTTGCTCCATCAGCTTTGCCTTATCAAGATCATTTTGTGGCCTCTCTAGGATTTTGATGGCAACATCCTCACCATTGTAGGTGCCTCTGTAGAGTTTTCCAAAAGCCCCTTGCGCAAAAGGTGGACCCATATTAAGCTTCCTCAAATCAATGGTCCACTCCTCATAGGTTTGAGGTCCCCAAGTTGGAAAATTGGGATCCATTAGAGCACGAGCCAACGCATCGTCGCTCAAAGCATGTCTAACTCTACCTCTACGATTGACACTGTGGGCAACAGAGTAGTTGTCAGTAGCATGGCGCTTCAGTCCTTGGTGGTTCAGTATTCGGGTGTGAGAATCACTAGAATCAACACTGCTATTATCAACAGACATTGCAACAGAGCCTCCACCATTACTGGTCTGCAAGCTTGCAAAGCTTTCAATGGACATGTTGGTGCCCTCACCGAGCTTTTGATAAAACCCTCGGGAAAGGTCATGGAAATTGTTGTCAGTGGTGTTGAGGTCAATAATCCCGGGATATTTGGGAGTCACATCCATCAATTATATTTCTTTCCAATCCACTTAGCCCTTGCACATGAGATCCAGAAACCCAACCTGAAAACGAAACAAAACGAAACTGCACAATTAACTGCGTTGCAGCGCTAAAAGACCATTGTAGCATAATTAACAACTAAGAAGAAGAAGAGAAAACAGTTGAAATCACATCGTCATGCCTTTGCAGCTAAACGGAATTAACATTTATGAACTAAGGCAAAAAAAGAAACACATAAATTACGGTATGACTATGAGAGATAAAACGCACCGCAAACCCTTATCGTTCACAATATCACAAACCCAGCAGGAGAAACTAAACAAACCAACAACCCACATAACTAAAACCTACCATATTGGAGAGGGTCAGATCGGGGGAAGCTAATCAAGACCCTTGAAGAACATCCTTTAAGCTATGCACGCAAAACAACCAAAGTTTTGACTCTGATAAAGAGACCCTTAAACCCAATTATTCCTTTTTCACAGGCACTAGTCCGGCAAAGCTCCCAAATCACAAACTCTTATCACACAGAAGAAAAGTAAAAAGCAAAAACAAATGAACTAAAAGCAAACGAACTGACCTCGAAGGAGACTGGAACCGAGGGCTTGACTTGAGACTTGTGTGTTTGATCCAAAGACAAAGGAGAATTGAAGTACAAGGTAAAGGGGAAGGCAAGTCTATATCATCAAGGTAAAGGAAAGAAAAAAAAAGGTTAAGACCGACCGTAAGAGAAGAATAAAAAAGGACAGTAAACAAACATTTTAGCTTGCAGCTATTAGCCAGGCGAAGACCAACGCCCAGAAAGACCAGTACACCAAAACCGAGTAGACAGAATTCCAATATGTTGTATTATTACTATATTACCTTTCTTTTTATATTAAAAAAAAAACTCGTTTATACTATTGTTTTGATTGTACATATAATTTCCCATAAAATTATCTTTTTTTACAATATCTTTTCTATCTTATTTCAACTCAATTTTTATTTTAATTTAGGATCTTTGACAAGAGTGTCAAAGAAAATGTCGCTAAACTATATGCTGGTTGACAAGATAACTTTATTTTTACGGTGTGAATGTATATCTAAATCTTATATTTGAGCTTATTATTTATGTGTTTTTAGATGAATAATCTCCCTTTGTCTTCATAATTTTTTGCATGGTAATTTTTTTGCAAGCGATTTATGTATAGGGTTGTGTTTTTATGAACCTTCTCTATTTTTAAAATTACATTAACATCAGACACGTATATGTGAATAGTTAGGTATATGATAAACCATGTCCCTTCTTATGTCAAGATAATGAAGGAATAAAACACACTAATATATTATTATATAAAAAACCGATAGCGGATTCATCTTGTAGAGGTACTCACTATATAGGTATGGTATACAAGTTCCATTAAAATAAAAATATTGTGACGTTAAAATTAAGATAATAAAAGGAATTGATATGATAAAAACAAATTATTATAGAATAAAAATATTATCTCAGGATTCAATATATATATAGGTTTATAAAACTTGACAGGGTTCTAAAATTTAAGAGTTGAGTGTTTATATACATACATGTTTTTTCAACAGATTTTTTTTTCAAATTTTCAACATATAATATAAGACATATATGTAGAATTTGGATTTTAGGAGATTTTAATTAAGATAAACGTCGTATGTTAAAGAGAAATGGATTGATTTAATATTCTCTAACACACTGTCCAAGTTCGTATACTTAATTTCGAGAGTATTTTATAATATTGTATAATACCTTATAATTATTTTAATATATCTTTTAAAATTAATATAAATGATCATAAATTAGAATTTAGGACTTCTAGGCAATGAAGGATGATTAAAGATTGAGTATAAATTTGGATTTATTTAGAGTATGATTTATTTTAGAATTTTTAGAGACTATATACTATATTCTATTTTTAAAAAAATTTATAAAAATTATTTTAAATTATATATTTATCAAAATTTAGAAATCCATATTTAGATAGATTCTGTTATTCATAAGGAGTATGTAAAAAAATTTTGGATATTTTTTTTTGAATTTTTAGTATTTTTAATGATTTTTACAAATTTATTATAATTTTTAACAAATAATTATTATTATATTATATTATTAATTTTAATTATTTTATTTTAGATTTAATTAAAACAGGGTTAAACCCAATACGAAGTCGTTTTGGAAAGTCCCCAAATGATGCTATTTTGGTGATTAATCAGGAACAACTGTTAGCGTGAAACGACACCATATCAGGTAAGGGTGGGTACCGGTTTGGCTGTATCTGACGACCCACCAATTTCGGGTAATAAACCCGAAATATCTCTCTAGAATGGATAATGTCGTGTAGGTTGTGGGAATTTGGAGTTTTTGCACATCTGGAGCGATTCTTCCTCCTGAATCGTTTGACATATGAATCGAACAGATTCAGGTGGCATTTAGGATCCTTCCAATGAGATCTTGTAACTGGTGAGTTCAAATCTTCTTTCACTTGGATCTCGTGATTTCGTAGGTTTTTTGTTGTGATTTTTGTCGGGAAAAGTTACAGAGAAGGAGGCAAAGATTTTGGTTTATGAATTGGAGGGTATCGTCGAGTGGAACAGCAAATCGTCGTTCCGGAGATCGACCTCTGGCTCGGCAGCCAAAGGTTGATGATGACTCAGTGGACGATGGGTCGTCCATGAGTCGTCCATGAGTCGTCTAGGGTTGAGGCAATCGATGTGTGTCGGTTTAGAAAGGTCAAACTGGGTTTAGACTAAACCAAACCAAGTCAGGATCGGATTTAGTCAAACTGGGTAGAACCAAATTAGATTGAAACAAACCGAGTCAAATCGGGATCGGGTTAGATCAAAATCATAGGACGCATAAGATTGTGACACATGACCATGTCTGGTGATGACACATATCTAATTGACTTTTCTAATTTTGACCGATTTTCCAGAAAATGATAAAAAATTCAGAAAAAATAGAAAGAAAATAAAAAAAAAATTACAGAAAAATATGAGGAATCCAATGGTATGTGGCTTGGTTGATTTAGATATGTTTTGAGAGGTATAAAAATTAGGAGAAGTTGATAGAAATTTGAAATATATCGGGAAAAATCCTAGGAATTTCGTATAGGAGAATTGAGTTCCTTGGGTTTGAATGAGGGGTCGTATGATTTCAATTATGAGTTTTATACCTTATGAACTAAGAGATTAAGTAAATTTATCGATCGTGACCTGTATAGGTATTGAAATACGTGCACTGGACCCTGGAACAAGACCCAGTCGAGTGCCACCATGATAAGGTGAGTGGACTATCCCTAAACATTTTCGTCAATCATTTATGCTTCATATTTGAATTTCCGTGTTAAACATGTGATTTGTCATGAACATGTTTTCATTAATGGAAACTATTGATGGAAACTCTCATTCATCATGGCATTTCTTTCAAGCCGATGATTTCTTTGCTTTGATTCTAATATGCAAAGAATGACATGAAAATCTAAGTATTCTATGAACAACTATATGGTGGATATAGTCATAAGGACCTTGCTATATGTGAACTCCAGAGGGTTTCGACTTTCTCGAGTATGGTGATGATTTCCATGCATATATTAATGAGTGTAATGAATTAGTATCTAACATGATATTTATTATTGGTAACATTGGCTTGAATGTGAGGATGAGAGACTTTGCCAGAGTGAGTTTGGGATCGAGCTTGTGGAGTCATCAGTATTGCTCCCCCAACAACATCAGTGTGTTATATACATATTCCTTTCCAAAGAAAACCATTGAAGGTCTTCCTCGATACCACGACAGTGGATTTGAGGGAAGCAAATCCTTGCCAACAACATAATCCACCACTAATATGCTATTTGAATTCCATAAAGCACGAATACAACTAATAAATATTGCGTGTGATAAATTGTGAAAGCTTTGTTGTTATTGATTGACTAAATAAGAGTCTATGCATCTGTGCACTGTGATATTTCCTTTTTTTTTATTACTTCTATAGTGAAATATTTGATTTGGCCATAAGAGCCTAAGAGTTTGAAACAGTTGATGTAGTCTTACTCACTCACCTCAAATTATAAGAATGAATTCAAAGTCCACTCACCTAGTTTGCCATGCCAGGTTTACTCAAGATATCAAAAGTGGGGACTAGAGAGTGAGGGCACTACGAGAAGAGCTACGGACATCCTACTACTCTAGGTATATAAATAATCGAGGAACCTTACGCTATATAGGTGGGTTGCTTCATGTGCATATTGTGTGTGTGTTGTGAACAAAAGATTTTGGGGCCAATAAGATCATGGGTTGTAAAATAAATAAAAATAGTGTGTTTTTGTAACATGCATCTTATGTTAACTTCGTATATAATTTTGATGTAAATACTAAATATCACTATGTAGTATTTATATATAAATACTTTTATTGCATTCGATAATGGCACGATTGAAAACAGATAGTGCAAACATACAACCTTGTATAGTAATTATATATGTCGTTAAAGGGCACTAATGACAAGTATGAATGCTATATGGCTGAGGGAGGGACGTTATGTCACCATGGAGTACGGGGCATAACATATATCAAATTATGATTAAGAGATATACAAAGCACGATAAATACTCCAGAAAAGGAGATATGCACATCACAATACCCCACTAATTTAGAAGAAATAAGGGCATTTGTCTCCATGACAAGATATTTTAGCAAATTATGAGAAAAAAATAGAAATAACTGAATGTATACTTTTAAAAATATTTATGATAATAAAAATAGAAGGATGAAGAATGCTAGAATGTTGCATGTTGCAAGATTTGAAATTCTTAAATAAAAAATATTAAATTTAGATGCATGACCAAATTTGGAAAACATACTTTGAGAATGTTCGATGGAAGAAGGGCACCTCGAAGTTTCAAATTCTCTAAGCCAAATAATATGGAAGAGGAGGGTATGACAAGACAAGACAAGACAAGATGTTGAAAAATAATTAGATATCCTAATGAGAGAATATTAACAAGAATAAAGGGAGGATAACCTATGAAGTTCTGATTTTTCATATGTTTTTATTTTATTTCTATATATCTTAACTTATTTGGATTTTAAGGAAGGAAGAATATACAAATAGAGTTTGACTATTTGTATTGTGGAGTTTTAGTTTGATTTGATGTGTTGGAGGGTTTAATAATTCTTTCTCATGACTCATTTTGATACTAGACTTTTTTTGAGTAGCCGGTTGTGTCATGTCCCATAAACCAAAAATCGCACGACAATCACCTAGACACACTATATACATTATTACATCATACAATAATGCATGTAGTAAACCTACAAGGCTAGTGGTACAATAGTAAATAATAGAGTCGAAATTAGAATATAAGTCTAATTAGAATGCACAACAGATATAAAAGAAGTATTGATGTCTCCAGGTGACATTAGACAACCCTAGGAATAAATAATTCTAGAATGAGCATATCACATTGTTTACATACCTAATTTCATTATCAGTGATATACTAATATCTCAACGTAACTAAATTGACTCAGGAAAACAATTATGACTATAAATTCTCATAAATTACCTCAGTCACATTTAAATCCGACATAGTCTTTGTGACGACCCAATTCCTAACTATTACTATTTGCTCCGATTAAGGTCATCACCGCCGTGAAACCCAAATAAGCCCAAATGACACCTAGGACCTGTTTGAATCTCACCAGGCTTACCATTAACTTCCGACTTTTAGCATATTTATTTTAATGTTTAACAATAATTGGAGCATGATATTGGACAAATATTCTGGTAACATACGGAGTGAATAAAACATCAATGGAAGTCTTTTAGATTAAATCATTGGGTTCATAACACACAAGTCCCATAGGGATCCAAATAACCAGCAAGAAATCCTCCAACATATTTCGGAAATCGCAAGCAAAGGAGGGATCTTAAAATAAACCAGAAAGTAGCTCAATCATTCATGTTATATGCGCAAGTAAACAAGTATGCAAATGTGATGCGATATCTCCCCGCCATGCAGCATTGATCTCACACACTGGTACCACGGACAGTGGATGTCCCTAAGCCTGAAAAATGGTAAAAACAACAGTATGAGATTACAAGAATCTCAGTAGGGTCAAAGCATCATAAGATCTGCAGAAACCCTAAACACAAATCTTCCAATTCACATTAGATCATTCCTAAACAACTAAAGGGGATCACGCAATTCAAGAACCAATCAAAAAGGGTTAAGGCCGAATCTATGGTTGAGGGAGGACTACAATCACTTCCAAAAAATCAGAAGTACACAGACAGGTAGAACTCATCAGATTGCTCTCGGCAATGAAGAAGAGAGGTCATCCCCTTCCACCTGTGTTGTCCAAGGCTTACTGCACAAAGGGTAAACGGTTAACACACAAGCTAATCAGTAAGCCTATTCATCTTACCACACAAGGACAAGTCGTCTTGCCACACAAGGACAAGTCATCTTGCCACACAAGGACAAGTCTTCCCAAGCCACACACGGACTAGGGCATCCCAAACCACACAAGGATAAGGGCTTCCTGCCACACAAGGACCAGACATCTAGCACGCGCATGCTAGGCTTTGCGACCCATACAACTCCCATACCAGTAAGAACCTCTCCTCTCCCTAGGAGCATCAACGCTTACCCCGAATGGCCACCGGAAAAAGATTCTGACACACAAACACGTACAAGCACACACAGGCAAGTACAAAGCATAATACCATAACAAGGTATGCTCAATCATGTCAGAACACAATCAACATATTCAATTCACATAACATATGCAACTCAGGCATTCAATACCTAACTCAGGGGTTCGATATAGCCTATGAGATCCATATCTCAATCCGAAATTCATACTCTCACCTTATAAACAAATCGCATGCAATACAACAAGGGCATGTATCAAAAACATCAAGAAAATAACAGGGGTCTCTGGAGAAACAGATGAGGCGTAGATCCTACTTCTCTTGTCTCTGAACAAGAAGCTACTCCTTTATCTTTATTAGATAATTCCGAACCACCTATATTATCACCAGGAAAAGACGAAAACAAACTAAGCATGCATATTCAATAATCAATTGAATACCCTATTTCCTTACCAATTCCACTCACCAAACCTATCAGAAACCAGTAATCAGATGCTGCAGGTGCCTCCCCCTTGGATGTGTGATGTGATATCCAGGAACTTAACAAGATTCAACCGGAATTACCATTCCAATTAACTATGCAAATTTCGTCGCTAAGGGTAGGGCATAGGACAATTTCGACTTTAAGCATAGAGAAGTTTAAAATAAAGGAATTCATGATCATACATCATGAATAGATGCTAAGAAATCATAAGAACACGTGAAACGACAGCAGAAATCAACTGAAGACAAAAATTGTAGAAATCTAAAAACTTAATTTTGTCGTCGATGAAAACCTAATTTCGTCGCCGATTTTAAACTTAACCTTAGAGAAATAAATAATAACCTCACGACAAAAAACCAAATATTTATGAAAATAGGATGAAGAGATCTTTCCAACAAGCTATTATTTTCAGGGATCCGACAAACGATGAAAGAGTTATGCTATTCTGAAGTTCAAGAAGATTTTGGCAGTTCCGCCGAAAACCTAATTCCGCCGTCGATTTTCAACTTATCTTTTGACAAAGAAATACGAATGTCCAAACAATAAAAAAAATATAATTGGAAAGAGGATGAAAATATCTTTCCAACAAGCTATTATTTTTAGAGATATAACAAACGATAAAAGAGTTATGCTATTCTGAAGTTCAAGAAGGTTTGGCAGTGCCGCCGAATTTCAACTTAATCTTAGAGAAAGAAATACTAACCTTCTGAAAAAAACCAAATGTAGTTAGAAATAGGATGAAGGGATCTTTCCAACAAGCTATTATTTGCAGGGATCCGACAAACGATGAGAGAGTTATGCTGGTTTAAAGTTTCAGCAAATTTTGGCAGTTATAAGGAGATGTAAGGATTTTAGGCTATACGAGTTTTGTGTGTTTTCTATGAATGATTTTTGTGGGGTTGGCTTCCTATTTATAATGGATGGGTATGGAATTAAGATTACTACTTTAAAGGCTTTATTAAAGTAAGATAATTACCAGATTTAAATTCTTTAATTATCTTTCCCTATTTTTAGGGATTTTAATTTCTAAGGCAATTATCTAGCTATAAGGACTTAGATTAAATGGAATTAAAATCAGAATTAACTATCATGCAACTCTTACCAATTTCGGTCATCACACATCATTTCCCTCAGGGGAAAAATTGTTTTTTCGCCTGCACTGGCTTCTGGACTTCTAGGACTCAAAATTCGGGGTCTCACAATCTTCACATTATGCCTGGGAGAAAGCTTCTATTCTTTAACCCAAAATTCATTGTCAAAAGCCTAGCAGAAACCTGTTAGGTGAGCAGACGAGAAAAAAATATCTAACATGACACATGCAATCACGCATATAGTAAATAGACACACTGACATACAAGTATAGACTCGATGAGTCAAAGAGTATACAACACAGTCACAATCAAAACATGGCACATTCGTATGACCTTCCAAACAATCATGGCCATAATTGTACTGAGAATGTCTCTCAGTTCATTGAGGTCCCGAGATTTGGGATTGAGATACGTCAGTGGTAGTTTTGACTTATTTTTTTCTTATTTTATCATATTGCCAATCCCAGTGATACTGTCGGGGCATTAGGTAATGGTAGCACCACCTAAGTGATTCAAACACTGCAGGTACCCTTCTTGCGTTCATCAGCTTGCTCGGGTTGTCCATGTCCCTCCTTATAGCCTCGATATTATTGACGCTTCCACGCCACGCTACCATATTCGAAGAGCTCTCAAAAGTCGCATAAGTTATCCTATGTTATGTTTATGCATTTCCCATCTCACATACATATACACTCAATGCATTGCATGCATCCTATTTATCATGTCATACCAGGTGCAACACTCACATCATAACATAACATGGCATGGCATAGCATACCGAGTACATCGCACAACAGTCAATTACAGAACATGCATAACATGTCAAGTTATTGGCCAATTAATTAATCATTTGATAATTATAATTAATTAATCATGGTAGCAATAAAGCATTTAAGTAAATCTGTTCACTCACAGGTTTGGAGTTCATAAAGCCCAAAAATTCTTCCTCGTTTGCTGGACCGATTACTCAAGGCTCATCACCTGGAGGTATCTACCTACACCTACAATTATAATAGAATTCTTAATATCACATGCTAGATAACATAGCACACATTAAATCATGCATCTATAAACTTAATTCGACGTATTTCTACCCAAGAAACAATTTAGATATTTTTTATATTTTTTCTTAATCTTTTTAAATTTGTTCTAATTATTTTACAAATCAAATCAACTCTAATTTCAACAGTCCTGGTATTAATAGACTTCTCGTTGATTCTAGCATTTTTATGATTTTTGGGGGAATTTTTTACTATTTTTTTCTCGATTTTTACCCTTTCTAACCCTTTTACCCTTTTTCTGTATTTTTTATTAATCTAGCCATTCATGTTGCGTCACTTGGCAACACAAGCGCATCTAGACCAACTTCCAAAGCTACACGATCGTGATACATGTCCCACTCTGTACATGCCATGTCTCCCGAGCCTTAGGGTGTTACCTAGTAGTGTCTATAGATGACGCATCGCTTGCTCATGCATGTGACATGGCATCAGCTACCCTTGTCGAGCGACCTATTACACGTCGGCCAGGGCAAACAACCTATCGCTCGATTGCGTTGTCTTCAACCTCTGACCGAAATTCCAGCCACCTACAAAACCCTAGTTTTCGGATCTCCCCCAATTCATGCAATAATATTCCATCAAACTAGCACCAACAAGAAGACAATCCAATTCCAAACCTAACCCTTCCATAAATCAACACTTTGATTAACTAAATAAATCCTATAAAGGAGAACAGATCTCGGTATTTCTGGGTGAAAAACTCATCTGAATCCGACCATAAACATGTTGGGGAAGAAACAATTCTGCTCGGAAATCACTCGCGAGCTCTAAAGGAAAGTTTTTACTAAGTTTCTGGGACTCAGGGATGCAATGAATCACGGAAAAAGTATAACAGGATTTTATCCCGTTAAGTTACTGGAAACGAGAGGAAACCAAGAAGGTTTCAAGCGGCAGCCTGTTGCCTGATGAAACGATGTTGTTTCGGACCTCCACTGAAATGATGTCACTTCAGTTCATACACGAACCTCTTGCACATTTTGTCAAAACAACACAGGTAGGTGTTGTTTTGATTATTATAATACTAATATAATATAATTAATTATAATATTTTTCTTTAATAATAAAATTAGTATAAAATTCATAACAAATTATATAAACCTCTAAAGATTATATCAAAAATTTCTATAAATTTTTTGTGAATACTAATATCTATCAGTACTATAAAAATATTTTTTATAATTTAATAATTTAATAAAAATTAAATATCCTTATATTTTTCTTAGAAAAATCACAATAATTTCAAATTTACTTTAAAAAATTCTTCAAAAATTTGTAAAACCTTAAATACTGTCAATAGACTAATCTATGGTCTTAGAATTCTGAAACCATTGATAAAAATATCGTTATGATTTTCAAATCATTAAATATATTAATAGGAAATCAAATCCCTATTATTTGTAAACATTTAATTAGCAAATTTTCTACTAAAACATTCAAATCATTCTATAAACTCATACATAATACCAAACTATAGGCTAATGCCCACTAACATCATTGATTCTCAAATTGGCTTTGTGGCCCAAGTAACTTGAAAGTTTTGGATTCTCACAAGTTTACTCAAAGCATGATGTGATCTTTGTGATCCATTATAGATTTTAAAGGCCTTATCTCAATGGTGAACACAAATGTGACCTTCCAAGTTTCAAAATTTTAAAACAAACCTTTTAAGCTAAAATCACGTTGAGGAACTCGTTTATATAAAAATTTCAAATTCAAGAATCCTAAGATATAAATAGCATGAGACATTTTAGACTTAAAATTTTTTCTAACTCTTTCATTTATTTTCCCTTTCTTTCCCATGTCACTTCCCCTAAAAACACCCACAAGCTTTGATTTCTTCCTTTACTTGATTTCTTGATTACAAAACACCTTTAAATCATTACTATACCTATTTAGATGGGTTTTCATCCACAGAAACTTGTTGTCAAGCTGGTATCACAGGATTTTGATGGTGTTAGGGCACAAAATCGGGTTGAGATGAGAAATCCTAATTCTTTGTTTTTAATGACTTTATTTTGGTTGTTTTTTGCTTGGATGTTATTAAATTAAGTTATTTGAGTATTTCTCTTTTCCTAAAAGCCAGTAATTTTATGAGACCTAGACTACGTATGGGGTCAAAGTTAACCAATCCCACATCAGAAAGGAGTGGGGGAGGTCTTGGGGCTTATGTGTGTTGTGTGAATAGATCATTTGTAACACGTTGCATCTTTCAGGCCATATGGTTAGAAGCCTAACCGAGCACTACAGTTGTGATCCATCACGCCCACATACACGTCCGGACCCGCTTGGCTGGGGGTCCGGGGGCAAGGTTATGACAAATTATAGCAAAGTCGACCTCGCTCCCTCTTCCGTATGAGCTTGGACCGTGTTGTGTGTTCAATTCATATTTAAGCCCAAGCCAATTATGTTTGGGCTCCCCTCGTGAGGACACGAGGTCTATAAGGAGGAGAGATTGTGAGACCCAACCTGCATAAGGGGTCAAAGTTACCCAATCCCACATTGGAAAGGAATGGGGAGGTCTAGAGCTTATATATATTGTGTGAATGGATCATTTATAACAGGTTACATCTGTTGGGCCATGTAGTTAGAAACCCAACCGAACATTATAATTGTGATCTATCAAGTGCATACACACATCCGGGCCCGCTGGGCTGGGGTCCGGGGGCCGGGTCGTGACAAGTTCTCATTGGATTGATGATTTTGTACCAATGATATTTGTAAGGCCATTTAGAGGTGTAGACTTTGATCCTAATAACTTTGATAAATAGTTATTCGATGGGCCCATAAACTACAAGCCAGGGTTATTAAAAGATTTGGATATTATTGAAAGAATTAAATACGAGTAATTGACTAGTTAACTAAAATTAATTGTCTTCAGGTTAGAACATAAGTATTCGGCCAAAAAATTTTTTAGAGTGATTTCATTCTTATACCTCTTCCTGATGAGTTATTTGGACCCACAGGTGTTGGCTTGGCTTCTGACTCCATTGAAGGAACCTTATATTGAGTATGTCTTGAAATTCGGTACCTGGGGATAATTTCATTTTTTTATACCCTGGTACTTGTTAAATCTGGTACTCCAAGTCTTTTAGATTACTAAGACCCTCTATTTTATCCTTTAAGACTCTTGAGGGTGTAATTTATATTATAAGAAATTAATATGAATTATTATATTTTTAAAGAATATTTATACGTTACCCAAGATACAATATACATAAAATTATATATATATATATATATATATGGAATAAAAATAAAAAGATGAGATAAAGAAATAACCTTGGTGAACTAGGACCATGGGTAGGTCCCTTGATGAAGTACTCGTGTGTATAACTTTTATGAAAATTTTTGAAAAGATATTCATAATAATTATTATTTTTCTAATTATTGTTATAAGATATTATATTTTAATAAATTATATATATATAATAAAAATAACTTTTCAGTATTAGTAAACTTTACTGTTCATAAAGAGTCTATAGTATTTTTTAAGATATTTTTCTAATAAATTTATCATTTATTACGAATTATTAATCATTTATTATATTTAAAAAATAATATTTATATTATTATATTATAAACAAAGAGGCATGTCAAATCGCGGGCATTCCCGTCATTTTGATCAACATAGTCAAAATGATAGGATGCCATGCCATTTTTACAAGCTCAGCTTTTAAGCCAAGGTACATCATTCTATCTTTGAGTAGAGTACCGATTTGTCTTGTTCGGTGTCCCACTGTTTTCGGGTGTATATCCCGATCAAAAATTGGGAATGACATCATTTAGCTTTCAGCCTCGAAAAATTGAACTTTATTTCCTATCTCATTTTCCTCACTTGCTTGAGTTCATCAGTACAATTTGTGGGTAATTTTCATTCATAAACTGGTAAGTATCACTATTGAAAATTCTTTTTCTTTTGATTTCAAGATTTCAGACTTGATTTATTGTGAATTATATATTATATGATTTATAAATTCTTTTGATTTTTTGGTTTGGGGTTCAATCTTGTATAGGTTTTATTGGTTTCAGGAGTGAGAAATGGTGATTTGCCATGTTGGGAAGACCTCAGCTTCGTGTGAACCAGCGCTTGAAGATGATTGCAGACGACACGTTGTCCATAGGTCTTTCGAGTGACGTGCCATCCAAATGAGCAGTAGATGACATGTCATCTAGGTGTAGTAAGGGAGACAGGTCATCGGGTTTGGGTCCGGTTTTGGGTCGGACCGAGTGTGACATGTAGCCATGTCTTAGGGTGATACGTGTCATGTTGACTTTGACTAGATTTTATCAAATGATTTAAAAATCAGAAAAAATAGAAAAAAATGAGAAAAATTATGGAATTTTTTTAGAAAATATAGAAAAATATAAGGAGTTTGATGATTTGAAGTTTGGGTGGTTTGATGTATTTTGATGGGTGAATTTGTAAAAATTTTGGATAACTAAGGAAAAATATAGAAAATATCCGAATTAGACCTGAAGGTAACTATGGAGCCTCTACAACAAGTTTGAGAGTCTAGAGATGTGACTTATGATATTCTTAAGGTTTGTATTATGATGTTAAATATTGGATTGTGGATATGTGTGTAGGTGCACAATAATTGAATCAGGAATTCGGAACAAATACGAAATGAGCAAAGAAAGAGAATCAGAACTACAAAATTGTGAGTGGATTTTTTTCAAAAAAAATATTCTCATTATTTTAATTGGATTAAAGTTTAATTTAACATGGTATTTGTTATTTGTTTGTTGCTTGCATACATAAATACATGATCGATGAGAATTATTTAAAAATATGATAATTTTGAACCTATATATATTTAATTTCAATAAATTGTGATCCTATGAACATATATGTGTCATGATTATAAATATCATGAGTTGTGCCTAAGTTAACTTTGATATATGAAACAATAGTATTGCACTACTATTAGGGGTTATAAGAGTAATCTTAAGAATACTTTATATGGCTTCAAAGTCAAATGAAAAGGATATTAAATGTAGTGTTGGAGAAACACCACATTTGAAATAACAAAACCACGAGCGTTAAAGAGATATTGACCTTGCTGACTACCAAGAATAATACTAAGAACACTATATATGAGTGATGAGTCATATGAAAAGATACTGATTGTGTTGATAACAAATCACTACCATATAAGAAACAAAATCTAAAATATCAAAAAGAAACTAACAATTAGAGGATCATTTGTAGGAGAACTAAAGAAATATTATTTTGTAAGCTAGTAAGTAAGATTCGAAAAAACACATTTAGGAGATTATAAGAATAAGAACGGATTAAGAAATATGTAAGGAAGCATAGAATGATGTAAAGTTGGGTTAAGTAGGATAGTGGAAAGAGAAAATAAAGGGTACGAGGTAGGTTTGTTAATAACATACTATAACTTATTGTGAATTCGAGAGTATGAGTCTATCCTGGGGTTAGATACCTCAATAAACCAGATTACTATATGTTTAAATAATTTCCATGTATTATCAAATTATTATGTGTTTTCAAATTACTAGGTGTAGATGTTATTACGTATTACTAGATCATTGTGAACTATATATTCTAATGGTTGTAAGAGTGGATGTATCGCTAATATGAGATAATGGATTGGATATATAATATTAACCATCTATTATAATGGCTATTAGATATATATTTGAGATAAAAGTGATCTCTAACCTTTTTGTGATATGTGAGAATGTGTTGTTGATTCTATATAGTTAAATTGCATTACTTAAGTGTAATCTTGATAATGGGTTATGCGTTATAGTTGTGCTTGACATTGTTTTTATCATGATCCTTTCATGATGTATTATTGTTATGTGAACAGAATCACTTGTAGATTTTGGTCTTGACTCAAATGTTAATTACATTTGTGTGATTGAAATAATATATAACCTTTGTTAGAACTCAAAAAATTTTATAAAGAAAAATATTCACTCATCTGGTTGTCATGCCGGTTTTCGATAGGTCACCCAAGACATGAGGAGTGAAATTAACTTCGCTCCCGATTATAGACTCTCTAGCTATATGTGAGCTGTGAGGTATAATCGAGGACTTGGATTTTCACTTGTAGACTGGTTGCATATGTTATTTTGTGTGTAATTTTAGTAAATCGTGATCTTCCATAAAATAGTATAATGAATGAAAAAAAAAAGAGATTTGAATCAGGTGAAAATTAAAGAAATAGTTGAGCATCAAATTTTTAGCATGCTTTTTAGGTCTTGGTTTAAATACTAAGGCATACCATACATTTAAAGATAAATAAATTTTAACAAATTCCAAGCTTGCCTTGTATGGTGGTTGTGTATACTTAGACTGGCCAATTGAGCATGTATAATAGTTATACGGTAGTTGCCATGTCTTGGAGGATTCCAGAGCATGACAATATTTTTGTAGTCTTATGTTCTTGATTAATTTTGTTGTTCTTGATGTTTGTAAGTGGCTCATGAGGTGGCCCTTGTGTTTTGTTTTATTTTATTTATTTATTTTGGACAAGCTTAGTGTTGATTATTTTCTTTTACTGGTTGTTGTTAATAATTGGATATGGAGGAAGTTGTGTGATCTAGGGGTTTGCAAACCTTATCGATCTAATGAGAAATTTTTGTTTTGATCAAAATTGATCGGGAAACGATCAGTAAGGCATATAAGATTTTTTCTTGAGAATTTTCTTGACTGATTCCAAGTAGTAAGTTCTTTTACCGAATGAATTCAATATGTTTAGTTACCGGCTCGACTCGCCATATAAAAATGCTTATCTAACCTTACTCTATTTTTCTTTATCAATTTTTTCTCTCTCGCCTATTAGTCAACCACACTATTCTCAAAAATTCAACAATCTTATAAAAATCTAGAATGTTATTTATGCTTCGATCAAACCGCTAAAATATCGATAATCGACCGAACAACCTGAAAAATCAAACGACCTCATAATCACACCACAAGCTACCCTAACAATTCTAACGTATGCATAACATCATAGGAAGTCTAAGTTTGGGTTCCAAAAATGAAGTTTAACTATCACACATTGGCACAATAGGCCTAAACACGAGTGTGTATATATGGAAACATAAGTATAATAGTGTGTTGGATTTCTATCATCATGATCTAAAAGATATTTTAATTTTCATGTATTCTAAAAATTCATACTTAAATATTCAAAATCACTCATATTTGTTTCCAATATAGGATTGAGTTCTCATATTAACTCTCATGGATAAAACCGATAATTTTTCACTCAGGATAAAATAATAATTTTTTCCACTCTAATAAAAATCAGGTTTTCACTTATAAAGTACTCTTAAGAATTTTTTTAAAAAAATGAAATTTCATTAACTATTTAGTAAAATAATAAAATACGATTTATTCTTTGAAAAATTATAATAAAATCACACATTAGTACAAAAGTCATAAATTTCTTATAAAAAATCCAGAAAAATATATTCCACTCAAATATCTAAAGACTATATTTTTTATTAATATTTAATCTAAAATAAAATAATAAAAATAAATTATTCTAAAATCATAAATAATAATAATATATAATAAAATCTTCAAAAACACATTCCAAAACGTCAACTATCAATAACAATAATAAAAATTATCTCAAACCATAAATTATAAATAAAAAATTACTAAAATATCTTTTATATTCCAAAAATAATTTTACAAAAATACACAATTTTTTTCCATAATAATTTTTTTTTATAATTTTTCCTTTTATCTATTTGTTCTATAATAAAAGTAGAAAGACTAAGAAATGATCGATAATAATACAGTGGTACTGCCTGTTGACTTGGCCCAACGGAGAATAACCAGAAAGCACAAGAATAGAGTAAATAAATAAATAAATATTACATCTCAGGAATTAAATAAGAGGAATTGGTATAGTTTAGTTGTGTAAAACACAGAAAGCGAAGCGAGGGCAATGGGTAGTTGTAGATAAGACTCCGTCCTTAAACATATAATTAAATTTAAGACACAAACATTTGTTTTCCTGGTCAAACAAAGACAGAGACACAGACACAGACACAGATTCAGACTCATAGACTAAACAAACAACTGCTGCCTAATTATTTCATTTTCTCCATCCAACCAAAGCAACTTACACATTGTGGTTTTGTTCTTTTCTTACTTTCTTTTTTGTTCTTCTTCTTCTCGTTCCTTTTTGGGTGCTACTCTGATGCTCTCCTTGCTATTGCTAAACTTTTTTTCGTCCCCTTTCAATCGTCTTTGCTCTAGCTATTTACCTCTTGCCTTCTTTCTTTGTATGTTCCTTTAATTTGGATCGAACCCACTGGGTAATATCGTAGAAAAGTCGAGCCCTTTTTCTTTGTATCGATCGAGGTGAGTGTTGTTTCTTCTTGGAATCGTTGGTTTTCTTTCTTTCAACTTGTGTGAAAAGTTGTGATTTTGGGTTCTTGACTGACTATGTTGGAGAGGGCAATTATTGGTTTTTTTTTTTTGTAAGAAGGGTGGGTCTTTTCTTTCTCTAAATTTTTCTTTTTTTTTGCTGTACAGTTTATGGGTGTTATTGAAGGATCTTGATTAGCTTTGCCCGATCTGACCCTCTGCAATAAACTAGTTTCTTTACTTTTATGGCGCTGTTGTGCTGTTCATTTCTTCTGGGTTTTTGATACCGTAAGAGTTTGGGTCAACTGTGTGCTTTTTTTTAATGTTTTTCTACGCTCATGTTTTCTCCTTCATTTTTGGAAATGTTGACTTAGTTTAACCCATAAGCGAGATGATGGAATTCTGCTTCATAAGAGAGTTAACTGCGAAACCTTGTTTGGTTTCAGGTTGGGACTTTGAAGGATTACTGAAGGAAAGGGAGAGCAAGGGACTACTGTGCGTTTCCCTTGAATATCTCATGCTCAAGGGCTAATTGGATTTTAAAGCCACCGAATAAAAATGATGGAAGGAGCTCCGAAGTATCCTGGGATAATTGACCTCAACACACATGCCAACAACTTCCATGACCATGAGTTTTATCATAAACTGGATGAGGGATCCAACATGTCCATCGATAGCTTTGCAAGCTTGCAGACCAGCAACGGTGGAGGCTCTGTTGCAATGTCCGTTGATAATAGCAGTGTCGGCTCTAATGATTCTCACACCCGCATATTGAACCACCAAGGGTTGAAGCGCCATGCTACCGACAACTACTCTGTTGCCCACAGTGTCAATCGTAGAGGTAGAGTTACTCATGCTTTGAGCGATGATGCACTTGCCCATGCTCTCATGGATCCCAGTATCCCAACTTGGGGACTTGAAAACTATGATGAATGGACCATCGATTTGAGGAAGCTTAATATGGGACCCCCTTTTGCTCAGGGGGCTTTTGGGAAACTCTACAGAGGCACCTATAATGGGGAGGATGTCGCCATCAAAATCTTGGAGAGGCCCCAAAATGACCCTGAGAAGGCAAAGCTGATGGAGCAACAGTTTCAGCAAGAAGTTATGATGCTGGCAACTTTGAAACATCCCAACATTGTTCGATTTATCGGTGGCTGTTTCAAACCTATGGTTTGGTGCATTGTTACTGAATATGCGAAAGGAGGTTCAGTTCGCCAGTTTTTGACAAAGCGCCAAAGCAGGGCAGTGCCATTGAAGTTGGCAGTTAAGCAGGCTCTTGATGTTGCACGGGGAATGGCCTATGTTCATGAGCTCAACCTCATTCATAGGGATTTGAAGTCTGACAACCTTTTGATTTTTGGAGACAAATCTATCAAGATTGCTGATTTTGGGGTCGCCCGCATTGAAGTGCAGACTGAAGGGATGACACCCGAGACAGGGACATATCGCTGGATGGCACCGTATGACTTTTAATCCCTAACTCATCTTGTATTTTAGTGCTTCTCTCTCTTTTCTGGCATGCCTTTTCCTATTAACAATCACAAATGATGCTTGGCAGTCCTTATTTTTCTAGTTCATTCTCTTTATATATAGTTTCAAATATCTTGCCTTTTTTCTGTTCCAACTCTGCTATGAACTTTTTTAACTGCCTATGAGCTTTCTACTGACATTATTGAAAGGGAGACAGGCTTGGTTGTTGGATATATAGATAATTTTTTCACTGGTTGTGTTTACACAAAAGCTTGCTCAAAAGCTTATGATAAAAGAATATTTTTCTGAGAATGGATAGGGTTTGCTGCATTCAAGGAGGATAACATGATGGAAGAGTTTGTGCCATAGTCTCTTGTGCTTCTTTTTGCAACTTTGTTTATTTTTTCTCTTAAATGCCTGGTTGCTCTCAAGTAACTTCCTGTTTTTCTCTAAAACTCAACAGTAGCACTATGAAATGTTCAAAGAAATATTTCTCCTGTGATTTTGTCTTGTTTCTCAATTTTATTCTTGAAAATAAATGTAATGTAATAGGAAAACCAAATGTGCTAGATACTGTCATAGTTGAATAGGTTCTACAAATAACAAGAAACAAAAAGAGAAAAATGACATAGTAAAGTACTAAATAAGCTATACTAGTTTAGTCTCATAGTATTTACTTAAGTTCTTAGCAATTCAATGAGAAAAGGAAATCATTTGGTCTTGAAAAGAGCATACTAAAGACTTAGGATTCAAATTGGTGCCTCCAACATACATATATGGGGGAAAAATGTAAACACATGCCAGAAATATTTTATGGAATGTTTGTTATTTAAGAAAATCTTGTGTAGGCGCCAAAACCACTTTATCCTGTCTGTGTTGATCTTTGATTTGCTAGTCTATCAATAAAAGGTGCCCATTCTTACGTTTTGGTCGAGTTAATAACCTTGGCATTGGCAACCCTTTTTTGGTACATTTAAATTCAACTATTTCAAATTCACTTATGAAACCTGATTTTATTTTTTATTTTTCTGTTCCTTCTGGGAAAGTGAGAATGACTATGGAAATTTGTTGGTTCATGCCATGAAAGAGAATAACATGGTATCAGAGTACTCCTCTCTGTGTTATTTAGACAAGAGTAGAATGATGAGAAAGAAAGCCACCGTAGAGCTAATACTGCATTGAATTGAATTGCGATGGAAGAAAGCAAAGACTGTGGTTCTGGGGATACTGAAATCCAAATTATGATATTATCCATGTAAATAGTGAAAGAAGGGAAACTTTCCGGATTAATTGTTTTCATCAGCTCGTTTTTTAAAAGGTTGTGAAAAAATCTATAAAATCATTTACAATGTTCTATATTTCTTAATAACTAGTTTCTTTTAGCTGACAGGCTGACGTCCTTGCCAAAAGCTTCTTAACTTCTCTTGTACACTTATCATGGTTTCCGTGTGAACCAAAATTTAATTGAAAATTATATAAAGTCACTATTTTTTGTAACATAGTTCTTTTTTCTCCAACAAATAATTCCATTATCCTTTTTGGCTGCACAGTTGAAGTGATTGTAAATTTTTGTGTCAGATATTAATTCTTAGATAAAATAACTACCTGGTTCTGTGGTTGCGTATTCTCTTTGCTTTTTTTGCCTTAGGAAAGAACAACAGCATGATTTCCCTAAAATGTCAGTTCACTAGTGTAAAAGAAATATATGTATAATCAGCCTGAAAACTAAATGATCATTGTCTGATTCTGATTTCATCTAGCATTCTTCCTTATATCAATGTTCTTTCTGAACCTCTATACATAAAAAAAAATTGGTAACAAAGATTGCATGATGCTGACAATTTTATTGATTGGCAGTCATTCTTTGTGCCAACAATGCTGGCCTTATGTTTCTAATAATATTGTCTTTCGATGGTGCCAGTTATACATAGATATTAGATAATGGTGAAGGTTTCTGGGATAAATAGACATCTTAGTTTGGCTGTTGATTCTATCATCCGGAGAACTTTTTAAAGTGGAATTTACTAATTTGTAATTTTATTTAACGTTTTGTTCCCCCATTAGGATGAGAGTGCGCCTTCTGCAAACATCAGGATGCCTGTTAAATGGTAAATGGCATTTTCCCTTGACCTTGGAGAGAAAAAAAGCAATTGCTGAAGTGGCTTCTGGAGTCAGTTATGCTTGACAAAGGCGTTTGATAAACTTAACCTTCTGCAAAATTCAAGGAGTAACAGAAGCCATATGACAACATTTTATTGCCCATCAAAAGATTCAAAAGATAAATAAATCTATTATTGATTAATCAATATGATTTAGCAACAAGTTTACAGGCGTAAGTGACGATGAGTGTGTTGAAGGTCTTTAATTCATTTCCACTTTGCTGATTTTAAGAAAAAAAAATGTTTGTGTTTAAGTGATATTTTCAATGGAGTCTTAACATAGGCAAAACTGCAGTGATTTGAAGCATTTGTAAAACATGGGCCTTATTATGAGTCAGGTGTTATTAAGAATGTTTTAGTTGTTTCTTTTTCCCACTCCAGTTCTATAAATATTCACTCAGACCAGATTTCATGTTTGTTGCAGTTTTAAAGTGATCTATGATGCCCATTGCATTTTTTTCATATGAAATAAATGAATTGAAGCCCTAAAATATAGGACTTGTTCCTTAGTATATGCCTCTTCACTTTGCAAATGCTTGATACCTAACCTTGAAGATCTTCTTGGTTAAGTGCGAATCAGTATTAACTGGGTTTTGGATATGTTTTGTTCATAAATGGTTAATACATCTGGATGTTTTTCATAGGCTTATCTGGATGTTCTTTTCTTTACAAGGAAGAATTGTTGTGTCCATCTATCTATTTAGTTAGTTCATTGTATTCAGAGTTTGTAGCTTTATCTAGTAGCTTAAGAACAAACCTCATCTGAGGAAATGACAGTGATTTGATTCAGTAGATGGGGGCAGAAACTATTCTTCCCCACATTTTTTAACAATCATGTACTAGTAGTTTATGCATTATCAGGTAATCTCAGCACACCGCCTTTGTTCGGACAAATTTCAGCTATTTGATTCTGTAGTGTTTCCAGCGGAAGCCAGATGCTGGATATTATGATTGCTTGGATTGAATTTAGCCAACTGTATTGTCTCTAACAATAACTAATTCCCTCCGCTGTAACTTTGTTATCCCTTATTGTTTGCTCTTGTTACAAGATATGTTGCAGTTTGGACAATGCAGGTCTGAAATCTGTAGTATTCTATGGTCTTTTTTTCTGGCTATGCAGGGAAATGATCCAGCACAGACCCTACACGCAAAAAGTTGATGTGTACAGCTTTGGGATTGTTTTGTGGGAACTCATCACTGGAAGTCTCCCTTTCCACAACATGACAGCCGTGCAGGCTGCTTTTGCGGTTGTCAACAAGGGTGTACGTCCAACCATTCCGGGTGATTGCCTGCCAGCTCTAGGTGAGATCATGTCTCGGTGCTGGGATGCGAATCCTGATGTGAGGCCGACCTTTGTTGAAGTTGTGAAAATGCTTGAGAATGCAGAGACTGAGATCATGACTAGTGTACGAAAGGCTCGCTTCAGATGTTGCATGTCCCAACCAATGACAACAGACTGATATGTCCAAAGGGAAGGAAGAAAATTATGATAATAGGACATTAAAAGAAAATAGAAAGTAAGTGGTAAAGAAGAAAAAAGGAGGCAGGAAGAGGTGATGTCAGCCCTGTGTATGTATCACGTTTTCTTTCTGTTGTGATATTAGGAAAGGAAGATATATGGTAAGAAAAGTGTTGGTATTGGGGATTTTCATTAGTAATGGATTTCTGTTGCTGAATCTGTGCTTGAGAAGATTGATGTTTGTCTGTCGTCGTCCATGACATGGCTGGCTGGCTGGCTGGCTGGTGCTTTCTTTTCCTTATTCTGCTATATATGTATGTATGTGCATACTAGTAATCTATCATGTTGGTTCCCCCTGCATTCCCCTTCTGTTTGTTGGAGAAAATGGGAGGCATCTGTTACTTTTTCTAACATATTGATTATATGGAAATATGTCTCCTCCCTCTTTTGTTCTGTGTTCTTTTACAATCGAGATTTGAAGGATTATAAAAAAAAGAACAAAGGTGTATTGAGGGGTGTATAATCCCTTATATATATGCTCACTTTTTATGTTTTTCTCCAAATTTTAGTTGGGGTTAAAAAAAGCTTAGTAGGGTGTGTTGATGTCTTTTTGTTTATCTAAGTTGGGAACACGTCCATCAATACACCATGTGTTCTGACCCGTGTTTTTCTCTCAGAAAAGTTCTAATCCCAACTTTTTAGGTAGGAGTAAAGACAGAAAAAATTTAAGAAGATATATTGTAACTAATATTTTGTTCTTTCTTCAGTATGTCAAAAATAAGAAGGGAGAGAACACATAGAAGAGATGAGGAAAGGAGAGGAAAGAGTCGGTGTATCAGGAAAAAAAATATGTAGATGAGAGGTTGGTAAATAACAACATATTTGTACAACTAAGGTTTACCGAGTACACCTTAAAGCTACCCAGTTCTACTGGATTAGGCATAGAATTTCCAGGAGCAGCTGTTATTGCAGAAGGGTCAATCGTTTCTAAACGCAATTTCAAAAAGTCTCTCATTATGTATTTGGTATCCTCCAACTTTAGTAATTCATAGAATCAGATCAAAGATTTCTACATTCATGCTCGACAAATGTATCCTCATCATTAACAACATCCTTCATGCTCCAAACTACATAAATCAAATATGTATATACACACCTGCACAGGGAGCAGCCAGACAATCGTATCAAGAAAACAAAGCATATTCACTTTTTGTCACCAACAAATATGGAGCAAATGCGCAATTCTTTCATGGAATTTCCAATTTCATCAATATTTTGGCTCCAACAATAAGCGCAAATTAGCGAGTCTTTGCAAGAAGGAGAAGAAAGCCCTTGCGGACACCAGAAAGTGAAAAAGAGAAAAAAGAAAAATCTAAATTAGGCATCAGGTACATAGTATACAAATCCTACCTAAAATACCCAGCCATCCCATGACTTCCAACAATGTCAATCCCCATATTCCTCCTCCAAAGATAACAGCCTGGTAAAATTCATCCTTCTCAACATCCCCGAACAGTGACCATACCGAAACAAATACAGGAAACAGCTTGTTAGAATTGTGTCAGATTACTCGGCACATCACCCACACCTCCGTAATTGTGTCATCAGAGTGCAAGGAGCTAAATACAGAGAAAACTACAACATAGTGCTCCCATCTGTCAATTCAATTAAAACCACCTTTCCACCAGAATCAATCCTTCCCGACCGCATCATTCACCCTCCAATACTTCATTACCCTTTTCTAAATTCAAAGCATCAGATAAACTACAGCTAATAGAATCTTTGCCTGGTGAAACCACAATGCTGGAATCATTAGGAAACTGGACAGCAACATTGGAAGTACTGTATGAGACGGCAGAATCATTTTTTGAGCCATATTTAATTTCGTTTGCAGCTGTTTCTTTATTGCCAACATCCAACTTGAGCGTTTCTGTAAAATTATTTGCCATTTGGTTCATAGTATCATCAACAAGCAACCCTGGAGCATCTGTTGTCAAATTAGTTGGCAGTTTGACCCTTCTTTCCTTCAATGTTGTTTCTCGCTGATCATAAAAGTCAAAATCATCTAGAATAGATGTCTGTGCATCATGATCCTTGAAAATTTGCAACATCTCTATACCTTGTTCTAGTTTCACCTGATCATTAACGCACCAAACAAAAATTAGACTGAAAGAATCTTTAACTAAAATAACAAGATTTTTACTCTATATAAATGGCAAAACCAATTTTATGTTGCCAAATGGTATACATAAATGAATATGAAAGCTGATTAAAAGAGATATGTGGTCAAAGGTAACATAAGCTGAAAGCATAAGTCCAAAATCAACAATGAAACCTAAAACCAAAAAAAAGGGAAATGTAGCATGAAAATTCAGTCAAAATATGTCTCCTTGAATGAGATAGATTGCCACGATTGTTTGGTCCAGAAACCCCACATTTTCAAACAATTGAGATAGAAATCCTCCAAGGAAGAACAAAGCTACCCTGCACCACTATATGAACCAGAATGAACTTTTCTCTTTTAAGGATTGAATTCAACATAGTTACACCTAATAAATTTAAATGGTTTCTCTTATCTGTTAACATCTTATCAAGCCAAATGAGCCTGGATAAAGGATCATATTGTGTTCATGAATTCAGGTATCAGTTATTCTATAGTAATAAAATTTTCAGAAATTTCAAGGGATAATATTTTAACTGCAGTACTCTTGAATCATCTAAGAGCATTTTCCTACAATAGCTGAATCAGTTATATTTATGTTTTTTAGAAACCTGGGATCAGTCATACTTGAGTCTAGGATATTTTATAGGGGCTGCATTTTCCTACAATAGCTGAACCAGTTACATTTATGTTTTTTAGAAACCTGGGATCAGGCATCATCTAGTAGAGTCCAGGATATGTTATAGGGGCTCATCCACCTAAATCATCTACTCGAGTCTAGATCCTATCAAAGACACTGACTCTAGCTGCAATCAGACAAGATATCCTATCAAGCAGTATTTTCCTAGAGCATACAATCACCTAAAGAATAGCCAAGTATTTAACTTATGATTTCCATGACTCAAGAATAGTAGAACCTCTGGAACATTTGATTCACGAAACAGATTTCATACAGAACAACTTATTGCTCTAACACCAATTGGAAAATATATGAAAAAAGGCAAAGGACGGCTGGCAACCTCTTGAGAATCTCTGCTGTGAGTAACTGGCTTATTATCATTATTCTGGAGCAATATATGCCTGAATCGACTATTGGGAACATCTTTGATAATATGCCACTTCACAGGGAACTGGCCACTCCACCTATCTTGCTGCCAGTAATCAGCATTTCTCTCAAAATCTACAGGTCCAACCATTTCAGCTACTCCACAGAACAGTCCACTAGCATTTACCTGTGAAAAAGTCATCACCAACAAATCCAGGACAATCGATAAGGAAATATAATTTTAATACAGTGAAGCAATCAGTTTAAACAATAAAGTTTTATCAAAATACAGTAAAATATAATGGTTGGAAATGTACAGGTTTCTCAAAGGAAACTGCTATAGAATTTTTCAAGGATAAGAAATTCAAACAAGTGTGCTCATGGATTGAACAACAGCAACAATTCATTCCATCATATCCATCTAAAATACTGCATCAACATGAATCTTAAAATAATTATTTAAAGATTTGCATCTGATATTTGTCCAGAATTAATCAGGAAGATACTTGCGATTTGTTAACCCAAACAATGAGTGTGGATATGAAATGGAATTTATGACATCATAGTAGATTATTTATGTGTCAATTATTCACAGCTTTGTGATTCTTGAAACCCACAAACATTGAGCGTACAAGGAAGGAAGGTTCACATGATTTTCGCAAGCAATAGTCATAACAGAACTTGTAGTTGCTGAAACTTTGCTAGTAGCTCCTGCAACACCTAAATTAGAAATATTATCACATCTTATCCACTTCTATCTCTTTCTGTACCCTCACACTACCCCACGTGCTAGATTGCTTGCTCACTCTGAAGGTACAAGAAAGAACAGCTACAAAATAGTTTAGTTTCACAAACAGTCTGACACTAGAGAACAACCTCATAAAATGGGCAAGCATACCATTATTCTTCATTCATTGATACATGAAACTATTCACTCCCTTATTTATCCCTTGTTTTCTCCTCAGTCTCTCTCCCTTATTTCATTGAAAGACATAGGATTTTATAAAAAAATTTCAGGCTGTTAAAGTCTACAAGAGACGAACATGCAAGTATTTTCAAGAGCTTTAGGAAATAGTGAATTTCATAAGTATAATATAATTATTTGGTCATATTAACGTACCGAAAAAAAGAGAAATACAGGGCAGTCGACATCTTTTCCCTTTGCTTCATGATAAGTAGCATCCATTTTTTTGTTCCCATGCGGTGTGCTGGCCCAAACTCCATATTTGATGCTTTTATGAACATTATCCTCACTGAAAGACTTGATAATAAAGAACTTGGCATTCACATAGTCAGTAACAAAGTCAGGTCGGTTGTATAACTCAAATTGATCTCCAAAGCTAGAAGAATCATTTTTTCCATTGCCAGAAGAAGAACACTGTTCATTGTTGCTCTTTCCTTTAGGCTTTGAAGCCCTTGGTCCTCGATTGCAGTCTGAAGAAAGTGAATCGTTAGAATTATAGAATGAATCTTGGTCCCTTTCTCTCCACCTTCCCTTATCAAAGGTAATTCGCACCCGATTATTAGCCCCAGCGTAAGGAACTGAACTACTTCTGAAATTAGACCTCTGATATGAATTGCTTTGCTGATATTGCCCAATAGGGGAAGTTGATGTTAATCTGTAACCATGCAATGGTCTTTGTTGAGGAGCCTGCTGCTATTTTCACAATAGACAATGAACAAAATTAAACAAAAGATGGGGAGAGAAAGAATTTGTTCAAGGACAAGAATGAAAGAAGCATTCTGCATGGTAGCCAAATTTCAATTGCAAACAGTACTTCCACATACTTCCCCTATTAAAATTTACTAAATCAAAACCTCATAATGTAATAATCCTATACAAGTAGCACTTTGCACTTGGAAAAAAAATCGCCATTAGTTAGACAATGGGTGAAACCAGAGAAAAAGAAAACAAAAATAAAGGGAAATAGAACTTTCAAATTTCTTAACTGATTTCTACCTACATTCTTTCCTTTAAATTTGAACGGAAGAAGGTGAATCACTTCACTTTCTGATTGCCTCATTTATCTATTTAGGTGAGCATATTGCTCCCCACCACGTTTTGGAAACAAATTGATAGGCTCGTATCAACCATTCTTCTTGTTGTTACAAGCCCATTTCTGCTGAAAAAGAATTTAAGCTAAGCCTATAGTTTCTATGTTCCGGTGGCTATATCCCTTCCAAGCAACTAATAGAAACAAATAACCAGCGAGTATAAGCAGAGTGTTTGCAGATATTCAGTTTCACCATTAACATTGTGTGAGTAGTTTAAGTTGAATACAGTAATCAAGTTTCTTTTGATAGCAATGATCATTTGAGGGCAAGCGTAAATTTAGTTTTGTTAAAAAAAAATGCATTCAAATGTGATGGCCTGTCTATCTAGTGTGTGCCATGTCACTGTGACAGGATGGCAGACTATCATAACAACTCCTCACTTCTTCATAGAAACTACCTTTCACATGACTACAATAGATAAAATAGAAAAAACAATCAAGAGAGACAAAAATGACGAAATTCATATTAATTGCTATTTCATTTGAGCTATAACATAAAAAATAAACATTTAAAGACCTGCCCAAGATGGTGTTCATATGGCCCAAGTATGCCCATAGGCTGAGGATAAGCAACTGGAGATGATAAAGGACTAGAGCTAGATGTCCCAGACATGTTACCACCATATGATCCAAAATGTACCAAGTAACCCGATCCTGGCCCAAAAAGCTCTCTGTTACTTTCTGGGGTCATGAGCTCAGAAGGTGCAAGAGCAACTGATGATGGGATATTTGAAGGAGCTGGTTGCGGATAGAAGGTTGGTGAGATTGGAATGTGCTGTGGAGAGTATAATTGACCATCTAGTACTATAGGAGGTAGAGGAGTGGCAACAGGAGAATATTGACCATATGCCATCTCAGGACTGAAACCATAGCCAGAGTGGAACATAAGTGAGGGGTTCTCATTGTAGATCACCTGCTAAAAGTCCAAGCAGTAGAGAAAAAGGATAAATAACTCTGAGCTTGACATTGAAAACGAATTTTACAAGAGCAAGAGTCAAGCGATCATCCTCACTGGTGATATATGTAAGCCATCAGGTGCATTGAAATACTGAGAATATCCTTCCCAAGTACCAGTTGTGTTACCATATCCTGAAGCAAAGGTTGAAACATAAAATTTTTTTCACCAATATATCTAAAGAAGCTAATAAGTTTAGCATTCAAAAAAACTTAAAAGCATCCAACAAACATGACCAAAATATTAACAAATAATATACATACATAGGATGATGCTTTAGCAAATTCATGCATTCTAAGAATGTGTGGGAAAGGAACCCTCATTCAGAAACAGTTTCAATAATCAGAAAGGAAAAGGACGCCTACCACCGTATGGCATTGTTTGATCTAATGAAGCATAAGCATTAAGCGGTAGAACAATTCCAATGTCGCCAGCAGAATTTGAAGATTGTACGTGTCCTGCCACATCCCGTGCAGGTGGCCACAAAATGGCTGCATCCGCAGAAGGATTCTCTGAAACAATCCTTTCATCTTTGGGCGAAACTGGCTGATAATAGATTACAAAAAGAAGTGCTAAAAGAACAGATTCACCTAAAGCATACAAACACGGACGCCATGGAACAAAAAAATGATGCCAAAATGTCAAGCAAGTACCTGGCCCACGGAATTATCCTTCCCAATCGATGTTCCTCCTGCAAGCAGAGGAGCAAAACCAATTTTTCCATGCAGGAACAGTATTCAGTTAACTAAAAGCTCGATGAATTTAAAATATTGAAAATCCCAAACACCTTAACACTTTAGCAAACCCTAACAAAATTATGGACGGTCATGAGAAGGAAACGTAGTTAAATAGCGACAATTTCTTCAAGAAGCTACAAGTTAATGAGTAAACTGCAAAGACCTAAATTGAACAGGGAAAGAAACTATTTGGCGGGGAAAATGTAGGAGAAGCGAGAGTAGAAACACACAAATACATAAATAAAACATAAACATATTCGCATTGCAAAATAGCTAGTAAGAATGGGGAAAAGCTTACCGGTAGAGATTGTGCGATCTTGATCCTCTTGATTTGAAGCTGAGGATGAAGACGGGTCCATGATTCAAATCAGAAGATGTTCGAATTTGGGTTTCTTGTCTTTCGCGTCAATTACTGACCTGACTAGTCGAGACTGAAACAGGAACAAAGGACGCTTAGGGCAAAAAGGGGCTTTTACTTCACCTCTCTCTTCTACTTGTTGGGTCGAGGGGTCGAGGGGTCGAGGGGTCGAGGGAGGGTTGGTGTGGGTTTTGGAAGAGTATCAAGAAGGAAAGACAGAGACTTGAGGATCAGGAAAAGGGTTGGGTTTTACATTTCAATTAAATTGTGGATTTTTTAATTTTAATTCAGTCATAATTCTAAATAAACCTACTTACTTACCAACGAACCAGCAATGCCACATCACTCTGCTCCTCTATATCATCTCCCCCCACAGGAAATCTACGGCTAAAAGATGCCAGAGCATCCGAAAGTCTCATATCCATGTAGGGATGTTCATCGGGTCGGGACGGTAATTTTCGATCCGTTTATGTCGAGAAAATAATTTCCCGCGGGAACCATTTCCCGAAGTTTCCAGTTCCCATCGGTAAATTTGCATACATTATTTCATTCCCGACCCGCCTCGTCGGGAAAAATTCTATTTCGCGAGAAAATTTTCCCGACAATTGTCATTCCCGACAGGAAATTTTGTTGCCCTATTCCGTTACCGACCCGACCCGTTACCATACATAGATTCGGAGCAAGAGATTACAAATAAGTACAGCATATTTTCCTATGTTTTTAAAAGCAGCAACATGAAACAATGATAATGTCTTGTTCAACGCAGAAAATCAACAATCAAGCTAATCAACAGTTCATGGTTTGCCAAATGCTTTACTCTTTGGAGCAACCTGAATATGGAGCAAACAGCTCAACCTGTCTTTGCCTTCGTCGCTGCAGCATGTTGACAGCCCAGGCCATGATGTAGCATGGGAGAATAAAACCAGCAGCTCAAAGCAAGAAAAGCTATAAAGAATGTATACTTTCGATTAAAATAATATGAACCTAAGTTGATAAGGGACAAAAAGAAATTCAAAATTTCTTCATAGAGAGAACAGCAGCTGCATCATCATCTCCATCTTCATCGGTGAGGGACGTGGCATGCCTTAACAATAGGATTCCCATAAACTACCAAGAAAAAGAGGATATAAGATCAAGACATCAAGCATATGTCAATAGAATGTAACAAA
This sequence comes from Passiflora organensis, assembly GCA_019739055.1. Taxonomy (NCBI): domain Eukaryota; kingdom Viridiplantae; phylum Streptophyta; class Magnoliopsida; order Malpighiales; family Passifloraceae; genus Passiflora; species Passiflora organensis. The sequence goes on along the minus strand of JAEPBF010000187.1, from coordinate 1,998,187 downwards.
CTGTATGTGCTCACATGCTAATTTGATAAGATTCTTCTTGTGATTGCTTCAATCTTCAAGGCATCAGATTAAAAACAACATTAGTTATTGTGTTATCACAACATGAAAAGCATAACCGCATAAAAATAAATGAGAAATCATCAAAGTGAAAACCACATTTGTTAATTCCGGTGTGAATGGACCTGTTAGGCTGTCAGCTACAAACTGCAAAGTGAAAACCACATTAGTTAATAGTTAGTAAAAGAATAAGTAAGAAAATAAGCATAATCACACCTGACACCACACACCCCGAGAAACCCATGTGCTTCTTCATACTTCAACTGGTGAGTCCACTACCAAATCTTCCATATCTACATCAAGTTATAGTAATCAGTTAAAGAGGGGTACTAGGTAGACAAAGAAATAAAAAAAATAGTAGTTATATTGCAGTAATCCACTCACCAGCTTCAAGCTTCTCTATGTCTATAGGAGTTTCTTCAAAACTAATATCTGAAACACCATTATTGAGCCAGTCTTGTGTGCAAATAAGTTCTTGTACAAGTTTAGGAGACAATGAACTTCTATAGGGATCAAGAATTCTGCCACCAGTGCTGAAGGCCGACTCTGAAGCCACTGTTGAAATTGGGACAGCAAGCACATCCTTGGCCATGGCAGACAGTACAGGAAACCTCGGGGCATTCAGTTTCCACCAACAAAGGATATCAAAATCCTCTGAATAATCCTCCACATCCTCACTGCCATATTTCTCCAACTCAGACTTGCTTTCAGTTTCACGGTTATCACCATGCTTGCTTTTCTTCCACAATGTCATCATCTCCAGTCGAGCTTTCTTCCTCTTTTCCAGTACCATCTCCTCTGGTGAAATGACCGAATGGTGCTGAGCAGTTGTGGAAGTGACCTCATCTATCTCACTGGATTTGTGGGAAACTGAAGTTTCATTTGGCTGAAATAGCAAAGCCCTATATGCATGGAATAACTCCTGACATGCATTTTTTATCTTCTGCCAAATCGTCTCACCAACAGGTTCTGTGAGACTTCGTGGGTGACATGGCAAATTTTTGCCACGTCACCACTAATATAAATATATTGTTTTTCTCCCCTGACATATGTTTTCCCCCTTTGCTGCCGACACTGCATTACCATTTTCCTCTCATTCAACCAACTTCAATTACCTCCAGTATCAAATCCAACCGTCTGATCGTCGACCGTTGACCGGCGACACTGTTCATGTTGACCGGGACTCGTTGACCTTGAGCGTTGACTTTGACTTGACCGTTGACCTTGAGCGTTGACTTTGACCAAAAAAGTGAAAACCTTTTCGTTAGGTAATTTCGACGTGCTGATCGCAATGGCGTGATCCGTTTTTCCATTTGATGTGTCGTTATTGAGTTATAGTCATTTGAAGGTTAATATTCGTATGTTGAGTCTAACCGTAATATTGTGTTCTTAGGAAGGGCGAGTGTTGAGGACAAAGGCAAGAGTATCGTTTCCTCTTCTTCAGCCCGTAAGGTAGGGTCCTTACCGTATGTGGTTCATCATTAGTATTTCCTTGTTGTAAAATCCGTTTTACCTTGGTTTTGATTGATTCGTTGTATAGTCCATCGGAGCCCATCCGATTGGTCCATTGTTCCAAATTTCATTGTTCTCTTCCATAGGTAGCTATAAAGTATCATAATGTAGGGTCTTTACCGTATTTGTCTCATATTAAGTATTCTCTGATTTTAAATCCTTACTTTGATCATTGAATTGTTGTGTAATCCATCGGAGTCCATCCGATGGATCCATTGTCCAAATTACATTGACTTTTCCGTATGTACCCGTAATATATCATAATGTATCTCCAAAATTTCATGTGATCAATCAAAGTCCATTTGATTGATTTGTTGTGTAAATTGGGCTGATTTCGTATCATTGCTCGTAAAGTAAGAAAAAGATTATAATCAAAGGTTTCTGTAACGGTATATGATAATATATCGTACTATTGAGTTTTAATTGTAAAGTATGGTATTTTAGTGTTATTGAAAGTTAAACCAGTTTTTGTTTTGTAAAGTATGTAAGTTTTCATGTTACTCGTACTTGTGTTCCGTTTGGCCAAACGTGGTGAGTGCTCGGTCTCTGAGAGTAAGCGGAGAGACACTCATCTGTTGGGAGGCGTATGGTTGGTGTATGGTTACTGTATGTTCCCTGCTTCGCAGGATGATCTGAGAGGGACTAGTTGATCTTTTACGTATAAAAGTTTTGTTAATCAATCTAGTCTCGGACAACACTGGTAGAAGGGGCTATGTATGTAAATGTTTTTAAAATGTATATGTAAAACCTACCAGTGGGCTTCCGGTTTCCCTTTAGCGGGGGTTACTCAGGAAGTGATTTGCGGTCCGCCCATGTTTTCGTATTGACCCATGTTGAGTTCTTTATTGAAAGAGAAAGTACATTTTCGGGTCCAGTAAGTAAACGTTTTATAAAGTAAACGGTAAAGTTAAAGTTTTGAAAATTTACAAGTTTAGTGATGATCTAATGAGTTCTTTGTTGCTCCTCTCCTTTGATAAGTTCTTTGTTAAGTTCCTCGTTGTTCCTCTCCTTTGTTAAGTTCCATGTTGTTCCTCTCTTTGTTAAGTTCCTCGTTGTTTCTCTCCTCTGATAAGTTCCTTGTTGTTCCTCTCCTTTGATAAGTTCACCTTGTTGTCCCCTACTGAGATTCTCGAAAATCTCACCCCCTTCGTTTTTGTTTTCCCTTCCCAGGATTAGATCGTGATCAGTAGCTGTTGTTAGTGTGAGCGTTGGGACTACTCGCTGGGACTATTGCATCTGCACATGTTAATATGATTTGGTTTTATTGGCACATTATTATGTATTTGTTGATTTGACATGTGGTTTCGTTTTCAGATACTTGGGGCTTGTGAGTTATGGTTTCACTTGTTTTGTCTTGTATTATTGTAAAAAGACTTCCGCTGTTTTCAATGTTCTCCGTTAATTATTGTGTCATGTATTTAGTGCTTATCAGTCATGCTGTAATTTGTAAATATTTTAAATTTTATTTTTAGGGGTTTGCGTTTGAAAAGTCAAAATAGCCTTGTGGAGTTCGGATTGGTCCACATGTTTGGCTTCTCCGGGCTTCACGGCGGTAAGGGCCCGCTTTCCGGGTTTGGGTCCTTACAGGTTCACCATATGCTTGTTTGACTGAAAACTCTACATAATCAAATTTGTGTCTAGGATCTAAAATTGAGGCAACATATGTAATCATATTACATTTTTCAATATCACCCCAATATTTATCCCATTTATACTTCATATTTTCAGCCATGATGCATAAATCCTGATCTGGACTACTGACCCAATGATTCAATAAGCTCAGAACATAAAAAATTTCATCTAAGCAAACACTACTTGTAACATAAGATGTCCCGGATACAAATTTAGTCAATTCATTAAAATTAGCAAGACAATGGCATAACTTCTTGGCGGCCTCCCAATCTTCTTGATCAGGAGTACCTGTCCAATCTTCACCCACAGGCACTGACTTATCCCAATCCATTATTTCCATATCAGCACGAAAATTATCATCAACTTCACTAAACCTCTCAAAGACACTTTCAAACCTACAAGATGACTCTAACATCATATAAGTTGAATTCCACCGTGTAGGTACATCCAAAGACAACAGAGCTTTGGTAGTAATTCCTTCTGCTTCCACACAAGTTTTAAACCTTTGCAACCTAGATGGTGAACTCTTAACATATCTAATAGCCTTTCTTATTTTGTACACAGACTTCCCACTGAATTTTAGTCCATCATTTACTATCAGATTCACAATATGTGCAACACACCTAACATGAATATATTTACAACCGAGAATACTACCCTTCCATTTTGCAAATTTTTTTTTCATTGAAGCTACTGCCACATCATTGGCAGAGGCATTATCCATGGTTATTGTAAATACTCCAGTTATACCCCACTCAATCAAACACCTCTCAATAGCAGAAGCTATCTTCTCTCCCTTATGACTACCAATGGGACAAAAATTCAAAATTGCTTTCCTCAAAACCCAATCAGTATCTATAAAATGTGTTGTCAGGCTCATATAATTAACTCTTTGGACAGAAGTCCAAGTATCAGTTGTCAGACACACCCTATGACAATTACTAGTCAAATATTGCCTAAACCTCTTCTTCTCCTCCATATATAGCTGAAGGCAATCCCTGGTTATAGTTGATCGCGAGGGCATTCTGAACCTAGGACATGCAGTCAACATCACTTACCTAAAGCCCTTTGTCTCTACAAATTTTAAAGGTAACTCATCAGACACAATCATCTCTGCAATCGACCTTCGTAAAACCTCACTGTCAAACCTATATGTTCCAATAGTTGCCTTACCAGTCCCAACACCACCATCTTCATCATCATACTGAATGCTAGTTTGTGACTGCCTCATAATGGTATGCTTCCTAAGACAACTATTGGCATGATATATTAGCCCAGAAGTCCCATATTTTTTCGAATCAGCCTTGAACTCCTTCCCACAATACTTACATTTAGCCATCACAGACCCACTAGGTAACACTATTCTATTGAAATTATCCCATGCTTTTGATTTACACCTAAACCTACCACCATCTGAAACATTCTGTTTTTCTGAAACTATAGGCTCATCATGAACCGCCAATGAGGTACCAGGTCTTTGGAAATGTTGATCCTCATCGTGTGAGGGAGATTTAGGCTGGTCAATGGGACTCACAGGGGTAGAACTTCCAACATCAGACGGTTGTGTATTCATTTTCCTAGGTTTTAAAGTCTAAAATTAGTAATTTAAATTCGATCACAGTACAAAATTCTAATTCCTAAAGGCAATTACTCAAGCAGAACAGAAGGAAAAGAAAAAACATGCATAACATACAGTAAGTGTCATGCAACTCAGAATGTATCTCATCATCATTTCCTTCAACAAGAATTGTCCGGAATAGAGGATGAATGCCAACAGTAAGACCGAGAAGATGTGGTGCTGATTCCAAGATCCAGGAATAAGTGATCAGGATAAGAATAAGCAATGCCTATTTCACTTATGTCTAGATGTTGGAATCAGGATCACATCGTCTGGTTCTTATTTTTGGCACTCACCCTCCATTCCAGACATTTCTTATGAAACAAACCCGCACACCCACATAGCAAACATACAAACAACTGAACAAGATAGAATGAGATATGAAAAATCAGACTTATGCATGTTTCTAGCCCACTGCCTATCGTATCCTATATACCTAACATTCATTAAGTTGGTTAACAGCTTAACATAGCAACACTATGCAGGCTCAACACTTAACAGATTAGCATAAGGCGAGGCAATAAGGCAAAAGGCAATAGCCTAAAGGCATAAACAAGGTGCTTAGGAACTCAGAATGTAGTATCATCACCATTCCATGTGGATTTGGCACATCCAATGGCCCGGGAAGTGTGTATTGGGAGTGGTACGTGGCATTGTTACACCAGCTGTATGATGCCCGTGGCATCCTGTTAGCCTCACAACTTCTGGTTTCCAGCCTAAACACCACTCCCAATACACACTTCCCGGGCCATTTGGATGTCCCAAACCCGCACACCCACATAGCAAACATACAAACAACTGAACAAGATAGCATGGGATATGACAAATCAGACCTATGCATGTTTCTAGTCCACTGCCTATCTTATCCTATATACCTAACATTCATTAAGTTGGTTAACAGCTTAACATAGCAACACTATGCAGGCTCAACACTCAACACATTAGCATAAGGCGAAGCAATAAGGCAAAGCAATAAAACCAAAATCAAGCCATAAGACGAAGCCATAAAACCACATAATAGGAACAATCATATACCAACAAGCAGCATCCAACAATGATAAATAAACATTATACATACGTAATAAATAATATCAAACAGCAATAGCCAATACAATAGGTTACATCACCAATTCAACATGCATAAATAATTATATACAATATATAATAACGTAAAATAAACGTAGTTTACACTTCACAAAAAACCTGTGATGTGTTTGTTACACTATTGAACACTCCTACTTGACTCTGTCTGATTGTCACGAAGTATCAACGATCATATGTCCAGCCCAACCGTCCACTGTCTGAACTCCTCTTCACTCAAATGATTCCTGGTTGTCCTGCACAATAACATACGTGATCATTTAACAATTAAAAAACGATAATCAAAACTAACAAAATCCTAAAAAATAGAATAATTCACCTAATTTTGGGGATGAATTATGAAAATTGACCGATTGGGGGTTCTCAAAATCGAACCCCCAAATCGATAGAACCCACTCCAGCAACTCCAAAGACACAACCAGAACCAAAGACGAAGGACGAATTAGGAAAAAATAGTCGATTAGGGTTTTCAATTTGGGGATTTTCCAAATCAAACCCCCAAATCGATAGATACCACTCCAGCATTCCAAAGACACAACCAGAACCAAAGATGAAGAACGAATTAGGAAAAAATAGTCGATTAGGGTTTTGAATTTGGGGATTTTCCAAATCAAACCCCCAAATAGACAGAAACCACCCCAAGGTCCCCTACAGGCTACAAATGTAAACACAGAGTAAATAGACGGACGCACAAAGGAAACAAGACGAAGTCAGACCGAAGACAAGATGAAGTCAGACGACTCAGACCGGAGACAAGACGAAGTCAGGACGAGAAGAAGGATGGAGGAGAAGACGATGGAATAAAGGAAGAGGGAAGGGAACCCAAACAGCAGTTTGAGTTTGATCGGATCGGAGATTCAAAGGGAGGGATAGAAAGTGGGTCACGGGCGGTTGATCACAGGATTGACACGAGAAGAGACGAAGAAGAAGGGATTCAGTTTCGGGGGCACCAGGGGTAAAAATGAAAAAAAAATTGGGGAAGGGGCTTTTATACTCAGCAGACGGGTCGGTAACCGACCGACCCGATACATCGGTTTTTTTGTTTACCGACAAACGTGGTCGGTTAAAAAAAACCGACCAGTATTTTCCGTATCCAACCTCTCTCCCGACCGATTTACCGACCGAAATAAGTCGGGTCAGGAATTTACCGCCGGGTCGGAAAAAATGAACACCCCTATATCCATAGTTTTTGAAGGATCTGAACAAGTTAAAGCCGATTAAATTCTTGTACAAAGATCTACTCGTGTGAACACATCCTAGCACTAAAAACCAGGTATAACCCAACGAATCAAGTTATTTGAAATGGTATAAGGCTTATTTTACATATCCAAAAACATTACAAGTTCATTTGTGAAACCCGACTTCTTTAGGATGTTTACTTGGAAGTCTGATGCGTGTGTGTGTGTTATGTGTGTGTAAGTACGTAGAGTGATAAAAATTATGCATGTGACGGCGTGAGTATGTGCAAGAAGAGAATGGGCTCGATTTTGAGATGAACTTGTGACGTTTGGGTTCATTGGGCTTGAAATGACACGTATGGGCTATGTATGGATATAGACATGGGCTTCTGTGTGTTTTTAGCTGATTAGTTTAATTAGAAGGGTCAAATAGATTGGGCTTATGTTAATTAGAAAGGCCCAATGTCTTTAGTTAGTTTGGGCCAGTTAGTTTTAGTTTATTTAGGTCTTAATTAGATAGTTAGTTAGTTTTTGGACTGATTTAATTAAATTAGTTGGACCTATTTATTAAATAAAAATGTCAGATTAATTAAACCCAAACCTAAACCCGTATATGTTAATTAAAATCCCAAAATTTTTCTATTTAAGAATAACCCTAGGCCGGCCTACCCTTCTCCCTCACCTACTTTTCTTCAAACTCAAGCAACCATCAGATCTCTTCTCCTTAGGTCGTGGCCTTCAAACAACCAAGGTAAGAAATAGTCAAAGTTTTCTTTGATCCTTTGTTAATATTAACCCATGCAAACCCTTGGAACAATCAAAAGAATAACCGGGTGCCTCTAAACGCATCCTTTTATCTATTTCTTATTTTATTTATATAAACAGTAAATAATAATTAGATTAATTTTTGGAAAATCATATAAAATACACCCTTGTCCAAAATTTATAAAATTTTTACCATAAATCTGGAAAGAAATAATCTTTCATCTAGTGAAAGGAAAATTCAATTTAGACAAATATATAATTATATAAAAATTAAAGGCAATGGCCATAACCACACAAAGCAACTTGTTGGTTTGTTTCACTATCTTATTTCTTGCAAAAACTACTCGAGAATTGGTCCTCCTGCCCATCTTGTGGTCACATGTAATGTCATACTACCTACTTAGCCTATGTCATGGCATCAAAATATCAATCTAGCTAGTACCATATTATGGGTCAGTTAGAAAAAGAGTGGATTAAGCCTATATTGACATGATCGACTAAAGTGGTGTAGTATGTATTAGAGAAGAGAAGACATGAAAGGGGTTGGCCAAGAGTTGCACGGTAAGAAATGAGGTGGACACCAATTGAAATGAAATGGAAACCAACCACAGAAGGAAAGGTAGTTGAAACTTGGATTGTACCTATTCTCGTGAAACCATCGTAGAGGGGACATATTTAAGGTATCATTGACACCCTAGGACCACATGCACTGTGAGGTTGGAAGGAAAAAAGGTGGTGTGTAACAAAAGTTACAAGCAATAATAACATTAATCCCACTAAAGGTTGTCGCTCGACTCGTATCCCTCGGATTAATGTGAAACCAGGCAGTATGGCAAACATTTCGAAGCAACAAGAGAATGGTTAATGATTCATGTCCATTATGCGTCGATGGAAATTTAGCAGTAAGGATAAATTCTTATAAACTCCTCAAAATCATTTAATAAGAAATAAATTTAAAAGGAATGTATTGATTCTATTACCTTGTATTTGAATAAAGTGATTGTGAATTTTCTGAATGTTACTTGCATATATTGTAAGTCTCTAGGTTTTAAGTTTGAGCGCTAGTGTGTACGGTGAGAGTTATATATTTTTCTCTAGAAGTTATTTTTGAATTTAAGGGTATTGTGATCATTTTCTTAATTTTTTTTTTTGTGGCTTGAGATGGATTTTTGTGGTTATTGTTGATTGGTGACGTTTTGAATATATTTCAAGGATTATATGATATGATCTAATTTTTAAATAATTTATTTTATTATTTCATGTAAAAAATATATATTTTGATGTTTGGAAAGATCTAAATTTTCTAAATGTGTGGTGAAATTTTGATAGTTTTTAAACTATATATTATCTATTAAGATTTTTTTAAAATTCAATATATTTTTTAGAATAATTAATAAATATTTTTTTAAAAAAAAAGAGAAATTTTTTATTTTTTTTTCATTTTCATTTCTGACTTAATTCATTTTTTTTCCTACAATAACTACCTATTCTTGGCTGCAGAAGCACCAATATCTCTCCTTCAATCCTCATTTCATCCCACCATCCTCCCACTCGACGACTCCTTAAGTGAGGCTACCATCAACTAACACCCCAATATCATTAGTGGAATTAGGAAAAATAATATAATGAAAAAATATAAATGTGAAGTACCATTAACGAATCTTAGTCCTAAGCTTGGTATTAGAAGGACTGAGAGTTATTCTCAACTCAATTACGGTCTTACGTGCATAAATTGACTATGGCTTATTATTGCTCTTGTGTGTTTGCATGTTTAGTACTAAATTGTGTGTTTGTATGAGATTTGTTATATATATTTTTCTCATTCGCTCATCTGATAGATTTTTACCAGATCTTTGAATATGTATTTGAATAGGTTTCAGAATGAATGTTGCTCCTCTCTAAACAGACAGTTGAGATTTAGCGCAAGGCCAAATTAGGATTTTTTGTGTGGACTTTAGTATGTTTTTGTATATGATTGTATTATTCCCCTTGTGAGACTTCATCCCTCCGAGTGCCTAGTCAGCGAGACCGTTAAGCAAGAATGGCCGATTTTGAGCGACAGTTGACTTTTGACCCGAGAGAGTTGATCGTTGACCTTAGGGTGGACACAGTTATAGAAAGCCTAGGTATGCGTCTAAGTGTCTTAGAGAGCGTTTTAGGTCGAGTGTCGAGGTTTGAGTTAGTGGAAACTGTGTTTGCCTGTTTCCGGGTCCCTTTTTGAGTGATTGTGGACTTCGGGCTCAAAAAAACCTGTTATGGGCCTATTAGCTATTTTCCGGGACTGATTACCCATTTTCGAGCACAATTTATTGTTTTAGCCCATTTATGGTGTTTATTTGTATTAAAGCCCGTTTTGGCCCACTCGGGGCATATCGAGCTTTTAAAATATTTTCATCGGGTTCTTTTTGAGATTTTGGGCTCGAGGTATAAATATCCAGCCCGACTTGACATTTAAACTCTCTAAGTGTCGAAATCAGACTCAGCCTCCTCTTTCTCTCTCTTTCTCTCCCTCATTTCTCTCTCCTATTTCACTCCCAATAACACCGTCCAAAATTTGTCGATTTTCTTTTGACGAAAACCACCGAACATCAACCCTAACCCATTTCCTAACGTTCCCCGACTAATTTCCATTGCTAGTTGTCGTATGAGGAGCTATAATCGATCGATTTTCCGTTTCAGGGCATGTTTGAGGATTTCATGGTAAGTGCCTTAGATTTCAGTTTCTTTCGTCGATTGTTGATTCCATTAGTTTTATATTGTCATTCCTAAGCCTGTTTGGTGGTTTTGATTCGTCAAAAATGTACCATAATCAGTGTGTGAACGTTTTTGAAGCTCAGTGGCATTTTCGATAATTTTGGGTGTTTTGTGATTTCGATGGAATTGTCGTTTTTGGGTTTTTTTTATACTCAAGATAGTCGATTTCCATTTTTTGGAGTGTGATTGTGGATTGAGAAACCTGATTGTGTGATCAAATGTGCTTATGGGTCGTTTTAGAGCAGATTGAGGCTTGTATGAGGTTTGGGCATGTCGCTCGTTGATTGGTTTCCGGAAATCCTGAGTGGTGTGCGTGTTTGTAGTGTGAGATGTGTATTGGTGAGCATGTCGTTGGGGTCTCTAAGGTTTGCTTATCAATTTCGAGTCCTTTCTCATTTTTGTTCAATTTTGGTGTTTATCGTGTGTTTGTTTGGTTTGTATGTTTAGGTAGTGTTGGTGCCATCGATAAGGGCAAGGGTATTGCCATTGAGTTTTTCGTATGTCAAGAGGTGAGAATTTATATTTCATTTGAGTATGCAAAATCGATTGATATTTTTGATTTAAAATACAATAAATACATTGTTTTAAATGAAGGCTATGTGTATGATGTGTGTGACGTGCATTCTAGCTACATGGACTTGCTTGACATATTTTGAATGCATGAATTACATGTTTGAACTATTAAGCATGTCGATTGTGTGTTGATATATGTGAATGGGCATGCGAACCGACCTTTGAATCCGTTATTGAGACTCGTGTTTATGCTTATGTGTTCGATCATGTTTGAGCCTTTCGATTCGAGTGATTGATGAGTTGTGAGGTGTTTTTCATTATTGAGAATCCATGATAAGACTTCCCAAGGGTTTAGATGAGTTTTGGAAATGTTCCAGGGCACGTACCCTTACTAGAATGGAGAGCATGCCCGTGTACTATTGGACGAGCCCATGTACTGTTCTGTCTAGAATAGTACACGACTTGTCCTTAAGGGTACACGACCTACCTTACCAAGTACACGGTCATGTACCTAGGCCATGTACCTGTACTCAGCCTTCCTTAAGAGAGTATATGGCCATATACTTCGATACACAAGTGGTGTACTACTTTGCCTCCTTCGCCCGATTTGATCCCAATAAATCCCATTTTGATTTCGACAACCCCCGTAGCACTCCCACACCCCGTGTACACCAAATTGTGACCCCTAAACATACCATAAACCTATTCCACTCAATCAAACACCAAATCATACCCCAAATCACCCCCCTTGTGAGTGTCATTCATAGTGTTTACTTACATCACATTACATTCTTGGGTTTTTCATGTGAAATTATATATGTATGTTCTTAGGAACACTTGGAATTGACGATTGATGTTTGACCAAACATGGTAAGTGCACGGAATCCCAAATTGAGGGAAATAAGTCTTACCTATGTATGTTATATTGCTGGAATGTGTGTGATTGCCTGATGTTTGCAATGACTTAGTAGGCTTGTGTATATCTATATATATGTGAATTGAGGTTGAGTGTGATAGTGTAATTTCTCCAGTTGATTTCGGATAACATTGGCGGTAGGGGATCTATATGTATTTTGTAAATGAAAATTAACCGCCAATGGGCTTTCAGTGTCCTTTAACGTGAGAGATTCCAAAAGTGATTTACAATCCACCCTGATAAGTTTTGAGACATAGTAGCCGTACGAAAATGTGTGATTTGTGAGTTGATAAAACCTATTGGGTTGGTATATAAGTGCATTGTGTTTTACGATACATGCATTGTGCATAATTACTTGTGAAATACCATGAGTGTATGATAGTATACATGGATAACAAGTGTGCTTTAAATAACGATTTTATTAATTAATTTTTCGTATGCATCTATTCCCCGAATATGCTTATGATGCTATAACTCTCAATGAGGTCTTTGATCTCACCCCGTTTGTTGATATCTTTTCTAGGCTAGTCCGTTCGAGTAGCCATCATCCTTGAGGTCGAGTTTTTCCTGGTGTTGGTCTTAGGGCTGGATTACTGTACTTGCATGTCTTGGAAACTCATCATGCTTATGTTTTTGTTATTTGCATATTTTGACGATATACATGCTTGTGTTAGATTTTTGTTATTATATAGACCCGTTGTGGGCTTATTTTCGCTTTAACTCTTGTTGGCATGTATGACTCGTATTTTATGTTATGATATGTGATGTGTGCCTTGGGCATTTTTCGTATAGATCCTTATGGGACTTGTGTGTAGCATGTTTGGGGCCGTGTGGCCTATTGTGTGCGACTTTAAATCTTTCGCTGATTGTGTGTGCGTACTCCAATGTTTGTTTATGCTGTGTATGATTTGTGACATACCATACTTCTTTTAAAAGGAAAATTTAAATCTATACTTATTTTTGGAAAATCGGTTTTGAAGAGTTAACAAGAGCCTTGTGTGGTTTCGATTGATCCAAGTGTTGGGTCGATCGGGGTTACAAGAGGTGAGGGTCCCATTTACTGGGAGCGAGTCCTCACACCCCTGGTCTATGTTTATGTCATATTATAAACAAAGAATTAAAATAGAGGTAAATAAGATGTAAATCATAAAAATGATAACATGACTAAGTTCTAATATATACACCACGATGTCTCTTGGAACAAATATCGTATTTTTCTTTTATCTCTGTTGCTTGTCTTATTGATACCAATTTATTGATAACATCTCCACTGTTAAATTTCTTTTTAGCCTTAAAGGTTTACTAAATATATTGCTGAGTATGATACTAATGTATATAATGGGTCTACGACAAATATTATTCAAAATTTTGGATTTCGGGGTGTTATAACTATTCACTCTAAACACAACACATACTATTTCGTATAGCCGACTTTCGTCAAAAGAATCGACAATACCAAAATGATAAAAAAATACAAAATGTAAAACTCAATATGTCAAAGCTATATGTTCAAGCTCAAACTTGGTCTCCAAAAATATCGGGTTTCGCAGTATATACGTCGGTAGTTTTTTTACCAAACTGAGAAAACCGACTCTACACTGTATAAACCTAAAAAGTCCTAATTTTTAAATTTTTACCTATTGTATTCTCTCTTCTTCTTTTTTATTATTAAGGAGGCTAAAAACAGCCTAGTTACATCATTTCAGAACTCGATATCTTTCAACTACAACACCAATATTATCCTTTATAAGGAGCTGACATAGAGGCTAAGGAGGTAATTGGAAGCGATGTTCCCCAATCGGTAAGTTACGACCATAGTTAGCCAGCCAATCAGCACAATAGTTTGCCTCACGATAGATATGACAGCACCTAACCATCCATGGTCACTGCAGCAAATCCTTGATAGACCAGATAATTCTAGAATAAGCATTAATCTACATAGGCTCAGACTGAATCATATCCAACGCTACTACGCTGTCCACCTTTAGGATAAGATTATTGATACCCATTTACCAGCATAACGATAACCCTTGTAAAATACCCAAAAGTTCTATATGAACTGCAGATAATGCAAGAGAAAGTGAGCTACAAAACCAAAGTTCCATTTTCCTTCCCAACTAAGCCACATGTATTTCCTACCATTGCATCAGAGAAAGCTATCGGTTTTTAACTTAATCCATTATTGTGGAGGCTTTTCTCATCTTACCAAACCAATTTCCTTTACATTGTTGTATTCTCTCCTTTCCAATCTCTTTGTATAATAATATAATGGGTGACATAGATCCCCAAAGGGTGATGAACCTAGAGAGGAATTAGCTATCGTTTAATGGATACATATGTCACAAACTCTTCTTTTTTTTTCTAAATTAAAAGATATAAATCATTGATAATACTGATTATCGAAATCCGGTAACATATATGACGTTGATACGGTACCATCGAAATCCAAAATAGATTAACACTGGTTGTTGGGCAAAATACAGAGCCTTCACAAAGATAAAATCACCCAAAACTAAAATTTACCAATGTGTAAATAACTAAATAGTGTCATACGTTTCACTTAGTTTGAAATGCTCTGAATTAGATTTCAACCAACATATATTGTACGTACGCCTGTCTTCTTTACACACGTGACTTGTTTACAACCATGATCAAACTGGGCTCATAGTTTTTTCTTTTACAAAAAAGGTAGGCGGTAGGCCAGGTTGGCCAAATACTTGAAAATGGGTCCTGGCTACGGTGCGGTCACATGTAATTATCTGTCTTTTTTTCTATAAAGAGAAACAAACTAGAGAGAGAAATCAACAATGATGCCCAATTAACTGGAAAATTAGTTGATTAATTAAGCCTATCATGATTTGCTTGACAGAGGAGATGTAAGATAAATAAGTTAGCCAATAGTTGTCGTTTAAGGTAATATTGCAGCTAGCTATGGTCCTCTGGACGAGTTGTACGAAAAAGTTATAAACGAATATAATTGTTATAAAAACACAACATAAGTCTACTCACTCATCGAGGTTGTCCTTTGAGCTCCAACCAACTGTGAAAGAAGAAAGGAGGGGGTGGTTCATAATTCATTTTCATTAACGCGTTTTCCATCTTTGTAAGAAAGAAATTAAAAAAGGGAAAAATAAAAAGATGGTAAAAGACGAAAAGTTGATCAAGATTCTGATGACATGTTGGTACAGAACGAGCATCGAAGATCGTGCAGAGAGTGTATTGGTGGGACCCTTGTTTCTATCCTTCTGTCTTGTTGCCAACTAAGAGCAAACTTATGTTTAGATCTGCCTCCCACTAATGCCAGACACAGCCCTACGTTTATTTAATGGGAAATCACACACACAAGTTTAGTCTTAATGACGACAACATAGATCCCCATCTTTATCATTTGACAATTTGAATGTCCAACAATCTCATTTTCGGTCCAAAAACAATAAAAAATATCTTTTTATTCTGCCAAAAAAAAGACATGCCCATAACCAAGTTTATCTGTAAAATAGCCATCTAATTAATATGCGTGTGCAAGAATGAATTCTTAAATTAAATAAAAATCAACTCGAGATTTTTCGTATCGGTTATTGGATCAAGGGATGGGTCTGAGGCTTTTGATATAATAAAATATTGAAATGCTATACGGTAGATTCAATATTGATAAATTCTTATTATTGTTTTCACCTTTTGTTATTATTATTAATAACTATACTATGATATTATTCAGTATTTTAAGATTACCCAATATGGATATTAACATATTTAAAGATACTGTCTTGGGCCACATGACAAGGATTTCATGTTAGCATCGATTGACAGTTTACTATAAACAAACAGAAGAGAGAAATAAATCATAACAATAAAGTATTTAGTAGCCGTTGCTATTTGCCATAATTTTATACACCAATCATGCTTCGTTATTTTATTTTTAACCAATCATATTTAATCCAGTGCAATGTCATGTGTGCATCAATTTTATAGTTGGCACAACTTTTTAATGACTCTGGTTGTTCTTATCAAAACGCGTTATTATCTTTAAATTATATAATAGCTAGACATGAAGATTTTTTATCCTTTTTTTTTTCAAATTAAACATCATAAAACAACACAGTATATGCTTACTTGGCTAGTTTACCCACCATAGTCGATTTGACTTCCCTTTCTTTCAAAATTACGTTCCTGACACAAGACTCTCGTATCCTACGACTTTTGAATTCATGCCAATTTAAACGAAAACTAGTTTATGGGAAAACAGAAGGAGAATGGTCAAGGGTTTTTGGCATCCGAGTAGCTGGAGTTGAAGGCACGTCCTCCAAATCACAAGGTCTACTCCAAGTAGCAACCGGCCATGAACTCTAGCTGTTAGGCACAAAGGAATGGAATGGCTTTACTCTTACCCCCATCTCTCTATTGTACCTTTGTCCTGGACGTGCCAGCATGTCATGATTTCTTGTTGTCTGCTAATTTGACTCGGATCACTCGTAAGCTCAATGACCCAATTATGGGATTAGTTTAACTCAAGAGTAAAAGGTAGTAAAAGTTGGGGAAACTACAGCAGCTAAAATGGCTAAGAAAGTGGGGTTTATAAAAACAAAGCATCGGGGGTGGGAAGGAGCACTCTCCTCGTCTCCCCGTATCTCATATGACACTAACTCTCTCCTTCATGTGAGTTGCTGCCTTTCTGGCCATCGCAGCCTTCTCCTCCTACAATGTCTCCTCCTCCTCGTCGGTCCTCATTGTTCATCTTACTCTTGCTTGTCTCCGCCTGCTCTATTCAGATTCAGGTCTCCTCTGCAGCACATGAAGACGGTGATGAAGATGTGGTGGTAGATCCAAAGCTGCAGTTCGAGAACCCGAGGCTCCGTCAGGCGTATATTGCCTTGCAAGCATGGAAGCAATCTATATTCTCTGACCCGTTCAACTTCACTGCCAACTGGAATGGCGCCGACGTGTGCTCCTACATGGGTGTGTTCTGCGCTCCGTCTCCCAAGGACAAGAAAACCAGGGTGGTGGCTGGCATTGACCTCAACCATGCAGACATTGCCGGTTACCTCCCTACGGAGCTTGGCCTCATGACGGATCTCGCGCTCTTCCACCTCAACTCCAACCGCTTCTGCGGCGTTGTTCCCACCAGCTTCCGAAGGATGAAGCTCCTCCACGAGCTGGACATCAGCAACAACCGATTTGTGGGAAAGTTTCCCAAGGTGGTGCTCTCCTTGCCTTCACTAAAGTATCTGGATCTACGGTTCAACGAGTTCGAGGGTTCCGTGCCTTCCAAACTCTTTGACAAGCCTCTGGATGCTATATTCCTCAACGACAACAGGTTCCAGTTCGGGATCCCTCCCAATCTGGGCAACTCCCCTGTCTCAGTGCTGGTCTCCGCGAACAACAACCTGGGTGGCTGTATTCCTGCCAGCATTGGGAACATGGGTAAAACCCTCAACGAGATCATCCTCATGAACGACAACCTCACCGGTTGCTTGCCACCGGAGATCGGGATGCTCAAGGAGCTCACCGTCTTTGATGTGAGTTTCAACAACCTTCAAGGCTCCCTGCCGTCCAGCATTGGGAACATGAAGAAGGTGGAGCAACTCAACGTAGCACACAACAGCTTCACCGGTGTTATACCTGCCAGTGTGTGCCAGCTCCCTAATCTTGGGAACTTCACTTATTCTTACAACTATTTCACCGGGGAGGCACCCAGCTGCGCTGCTATTGGACCCAATGTGGCTACCGATGGTACCAGAAACTGCATCCCTGGAAAGCCTAATCAGAGATCTGCGAAGGAGTGCTCGTCAGAGGCTGCACGTCCTGTGGACTGCAGCAAGTTCAAATGCGGTGGAGGTGACAGTAATGGCTCTCCTCCACGATCGCGGTCTGGGTCAAGGAGACGTACTCCAGTCGGAAGTCCCCCGGCACCAAAGCCTGCAACAAATCCGAGACCAATATTTCCGCCCCCACCAAGTCCATCTCCTTCTACATCATTGCCACCACCTCCGCCTCCCAAATCCAGGTCTTCGTCTTCCTCCAGATCACACCCGCCACCACCTCCCAATAGAGAATCACCCAAATCACATCCTCCACCACCAACTTATCCATCTACACCACCCGTGAACTCCCCGCCAATTTATCCTCCGCCACCACCCACCCATTACCAATCTCACTCGCCTCCGCCTCCTACTGAGCACACTGGTTCACATCACGCACCTCCTCCACCAGTAGAGTACCCACCTTCCGTGCCCAAACATTCGCCTCCACCACCGCCCTCACCTGCAGAGCACTGCTCGCCTCCTCCTTATCAACATGAAGCATCGCCTCCTCCACCTAAGCAATCAGGCCATGTTCCTGCACCAAGTTACCACACTTACCCTCCACCACCTGCCGAGCACACCTCGCCATCTCCTTCATACCAATACAAATCGCCACCACCACCCGTCGAGCACAACCCGCCATCTCCTTCATACCAATATAAATCGCCACCACCACCTGCCAAACACTACTCGCCACCTCCTTACGAACACGCATCACCCCCACCCCCACCTACGAAATCATCTGAGGTTCCACCAAATTATCACAATCATTCTCCACCTCCTCCGCCAACAGAGTATACTCACTCTCCTCCTCCGACTCCAGTTCCAACCCCAGTACCGATCCACCCACCCAGAGCAGCAAGCCCGCCGCCACCTCCTCCTACTCCTCCTCCAACTGGGTGCGTCATTCCAGAACCGCCGCCACCTTCACCAAGTTATCATCACTCACAACCGCCCCCACCTCCTCAGCAGCATTGGCAATATCCACCCCCACCTCATTATCAAAGTCCTCCTCCACCTACTCAGTATTCATATTCATCACCCCCGCCACCTCCCCCATCTCCACCACCTCCCCCTCCGCCCGTTGATAACACCCCACTGCCACCCATTATAGGTGTATCATACGCCTCTCCACCACCTCCTGTAATTCCATACTACTAAGTTGGGATCCTCGGCTTCTAATTTAATTTAATTATTTTGGAGGATGCAAAAATGTCCGTGGTGTGTTGTTTTTCTTTTATTTTTGTTGATCAAAAGCAATATTTTTTATTTTTTTTCTTTTAATCTGTCGTCTTTTCTCTTGTAGCAAATAACATTATACTACCATAATAATAACTTATATATAAATATATAGTCTTGAAGTCTTCCACTCCACTAGTTTGTATTTCCAAAATGGCCGCCATACAGATTAACGGATAGTGCTAGGGTTTATAACCCTGTATTTCAAAGCATGACTGTAGTTTTTTCCGGGCAACCATGCACCCACCAGGTCCACCACATACATCCTGACGTGCAGGAGAGGACCTCTACTTAAATGGGTATGCCAAGGTCAGGACAATTTAAATGCTTCCATTCAGATTCCTGTTGCTTAAAGGGGCCCTTTGATATCAGCAGCAATGCATTGGTTTGGTCTCTTTTTCTTTCTTCTAACTTCTTCTGCGCTGGGAGCAATAATGTGGAAGTAATTCTTTTTGAACGTGACAGGCCAGTCGCTCAGGCCTATGTGTTGGGTTATTGATGGAGACATGAGAGTAAATGGCATTGACGTACTGATGAGATAAACGTAGATGAACCTATAATTATGGTGGGCAGTTTTTGAGATATAGGAAGACAGCAATGAGCTGAAGGATAAAAATAATGAGAAAGAGGGTACTGAGGAGTTGGGTGTGGCTGAAAAGGTCAAAGAAACGCGTAAGATCGAACAGTCTGCAGGGTTGGATAGGCATATTGGCATGTGAAGTGGACCCATGAAAATGTAGCTTTGGAGATCTGCTTTTGCTTGCTTGCTGCTCGTGACACATTGCTCGCCTGCAAAACAGTAACACTTTGGGGAAAGTGACAGTACTGTCAAAAACATATCATAATTATCAAATGGTGGGACGGACGGGACTGCTCTGAGATTTGATTGTGGGATTGAAGCCAGAGCTAACCCAACAAAACAACAAAAGACATAAGTTCCTCAAAACTAGCCGTAAGATTTGTGTCATCAGATTGCCCAAACGCAAACACAGATCACTCGGGTTGGCTAGCTCCAAAACTACTGGGATTTTCATCCACTTCATCCTTATTCGACATCATTACTGTTAATATTTATATTGTTGATGGAGCAAACACAAAAATGGAACGGCTAGAGATTGCACTCTTTTCATCTCATTGATCACCATAGCTCTTTCCAGCTATGATTGGAAAATACCAAGCGGATTTTAGGATTGATGTTCCTTTTCACATGGCATCTCTCCCTCCGAGTTCGTAGCTATATACAACTCTATAGTCTAGCTTGTTAGAACAATTTGGATTAAATATCAATGTAGTCCATTGATGTTCATAAAGGTTTATAGACACACAAGCATAGAGGTTTATGTTCTTACTAATTATAAAAAATATGTATCCCAATTAAATGATTAGATTAAATACCGAGCCTAATTATATTAAGTGCTGGTATGGGTTGCCTTTCGGGCATATATAGAAACTCATGGGACTATTGTTAATAAAGATGGACTTGATTAGCAATTGGCCTCCCTAGGCATACGTTTATCAGAAAACAGTCACATTAAATACAGATTGTCGTTCTTCTTTGGGCTTTGTCATTGCTCTCTGGAGGATTGTGCACAGAGTGCCTACAAGATTCACTCCTTCCATCCCGGACCTATAGATTCTGCTATTAAAGACACACTTCCATTGCGTATATTCTATTATTATTCATTAGATTGAATTTAGATCTTGGTTCCATAAGCATAAAACTAGCAACTGGTAGCGGAGCCCGAAAATTTGATTTAATGAAACTATGTGTATTTTGATAATTTTTGTTTTTATCAAAATTATATCTCTATTCGTTTTGGCTAACGATTCATATAAGGTTTTGATTTTGAGAAAAACAACAAAAATACAAATTTTGTGGAAAATTTTTTTTACTCACATTGGTGGCACAACCAGGCAAATGTTGGGCTAACACCAGGCGAACTTGCCTGGACTTGCACCACGCGAGCCATCGAGGCTCACACCACATGAGCCACCAGGGGCTCGCACCTAGGCAAGCCTGTCGGGGCTTGCACCCACTTGCATTAGGGCGAGCAGGTGGCTCGTTTTACCCTCAGGTGAGCATGACTTCTAGCCACCAGATATGGCGGCTGGTTGGTTGTGTGGTGAAGGCTGGCGGCTAGGTGGCTGGTTGGGGAATGGCTAGCGGCTATGGTTTCATCATATTGAAACCTTAGGTGTAAGTACTCAAACCCAATCTATAAGGACCCTTACCGCTGTGAAACCCGAATAAACCCACGTAAGGTCCTATTCTAATCCCACAAGGCTCAAGTCAACTAGTTAATAATTTTCATTAGTTATTTAGGTTCCTTTTAAGGTTGGAGCATGCAATTTCATTTCTGGCATAAACGGAGTGAAAGGAAACTTCAGCGGAAGACTTTCATAAATGCAAAATCAATTGAGACATAACAAACAAGTCCTAAGGGAATCTCAATCAGCAAACATTTGCTCATGTCAATATGCGAAAATAAGAATAGTAATCGAAAAGCCAAAAACAAAACATAAATGTGATATGCAATCATCTCGTAGTGTAGTCTTGATCTCACACCTCGGTACCGCTAGCAAAATATAAACCTATGCCTGAAAAAGGAGGAAAACAACAGAATGAGATTACAAGATTCTTAGTAGGGTCGCAACATTATAAGATCTACGAAAACCTAAACAAACATCTCCTGAACCACTTATATAGATCGCATATATACAATAAGCCCAAAACAAATCAGTAAACAAACACAACATTATATTGGAGCCGATTTTATCAAAGTAATGGGGTGGACTAAAAGCACTTCGTAAGCAACCATCACAAGACGAAAACTAGAAGCACACAGGCAGTTTAGTATATTATAAGATTTGCAAAAGCAAACAATTATCCTCTACTGCTTGCATTGTCCAAGATTGTGCTGCAAGAAGGGAAAATAGTTAGCAAACAATTTATAGAAAGCCTTCTTACATCCCTATACCCAACCCAAGGGCATCTTGCCACACAAAGGACAAGATATTCCTTTGCCTTTATCACAAGAATCAGAAACACTTAAACAATCATAAGACAAAGACAACACAATACTAAGTATGTAATACAAAATTAGAAAATCAAAGGACATCCTACGATCCTTACCAATCTCACTCACCAAAACCTACCAAAACCAACGATCCGGATGCAGCAATAACCTCCCTCTGAATGCGTGATGTGTTGGCCAAGAACCCAACAAGTATCAACCTAATGATTCAATCATTTTTAAAGTTCAAATTTCGGCAATATTATGGTTATATGGCATAAATTGCGATTTCACAAATAACAAGGGTATATGTTGCGATTTTGTAATATTAAATGGGAACAGGTGTCAGATATTCATACGAATAAGATAAACAAGATCCAGAAGCATCAGAAATGGGAAGAGGAAAATTGACACAGACATAGGCATAGACAATCTTAACAACAAATTAATAAATAACTATTAACTTTCTGAATGTGAATTCAAGCAAGGAAGATACAACACGAAGAGAGGAATCCACCAAGTTATCACACACAACAATCTGACAAGGGAGGAAGAATTTCGACAATGGTAGGGAAGAAGGAAGGTTTCGGCCACACAAGGAAGAAAGGAGGAGAACTTGTGTTTGTGAAGAAACAAAAAGAGAATGAGAGTATGAGAAACAAGGGGTGGTTGACCTCTCTTTATATAGGTATCTAACGAGGTTTAGTTAAGAGATAATTCCATAGTATTAAGCTTTAAAAGGATAGGATAAGCTTTAAAGGATAATCCTTCTAGAAGATTCCACTAAAATATAATTTTATTAAAAGATAATTATACTAAAAGATATTGGAGATTTAAAAGAAAGAAATATCTAATACTTTGGATAATAGGGATTTACACTAAAGATAATTAAAAATACCTGAATAAATAATAGGAAAAAAGAAAATAAATATTTAGGGTCATCACGTATTCATTTCTTCAAGGGAAAAATGGTTATTTCAGTTGCACCAGTCCCTAGGTGTTATTTCTGACTCATGGACTTCTACTTATATTGATTTTTGAATAATGTAGAAATATAAACTCAAATAACATTGGCACATAAGGAAATGTTCAATCTTGATTTTGGTTATATGCTCAAAACTCCATCTTTGAGTTATATTCTACAGTTTTGAACATAAGGTATTTGGACTAAAATTTGAAAAAATTAGTCTAAATTTTATTTTCATATTTTTTTGAAACATACATAATTTTTGTTAGATATTTTATGATATTTTATGCGAGTCGTTATCTGCTCAAAGGAAGATGTTATTGTTGGAAAAAAATATAATAATCATAAGAGAAGTTAGGCTGTATTGATAATTTATTTTTGTTTGTTCAAAGGATTAGACAAATTTTTGGGTAATGCCAATATTAATGCCTAGTTATCAACATAGGAAAATTATTGTCACCTAACTTTCTGTTCAAAGACTAGACTCTATGTCACATTGATTTTCTTATGATTTTGTTGTGAATTATTATTTCAAAATTTTGAAATATTTTAATGATTTCTTTCACAAATTACTCTTTTTTCTTTGTTTTCCAGTGAATTTGGTTATCTTCACTGATGACATTCTTGAACTAGATAGGGCAAACTTTAAAAATTAAAAACAGAGTATTCTGTATTTTCTTACATTTAAAGATAACGATTTGGCACTAAGGGAACCACATCCAAAAGAGCTTACATATGATAGTACTTCTGAGGAAAAGAAGGAATTGACTAAATGGGAAAAGTCAAATTAACTAAGTTTGTTGATGATTAAGGGCACAATTCTAGAAAAAATTCTCATATCTATATTAGATGATATTAATGCATATGAGTTCCTTGAACTATTAGAAGAAAGCTTTCTTAAAAACGAAAAGAAAGAGACAATTGCACTTTTGCAGGAATTATTTTCCATGAAGTATAATAGTTCAGAAAGTTTAAAGGATTATGTTTCCGAGATAATTTATATAGTCTCAAAATTAAGGACACTGAAGTTAGATCTATCGGTTGATCTTTTGGTATACTTTATCCTAATGTTCTTATCTTATCTATTAAAAAATTTTGAGAAGAGTTATAACTGCTAAAAGGATAAATAGATAGCTAATTAGCTTATTTCAAATTTAATCCAGAAATAGGAAAAATTGAGACCTAAAAGAAAGAGAAAAGGAAGTGAGAGACAAATAGGCCCATTACAAACAAACTAACGCTCTATATTAGAGCAAAAGATTGGAAAGTGTCTGTTTTGTGGAGAGAGTTCTTATTTCAGAAGTAAATTTGCTCAATATGCCAGGTATCTTGCTTGGCATACAAAGAAAGGTATGCCTCTTACTATTGTTTGTTAAAGGATTATATTTTGTTTCAGTGCTAAATATGCTTTGCAGGGTTACCAATACCGGTCAAATGATGACTACTCACTAATACGGGATGACGGTCCTGCTGAAGCTCAAGTTATAGAAATTTTAGAATTTGAGACATTATTTAACATTTTCTATAGGGATTTCAGCCATTATGCATGTATTGAATAATAAAAGAAAATTTTTGTTCATTTGAATTCAGATATTTTGTCTCTCTTATTCTAAAGTAGTGATTTTTAGATATTTACTTCTATTACAAGAAATGACCACTTCACATAAAACCTTGCATTTTGGTCATGGCACAACATGAAATTAACTCTTTAGATTCCTAATGATTATCACAATTTAGAAATGCACTTGATATACTAACTTTAGTTATTTTAGATAAGTGTATAACAAACAAGACGAGAAAATAAAAGTAATTAAAAGATTACTTTTATTATAGAGAAGTTTTCTTAATGAAAAAATATTTTTAATAAGATTAAAAGTTAGTCTTATTTTTAAATTATTTTTACCATTAAAAGGATATTAAAGAGTTTTTCTCTTAAATGTTATTTGGTACTATTAATCCAAAATTTGGATAATTATTTATGTATTATAACCAAAAGATATTAACTTTAAATCTAAAATAAATGGTTTGCACAATAAAGAATTGTATATGAGAAACTAAGTGAATATCCCATCAGATCATTTGTTTTTATCAAAGATAATTTCAGACAATGATCATGAGTTCTGTGGAATTTTATGTGGATGATATTTTTCTCGTTAATAAGCAATGTAGGTATGATACAGGAATTCAAGAAGTTTAGGAATTAAATTTTGAATATAACATTAGGTATGATACAGGGCACATTATCAATTGTTACAAAAAAAATAGCATTCGAAAGCTATATGTTGTTGAATTATTGTAATTTATAGATTTTGGAGAATGTGTAATATAGTTAGTGTATGTAATTGATATTTTTAATGTATATTCGGTAGTGCTGTTAATTTTACTATATTTTTTTTGTCAATATAAAGCATAAACACAAATTTAAAATGATAATGTTATTTTTCTTGTTGGCTGAAATATCATACGATGTAGTAATTTATATAATTAGAGAATCTCTAAAAATAGTCAGAATCTCTAAATATTTCGAGATAGAGGGGCCTCTTGAGAGGATGCTCTTATGACCGATTCTCCAATTTCTTACAAATATAGTGTCTTTGTCCAAACAACTTAGCTTTTATATAAAAAAATTATTTATTTACTTATTAATTATTAAAATAATTTTATAAATATTTATAAATTTTAAAAATTTATAATAAATAGAATATTATAAATATTTATTTATTTATTATTAAAATAATTTCAAAAATATTTATAAATTTCAAAAATTCATAATAAATATTAATCCAAAAATTATGAAATT
The DNA here is from genome assembly GCA_019739055.1 of Passiflora organensis. Taxonomy (NCBI): domain Eukaryota; kingdom Viridiplantae; phylum Streptophyta; class Magnoliopsida; order Malpighiales; family Passifloraceae; genus Passiflora; species Passiflora organensis. The sequence goes on along the minus strand of JAEPBF010000187.1, from coordinate 1,972,320 downwards.
CTTATAAAAATTTTAAAAAATGAGATAACTCTATTTTTCTGATCAACGAATATCTAATTAAAAATAAAATATTATTCAAGGTAATATAAAAATTAATTAATATTTTTAAATCATGAAAATTGTATCAAACTTAATAATCATTTAAATCTTATTATAAAACGTTATTATACTGCCAAGATAAGGTAGAATAATAACGTATGTTTACCCCCACACATATGTTTATTAATTTATCAAATTAATAATAACGTTATCATTTTATTAATTTTATTATAAAACATAAAATTTAAAAAATTATCAAATTACCCCCACACATATGTTTACGTATGACATAGTTGATAGCGAAGATAAGGCTCATCCTTTTTTAAAGAGAAATAGAGATGCATATTGTTAATGCCAACATCTCTAATATTGAGGAAATGGAGGAGATCCGTATAAGGATCCAAACTCAACTTGATAGGACTCTTACCGCCGTGAAACTCAAATAAGTCATCGCAATCTATTTGAATCCCTCAAGGCTTAACTCACTAAATTGTTAATTTTATTGGTTGATTCATATGCTATTTAAAGGTTGGAGCATGTTTATACATTAATGAATTTTTGACTTATACGGAGTGAAAGAAAATATCAGCGGAAGATTTACATTAACACTGAAAACAAGTGGAAACGTAACACAAAATTCCCTTAGGAATCTCAAAACATTAACCAATAATATCATGCATATTTCAGAAGCAAAAAAAAAAGAGGAAGAGAGATTGAAAAGCCAGAATGCAAATCCACACAAGTTCAAAGACATGGCATGCGCATTCAATAGGAAAGGGGTGCCAATGAAGTGCAAATTTGTCTTGTCGTGCAGCCTTGATCTCACACCTTTGGTACCAACAACAAAGCACATACCTAAGCCTGCAAAGGGGGAGAAAGGAAGGAATGAGATTACAATAATCTTAGTAGAGTTACAGCATCATAAGTCTTAAGAATTCCCAATCAAATATCTCTAAATAACCAAAAGATCAACAACTGAAATTAGCTAAGATATTTAATTAATACCGCAAGCATGAATTACACATAATAGGGGACGAAATCATCACAAGCACACATAATCATATAGGGTAGGCCGAAATTGGTAGAAAACAATGGGAAGGATTGAAAGCACTTTTCATTCAGAAGCACATAGGCAGCCTATAACATAATCTGATTTTCGAAACCAAGGTTTGTCCCCATCTGCCCAAGTTGTCCAAGGCTATACTGCAAAAAAGGTAATACGGTTAGACAATCAATATTACAACAAGCCTTTTAGTTATCTCCGACCTCTAGACTTTAACTGGCTTAGGAGCACTCTTGTAGCTACACATATAAGTCATCCTGCCACACAGAAATAGGGCATCTTGACGTCCAGACTCAAATTGGCCTGCAAGGCATCCTGACGTCCAGACTTGAACCGACCGACAAGGCATCTAGCGAGCTCTTGTTGGGAATAACCACTCATAAACCTTCTGATTCGGTAAGCATCTCCTCTCTGCCTAGGAGCAACAACCCTTATCTCGCATGGCTAGCGACAAAAAGGATCCTTCAAACAAAGCTCAAACAAGGCACATACACGCATACACACATAATACACGCATATACACAAATCACAACAAAGGATCCTCAACCAAATCATAATACAATCATAAATCATTAACCATATCATAGTTGTATGTATGTCCTTTTAATTTCCGAGATTATCCCAAAGATAAATAACCCAATTGCGCAATCAATTCAAAGATAACCAAACCGAAATCAACAACAAATCAAACATATAATCAAGGGTAACCAAAGGAACCGATGAGGCATAGATCCTACCTCTCACATGTCTAAATCAGATACAATCTTTTGTCTTTCCAATAAGATCAGAATCTCTTAAACTATCACAAGGCAAAGACAACACAATACTAAACTATAAGATACTTAATTAAAAACCAAAGGCATTGGAAATCCTTACCAATTAACATACCAAAATCCAGGGATCCGGATGCACCAATATCTTTCCCCTGAATGTGTGATGTGATGGCCAAAAACTCAGCAAGAAATTACCTGATTATTCACCATAATTCACCATGAAAATTTCAGCAATATTTAAGGCTTAATAGGGTATATGTGATTTCAACATTAGAAAAGTTAGGGGTTGCAATTTCATGAAATTAAGAAAGGAATATGTGCCAATTACTCAAACGATTAAAAGTAACAAGATCTGAAACCAATAGACAAGTCAATTGATCAAATTTTGACATACATAGGGTTAGGAATAGGGCATGCCGATTTCTTCAATAAGGAAAATACAAGGGCTGAATTCATCATAACATAACAAGGATAGGTACCAAACAGTTAAATGATGAAGATGAATAGAAACAGAAACCAACACGGAGGAATCAGAAGAAATTCGGCTCAGAACCCTAGAAATTGCAGTAACAAAATTAAAAGGGAAACACTAACCTTTTGATTGTGAAACTAAGATAATAAGATGCAAAATGAAAATAAGATTCAAACAAGCTATCACACGCAGAAATTTGATGAAGGATGATCAATTTCAGCTAGGGTTTAGGGAGAAGAAATTTCGGCCGATAAGGAGAGGGCGAGAGTTTGTTTTTGTGGGAAAAAGAGAGAATGATTGTGTGCTGATAGGGTGGCCAGCCATGTTAATTTATAGGGTCTTAAGGAGGTTTAATTAAGAGATAATTCCCTACTTTTAAGCTTATACAGATAAGATATGATTAAAAAATAATTCTATTAAAAAAGTAATTCTATTTAAAAGGAAGAATTATCTAATATTTTGGATAATAATGGATAAAAATTAAGGATAATAAAAATACCAGAATTAAAATACAAAATATTCAGCAATAACCATTTTAGGCCATCACACATTTACTTTTTCAAAGACAAATCATTTCAGCTGCCTCAGTTCCTGGACTTCCTGAACATCTATACTATGGAGGATCAGGGTCTCATAATCAGTGTGGGGAGGCCAACCCAATGTGCTCTTGCGCCTAATAAGAAGAGCATGAAGATCGTCAAAGATCATCTGTCATATCTTGAGGCAAGGATTACTCAGTTAGAGATTAAGGTTGCTAATGATAATGATAAGTTTGAGGAACATACCCAACGCATAAACGAGTGTGAGTTAGGTGACATGAATGAGATTTGTGAAAAGATGCAAGGCATCCTCATAGCTATGAACTGTAGGAGGCAAGAGTTGAATGATTTTAAGATAAATCTTATTGTTGAGATTATTCCTTTTAAGAATGATTTGGATGAAAATAGGAAGGATTGTAAGAGGGCAATGATTTGAGCCCAAGGTGAAGCTAGATATCTCTAAGCTAAAGTTATTTGGTGGGACGAGAAATATCAAGGAAGTCGATAACTTCCTTTTCTCCATGGAATTATACTTTGGGTAGGCATATAGATTGATTAATTAAGAATCCTGATAAATTATAAGATTGATTAAATCCAAAATTAATTAGTTTAAACTTATTAAGGGTCATAATTTATGGTTCATCATAATTTTATTTAATGATTGATTATATTTAACCATGTGACTATACATTTAAGATTTTTTTATCATAAAAATTATTATTCTAAAAAATCTCAACATTGCATTATATAATTTCCACTAGTATTAATTAATTTTTTCTAGAGTTTAATCTATCTTTTCTAATTTAATAATTTACTTATTTTACTTATTAAACTAAATTTGATTTATTTTATTTATAATTTCAATAATTGCACTATTGTTATGAAGTTGAATGTCTGTTACTTTTAATTCAATGGATATTCAAAGGGAACTAATATGAATAAAACACTTGATGAATATCCATTGAACTCTTTTCAGGAGTTGTATCTTTAACAACAGATATATTCTTTCTAAGAGATATAAATGGTATCTTTTAGAACCTATAAATACGTATATTATAACGTTATTTGTGATATTCTACATTATTATGAATACTGAATAAGAACTTTTTTTATTTTCTCCTTATATCTTTGTATATCTATCATTTATCTTTCTTTCATCCTTTATTTATATTATATTATCAGCATGATTCTTTAGCAAAAATCATATCTGCATCTCACCCTCTCACTATATGAAGGTCTTGGATAGCTTATGGTTGCAATCTTGAAATATATTGTTAAGGCTTATGCATCAACAAAGATCTGATGAGGAATTATCAAATCTCACACTTGAGAAGTCACCTCATATCGTTTTAAAAAAAAAGAGATAAATTTTCTTTTATTTAATAAATTTATTATATATTTTTAATTTTTTTATATTACTACTTAGTATACATGTTATGTATACATATGCATATGAAATTAATTGGTATTAAGGTAAGATTTTTTATATTATACAAATCTAAATTAGGATTGTGCATACTTATATTTTGATAGTAAAATTATATATGTAATTTCATATATAATATAAGATAAATAATAATTTTTAGTTAGGAACATAACATGTCATAATTCAGTCATTATATAAAATAAGTTTGTATGCAATATTATTCCTTGTACAAAGCATGTTAGTAGTGCACCATAACTCTCTTTGGAAGGTTAATACTATACAAAATATATGATATTGTAGGCATTATAAGATAATTTTATTTTTATTTATTTATTTTAGTATAATATTATCTTATAATTATCATGGTACATGTTTTGCAGCGAATGATACAATACAATAGTAGTTATTTACGACTGTATGAATCTCATCCTAAAAATTAAGCATCATTCCCTGAAGTGAATGTGTTTTTATATTATATTCATGATTAAGGACAATGACAAAATATTAAATCTTCAATAAGGTTACAAAAGATGAGATAGTATGATTATAAAAAGATAGCATCACCGGTGGAACCATCCTGGTTATAAATTGATGTGTGATATATAAATAGATAAGCTATATCGATTATGATTGGAAAACTATAAGTTATTTTATAATACATAAGCTTTCGAATGTTGTTGTACAAATACATATTAAGAACAAGGTCTTTCTTTGTTAAATATGATATCAAATTAGGATGAAGTTGTGAACTACATATATTTAGTTTGGATGATATATCAACCAAAATATTCACATATATAAAGATAGTTACAACGCAAGTGACGTTTGTAAGACAACTTGTGATAAAAATAATTACAAGCCAACGTAAGCATCTTGATAAATCAATATCAATAATATGGATATAACTATGAGTATATCAATGTTTTGGACCTTTGTTAGTTATCGCACGCTTGTTATAATGCATTTGACATACAATAAGCTTATTCGCATCATGCTAATATATCATTACCTCTCCTAAAATTAGTTTGTGGTCAGGAACCAAGTAAAACTCACTTAAGAATATTATATATGCGATAAGTAATGCAATTATCCACCACAATGCACAAAGATGGGTCCTCAAAGGAGGATATAAGTAAAATAATATTCCAACATTGAGGGGAAATAAGAAAAATAGCTTGAAAAGAAATCTCATGACGAGTTATTATTATTATGATCCTTATTATAATTTATGAACTTAAAGTTCATAAGATAAACTCATTGATAATATATCATTGTCAGATGATTTTTCTGACCTTAAAAGAATTGAGTTCTAGCTATATTGCTTCAATATAAGATGATGTTGCAAGAGATAATATTATATATGAATTTGGTACACGTTCGAAACGTGAGTTACCAATCGGTTCTAAAGATATTAAAATCTTATAAAATGAACAAATATTTATGATGATCTGAAAGAAAATAAATTTGAAATATTTCATTGACATTATTAATTTTTGAAAGTGATTCATAAAAAATAAAGAGATTTTGATAAATTATGTCAATGTGAAAAAAAGATAGAACCAAGATTAAATGTCAACGATATAACTTAAGAGTTCTACATCATGAGGATCTTGATTAAACTCTATGAGGTAGTATAAACCATAAATAATTGATCAATTTAAAAAGACGTTTATAATTGATTTGCAACATAAGTATTGTTAGACTTGTGGTCCATATATTAATTTGTGTGAAAATGGTGATATATAAATTGATAGTTGTGCGAAAATGAGATAAATCATATGATAATGAAAACGGCTTATCACACAAGTTTTTACACAAATGATTATTCCGGAGAGAAATATCTCATTGTGATGATGGATGAATAATGTTACAATATATGATAAATCTGACAGTGAATATATATTTTAAATGTCTTATCTATGAAAATCCATTATGGATATATATTACAAAAGGTAATGATTGAATTTTCCGGAAAGTTATATTATATCAAGCTAAATGAAGCTTGTATTTATCAAAACATTCATAATGTATGTTTTTTTATAAAAATATCAAGATCTAAATTTGGTATGGTTGCTAATCATCATGAAAAGATGAAATTATTGAAATTCTTGTAGAGTAATAAAAAATCATGGATTATATAAAGACCATTTTATTTGAGTTTTTGTAAATTAGTACTGTTCGATAAGAATGCTATAAAAATTTATGAATAAAATTTATCTATCACAATTATCCTACTATGATATTATATATAAATCTTGATAGAAAATATAATCAAGACTTATGTTTGACATAATGGTTATATATATATAAACATATTACATATCTAATAATAGTAACATTTGAGATATTGGTTGATTTCAAAATGATAATATCGTAGTAAAAAATATGCATTGCATTCTTTTTTTTCTTTATCAAGATTTTTCCTACCTGGTTTTTGTTGATAAAATTTTTAAGGAGGCAATACTTTGATTGCATACTTATATATATTCGAGAAAATATTATTTAAAAGATTTAAAAGGATAGTTGAATCTGGAAAATATAAATTATACTCTTTTTCTCTTCACTAGTTTTTTTTATTGGATTTTCTTGATAAGGTTTTTAATGAGACAATATTTCACTATTATATTTTAAAATTAAGAATAATATACTCTTTTTCTTTTGCTAGGATTTTTGTCATAGGGTTTTTCCATAAGGTTTTAACTAGGCATTTAGTCTAATAGATATTCAAAGTAGAATGTTATTAAATTGAATGTCTGTTACTTTTAATTTAATAGATATTTAAGGGAAAGTAATCTGAATAAAACGTTTGATGAATATTCATTGAATTCAAGAATTGTATCTTTAGCAACGAATGTATTCCTTCCTATGAGATGTAAATAATAACCTTAAGTACCTGTAAATATTTATATCATAACGGTATCATGAATAAAAATCTTTTATTCTCTATTCATATCTTTGTATATCAATACTTTATCTTTTTTTCATCCTTTATTTACATTAACTATAATAATATATGTTTGGGAGAGACAGAAAAATAAAATCAAAATGGGTAGAAAGTAAAAAATAAATAAATAAATAAATAAATAGTAAGGCTAGCTCTGCTTCATCTCCTTTGACGGGTTCGGGGGATTTGGGGCTTTTCGATAGTTGAGGGTAGGGCTATTGTGGTAATTAAACCGAACAGAAGGTGTGGGTACTAGGAGGGAGGAGAGAACGAGGAGGAATCGACTCTTCGCTTCCATCTCAAAGCATCTCTAGTTCTCCACTAGTGTTATTTGAATTGCGTATTGAATCGAATCTGTACAGTATTATTATAGTGTCAAGACGGCGATCGGCTGCCTGCGTTAGATCCTACTTGGTGAGATCCCGTCCTCCGTAATCCCGTCAGGTGAATCTCTAATTGATTTTGTTTCTTTAAAGTCTCTCGTGATTGTGTTTGATTTTTTCTTAACTGAGACCCTTTTAGTAGAATATATATATTCTGGGATTTTCTTTTCTCTTATTTTGTTTACATCGAATTATATGACTCCCCTTTGCTATACAACATAAACGGGGTTGAATGCCTCCACCTCCTGTTTTCACTCATCTCCACCCTCTCGTCATTTGAGCTTTCATCGGGGGTTCTGGTGGATTTGCTCTATGGAGCAAGTTGCGGCTTGTTAAAAAATTCAAAAATGGGCGAGAGCTCGTGGTGGTAACTTGGCGAATTGATCGTCATCATTGAGAGTGGTATTGGCACACACCAATGTTTCAATTGAATATCATTTTGCCTTTCGAGTGATCCCTTCTAAGTGTGCGCTAGTATTCAACAAGCTGTTTGATGAAAAAGTCAATGAAAAAAAGACGTTCCTTTGGTTTCTTCATTTATGTAACCACAGAAATTTTATATGGATGGTGTTTCTAACTTAGAATTTTATGACTTTTGCTGCATCGAATCTGAGGGCATATACTGTAGTTTTGTGCTGGAATCTTGTGTTTGTTTCTGAAAATTGTGTGACTTCTTGAACAGTGCAACGCTCAATTTTTAAGGCGTAATGGAGTTATTAATTGGATTATATATAATTGGCATTGCTATTTCCAACTCAAACGTGTTGCTTGGATTTTGTAGGTGTTCTTTCTGCATATTGCTCAAGGCAACATGGTAACTTTTACTCTGTTGTCATATTAATATGAAATGGATCTTTTAGAGTGCTCTGTGAGTTTTACAAGTTGCAGTCGCATTGATGCTTACTTCTCACATCTCTCACAGAACTATCTCATTGGAGCTTTCAAGCCTGCGTGTAATATCTCTATCACTTTTTCTGATGGAAAGAATAGGAAACAGGTACCTAAATATTTTTTTGTCAGTTTTTTGTTAAACCAACTTGTATAGTAAATGATGGAGGAGGCGAAAAAAATGATACATCAGAGACACCATAATACAGTTTAACTTGCATACTCTTTTTAGTGGCATACTTGAAACATAAAGCAATAATGTGTGGGTTTCTATTTGATATTACTTTGTTGATGCTAGTTATGATTGATGTTTTCAAGCAGGTTCCGATGAAGAAAGAAAATGGTCAAACAGTGACGGTCCCACTTTTCCAGAGTCAAGAAAATATTTCCGGAAAGGTTAGTGAATGTTGAGGTAATGGTGTCCATGTTCAATCTCAGCACTCTAAAGATTTTCCTGCTTCATTTAATTTTAGATCTCAATAGAACCGCTTCAAGGGAAGAAGGTGGAACACAATGGTGTTAAAGTTGAGCTCCTTGGCCAGATAGGTAAGTTTTTTAGTTGCTGTTCATGTGACAAAACACAAAGGAAAAAGAAGTTAACACATAGAATCTAGATTGTAAAATTTACTGTCTTATTGCTTTGATATCCTTGCGTAGCTGAATTGTGGAGCATTGATGTAACTATAGAGTTTTCTAAGTTATGAAGCTCATGAATTCTGTGGTTCAGGCTAGCATTATTGCTTATCATAAGCATTTATTTGGACTATGTAAGATATTCTTCTCATCATGGAACGCACTCATGACTTTGTGGTTCTGCATGCAAATTAAAGCCACCTATAAATGTTCCTTCTTTCTCAATTGAAGGAGCAACAATGATTTAACTGCCCACACTATTTTTGGGCTTCAGCAGTGCTGTTGTTGGGTAGACTGGAAGCGAATAATTTTGATTGCAGAAGTTGTCTTAAACTTTGTACTCTACATAATATTTAGTTTCTTAATTATTTTTAAAATATTTTTGAACATATTCCTTTTGAAAAAGTTATTATTGTTATTGAAATGATATAACCATTTTTTTTTTACTTTTTTCAGAAATATATTTTGATCGTGGCAATTTTTATGACTTCACTTCCCTTGGTAAGTACTGTACATGTCTATTTCACTGCTTCAACTAGAAGATTACCTGTGTTTAGCCCTGACTTTTTAAATGGTTGGACGTCATATATGCAGTTGTTCAATGAAATGTGGCTAGTTAACAATAGGATGTGCACTAGATCATTTCAAACTGGACAAACTAGGACTCCCTAGATGCTCTTTCTCACATATGTTGTCTTTATGATATTAGAGAAAATGTAATGGGTTTGATCCTAGTGGATGACCACAAGTTTAGGGCAGAATGAATGTGTAACATCTAGGGCTTTTAATTTGTTATTGAGTATCTTAGTCAGGCTCAGGTGTTTCATGGCTTGAAAATTTCCCCACTAGCTCCTCAGTTTGCCTACCAAATCACAAGCTTCTTCCTAATATCTTTTGTTTCGTTGCTAGCCTATTTTTCGTTAAATATTTATATTAAGAATAGAAATTTAGTTGGTGTAGGATTCTATTTGTTTATTTGGAGTCCATTTTGTTTAGCTGCTAACTTGAAATCTGGTTTGAATTGGCTGGTCTATTTCAAAATTCATACAAGATTTCCGCCAGGTTAAAAGTCTGATAACTACTTCAACTGATGTGACTTGGTTTGTAGGCATATGTTCATTCAACTTATTGTGCTTGTTATTACTCCATTTTTTAAATGTTTGTACTTGCTTTATATATGCGTTTAGCCAGTCTTATAATGTTTTATACTTCTCTGCTTCATCATTTACTTGATGGTTTTAAGATGTTGAAAACATATTTTTATGTCCAGACATCTGTATGTTGTTAACATTTTATGTCTGGGATACAGTGTTAACATAGACCTGATTTGCTACACATTCCTTTAAAATGCAACGTTGTTGCTTGGCCTGTTCAACCTCCCATTGGATTTCTGTTGAACATACAACCATTTGCCATATGTGACCAGTTGCTAAAATATTGTTTAATCCTTTATAAAATGTGCTGAAGGCAATAATGAAATTAGTTTCAAAGTCGTTGCTGTTTTTGCCCCATTAGACCTAACAATTTTTATTATATCCTTCCAATACTAGATGATAATTTGAAGCTTTTGTTTTATCGTCTGGTGATTGTTTCTACTTTATTTTCACGATGCTGCTTTTTCTTGCTTACAGTGCGTGAACTGGATGTTCCTGGGGAGATCTATGAAAGAAAAACATATCCATTTGAGTTTTCTACAGTTGAAATGCCTTACGAGACATATAATGGTGTGAATGTGAGGCTAAGGTATACTGTCTTAGTCTTAAGATTTCAAGATAATGCGTGTTTGCCTTTTTTTGGTGTTGTTAATTTCTAATGTTGCACAATATTGGCTATGAAAATAATTTCTAGTTCAGCTGAGTTTAAAACCTACCAATCGCTTTTAGATTTTCTTTTCCATAAATTCTGCATCTCTGGCCTTAGAAAAATTACCAACTTGACCCTTGGCTCAAGGGTTAATTTTTGTTTATTTACTAAAATCTCCCTGTGAGGGGAGAGGGCTGATTTAAAGCTTCGTAATAAAGTGTTGAGTCTCACTGTTCTAATACATCATTCCTAGTCTGAAACGGCTCCTACTTGTATTAAAGTATGAATTACTGTTTAAGTTGCTATTAAACTGTCTTTAAGAAATAAAGGATTGTGCTATGTAAAAAGTTTGATTAATGGCATAGTAGAATACTTATTTTTGTATTAGTCTCCTTTGTATTAGAAGAAAAGGCATAGATTTTGCCATGATATAAATCTTTCATCCTAATAACTCTCTCACTTGTTCGTTACAGGTATGTCCTGAAGGTGACTGTCAGTCGTGGTTATGCTGGAAGCATTATTGAATACCAGGATTTTGTGGTAATGTTTTATTAGTCTAATGCACATGAAATGCAAGGTACTTATGTACTTACCAATATTTATGAGTACTGTTGGCTGTGTTTTGAAAAATTGGGCAAGCCAAAGCCGACTGCTCCATTTTATTAGTTTAACAAAATCCAGATAAATGGATATCCTTTAGGAGATTAATAATCCTTGCTACATATGGATAAGATAATTTCCCTGAACATCTTTACTGTCAACTCAACAACAGCTGCTGAATATTCCATTTGAAATTAATCAATTGTTGCATGATGTTTGGTAATGTAAAGTATAACATTCCTTTATTTTTTATCAGGTTCGTAACTATTCTCCCCCTCCGCCAATCAACAACAGCATCAAGGTAAGTCAAAAAATTGTGTCAGGAGTTTGTCATGCTGGCATTTCACAGCTAATCAGTGACGCTGAGTTTGAATTTTTAGAATTTACAGGAGACTTAAACTGCTAGAAACATCAAATGTGTAATGTTCAAATCAACCTGCAATTTATTTATTTTTTGTTTTAATCATTTTGGGTCTTGTTCTGTGTAGATGGAAGTTGGAATTGAAGATTGTCTACACATCGAGTTTGAGTACAACAAAAGCAAGTAAGTCAACAAAATGGTGAATGGGAATGACTTATTGTTGTCTCCATTTCTTTTTCTTATTGCTCCCTAGTTTTTAGAGTTGTAGTTTCTCTTTTGCTTTGATTAATGTATTGGATTTCCAATGCCTCTAGTGCAAGTTCACGTGTTTTTGTTACACCTTAAGTGGCATGTAGATTTTGATTCCAGTTCCTTCTTTGTTTTATGCAGGTATCATCTAAAAGATGTGATAATCGGCAAGATATATTTTCTTCTTGTGAGAATCAAGATAAAGAATATGGATCTTGAGATCAGACGCCGAGAATCGACAGGATCGGGTGCCAATACTCATGTAGAAACGGAGACACTTGCTAAATTTGAGTTGATGGATGGGGCTCCAGTCAGAGGTAAGTTCAACTTTCTTGTGCTAGGTTTTTGCATTAGCCCACAAACATTTGGAGACAGCAATTAACAGCAATACGCTGGGATCGTGCTTTCATACAAATTACCTTGAAACACAGTGTAGCTAACAAAGTGGAAGTCACTGAGTGCTTCAAGTTGGCTGCAGATTCATTTGTTATTTTGAAGTAAATTTTAGAATATAATGATGGCTTGCTAACAAGCGAGAATTTGTTGTCACAGGTGAATCAATCCCAATTAGACTCTTTCTTAGCCCTTACGAACTGACACCAACACATCGGAATATTAACAACAAGTTCAGTGTGAAGTACTATTTGAACCTTGTTCTTGTTGATGAAGAGGATCGTCGCTACTTTAAGCAGCAGGAAATTACAATATATAGGCTGCAGGAGAATTCTTGATTCATATGCATATCATATTCATACTACAAACTGAACGTCCGTCCCTTTGGTGTTAGTCAGACTAGAAGAGACTTGTTGCCTTGTGATACATTGTATAGCCTTTAACATTTAGGAAAGATTTTTATTTTTATTTGTCAGACCAGAGCTAATTTTCACGAATCCGTGAGGAACAGGTGTTATATACTTTTGTGTGTTCATTAGTTTGTTTTGATCTTTTAATACATTGCTGCAATGATGTAAATGGGCATTTGGGTGTTGAGGGGACCCTTACCCTTTGTGGTTGTCGCCGTCTGATTTCAAAACTTTCCCTCTGAGTATTTGCCGTTATGATTTCCCATTTCAATAAATCCTAGGGCTTGTTTGTTCTCCCCAGTATGGCAGAAAAAGCTTCTGTTTTGGTGTCCTCCAATATTTTAATCCAAAAGGCTCCATCTTTAACTTTGAATATGAATCATTTTATTATGTTATTTTTTATTTAGGATATGAAATATTTTAATCTGTGTTGATATGTAATCATAAACACAAGATTTCTTTGGTTTCATTTTCTATAGTCGTCATAATATCTTAATATTATGTTTGCTAGTTGAAATTTATAGGATTCAATACAGTTTTTATTTCAAAATCAATTTTTACGTTTGGTGTGATAGTAAGATTAAAAATTATCAAATCAATAGTTTTAATCTATCAAGAATAGATGGAATGAGTATTTGACTACGACATTCTACTTACAAACTTATCTTGAAACGTCAAAATATTTTATAATTTTTTAACTAAACAAAATGACACGCATGCATGATAAAAAATAGGATTATAAGAATATGTACATTCGAAAGGTATTTAAAAACACAAAATATATTTGTTATCCTTAATATATGGATTACAAACATAGACATTTCAAGTAATACGATGATATCCAATTAATATAAGAAATCAAGATAATCCAACTCAAGAGAAGATAATATTCACCTATTAAGCATGCCTCCTAAGTGTCACAACAATCAAAATTATTTATTAATTTGGGATTGAGGGTAAATGAACAACTTGGTTATTTTACCATGAGTTTACGATGATTGGCTGTTGATTAATTTGGGACGTAGCCCGGGGACATCGATGAATTGATGTCTATTGTTTGGTATTGTCAGTTAGCTTCTTTGTACATGGTTTGGATATTCCAGGTGATGTTTGTCCAGTTATTTTTGGGTATGTGCATGCTTTTTCGTTCGCAAAGGTGGTGAGCCAACAGGTGAGAACCCAATAGTGGGTATGTGCATGCTTTTCCGAGTTGGATGAAGCTAAATTTTGATGGATCCAGATCAGGGAAGATTACGGCTTATTGAGGGAGATACAACAAGGAGTTCGGCAGGTAGAGGTCGAAGTGGATTGTTATGATGCAAGGTAATTGTTGACGATCTTCTTCTCAGCCACAGGGCTGGTATTCTGAGTGGGTGCATGGCAGGTTCGACAGCTTCCAGGAATTATAAGTTCTGTATATTTTTTGTGAGGCCAATCGGTGTGGATTGATTTCCTTGCAAAGTGTAGCCTATATTGTCAGGATGTAGTCCGCATTTTCTCTATTAGATTTCAATTGTTCACTGCTTGATGTAACATAACATTAATATTTTAATGCATTCTTATTCATACAAAAAAGTATCACAAGAATCATAGATTTCCATCTCTCTTTTTTTTTCTAAAGTTAATGCACACTAAAATAGATGACATGACGAGTATGAGCTTATAAAGCTAGAAATTGTTATACTATAATGAACACTCAAGATCTTCCACTCTCTTCGGGATTGGAGTCTAAAAAATATCCTGAATCGGAAGAAAATAAAAATAAACTTGTAGAGTCATGCATAACAATAGTAGTAAAAAAATAAAATTGTAATCCCAGGCATAGATCCTCTTCCAATACACAATTTTAGCTTTTCCTGACTCTTTCATAATCTCCCACCAATTCAATTTAAGCTTTTCCTACTACATTTCGACCTACACAAGCATCTGATTTGCAAACCGGTTCAGCAACTCAGCTCACCCAGGCCTGATTTATATATATTTTTTTAGCTTTTCCTACTAATCTTTCTCCAAAATTTAGATTGGAAGCCTGATATTTATATTCATACTGTTCATATCACATGCATATATATATACACACACACATTCACAATCAAATCAGCACAGTGGTCGAAAGGAACAACAACCAAATGTAAAGACAATGCAAGTTTCAAAACAACATAATCTATAAACCATTCTACATACATATCATGTTATGTTACATCAAAGCAGAGAGCTATCCTTATTTGTATCCACAAACAGTATGCACAGAATCTAGTATAACCTTCATTTGCCAAATCATATTATCGACCTGTGAAAGAATTGGCCCCGTTAATCAACTTGAACAGGAGCGCTGCTTACAAGCAGGCGTATTCAGGATTAACGGGGAAATAGCACCCTTCAGTCAAACAAGCAAAATGCTTCACACTTCCATCTCAACTTCCTCTAATACTACCATCTCTACCAACAAAACTACTGCATAAACAGAGCTAGACACTAGTTCTATGTTCAAATAAACCCAATCCAAGTGAGAAATTTAAAGGCACAAATATACAGAGCAAGCAGCTCTGGTTCTGTTTCAGGTTCTTTCTTGGCACTGTCTCACCCAAAACGGATTACAATACAAGATATGTCATCTTTACTCTTTCTTGCCAATGCCTCAGTTGTTAAGCGCTTGGCTGCTGCTCGAGGATCTTTAACTTTCTTCACTAAATCGATTGCTTCCTGATTCTTCATCACCTGAGAAACATGCTAATACAATTAATGTGAATGATTAATATAAAGGTAGCAGGGGTTGCAGGATGGCTGCTGGGAGTGTATTGTTAAGGGACTGAAAACTTTCCCAAGGTCATTTAATCTTACCCTCTTTGATTAAAGGTCTCTATAGTCCAGAAAAAAAAGAAAAAAAAAGAAAGCTTGATCACTCTTTAGAGTGTAACATGCAAAAAGAGGAGAAGGCTGAATTATATTCTAATCTATATAAACCAGGATGAACAGTTAACAGGAGAGTATCTCTCCATAGTTGTTTATGTTTTCCAGCCTAGATTTTGGGGTAACAACAACAGGTGTTATTTTTTCGTTCCAGATCAGAACTAGTAGTCACTTGGAGGGACACTTCGCAGGAGAAATTAAGTAAAGAGGCATCCAAAATTCATGTAGAGAATTAGCTCAAGCTGACGATTTGCCAGAAGAGCAACCATGAATAATGGTGAAGTGTGAGAAGACTTGTAATTAGCCTCACAGCTTGTATTGTTCCCAAAAGTATGCTAGTCAATCAAAAGAATTAAACACCAATTCAAGAAATGTGCAAGTCCCTTTTGCTATGCCTGTGAGGTGTAGTCGTAGTTAGCAAGGTAAAAGACAGCAACATCCCAACAACAATATCCACCTTAAGCTCACCATGAGAATGCCATTGTATCAAACCTCACATTTATACCACACAATTTCACCATTCGGATTTCTACTTCATAGGAAAACAATAATGCATCAGCACTGTCACTCTTTTAAGCTGACCTTGAGTTAGAGGTCTTGAATTCAGATTTAGAGTTAAACAGGTCAATCATTTGGGTTAGCATTATTAATTAGAGACCAAAGCAATTAATTAAAGGTTAATAACAGGAATAAAAGGAATGAAAGGAATGAAAGGAATGAAAGGAAAAAGGAAGAAAGACAGGAAACAGCTTTGGTGTTGTTTGAGGAACCATGCCAAAACACCATCCAAATTACAAATGTTAACTCATTATTAATTTATTATAAAGAATTTTTCTCCAGTAGTCATCCCACATTTAATCCCGTTGATGGAACTCTAATCTGCCAACTGACAGTTTTCTTAATTGTCACTGAATTTTGCATCAGTAATACTAATAGGTTTCACCAGCAGCAGGAGGAGAGTTTCCCAGAAAGAATGCTAAAGTAAAAGCACCGGGTAATCTATTCATGAATACAATTTGAATATCAGAAGGCTTCTCAAAGTAAGGATTCAACAAGAAAAAGGGAAAACCTGACCAAATATTCTTGTACAACATTTATATAATTTAGTGCCATATAGTACATGAATATTCCATCCCAGAACAACAGTATGCATTTGGACTCCACAAACTAGTCAATAATGCAGTAATGCATCTTGAATCCACTTACGGTTTTACCATCAGAAGTATCTTTGTTAAGCTATCCTCTGCATATGCAAGATAATCAAGCATATAACATGTCAACTTCACAATCCTCTTTGCAATGAAATAAGTGAATTCACACTGTGCTTTAGCTTTAGTAAGTTATCCCATTTAGCTATCATGTATCTATGTACGCTATCAATTTTATGAAATAACAACTAAGCTTTTCATGAAAATTCAGTAACAACTTTCTTTATTATTAATATGTTATCCCCAATCAATTTTGTTAGATAAAATCATCCATTCCAACAGATAAAATAAGTGTCATATTAATATTAACAAAGCATTATACATTCTAGAAGAAGGAAATAATTTAGTAAACATCTAAACCATTTGGAGGTTGAATTGGTAACTTCACCATGTAAATGAAAACAAGGAAATATCCACTGAAATGTGGTTAGATACCTAAATATATAGGCCACAAAAAGTTTCTAAGAACAAAATTTTGTTAGCAACAACAATGAATATCAGGTTTCAATGATTTCTGAGCTTGTAATATACATGCGCATGTAAGACATAACAAGAAAAAACTAGAATAAAAGAACAAGATGCATTCCTCATACTGTGAAATAGAATCCTGAGCCTTCAAGAAAGTGTATTTCAATGAGTATAACAAAATTAAAATGAGAGACGGTAATCAACAGTAATTAAAGACAGGGCATAGAATAGAATTAAATGCAGCAAGAACTACTGACCTTCCACAATCCATCACTGGCCAATATGACTAAATCAATCGTTGAGTCTATCGGTACATGCCTTATATGAGGTTCTGAACTTAAATGTGCTTTAAGGCTTTGATCTCCGAATGCTCGGGCAACGGCAAGCTGGCCATTAACCCTGGGAACATCCCCTGAAATGATACTTACCTTTTCAGTACAATTATAATCTACCATTAGCTATAACCAGTACAGACTTTAAAAACAAAATAGAAGTAGTTTCATTGATATTTACGTAGTGGAATAACGATGATTGACAAACTCAAACATTCGCAGCAAAATGGACAGCAAATAGAGCCATACAAACTGAAGAATAACTGAGATGTTACCAGGGAGTTTTGTGACAAATCCGCCGTGCTTTTCAATTCTTTTTCTTTCCATGTCCATGTGCGGGTCATGATCAACTGTAACTTGATTAGCACATCCTCTTTCACACACAACTGCTCGGGAGTCACCAACGTTTGCTACCCATAAATCTTTACCATCAATCACAATTGCTGTAACAGCAGTGGAACCCCCGGGCCCTAATTGCACAGAGTTTTGCAGAATGGAGTTATCTGTGGAGCGATAAGCATTCTTTATCGCTGTTTCAGGATCTCTCCAGAAATTAGGCTGCACCAAAAGAGAAAAAGGATGAATATAATCATCCAGTTCTCCACAACCAACTTTAGTGAATATGGAGGAACAACTATAACTTCCAAAGACTAACCAAAGTAAAAATTACAGACAAGAAATGACCTCCTCGAGTATGTTATCAAAAAGGTTGTCTCTCAAGTAACTCGCGACACTATCGCCAAGATGACCATCAAAGATTGCAAACAATCCAAGCTCGTGATCCTTGTTTCTCCTATACTCGGCAAAATGATAATCTTCCATATCGTGCCCAGACTTCCCTTCCACCAGGTGGAACCCATGGGACATCCTCTTACAGGAAGATTTACTTTTCCCCTTTCCAGAGTCTGGAGAGGGGGAATTCAGGCATGTAGCGCTCTGTCAGTAATCAATCAGCAGACAATCTTTCAATAAACATAGATTTTCTTAAAAAAAACAACATATTAACCAAACAGAACACATACACGGGTTCAATCATAACAACTAAAATCAATCAGCTAAAATAAACACATAAAAACACCATATAAACGGCATAACAGCCACGAACCTTAATCTTATCGAGGAGACCGGTCCGTCTGGCGGTGCGAGAAGCGCCAGCAACCGACTGTTCACTCATTTCAATCACTTAAAAAAGGAAACCTCAATCCTTACCTACGCTTCACATGCAACACAACACAACACAACACAACGCAGTTCCAACGCCAGCAGATTTAAAACAAAAAAGACACAACCTAATTTTACTATCTACTTGATCAGTTATTAGCCGCGACTGAAAACTGAACGATAACAGCTACCGAAACCATAAGCACGAGAAGATTCAAACAATAACCATTCCTCCTTCCCCTTGCTTGCACTTCCTGTTTTATGCCTGCACGCAGATATTGGTCAACGGAACAAGAGGGCGTTGACCGACCAAATCTCTATTCATATATAAATTCCGCTATCCTGTTTGTTTAAAATATTTATTCCATTTCCTCCCTTCTATCAAATCCACTCTCTTTTTCTCGTAAAAAAGCCTTCGTTGTGTTTGATAATTATTTTATTTTATTTTATTTTTTGTTGTCTATCATCTTTTTTATCACCCTCTTTTTCAATTCCGCGTTTTGCTTTAATTGCACATTGGCAGAATACGGGAATGTGAAAACTACGTGTCCTGCGTGGGCTCAAGGACGCACGCCCGCACACGTATCCCCAAACTTAAAGAAAATGTGGATTCGACTCAAATCTAAATCCACTTCACTAGACAATTTAGTCCAATGATTATACAATATTACATAAACACCATGCGAGGACTGAATTGTCAAGTGTGTTGTATTGTCCCGTCTAAGAACTGGGAAGGACGCAATCCAATTTATCTGAAACATGGAATATGAATAATATATTTTTTCCACCGTCATATTTTTTATATTTATTTATATATTTAAAATCCTAGAAATAAAATATAAAAGATGTATAATTATATATAGACTCCATATCTGTGTATATTGTGGTTTTAAGGCTTGGTGTTACTTCATGTGTGTATATTATGTCGAGTTTTTTCGTAAAAAAATAAATATTTTATTTAAAGAATAAAAAAAAATTCAAATTTATACTATTTTGTAAGAGTTTTGGGAAAAAAATTTCTGAGTAAAATCCTTGTATGATTTTCTCGGGAATTTCACATTGGTGAGGATCATACTTACCCTGATAAAGTCCTCACAAAAATAGACTTAATAAATCCTTTAATGCAAATATATTAGTGAGCTGCTTGTTATGAAGGATTTAGACTTTTTAGAATATTCATCACAACCTAAGATAAGCGCATAAGCTTTGACAGACAATTTTTATAGTGGAATTCGCAATATTATGAATATTATATGTGATATTAGAATTCCAACCCAAATTTATGAAATTCAAGAGTTTCTATGTAAAAATTCAATCCCACATCGAAAATGAGAGGTGATAGTCTTGAGTATTTAAGTGTGGACTGGTAAAATAATATACATCAAGACAATTTTTGGATTATGAGAACTAAAATCTAACACAATATTGTACCTATGATCCCACATGCACACTTGCATTTTGAGTCGGGACATAATACATGGTAACAGAGTCAATTTCATTTTTTTCTTTCGTATGTGAGCTTGGGTCTTTGAACTCGGCTATGTATCTCAAAGCATGATACTGAGGATTAGTCAATTTAGAATTTTTTCTATTTAAATGTGGACTTGTGAAATTATATATATCAAAATAATTTTTGGACTGTAAGGACAGAAATCCAACACAAAATTTGTGAAAACCTAAAAATTTTGACTTGTTTAGGCCAGGAAGCCCATCCAAAGAATGTTGCTATTAGTGGGCCTTAGCCCACAAGTTGGGATCGAGTATGGATTTAAGGAATGATTCAAAATATTTTGAGAAAAATACTAATTTTCAGAATTTATTTTGATCATCTATTTATGATTGAAAAATCATAAATGAAGCTTTAATGTTAATTTTGGAATTTTAAGACCATAAATTGGTCTATTGGATGTATTTAAGATTATATAAGTTTTGAAGAAAAAATTATAGATTTAATTTGAAATCTAATGGTATCAAATTTACATGAATTAGACTTGATGTGGTAGATCAATTAAATTGAACAAGTCTAAAAAAAATATAGAAAAATTGCTCTGTTGGGTTCCAGGTCGATTGTCGGGTAGAAATGCGTCGAGTTAAGGAGTTAAGCGCATTATTTTATATGATATTGTGTAATTGAGTATAATTACTGAGAATTTGAGATTATTGTGCGTAGGTGGACTCCTACAATGGCAGGATCTCGAGGAATCGGTTCAAAGTGCCATCAACGGCTAATTGGGCTTCAAACCCATGAGTGGATGGACCTTTTAATCTATTTGCATAATTGCTGGCATGAGTAGCAAATTATGATTAATAATAAATAGTTAATAGAATCGTGTGTGTGTATTCTTGAGAAATGCTCTATTGAGCATGATAATTAATGTAACGTGCATCAAGTATCATGAATATACTATGAACCATATAAATGTGCCATGTTGTTGTGAATTATTTGAGATATATTAAATGCACTGGGCGCATTCAAAAATCGGCATCGGCATGTGGAATGCATTGAGTCTGTATATGGAAACCTATGTAACCCTTGAGAGCTCTTTGGGTCTAGTAGTGTGACATGGAGGCATCATTAGTTAAATTAATCAAGATGATCGATTAAGTGGACCTACCATCACCTAAAGCCCTGACATCATCAGTAGATCAGGCTAGACATTAAATTGACATTAATTTGTCTTGTATGCAATAATAAGATAAAATGAATGGTAACGAGAATAGGGTATTACTGACGAACTCCAATCCTGTCCCTGGCCCAGATAGATTGAAATATATTGTCAAGCTCAAATCATAATCATATGTGTACTCTAATGAGTCATGTGTGCTGCATCTGAATTGACTGTGATTACGAGTATTATCGCATGGGAATAATTGCATGCGTTAATGAATTGGTGTGTGTGAATCGATAGAATTAAGGTATGCTAGCATGTTTATATTGGGTTTAGGAGGAGTATATGGGTTATACGAAGTACTGTGTAAAAGTATGTGAACTGGGGAGAGAAGATATTGTACTTTGGGAGTTCTAGGAGTTCATATGTGAGCCTCAAGTCCCTCTTATTCATGCCTAGTATTTTAAGAAAAACATAGATAATATCCTAACCTATTAGCCAAATAATATAATAAAATCTGACCAAATCTAATATATTAAAATATAACCAAATATAATATATTAAAATCTAACCAAATCTAATATAATAAAATCAAATCAAATCAAATATAATTCTAACCGCATAATCAAATACTAACGGCATATCCTAACAAACTCTTCCTTGTCGTAGTATTTTCATATTCCCAAATTGGCAAGAATCTTCATAAATCTTTTCATTTATGTCACCATTGGATTTGTTGTCGATGCACTATTATAATTTTCTTTCATTTGTGCCACCGTTGGATTTGTTGATGCACTGTCATAGTCTTCTTCTTTCATTTGTGCCACCATTGGATTTGTCTACAACGATGCACTGTCATAGTCATCTTTTGGAGCCTCCCAAAGATCCATAACATCAAGATAGACTTGCCACCATTGAATTTGTCGATGCACTGTCATAGTCTTCTTCTTTCATTTATGCCACCGTTGGATTTGTTGATGCACTGTCATAGTCTTCTTCTTTCATTTGTGCCACCATTGGATTTGTTGATGCACTGTCATAGTCATCTTTTGGAGCCTCCCAAAGATCCATAGCATCAAGATAAACTTTCATTCGAATAGCTCATGCTTGATAATTTTGCCCATCAACTGATGGCGCGACATATTGGCTAAAAGCTGATTGTGTTTCACTCTCTATTCTCACAGGTCCCTTAAGAAAACTTTCTCTGCTACCAATTTATTAGGTTTAGGAAGAGTATATGGGTTATACGAAGAACTAAAAGTATGTGAACTGGAGACAGAAGATATTGAACTTTGGGAGCTCAAGGAGCTTATATAGGATCCCCACGCCCCTTTTAGTCATGTCTGGTATTTAAAAAAAATCCATTCGCTTACCATGTCTGGTATTATAACGTTGTTGCATGCGAATTGCCTTGTATGTTTTCCCATTCGCTTACCTGGCAAGTTTCTATTAGATTTTTGGCATGAGTCCAAGAGAACAATAGGAACTCACTCCCAGGCATTTCGAGAAAGCAATAATCCATTGAACGACTATCGGCAATTGCATTCGAGATAAATTTTATGAGCATCATATTCATAGCGTTTCCTCTAGAATATCTAAGTATGCTAGAGCCATCATATTGAATGGATCCCTGGGCAATATTTCCTAATTTGTTCCTTTTAATATGCCACCCAGGCAACGTCGTGTTTCTATTAAAATTCCGCTGCATAATCTATAGTCAATAATTATAAAATTGACTCAATTATTAATTGCTCCATTCTGGCATTGTAAGTTTAGTATATGTGTTGTCGTGTGATGTGACAGTGTATATAGTGGACTTACGGCAATTGATGCGTGAAAGTTTGGAGTCAAAGGCATAACAACATTACACCTATGATTTCACATGCATACACCCACGCCTGGGTCCGTTGAACCAAAGCATAACATTCTAATTTTCACACACTTCATTAACTGTGGTGTATCTTTTTATCACTATGTATGCATCAATTCAATATTAAGATATTAATATTTAAATATTAATCTCTTTCTTTGTTTGGAATATTTTCTTTTTCTAGTCAATTTGTATTTGTGAAGAATTGCCAAAAAAAACAAAAATAGTCTTGCCTTATTGGACACCAAAAGCATGTTTTCTTCTTTTAATTTAGAAAATATTCGCCTTTACTTTTATGCCTGTTAGAGAACTAATTTCTCTCTAATATGCATATGTTACTTCTTGAAACTTCTCCTTTAGCCACCTTTGAAAGGAGCTCTCTCTTTATTCCTCAAACACACTAAAGAAATTTTTCCTTCTCTCCTCATATTTTTGCTCTATGGCTCTTCTTTCTTTTTATTATGCACAATTATTCTTCATTTCATCCATATTCTAAGCAATATAATAGAAGTTTTATAATTCTATCTTCCACCCACAAGTGCATCTGTAAAGAAATAACCGTATATTCTATATTCTCGGAAAACGAATTTGACAATTTAGATTACACGTCAAGGTCGTATCAAATTTAACTTTCAACCTTCTAATTGTTTCAGTTTTCTTACATACAGGTCAAGAAAATGTAATCCCATCTACTATGCAAACAAATATTAAATTACACATAAATAAAAATACATGTATTTTTTGTTAAGAATTAGGTTTCAATCCCAAATATATCGTATCATCTACAATGGGATGCCCTTTGAGCAATTAAAGCCTTCAAGAAGTCTACGACATATTATGTATGGGGAAACTCTCTCAATCCGTAGAAGGAGCCGAAGAAAAGAAATGGAAGCCTTTGATTATGATGAATAAAGCTTAAAAACTTGCCGACAATCCGTACGGTGGTTTTTGCGGAAGAGACATGTTCTTTCTTCAGGCCAAAGGATAAATACAATAAAATCTCAGCGGATATATTGTTATTTGAATACTTGTCCACAAGAAAAACACCACTTGGTAGACATTTCTTGGGTTTTCTTCAACTTCAACTGGTGACCTCAGAAGATACCTAGAACATACCTGGGTGTTCCACCAATACATGGACGATCACATCATGGATATTTGATGATCTTATTGTTTGATCCAGAGATAGAATCAAAACGCTCCGGAACGAGTTGGAAGGGATGAGAGTTGCAATAAAGGCTTCACGTAAATTATGTGCGACTCCTTCCATAAATAATAAGTTACTTATTTTTTAATTTAAATATATAAATCCAAGTTGGTTAGGGATATTAATATTATTGCTTGAAATTTATAATAAAAGATATAAATAATAAAATATTTACATTCATAAATTTAAATTATTTGTATTTAGAAATTTAAAATAAATATACAAAGATATTTTAGTGAATTATTAAAAAAATATTAGAATTGCAAATATTAACAAATATAAAATATTCTGACCTGTTTAGTCTTTGTTTTCTGACCATAATGCATCCGCCATTGCAGCTTGATGATGATGTCGTTTAATATTATCTTCCCAGTAAGTCCCATTTAGGAAGATTATGTTAGGGAAGGTGGATACATATTTTATATTTATGCCTTTATAAATATTTATTATATAATACAAAATTATATAAAAATGATTTATAATATTAATATAAAAATAAATAATTTTTATATTTATAATAATATATCATTAATATCTATTTCTTATAATAAATTATTTGTATTTATGTAAATTAACAAATTTCCCAAACATAACCCAGCGACCAAAAGAACAGTAATTATTAGAAGTGATCGTAGGTTTTTGCACGGTCGTAGGTTAATGTGCCCCGCTTCGCATCGAGAAAGAACAGTGATAAAGAGACACAGTTGATCCGAGAGCTAACCGGAATACGATGAAAGGGAATAAGGCAAGGAACGGAAGGAAGGGAAAACAGGAGGAGGCAGTTGAAGAAGGAAGAGACGTGGACAGCTACGATGACTGGTGCTTCGTTTGCAAAGACGGGGGAGACTTAATTCTCTGCGATCACCGGTAATCTTTTTTTCCCTTCACTGTTGATGTGTTTATTTCTACTTCCAAGACAGGACTGCCTCTGACTCTCGGTTTCCTGTGTTGGTTTCTCTTTTCTAGAATTTTCTTTCGTAACAGGAGTTTTCTTGAACAGTTGATTCCATATTTCGCTCCAAATCAGTTTCTCAGCTTTATATTCGCTTGCTTCTTTTCTTCAGTGATTGTCCGTATGTGTATCATTCAAAGTGTGTCGAGGTGGATGATTCGATTTTGGAGAGTGATCAAACTTGGATATGCGGTAAGCCACTCCATCTCTCTCAGTTCCATAAGATACCTCGTATACTTTATCCATTCCCTTTGTTTTTATTTTTAAATCCGTGCAATCCATGCAATGCTTGACTACAACTTATTTGGTCTGTATGGCAGTGAAGTCTATGACATTGGCTTTTACCGCATTGTGATAGCTTCATCTATCATTTATTCTATATGTTGCAGATAGGCATTCGTGTTTTACGTGCAAGAAAAGCCCAAAATTCTTTTGCTTCTGCTGTCCTTTTGCTCTGTGTGGTACATGCACTGCTTCTGCCGATGTCTATCCTATTAGAGGCAAGAAAGGACTGTGCAGTGTCTGTTTTGAGCTTGTACTGGCTGTAGACGCAGATGAAGGTTTTGATGCTGATGGGGTACGGAATTCATCTTTACTTGTGTTGGAAATTAATTAATTTATTTTTTTCATGATTCTATTTAGGGAAGTTAAGTTTGCGCATTGAATGCTTCATTGTCTTGCATGTAATTCCTTGTTCAGAACATCTCTGACTCAATATTTGTGTAATTTAGTGGTTATACTAGCAGCTTTTAGCATATGTTGCCACTATTTACTCCAGCTTTTGACATATATGTTTGCAATGACTTTCTCTGTGACTGTCATATTTGGTTGTTAAATTTGCAGAACAAGATAGACATAGCAGATAGAGATACAATGGAAGGTCTCTTCTTGGAATATTGGGTTATCGTAAAAGAAAAAGAACGTTTGAGTATAAATGATGTCTATTTGGCAGAAGCCAGGGTGAAAAGGGGTCAGTTTTCAGAGTGCAACTCTAAATCAAATAAGATTGCCAAGCGGAAAAAGTGGAGTAAGCTGATGTCTTCTGACGGTCAATGGGATGAGTCTGATGAAAGTGATGCAATGGAAAAAAGGAAGGGTCCTGAGGCATTTGTATATAAAGGATGGGGGTCAAAGCCACTTATGGACTTTCTTCGATCTCTTGGCAATGATACAACCAAGGAGATGTCACTAGTAGATGTTGATTCTATTATCTATGACTATGTTCAAAATAACAAACTTTTTGATCCCAAAAACAGGAAGAAGATTCTTTGTGATGGAAGACTTTATCTACTCTTCAGGAAGAGATCAATAGCAAAGAGCGATATTCAGGATCTTCTGGAAATTCACTTTGCATCAAACTTAGATGGGAACGAAGATGAAGTTAGTTCTCTTGGGGGAAATAAAAAACCTAAAATGTCTAAAGTAAGGTGGTGGAATAAAGTTGAACACAGTTTCCCTGGAGAAAATGAGACATCTATGATGCCATGTGAGGTAACAAGGATGACAAATTCTGACAGGAAATCTAGAAAAGTGGAAACAGATTATAAGTTCCGCCAAAGCTGTTTTGCAGCCATAGTTCCTGATAATATTAAACTTGTCTACTTAAGGAGAAGCTTGATTGAGGATTTCGTAAATGAGCCTGATACCTTAGAAGCTAAAGTAGTGGGATGTTTCGTGAAAGTTAAAAATAGCTCCAGAGATTTTCATAGCAGTGTTAACCAGCTTTTACAAGTTACATGTAGGTATTCTTTACTGGGCTCTTTGACCTTGAGTGACATGTCTGGTAATAAGTTCATTGTAAATGCCTCACAAAACATAGTTCGTTTAATCTAGTAACAGTTGCATACTGATGAAACATCATTAAGTCGTAGAGCTGTAGCTTATGCGCAAGAGTTGCTTAACAGTTTGGCTTGCAAGTTTCCATTTTTGTGGTAACTACTCGAAGCAAGAACCAGCATATTCTGCTTTTGCTGCTTTTGCTGCTTTTGCATCCAGATGTTGTAGAGCTGCTTTTGCATCCAAATGTTGTAGAGCTGCTTTTGCATCCAAATGTTTCTTATTTCTCTTTTTACCATTACATGTACACTTCAAAGTTATTGTATTTTTAATTTAGGTGTAAAGAATATCTCGGCAAGTGCTGAACATCAGAGAGAAATTTTTCTTACTCTCTATGGTTCACCAACGGATGTTCCTATTTCCATGCTGTCAGATCTTAGCATAAAAGAGGTAACTAATCTAAAATATTCTTTTACTATATCATAATCAGTATTCCAAAAGTCCATCCTTTCAGTTAGACTCAAAAGAGGTAGCCAATTCTAAAATGTTATTTTCCTCTTTAGAATCAGCAGTTGAATGCTTCTCTTTTTGTTCAATATGCAGTATGCAATTTCTTTTTCATTTGTGTGGATTCATGGGTTTTATTGGTAGATGTGATGATGTCCGCAATACATTTTATATTGGTGGAGTTTAATAGATAATCACAATAAATGGTTTGATACTTTTCATTTTTGGTAAACATTGATCTGGATACAGCTATTGCAATGGCCTAATTTGGAAATGACAAATACGTATGCATGCATGTGTACACAATACTATCAGGGTTTAGTCAAGGAGCAATGCCAGAAAAGTTTTTCAGTGTGGTCAAATACTGACTTCTAATCGATAGGTCTCAGAATAATTCATATATAAGTCTTATTAACAGGTTTAGTGAGCCAATGATGGCATGACCCCTTATGGGGTTGGAGGAGATCCTGTGTTCAAATCCCAGCTAGGTGGTTAGGAGGGTGGGGTGGGGTGAGGGTAGAATCGTATAGTGCAAAAAAAAAACAGGTTTAGTGAATCTTTTAACATTTATTATGTGTTTTTTTTTCCAGAAACATAGAGATGATGCAACATTTAAGGTCTTCAGAACTTATTTTTCTGGGTTTACAAACTGATGTGTAAGGGTTTTTAAAGACAACAGTGATTCCTAAAGGTAGGTGTTAAATTAAAGTGATAATCTAAAGGGAAATGATAGGCATTAGCTGCTCTTTAAGATGTGCATTGAGTAGGTAAACAATTGTTTAAAAATCTTGGTTTGATTCTTCACGATTTGTGTGTCAATTCCTATATTATTTCTTTGTCAGTGATCTTGTTTTCATAGATTTATTATATTGTAAGTTTTAAATTAAACATCCAGAAAAGCCCTGTGTAAATCCAAGTCTAAGAGATACTAGAGCAAAGAACTGCAATTCAGAAATAATTGAAATTAAGTTGATGTGTTTTAGGAAAATTCGAAATGTTGATCAAATGTTATTATGCCTTTAATTTTAGGGTTTATTGTCCAGGAGTAATTTTAGGGATTATTCTTTGCCTTACTTGTCTAGCCTACGTAATTATTTTAAAAAATCACTCAGTAGATGAAGCACGACTTTTCGTAGTTTTCATTGTATTGAAGTTGGTCCTTTGTACACCGAGCTAACTGTGGGAAATTTCGCCTTCAAAAGTCAAGATTAGTGAAGTCAAATCTGAATAACTTTGGTCATGTGTCCATCAGGATTAGATTCCTCATTTGTCCTACTTGCAGTGTAGAAATTCATCAATAATACAATACGTTAAACTTCCAATGAACATACTGAGCAAATCCTTGAGATGTTTAATGCTTTCCAAACATCAGGCTGATTGTCCTGAAATACTTCCACTAGTACTTTTCCATGGAAGAAATATCCTACTAATTAAAAACCTTTCAAACTTTTACACCTGGGATCATATATTCTGGGGTTTCCTATATGACATACCTTTATTATCTTTTCTGATTGTTTACGTGAAAACTGCCCATGGAATACTTTCATGTGTTGCTACAAAAAGAAGTTTTCACAACTTTGATTCTATTATTCTAGAGTCTCCTTTCACATATTTCAAATATATGCTGTAATCACGTCTGTCAGTCAAATTACTAAAACATTCATATTGCTCTGGAAAGTTTCCTCAATCCCATTGTATTTTTCAAGGCCTGTCATCCTGAATGGCAAGTGGCAATGCAAGTGAATATGAGGGGCTCTCTACTGTTTTGAAGACACTGAAATGGTATTGAATGTCAACTGTTACCGGTGATTTTTTATCTGTTTCTGGGGACTAGTGGCCTACTATTATTAGGTCATAGAATGATCATTCTTTACTTTCATTATATTTGTTATTTATTTGCATTAATTTTCCTGATTAAAGCATCTCTTGATATTGAATGTGAAGCACGAGAACTTGCAAAGCATCATCTCACCTCTAATTCGAAATCCACATGTAAACCCTCAATACATTTCACAATAATCCATGATCATACCTCTATAGATGGTCACCCAAGTATTTTGTTGCATATATCTCATGAAAGACCAAAATAAAGTCTAATATTGATTGTTAATTTACACACCATGATAGATGCATGATTTCATACAAAAGTTAAGATCCAGTCATCTGGCAATGCTTAAAATGTTTAATCACCAACTGGCTTTATCTACATGGAAAAGGAGTCATTCATCAACATTTGTGTGTCGTTATCCCTCAACAAAATGGGATAGTTGAATTTTAGGACAGACATATTCTTGAAGTTTCCCGTGTCTTACTATTCACAGGAAACATGCCTAACAAATTCTAGAGATACCATCTTGACAGCCACTTACATCATCAATAGAATTCCCAGTCATCTACTCACTTTCCAAACACCGCTTCAAAAATTCAAAAACAGCTTTTCTAATTCTCAAAATACCTCCAATCTTCCACCAAGAGTTTCAGGCATACAACTTTCATCCATATTCTTCTTAATCAGCACTCTAATTTCTCTCTTCATGTTGTTAAGTGTATTTTTTCTTGGGCGTTCTGCTACTTAAAAAAGATATAATTGGTATGACCCTGTTGCTCAGCATGTCTTTGTCAGTCTTGAAATTATACTGTACAGAGAAAACAATTCAAAAGAAGAAATACTAGTTCTTCAAATTTTCAAACCCTATGGCTTAGCTTTTCCTTAGTTAATATCCAGCATGGTCGGTCTAGAGATAAATCTCACACTATTATATTAAAATGACAATTATGGTGTTTAATTTTTGTAATCTATATAAATAGATTCAATTGAACCTTCAGTCAGTACTGAGCACTGCCCTCGATTGAGCATATTAAATGAAGCTTGCATGTTTTCAATTAAAATTGTTTGTTACCTATTTGCAGGAAGAAGTTGTGGACTTGAGACAAAAAATAGAGAAGGGATTACATCCAAAACCTACTATTGTAAGTTTCTTTTAGAAGAGCTATGGTTTTCGAATTCAATTGTGTCTCAATGTTGATTATGTTACACAATCATACAAACAGAATGTAGGTGATGATCTATATGACAAAATATAATAGGAGCCATTGATGCATTGGAGAAGGAAAAGTCTTTTTATGTTTGTTCCTGAAGCTAGAACATGAGAAATCCTCTTTGTGCAAGAATATGTGCTGCTGAAAATAGAATTTCTCGTCTAGTTTCTGCAATCGTAATGTCATGTTACGCTCTTAGAAGAAGAAGATATCTTTGCCCCTAAATCATTATTTTTAATGATGGCAGTTATGGAATGACTTTAAAATGGGGCCATGAAGCTACCAAACCAGTAAGGTGTCAACTTAAGTCCACTTTTATGTAAAAGAACATAGAAAAGTAGATAATCCATCTTAAAATCTTTATTCTCAAGGAAAAGCTTAACTTCCCTTTTGCTATGTACAATTTTTTTAAAATGCGTTCATACTCTAGGTATAGAAATCTTATTCATTTTTTTTTTTGAATAATAGAAATCTTATTCATGTCATGACTAGAAGAAAATGTCTTTTCCATATTAATTATTGTTTAATTAGCTATTATAAAATGACTATAAAGGGAACCACAAAGTTAAGAACCAGCAAGCTGTCATCTTAAACCCTTTTGCATGTGAAGTCATTAAAATCTTAATTCTTCTGGGAAATCATGTTTTTGCTGGAGGAAAAATCAGGACAAACATAATTTTCTTCTTGATATGCTTTTTCTTCCTACTTGAATATAGTAATTTGTATTTGTGGTGTTAGGAACTTCCACCAGATTCAAGCACCATGTACTTTGTGAATTTTCCCTAGACTCTTTGATTGTGCCTCTATAGATGCTAATAACCATGTAATCACCTGAGGAATGGGAAAGCTGTCAGTTGAAGCTTCTGAAAGTCACATTTAATAGTCTTTTTGCCTCAATAATTCATGTTGGCTATTCTAATGCGGACCCACCTGTATATGGTGCAGTATGCACTCACTGTGGTAAAATCCCACTTCTGTGTCAAGTGTAGATTCTGTCATCATGATCAGGTCAAGTGGTGGATATAAGACAGGCTAGAAAAAGTTTCATGGGAAAAAAAAGGACTGAAACAACTCTTATTGCTGTGTAGTGCACTCCATTGCATTACTTTAAGGGCTTCCTTTCTGTTGAAAATGGAACCGTATTGCTTCTAGACAGTAAAAAACGATATAAGAGCCGCAGAAAGCTGAATGCTAAAGCTGCTTTGTTTACCATGCAAGATTGCTGATTCCTTTTTCACTCTTATGGTTGACAGGATAGTCTGTTACTAACATTTTTGATGGGCTTCTCATTGCATGTCAGGTGGAGCTTGAGCAGAAAGCCACATATCTGCATGAAGATATTACAAATCATGTATGTATTATTGCTGATATCTGTTGGAGATACTTGGTCATTGTTGAATCATCTGATGTGATAGGACATGCTTACTTACTATAGCTGATACCATTCTCTTCTCGTGGTGAGTCTGGAGTAAGCATGAGAGAGAGAGATTTTGCAATTAGCATGTATTAAAAGAAATTGTTGCTACATTAACAGAATCAGATAGTATACTAATGTTGGGAATAGGGATGCAATACATTAACAGAATCAGGTAGTATAAGATAAAAAATGACAGTGCAGTACATTGACAAAGTCAGATAGTCTCATATTTGAATTTTATATGAATCTGAGTCAAGTTTGCACATATAGGTTGGGTTGAGTTTTTTTTGCTATGATAATACATTGTTGATGATCGACTTGTATTTGGCTTAAGCTTCAAGGCCATTATTTATACACATGTTTTCCCATTTAAGTATTGAAGACCTTGTTGAGTCAAAAATCTTATGCACATTAGGTTGGGGATGAGTTCATTTGCTACAATAATACTTTTCATCACTGATATAGATATATTTTTTGCTTAAGCTTCAAGTCATTATTTATGCACAAATGTTTCCTATTTAAATATTGAAGATCCTGTTGAACCTTCAATACGATGCATCTTCGATATAGGTTACTTATCTACTAAGTTGCAGATGGCTTTTAAATTGTTTCCATCATGTTTTGCTTACAGCACTCCAGGTTCTAACGTCTTTGGTTTTATATCTGAATGTGATAGTTCATTTCGCTTTCTCTTTTTTTTTTTCCTCTGGTGCTATGTCCTTAGCACGTTGCATTGACAAGAAGTTTTACAGCTTGCTTATTGTTTCATTTCTGTTTCTCTCTCTATTTGCCACAGTGGATCAAGAAAGAGCTGGTTGGATTACAAAGATTAATTGATTTTACAAATGTGAAAGGTTGGAGGAGTGAATATCCTTTTTTTTGTGATTTCAAATACTGCAGTGCGTCATAAAATTTACCAGTCAGTGATAAAAGAAGAAAGTTTAATGAAACGACTTGGAATAAATTAATTTATTCCTGAATCTGCAAGATATGAGATAAATCCAGTTTTTCTCATTGGACTTGTTGATGAGGTCATAATAAAGCGACAATTGGTCCCGGGTGGATCATGCTTGCTATCATTGATGTCTATCAACAATAACAAATGTGTATTCCTCTGCTCATAAACATGATTTCTGGTAGTTTATTGTCATTGATGAATGCTGTTGAAACTTAACCTGTTTTCTGACGGAACATTGGAGAAACATTTGGAGGAAAAACAGCGGCTTGAGAAACCATCTGAGCAGGAACGACTGCTGAAACAGACGCCAAAAGTTATTGCGGAAATTGTCAAGTGTGGAAGTGGTTCCGAAGAATTATCCGGAAGTGATTCAGAAAAATAGCCCATACATATGGAGGAGTGTTTGAAACCTTTTCTGTACTTGACTGGAAGATCTTTGAGCCTTTTTCCTTCACGCGTTGCTGGGAAAGAAGCCAAAGTTTGTGCGTATTTAAACTTAGGCAGTTCATCCCAGCAGGCGCAGTTAGTGTTCTCTAGGTTGAATACAGGTGCAAGCCTTAACCATGTTTATTTTTGTCTTTGTCCATCGAATGCTTTGGAGAAAGTTTTTGCCGTCCATGGATGCAGTTTGTTGGACAATACATCAAATTTGCTTTTCAGATTGCTGTATCTTTGGCCACCATATTTTCATATTGTCTCGTCTTTTTCAAGGTGCGCCTTGTGGCCCAACACCTAGTTGTGATTGGGCACTGGAAGGTGGGGTGAGACTTATCCATGTTTCTGCCCACAATGATAATGGTGCTGAAATTCTAGTGTATTCTGGTAACGGTGGGATCAAGAAAAGTGACCCTTTTCTTTATAGAAGTTTCGTTTGCTACTAGCATTCAAGTTGACTAACATTCAACTTGGATGCTGTAAATTTAACTTAAATTTGGTCTTCATATTTATATATGTTTTTTTTGTTGCCAAATAAGTGATTCCCCAAAAAAGGTAATAATATAGCAAGTCCGAAGAACACAATTTTGGTGAGAATGAAGTGATTTTCAGGGCTATAAAATGAAGATAAGAATGTTGTATAGCAAAACATTTCAGTGCAACTGATATTGTTTTTTCAGATGAGAGATTGGAAACAAAAGAATGAAAAAAGTTGAATCAAAGAATAAAGCAAAGCACGCAGAAAGCAGAAGACGAGCCATGCGCAGTTGCCACACAAAAGGAACAAAATCACTCCAGCTCAAAGATAGGTAAGAAAATCGTGGGAGAAACACTCTTGTGGATACTTGGAACAAGTGATGACTGCAATTATGGGTTGGGTGGAGAAGGAAGAATAGAAAGTGACCCAAGTTCAGTGTTCAATGTGCCTCCTCCGACCAAGTTGAAGAGCATTTTCAAATTTAGACCTGAGAAGTAGAGCACTTCTGCTGCTGCAGAGAACATGAGTTGTGGTGGTTCTTGCAGTGCTACTGCTAGGCAATTCATTCGGCGGCGCCATTCTTCTCCCTCCTCCGGCTCCTATCTCCTCTCCCTCAGTTGCTGCATCAAACAACATCGACCCTGCGTCCACGGAAACCACCAGTGAATCCCTTCGCATCCTCAACTTGGACAGGCTAGTGGGTGTGATCCCTCTGCATCTCTTCACCTTCAACTTTAGCAGATTGGGACAACCTTGTCCGACTGCTTCAATCCCTGACGCGGAGATTGGGCAGTTCTTAATGCATAGCTTCTTCAAGGCACAGAATTTGGCTGCAACAAATGCCATTTCGGTGTCCCCAACAGAGTCCGTATTGCATAGTGCCATCCGCTCCAGTGCTTGGCAATTGGACGCCAGGGCTTCCAGGGAAGCAATAGATAGCGGAACTCCCATGAGCACCAATTCTTGTAATTGGGTGCATTTGCTGGCAATGGAACACACTCCCTCGTCCCCAATACTTCTGCTGCCGAACCTGCTCCAGGAATCGATATGCAGCTTCCGGAGTTTCTTGCAAGAATTGGCAATTGCAGACAACCCGTCATCAGTACAGTCTGTGGTGCGGCTGAGGAACAGAACCTGGAGGTCGGGGCAAGAGGAGGAGATGGCAACAAGACCTGCGTCACCCATCTGCACGTTATCCATCTGGATCTCCACAATGGCAGTGGTTTTCCCCTGGAGACTCTCGAGAACCCTGTCCCAACTCCCAGAGCTCCTGCAGACCACGAGGGTTTTCAATGCTCCACTGGAAGCAGAGAGAAGAGGAGCGAAAAGACGAGCGCTGTGAAGATCTTTGATGCAGAGCTTCTCCAGTGAAAGATGAGACTGTCTCTGCTTGTGGTTATTCTTTTCGCCGGCATGGAGAAGAGCATCATCATCAGCATCATCCAAAGCTCCCGGCCACAACGGGGTGGTGGTTTGAGCATCCAGCTTTCTGAGGCGCTTGAGAGTGAGATCCTGGAGGGACGCGCAGTAGGAAAGGAGGGAATTGATACCTCTGGCACCAAAACCGCAGGAGGCAAAGGAGAGTCTGGAAAGGAGGGCAGGGCGGTGGAGGGAGAAGGCATGCACCCCATCATCAGTGATACTCACGCAACCCTTGAGTTTGAGCTTCTTAAGGGAAGGGAGGAAGATGGGTATGCAAGAGAGAGCATGGTCATCTATGCTTGGAAGCTTACGGGAGCATTTGAGAGAAAGGACGGAGACGGAGCTGAAGCGAGAGAGTAGAGAAGGGATAGAAGGAGACATCTCAGAACGAGCCAGCAGTACAAGGCGGTGCCTTGACTTGGAATCCACAAGTCTCCATCTTCTGCAAACAAGAGAGCAGGAGTTCCTGTCATGACACCCCAGCCTCCCGAACACACTAGCCAAGCATTCATCGGGCAAGCAGTGGGTGAGGTCATGGCTTGAAGGCTTGCTTGCAGTAGCAATGGTCGCTGAATAATGCGTGGGCGCCTCATTGCTAGAGCAGGAAACCGAGCAGGAAGATGAACCCTGACCCATCCGTACCCTGCGCTCTTGCTTCACTACACTCTAGCTCTTGAATAAACAAGGAATCCTTTTATATGCCTGCATTGGGCATCTTCATCTGATCTCAACAAAAAATATATGAGAAAAAAACCATAGCCACTACAGAGAAAGAAAGAAGGGAAAAGAAGACACAACAATAAGAACAAGGGAGGTTAAAGTGCATAGGGGAGAGAGTAGGGTTATTATCAATACATATGTATGCACAACCTCCACTTAAAATTAGAGAGCAGAGACTAGAGCACCGGCGATAATGCTAAAAAGAAGTATCAATAACGGTGATGTTGCTAAAAAGAAGATTTTTAGATTTAGGAGTTTGTCTTAGAGCGAAGGAGGACCCAGTAAATGACTGTGTGGGGAACACCCGTGGTGGTCTTGAGGGCACAAGTGAAGTTTCTCTGTTCAAAAGTTGAGGTCGAGGGGTCCATTGTTCCTCCCAACTCTTTATGTTGTCTGCTCCCTTCGCTGACATAGTTATGCCGTTGCTTTTAACTTTTTTACTTTGGATTGATTCTCTCCTTCCTTGGGTGCGCCAATTCTTACTCCTCTTTTATCTGCTCCTTCTCCTCCTTTTTGAACATGACTCTACGTCGTACCCGACAATTTGCAAAACACTGGCCGACACGACAAATGACAGGATGGCAGCAACCGCAGTTCAAACGTTTAGGCATTGAATAGTATTTTTTTTGTCATTTGCCACATTGGTTTCCGAAACTGTAATGAAAATACTCCAATTATATTTGCCTTCGTGAGGGACGGGAGGGGGAACCATACATAGAGAACAACCACATCACATGATATTATAGAGTTAACCTATCTTTCTAAAAAAATTATACATATTTTGAAATTAATTGGCATTGGACTGCGGAGAACAAATACAAAAGAATTTCAACTTCATTGTCCATTCTGCCCAAAAAGATATGTGAGAGGGAGCTTGAAGGTTGGAGTCATTCAGAACAAGTCGAATCCAATTGAATCAAATCAAATCAAATCATCAGGCACGAAGAAGGTAGCCCCAAACAAAATGTACACGGAAGAACACTCCTCGATGCGAGCTAATTTCTTGCTCTGCCTCCTGGTGGTAAACGCAGTAGCTCCTATATGTGCAGGATATTTGGATTGCATTCCGAGTCTTATATGCTCAGACCAGCTGTCCGAAAAGAGTATCACTCATGGGCAACGTAGACGGAATACCAGTCCCCTGGTTACCAGGCTGCGGATCAGTTGTGGGCAATGTAGACGGGATATTTGTACTAAGATTATTTGAATTTTGGGGTGGTGCTGTCGCTTCCTGCGATGTTTCCCCATTTGCAGATGTTGGAATATTGTCTGCAGAGACCTCAAGATCAGGATTGCTCGTTGAGGACGGAACAGAAGCATTACCCTCAACAACGGCTTTGCCTGCTTCCAGTGGAGGCTCAGAACTTGTCATTTCTGATGCAGTACCAGGAGGAGGCTCACTTTCTGAGGCCAATGCAGGAGCGGCAGTAGTGGTAGTGGTAGTAGTGCTAACGTTAGGGCTAGTGCTACTGTTAGTGACAGTAGAAGTGGTAGCTGTGGGTACTGGTTCTGGGGTGGCAGTAGGAGGTGCTTCCAACTGCAACGGTTTGCCCTGTTGCTGCTGCATTTGTGTGGTAAAAGTCGGCTTTTTCTGGCTCGTAATAAAGGCGGAAAGTGATGGCATCCCAGGCGGAAGGATTTCTATTGGTGGTTTCTT
Source organism: Passiflora organensis (assembly GCA_019739055.1). NCBI lineage: Eukaryota > Viridiplantae > Streptophyta > Magnoliopsida > Malpighiales > Passifloraceae > Passiflora > Passiflora organensis. Next base: position 1,934,218 of record JAEPBF010000187.1, on the reverse strand, counting down.
CCCTGCCTCGGCCAAATTTGTAAGCTTTGGTTCCTCCAGAGAAGCCAGAAATGCAGATGCAGCATCAGTCTTCGTCGTAGGAGTATGCTCCACCTCTTTCTGCAGCATTTTGTTCCAAGCCTCGACCAAGTTCTTAAGTGTTGATCGCCCATGAGCCTGGACATATTTAAGAGACCAATCAGATAAAATAAAAAATTCCCAGGGTTACAGCAACAAAAACAGAATACACAAAAAATTTCATTACATGAGAATGAAGAACAGCTTCAGCGAGCATCCCAGTGTCTTGCCATGCTTTTTCCATGAGAGCATTATCTCCCAAAACAGCAGCTGCGAATGCTGCTTCACGACCTGAGCCGACCGAAATTAAATTGTTTACCAAACCCTGCAAGGCAGGCATTGAACTGTCTTTACAGAAGAGAAAACCAATATAGAGATGTTGGAATCCCAGAACATCCAAAGTTGAATAACAATAAAGACTCAATTCTCACTTAAAAAGGAATACGCTTTCTCTTTTTCCTGCCCTCTTGTACCCAGGATGAATTTTCACACATATATGTGAATTATGCTAATCATTAGCGTCAAAGTCGAACATAAAGCACACAAGCATTGCTGCAATGTCAATAAAACATTTTTGCCTCATTGAAATAATGCCCAATATGCAAGTTTCCCACTACCATTTTTCAAAGTGGCTGGATTAAATTTGACAAACCACAAAGTGACTATCAACTAAACTACAACATCCAACCACAAAATTAAATGCAAATAAGCTAATGGAAACCATATGCACAATGAATCACAGCAAATCTAACTATGCTCAGGCTAACATAGAACAGTAAATGAACATTTTGACAAGTATTATTCATGGAAGCATGAATATCCAATAGTTTACAAATTTCAAAGGAAGCATACAACACAAAGGAACAAGTGAGCAATTGAAATATAAGCATACATGCCAAACAGAATATGGCTTCATGCATCTTCTGACAAATTTATTCACATGATGCATCAAATATGACTACACTATATGCAAGCTGGGGCATCCTTCTGAGGCATGAACTCAATGCCTCAAACATAAATATGTAACATCATGCAGAATCCAGCAGTCTCATTCAGGCAGGCACACAAATTCAAGGAACCAATTTTTACAACATAGCAGAACTTATACTACTTACACTCAGCCTTGTTAACTCTCCATGATTTGCAAGGCGTAAAGCAAGTCCTCTTAACTCATGGCCCTGCAAAGCTCCTTTAACAGAACCTGCAGCAGCCAACCTCTTAAGGGCTTCACGAGCAATGTCAGCTTGTGCAGTAGCATCAGCAGCATCAATTAGGTCCAAAAACTCCTTTGCACATTTCACTATCCCTTGAACAGCCTCAACAATATTTTCTTTCTTCGCTGTCAAATTAAGAATGTCATTCATATCAAGTCCCAAACCATCTTGCCCAATGTCCCTGCTGTTACTCATGGTAAGAAGGCACTGAAGAGCTCTTTTCAAATCATTGCTTTGCATAGCCAGGTCAAACTCCAACCTAAATTTCAACAAAAGTAACAAGCAGCTGAATATTCTTCGAGTGATTATTAAGCTTAGAATAGCATGTTTAATTTTTTGGCATAAGAGCACAAACGTCTAAACCAAACTTTTCTTTTTGATAGGTATATAAAACTTATGCGCCTAATACCAGCCCACAATGAAAGAAATGAAATGCCCACACTGTTTTACACCAATTCTCTGTGAGAAAAAATATATTTTGAACGAGAAACAGAAAAATGGTTGAAGTCTAAAAGACAGACCTCTTTGATATTCCAGGCAAATGAAGTGCTTCAGTTGCATAGCCCATGCCCAGCATAAACTGTGCTAGATCATCATGATGCTCTCTACCAAGTCTAATTGCCCTGCATATATTGAACAAACACGAAATTGGCAAAACTCTCAAGTTTTGGCATTCAAAAGAAGGGCATAGATAACATGACATGACACACACAAGAATAATTAAGGAAATTTCTTTCAGTATTTTTGCGCAACAAGATGCAAAAGATTACCATTTCACAGCACTGACAGCATCTCCATAAGCAGCAAGACATCTGCAACGAATACCAGGATGGCTGAGGGATAATGCATGTGCACACATGTATCTGCCAAAGAGAACTTAGTAGTGTCAACACAATTGTTCCAATAACATGTCCTACAGCAAGGATTTTGCATAAATATTTTTGCCTGTGTAAATTATATAGATATAAAAAGGACATCAAGAAGATGAATGCAGGGAAAAAGCCTAGAAATAAGCCTCCAAAGTTTTAAAGGAAACTGGGTAGAACAGAAGGTAGACTTTTGTTCCAGAGATGGCCTCTATTCCTATCTGAGAAGTGAATCAAAATACTGGAAGTGAAGGAACTATATTCTTACATATGTGACAATAGTTAGTGAAAAGAAAAAGGCAATCAAAAGCACAAAGCTGTATAAGAAAGGAAAACGATCTTCCTAAGATACCAAATATTATTATATTTGAACATATAAAAATACAGCCATATCTCTAAGTAATTCCCAGCAACACACCACAGAAAGCATTACACAATCCCAAAGAACCTTGCTTCTTTCTCTTTAATTCAGAAAATAAAATGTTATAGAAAAATATAACCAAATCAAATATTCACTGAAATGCTAGAGAATATTCCATATGGGCGACGAAAAATCTTAGAGAGTTGCCATTACTAACCACCAACTGGAGATTCAAAATGGAAGTACCAAGAGAATTGGCCCCACTTCACATTTTTCTCAAACATCAGCAGTTTTTGCACCCATGGAAGTAAATATTATGAAAAAAAAATGACATGCCACACCTCTTTTGTGCTACTTTAAAACATTGTACACCATCAATGGGAGAAAAAACTGCCCATCAAAGCCTAGACCTTTCTGGGACCAATTACAATAACTAATTTAAATACTTCAACATTTGTAAATGATGGACACTTCATGAAATTAAATTTAAAATGGAATTTATAAGAAATAAAGGTAAACCCTAGATATAGGAGTCAAGATTCAGGTTAAGACAAAAGGGTGCCCATATTTCGAGCAGTGAAGCAATTGACATTGGAATATGAGATGCTTAATATGTATGCAATAGAAGACGAATTCCATTAATTAAAGATGGAACAGTTGGCCACAAAAGTGAAAGCAGAATGATGAGAACCTTATAACAATTTTGGTCATCCCATTATATCAAGAAAAAATAAAAACTAACACTTGTTTGACGAGATGATCCTCCAGAAGGTTGAGACTATAATATGATAACTTTAGGTACCAAGAAGTAATACCAATTCGACCATTACAATTCAGCACTCAATCAGAAAACTAAGAACTCCAGCGACAAGATAGATTTTAACAGAAATGAAAAACAATCTGGCAAAGCCAGAATGGGTTCAAAACAATTATCCTAAAGAATGAGCATTTGTATTCTTGCTTATAAACCTGAGAATAATAGCAGCTGATTAAGAGAAAATAAATATTTAGTAAGTCAGATAACCTACTCAAACTCTCAAAGATGCCTAAAACAACTTTCTTAAATGGATTTTTTCAATATACAGTAATATTATGAAAGCATATACAATGATTTCATAAGAAGTTTCACTATTGTGAAACTGTCGTATAATAAGTTTCACTATAAAAAAGAAAATTCAAAAAACAAAAGTCTCTTTTCCTAAAAGGAAATACATAAGTTTTTTAATTTGGCCTCTTCAATGAAATATTGCTTAAATACCTGTCAATTAGCCAGAGAACTCCATCTCTTACACCCACCACAACAAGAGGTCCAACAGGTCGTTTCTGCTCTGCTGGAAAACGAGTAACTGCAACTGACACCCCTCCACCACCAACAGCTATCTCATTAACCTTTTTGTCTTCCATATCTTTCAGCACTCCTGAATCATCATCAACCTTAGCCTGTTTTGGCAAACTCAAGAAAGGGGGCACCGAAGGAGCATGCTGAAAAGAAGCTAAGCGGACCACCTGAAAGAAAATGGTACGCACTCAAATAAGGAGTTGAGCTGATAATCACTGGAGCTTGATCTGATATGCATAATATAGCTTGGACAAATGAACAAACCACTTGCAAGGAGTTTACGACTGAGCTAAGTTAGTACAGTTAGATCAAGCTCGACTCAAAAAGGTTTTAAAGTCAAGTTTGAACCTATCACATAAATGCCTGATGGTAATGGTTTTTTCCTGTAACTGTCAATACTTAAACAGAACTGAGTTTATAAATATATATAAAAGAAAAAAAAAAGTAACCTTGAGCTTCAGAGCCATGCTCAAGCTTCTGAAAACTCAGTACAGCTCATTGGAAGAATTCTGTGCAAACCCCCAAAAGTAGTAATAGATAGCTTGCAATCCAAAAGGTATTTCATCTGAGAAAGCCGATGCATGCAAACAACATAACGAGCTAAAATGTAGATTCTATTAATTTAATGTGAATGTAGATCCAATTAATTATTACTCCATGAAAACTCATGTATCTCTAAGCACCTGAAAATACAAATAATCTTCATAAAAAAATAAAGCTTATCAAATTCAACAAAATAAAAGAACATAGAATCCAAAAGTTCAAAGCAAAAAAAAAAGGCAATTTGCCACTAATGTCATCCAACCAAGAGGAACTATTGTATTTCTCAATTTAATTCTTGAGCCTGATAAATATCAAAACTTTTAAGCAAATCAAAACAATAAAAAGCAATCTGCCACTAGTGCTGTCCAACCAAGGGGAATTATTGTATTGCCAACCTGTAGCATGGGTGGCCTCAATTTTATTCTTTCTTGGCTAGTAGCTTGAGGGCCCTCTACTGTTATTAGGGCTAACTCTCCATGTTCAGCAACAGCTCTTGCCTGTGCCTCTTTCATTTTCATCTCTTCTTTCATCTTTTTTGTTTCTAAATCAATTGCCGCGACTCCAGCATCCACAAAAACACATCTGAAAAGGAATTAGAAATTAGACGTGCCGTACTTACATTACAGAAATTGACAAATTTGAATACATCAAGATACTAAAATCTAATTAAGTATGCACAGGAGAAACACTAGAAAATAAGCAAAAGATATAATGATTATAGAAAGCCAGTATCCTATAGATAAAATATCCAACAACTACTAAAGGAAAGCCATAGTCACTGAGAACCTTGGATATAGAACGAATTTTCCTTTTACCAATACAAATTATCCTATAGCGTAGAGGAACCAAAATCGGAGGAGGTAAAGAAGTACTGATAAAGACTCCCTTGATTTGTGAAGGAAGTGTTCACGCTCCTTCTTGGAAGATAAATCAGTGTAAAGTTGTTTGCACAATCAAGGGGAAAGAAAATGTAAATTAAATAATGTTAACTTTTGATCTCCATTGTCGTCAAAAGGTCTCTCAACCAAATCAAGGAACAATGCGGGGTAATGTTTTCTGCATTTAATTTACAATCCTACCCATTTTCGTTTTTAACAACGAATATTGTCCTAGTAACACCAAATATTACCTACGAATAGATAGACTAGGGCATATATGTTACTTTGTATGTAGTACCCTCCATTCCCTTCTATCCTCAACTTATCCAAAAAAGATGAAGCCAGGTTTTTCCCCTTTCTGTCCCTTCCCTTCTAGATTCCCAAACAGAGTATGAAAGAACTTAAATTTCTTCATGGATGCAGAACTATAGAACCAAGGGAGTATCTGGGTATGCAGCCTTGCATTTGATGAGAGAGGGAAAAAAGCAAGTGAATGAAGATGTGACATATAAAGAATGGGATTTTTGCAAGGTAAGAATGCCAAAATTTACATTCCCTGGGAATCAGGTGAAGTTAGAGGATAGGGCAGACCCAACGGTTGGTTGATGGAACCTAAGCTATGGCAAAACAATCTAGCTATTAGTAAGAAGTTAGGACCACTCTTAGAGACTCTACAGATCGATTCTGACTGGGATGAACCACAAGGTCCAAGTAAAAAGTCCAGACATTAGAAAAACTGATTAATTAAGTAATAATGGACTTTTAACTAGTAGCAGCAAACTAAAAACCAATGAACATAAAAAATTATGGATACAAACTTTTTCTGTGCCCTTCACGTGAATATTTATTTAACAATTTTTCATTTTGCATTTTCTTCTCTATAATCTCACTATCTGTAAGGTCCATTATTGCTTAGCTAATCTTATATTTTTTTCACAATTATCTTGTTCCATGGCAAACATTAGTAATCGGTGAATCCATAGACATTATTTTCCTTTTTTCCCAAATAGTTAAATAATCAAACCATTTTTACCCATCTTAAACATTGATTTACTTCTTAGATACCATTTAATTAGCGGAGATTTAGGTAGTATCACAGATAGAGAATAATAATAATATACACATTAATCCCCTATATATATATGTACTAGTTTAATAAACATATGATTCCAATGGAACATCGAATTTTTTACTTTCACAGAATTTAAGTCCAAACAGAAGGTCAAACAAGAATCTATAACAAATGAATTTTGTAACAGATGGTTTTATCATTCTTTTATCTTCCACACACAGTAGTCCATGTTCAAAAACTGTAAAAACCATTTATTGAAGTAACTGAAAAGTAGTAAATCAGTAACTGAAAAGTAATAATCAGTAACTGAAAAGTAATGAATCAGTAACTGAATCTTACTCAATTGTGGTAGGAGTAACCACAAAAAGTTGTCTTCTATGCCAAACAGCCCCAGTAGCATGGGGAATTGCAACATCTCCTAGATATCTATATTGGGGGCGCAAAGAAGAAATGACAATGTAGCGCTGATAGGCAAAGGCACAATATTCAACAGTTTGGTCCCATGCAGTCCATTCGGGCTGTGGAAGTAGGTTACCCACAGGTTGAAATGTTTCCCAACTGCAAAATACAACTCAGTCATCATTTACAGCGCCAGAAGATGTTATTTAAGCATAGGAAAAAAATAATAAAAAACTTCATGCTACCAATGCATAAGGGGGTAATGCCACAAATGGTTCTTATACCTAAGAAAATGATTAATACAGTCTGAACGCAAATTTTAATGAATTCAATCCTTAATTTTTGGTATTAACAGGGATGTCTTAAGGCTTTTCTATACATCTGAGGGGATGGGAAGTTCAAATGGATGCCGCTCCTTGTCTATGACGCTTAGTGGGTCCCACAGACAACGCCATCTCCTCCAATCCACTGATTCTCCCATTGAGCCCATTAATCAAACACAAATAAATTTCATTTACCAAAAAAACAATAGAAAAACACACTCTGAAAGTTCTTCCTGTATGACATGATTCACACTCAAATGACATCATCATCAAACACCTACCTACTACCTTTCACCCACAAACTTTACTATCACCCACAAAATACTGCCCCCTCATGCTCTCGGAAGATCAGCCAGATGAAACCAGATAAATAACATTTGAATTCAAAATGAAATATCAAAAGTATGCTTCCTAATGGTTGTAAAGAACACTTGAAGCTTTAAGAATGTTTCCATTTGACAGTAAACCTATAGATGTAACAAGGTTTCTGTTCGAGCTTAGCAAAAATTTAGCACACAATGTCTTACTGTTCGGAAGAATATCTATAAGTGTTAAAAAGTTTATGCTGGCACTCATACATCATTAATTATGCAATGTCCACTTTGGATACAAAGAATAGCCCATTAAGAAAAGAGAAAACAGGTGGGAGATTTGACAAAAGGTGAATAGCAGTGGAGATTGTTCTTCTCACTTTTTTTATTTTGCATTTTTTTTTTACATTAACTTAACATAGGGTTTCAAGGGTACACTATTTTGATATGAGTGGGTAAAATAGTCAGTATATCCATACAAAGAGAACTAGTAAATTCAAGAGATGTTTACAAGCGTATGGAACACACTCAAGAAGCCTTAGGCAATAAGTGACAGCCACATTGGATTTTTGTCCAATTGCACATTTCCAGAAAACTAATCAAGGATGACAGTTGTCTCTCTCACAATGGTTTAAGAAATGAATTTAGTCAAATATTTGATATAAGATAGGTAATATCATTTTTGCAGAACAAGGCCTGTGAATGGCATCAACCCAATGGATTACTCAGAGATGATAATGTAAAGCAAAGACAAAAAATGGAACAACACAAGGCAGATATTTCTTATTGAAGCTTAAGGTTCTTCTACAGGAAAAAATTAGGAATCAGAAGAAAAGTATCAAGTCAAACAGACAACCAATAAGGTAAGATTTCCCTGAGTTCAATATCAAGTTGAAGCTTAGTATACTCACCATAGAGCCTAAACTAGACCTAGCTGAATTAATAGCTGGCACATAGTTTATGTTTTCCACATATCAAGATCACAGAAAGGAGAAATTTTCCAAATTAAAAACATGGATAAGCATATTTAGCAGGTGAGGAAAAAAAGCATGAATAGAATAGCTGACTGTGGTTCCAGTACCTGTCTCTTTAATGTGCATACTTGCAAAGTAGAAGAAGTACCATCAAGCATTAATCATGAAAAAATGATAGTGATTTAGAAATGATTGTCTTCTCATTTTCACACCATAAACAGAATCAAGACAGAGAGCATGCTGGAGTATCATTTTAAATGCTGACATGTTTTGTTTTATATCTGTTGATGGGAAAAGCGATAGAATCGACATTTCTTCAGGAAGTCAGATCAGCGGAACTTCCAGCACTTTCTGTTTCTCATATAGAGAGCTCATAATCATTTTTTCCCAAGCTATATCCCTGTTTCACTCGGGATGGAATTCCAGGGTGTAGCCTAAAGCCTGAAGATTGCTACTTCAATTCTTAATGTTGTATCTTACTCAAAATACACCCCCATGGTTAGATACTATAGAATGACAATGAAACTGGGAAAGCCAAGACTAACAGTAATGACTTTTTGCATGTTAAGACCACAGTTTTAGGACCTAGTACTTTTCTCTAATGTCCTGCAAGCTTGGCGAAGGAAAAACCATTTTTTACTCTTCTCAGGAGATTGGAATTGACAAGACCCCATCATCATTACAAGAAAATATCTAGCGGTCCCAAAATACAGAGGAAAAGCCAACTGGTCCCCAGTTTTAGGAGGGAAAATGAATTTAGAACCTATCAGAAACATAAGAGTTTACAACTCTGTGGCATATCTGGTCAATGCCAATTTGAAAACCGTTTACAACTAGTTTACATTGACACAAGTTCTTTGGATTAAATCAGTAGTTAGATCTCTTGATGGAGTTCTAGCTCAAGAACTTGTCAATGGCTAGTGTTAAAGGGATCTAAGTGCCTAGAATTTTTAATTCTTATTTGCACATTTTCTGCACTAGGAGAATTCTCTTCTTATTTGCATATTTCACACTATTAAATTTTCCTCTTGTCAAGGTAATCTAAACTATCAATATAGATTCAGGTGATTGAAAGAAATTTATTATTAGCAGAAGATACCAAAAATTACAGTCTTTTAAGTGAAGCAAGATGGATTGAATCCATTATTCCACCTCAGATTAATTCAAAACAAAGACTTGCATGGATTCTTCTCTGATAGCGGATTACACTGACATCCATATGACTAGAGAGATGATGCAAGCTTAATCATCACAACTTAGAGAAAATAAGCCCTACCTGATATTAATGACACGATACCTTGCAGATAGTCTAACGGGCCAAGGAATTTTTGCCTTGTACTATGGTAGCACCCTAATCAACCAATTAATTTTTTGCAAAGCCCCAAATTATTTATACAGAATAACCATGTTACTCACCTGTAAAGTTGGAAGTTCGGAGGTGCTGCCTCAGCAGGAGATCGTTGAGAGGAAAATCCATCATCTGCTGTGGTAAAGGAAGAAAGGCCACTACCTCCAAATCCAGACAAAGGCATAGACTGGATAGTTGAAATAGCTGTTGCCGCAACAGGGCTTATCCTTCTGGAAGTTCGATAAGCAACCCCTAATACTGCCCCTCCGTGCAAGCCAATTATCTAGATGAGATCAGATATGACAACAGAAATTCAGAACATGATGAATGGCATTATAAAAACTCCAGTGTGAGGAAATCAAGCACATTTTCATAGAGCATAACTTTAATAACAATTGAACAATTAATAAATTAATATTTCAATAAAGCATAGAACATTATACAATTAGATGAAATACCGGTTCAGTCCGAGTGCCAATAGATCTCATTAATATATTTGATGTTCCATCATCCAGTAATATACGCACTTGAACTGTGGCAGACGAAGCAGCGGAAGCAGCTGCTGCCGCAGCTTGTGCTGCAGCTGCAGCTGCTTCTTTTGCTCGACGTGATGAACCGCCCTTGGGCATTATAGGCATTCTAGGAGGTAAAGCAGATTCCAATATAGCAAATCTATCACGACATGTATCCCAGGCCAGAAGTCTTGCACTTCCAGAATCTACAATGGACCAATCACTGACCTTGTAGATGGAGAAGTAAGGAATATCAGGCCACACAATTGCTAGATATCTGCAACCAAATTGTTTTGTAAGAAATCAGATATTAATGCATGCAAGCGTCTGACCAAATTTCACCTTCCATTTTTTATAATTTTTTACAGCAAAACTTCACTTCAAATTTCAACATTAACTTTAACATTCACATCATCGGCAAGAAGAAAAGATGGAACTTGGACTTTTCTTCTCTTTGATGCTTTAGACAGTCAGGAAACTTTGCTTACAAATTTGTTCCTCTTTATGGTTTAGTGATATATATGACAAAGATGATCACATTTTTGTATGCCATTTCTCCATTCTTCTCAGAAAAATTAAGAAAATTAAAGCGAGAGAAGTTAGATGACTCACTTCCCTGAACCGCTTACTGAAAGAACTGAATATGAATCATGGGGAACAGGGGTACTTATGTGCTTTTTCATCTGCTTGACATGTAATTCAGCTGTGTCTCCCTTGTATTTTCCTGTTTCAGATAAGGATCCATTACTTCCAAGAGATGGATTTGCTGTGTTGGATAGTTGAAAGTTTAACAGCTTTAATTCCCTTTCGACCACATATACAGCAGAATGTTCCCGATTTTCAGATGGTGTAGGTAGGGCAGCAACAGCTGGAAGAGATTTAGTATCAAACTCGCAGACAATAACACCTACATTGGTTCCTGTAACAACAAGGTGTGGCTGTAGAGAATGTGCAGCCATACAATAGACCTGCAACAACAACTTAAGCATCAAATATGAATTTGCTTGGATTTAATCAGAACAGTGTGATACTATCTAGCAATTTATCAGGCGAAAGACATGCAGTAAATTAACCTGCATATTCTTGAAAAAGTTAAAACAAATATATATATAAAGCATCTAGAACCAGAATCAAAGCTGGGCTCAATTCCTCCAATGTTCCTCTTACGAAGATTTAACGGAGTGACATAAAGAGCTTGTAAAACTTAAGTTAGAAAACTAGTCCAAAAGCCATGAATAGAAGCACGTACCCTGAGTTTCTTGTTTGGTGCAAGAACATGAGGAGGGATTAGAGAAGAAAGTTCACACAGGGGCCTTGTAAGAGCTGAATACGTGGGGTGTTCAATGGCCCTGCAACAATGTTTGAACCATTATTTTTGTTTCTGTTAGCAATATTATCTATTTAAGCACTCAACATGCCAATCATTAATCTGCTGGCTCAGAACCACAAATTAAGAGTACCATATATGTGAATCTTTAACACAAGTTAAAATATCAAGGTTCGGAGCTCGAGGGTGGCACCACGATGCCACACTATGACAAGCAGATTTCGGAACAGGTTTAATTCGTCGTAACTCCTGCATATAACAAGAGAATAAAGTATTACAAGAAGGAAGAAAAAGCAAGGTAGTGCAAAATCCCTAGACACAAATTCAAAGCCAATTATTAAGCAATTCGATAGGTAACAAGAACTTTGGAGTTAGAACAACACCTTAAATGAGATAGTGTCCCATATTGCTAGTGTCTTATCTGCACCTATGGTAATTAATTGGGGAGCCCCTCCAATCACTCTAGACAGCTCAACAGCCACAACACCACCATCATGTGCCTGTTGTGAGGTCAGCTAATATATTAAGATCACTTCCTGTAAATGTAAATGAGATTGAATCTACACATTCATAACTCATATGAACAGTATGATCTGGCCGAGAGAGATTTAAATACAAAAGTTACAATATACATTACAGTAAAAGAATAATCTCTGACCCAATTTCAAATCACATTTTTTTTCTTTGATGAACACCCAATATCATGATATAGTTCTGCTATTTCTTTTGTAAAGGCTGTTAGGTTGAATATGCTGTACCTTTGATACTGAAGGAAAGGAACATTTGTGCATGGTTTAATACATGCACATATGCATGGACAATAATACAAAAGCAAACATGCTGCTCCCAGGCTATTTAGATACTCTGGAAGAGGTTTAATATAATAAATTTAAAAAATGAAGCTACCTTCAAACTTAGCTTGGGCACAAGTTCTCGTGAATCTTGACCATGGTCTGCACTCCAAAGCACAATCAAACCATCACTACCACCCGATATAAGAAGTGCCTACATGTGAATTTGAATGCATAAAAGTAAACAAGCTTGAGTTACAACATTGACATGGATCACATAAAAACTGAACAAAAAGCACTGGCAGATAACTGAGTGGTCCCCGAGTGTAGAAATAAAATGAATTAAAGGTCATTAAAAAGAAATGATATTAGCAAGAGGCTAGCCAAATTCATTGCCTATAAACCATTATTCATATTACATAATCTTAATGGAACTTGAAATAAATTCTACTATCTCTGATTTGTGTGATGACTTCTTATACCATTTCCACCAATAAATAGAAATTTTTACATAAACTTGAAGATCTGGATGTGAAATGACAGAATAAATAGATCAAATATCACACTTTCTTCACAAATGCCTCGAAAACAATTGAATAGTTAATTAATTTTCTATAGTATAATTACAATATGAATTCACAATAACGCCATGTGGTAAGGCTAACTAAATGATTCATTCAGCAAAATTTGAAACTTGAATAAGGAATTACTGAGATTTTAATGTTTAAGTGCTTCTTCAGAATCAAGAAAGCCTTATCACAATGTCAATGCAGCCATCCATCATATTCTGGTCAATCATGTCATGTGGTAAAGCGAGACTAAAATTTTAATTAAGTGGCAGAGTTGCAACCTAAAAAAGGAGCCACAGAGATTTAAAAGCTCAATTGAAGCTTTCGGTTAAAAAGAGCCATGACACAGTGTTAGTGCAGCCAATCATCTGATTCTTGCAAAACTCAACTTCAAAGAACTGATCTCAGAATCTTAAATCTCTTCGCCAAAGATAATCAAAATTCACAACTCCCATTGGTTCAAGAACTAGCCTCACTTCAGTACTCAAGGTCCTGAATCAACCAGCATCCAGTTCTATGTTGAACCATAATGACAAATAAACCTAATGATTCAAATATTAAGAAGGCACTGGGCTACTCGGTAGATATCTCTGTATGTTTTGGATTAATGTGGAAGAATAGAAGGGAGGATTAAATTTTTTGTACTGTCAGACATCACCAAATCCCAACAGCAATGCCTATGTTCCTTTATCACAATTATGTTACCAAATAGTACCATGCAAAGACTATAATCTGTCTTCCAATTTTTCACAAGAAATGACTTAACTCCAAATGACAAAGGACAAATAATAAACAACATAATTATGTTTAAAATATCATAGAGACAAGCTTCTAATCAATGATATCAAGTGAACTTTCGTATGCTATAATTTTACTTTCAAAGACCAAAGAATACCTGTCTGCTTAAAACAAATAGATAAATAAATAAGGATGGTTTAAGTTGAACAGAAGGAACTAGAGAATTACCTCACCGGAGGAAGCCATGAAGGTCATCAGACAAGAAATGGAACCTTTGTGGCCTCCAGTGTATCTACGCACAAGCTGGAAGCAACAAATGTCAGTTAACAGGAAAAAGCGCATACAATCGTCGTGAGAGATGAAAAACTGCACAATCGCCATACCTTCCACGTTAGCATTGAAAGAACTCTAATGACACCGTCTGAACCGCCAAATGCAACCAGAGGAGGACCGTCACTAGATCGACAGAGAAACTCCATACTGCAGATGAAAATTAGTGGAGCGCCAAACATATTATGAACATGAGAGCAGATGGGGTACTCATGATTCATAGAAATCATAGTGATAATGAAGAAGGTTAAAAGGAGAAGGAAATAAGAAATAGACTTGCCATAGAAGCGATCTGTTGTCAAGCTCTTGCTTGGGCACATCACGGCCGCGCATGGTAACCAAGTCCAAAAATATGGCTTTATTTTCACAACAGATGACAAGAAAATGCCTCCCTTTAGTGGCCGGAGCAGGAGAAGCAAAGGCAGAAGTCACAATGGAACCTGCCGACGGAGCCTCCGCAGCAGCGGAACGGTTCCGCCAAAGTTGCCAGAACCGCACGTCATCGTCGTAGAAACTTACCTGTTTGACACTTTAATAGTGTACGTACACATGAATCGCCAATATCGGTCAGTTTTAGAATACAGCAAACGGGGCAACGACAGGAGATGACGAGGAGGGAAAAATAAAACAGAGAAATGAATACCTGCCGCCTCGTATAGCTTCGGTAGGTTTGCCTTTGACGAAATCGGACTCGGTGCCCTCAGCAAGCTTCTCAAGCTTAACTCCGACGAGGCGCCTCTCGTCGACGCCGCCAGCTTTGAGCTCGTATATCACCTGTCGGTGCTCCCAATTCCAGACGGAAACGCGATCGGAAGCGTCAGCCGTGACGAGCCACGGATGGGTGGGATGTAGCTGGATCTTGACGATCTTGTCAGAGCAGGGCCTGAACGCTCGCAATCGCAGCATTTTGCTTGTTCAAAATTAAACACAATAGATCCTTCTTCCCTAAAAGAGTGGTGCGACCCGCTTCCTCCTTGATTGGTCTCCCAATGCTATAATCTTCCCCAACTGCAATTTGACTAATCAGTAATCAGTTCGAGAGGAGGCAAGAACGAGATTCAGATCCCTAATCTGTGTCTCTCATTTCCACTTTCAATGCGAGTCATGATCGAGTCCAACAAGTCTAATCTACAGGCATCCCCTACCGGTGAAACAGTTTATGACAAAGATTTCCGCTAAATTACAGGTTTTACCGGCGGGTATGTATTGGAATGTCCAAATGAAGAAAGCCTTTCTTGTCAAATTGTACTCTTTACATCCCCGTGTCAGCTTACGAATATAGTTTGGATGAAATTAATACATATATGTTTAATAAAAATAACTAAATTAAAATAAAACCAACAAAAATATTCTTATGTTCCTCCAAATTAAATTAATTTATAAAAAATATTCGCTCCCTCACAATACAAGGATAGAAAATTCAAAATCTTAAAATTGTAATAAAATTAAATTGATTCTTTAACTATATAGAAAAATATAAATTGGAGATGAAATTTTAATATTTATCTATGCTTTATTTTCTATATTTTTAATAATTCATTTTGATTAAACAAATTAGATATTTTTGTAGTTAGCTATTTAATTAATATTTTAGATTTATTATTTTGATTAATATTCAATCCAATCTCTTTTGATATAAATTTTGTATGTAGTGATATAATTGATATTACTTGTGAGGACCTCTTCTCGGACTAAGAGAGTCCTTATTGTTGTACGATCCTGAAAGAAAAAATAAAAACAATACCTATCACGTCGTTTTGGATTGTCTAAGTATCTAAAAATTAAAAAATACGGGTTTGATGCCTACGTTGCTACTGCAAACTTGTAATCATGTGATAACCTTGTGAAAAGTGTCAAAATGTGATGAAATGCATTGATTATTAGTTCATTTAATATTTTGTTATAAATTTTCTTATTATGTGCAAAAAAATACAAGTTCGATCAAGAAATGTATATTTCAAGAAAATTTTTCAATCAATCAGATAATAATTTATATGATTAGTATAAATCTTGAAGACATCAAGCTGCTGAACAGAGAGTGTAAGGATGAGTCGAAAGACCAAACTTTGAATGGTCGAAATCATTGAACAAAGTATTGCAGAGTGACCAGTGACCAGTCAAATCCAAAGGAGTTTGACCAATTAAGATCAAGAGATAGTGTGACGACCCACAGCACAAAACAGAATCACCAATAACCATCTTACATTCTTGAATAGCTCAAGACCAGTTAGGCCTATACGACCTATTAACATTGCACCTTTTTACAATATTCAAACTTGTCAAATTCACACACACGAGTGGCCAGGTATCATTGGCTAACAGATCAGGAGCTGGATAACAAGTCCCCAAACACTCACTACTTATATTAAAATTCTCACAACTCAAATCCCTTCACTCTCACACTTATTCGAGCAACAATCCTTACTCATTTCTGCACAATGTCAAGCTTAATAACACAAATATCCACATTCCACAAAGCTCATCTCAAACACATCAAATAACCTTATGAAAACACTCACCACTAAAAATTAAGTTTGCCCTAATTATTACAATACCTCTCGACTCAAGTCTTGAATTCAGTTTCTACAAATTGACAAATATTAAAATGACAAATATTCAAAGGGAATCAAATTGACATTAAAATTTTAATTATCAATTTGCGCTTATTGTATTGCTAACCGGCCTCATTATAATGCAAATCAACCTCATAAGATGACAACAAGCCAAAAAGCCCAAATGGTCTCAAAGATCCCTATTCACCTAAAATGAAGTTGGAAATGTCACAAATAGGTATTTTACTGGATTCAATCCTTAACTCTATGTAAAATTAGAAAAATATGTTAACGGCTAAAACCACATACCACCATGCTCGACACACTTCAATGACTCACTTAGGCATTATAACTAAGTCCATAGCTCATAAGCAACTTGTAGGTTACTCAATCAACTCGGGTCAACTCAAATATACAGAGGAATAAGGTTTCACACGGTTATTCCGTTATATTTATATATTGTATTATACTGTAATATTTGTTATTTATTCTGCTATAAATGATAAAACCATCAGTGTGTTTCAATTAATAAATAATCATATTCTTTTTTAAAATAAATATCAAATCGATTCAAATTTATACACATATTTAATAAATATTTTTTAAATTCAATACATTAAATTAAACTTTCTTATAGTAAAAATTAAAATTTATTCGATTAGATACATTCAAACAAAATAATTAGATTAAAATATTATATATTTTCTGATTTACAATGAAAAAATAGATCATTATTTTATAATTTATGCTTTTAATATATATATATATATCCTATTTTTAAAATCTTGTATTAAATAAATATGCTTGATATTTTTTTACCTAATTTAATTAATTTTAATTTTATAATAAATTAAAATATTAAAATTTCTCTTTCGATTTTTAATAAATATAATTTTTTATTATTTTGAATATTTTTTTTAGATTCTTAAACCAATTTAATCCGTCTATATTGAGGTTTAAAAAGAAAACTCCGACTATCTCCGAAACTTTCAATCAGTAATTTGGAAATCTTTTTTATAAATTTTACAGATCCGCACTACTGTCATAAGGTTATTTTGTAATTTATTTTAAAAAACTGAATTCATCTTCTTGTCATTGATAGATCCCGGGGCTGAAAGCATATTCCAAGAAGAAGAAAAAGCTCCTGTATCAAAGGATGCTGAGGAATTTATTTTGGCAGGTGGCAAGATAGAAGGCTTCGATGTCAGCGAGTGTGTTTCAGGATTATATAGGGTGTGAATTTTGAAGGATAGGCAGAGAAGAGTAACGAACTTTGTCCTTTGGTGGATTAGGACTCGGGAAGTCAGGCGAGAGAATAGTCTCTCGAAAGCTATTGATTTCCCAAATGTTTTTACTTGTTCATATACTTGGGCTAAGAAGGTCCTTCGATAGCCCTTTTTCTTCTATTTTGATCCCCTTGTTTGAATAGTTGTTTGTGTGCTGTGTAGCTATCTTGTCCAGGACTCTTAACAGTCATCTAATGAAATATAGAATTCTAACCCCATAAATCTGATTGAATAATTAAACTCAATTATCCTTAAATAAAAGGTCAAGAATTCTATTATTGATTTTAAATATAGAATATCATATAATTTTGAACCAACTAAACCCACTGTCAGTACTTATGATAAGACCAGTCTGTCCAAGCGAAAATCACCACTTGTATGGTTTTCCCAAATGAAAGTAATTTAACAAGGATTCCTGCCCACCTCTGGTTTTAGTTGTTCACAGAACTCACCACAGAGACGTGTAGTTAGTTATCTTGGTTGCTGAGAAATAACCTGCAGTTTTGGCAAGTTGCTTAATTCAGTCTCCATAAAAATGGCAAAAGAATACTTATTTACTGCACAATAGGAAGCACCAAAAACAAGTAAAAGATACGAATAATTATCAAAGTACGTTAGATAAAGTATTATCAGTTGTATCCGGCAAATAGGGAAATATTTCGTAATCATTTTGTAGTCTAGCAACTAAATAACTCAATGAAATCTGATGCATGGAGGAGGCCGGTTGCATAAGAGATGCATGTTTCCAAGTTCATAATGGTTCACAGTTTTCTATCAAGGAAAGTAAGCTTGCCTCTAATATTAATGGTTTGGCATGCTCCTCCCATTCTGTGGCCCACCTTGAAGAACCCATTTCCAGTGCACCATTTCTTAACGACATCAGTGAACCACACTCATCTGGAAAACCCTTAAACAACATCTGTGCACATAGGGGCAGTATAAACTAACAGTTTAAGAATCAAATTCATCAGAAATTCCACTATTATGCTGCAGCCTCTTCATCTCTCCAAGTTAATTTTGTTTGAATAGTTGCTAAACTAATAGCACACGGGAAAGCAGTGAAAATAACCATGTTCAGTATTCAACTCAATCAGACAGTTGAGGTACCCTTGACCTTCATGCCAATATGGAAAAACTCATCAGGGTATTATAAACACGCTGGAAGGGACGGAGGGGTTCAAACATTCTTGTGAAATCTAAAATGAATACGAAGAAGCACAACATTCTTCCTCTTTTTTTTTTTGATAAGCAAGCACAGCATTCTTTATGGTAAACTCTGAACGTTGTAGACTTATACACTATTCAGAATTATATGTAGATAGTTTGAAGAAACCCAGTAATATATATGTAAGCAAGAGCTATTCCAACATATTATCTATAGAATAGCAACTGAATTACCGAAAGTTCGTCAGCTAGCTCTGAGGAAGATGAAAAGAGAAGACCGTTTTTGTTGGGGCACACCAATTCCTTGATACTTCAACAATGAAAATTCCATCACCAAAGGTATACATATACGACACAAGACTAAAATATGAGAAATCTAACATGATATGCTGCACGTAATATGGGACAAGGTTTACCAGGAATAGGCAACTGCGCAAACAGGAAGTCCACATCCAAACATATCCACAACCTGAATCAAAAATTTTTAATACAGAACAAAAATAACAGCTGGTGAACTAAGACTTTATACTGTTAGCGTTTCCCCATACAAGGTATCATCTTCAGATAGTACCTTCATGGGTAAATCCAACCCTGATGATGAAGTATGCAAGCACACGCCAAGGTCAGCAGATCCTGTGAAAATAAGAAAATTTAGAAAGTCCAAACAAGCTGAAAGATATCAAGATAAAGAAAATATTAATTGAAAAAATTTCCAACCGAGAAGCATCGGATAATCCTCAGCTGCTAACCACATTGTACGAAATGCAACACGCTTAAGGTGTAAACACCTTATCTTTTCTTCATATTTTTCCTTTTCAGGCCCTTTCCCTTCAGTTTGACAAACCAGGTCAAAATTTGAAGGATATAAGGCATGCACATTAAAAAGATTGAAGGCTGCTGACACTTCTATGAATCCAGTACCTGTAATGACAAATAACAACCGAGGGTACATGTATTGCCTCCCGGTTGACATTTCCTTCCAAAAAACCTCTTCCTTGGTAGAATCATCTTCATTCAAGATTGCTGCAACACGCCTGTCATACAAAACTGCTGCTTCTAGAAGCAAACCAAAATCCTCATCTGGAGTCCTGATAGATACACTCAATTATTCATTCCTTCCCAAATATTTTTCATTTTTTCATTGAGTGGTCAATATTCAAGGTCATAACTTTGTGCTAGTAACATAGCAAAAGACCCTGATTTGAATGCAAATAAAGATAGACTTCATGAGATATGGATTTGAAACAAGAATTCCAATTCTATAACATTTTGGTAATTTTACTACGGTTCATAATGAGGTCAACTTATCAGATAGAATGCAAGAAAGAAAAATTGACGACAACAACTCTTGTTCCCTGAACAATGAAAGGTTAAAAAATCAAGCCTCAAAAAGTATGCTTCATTTCTCCAGGATTCATGTCCAAGTGCTGCCACTCCTAGTTTCTATATTTGAAAAATTACAAAGAAGAATTATTACAGCACAGGATTCTAAAAATGACCATCGTTTTATGGGCCAAATGGATCACCATGACTCACTGCTAAAGATTCTTAGAATTTCACTATATTGCAGGGGCAATCAACCAAAGTGAAAGAATTTTACAAAAAAAGAACATAATACAGTAAAAGATCACCCTGGAGCAACATGTAAATTGCTCTGTCCAAAACATTCACGCCAATGCTAAGCTTCCTTACAGCTGTCATGAATCTATAGTGCCACCAATTACATTGTGCTGAGATGCTAAATCATATGTTGATTATTTGAGCTAAAAACCAAAAATGTATGGAGCATTTCTAGACTTTCTTCTCTGAGCTTTCCTCAGTGAAGGGAATTCTATTAACACTTTTCTGCAGAGCATTTGAACACAGATACAAGCTCTAGATCATCATTAGATATGCATCCATTTTTATTTTATTTCCTCACTTGTCCACGGTGTGGAAGGGAAATCAAATAAGATAATTTAACTGCAATCTTCTCCCATATCCCAAATTATCTATTCTTCCCTTGCCATACAAAACAAACCACGAAAATGATAACATGAAGATGAGCCAGATTTAGAATTCAAGCATGCTATAAAAAATTTGAAACAATATGATTCCAAAAATTATAACTATCAAAGTTGGCAAAAGTCTATGGTTCAACTCCTTTTCATTTCTATGCCTTTCTATTGCTCTTCTCAACTGATCTTAACCACACAACCGTCATGCTTGCTGGCATTTAACCTAAATTATTTCAGTAAGTCTTAAGATAGCTAAAAGATATAAAAATATCATTCATTAAAAGGAAAATATAAACTAAAAAATTGCAAATCAAATAAGAGTCAATTAATAAAGGTTATCACATGGTTCTCATAAGGCAATCCAAGGATATAGCACTAGATGATTTCCATCGGATATCAGATTAAAGCAACATTTAGTAAAATGAACAGCACTCCTACTGTCACTTATGATCATTCGGTACAACCACTAAAATAATAAGTGAATTAGACTTTGACAGAATAGTGTTGAGTTTTGCCTAAGCTTGAATTTGAGATGGTTTTCCCCAAACTCTTATAATGCCGCAAGACTGTTTTAATGTTGACTTGGCATTTCCCAGGAAAATTTTCAGATGTTGACTCAATTTTGAAATTAAGGAAAGAGAAAAAGCTATCCCCATATGGACCAACACAGGCACAACTGAATACTCAAAACAAACATGGACAGAAGGAGAATTATTCAAATGAAGGTGTCAGCACATGAAAATTTTTGAGATTAGGTTTCAGTATCAAAGGCATATTTCAGCAGTCTTCAGTATGAAAATAAAAAATAGTTAACTCACCAACTTGTACTGCTAACAACAAGTGCTGGTCTGTTTGGTTTCAAGACAACATGACCTTCAACCAGAGTGGTGAATAGAGTCTCATTTGGATCATGACTTTGCAACTCTCTGCTTTCTACAAAAGAAATGCAAAAAAAATAAAATAAATGACAACTCTGATTTCACATAACCTCAAAAGATTAAAGAACGCAGCCTAGGGAAACATTACCATAACTTACACAATCACAGATGTCTTGAGGATGTCTGATATATTTATCTAACCTGCAGAACAACTGTAGAAGATTCGATCTTGATAAAATAGAATCTGTTGAATTTCGACAGTAAATCCTCAAAAAAAATAAGAGGCTTACATCATGCTTTTCCTGAAGTGAAGCAGCATGAAAAAACTCAGGTGGCTGATCATATAAAACTGTTGCTCTGTCAATTACATGAAAATAGTAAACATTTCCATATAAAAACAAAGGAAAATGTGAATGTTGAGCTGACACTCTTACTTGATTCCCCAGTTCTGAGCCAATTCATGTTGCATTGCTCTTGTTACACATAAAGAACCATCTGCCATCTTCCCGTAACTCCTCTCAATCCTGAAAAAGAACAACTCATAAACCTGGTGCATTACCGGAAAGAAAAGAAAAATCTAGAAAGGCTACTCATAAATGTTACCAGCGATACACTGCTACAAATCGACTACTTCTTCCAATTGAGAGTGCCAGCAAAGTATAACCAAAGTTGTGCCAATCAACAACAAATTTGGAATTCCTAAGCTTGCTAGCCCATTTTACAGCTACCAGGGTCGGAACAGAGGGTGGGTTCTGCACAAGCCAAAAACAACAAATAGACATCACTTGATGTCAACTATTTGAGATCTAACAAATTGATAAGAACATACTCAAAACAATGTATGCATATGGCCTGAATACCAGAATGCACTGTAATCACAATGCATCAACCAAATTTATATAAAATTGAAACTAATCAGAATCTCCACAATTCAGGCATTTCTCAGTTCCAAGTTATTTGATTTGAGTCAAAACACATGCAGTTGAAAATTATGGCACAAGTATGAGCGTCCAATATTGAAATGCAGAATGCAAGCCATAAAATACTGCAGATAAATGAAATCCAAGTGTTGTCCACTATGTTCACACCTCTTTTTCACAGATTTTTCATACACATTGCTCTCACTTAAGCCAGCCATGACCATTACTTCCACGTGCTCCACCACAAATTGCTGATAGTTTATCAAGAAAGAGTCCAGCATTCAAGTTATTTTCCTCATATTTATATGTGGCAGCAAAAAGTAAAATATCTGAAATGCAATGCCAAAAAGTTTAGTATATATAGAAACCATAATCTAGATATCACTCTCACTTTTATGAATCTTAGTAAACTGGGGAATGAAGAAGGACATTAGAAATTATTTGAAAATATTATCGCACTGCCAATGAGTGTGTTGCGCAAAGACATGCTCAGTTACATCACCATTTCTCTTAATCGGAAGATGAAATGGAACTTCCAACCAACGATGAAGAAATTAATGAATTGAAACTTGGATGGTGAAACGACACCAAAATGCAAAATAAATAAATATAAAAAAGCTCTAACCTGTACAAGAAAGATATCAGGAGCCGGAATTTTGACACACAAATACCAAAGGAGTAGGACGAACTGAAAGAAAGGCTTCACCAAAAGCGTGAAGAGCTTGAATATTTTGGGCATGGAACGCCAGAATGTTGGCCATTGTTTCTGCAGCGGCATGAAGCATCAATCAATGAAAGCAAAAGCATGGTGGAAAGTGGGCAAGATGGCCCAACGAGGAGCTCTCGATTATAAAATTTCCTTCTTTTTTCTTTTAAAAAAAATTAACCAAGGACGCGGAGGGAAAAGATTTGAACATAGGATTAAGTAATCAGTACCATGTGGTGGATATGGATAGAAGGATCCTCCAGTATAGCTGAGTGCGGTTCAGAGCCTGCATAAGCAACGACATCGACTTGTAGAGATGCCTGCCCAATTTGAGTTTTGTTTTTTTTCAGAAACACAAATAGAGAGACATGAGAGTGTGGAAAGTGAAGAAGAAGTACCTGACGAGAAAGAGAAAGAGC
Source organism: Passiflora organensis (assembly GCA_019739055.1). Classification (NCBI taxonomy): domain Eukaryota; kingdom Viridiplantae; phylum Streptophyta; class Magnoliopsida; order Malpighiales; family Passifloraceae; genus Passiflora; species Passiflora organensis. Next base: position 1,910,344 of record JAEPBF010000187.1, on the reverse strand, counting down.
ATGGTACTGCATTCGAGGGCTGCGTCCGAAATCTCCCAAGACCACCACGCACGCTCTCCCCCGCTTATTCACTCCTCCTACACCGTCATTCATCCTTAAACCCTCTCTGTTTCTCTTAAACTACGCCCCCTTCACTTTAGTCCAAACTATCTTTTACAGATTAAAAATGAAAAGAAAACGGCATAATCAGTCTCGTGCAACTCCAATCAAATCAAATAAACCAAAGAAGAAAACAAGACGGGAAAGTATTGAGTTAATGATTTAATAGTAATTGTTTAAGCAGCTCAAAGAATAAACCATTCGACGAACTGAACTAAATAGTAAGAGATCAGGCAAAACCTAACTGAATTTGGAAGAACACTAAACAGAAGCATCTGAACAGAGGAGGGAAATGATTTAAAACGAATAGAACTTGAGGAAGATGGAACGAACCCCAGATTGATAGAGGCCCAGCCTGACTAAAAAATTCAGGTTCGGCGAGATATGGAAACAAGGAGGGATGAATCTAAGGCTACAAAGAACATTTAACGTTAGTTTTACGTCATTACGGATCCAGTTTGTTTTATTAGTGTGGAAATGGAAATGGGAATAGAAAATAAATAAATATTATATTAATTTTATAATAATAAAATTTGATTTATATTAAATTAGTATATTTAATATCAGAAAAATATCTTTTTACAAATTATTAAATAAAAAAATAGATTTGATTACTCCCCTCCCCCTCTGGTCGAAGGAAACTGTCGTGGAATCGTCCGCCGTGCCAAGTGAAAATAAGGGCCCTTTCTGTATTAAAAGAAGGCGAAAACGAGGGTGAAACTGAAAGGTGACACCCAAAACGCGGTTGCCGGAGGGAGACCGGATTACTAAAACGACTCCTTCTTCGCCTTGAATGGCCCAATTCAATAGTCGGGTCAGTTTTTAAAACATTGGGAAGGTTATTCAACTTTAATGGACTATACAGATAACATTCTCAATAAAAAGTTGCTTATCATTGGAAGTTTCTTGTCATTTTCAGAGTGGAGGTTTCTCCGGAGTGCATCCAATCCAAGAAGATGGAATCCGGAAGATTCCGTGCTTCTGATCAGCTTAGCTGGTTGATTTCACTGGATGAAGGTTAGTTTCAAGAATACCAATGGTGAGCAAAGAGTAGTTTTGCAGCTTCGAAATGTAGAAAGATAGATGAGAAGAGAAAGACAATAATTCTCTTTTCTTGTTACTCTTTGTTTCCATGAGCACAATTGTTTTCTCAGCACAATTACAATCAATCTTTTCTCAAATGGAAGGACAAGAATTATACAGTGACCAAAATTTGTATGCCCATCGACGGAACAAAACGAACAAACAAATACTGCACAACCCAATCAATCAATCAATCAATCAATCAATTAATAGTATGGAAAAAAAGCAGAAAATCCCGGGTTACTGTGAGTTACTGCCCCTCAGAGTCTGCTTGGGTAGCTTGAAGTAGGAAGTGAAAGTCGGATCTTTGACGGAGAAGCTGCGGAGGTTCCACATTTACGTCAGATAGGCTAATGATTGCACCCAAGGAACGGAACATCTCTTCCATGGAAAAGGGGACACTGCAATTATATTTACGTTAGGCTTGTTTGCTGGTAAGTTACCAAATTTTTGTTGTTGGCACTTGGCAGGCAGTAGCAGTACCTGGATTCTACTTCAAGCAAGAATGTGTTATTGGGGATGCTGATTGAATCTTCTGCCATCAATATTCTCATTCTCCCAATCACCTGTGGTGAGTGAATTTGTGAGTGATTTACTGTAAATTAATTGGTTGATAGTTTTGTGGTCGAGTGCAGGAATTGTGTGAGTTACCTCTGGAGATAATCCGTGGGTTCCATATTTGTCATCCCAGAACATTGTCCCAATGCGATATATTTGTGGAATGCTCAACATCTTTTGCAGAAGGAAAAACAAAATTAAAGCAATAGCCAACAAAAGATACTGCACATATTTCCATATTAAGATTGTAAAGCAAAGGAAAACAGCAAACATTTGTCAACTTACCGGGCAGAGATCATTTGTGATCTCATCCAGAGATTTTTGAGCTTTTTGATGCAACACCTGTATATATGAACATCAAGAAACCATATAGAGTTCTCAAGTAAATACATGGACATTTCTGGACCCTCAAATTTCTATTTTTGTGTGAATACAACTGGTTACTGTGGGTTTGGAGGTGCTGTACCAGAAACCCTACGGCTTGTCTAATATGTCGGAGTTCATCCCAGGATGTTCCTGCAAACTGGAAAAAAATGCAAAAAGGGATGAATAAATTTTCAGCTTGTAAATTAAAGGTCTTTCATACAAATATTTTCTGCTTTCTTTAGCGCACCTGGTCTGATGCTTTTAGACACCAATTTTCCAATTCCTGCAAACCGGCTTTCACATATTCTCCATTGCTAAATGAGCAGCATTCACGTCGAAGCAGTAAGCTGCCAGACATAAAAATCTCTACATTTTAATTCGGTTCATTTTGAACTTGGTGTTATAAGTGATGTGATGTTAATAAATAAATAGGTTAGACTTGGTTCTCTTCTTACCTGTTGAAGAGCTGTACATTTATGAATGAGAAAACTTGGCTAAAGATTTTCCTTGTGAATACTGGAGGAACCTGCAAACGACATTATGTTAGTTACAAAGTATTTAGCAGTTATCATAATGATTCATCAAGTCTGGGAAAACCAGCAGAAACTGATCTTATGCCTTACATGATTTTCTGACATTATACCCAAGGTTTCATCTAACTTGTTCACAATGCTTTGCCAGTGTATATTTGATGCTTGTTGTTTTGCGAAAATGCTTGAATGGATAGTTTTGGAGAAACCTCTGATCGATCTGGCTCTCATTGATCTTGAAGCCTGCACATCATCGTTAAAAAGTTAAGTTTCCATCATTTTCCTACTGTGTTGTTTTTAACTTTTTTTTTAATATTCATTTCAGTCATAGTATAAAATTATGTTCTTACCTGGATGCATGAATTCAAAAATGGACTGATCTCTTTCTTAACATTGTCTCGGATCAATCCATATATTTTCTCTACATATGCTGTCAGATGTTGCTTAAATAGGAGTGCTGGATACTTGGCCTCAACTTTTGATTGCTCGTTTGTTTTTCCCACCATTCCACTATACCCACTAGACATTCCCATGCCCATTGAAGATGGCCGGAATCCCTGATTTTGCTATCAAGGATTAATCTTCTTATGATATTAGACTGGTAAAGAATTCAATAGACTGAACTTACCTGTGCCATTCTTCCAAATAAACTGGTGGGGGAGTTTCGGTTACGCTGTGCAGATGCATGTTGAGTACTACTGCTTGCCTTTAATGTACTTTGAAGGAGATAGAGAAGGGTGGAAGTTGTTGAGAGCCAATATGCAAGGTCACTTGTGGTGTCTTGACTCTTTCAAAAACATTATACAAAAATATCAATAGTGCAGATTCTGTCTTCATATGAAGGATGATCCAATATATGACAAACAGAAACGAGGTTATTTCATTCAGCTCTTATGAAGGATGCTACCTCAATTGACAAACGAATTGTGTGGGTAATCTTATCAAATATATTTGTCTTCTCTGCTTCAAAAGATCTCCACTGAAGTAGTGCTTTGTAAACAACATAGGCAGCAACAGGTCTGGTTTTGTCAAACCGCTTATCTTCCATAAGACATTTGATGAGTACATCATGGTTTTCCTGTCATTAGATAGGTTACAATGGAACATAAGCATCCAGCAAATGAAATTTAAAATAAAATTGGTTTATGGATGCTTCAACAGAATTCATCTTTATTGCTACCTGCTGCCTGTCTGTTAGAGATCTTTGTTTAGTTAAGTGAGAGATTGGAGGTCCTGATTCCTGAAGCAATAATTCTGCCATATTAGATCTCTGAGAAACTGTTGAGAAAAAAGGTTGATTTTCTGAGAAGGTAGTCCTACCTTTGTCACCTGAGTCGTTTCTTGTTTCAGATGTCCATTTTCAAAATTCTGGGTACTCATGAAAGGTTAATGATGCATTAAGATGACTCTTTTCCTGGACAAAAAGTGGCAGAGAAAAGCATACCTTCACTTGAGGGAGATTTGCTTCAGGTGTCACTACATGCTCCACAATGGGTGGTCTCTTGCGGAGTAATTCATTTTCTGACTCAAGATCTGCAATCTTATCCTTGAGGCTGAGAAAAAGAAATATTTCTTTCAACACTTCAGACAAGTCATCTGTGGATTTCAGGCTCTGTTCAGAAATTTTTTATGAATTAAATGATGCTTAATTTCTGCAATTTGACTCTGTTAACCTGTGGATGAGGTATCCAATTTTGTTACTATATCATCTATATCATTCACCTTGAAAAACTCAAATTATCCTAGATATTATAACTGTTTTTCTACAACGTTTCAAGTTTCTAGACAATGTTAATCGGTTTTTCTGGTGGATTATATAAAAAAAGTGGTCTTACATCAATAGAAACTAGTCATCTTTTCATGTGGTTACTGTGCAACAACCTTCGTTCACGTTACATATAATTCCCATACAGTTTTGTGCCTAAATTATGCTAGTTTTGTTGAGTTAAACAAGGATAAGCAGTTATGCGTATGTCAGTGTGTTCTGTACAATTCTGTACTCTTGGAACCCTTCTGCTGGATGTTACTGTAATCAATTTGACAAATTGTAACATGGGAGACTAGTGATAGAAGCTACCAAAAAAATAAAGAACCAACTTATATCATGACTCTTACATTTTTAACTCTTCTGAGATATCCTCATTTGTTGATGAAACCAAAGCCTGTTGACGCAGAACCTGATTCTCAGATTCAAGGTTTGACAAGTTCGATTCTAATCTGAGGATAGTAATGATGTGTTAGTTCATCACAGTGGATCATCACTTAGATATTTGCACAAAAATCTAAACATGATTACCTTTCAATGGTCTCTTGTAGTTGCATTGTCTTCAGCTGTGCCTCTTGAGCCTCTTTCAATCTCTGTTTGCTCTCCATCTCAACTTCACAGTATTTGTTCTCGAATTCCTCCATTTCCTTTTTCAGTTCTTGTAGTGCATCCTGCACATTTGGAATTCAGGTCAAAGAAAACCATTTAGAAGAAAACTGTTGTGTCCCGGGAGCATATATGCATACAGTTATACTTTTTGAACCAAGTCTTTTTCTGCATCTGCATGTCTGTCTTGGTTAAGCTGTAATATTATTTTCAAGGATGAACATTTTCTGAAACCATGGAGAGTGATTATCCTCAAATAGCTGTAATATTCATCATTCATGGTCAATGTTGTTAAAGTGCTGTGATACTTCAATATCAAGAGTTTTTAAAGCTGTAGACAACATGTTTAAAACAATTATATAAGAAAAATATGAATATTCATATTGGAATGACGTGATAGGAATAAGGCTATTGCACAGGTTGTTGGTCCAGACATAAGCCCTGTAAATGTGTTGGATATTATTTCTAGCATTACATAAAACAATTTGGCAAACAGTTATCCACTTTATCCTGTCACCATGCTGATATCCTTTTTTTTCTCTGTCCTCTTCTTATACATATTTTAACTTTCAGCTAATCTTTTCTTTGTTCTTGAACTGACATTTAGGCTGAATCACAGATATAGTGTCTCTGTTCTAATGTACTGATAAATAAGGAGTAAAGCTAAACTACCAAATGAAAAAAGTGAAAATAGCCATATAAAACTAAAGAACCAGAGATGATCTATCATATCCCCTCTTTATCCTGCATCACTCTTCTTGCCTATAAGTTGCAGTTTCAGATTGCAATTTTAGTTTTATAATTCTACAGTATGTTTGGTGAACCCTGTTCTAGATTCTTCTCTTCTTCCATACTAGATGGGGCACATAAATTAAGACACTAGAACTGCATATTTCAACCAGTGTGTGTTTACGTGGAATGTAACCTGAGAACGAAAATTGTCCTTTAGTTCAGTCAGCAAAAGATTTATATGCTTTTGAGCCCTGTTGTTGCCCTCACATCTTTGAGCCATTGTACTACCATTTTACAGGGAACATAATCTTTGATCGGTACCTAAGCAATGACTTATTAGTTTCCAATTATTGTTGTTTGCTTACTTTTGACGGTGTAGACTAGTTCTCTTTAAATTTTCCATCATTTTGCAAATGTATACAGTGAGCTGGTAATAGCAGGTCATAGCTGATTACCTCCAGTTCATCTTTTTGGTTCTGAATTAGTTCCAGCTTGGTGTTATCCACTACTGGAACCTCTTTGATGACCGATGGAGCTTGTTCTATAGCTAACTTGGCTGCTTCCTTTTCATGGATAATTGCAGCATGGGCTTCTTCTAGCTGATCTTGTATTTCATGTAATGAACTCTGCAACTTAGCAATTTCTTGCCCTTTAGCCTCTTCAAGATCAATCTGAAAAATCACAGGACAGAAAATTCAATTGTTAACCAGACAAACAATAACCTAAAGCCTATCATCAAGATTTGACATTTCCAGACAGTAGTTCTTTTTTTTTTTTTGAGTATTGACTCTCTGGTGTTCAACGCCTTCGGCAACTGACTAATCTAGTGCAAGCAGGGTAGGACCCTTTCGGATGATAAGTTCTTCCTCGGGGATTTAATGCTGCCGCTAGAAAGTAGTTCTTTTTTGATATTTCAAGACAGTATTTTGTATACTGGAGAACAATCATCCAAGTTTATGGTTTTTTGAACTTTTCTTGGTTTGCAGATTCTTGGTTATTGGTCTTGGAATCAGCATGAGAGCATGTTGTAGTGTCTGATGAATAATGGTGCATAGAAATGTAATGTGCTAGTAGTTGTGAAGAAAAAATGTCAGTTAGTTTTTCTTGCGTGACAAACTGTTCATTGTTTACTCGAATTTATTTGAATTTTTTTATTATGCAATGTTACCCTCAGATGCTTTTCAAATTCCAGTCTCCATGCTAGCTCTTCAACACGCTTCTCAAGTTTGTCCTTAGCTTCTTTCAGTGCTCCTGTTTCCCTTGCAGCCTGTATTGAGTTAATTGTCATTTATATTTGAAACCTACTCAAATGAAGAATTGATAAGGAGTTAAACTGAAGCCCTTATAAGATGTGATGCTTACCATCCTCAGCTTTCTGAGTTCCTTTCGTGCTACCTTCGCTCTCCAAAGGCATTGAAGTGTAAGAGATGCTTTCTTCTGTTGTTTGTAATCAGAGAGGGCATGGAACATTCTCCACTGAGTCTGTAATCAAAGGTTCGACACAATATTCAAAGTTATCATTGATAAATCAGTTATCTAATTGATTTGGAGTTTAGATAATTCTCTGAATGATTTTATGATATTTACATAAATTGTACATGAAAATAGGAATTTTCAAAATGAAAGGTTTGCTCCCAAAGTTTTTCATGTGCCTCCTGATATTGACAGTAACTTGGGGAGCACATTTGGTACGATTAGGAGAAGGGAGTGAAGTACCTCCATCCTAGTTGTTACATTCTTTTAAGTGCCCTACTTTTCCCAAGTAATTCATAGTTCTTTGTTTTCAGGGTGCTTCTAATTTCGTTCTCCTTACTTCTCTATGTCAAAGCTACTCCACTATGAGATGTTATTACCTGAACAATAGTTGCAGCCTTTGTTCTCCTTCTGTATCTGTATTCATTACGTGCTGCCATTGCTCGTAATCCAGTTTGAATGATTGTTGCTGCTGCCTGTAAGCTTTTGTAGGACACTCTTGCAAAATGACCACGGACATTCTTCTGTATGCGGATAGAGGCTGCTTCTTCCCTCATGTGTTCATACAGTTTACGTGCCAGTTGTGCTGCACAAATGAGAGGGTAAAATACATGTCATTTTTAATATTGGTAGCCAATTACTTGCAGCTGATATGTTTGCCATTTTCAGCTACAATCTAATCTAAATATGTCAGTATAAGATGAGTTGTTGATAGCAAGAGAGATGAAAATACAGGCCACCAACCAAGCTGCATCCGGAACAGTATTTACTGTCCATTTTGAAAACAAAATAAACTTAAATTCAACAGCTGATATATGCATTCGTTACTTGTTGATGGCTTTCCTGTGCCTGACGAAAGGTAGTTACTTTAAATCATCATGTGGCTACCCAAACATAACATGGAAAACTGATCATGATTTCATAAATGGCGCAGGGTGGAATTGCTAGAGAAAAACTGGGATAACCTCTCCAGAGTTTCTGCAAATTAATCGTTGCCCTTCGTAAGGTAATGAACTCTTTTCTTGTCAGATAAGTCCGTATTTGTCTCTGGATGAGTCTGGCAGCATTAGCCAAAACTTCAGTTCTTCGTGCATCTAATTCAGCCATCTGCCCAGCTCTGAGGAATACCTTTGTTTTCCCGATCTGAATCAAGCATGTAGCAGTGAATTTACAACTACATGCAACATGATTCTTTTCCATAAATTTATCAACTTACTGTTACTTGAAACAGACCTGATAGCCCTTCAGACCCATCCTGTCCAAGATGGCTATGCATGCTGATTTTTCGTCAGATCTGTGACCAAGATGAAACAGTAAAGACTGATTGCAGTAATATGTTAATCAAGTTTCCTTTGATGTTGGAAATAAGTAGAAACGAGCATAGGTAATATGTGTAGAAAATGTTTCTCAGCTTCAAATTATTGGTCATATTCGTTTATCATGATAGAACTTTTAATTAAGACAAGATATGCAGTTTAGTAGGTCTTGTGCCTTGAATGCCATGACTCATTTTCCAGAAGAACAATTCTTTGAAATCAATAGCAGATGTGAAGAACAATAATAAAACAATTTGATAATTTATACCCATCTGAAACATCAGGAACCAGCATTCCAAAACGATCAAGGAACTCATCAAATGTTCTTTTGGTGGGATAACCAGCACAACTTATTCTAATTGCTTCAAGCACTCCCTGCACAATGTGTACCCAAGTAGTCATTGTCTATAGAATCAGATTTAAAAAATAGAGGAGATAAATTGAAGTTTTATTTGTCAGAGAATTAACAATAGTCAAACTCATATGTACTCAATTATGTACTTGAAATTTTATCTTACCCCACATCTTAATTGGTTTAAAACATTGAAGTTCTCAAAGATTCCAGGTTTTAAGACTGTATTTGGCTTTACACATCGTATGTAGTGTGGTTCTGTGGTGCTCAAGGTCTCCATTAAAGCTTGTAGTTGTTGCTGCATGTCAAGTTTTGAAATATGAGGTAACCAAAGCTCAATATTTCTTATATTGGATAGAACAGAGTATTTTATGGAAATACAGCTTACCTTAAAGCGTGTACCAATGGATGAGAACTTAGACTGCTTTGACGTCTCTTCAGGTTGTGGGGGAAAAAGGTTAGCAACAAATTGGTTCTTAGAAGCATCTAATAAAGCTTGATGTTCAGCTACAACGTAATCTTTATTTTTGTCTAGAAATTGGTCAGCTTGGTATGTGACCTGGCCAACAGATGGCAATATGATTAGAACTCAACAAATTTCGCTCATGTAAGAATAAGGTGCAGCAAAAAGTGTAGCTTACATCTCCTGCATAATGATTGATTGTGAAGTCTGTTTGAGAAAGTTTCGGTTTGCTGAATCGTTTATGAGCTTTATATGTCTGATACATCTTCTGTGCAAATGTCTCATGTGTTGACTTGGGAAACATACTGCATTGGAAAGATAATCAAGCCCACCTACAAGGGATGGTTGTATTGACACAGTAATACTTTCTTTTCTCCCTTAGTTATGTTGCTTCAATTGATAAAAAGAAATTGCTTGATATTGAGTGAACGGATGCCTTTTCCTCTAAGTGCAACATTTATCGATCTATACATTCCTTACTTTCACTATATAATGCAATGCCATGCTATAATTGGTTCGAACTTATGCTTTTGAGGCTAGTTAGCAATTTTTCAACTGAATTACTGTATACTTCGATTGATAATAGTCAATATGTGATGGCTACAGCCAAAGATATGCATACCACGCTTCATCAAGAAGGGCTATTATACCACCAGGTTTCTGCAGGGAACAACAAAGAATGGATCTTAAGATTTCTTTAAAGTATTCTGTTATTTTTATTATAATTATCCTTCTAACTATCAGTACCTTCTCAAGAAGATCCAAAACATCCTGGTTGTCTACAAACTCCACGTAGCTCCAGTTAATTTCTTCCCTTGTATATTCTTCCTGCTCCATCTTGAATACATGCTGTGTACAATGGTCAACATATCATCAGTATATGCCTGAGAGTAAGCTCAAAATATCCGTAGAAATTCTGTCTTTACCTGGTTAAAATGCTGTTGCAACTTTTCATTTGTTAGGTTGATACATAGCTGTTCAAAGCTGTTGAACAAAGCATAAGTATATTGTCCTATCAAGGTAGAAAAAGTTGATTTTCTGAATGTAACACCAGAATTTTATTTCATACCTGTTAATCTTGAAGCTCTCAAAGCCATAAATATCAAGAACTCCAATTAAGCTTGTTGCATTAGGATCCTGACCAATTGAACTGTTAATCTTTTCCACAATCCTGCGACATTCAACAACTTCCTCTTGTTTACACTTGGCCAGATAAAGATGTTTTTCTGACTGTGTTACTTGAAAATTGAAGCAGGTTTTGTTCAGAGGAATACTATTTAGAATGATTGGGATGCCCACATTTCAACAGAAAATCATGTTCCATGGAAACATTATCAAAGCTTTACAGGTCATAAAAAAAAAAAGGCGAAGCTTTACAGTTTCTGGAGCTAAATTTTATAACTTACAAAATTCTCTCTTTGTTGCACTTATACCATTGCTAGATAGAGACCCTTGTCTGGAACAAACCATCTACAGCATGCATATTGTTTTTGGATTGCTTACCAATCAAATAGCCTAGAGTACACAGTCTTGGCCAAGGCATCACGACTTAAGGCTGCTGAATCTGGGTCTAAAGGTTTGGTAATGTTTCCGTCCGGAGTGACTATGACACGCTTGCATAGCGAGTCTTCCAGAGCCTTGGCGTCGCACCTAAGTTAAAGTTTTGCATGAGATAATGCAAAATTTTAACGGTTATAATACAGAACAAATGTCAAGGGTTCTAACATTAGTAGCTCTGCAGCTGTTTCAAGATGGTACTGTGATTTCTCATCCTTAAGTTTTGAAGAATCAACATCTTTTCCCTTGATGAACTCTATATTCCCAAGATGGAGGATTGCAGCTACCACACTGAATATAGCCTCCTACAGGAGAAAATGCTTGTAGGGTCATCCAGAATACCTTCTCAAAATAAAACTGTTGAAGCCTTGAGTGGTTTACCTGTTCATCCTGGTTGATTCCTACAATATCCATTGCATTTCTGGTTTCCAAATATTCTCTTGCATCATCTACATTTGCTACTTCATAGCAGTTGGACTGGTTTAAATAGTGGAAATTTCTTGGGTCCCCTAACTTGAACTTCTTCACATCCTGAAAGGTAAGAACAGTTAGCTAATTCATAACTTTTATTATTGTTATTATTTCCCTTTCCTTTTGCAATGTGACTTGGTTGTGATTGAAACAAAATGCATAGTGATAACCTCTGGTGGTGCTGCACAGAGCATGTAGAAACAATGGTAATTCCTCTCAGGGTCTGAGACTTGGCAAACTCGTGACCTTTCGAGAAGATAGGTACGGACTGCAGCTCCAGAGATCTTCCCATGCTTATCAAATTGTATCTCAACAAATTTACCAAAACGACTGGTGTAACCATGAGATATGGTAAGTTTAAACATGTGCACAAAACTGTAATGGCAAGAACAACTAGAATGAAATATGTCACCTTGAGTTATTATTCTTCACTGTTTTGGCATTCCCAAATGCTTCCAAGACTGGATTGGACTGACAGAGAGGTAGGTTTAAGGCTTCTTAACTTGATGAGTAAATTAAACATGATAGACATGAAGTGGAATCTTTGTTTTACCTCCAAAACTTGTTGTTCCACAGTTCTTCCTTCACCACCTGACCTTCCTCCCATGAATGCAAGGTATCTCATGAGCATCTTTGTTGTCTCTGTCTTACCAGCTCCACTCTCCCCACTTACCAGTATGGACTGGCTTCCGTGTTCATTTATCATTGCTCTGATGTATGAAACTATCATATCAGCTTTGCATTGTGAGATATATCTTGAAGTTATGTGTGGATTAATTTCACATGATTTAATGTTTCTGAGGGTGGCTATTCTGCCGTTAACATACCTGTAACAAGTATCTGCTACTGCAAAAAGGTGAGGACTTAACTCCCCAAAAGGAGCTCCTTTATACTGCTGCATCATGTGGACATCATACAAATGTGGCAGTCTCCGGAATGGGTTTACCGCTATCAGAATGTTCCCAGTGTAAGTCTGCTTATTACAGAAGTGATAGTGATTTTCTTTTTCCTTTTCCTTTTCCAAAATATTTGGTATCAAAATTGCGAGGTAAATTCATTACAGTATGTCTGCTAGATCATCATTGACTCACATATATTTCATTTAATGCGAACCGACAAGCTAGATTGTGCAAGACTCCTGGTTCGTGGAGGTAAGCCAATTTTGTCATGTCATCCACCCCTGCTGGTGGTGCCTCTGTGTCTTTTGGATAGATGCTGGAAACATCCGCAACTATCTGGATTTAAGATGCAAAGTGACAGTTCAGCTGATAGTTTTTGATTTTTGTATTTATGTTTCTTATCAATACTAATGTATTGATAAACAAATGGAGCCAAGCTTTGTATTCTAACTTCTAAAAATTTAGTGGATCAGATCCAGCAGCTTAAAGTGAGTTCAGTTTACCAGTCCACGACTAGAAAAGAATCGATAAGATTCCTATACATGCTAATGAGGGTAAACAAACAAAAGTAGCTTACAGTTTTTCCACCACTTGTGATTATGGTGGCATCTCTGCCTTTGATTTCAGTGACTTCACCATCGATCCATGCATCTTCAGGATCCTCCGCCCAAACATGCGATCCAACTATGATATTTACTGGAGTTCCCTGGATCATCAAACAGAAGGAAGAAAAAGCCTTGTTACTGTTGCCTTGCAGAGAAGGGTGACAAATGACAGACAAGATGAATAGAATTCTGTTGTGTTATGAGGAAGAGAAAGCTCACCATATTGAGGGCCTATTCAATCATCAAAAATCAGACTGAGGATGATCAACTCAAGATGAATCAATATTTCTGCAGAGAGGAAAGGGACAGAGAGAAATGGTAGCGTTTTTTGTATGACTGATAATGTAAAGGATTGCAGGAGTTGAAAGTGAAAAAGAATGTCGAAAGGAATTCAAAAGCAGAGGAAATGTTGGTGGTGGTAACTCAAAAGCAAAAGAGGAGGGCTGGCTGGCTGGCTATCCCTCACCTCCCGCCCCCACTCCATGTCTATTTTCTGTTCTTTACACATAGGATGCTGACTTGGCGCCATTTGAAGCCCCATGATAGGTAACTTTCCACAAAAGTCGGTTTGTGTGGGTCCATTGCTTAAGGCACACGTAGAATCCTTGCCCGCCTGATATCTTCTGTCATGCCTATTCGATTCACGCCAGGCACTATGCAAGTGCATATTACCATGGGTCGGTCAGCTCATCCTGTTTCATTATATCATGGTGTCTGGACGACCAGGTAATGATGACTTTTATTTATATTACTTACAGGTCTGAGGTCTTCCCAATTTTTTGAAAAGCTTTCTTCTTTTGAATATTCATTAGCTATTGCCTCCACCTTTGCTTTTACATGTATCCAAATAGAATGGAAGATGACTGGGTTGATATTGCTGCCTATATGTGAAGTCTGAAAACGTGTCTTACTGACTGGCTGACCACATTGCCCCATAACTACGGGGGTACGAGTCTTGAACTTTTGTGTGGGAAGGGGATCATCCAGGGAGCGATCTTAAGCTTTTCATCGGAAACTGGCCTGTTGTGTCTGGTTAGCAGCTTTGTTGCCTGCGAAATGGAGGGCATATCAAGTGTTTTTTGTCAAAGTCAAATAACTTGGAAAAGGAATACGTTGGCGTGGTTCTCATGGGAAAGATGTAATGAGGTTTCAATGAAACGAGATTTCATTGTACCAAGCCACCAAACTCTGCGGTGGCCCCTGTGGGCCTTTCTTTATGAGGTAAAGGCTAAAGGCGGTGGAGAATGAAGAAAGGGACACTATGCCGGTGCCGGCCGAATTTCATCGGCCTTTTGAAGTGGTCCCCGGAGGACTAGAAAAAGAAAAGCTGTTATTCTCCGTATCTTTCCAACCAAGCTTTCTCTCCAATGTTTTAGCCTGTTGCAATTCTCTATTAGTTATTTGCATACCATTTCCTGATGCGGAATCATTACCCTTGCCTGTCAAGGCTGTTTTATAAGAGAAGGGAGAATAACCCACGCAGCTGCTCCCTGCCGGCATTTGGTCTTATTATTTGCAAGTCGGTTGCTTTCTTTGTCAGAGTTTGATCTGCATCTGCGGAGTGATCAGTAGTACTATTGGAAAAGGTTAAAGTGAACTTTTGTAGTTCACTCAGGGCATGTGCGCCAGCAATGCTAATCTGCCTCTATTGACAGTGTACAAGATTCCATCAACAGGCTGCATTTGGTGCATTCAAGAGTTATATTGAGGAAAAATCTCTTCAGCCTGTCGTCACAGTCTTTTTCACCCTCCGGTATCTAGCAGATTCGACAATTGACTAATCTGATACGAATATGATAAGATCTTTTCGGGTGGTAAACTCTCCGATCGATCACTATCTTTAACAACTATCTTTTCGAATAACAATTCACTAATCCGGTATGAATATGCATCAGGAACAAGTCCAAGGTTTTTCATTTCAGCGTCCAGCAGAAGACTGGTCTGTGCTGCGGTGGTGGCACCTGTACGTACGTGAAACATAAGAGGTACAAAAGGTAGCCCTGCGAGTTTGGGCTTTATATTCCAGCTTGCTTTATCATTTATCTCGTAAACCAAAACTGAAAAAGAAAATGAAAATTGGACCCTAAACCAACCCACCGGTTAAGTGAGCTTAAACTCTAAAGCCCAAGTGAAAACGACACATCTTCAATCCCACCAATTAACTTTTTAAGAATTTCCATTAAGTTATGAGAGTTTATTTGAACGGTAATTTATTTCCTAATCTCCTATCATAATCTCTAATCAAATAAATTTTAATCATTATCTAATATAATAATACATTATTTTATTCTTATTTTAAATTCAAATTTCGATATTTTTGTAGCACTGGAACTTTTGGTCTAGAAAAGAGAGAAAAATCTCTTCTGGTAAAAGAAAGATTTTCTCTCTTTTTTTTTTAACAAAAAAGATGTTTTCTTTCCTTGACACTCTTCTTACCCATTGAATGCTTGCTTAAAAAAAGTTTATTTATCCCATCACATAAATATTATGTATAAAAATATATCAAAAGCAATATTGAGTAAATCTCTAAATGATTATCATGTGACTACAAGGGGGCAGTTAGGTTAAATAATGACTAACCTTTTTAAAAGATAATATACACTAAAGGGAAAAAAACAAATTATAGTTTTACATCAATCATGCTCTATTTTGTAAAGGGCAAGTCTATAACAATCTCTATTTTTTAAAGGTCAAGTCTATAACAATTTCTTCGTCACGGATATGGTTACTATTTGGTAACAACGGTGATTAACTTCTTCTTTTTTTATTTTTATTGTCTCTTCATCAATAATGTCTTATTTATATAAGTTGGAATTGTTGGATTTGATTGAAATTTTAATGAGAAATAATATGAATAAAAATTATTAAATTAATTTTATAATAATAAAATTTAATTTGATGTCAAATTAAAAATTAAATTGATGAGTTTATTATTAAAATATAATATTTCATATGAAATTAAATATATTTGATAGTAATAATGAATAATTTCTTTCTCTATATATCATAATACAATACGGATTGGGATTCTATTTAAATATATATCATTATATAAATAATTTAATTGATTCGCAATAGACTTTGAAACCAATTTGATAGTAATAATTACTAATTTATTTCATTATACTGTTACTAGAGATTAATTCTATTTGGACATTTATCATTGGGAATCATTTACTAATTCAATTGGTTCAAAATTTTAAGATATTTATTTCCTAGTTCAAAATTAAATATCAAAATTTTAATATTTAAATATAGATAAATAAATCTAAATACTCAAATATATTTATGGGAGACTTTGCCATTATTTACCCTTCGCTAGAACAAAATGATTAAATCTGACTTAACTTTTGTTTCTATAAATCCTACTAATGCCCAAATCATTATAAATAAACTAATGATTAAAAAGGTGAAGATTATTCATGGGGACAACACAAAGTGAAGATTCCATTTCTTCTACACCCCCACTTTATAAGATGGATGACTTAAAAAGTTAAAAACTCCCTCACCCTCACTCACGGGAATATCAGCGACAGTGATAAAAAGGCATCACCAATCTCTCTCATCTTAAATTCAAATGTCTCCTTGTGAATCCCATGCATGCTCATGGTGGGGATTGCCATAATTTCATGTGTCTTCATCTGTGCAATTCTTTTTTGGACTCAAGGGTCAAGATTTTTCAGGTCCCTTTGTCTCATACTATGAATGTAAAACAGAGCCCACACTACCACAATAAACAATTGCTTCTTTCTTCATTTGATTTTTCTACACGCTAAGCTCTTCTGTCAATCACTAGAAAAAAAGATGACTTGCTTGCAGTCTGTTTTACATATATTTCTCTTGTATGAGTTCAACACAGTAGCCAGAATTGTTGATCTTGGTGTTTGAACCTGAAGCAGACCAGAGCAGGTTGAAACTCTACTGCTTTGACTATATTTCATGAGATGGTTGAGGGGATTGATTCTATACCAGGATTTGCTATAAACCCTCCTGCTGTTTATCAGGTACCCAACAAAAAAGAAATGGTGAAATATGATTTAATTATGGAAGAAAAATCTCCAAGCAAAGCAGACCAACAAAGAATGGACCAATGCTTTTCTTGGCATCGTCCCACCTCATCTCTCCTCCACTACAAATGACAATTTGTACTGTGTGTTTTAGGTGGTGAGTGTCATCACTTGTAAGTACTTTAGCCCATCTTAGCCCCTACTTCCTTAATGAAACCAGAAAGAGGTAGAGGGTGTATGCGTCGGCAGAAATTTTTAGCCTGTTACGGAGAATCTTTTGTCTGTATCCTCATTTTACCTGTTCTGGGGGAGGGGGGAAGAAGGATACTCAGGGACCAAGGTAATAGCTCTTAGCTAGTAGGGGGATGCGCAGGATAAGCAGGCAAATGTCCATCTTAAAAAGTCTTTCTCTTCCCCCACCATTACGGCATTACCGCCACCACTCAACTTGAGCAGCCAAAAACTATATAGTAATATCCCAGACTAGGAAGAGCATGCAGGGTACCTAATTCCAACCCGGATCCTACTTACTTTATAAACTAATTCTTGTACCCAGAACACGCCTTTCCTCTTCTTTCACTCGTCTTGTTTCCTGCCTGCGCTTCCCGATCAACTCCCCTGCAGGAATATATGGAATTGGTTATGGCGGCGCATTTATTTTGCAGAGGGAAGAAGATGGTTGCTTCTCTCTTCTTGTTGGTGCTTTTATTCATGGAACCTCGAACTGTACCCATTACATTGACTCATGCTGCAGCCAGAGGCACCTGGTCTCAGCAGAAGCTACACGTTCACAACCATCTCAAGCGCTTAAACAAGCCTGCTGTCAAGTCCATCAAGGTCCTCTCATCTCTTCAACATCCTTTTTTATCTCTTCTTTTTCTCTCCTTTCCAGACTTCTACGTATCCTTCTGTTATCGTTCTTTCTTTGTTTGGTTTACTCAAATGGTGTGCATCGATCGGTTATAATTCCAAGAAAAAAGAACTGCAGAAAGATAGAAAAGTTAACACTCATTGTTTTCTTACTTTATTTTCTATTAAGAGCTCCTGCTGCTTTGCCTTTGTTGCTTTGAAACTTATTCAAGCTTAACTGAAACAGAGCCCGGATGGAGACATTATAGACTGTGTCCACATAGCCCACCAACCGGCTTTTGATCATCCATTGCTCAGAAATCACACCGTTCAGGTCTTAATTACAGATTCCTTAACTTCAGTTTATGTTTCTTCCCTACATCTTCTTATGGTCAGCAGTTTGAATTGCGGCTATATATTTCTGGGGTTACAGGTGAAGCCGAGTTTCCATCCAGAAGGTCTTTTCGGTGGGAGTAAGGCGTCTGCAAAGACTGATGCCAAAGAATCAAAACCCATTACCCAGCTGTGGCACCTGAATGGCAGGTGTCCAAAAGGAACTATTCCCATGAGAAGAACCAGGAAAGAAGAAATCTTGAGAGCAAGTGCAGCTGAAAATTATGGCAAAAAGAAGCGCACCCCCATTAAACCTCAACCTAGGTCTGCTCAACCTGACCTCATTAGTCAAACTGGCCACCAGGTACTAATAATAATTCTTTGCCACATAACAAAGAAGAAGAAGAAGAGAGTAATGTTGTTTTTTTTTTATTCTCATTCAACTGCTTCCAAGTGTAAATGTGAAGAAAGAAAGGTGCCTTTTTTCAGCTAGCCTTGATGCTATTGTCTTTTTTCTCTTTGGAGTCTTTAGCATGCAATAGTATACGTGGAAGGAGACAAGTACTATGGAGCCAAAGCAACCTTAAATGTTTGGGAACCCAAAATTCAACAGTCCAATGAATTCAGCTTGTCTCAAATCTGGATCTTGGGAGGCACCTTTGGTCAAGATCTTAATAGTATTGAAGCAGGGTGGCAGGTACAGTCTCTGTTTATGTTGTTGCTAAATTATAATGGAGTACTTTGTTTATTGCTGCCTCTAACTTGGAGGACATATATAACACAGGTCAGTCCAGATCTGTATGGAGATAATAGAACTAGACTCTTCACCTATTGGACTGTAAGTGTCCATATTTCACTTCTTTTCTTCTGTTGATCTTTGTTCAATCCTGATATGAACATCCACAATGGATTGGTTTGGCCATTAATTTACTGTTTCTGGCAGAGTGATGCATATCAAGCCACGGGCTGCTACAATCTCCTCTGCACAGGATTTATTCAAATCAACAATGAGATAGCTATGGGTGCAAGCATCTATCCTCTTTCTGCATATCATGGCTCCCAATATGATATCAGCCTACTGGTTTGGAAGGTAGTAGCACGTAAAGGAATAAACAACCCAACCCTTCCAAATAATCATTTTTATTTGAAAAACCATCCAAAATGTCAGGAATCTTGGACATGTGCATGGGATTGATTATATGTATATGTTTTTGAAGTTTGAGTTTTGGTGACAATCATGCTCTTGTAGGACCCAAATGAAGGTAACTGGTGGCTTCAATTCGGAAATGATTACGTTCTGGGGTATTGGCCAGGCTTTCTCTTCTCCTACCTGTCTGACAGCGCTACAATGATTGAGTGGGGAGGTGAAGTGGTGAACTCAGCGGCGGATGGGGAGCACACCACCACCCAAATGGGAAGTGGCCATTTCCCTGAAGAAGGCTTTGGAAAGGCTGGTTACTTTAGGAATATCCAAATCGTGGATGGAGGCAACAATCTCAGGGATCCTAAAGGCCTTGACACATTCACCGAACAATCCAACTGCTATGATGTCCAGAATGGCAAGAGTGGTGACTGGGGCACCTACTTTTTCTATGGTGGTCCTGGAAGAAACCCCAGTTGCCCATAATCGTACATAATCTAAAATATTATGCCATGACCCAAGACTTGAGTTGTGTGTCTGTGGGAAAGGCCTTCTTCTCTTCTCGTTATGCTCCCATCAAATGGACCTTTTTCTTTAGCTTAGCAATCCAAGTTGTGAAGCTATGGTTCCTGCACCTCTAATATTGTTGGAAGTTTTGACGACTCCTCTTAATATTCGTTAGTATGATTGCAAATTGTACAAAAGAAAGCAAGAGGCGAGGAGTTTCTTAGGCTATAAAAGAAACTACACCACCTCCATGTATTTCATTGGCCATCTGCAAATTGTTGGGTCTCCCAAATATATTATTTTTAGTATATCAATTACTTGTTTCCTCTCCAAAACTTTGGATAGTGTCATGAAAGACATCCTAAGGATATAAAACTGTGCTGCAGTATTGAAAATACTCTGAAACACTGCCACTGAGGGTAGGGGAGAGAGCCCATGCATCTTATGCTCCACAGGTTTTGTGCTTCTTTTACCTTTGGCTATAGGGAGGTAGTAAATAAGGTGTTTACGACGTTTTGGTGGATGCATATGGCCTCCTTTTTCGTAAATGTCTTGTTTGGCACCTAACTTGTATATCCGTGTAGCTTCGTGGAAAGTGATTTCATTCTGCTAAAAGGCTAATCCTTAGCTAAAGCAGAATAAAAGGAAGAAAGTTTTCCCACAGTGAACTCTCCCCCAATGGCAGGGCGATAGGCAGCACCAGCAATAGGCTTTCTAATTCCATTCCCAGTAACATTTTCGCCATTTGAGGGGGACCTTTCAGGAGCGCTGTCGCTTTTTATAAAAAGTCATGTAACTTGAACATTTTAACCAGTTAGATCCAAAGAAAGGGATTAAGAAACATTAATGTCATTAAAAAAATATTTATATATGATTGAAACTTCAAACAAAATTAACTCACGTGCTACAGAAATTTCTGTCTTTTCTGCAAGCTAAAGCTATACTAGATGGACAAGCTTCCATTCACATAGACCACTATAGATGTGATGTATTATACTATGGGAAGAGTATCCATATGTATTATGCTATAATAAAATATTTTTCATTTATATTTTTAAGATTATTATTTTTTCTATTCGGATTAATTTTTATTGATAAAATATGTAACTATATTCTATATTTTATGTATGCTATTTATAGGTCAAATACAAGTAAATCTATAACTTTTTTCAATCAAATAGAATAGCCAAATTCATTGATTTAAAAAAAGAAAAAGATTTCTCTGTCTCTGTCTCCTCTCAGACAAAACCTTATAAGATCCCTACAATCAAAGAGAATTAGTTATTACATGTTTTTTTAAATTTTATTAGTGAGCCAAAACTCACTAGTGAGTGTGCTGATATGTTATGACATGGTTATGTCTATTGAGCATGATATGATATAATATGACTATAATCTTTTATGTTTTTTGTTTTGACCCACGTAAAATTTCTTTTCCTACTCAAAATTAATAGTTTTTTTATGTAATAACACCATCCGATTTATCCAGTTAATCTCTGTTAGTAAAAAATACAAAATTAATCTATTCTTTCTGTAAAATAATAATATAATCTGATTTTAATGACATAAAAAGTTTTAGTAAGAAAAAACTAATAAAAAATTAATATAACCATTTTTTGAAATAACAATGAAAATAAACCGCATTGTGTTATAGAATATAAAATAAGAAGAATTGAGGAGAAATAATATAAACTTTTAAAATATAATAACAATAGAAATATAAGAATTTGAGAAGAGAAGAATAAGAGAGAAAACTAAGAACAATATAGAGAGTATAATATCTTTATCAAGTACTCAAGCAAGTATACAAAACAAATAATGTTACCTCCTATTTATAGGTAACATGATAGGGTACATGAAGAGACATTGAGAGATGAAGAATATTGTAGTTACAAAATATTCATTACATAATTGAATAGACATACTAAAGTTTGTCTTTTCAATCTCAAAACCTTTGATATTCATAACACTCCCCTTTGAATATTTTGGATATTAAGAATGTGAGTATGAAATCAGAATACTACCTCATTAAAAACCTTACTAAGAAAAACTCAATGGGAATAAAAACTTGGTGAAGGAAAAAAGAGTGCAGTGCATACTCCCCCTGATTTAGTCATCTCTTTAAATTTTTCAAACGTTGCATTCCGATCTTTCGAACAAGCTTTTCAAATGTTGATGCGAGAAGAGCTTTAGTAAATAAATCAGCCAGGTTATCACTTGAGCGTATTTGTTGAACACTGATTTCCCATTTGCTTTGAAGATTATGAGTAAAAAAGAATTTTGGTGAAATATGTTTTGTCTTGTCACCCTTTATGTAGTCTTTCTTAAATTGAGCTATACAAGCAGCATTATCTTCATACAGTGTAGTTGCAAGTTCTCTATCACTTGATAATCCACATGTTTCTTATATGTGTTGTGATATTGATCGTAGCCAAACACATTCACGACTTGCTTCGTGAATTACTAAAATCTCTGCATGGTTAGAAGAAGTAGCAACCAAAGTTTGTTTCACCGACAGCCATGAAATGACAGTATTACCTATAGTGAATAAATAACCTGTCTGCGATTTGGTTTTATGTGGATCTGACAAATATCCTGCATTTGCATAACCAACTAAATCAAAAGTGGATAAATTTGAATAATATAAACTCATATCCATTGTCCCTCATAGATATCTAAGAATATGTTTAACTTCATTCCAATGTCTTTGAGTTGGGGAAGAACTATATCTTGCTAGTAAATTTACTGCAAATGATATGTCAGGTCGAGTGTTATTAGTCAGATATGTAAATGCACCAATAACACTAAGGTATGGAACCTCAGGACTTAAGAGTTCTTCATTTTCTTCACGAGGTCGAAAAATATATTTTTTCACATCAAGTGACCTCACAATCATTGGTGTACTTAATGGATGAGCTTTATCCATATAAAATCTTTTAAGAACTTTATCCACATAATTTGATTGATGAATAAATATTCCTTCACTTAGATGTTCAATTTGAAAACCCAAACAATATCTTATTTTTCCAAGATCTTTCATTTCAAATTCGTTTTTTAAATAGCTGATAGTTTTATCTATCTCTTCACGAGTTCCAATGATATTTAAATCATCAACATAAACAGCTATTATAACAAAACCAGATCCATATCTTTATATAAAGACACATGAACAAATTGGATCATTCTTGAAATCTACTTTAATCAAGCATTCACTAAGGCAATTATACCACATCAGTTCAGATTGCTTCAATCCATATAGAGCTCTATTTAACTTTATTGAATAAATTTCTCTGGAATTTGATTTATTTGCATCTGGAAATTTAAATCCTTCAGGGATTTTTATATATATATCAGTATCCAATGAGCCATACAGATAGGTTGTAACTACATCCATTATATGCATTTCAAGCTTTTTATGTACTGCCAAACAAAGTAAATATCGCAATGTTATTGCATCCACCACTGGAGAATACGTCTCATTATAATCAATACCCGGTTTTTGGGTAAAACCTTGTGCGACGAATCTTGCTTTATATCTCACAACTTTATTTTTCTCATTTCTTTTTCACACAAATACCTATTTATATCCCACCGGTTTTACACCTTTTGGTGTATGGACTGCAGGTCCAAAAACTCCACGTTTTTCAAATAAGTTTAATTCTAATTGAATTGCGTCTTTCCACATCGGTCAATCATTTCTATTTTTATATTCCTCCACAGAGATAGGTTCAAAATCCTCACTTTCTTATATAATATTTAGCACTATATTATATGCAAAAATATTGTCGACAAGTATTGATCTTCGGTTCCATCTTGTTCCTGTAGTGACATAATTAATCGAGATCTCTTTATTCTCTTGTGTTTCTTCTGGAATTTTATTAATTATATTAACTGAATTTTTCAAAACTATATCCTCCTCATGACCATCTTGTGTAGTTGCTCCTTTTTTTTTCCGATGATTTTTATCTTTAGAAACGAATGGTCTTCCACGGTTCTGATGTGGTCTATATTCACTAGTAACTTTAGATTGTCCTTCAGGGACATCAATTCTTATCGGAGCATTTACAACTGGAACATAAGACCTAGTTATTCTTTTAAGGCCAATAAATGCATCTGGCAGTTGATTTGCAATCGTTTGTAAATGGATTATGTTTTGAACTTCATGTTCACATTGATTTGTTCGAGGATCAAAACTAGATAATGATAATTCATTCCAAGAGATCTTTTTTTCCAACTATTTATTTTCTCCCCCAAGTGTTGGAAATATAGTCTCGTAAAAATGATAATCAACGAATCTTGCCTTGAATAAATTTCTAGTTAATAGCTCAAGATGTTTAATGATAGATGGAGACTCATATCCAACATATATTCCTATCTTTCTTTGAGGACCTATTTTCTGTACGTTGTGGTGGAGAAATTGGAACATATATCGCACAACCAAAAATTCTTAGATGGGAAATATTTGGTTCCTGACCATGAACCAATTGCATCGGAGAGTGTTCATGATAACTTGTTGGCCTAATGCGTATAATTTTTGCTACATGTAAAATGTCATGTCCCCAAACATAAACTGGAGTTGGATCTCATAAGCATAGGTCTTGCAATTAATTATAAGCGTTTTATAAATGATTTTGCAAGACCATTTTGTGTATGAACATAAGCAATAGGATGTTCAACCTTTATTCTAATAGACATGTAATAATCTTAAAGGCTTTTGATGTAAATTCACTAGTATTATCCATTCGAATAAACTTTATCGGATAATCAAGAAATTGAACTCGCAAATGAATTATTTGTGCAAGCAATCTCGCAAATGTCATATTGCGAGATGATAATAAACATACATGTGACTATCTGGTTGATGCATCGATCAAAACCATAAAATATCGAAATGATCCACATGGTGGATGTATAAGCCCACAAATATCTCCTTGAGTTCTTTCTAAAAATTTTAGAGATTCAATTCCAATTTTTGCTAGTGATGATATTATTATTAATTTTCCTTAAGAACAAGCAGCACATGAGAATTTATTAGATTGAAATTTTTTTTTTTTCAATGGATGACCACAAGAATTCTCTATTATTTTTCGCATCATTGTTGAATCAGGATGACCTAACCGATCATACCAAATTTTAAACACATTATTAAACTGATGATTTATTATAGAATGTGATTCTATCATTGTAATACTTGTGTAGTACAATCTGGAAGAAAAAGCGGGTAATTTTTCTAATATATACTTTTTACCCGAAATTATAGAAGTTATGCAAAGATACTCAATGCTTCCTTCGATCATTGTCTCAATATGATATCCATTCAAACGAATATCTTTGAAACTTAACAAGTTTCTTTGAGACTTAGAAGAGTATAATGCATCTTCTATCATTATTTTGGTTCCACCAGATAGAATAATATATGTTCTTCCAGAGCCCTCAATCAATCTTGTACTACCACTTATTGTATATACATTGCTTTTTCTATTATCCAAATAAAAGAAATATCTCTTATCTCTCAATATTATATGCGTTGTGACACTGTCAACCAAACATATTTCCTTGGCGTTCATCTTAGATATATCCATGTCAATATCCATTCTCTTCATTGAATAAATAAAATTAATAAGAAAATATAAAAAGGAAAATATGAATAACATGCCAATATCCATTCTCTTCATTGAATAAATAAAATTAATAAGAAAATATAAAAAGGAAAATATGAATAAATAAAAAAAATAAATAGACTTTTATTATAATAAAACAAGAGAACATAATTGAAATTTACATAGTTATAAAATTAAAATCATTCTTGATTTCTTGCACTTTCATCATTTGGATTATTAAGAAAATCAGAAACATCCAAGTACGTTATATCCTCAAGGCCATTAGCAAATTTAGTGAAATCATCTTAGACAAAGTTTTTCTCCACATTCTTGCCTTTAGACTTCAAAGATTCTTGATACAGGTCAGCAAAATATTTTGGTATACGACAAGTACATTGCCAATGACCTTGCATTCCACATCGATGACAATTATTTATTGTAATTCTTTTCTTTATGTCACTCATTATTTTTCCAGATCTTTCATCATTTACAACTTTCTAATTTTGGAAGATAAATTTACTTGATTGACCACCACCATGGCGAAATTTGTTATGAAATTTATTATAACCTCGTCCTCGTCCTCGTTTGCGGCCTCGACTACGACCACGATTATGATTATGAGATAACATCACATTCACTTCAGGGAATGGAGCATAACCAGTAGGACGAGATTCATGTTTCTCATCAATAGCTCATTGTTTTGTTCAGCCACCAGAAGACATGAAATCAACTCAGAATATTTTGTGAAACCTTTATCACGATATTGTTGTTGTAAAAGCACATTTGAAGCATGAAAAGTAGAGAATATTTTTTCAAGTATATCAATATTAATGATATTTTCTCCACATAATTTTAATTGTGAGCTGATTTTAAATAATGTCGAATTATATTCACTCACAGATTTAAAATCTTGTAAATGAAGATGCATCCAATTATAACGAGCTTTTGGAAGTATCACTTTTTTCTGGTGATCATACATTTCGTTTAAATTTTTCCAAAGATCTGAAGGATCTTTTACTGTGAGATATTCAGATTTCAATCACTCATAGAGATGATGGAGAAGAAAAATCATAGCTTTTGTCTTATCTTGATTCGATGCTTCATTTGGTGTTTTGATTGTCTCTTCAAGCCCTTTGGCATCCAAATGAATTTCAGCATCCAATATCCATGATAAATAATTTTTTCCAGTAATGTCAAGAGCTTCAAACTCAAGCTTTGCAATATTTGCCATTGTAAAACTATAAAATATTAAAAATACATAAAATTAATCATATAATAAGATAAGAAATAAATTTTTAATTTAAACATAAGAAATAATCTATAAGAATAACATTTAATGATGGTAATATTATGATAATATAATATTAAAAATTTAGATTTTATTATTTATTTCTTTTAAGATTGTATCAGAGTAATGATTATATTATAAAATTGACATAAATTATTTTTTTTAATATAACATGTATTCAAACAAATAAAACAATCATGAACTTAAATTTCTAAAAAATATAGTAAAATAAAATTTAAGAACATGCAATATGAAACAATAATATTACAACATGACTATATCTAAATAATTATAAAAATATATTCACCCAAATATACCTTTGTAGAAACTAAGATTCTTGTTTGTTTTTTGTGAAGAACTTTTGTAAGACTCTTGATTCTATTTTTGTTTATATGAGTATGGTGCTGATAACGTGTTATAGAATATAAAATAAGAAGAATTGAGGAGAAATAATATAAACTTTTAAAATATAATAACAATAAAAATATAAGAATTTGAGAAGAGAAGAACAAGAGAAAACTAAGAACAATATAGAGAGTATAATATCTTTATCAAGTATTCAAGCAAGTGTACAAAATAAATAATGTTACCTCCTATTTATAGGTAACATGATAGGGTATATGAAGAGACATTGGGAGATGAAGAATATTGTAGTTACAAAATATTCATTACATAATTGAATAGACATACTAAACTTTGTCTTTTCAATCTCAAAACCTTTGATATTCATAACATATTGCATATTATTACAATTACACATATGATTCTATCTCCTATTTGTGATGCCAAATAATAGCTCTGTCCAACCATAATAGGTGACAAAATTTAATAATGTATAACTTGTTTTTTTTGACTTGATATGTATTTAATTTTTTTCTTTGTTTTCAAAAAGATTTTTTATAAAATATTTTAAAATTTTTGGATCAGTTTAGAATCCTTCTTGATTATGATTAGTATTAAATATAACCAAAGGAATTATTTATTCTTATCAAGGTAGATATCCTCTAATTTTTTAAAAAATAAAATTAAAAGAATATTTACAGCATGAATTTTCTCTAATATCTTTTCCAATGTATAGAAATTCACCTCCTTAATCCAAAAAATGATTTAAGTAGTAAAATCAATTTATTTTTAATCAAAGTTTTTAGTGTGATACTTAGTATGTAAATCACTCGTTGTGGACCATAGAGGAGATGTACGTGGACATATCTGACAAGCATAGCAATATTAGATTAAGTTTTCCTCTTTGTTTCCAAGAACATCAAACATACAAAGATTAATGTAGCTGAGAGCTTCTCGGATATAAAACAATAAATACAACTTTGTAATATGTGTAGTTTAATTCAAAAATTCTGAAACTTCAACTTTTCCTTTTTGTTCATACAATAATTGAAAATTAATTGAGACATTTGTTATCGAAGAGACAATAAGTTTTGTGTTAGAAAAGAACAAGATCAGGAAATGTCGCAGTACTACAGAAGAATAACTAAGACGCTTGTACTGTGTTACACATGCTTGGGTTCTTAATGCACCACAGTGGCTGAAGAGGTTCAGCTCGAATTCCTCTGCGTACCATTCTGTACCTCCACTCATTTAAACGATCCATTGCCTCTGCATATCTTTTCTTACCTGTTTCGTCTCTGTTTCCCGACCATAATGTCTCCGCCATTGCGGCAGCTCTTGGCCAAAGTCGCACATCCAGAACACTCGCGTCTGCCTGCTCTGACCATAATGCCACCTCACCCCCAAGCACTAAGTTGGCTTCTTCCTGGCTCAGGCCATAAGTTATGTCATAATTGTATATGGTTTGCCATGTTTTGAAAGGTCCACACCATGATCCTCCGGTACCATTGTCTTTGCGGGTGGGTGGCTGATCGTACTGGCTGTCATTCCCGAGAAAATCACCATGTCCACAGTCTAAATAGTAAAACTCAGAGGAGGACACGATAACTCTATAACCAGAAGAAACAATCAGTTTCGTGTTGATTGGGCCGTTGTTCCATGTCTGTAAGATGGTGTGCTCTGGTGGAAGGAAGGAGGGATGCACCTTGATGATGTCGTTTAATAGTATATCTTCCCAGTAAACAGCTGTCCGATTGAGGGAGATAATATAAGGGAAGGTGGAGTTCACAAAGGTCTCGAGAAGCTCACTGAGGGTTCCATTATTGGACAGAAAAGACTGAATATCTGGGTCAGCTTTCCAACACCCAGGGATAATCTCATCGCCCCCACCATGGTAAAATGGCTCCGGGAATAAGGAGACTGCATCCCTAATCACATTTTTCACAACCTCATATGTCTTTGGGTTCAATGGATTCAGCTGGCCTGTACCTGGTTCTGATGCAAGTCTATCTTCCCAGCTAGATCCAGCTGGCCACCAGAACATGTTTGCACATGTCACGATCTCTGGGTATGCTCCCGCCCATGATCCTGTGTGTGCTGCAGATCATAAAATACATTTAAATTAATCCTATACAATAATAAAATTATCATGAATATAAATAGTCTGATTATCCAATGAATACGTACCTGGAGAGTCAATTTCAGGCAAAACTCTAACCCCATGCTCCAAGCCAAATTGAACGACTCTAGCAACATCAGCGGGAGAGTATTGCATGTCGGATCCATAAGCGCCCTTGTCGGAAAGAATGGGCTCAGAAGGCAAAACCAGAGGAAAAGAATGGGAATCGGTGATGTGCCAGTGAAATACATTCAGTTTGTTGGCACTCATGGCTCCGATGGCCCTGATTATGTCCTCCACAGGATAATAATTCCTGGAGGTATCAAGCATCAGCCCTCTATGAGGGAAAAGCGGGGAGTCCCACAGCCGGAGCCCCACAGGCACGCGAGAGGGTTTGCCCCACACCAGCTGAGAGAAAGTCTCGAGGCCCCTCATGGCACCCCATACTGTCTCAGCCGTGAGAGAGGCAGTGGGGGCATCGGAAGGGATGACTAGTGTGTAGGACTCGTTCACGCCGTGCTGTAGTGGGGCCTCGAGGTCTTTGACGGAGAGGGCAAGGGTGTGAAGAGGTGGGGAGGAGTTGGAAAGGTTGAGAGCAGGGATGATGAGGGGGATGTGGTGCTCATTGGCGATTAAGAAGAGGTAGCGTTGTACGGCAAGGGAGAGGTAACGGTGGGGAGGGGAGGAGATGGAGAAGGACGGTGATAGTGTGGTGGCCAGAGGAGTAGGCCATGAAATGAGTCGTGGCTTTGGCCACACATTGAGACCGTATTGCAGTTGCGCTGTAGCAATATTGGAGGAGGCGATGAGGAGACACAATAAGCTGCTAGTCAACACCGCAAGAGCAGGAGGAGGCATTGTAGGAGAAGGTACTGAAGCCTACAAGTAGGTGTAACTGTGGATGATTATCCTACTTAAATGCTGTGGGTAAAGAATTAGCCAATGGAGGAAACTGAGGATTCTTGTGTCTGTTCATGATTGGACTTTTCCATTAGATAGATATTCTCTGTTATTGCCGATCTCCCCGTTTATTATTAATGATTTGCTTCATCAAAATATTGGAAACACCAACCCAATTGACTATTTTTAATGCATATCTTGTGGGTCTTCGTCCTGGATGGACTAATAGTTTGGAAGGGAAAACACGGCCGGCTATGCAAGAATTAGACAAATTTGAGTTTTTAGACATGAAGTCACTTTTTGTCTTACTAATAAAATTTCTTAATTCTATCGTCGCCAAATGTCCTCTTCCTTTCTCCTTCAGCGGGCCGTGGCAGCGACAAATCATGTACCCATCTAATTGGTTTTATCGATACTTTTAAATTATTCAATTAAAAATATTGGGTTCCATATTTACAAAAATATATATTTTGGTAATATTAAATATTTTAAATTAAAATTTTTATATTTTTTATTTGCATGTCGAACCAGTCATATCAAATCGTATTAACTATCAATTCGAAATACATTATACTGACATTGACTAAAAAAATATTTTACACATTGTATCACGAATTTGTTTTTGGAAGAATTGGAAACAACAAATCACTTACCCATTAGATATGATGCGTCTTGGAAATTTTGGTGCAAAAATCTGTCTTTGGCTTGGACAACATGGTACCCACTTGCCACCACAAAAGATTTTTTCCAAGAATGGACAGCGATGCAAGAAACAAAGCAAAAGAGAAGCAAAGAAATTTCATGGCAACCGTACATGGTAGAGTTTTAACTTCAGAAAGCTTTAAAAGTGCGGCTGCATTTGGGAGTTGCACTACTATTCATTCAATTCTAGATATTCATTTTGTCTAAGGTCAGAAAGAAATTAATTATAAAAATATTTTTTTAATATAAAAAAATAAAAAATAATTACGAACAAATCTCAAAAGAATCCAAGGTCCTGTTTGGCTTTATGGAATTGGTGGGGTTGGTTTTCCCAAAATATACTATTCACATATGCTTTAATTCTCTTAAAAATCTACGCATAGTTAAATTGACAAATCCATATTTGTCAGGTATTAAATGGATTCGACACTCGATGCAAGCGACGACGTTTTGATGCTCGTGTGGTGTGGGTATCCCGAATTTGCCATCTTAATTCACTACATCGCGCGGAATGTTGAAGAGAGAAGGGCATTTGCGTGCGTATTGATGTGATTCTGCCACGTCTACAACTCACGCGGATCGATATGGAGATTCATACACCTGTCTTGTTAGCCGAAAAGTCGCATTTATCCTCTCTGTTATCAATATGAGGCCAGCCGTTGCATAACTCTTCATTTCCTCTTCATCCACTGCATTCTCCAGTTTTCAAAATCGTTCTCTTTTCTCCGTTGGTGTCGGTTCCAGGAGTGCATTAACGACAATGCCACATAACCTAAGTTTTGAAATTTAAAACCCCATTTACGGGCCATGTAGCACGTAGAATTGTAGACAAAAAGCCACTAACAATACAAACAAAGGATTGGACGTCCACCTGTACGACAAGGAAACCAACCCCACCAATTCCGTGGGGCCAAACAGAGCCCAAGATCTTAAAGTGTCCGAGACATTGGGCCCAGCCCAAATTCACACAAAAGGAAATCAGTTCCGCTAAATATGTGGAATCACATCTAGATCTCACTCTTTTTTCTTTTTTTTTTTCAGATTGGATTCTCATATATACTCTTGACCTTATTATACAGGTGGGTCTCACAAATACAGTTTTCCTTTTATTTTGAGTAGATCAACAAGGAAGAAAAGCTCCCCAATTATTCATTTCAAAACGCGGTTAATGATATAAGCTTTTATGCTAGATTGCTGGGTTTTCCTTGCTATTGTGGTTGCTTACCTAAACATGCACCAAATTCTATCTTCTTACGTTTTTTTCTTATAATTTTTTTTGTTATTTCATTCGGATGTTTGATAGAGTGCCAAAACCAGTAATTAATACGAAGCATGGGAAACGTGCATACCTGGTTCTTCGTGCACAGTTCTTAAAGCAAGTATGAGTACGGAATAAAATATCTTATACACAAAACATACATGCAGCCAATTAACCATGTGCACGTCTTTATATTCTATAGGAAAAACATGTGCTTAATTATACATATCGATCATCGTATGCTTTTGGGCTAAGCTAAAAGATACAAAGACATCAAAAAATCGTGCTGGTCTAACAAAAGGGAAGAAGGTTAGTTGTCCAAACATATGACGTGCTGCTCTATGATTCGACCAACCAATGGAATGGTTTAACTGAAAATACTAAGAATTCAATGGGTATAATTAATTAAGGCCATAAGGTTTATTATTGGTGTTCAAGGTATCAGATGGATGGAGTATCTTTAAAGGATCATTTGACCAATGATTTCAGATACAAGTTGAGTTCCTGGATCGGTCCTTGAGACAAGGGAAATGGAACCCACATTATGGCATACGCATATCAGCTTCCTATAGTATGTTTGGATTAATTGCAGAGATTTGTAACTTGTTACACAAGAAAGGACATCTCTCATTCAGCAATATGAAAAGCAACTTAAGAGACTTACAGCAATTGTAATATAACTGATAAAAGAAAAAGGGAGAAAAACACGACAGCTTAGTGTAAAAGAGAAGTCGAACAAGGTTTACAAGCATTTGTAAGCATAAAAGGGTTGCTTGCACGTCTTGTTCAATACCTCCGTTGGCTGCTACTTTATTGGCATTGTCTTGGACATATATTTCAAAGCTAGTTCGAGAGAATATTCGTTGTAAGCTTTTATGAGTAATCATTTCAAATTAAGCTTTTATTTGAAGAACTAAGGAATGGGGAACTGTCTTTCTCTGAGTACTTGGAGTCCAGAAGATGTTTCCAAGAAAAGCAAGGCATTGCCTATTGAAACCTCCTTCAAGTTACCCTCTTCTTTGCCATCTTGGCCACCAGGTTCGTAATGCATCTGTAGTTATTTACTAGTAATTCGTAGTATGTTTCATCCTAGTGGCTAGCTTCATTGTATTTGTGAATCCGTTCATACATGAACAGGTGGAGGCTTTGGTTCTGGAACCATCGATCTTGGTGGAGGATTACAAGTGTGCCAGATATCATCGCTGAACAAAGTCTGGGCCACGCATGAAGGGGGACCCGACAACCTCGGTTCTTGCTTCTTTGAACCTTCAGAAGTGCCACGAGGCTTCTTCATGCTTGGCTGCTATAGCCAGCCGAACAACAGGCTGCTTCATGGGTGGGTTCTTGTAGCTAAGGGTGAGACAGGTCAAGCCTTGGAGAAACCGATCGATTACACCCTTGCTTGGAGCAGTGGGTCTCTGAAAATCAAGCAGGAAGGCATAGGCTACATTTGGTCACCCATTCCCCCAGATGGTTATAAAGCTGTAGGCCATGTGGTCACCACCTCCCCTGAGAAACCATCTCTTGAAAAAGTCCGCTGTGTTCGTTCAGACCTCACCGACCTGTGTGAGGCTCACGAGTGGATATGGGGTCCAGGTAAAGAGAGCGATCCCCAGGCTTTTAATATTTTCAGTCTGTGGCCGAGAAACAGAGGCATACAGGCTTTGGCCGTCTCAGTGGGCACATTTGTAGCACAGAACGGCACCACTTCTCCTGTTCCTTTAGCGTGTTTGAAGAACGCCAACGCCAACTCCAATTCATCTTGCATGCCTAATCTAAACCAAATCCAAGCAGTCTTCCAGGCTTACTCCCCTTGGATTTACCTCCATCCCGACGAAGAGTTCCTTCCTTCCTCAGTAAGTTGG
Organism: Passiflora organensis; assembly: GCA_019739055.1. Lineage (NCBI taxonomy): Eukaryota > Viridiplantae > Streptophyta > Magnoliopsida > Malpighiales > Passifloraceae > Passiflora > Passiflora organensis. The sequence goes on along the minus strand of JAEPBF010000187.1, from coordinate 1,876,558 downwards.
TACTTCGAAAACGGGGCACTGCTATATAAGAAGGGGGAAGAATCCAAACCAGTCCCCATCGAAGCAACTGGCTCGAACCTTCCCCAGGGTGGGTCAAACGACGGTGCATACTGGATTGGCCTTCCTGTTGATGATGCAGGAAAAGAGAGAGTCAAAAAAGGAGATTTACAAGATTCCCAGGTGTATTTGCATATAAAACCAATGCTTGGTGCAACCTTTACCGATATAGCTATATGGGTGTTCTACCCTTTCAATGGCCCTGCCAGAGCAAAGGTCGAGTTCTTCAATGTCTCTTTAGGAAAAATAGGGGAACATGTCGGTGACTGGGAACATGTGACCTTGAGAATCAGCAACTTCACCGGAGAGTTATGGAGTGTCTATTTCTCTGAACATAGCGGGGGGAAATGGTCGGATGTTTCAGACCTCGAGTTTAAAGATGGCAACAAGCCTGTCACCTATTCATCCTTACACGGCCATGCCATGTATAATAAACCAGGCTTAGTCTTACAAGGCAGTGGGGGGATAGGAATAAGGAACGACACTGCCAAAAGTAAGTTTCTTATGGATACGGGAGCTCGATTCTCAGTGGTGGCAGCAGAGCATTTGGGGACAGGTGTGGTTGAACCACCCTGGCTCAATTACTCAAGGGAATGGGGTCCAAAAATAGATTATAATCTGGAAGAAGAGATCAAGAAAGTGGAGAAAGTGTTGCCTGGAATGCTTAAAAGTGCTTTTGAGAAAATTGTCAAGAGTCTTCCAAATGAAGTTTTTGGAGAAGAAGGGCCTACAGGTCCCAAGATGAAAGGCAATTGGGCTGGAGATGAAGCTTAATGATACCTTTATACAATATTGCTGGGCTTGCTGGGCTTGCTGTGAAAGCTTACCAGAATTGGATTTCTTCCTCGTAGTTCTTTGCATTTTATTAATAGGTAACATCACATTTCTCTGCAAAATGTATGACTAAAAGTCTAATTGAAAAGTATGTTATGTAAGCTTCATAAATGTTAACATGGGTGAGTACTGACATCCTGTTCGAGGTCTTGTAAGCTTCAGGTTACTTTTATAACACCATTCATATATATCAAGAATAGACACACACAAGTATAACCCATTCTGATACTCAAATTCGAGAGTTTGATTGAATTAGAATAGATTTTTTATCATCTTATTTAGACGGCATCTCAATTCTATTAATAACATATGAAAATCATTTAATGGTTTGGAGAAATTGTTAGTTTGTATTTCATTTTGGAAAACATTGTAGTATAAATCGTCATAATATGAAATACTATCAATAACTTAACAAAATGAAAAAACATGTTATGTGTAATAAAAACATCATTCAATTTCACAATCGGATGTAGAAATCCATCGTTATTGAGAGGTTGTGTTCAACAGTTTTGTCTTTATTTCAAGAGTCCACACCATTCTGGTGGATTAAATGTGTTAAACTCCTAAACCAAACCAAGTCCACCCTTACCTGTAATAAAAGCAGAAAACCAACCAGTGGAAAGATGGTCTGGTCTGCATCGCTATCTGTGACTAACTAACCTCTCCTACCTGTACTATATAATATAGAGAATATATCCAAAACATTAAGTACAAAGAGACACAACTCAACACTCATATTTTCACATTTAAAAATATATTTTGTTTTCCTTGATGACAGATCTTGATGAAAAACAATCCAAAAATATATTTGTCAAACTGTCACTTATACATTTAAATATGTACATAACAAAAGAAATATTATAATTTAATTATGGGATTGGCTCATATGAACCATACCCATCATAGTCATCGTACTTGATTTTAAAGTTTAATCTCAAGACCTTCTTGTTGCCTCCAAAAGTGGGGGATATAATTTGAGGCTAATTGGCTTCTGAGACTTTATAAATTATTAGAACCGAAGGATCCTTGCCTTGATAAAGTGGCGTGGAAATCGACATGATAAACAACTTCTAACATTAACTAAACAAAAGAAACATAGAAGGTAGTAAAAAAATATCACTTTAATTCACAATCAAGGGAGTTGTCGATCATTATTTACACATTGTGTTCAGTAGTTTTGTCTGTTTAAATTCTTACCATATTAGTCGATTGCGTTGAACCCCTAAACCTACCCCAACCCAACCCTTAAAACTCTAATAAAATAAGAAACCAAAGGTGACGAACTGAATCCTCCTAACTGCAGTACTAAAATACTCATAAATCCGTCAGCAAACCCCTATGGATGATTGTTGCCGTTTGAAAGCTTCAAAGTGCTGGTTGAGTGGATGCATCACTTCATACCCAATTAATATTTTGTACATGAATTTCAACTGAGAAGGCACGCTTTTGCATTTATTATTTTTTTATTTATTTATTTTTTTGCAATTTCCCTTTCAGACTTTCCCCCACGCTCAAGTTACTTGTACCCATCAATCCATCTTCTTTCTTCATAGGCTTGCTCCTCTTGCTCCTCTTACTCCCACAGCATCTAAATACCAATTACCTCTTCCTCTCCCTCTCAGTCTCTGGTCTCCTACCTCTAACACCTCTACCCGTTTCTACATTTCAGGGATCGATGTCTTAGTTTGGGTCGACTGTGATCTGAAAAGGTAAGCTAGCTCTTCTGTGCTGACCTCTAGAATCGAAGTGAAGTGGAGAGGATGATACGATAGGATGTTACCAATACTACATTTGGTCAGCTTTTCTTCTTAAACCCCTACGCTTCAGAGTTCTGCACGCACTTTCTTCCTTACTTCTTTCTCCTCTCTTCCTGGCGATACCTTTTCCACTTTCTCTTCAAACCCTCATTTTGATCAGTTCCGGATCCATTTCTTGGCTCTGACCTGTTTTTGCAATACATAAATGAAGGAAAACACATATTTCTTTTTTATTGCTTCTCTCGTTTAATATTTCTTTCATAGTTCTATATTATTATTTTAAAAATCAAAAAATATTCATACGTCCATAATAGTAACTAATTGTCTGCTTATGATAAGACTGCAAGATGGTCCAATAACAACGGCTCCGATTCCGACTTTATACCTGAACATGGAAAAGGACTAATATGCAAAGACAACTCAGGGTATTGTTGGAAAGGACAATTATATTTAAGGTATTATTTCTATTTTTCTTTTGGAATAGAAGAAGAAGACAAATTGGAAGAATATATGGATATGATTCCAAAAGACTCAGCGGCCATGGAGATGGAAACAAGGGGATCGTTGCTACTCACAAAGGTCAACTGCGTAAAGAGGTCAGCTGATTTGACATTTTCTAATAGCTATTAACTGTTGTTTGAAATAAGATAAAAATTTACTATACTAATTTTATGATTACAAAATTTTATTTGATTTATAGTAAATTGATACATTTAATATTATAAAATAATATTTCATGCATGCTTTATTTCCAAATCCTTTTCGAATGCTCGGTGATACCAATTACCAAACAAGGGAATTTGAAATGCAAATCTGATAATAGGAAAAAGATCAATAAATGTGTTAGTTCCTTCGTCAATTTTATAAGATTTTCGTTATCGGGTCAACTTAGAGCAATTAAATGCACCAAAGATTTAAATAATTTTAGAATTCATAGACAGACAATCATCACTTAGGTTGATAATTGATGTATATGTTTATAGAGATTTTAAAATTATCTTTTTAAATCCCAACAATGTACTCAGAATCCACGAGAATACTAATCTAAGAAGAGAATATAATCCTTCACACTAAACCATTATTGGGTGTGGACCAATTACGAGTGTTTGGCTTAAGATAGAAATTCGAGGACCAACGTAGTGTCGGCATCACCATTTATATAAAAGTATATTTATTAAAAATAATTTTATATTTTGAGATAAAAATAGTATCTATGGTCCCGGTTTAGATTCTATGGACCGAAAATTAAAATTAACTGATTGAGGAAATTTCAGAGTTCAATTATTCATGAAAAAAGAATATGATCTGTAGCCTTATCATAATTTCCATCATTTATTAGAAGTTAATTTTTTAAAATAGAAAAATATTCAGATAACTTATTTGGTATGACGAAAAAATACAATAAGAAATAATTATAACAAAAAAGGGAAATCCCAATTTTGGTATGACTTATTTGGTCAAAGCTCAAAAGTAACTAATCTCGTGTTAGGCCGCGGAGTGCAACTTCTCTCCATAACAGAAGCTGCAAGATCTCCATAGCTCCTACTTGTACTTAACTAAAAAGAGTACGAGATTGTTGTCCAACTCATATGATCGGAGGTACTTGTTTCTATCTGTCTCGAGATACAAAAGCAAAAGAAAGGCAACAAACAAGCATTTTTCTTATGTTCTTAATTCATCGCGAAACCCAATGATTCTTTTATTCGTTGCAGAGATGTGTTAACATGGTTTTTGAGGTAGGCCTGCATAGCCTGTTGTTATTAGTTTACTTCCTAGTTTACCCCGAAAATGGGATCTTGAGAAAGTTGGCTATTGGTTCCAAGTTTTAGTCGAGCAAGCCGGCTGCAGAGAGACAAAAAATGTAGCCTTCTGCAGTGGAAGAGGGTTATGTCCAATTATTAAATAAGTGTATGGTATTTATTGATGTAACCAATAAGAGGAATTAAGGAATGCCTGAAAAGAAGAGAAGTGTTGTTTCTTGTTGTCCCCTATTTTTTTGGTTTGTTTATGTTGGTGTTTTCTGCTCCTGAAGAAGGAAAAGAATGGAAGCATCAAGCATGGTCAGAGGCGGAGGAGAAGTGCGGCGTGTTCATATCATCTACTTCCTGAATCGCATGGGCCGCATCGAGCAACCGCATCTCATTCGAGTTCATCATCTCCATCGGAACGGCGTTCATCTTTATGGTCTGTGTTCTTCTTGGTTTTCCTTCCTTTACGTACGTGTAGGAAGAGCCTTTCATCTAAAATGTTTTGGGTTCTATATAAGAATGTGTGCTTGTGCTTGAACGCAGATGTGAAGAGATGGTTGGCAGATTTGCGAGGAAAGGAGATGCCTGATGCTTTTGCTTGGTCTTATAAAAGGTTTGTCTTTGTGTTTTGGGCGTTGGGAAACAACAGAGGGATGGATCAGGATTAGGCCATGGATGACTGATAAGTGCGTATTTGTCTATGGTGTGTAATGCAGGAGATACAAGAATGGTTATGTTTGGCAAGATTTACTGGATGATGATCTTATTACCCCAATCTCCGACAATGAGTATGTGCTCAAAGGATCGGAAGTCTTTGTCCCCTCCAACATTCCTTTTGGTAAGAACCTTTATTCCTTGGATATGATGTGATAATAATTTAGCAAAACATATATTCTCTTCCCAATTGAAAAATATTCTTTTGGTTTTGGGTCGATCTTACCTTGCGAAAAAATAGATACCAGTCCATTAGAAACAAAAAAGGAAGATGCCAAAGCGTACGAGGAGAAGGAACCATTTTTGCCCAAAAAGCTGCAAGTTGAGGAAGAAGAGAGACACCAAGATCAGGCAGACCTGAGAACGAGAACAGAATATGCTGCAATGAAACCCTCATCGGAAATCTCTGAAGAATCGGTTGCTTTCAGCTCAGAGATGTCATCCACACTGACTGAAGATTCGACGAAGCCAGACGAGGATGAAAACAACTCTACACCTCATCAACAGGAACCTGCTGTGGAAAAGGTGGGAAATCTCCCACCCTTCTTTTGCAGCAATCTGCTGGGAAAGAAGGACAAGAAGAAGAACGAAAAGGAGAGCGACAGAGACAGCAACAAGAGCTATGATGAGAAGAATATCGATTCCCCTACCTCATTACCTCCCTCCTTACAGTACATAGCACAATCACCATTTCCAAAGAGCAAGAGCTGTTCCAGAGGAACATCCAGAATGTTACGCAATCTGATTACTTGTGGCGCTGTCGACACGAATGATGCTGCATTAGTTGCGCTCAAGAAACAGTCTCCAAAACAGCCCAACGAAAGTACTGAGATTTGTAAAGCTGATTCTGCCAGAGCTTTTGGGTCTTCCTGGAATCAGCAACACAGTGCTCGGTATATTAACTTACCTTAGCCACATATCTGTGTTATTTTGGAACCTGACGAATAGGTTCACTGTTCATCTTTCTCTGCATCAAATCATTACATCATTCACCGACAGACAGACAGACAGACCTATGCCTCTCAAATTGCTTCAGGATGATTTTCTTTCAAAATCATCCTCTTCAAGATCCCACTTTCTAGGGATCATAACTCGCTAGTGGGCATGTAAAAGTTCTAAATGTTTTGTTGGTTGTGTGTAGCAGGAAAAGCTTTGACGGGTTAAAGGGCTCAAAGAAGGGTAACCCCCAACAGCATCAGAAAGGATTTGGTAATAGTAAAAAAGTGGTTTCCCGTGCATACGTGCCAGTTGCTGCCCCCACCTGCTCGTAAGATAAATAACTCATTTCCCAGAGCAAGGAGTGTATTATAAAAACTCTCTAAGCTTTTACTTTATACAAGGATTGCCTTTTGTGTATAATTTTTAAAAACATGTCTTTCTCTGTCTCTGAAGAATCTCTTCCTACTGGATATGGATACAGTACTCTGTTGTGGAAATATAAAACCTTATTATTATTTTCTGACTTTGGTGATTGAGACTCGTGAAAGCCTAAGTAAATTTGTTGACTGTTCAAACAAGAACTAGTTTCCACCAACTTGTAAGAATTAAAGTAGTTCTGTTCCAAGAGAGAAACGCAGAGAGGAATCTCATTGCTTGGTATGTTAAGTGTCGTTTCAGTATTTACTGTTATTTGTTCACTCTGCGCAGGCAATGCGGGAAGCCATTTAGACCAGAGAAATTGCACTCACACATGAGGTCCTGCAAAGGAAGAAATTTTTTTGCCAGAACTCGAAACGCTGCTTCTCCTGCTGAGAAAGCATTGCGGGGTACGACTGAAAGTGCACACCCAGAGGAATCAGCTGGTGGCTATTTCTTGACAAGCTGAAGTGTTGGCATGTACTGAGTTTCCCGAGTCAGAGAGAAGACTTTACAATTGCCATTGTACAGCAAAGGAGACGAATTGCATGTGTGCCTGTCAGCTCCAAGATAGTGATAGAATTTTTTAGGTTATTTTCTGATGTGTTTACTTACTTTTAAAGCCAACAGTTTCACTGGAAAATCTCATTTTGATTTTCATGGGGACTAAGTTAAACAGTTCATCCATAAACACATAGCCCACAAGCCTGAGCATAGAGGAAAACTCTTTCTGTGAAATTTGCCTAGTTGACAAGCTTAGAGTATACTATATATCCATCTCTTTTATAACAGACAAATCAGTTATCAATTCTTTTTTTGGGCTGCCAATCTGATTTAAAGTTTGAATATATCCCAACCTCTGTCTACTACTATATCAAACTTTAAAACAAAATAATTATTTTTCTTCTGTGCCTTTTTATTACAAAAGCTGCATATTTAATATTTCCAACAAAATCTTTCTTCATTATTGGTTCTCCCACAAATACCACAAGATGGAAGAATATTTCCAATTATTTTGATATATTTATACCACAAGGCATCCATGAAGAAAGAAACAATTAAATATATTTTTTATCATCTATTTTGGTGAATTACAAAATATATACAACTCATATATTCTTTATTTAATTTTTTTATTATTTATTATACGGGTTACTTATAATTTCTGAAATTCTTCCAATCAATCATTACTCTTTACGGTTGGTGCTTAGTTTTAATTTTTAATTTTATTTTTATAAATTGACTATAATATCTCTATTCTCAATTTTTTTAGCATATCTCATTTCAACTTTTATTATTTTTTTTTATCTCTAATCATATTATTCATTATAATTTTATAATTTCAAATAAATAAAAAAGTTATTGAATAATAATACTAAATTTATATGATATTATAAAATAATAAAATTAGACGGCATAAAATAATTCTTTTTAATTGCTATTACTTTAAATAATTTTCTGGTAATAGACGAGATTGCATAACGAAAAATCCTTCGATTATTAATTATCGATTAAACAATCTGATTTTGACACAAAGAAAGGGTGTGAAGAGGAAGAACAAAGAAAAATTCGATCTCAAGTATTCCTCTACACTGTCTGAAAGGGTGCGAGTGACCTAACCAGCGGCCACCGTTCATGAATTTAAGGTGTTGGTATTCCCTGTCATCTTCCTGAATCAGGGAGCTACTTGTAGGAGGAGGGTTGATCATTGCAGGTGTGGGAGATGGACAGGAAAAAAGGACAGACAGTTCACCTGTTAATATCCCTACCTAGGCATTTAAACTACCCCTTGATTGTCTGCAAAGTAAACTTCTTTTGAGTCTTTAACCACAATTTCTTCCTAGTGATTATGGACACAGGCAGTTTAAAGCTCCTTGTAGGAGTAACGAGGACATGGGAAGCGAGGAGGGGAATATGATGAAACCCCGTTACGACATTACCATGTCGAAGAGAACAAGGAAGCCGCCCCCCGGTCAGGCAAAAGCAACAGATCTCCTGGGTGGAGGAGGTGTTCTTGATCCTCAGAAAGAAGAGTACAACAACCACAAGAGCTTGAAGCAACTCATCAATGGCGGAGAAGAAAGGAACGACGAAGACAAGGAGAGCACAGTTGGTAGAAATTCCCTGGGCCAGCGTTTCACAGAAGAAGAAGAACAACAGCTGCGGCTGGTGAAGAAACAAAAACAGGAAGGGATGAAACTCAAAGGAATGGTGGAGAGGTATGTCTCGGTCTTGAGCCAGTTGATCAAGATGAAACGCGACCCACGTAATGGATCACGCAAGAAGCCTCTCCTTAGGCTGGCTATATGAGAAGACATAAATCTTTTTTCATTACAAATCTACAGGGGTTAGCTGATCGATCCCGAATCAGGTCAGTACTTCGCTGTGGTGTATTCATAATTTCTTACATATGCAATATAAACAATTTTATTTTATATTATATTTGGTATATATGGAATATCCAGTTTGTTTTGAATATAATCCCCAACTATTAACAGAATAGCTAATCTTCTTGCTTGCTATGGAATCGAGTCGTCAATTAAATTGAATGATATGAATTCCTTACAAGGATAAGAATGACGTTTCTTCAAGTTTGTCAGATTTGTCTCATCCTATTGCATCTGTGGTTTCCATGGGATGGATGGAGAGGAATCCCCTCCTGTCTGGTTTGGTTATGTTTGAACTACTACCACCAGTTGATTGATACTCGGACCATCGGTTAGGAGCCGTTTGGTCCCTATTCGAGCAGTGTCACCATCAAGGGTTTTGAATCATGTGGATGGAGTTCCATAGTATATGTAACGGCAACTCCAAGGAGTGCGCAGATAGCCGGAACCAAACCCAAGCCATATCTTGTGACCGATATATAATCTGCAGTAAGAACATTGTGCAGTGCCGGGGAGGAGGCTGTAATAATAAAATTGTTACAATACAACGGAAGCTGAAAAGAGAACCAACATCAGCACATGAAAATGACTGTCAAGTAATCTTTATGATGGCAGATGACTTACTTTGAAACGATTGAAGAGCGAACAGAGCAAGACCACATGAAACCTTGTCTAAGAAGCTCAATGACCCATACACGAATGCACAACCATTGAGATCTAAGCCAACCAGAACACTTTGCATGCTCACTCCAGTTACCTGTGTCACCCGTGTCACCCTTGTTTAGAAAGAAACCAAAAAATGAGAAAACACAGCCTAAGAGAAGCAAAAGTTCGAATTCCTGATCTTTGGTTAAAGATGGATGAGTCTTACTACTTAATTACACGCTCGGGATAAGCTAGCTAACAGTAATATTGGATGATGATTGAAGACAAAAATTTATAACAGAGATGTTAGGATGAAAGCACAGGTCGTACCACCATCAAAGCATTGGCTATGCCAATAGCCACTGACATCACGTACATGAAAGCATTCATGCTACTGGGTAAAAGGAGGATCCCTGCACCGCAGAGCACCCAAAGAATGCCACCAGCTGAATAGTAAGCTTTCAGGCGCTGACCAGTCCATGATATTTCCTGGATGAAGGAACGCAGGGCATTAAGACCAAATGACAAAGGTGAGATTAACAGCCATAAAGTGGATTCTGAAGGCCACCTGCATAAGGACAGATACAATGAAGCTGCAGACATAGATTATTGCAGGAACCTGCTCAAAAGAACAGATATCTTTGATTATTCATTTTTCAACAATGATGTATATAAAAATGTTGACGAGTTCAGCTGGAAAGATCACTGCACCTACCAAAGCTTTAGCTGATTGTGCCATTCGCAAATCGTTTATCACATAGAATGCAAGATATGCCTGAGGAAACAGAAAGATGACTTAGGATGCAAATCATATAGAATGGTGGTTGTCGGAGAAATCGCTACAAAAAAAAAGGAATTATTCCTCATCTATGACCAGATCATTTCGGGTTTCTGCCCCCCATATTTCCTACTTTGGACTCACGCATTTCATATCCATTCAGTTTGACAAATGAATCTGATAGATATGGTTGAAAGAAAGTCCCACATTAGAGAAACAAGAATTGTTCTGACCTGCGAGACATTCTGGACTAATCTGGTTAGCATATATACAAGGCCAACTTGATAGTATAAAAGTTTTTTGAACCAGTAAGTCCAGGATATCCTTGCATATCCGTGTCCATGAGCAGTTCCCTTTAAACTGAATGGTACAAGTGCAACTGTCAGGAAGCGAAATTTCGCACTGTAATCAAGCATACTATTGAAATGGGGTAAGTTTGCTTCAAAAACCACCATTGAAGAGCATATCAACCACTGTGTACAAGCACAATTATTGGAAAAAGAAGTCCCTCAATTACAAAGATTTCAGCTATCTCACAATACCTTGGTTCCTTAGTACCAAGATGAAATATTCCAACAAAGCAGCACCCGATAAAGATCGACAGGTATGCAATCCAACGGTACTGCACACTCAAACCCAAGGAAATAATGTTAATCAAACCAAAGTGAGCTCGTAAGAATTAAATGAAACATGACAGCCAAGTGCATACCTGATTTTCAATTTGTGCATGAGTGCTTGTATCAGTGACATTGAACACTATCAAAGCAACCGCATAGAGGCTGAGATTGGCAATCTAAACAACAATAAGATCAGTTAAAAATAGATGTGAAACCATCTTTGATTGGAAATTTTAAGAATAAGCAGGCAGAAAATGATACATCTAATCAACAATCATAGAGACCATAGTAAAAGCATTCCGGCAGCTAGCCATGACCACTCTGCTTGTTGAATTCAGTGAGATGCAGTTCACCATGGACCTAAGGGAAGAAACAGATGAAGTAATCTTAAAATGCGGCACGAAAAGTCAGATAACCCATGATGTTGATTACAAAATAAAAGTAGATGACATTATAATATTAAAAGATAGAAGATTCTTTTCAACCTTGGTACTGAATCACAAATACTAAGGAAGCTTTAGTAATGATCCTTTCTATTTTTCGGACAATAATACTTCAGAGAATGAAAGATTAAGAACAATTTCAGATTGGAAACACCTGTCTTCATTTTCTACTTCTGAAGAAGAAAGAAAGATGGCAAGCACATTTGAAATGACAGATACTAAGTTATGAAGGTCATTATTACATGTGTGAAACTTGAGTTGCAGCCCACCCCACATTGAAGATTGCCGCAAATATGCTGTATGAAATTGTTCTTACAGTCGACGAATGGGACGCAAAAATTTTGCAAGGCAAGCAACCACCAAAGACAGAAGAAAAAGAAACAGCAACCAGAACAGATCCTGCACCATGCCATATTTTGAAATGGCCAAACCTGTCTATCTATCAAACAAAACAATTAAAAGAAAATCGGCTCACAGTAAGCACAAGTCAGAATCAAGAATTTGATTCATATAAAAAAAAATTATATATATTTTTGCAGCAACTAATATACACAAGATGAGTCACTGACTCAACCTTTAAGAATGAATTTTTGGTCTCATTTATGATTCCATATATTTCCAACTGTCGTTCATATACTTAACAAACTGTGTTGTAAAGATTATCCCGATTCCATTATCCCCTGGATTGTAGAATTGGATACAGCTTCCTGCTAGATTGGGTGTTATCAGCGTAATGCTGCATCTCTTTACAGGAAACTTATCACGATTTGAAAAATACATTTAAAATGCCAATGTTGCAGGATTAGGATTGTTAATGTCTACAGAATCATGGCAAAAGTAAAGAACCGGTAAGATATAATATAATTTTAAGCAAATATAGCAGTTTTTTTATGTACCAGTTCCCCAGTAAAAACAGTAGCAAGTCCATCAGCTATTTGACCTGAAAGCATAACTATAGCAGCATCCCTGTAAATAGAGCAGAGTAACTCATCAGCCTGCCATTGGGTGTATGAATGTAAAAGGAGAATAGAAGTTTAATTAAACCATCAATACCACAACTTTAACTCATCTTAAGTTCCAGCAAAACAAATGATAAACTATGCTCCTTAGAGATGCAAAAAAAGAAAAAGAAAAAAGAAAAAGAGAGGCACACACACACACACAACTCTGCCTTTTGATGGATCTCCGGTCGAAAAAGAATAAAGAAATACGTTATGTCATAGTGCCTTCTTCTTGGGTTAGATATATACCTTGGGGTGAGCCCAATATCTGTCAGGAACAGTAAGAGATAGGTAAACCAACAGGCAGCAGTGATGTCATTTAACATGTGACCAACACCATAGAAGAAAACAGACCATCTTCCAACAGGAATTGCGTTAGATTCATCATCTTCTATACTATCTCTCATTACGCAATTTAAGTCTAGCTTCTCGGCCTCTTCAAGACAACCCCAAAGTGGAGTTTTGTCCTGCGGGAATCTGCAAAGCGCAAAGCGGATGACAAGTCAATAAATTTAATTTTAGTAGCAGCAATACTCCCTCCAGGAAAAGGAAGCTACATATGCAGAGAAATGCTGGAAAAAAAAATAAAAAATCCCATTCTACCAAAAATAAGAAAGATCACAGAACAGTTTTATTCTACTGCGAAGAAAAACTAATAAAACCCAGGAAAAAAAATCTTTTTTAATAATCCCAAAACTGTGGTAATGCTTTATCCAACCAGATATCAGAGGTGTATTTATGAAGCATATGTTCCTCTGTTGAAGGCTTCAGATATAGGTTGCTGCGAGGCAATGGCCCCAGTGCTGAAGGGAAAACATTTAAGCAACCGAAAGATGCCACTATTCACCCAAATTGAGTTCAAGTATCCTCATCAGCAAAAGAAAGGAGCATCATTTTGCTTAGAATTCAAACAAGTGATTTCGATATCCGTGTGAAGAAAAATTACATTCCAGACTGGGGATTGATTGCTCATCGTCTTCCTCATCTGTTATCAACTCAATGATGCATAATTCATTGCTTCAGATGCGAAAGCAAGGCATCATCGTTCACTCTGTAATGCCGAACATGGGTTTTAATCAACCTCCAATAAGGTGTCCAAGAAACTCTGTGTACCCAGTATAATATGCGAATAAAACAGTATTATTAGCAAAACACAGACAAATACTCTTCAAGGTGTTCTTCTGATGCAAAAGAAAATTCAAAATCGTGGATATCTAATCCATCTTCACTCAACCAAGAACCAGATGATATGTGACAACAGCAATCAATGAAAGGTTACCAGACCATTATTCCATCAAGTTGTGTTCAAGGTATTGCTCAGACAATAATTTCAAGACTATGGTCTGATTCTCATTCCAAAAGACCCAAAGAAACCCACGGATCACATAAAGAAAAACCCACAGATTACGTAAAGAAACACAGGTAGCTAACTCAGATAATAAGAAAAGCAGGATTGTATAGAAACATCAATTTAGCAAAACCAAGAACGCCAAAATCTACACCAGCAGTTTCATGCTGTATATATAAGCAATGAACTAAGAAACATGTTCATACCCCACCAACAACTTGAACAGAAAGCGAACCGAAGTATCTCCTAGAATCAAAGCAGAAAGCGCACAAACACCCAAACTTCATTATATCATATAAAGATTCAAAAGAATACCACTTAGAGATGAGAATCTGATAAACACGTGGGGTCGAAAGCAAAAGCCTGGAACTCACGAGTTTGAGCAGCTACGAAGCCAGAAATGTCAGTTTCAAAGTCTTTAATAGCATAGATATTTTTGGTTTTATTATGTCAAAGACCCATGATTTTCACTATGTTAGCTTTTGTTAGGATATGCTCTGGTCCTCCTCGAAGAGATAACTTGTCGTGTCAGGCAAAGCGGTTCCTTTCGTCGTTGAGTAACCGTTGCTGCTTTCTTTTTCTTTTCCTCTTCTGACTTCCCATTCAAGTTTGTGCTCTCCGTCCCATTACAAAGGACCATATTGCTGCCATTCAGACATCAAACTGTCTAACTAAATTCAAACGTTGGTAGTTGAAGTAGGGGGTTAGTTTCGTCATTCGTGTCCTGTGGAGTGTGGGCGGCTCTCTGTCAGTTGACAATATCCAATCTAAGGAAACAAGCAAGAGATTGGCAATCAGATTATATCAAACAAATAATATATATATATATATATAATATCAATTTGGCGATTTCTATTGAAAAATATTTTAGTTATTGACAATATCGCAATCCCAAGAAGCATGGGAAGCATGAGAGAGGTCCTAGTTAGAACTAAAATGAAAGGCATAGATTCTGTGGATGTATCTGCAAATTGAAGGTGTCCAGGATTTGTCAGCAAGCGTCATCTGTGTATTCACGCCAAAACTGTTTCCTCAAGATTCCCATCTCCAACTTTATCCGCATCACTGAATTGTGACCTCTAAGGAATTCAGTGGATGGTTTGGATAGGCATCATGGATGGCTCTTCTTTTTCCTTCAGCCGTGCTTTAATGTCAAATTTCTAACTTTGGATTTCATGCTGTCTAGACTGGCTTGATACTTGTGTACTTGAGTGGAACAGGGGCAGAGAAATGTACAAGCATATACAGTTTGTAAGAGAAAATAAAAATGTGAGAACCAGTCTGTAGGGGGTTAGATTACCCAATTTCACATCAGAAATGAGCGGGGAAGGTCTTGGACTTATATGTGTTGTGTGATTATGTCATTTGTAATAAGATGCATCTGGGTCATATGGTTAGAAACCCAACTGAGCGTTACAGTTGTGATCCAGAAATCACGCGCACATACAAGTCTGGGCCCGGGGGCCGGGTCATAACAGATGGTAGCGGAGCCGATCTCGCTCCCTCTTCCGGGTGGGCTTGGGTCATGTTGTGTGTTCACGTTTGGGCTCGTGAGTTTTCGTTTGGCTCCCCTCGTGAGGACACGAGGTCTATAAGGAGGGAAGATTGTGAGACCCAGCTCGTAAGGGAGGGTCAGGTTACCCAATCCCACATCGGAAATGAGCGAGGGAGGTCTGGGCTTATATGTGTTGTGTGATGGTATCATTTGCAACAAGATGCATCTTTTGGGCCATGTGGTTAGAAGCCTAACTGAGTGTTGCAGTTGTGATCCATCACGCGCACATACACGTCCGGGCCCGCTGTGCCGAGGGCCCGGGGGCCAGTTCGTGACAAAAAATCTACCATGATCATAATTAGAGTTGAGAAATAGGGAATTTGATGAATAATTTTACTGGAGAAAAAAGAATCAAATTTTACTTTTTTTATAAAAATTCGAGATTTATTAAAAAAAAATTACAAAATGGTCAGCAAGGAAATAACCAGGCTTATCACAAAAAGAGAATTACAAATCTGAAATCATGTCTCTGAAATCTTTATTAAAAATTATTTTCAAATATTTTAAAGTTCTTCAAATGATACTTGACACACCAAACGTATACCGAAGGGTTTTTAAAAGAATATCGTGACCACTTTAAAGATACCATTATTCCTAATATTGAGTCACATATTTATCTGAAAGATCAATAATTTTTAATTTGTTTTTAATTTTTTTATATTGTTTTCTTTTATTATATTGAATCGAGTGCAAGTTGATAATATTTATGTGATTATGAGTTTTTAGAGGTCTTGTACAAATACTTGCTTTAAGAGAAGGCTTTGGCAAATTGGCAAATTTTAAGATACGACTTTACATAATTGCTAAGTCACATTTTTAAAATATAACTTAAAAAAAAGTAATGTTAAGAAAACTGAACCCTACTTTATTATTAAAGTGGAGACTTAAAAAATGGGAGATGGATTTCTTAATTTTTTAAGAAATTTTTAAGGGGTAACAATGACTAACACCCTCTTAAAATGCTCAAACTATAGGTGAATTCTTATTTGGAAGTGTCTTAAGGACCATTTTTAGTTATAAAATACCAAATCAAAATCCCTAAATACAAAACCTCCATCACAAGCCATCTCTTGGCATTAAAACATCCATGACTCTTCTGTTGCGCACTCACTGACAGGCCTCCAGTATTTGTTGTCATGCAGGGATTCGTAAGTATAAGAGAAAACACCATATGATGTTTACAAAACCTCTTCTGCCGTAAGAGATAAGAAAAGAAGTACCACTAGGACTTGGAACAGGGTTAGTGACTCCATGATTCGACATGTTAGCATATCGGTAGAAAACCTGAGCATCAAGTGACGATAACCCAGCCCCCAGACTCTCTACCTAGCAAGTCCGGACATGTATGTGTGCGTGACGGATCATAACTATAACATTCAGTTAGGCTTCTAATCACATGGCTCAAAAAATGTATCTTGTTATAAATGATCCGTTCATACAATATAAACAAAGAAAGAACATAGGCCAATAATGGAAATTTGTGAGTGGGAATTTAAGAAAGCTAACCAACTAGAGAAGCAATAGGTAATGAGAGTAAAACAATAAGAATGCAATATGCTGCAGTGATGATTTTATTCCACTGGTATAATATGACATAGTGAAAACAAACTGAAAAGCTAAAGAATAACCTAAATCTTAGGGTGGTTGCTGACATAAATAATCATCCCTAAATAGTAGGTCTACCCTAAATAATAGGTCTTCATCTAACTGCATACAAACAAATTGGTAATGTGCAATTCTAAAGCAATTTTAACACTCCTCCTTATTTTAGGAACTGCCAACTCCAATTTGTTGTCTCAAAAATTCAAATTTGTTAGTTAAAAGAGGTTTTATAAAAAATTTTACTAGCTGGTTTTCAGATTTTCAGATTTGCAGTGGATTAAAGTTATTTCTCCATTCTGTTGTACCTCTCTCAAGAAGTAGAGTTTGATGTTAAAGTGCTTAGTTTTTCCATGTTGGATTGTGAGAAATTACAATTGCTGCCTGATTGTCAACAAAGATCTCAATGCTGTTCTTTTGCTTCAAATTTAGATTAGACATAATTTTCTTCAGCCACAAAGCTTGATTTACTGTTGCTGTTACTGAAATAAATTCTGCCTGTGTAGTGGACTGTGCTACGATCTCTTGCTTCTTCGAACACCATGAGAATCCACACAACTTGAAGTTTTGACACTTCTTAAACTTGACACCATAATTAGTAGTACCTCTGATATACTTTAATATTCTTTTTGCTGCTCTTAAATGCAATTCACTAGCACAATACATAAATCAAGATAAGAAACTTACAAAAAATAGAATGTCAAGTCTTGTTGCTGTAAGATATATCAAGTAACCAATCAGACTTTGATAATAACTCTCATAAACTTTATCAGCACCATCTTCCTTGTTCAATTTCTCCTTTTAACACATAGATGTAGTTGTTGCTTTGCACTCATCTATTTGAAACTTCTTCAATATTTCCTTTGCATACTTCTTCTGACAGATAAATACTTCATTTTGGCTTTGTTTAATTTTCATTCTAAGAAAATAAGACATAAGACCAAGATCTGTCATTTCAAAGACTTGCATCATTTCTTGTTTGAACTCCTCAGCCAGTTGAGCATTATTTCTTGTTAATAAAATATCATCAACATAAAGACATATTATGAGAATATCATTGCCCTTTTGCTTGACATAAAGAGTGGTCTTCGATAGACTTTTTACAAAGCCTAAACTAAACAAATGCTCATCTATCTTGCTGTACCAGACTCTAGGTGCTTGCTTGAGGCCGTAGAGAGCCTTTTTAGCAAGTAGACCTTATCTTCTTCACCTTTCACTTCGAATCTATCCAATTGTTCCACAGATATCTCTTCCTACAAAACGCCATTGAGGAAGGCTGATTTAACATCTAACTGGAACACTTTCCAACCTCTTTGTGTTCATATGGCCAACAACAGTCTGATCGTATCTAACCTGGCAATAGGAATAAAAGTTTCAGAATAATCAACTCCAAAAATTTGGGCATAGCCCTTCACGATAAGCCTGGCTTTGTATTTTTTGACGGAGCAGTCTGCATTGAGCTTTGTTCTATACACCCTATTTAGTTTGATAACTTTTCTGTCTTCAGGTTTATCAACCAACTCCCATGTTTTATTCTTCTGGATTATAGTCATCTCCTCCTCCATTGCTATTTTCCACTTTGGGTCTTTAAGATATTCTTCATGTCCAACAGGTTCTCATAATGCAACAATACATCTCTAATAGATATCAAAAAGTAATCTTGTTCCTTTGATAGGTGGATCATCTTCTATTTCATTTTGACATTAGTCTCCAAGTGAATTTCGTAAAACTTTACTTGCTGCTTTTGAATCCTCCCAATCCCATTTCTTATCTTCATTGAAGTGAACATCTCTGGTAATTGTCATTTTTCCAATTTGAGGATGATATACATAGTAAACTTTAGAAATTGAGCTATAGCCCACAAAGATACCTGGAATCGCTTTCTTATCAAGTTTGTCTCGCTTGACCAGTGGAATGTGGACAAAGCACACACAACCAAATACTTTAAGAAAGCTAAGTGAAGGTTTATATTTGTACCATGCTCCAAACGGAGTCTTGTCTTCTAATGCTTTGCTTGGAAGTTTTTTTTGTAGGAATATTGTAATATTGGTTGCCTCTGCCTAAAAGTTCTTTGACAACTCCTTCTTGTGTAAGGACCTAGGTCCAACCAACTAGGACCTTACTGCTGTGAAACCCAAATAAACCCAACCTAAGACCTATCTGAAACTCACAAGGATCTAATCATCCTAAGTTCTGATTTTATTAGATTCATTTACTATGCTTTTTAAAGGTTGAAACATGATAATGGACAAGTATTCTGGTAATATATGAAGTGAATAAAAACATCAACAAAAGTCTTTAAAATTAATCAAAGGAACCACAACACACAAGTCCCATAGGGATCTCAAAATCCAACAAGTAAACCTCCAATATAATCTATAAACAAGCAAAGGAGGGACTCAAAGAACCAGAAAATAGTCCAATCAAAGTTCATGTTATATGCGCAAGAAACCAAGGAAACAGGTATGCGAATGTAATGCAATATTGCCCCGCCGTGAAGCCTTGACTCACACACTGTTACCATGAACAAATGATGTACCTAAGCCTGAAAAATGATGAAAATTACAGGGTGAGATTACAAGAATCTCAGTAGGGTCAAAATATCATAAGATCTGCAGAAATCTAAACAAACATTTCCCAAACAACATCAAATTTGCCTACACATCTAAATGATATCATGCAACCAATAAACAATCACAATAGGGATAGAGCCGAAAGCTATAGGCTGTAGGTGGACTGCAAACACTTCCGAAAATCAGAAGTACACAGACAGGAAAAACATTATTCAATCTCATCAACAAAAAAGGTAATTCCCTTCCACTTGTGTTGTCTAAGGCTCTGCTGCATAAAGGGTAAAATGTTAGCACACAATCTAATCAGCAAGCCTATTCATCTTGCCAGCATACAGGACAAGACATCTAGCCAGCACACGACTTCTAGCTAACACACAAGACTAAGCTTCCCAACCAGCATATAGGATTAGGGCATCCAAACCGCACAAGGGTAAGGATATCTTGCCAGCACACATGACTAGGCATCCAACGAGCTCTTGCTAGGGATTGCCATCCATACAACTCTCGTACCAGTAAAAACCTCTCCTCTCCTCAGGAGCATCAACGCTTACCCCGAATGGTCACCGGAAAAGGATCCTGACACACTAACATGTAGAAGCACACACAAGCAAGTACAAAGCATAACACCACAACATGACATTCTCAATCATACACAACACAATCAATATGTCATATGCACACAATACAACCGAATTAGGCATACATAACCTACCTTAGGGGTCCGAAATTGCCTATCATTTTCATAGTTCAATCCGTAACTATGCAAACTAGTAATAAGGCATTCACATATACCAATAACAAAGATATGCAACCGAAAATATCAATCAAACAATAAGAATCTCTGAAGAAACCTATGAGGTATAGATCCCATCTCTCTTGTCTCTGATCAAGTAGCTATTCCTTTGCCTTTACTTAGAGAATCCAAACCACCTATACCATCATAAGGCAAAGACAAACCACACTACGCATGCATATTCAATAACCAAGAAAATATCCTATTTTCTTACCAATGCCATTGACCAAACCTATCAGAAACCAGTGATCAGATGCTTCTAAAACATCTCTCTTGGGTGTGTGATGTGATAGCCAAGAACATAACAAGAATCAACCTGATTTATTATCCTAATTAACTATACAAATTTCGACACTTAAGATAAGGTAATAGGGCAATTGCGATTTCATATATACAAGGTTTAGGGATTGTAATTTCATGATTAAAAGGAAGGATTAGGTATTAATAACACATATAATTAAAAGGAACAAGATCAGAAACCAACAAACATGTCTATTGATCAAAATCGGAAATAATGGGGCAATGTGTAGGGCATGTCAATTTCATGCATATGGAAGATTCAAAGGATGAATTCATGATATTACAATATGAATGGATGTCAAAAAATCATATGAACAAGAGGAACAATAGCAGAAACCAATTGAAGGAAGAATAAAAAATTTCGGCACCAACACCATGCAAATTGCGATTACAATAAACATAGGGAAGAACTGACCTTCTAATGATGAAACTAAGATAAAAAGATAAAAGATGGAAAGAGCTTTCCAATAAGCTATTATTTGCAAAAATCTGATAAAGGATAAAAGAATTCGACTAAGATGAAGATTAAGAAATTTTAGTAGTAAGGGAAGAGAGTAGGGTTTGATTGCTTGATAATTTTGTGTGTTTTTAGTGTAGAATTTAAGTGTGGCCGACTACTCTTTTTGTAGGGTGTCATGAGATTAATCTTCCTACTTTTAAAGCTGAATATGAGGAGATAATCATTAGGATTAAATTCTGGAATTATCTTTTAAGATTAGATAATATGTCATTAATGCTAAAAATGAAATAAGAGAGAAATGAAAAATAAATATTTTCTATAATTTTCAGCTATCACATATTCATTGCTTCAGGGATAAAATTGTCATTTCAGCTGTACTCGCTTTTGGACTTCTAGAACACAAAAATTGAGGTCTCACATCTCGTGCAACATATATCTTGCCATTTCCATTGCATATCTGTTTCTCCTTTCACTAATCCCATTTTTTTCTAGAGTATAAAGATTAGTGGGCTGATGTTCACTGCCAGCTTCTTCACAGAATAAATTGAATTCTATTGTGGTGTATTCCTTTCAGTTGTCAGATCTCGTATCTTGAACTTTGTAGCCACATTGATTTTCCACTCTTTTCTTGAACTTCCAAAACACTCCAGCCATTTCTGACTTGAATTTTGAAGAAAAAATCCAACACATTCTTAGTACAATCATCAATAAAAAAATATAGTAAATGCTACCTTGAAGTGATGATGTTCTTTGAGGGCCTCCAAAATCTGTGTGTATCAATTGCAGATTTTTTTTTAGACTCTCCACGTTGATTTAGGAAATGGCGTCCTCTTTAGTTTACTAAATTGACAAGCATAACAATTTGGTAACTGGTTTGTAAGAGTTGGCAAGCCTCTTGTCATGTCTTCTTTGTTTATTTTCAGCATTCGTTGAAGATGGCAATGCCCAAGTCTCTTGTGCCAGATTTTAGTGATGTTGACCTCAGTGGAATAGGTTGCGTATTCTTCCTTTGTTAGATCAATTGAGAAGCTTTTGCCTCTCATTTTAACTTGAAAGATATCTTGTCCAACAACATTATAGATATGGCAATGCCCATTCTCAAAGGACACTTTATATCCTTTCTTTATTAACTGACCTACACTCAGCAGATTCTAATCAATATCAGACACATAAAGAACATCAAAAATTATTTTTGTACCTAAGTAGGTTGTAACGACCCTAATTCCTAACTATTAATAATTGCTCCAATTAAGGTCATTACTCCCGTGAAACCCAAATAAGCCTAAATGACACCTAAGACCAATTTGAATCTCACCAGGCTAATCATAAATTTCTGATTTTAAGCTTGTTAATCTTATTGCTTATCAACAATTGGAACATGATATTGGACACATGTTCTGGTATCATACTGAGTAAATAAAACATCAGCAGAAGTCTTAAATTAAATCTTTGGGTTCACAACACATAAGTCCCATAGGGATCCACATAACCAGCAAGAAATTCTTCATCAAGGTTCGGAAATAGCAAGGAAAGAAGAGTAATTAAAATAAACCAGAAAGTTGCCCAATCATTCATGTTATATGCGCAAGTAACAAGTATGCAAATGTGATGCGATGTCGCCCCGCCGTGCAGCCTTGATCTCACACCCTGGTACCACGAACAGTGAATGTACCTAAGCCTGAAAAATGGTAAAAATAATGGTTTGAGATTACAAGAATCTCAGTAGGGTCACAACATCATAAGATCTACAGAATCCCTAAACACAAATCTCCCAATTAACATAACATCATTCCTAAACAATTAAAAGGGGATCACACAATTCAAAAACCAATCAAAAGAGGTTAGGACCGAATCTATAGCTGAGGGAGGACTGCAAACTTTTCTGAAAGCTCAAAAGTACACAAGCAGGTGAAACACATCAAATTGCTCTCGGCAATGAAGAAGAAAGGTCATCCCCTTCCACCTGTGTTGTCCAAAACTTACTGCACAAAAGGTAGATGGTTAACACGCAAACTAATCAGTAAGTCTTTCATCTTGTCCTCGCAAAGACAAGTCGACTAGCCCCACACGGACAAGTCTTCCCTAGTCACATACCTACTAGGGCAACCCAGGTCACATACCTACCAGGGCTTCCTGCCACACAAGGACAGGGTTCCGGCCACACAAGGACTAGACCTCCAGCAAGCTCATGCTGGGATTTGCCGCCCATACAACTCCCATATCAGTAAGAACCTCTTCTCTCCTTAGGAGAATCAGTGCTTACCCCGAATGGCCACCGGAATAGGATCCTGACACACAGACACGTACAAGCACACACAGGCAAGTACAAAGCATAATACCACAACAGGGTATCCTCAATCATGTCAGAACACAATCAACTTATCCAATTCACATAACAATTGCATCCCAGGCACTCAATTCCTAACTCAGGGGTTCGATATAGCCTAGGAGATTCATATCTCATTCCGAATTTCATACTCTCACCCTATAATCCAATCGCAAACAATACAATAAGGGCAGGTAACAAAAACATCAAGAAAAGAGCAGGGGTCTCTGGAGAAACCGATGAGGCGTAGATCCTACCTCTCTTGTCTCTGAACAAGAAGCTACTCCTTTTCCTTTATTAAGTAAATCCGAACCACCTAAATTATCACCAGGCAAAGACAAAAGCAAACTAAGCATGCATATTCAATAGTTAATTGAATACCCTATTTCCTTACCAATACCACTCACCAAACCTATCAGAAAACTAGTGATCAGACGTTTCAGGTGCCTCCCCCTTGGATGTGTGATGTGATATCCAGGAACTTAACAAGATTCAACCTGAATTTACCATTCCAATTAACTATACAAATCTTGTCGCTAAAAGTAGGGCATAGGATGATTTCGTCTTAACCTTAAACAAGAAAATATTTACATCCAACCTAAAATTTATATTTGGTTGGAAATATTATGGAAAGAGCTTTCCAATGAGATATTATTTTCAATGATCTGACAAACGATTAAAAAGTTATGCTATTTTGAAGTTCAAGAAGATTTGGCGAAAACCTAATTCCGCCGCCGATTTTCAAATTAACCTTAGATAAAGAAGTACTAACCTCCTGAAAAAAAACCAAAGCTTTTTGGAAAAATGATGAAGAGAGCTTTCCAACAAGCTATTATTCACAGAGATCCGACGAATGATGAGTGAGTTATGATGGTTTGAAGTTTCTACGAATTATGACGGCTATAGGGAGGTATAGGGTTTTAGGCTCATACGAATTTATAAGTTTTCTATGAATGATTTTGTGGGGTTGGCTTCCTATTTATAATGAATGGGTATAGAATTATGATTACTACTTTTAATCACTTTATCATAATAAGATAATCTTTTAGATAACTAAACTCTAAATTATCTTTCCTAGTTTTAGGGTCTTTAATCTCTAAGGCAATTATCCATCTATAAGAACTTAGATCAAAAGAAATTTAAAACAAAGTTAACTACTAAACAATCTTACCAATTTCGGCCATCACACATCCTTTCCTTCAGAGGCAAAATCGTCTTTTCACCTGCACTGGCTTCTGGACTTCTAGGACTCAAAATTCGGGGTCTTACATCCTCCCCTCCTTATAAGAATTTCATCCTCGAAATTTTTAATATAAGTACCTAATCAAACAAGTAAGGAAATTTTGCATGCATAGACTCCTCAGTCTCCCAAGACTGCTCCTCAATTTGGCCATTACGCCAAACAACTCGTACCATAGGCACGCTTCGACTGCGAAGCTGTCGAACTGACCGATCTAGTATGACAACTGGCTGTACAGGATAGGATAGGTCTTCAACAACTTCAACTGGCGGTTCTTTAAGCACATGAGCAGGATCTCATATATACTTTCTTAGCAGTGAAATGTGAAACATGTTGTGAATTCTTTCCATATTTGGAGGTAGTGCAAGTCGGTATGCAACAGGGCCGATTCTTTGAACAATGTCATATGGAACAATGTAGAGAGGTGTTAGCTTACCTCGCTACTGAAAACGAAGGACTCCTTTCCATGGAGCGACTTTCAAAAACACTTTGTCTCCTACCACAAATTCCACCTCCCTTCGTCGATTGTCGGGGTAACTTTTCTGTCGATCCTGGGCTGCTTTTAACCTTTGTCGAATCAAGCTTAATTGCTCTATTGCTTGGTCAATTAATTCTGGATTGTCTAGACGTTTGTCGCCTACTTCATTCCAGCAAATGGGGGTTCTGCAACGTCTCCCATATAGTGCTTCATAGGGTGTCATACCGATGCTTGCATGAAAACTATTGTTGTAAACAAATTCTGCCAATGGCAGGCATCGATCCCAGCCTGTTTTCTGGTTCAATTCACTCGCACGTAGCATGTCTTCAAGTGTCTGAATTGTCCTTTCTGATTGACCATCAGTCTGGGGATGAAATGCTGTACTGAAATTCAATCTCGAACCCAGTGCATTCTGGAATTTCTCCCAAAATCGTGAAGTGAAACGAGGGTCACGATCTGAAACTATAGAAACTGGTACTCCATGCAAACGAACAATCTTGTCCAAGTAACGAACTGCCAATTTTTCTGGTGTATCCATCACACGTATAGGAAGAAAGTGTGCAGATTTCGTCAGTCAATCCACGTCTAGGCAAACCGGTCACAAAATCCATTGTGACGTGCTCCCACTTCCATTCTGGAATCGAAAGTGACTGAAGTAGACCAACGCGTCTTTGATGTTCGATCTTTACTTGTTGACATACGAGGCATCGGGCAACGAATTCAGCAATATGACATTTCATATTTGGCCACCAATACTGCCCCTTCAAATCTCGGTACATCTTAGTGCTTCCAGGATGAATAGCGAACTTCGAACTATGCGCCTCTGATAGAATAAGGTTACGAATATCAACATTTTGTGGAACACATACCCGATTTCTGAAGACTAGTACTTCGTCATCTCGTATTCTGAAATCACGAACTATGGCATCAACACCATCAGCAAGTTGCTTCCGAATTTCAGTAAATTTCGGATCCTCTAATTGTTGATTCCGGATTTCTTCAATTAAGGTAGGTGTGACTTCAATTCATGCCAACAACGAACCAGAGAAATCGGTGCCAAGATACACCCGATTAGTTTTCAATTCCAGCATCATCGGTAGGTAATAGGTGCGCATGTAGGCCAAAATTGTTGGGGAAGGAGGATGAACCTTTCTGCTCAGGGCATCAGCAACAACATTTGCCTTTCCAGGATGATATTCGATGATTAAATCATAGTCTTTAATCAGCTCCAACCATCTTCGTTGTCTCATATTCAATTCTTTTTGTGTAAAAAGGTACTTCAGGCTTTTGTGATCAGTGAAGATTCGACACGTCTCGCCGTATAAATAATATCGCCATATTTTTAAGGCAAATACCACGGCTGCAAGTTCCAGGTCATGTGTAGGGTAGCTTATCTCGTGTGGTCGCAATTGCCTTGAAGAGTAGGCATTGACTTTCCCATCTTGCATCAATACACATCCAAGTCCTGATTTTGACTCGTCGCTGTAAACCATATACTCCTTTTCGCAAATAGGTAAGGTAAGAATATGTGCAGAAACTAACCTCACGTAACCAGAATTCGCATTTTGAGTACTTTGCGAACAACCGTCGATCTTTCAGGATTTTAAGCACAATCCGCAAGTGCATAGCATGATCCTCTTCCGATATCGAGTAAATCAGAATGTCGTCGATGAAAACTATCACAAATTTATCCAGGAATTCGTGGAACACACGATTCATCAAGTCCATAAACACAGGTGGTGCATTGGTCAAGCAGAATGGCATAACCAAAAATTCGTAGTGGCCATATCGCGTCTGAACGCGGTCTTCGGAATATCAGCATCACGAACTCGCAATTGATGGTATCCAGATCTGAGATCAATCTTGGAGAACACAGCTGCACCTTGGAGTGAGTTATGCTGGTTTGAAGTTTCTGCGAATTATGGCGGCTATAGGGAGGTATAGGGTTTTAGGCTCATACGAATTTGTAAGTTTTCTATGAATGATTTTTGTGGGGTTGGCTTCCTATTTATAATGAATGGGTATAGAATTATGATTATTACTTTTAATCACTTTATCATAACAAGATAATCTACCAGATAATTAAACTCTAAATTATCTTTTCTATTTTTAGGGTCTTTAATCTCTAAGACAATTATCCCTCTATAAGGACAATCTCTAAGGCAATTATCCATCTATAAAAACTTAGATCAAAAGTAATTTAAAACAAAGTTAACTACTAAACAATCTTACCAATTTCGGTCATCACACATCCTTTCCTTCAGGAGCAAAATCGTCTTTTCACCTGCACTGGCTTCTGGACTTCTAGGACTAAAAATTCGGGTTCTCACATAGGTTGTAATAGCAATGGTTCCTTTTTCTTCTGCAGCAATATAATCATCATTTTCTATTCTGACCTTCGTGATTTTGGTGGGCATTAATTCCTTAAAGAGAGTTCTATCATAGATCTTGTGGTTTGTACAACCACTGTCAATTAGCTAGCACTCTGAAGCACTCCTTGTAGAATAACACATTGTCGCGAAAATTTGGTCTTCTTCATCTCGATCGGCAACTTGAGCATTTGCTTCTTGCTTTTGAAATTTACCTTTGCAAATAATAGCTTCATGCTCGAATTGATTGTATTTACTGCATTTTGCATTTGGTCTCTTCCAACACTTGAATGGTGGATGACCTATTTTGTCACAATACTAACAAGGGGGAAAATTTCTCTTTGAGTTTCCTCATCGCTTCAATTGTGGTTGCTTGAAGTGCCCTCTCAACTTGAGACTTGATTCTTATTGAATTTATTCTTCCTGAAATTTCTGCGTCCTTGTGTTTGACTGCTAATGCCCCTTCGACAATATTAATTTGTCTCATAAGCCTTCGTTGCTCCTGAGCCTGCAAGGCATTTAGTAATTCTGCCAAGGTGATCTTGGACAGATATTTTGTGTTCACCAAATCGGTTATTGAGGCTTCATATCTCTCGAGCACAGTGACAAGAACTTTTTGTACAATTCTAGAATTTGAGAATTCAGTGCCTAATAACCTCACCTTATTAACAATGCCAAGCAATCTGTTTGAGTATTCTTTGACTGTCTCAGACTCTTTCATCTTTTATAGCTCGAATTCCCTTTTAAGATTCTTCACTTGCATTCCTGGTATCCTTTCATCTCATGCATATTCTTTCTTCAAATAATCCCATACCTCTTTTACTGTTCTCAACATCATAATTCTTGTAAAAATTGTTATCGAAACCGCAGAAAACAAGATTGCTTTTGTCTTTGACTTTTTAGTTTTTATTTCTTTATAAGTTTTGATCTGAGGCACAATAGGATTATTTTGAAATGGTTGAACTTTATAATCCTCTTCCACAGTTTGCCATAAATCCAAAGCCTCCAAATTAGCCTCCATCTTACTACCCAAAGTTAATAATTTTCACCATTAAAGATAGGAGGAGCAAGCTGAGAAAAATTTGTTTCAACTTCCATTGTTTCAGCACAAATCCCTTAAGAAGAATGCTCTACTACCAAATGCTGGTTTTGTAAAAGAAAGAACAAAAAAGAACAAAGGCTAACAATAAAAATTTATGAGTGAGAATTTAAGAAAACTAGCCAACTAGAGAAGTAACAGGTAATAAGAGGAAAACAATAAGAATGGAATAAGTTGTAGTGATGATTTTATTCCATTGGTATAATGTGACTTATATAGAAGTGAAAACAAACTGAAAAACTAAAGAATAGCCTAATCTTAGGGTGGTTGCTGAATAATAGGTCTTCATCTAATTGCATACAAACAAATTGGTAACATGCAATTCTAAAACAATTTTAACAATATATAAGCCAAAGACTTCTCCTATTTTTTTCTAATGTGGGATTGGGTAGACCCTCCTACGTAGGCTAGGTCTCATAGCAACCATCCCAAATACATCAAACTTATAAGTTTAAAAACTATATATATCAGAGTCTTATTTATTATATGTCTGAGTTACATATAGCAGGAAAACCATTTTTGCATTCATAATAAACCTACCGGGACAATTTTCAATGTCGAGAGATACATGGAAAATGGAAAGGAGGCCCAAATCAAGAGTCAGGATCATACTGACACCTATTGTAGTATCATTTGCGTACTTGAAAATCAAGCACACACACTTCTTGGTGCTTTGAGGAAGTTACTTCAGACTACTGCAACAATCCGGTGTTGGAGCTTTGGCCTCGCCTTGAACGTAAGGCAGCCATGTAGCCATATTCGTCAGCTGATCTTCAGAATGCTGCATGTCCGGTTGCGTGTCTTCCTTTTCTAATATAACCATATTTGATGCCAACACCAAAGCTAACGATACTTGAAATGCAAAGCGTAGAAAGATATAAGGAAATTTTGCAATGCAAATTGAACTGCAAGACAAGAAAGATTCTGTAGTCAAATCTCTTGTGGTCTGGATATATAGAGGAGGTGTTATAAGCAAAACAGGTAGTACCACAAGGGACATGCTGAATCGTAGCACACATACAGGAAGGGCTATAGGGAGCACGACTATGCATAGGCATAGAGGAACCAAACCAAGGAACGGGCCACGTTGGATGGATGATTATGCATTGTCAGCATTAGCCACGACAACAGAAAACTAGAATATGACAAAAGAGAAGAATGGAGAATAATACGGTTAGGAACAGATTCTGCAGGGAATTCTTTATCTACTTCATACTTGTTAACAAAGGTTTCATGGAATTTCCTTGTATTGTGCTTTCCTGGCTAGCTTGAAGTCAGCAAATGAATACACCATCTCTTTGTGATACACTTTCACTGCACTAGTGCTTTCATTAACCTTTGCTTAGATGGTAGAGTATAGCACTCGTTTCCGAGTGTTAGACACAGAGATAACGGCCGTGAAGGAGGCCAATGCTAAACTGCAAATAGATGTCGCCACTATCACCACCACACTAGCAGAGCATTCAAAACTCTTTGGTGAGCAACAACAACTGCTCAAACAAATCTAGCCATGTCCTCTAGTGGTGACCTCTTCTTCGTAGTCCAGGGATAGTTCTCCAGTACGATTTGGTTCCATTGGCCAGGCTTCATCTTCGGGCTCAGGACAGCAACAAGTCTAGCACAAACCTACGTCAGTGGATCTTCCCAAATTTTTTGGCACAGACATGGATCATTGGCTTGCGAATGCATCCCACTATTTTGAGTTCTATGATATTCGTGATGAGGAATGTTTATCCATAACGTCTTCTCATTTTGAGGGTGAAGCATCAAACTGGTATGATTGGATGCACTGCAATCGTCAACTGTCCGGATGGGTCCTCTTCTCTCAGGCACTATACAAGCGGTTTCACCCAGCTGATTTAGAACCCCCAGAGGGAGAACTTGAAATGTCTAATGTTGACGATTACCGTGCTTGATTCCAGAATATCATGAATCGATCTATGATCTAACCAGATCTATTTGTGATGTGATGCTTTACCTCAGGAAGATATTAAAGCAGTTGTTATGTTACATGAACTAGCTGATTTTGAGAAACTCATCAGTTTAGCTCGTAAACGTGAGAGACACATCGTTTGTGAGCAAGAGCAGCTTAAGCCTACGTTAGGTCGTTCGCACCCAGCATCCTCCCCAACTAAAGCTCCATTGTAAGCATCGTCATCTTCTTCTACTGTGTCTCAAACAGCAACATTACCTACGGTGACCAAGTTACCCATTCGTCGTCTCAGTCCTGCGGAGATAGCCCAGAAACATGCCCAAGGCCTCTGTTTTCAGTGTGATGAGAAATACTCCTGGGACCACAAATGTAAGGCTAAAACATAGCTTCTGTTACTTTCTGATATCGTTAATTTGCCGCTCGCTGCTGATCCACATCCAATCACTGAGATTACCACCAACCCACCACAGCAAGAGGGTGCGCAATCTAGCTCCCCAGAACCAGCAGCGATTTCACACTTTGCCCTATCTGGAGACTCCACCCCGACTACAACACGTTTCTTGGGCACCATCCATGGCAACCCAATTCATGTCTTATTGGACAGAGGCAGTACACACAGATTTATACAGTCACGCATGGAAAAGTTTCTCCATCTATCAATTGAGCCTGTTCCTTGCTTCGGAATCATAGTGGGCAATGGAGAACGCTTATTTTGCTCAGGCATTGTCCACAACATTCCAGTCTATATTCAGGGGGAGAACACCCGAATTGATTGCTTCGTTCTAGATCTACAAGGCTGGGACATGGTCCTAGGGATCTCCTGGTTAGCCACTTTGGATCCGATTCTCACGGACTATGCTACATCCAACTATTAATTTACGATGGATGGAAGATCTACTAAGTGGAAGGGAGATCTATTTGTTAACCCACAACCAACATCCTTGAATTCCTTGCGATGGTTCAACTCCACCTACACAATAGTATATTTCCTCTGTCTTGAGATGGTGTCTGATACGTCAACTAACACAGTTCCACTGCATTCATCCGTCAAGCAGCTGTTAGACGAGTTTCTTTCGGTTTTTTGCAAACCTCACGGTCTTCCACCAACTCGTTTACTTGACCATGATATACCTTTGATGCCGGCTTCAGCCCCAGTCAATGTGCTACTGTATAGGTACCTGCACTTTCAGAAGCAAGAAATTGAGCGTCAAGTGTAGGAGATGTTGGCCGACGAAATAATCAAGCCAAGCAATAGCCCGTTCTCTTTCCCTATTTTGCTAGTTCGAAAGAAAGACGACACATGGAGATTTTGTGTGGACTATAGCTCACTTAATGCCATTACAGTGCGTGATTGTTTCCCTATTCCCGCCATAGATGAACTGTTAGATGAACTATATGGTGCACTCTATTTCTCGAAGCTCGATCTACTCGCTGGGTACCATCAAATACGGGTGAAAGTAGCAAACACTCACAAGACAACATTCAGAACTCATGATGGCCACTACTAGTTTCTCGTCATGCCATTCGGTTTGTCTAGTGCACCCTCCACATTTCAATTTTTAATGAATGATGTGTTTCGACCTTATTTGAGGAAGTTCGTCTTAGTTTTCTTTGATGATATATTGCTTTATAGTTCCAATTGGGAGTCCCATCTCCGCACAGTTTTGCAAGTCCTACAAGTAAATCAGTTGGTTGGGAAACTTTCCAAGTGCCTATTTTCGATAGACCACAATAGTTTATCTCGGTCATATAGTCTCTGCCGCAGGAATTTCAATTGATAACGAGAAAATAATGGCTATTCGGCATTGGCCAACACCCTCTTATGTTAAGGATATTTGCTGTTTCTTTGGCCTTTCTGGCTATTATAGGCTTTTTATATGCAACAATGCCATAGTTTTTGGTGCCTTAACAAACTTGTTGCGAAATAATAGCTTCCAATAGAGTGGAATTACAGTAGCAGGCTTTCAAAATTTGAAGAATTTTCTTGGCTCTGCACCTGTTCTTCGGTTGCCTGATTTTGGATAGCCTTTTTTGCTGGAAACTAATACGTCGAATGTGGGCATCGAGGCTGTTTTGTCTCAAGAGAAACATCCTATAGCTTTATACAGTCAGAAGCTTCTGCCTCGAATGCAATCGGTTTTAGCCTATTAGAAGTAGATGTTCGCCATCACACGCGCAATTGCTAAATGGAGACAGTACTTGTTGGGATGGAAGTTCACCATTATCACGGATCAGCAATCCTTGAAACACTTAACAGATCAGACCATTTAGACACCTGACCAATAAAAATAGTTGAGCAAATTTGTTGGCTATGACTTCGAGATTTGTTACCGTGCAGGAAAATAGAATATCACAGTTGATGCTTTATCCAAGATTCCAGAATCAGCTCAATTATTCCTAGTATCTATGATATCTTTTGGTATCCTAGATAAGATCAAACAAGAAAATCTGGAAAATCCTGAGTTGCTAGATTTGCAGGGCAAACTACGGGATAATCCTTTAACTACTCTGGATTTTTCTTTTCGATAGTGTCTTTTATTCTACAAAGATTGATTGGTAATCTCTTCTAGCTCACCACTGCATGATTTGCTGCTGAAAGAATTCCATGAATCATTGGTAGGGAGTCACTTGGGTATTACAAGGACTTTCCATCGTTTATTTGCCAACTTTTATTGAAAAGCGATGCGCTTAGATGTCCAAGCCTTCATTATAAACTGTCAGGTCTGTCAACGAATGAAAAAAGCTTCCTTAAAGCCATCGGGGTTACTAAAACCCTTACCAGTGCTGGAATAGGTGTTCGAAGATATATCTGTGGACTTTATTATGGGTCTGCCCATTTCGAAAGGGTACTATATTATTTTTGTGGTGGTTGATCGCCTCTCTAAATATAGCCATTTTCTACCACTCAAGGCCCCCGTGACCAGTTAGTCTGTTGCTGCTACATTCATCACTGAGATAGTAAGGTTGCAAGGCATTCCGGTTTCTATTGTCTTCGACCATAATCTCAGGTTCCTCATGACTTTTTGGAAAGAATTGCATAAGACTCAAGGAACCAACTTGTCCCCCAGTACAACTTTTCACCCCCAAACGGACGGCCAAACTGAAGTTCTTAACAAGACCCTGGAAATGTATATCTGATGTTTTGTTGGCAATAAACCTTCTAATTGGGTCTCCCTGTTGCCATGGGCCGAGTTTTGGTACAATACTTCGTATCAAACAGCAGCTCATCTCACCCCATTCTAGGTTCTTTATGGTCGACCTCCACCAGTCTTGTCCCGCTATGTTTGAGGTTCCTTTGGCAACACACTGGTAGAAGCACAACTGCTGCAACGTGATGAACTGCTAAAATTATTACGTACCAATTTAATTCGAGCACAGCAACGGATGAAATTTTATGTAGATAAGTGCAGGAGGGATATCACTCTAGTTGTGGGAGATTGGGTCTTTGTCAAGCTACAACCTTACCACCAAAATTTGTTGCGCCTGCTCAGACACAGCAAGCTCGGCCCTCGTTATTTTGGTCCATTCCAGGTATTGGCACGTGTTGGTTGCATACAGGCTAGACTTACCAGCTGCAGCTCGTATCCATCCGTTTTTTCATGTCTCGGTGCTGCATCCATGTCAAGGCACACCGGAACATCAGATTACTTCTTTACACTTGGTGGACACCACTACAAATCTGATACTCAAATCGATAGAAATCCTGCAAAAACATACAGTCCAACATGGTAATCAACATTGTGAGCAATGGTTGATTCGCTGGGATGGGTTACCAGAAACTAATGCCACTAGGGAAGATAAGTTGCAGATCCAATGCAATTTTCCTCATCAAAACCTTGAGAACAAGGTTCAACTTGCAGACGAGGATAATGTTATAAGCGAAACAGGTGGTACTACAAGGGACATGCTGAATCCTGGCACACATACGGGAAGGGCTATGGGGAGCACGACTATGCAGAGGAATAGAGGAACCAGACCAAGGAACGCACCACGTTGGATGGATGATTATGCATTGTCAATATTAGCCACGACAACAGAAAACTAGAATACGTCAAAAGAGAAGAATGGAGAATAATACGGTTAGGAACAGATTTTGCAGGGAATTCTTTATATACTTCATACTTGTTAACAGAGTTTCATGAAATTTCCTTGTATTGTGCTTTTCTGGGTAGCCTGAAGTCAACGAATGAATATACCATCTCTTTGTGCTACACTTTCACTGCAGGAGGCATGCGCATGCGCAGCTAGCTAGTGGTAGCATTTTTTTGTCGCATATATCAGTTGATTTTTTTTTTGGTAAGAAAGCACAGGATTAAGCGCCTGGACGCATAAAGGACAAGCCAAACTTGTCAAGTTCAACAAAGTCATACATAAAGTAGGGTTGAACCTGAAAATCATGTAAGCCAATGTTACAAGTTAGGCCAAATCTAGCTAAATGATCAGCGGATTGATTGGATTCGCGATAGACATGAGAGAGATGAGCTTGAGGGAGGAGTTGTAAGAGTTGCCTCCCTTGTATGAATAACGGGTGTTGGAACCTGTTTGGATCTCTGCTCTTGAGGCCTTCCACAATGGAATAGGCATCTGTTTCAATGAAAAGTTTCTGCCAGCCTCGTCGGATTGCAAATCTGAGGCCATTAATGACTGCTATAAGTTCTGCTTCCCAAACGTTGTGGCCCTCCCAGATTTGAGTGTAGCCCATTACCCAATTACCTGAAGAGTCCCTGAAAACACCAGCTGCAGCCATTCTATGGGTAGATGTAGCCGCATCACAATTAAGTTTTATCCATCCCGGAATTGGTGGGATCCAACGAACCCATCGATCTTCCTGACGGCCTTTGATAAGATTTGACCTTGCCAATGTCGTAGCTGCAAACCAGAATTCCTTGGCAGTGTGTAGAATCGGCTGGACCTGTGTACTAATATGCGCTGGTTTTTCTTGAAACACCGCTTCATTTCGCCACCTCCATATTAGCCAGGCTGCCACAGCAAAAATAAGGGGCCACGAAGGGCCATTAGCACAATTGTTAGGGCCAGAAACATTAAACATAATCCAATCATGTAGAGACTGAGAAAAGAAATGGGTAGGGCCTCCCTGGGGTAACAGTTGGGACCAGATGGAATTAGCGTAGCTGCAATCCCTCAGAGCATGCAAAGTTGTCTCTTCGCTATCCTGGCACCTTAAACAAATATCAGAAGCAACTATGTGGCATTTTTTACAATGGACACAAGTAGGTAATCTATCATGAGCTGCAAGCCAAAGGAAAGATCTCACCCGTTCCGGTGCTTTCAGCTTCCAAATACGGTCCCACAGTCTATCTTGGGGTTGCAAATCTGCATAATCAATAGACAAAGCAGTCTTAAGAGTAAAAGTACCACTAGAAGAAAGGTTCCAAACCAGAGTGTCAGGGTGGTCATCAGGGGCTGGAGGGGAAACTTCTGCAATTGTTGAGCAAGCATGGGACGGCAAAAACTCTTGTATCTTAGCCCAATCCCAACTACCTGCCTCCGTGACAAAGAAGAACACCGGGCGACCACAGAACGAAGGTGGAACCTCTCTGGAGGTATGATGAACCAAGGGGCCAAGTTGTGGAATCCAGGGATCCTCCCAAAACCTCACGCTTCTACCATTGCCAAGGTTCCAAGTAGAATTATGATTGACAACTGACCAGTGAGCACAAATAGCTCTCCAAGTGTTCGAATTATATGACTTAGCCGTAGGTTCAATAAGAGAAGAAACGGGCCAAGCATACTTGTTTAGGATCACTCTTGCCCAAAGGCTGTCACACTCTGTTCTGATACGCCAGGCAAGTTTCAACATACATGCCTTATTCAACTGAGTAGCCGAGTACATACCTAACCCACCTGTGTTCTTTGGAGAGCAGATAGTATCCCAACTTAGCAGATGCAACTTCTTCTTGTCACTTGAAGTGCCCCAAATGAAGTCTCTTGTGATCTTATCCAGCTCAGAGAGAATTTTCTGTGGCAACATAGTGGTCTGCATAGTGTGAAAAGGGATAGCCTGCAGGACAGATCTCGCCAAGGTAATTCGCCCTGAGAGAGCGAGACTCTTGGCTTTCCAGCCTGTCAGTTTCATACGAACCCGGTTCACCAAGTCATCATATAGAGATCTCGATTTCCGACCATGTATGAGCGGGGTACCCAGGTACCGACCAAGGTCCTTCGTAACACTAAAGCCAAAGAAGGAACTAATATCCTGAGCCCTGCAAGGACTGACATTCTTTGAGAAGTAAATCCTGGTTTTTTCTATGCTCACACGCTGTCCCGAACTACTACAGAAAGTGTGAAGGACATCCTGGATCACCTGAGCCTGCTCTATGGAAGCCTCTGCAAATAAGAACAGGTCATCAGCAAAGAATAGATGGGAAAGAGGAGGGCCAGACTTACTAAGCCTAATGGGAGCCCAGCTCTTGCTCTGAAGTCTATCACGGATTAGGTGGTTCAGACGTTCCATGCAAAGGACGAAGAGGTAGGGAGATATGGGATCTCCTTGCCTCAACCCCCTGGATGGGACAAAACCATCAGTTGCCGCACCATTCCAGAGTAGTTTCATTGTTGAACTACGCACACAAGACATAATTCTGTCAATAAAGGTACAACTAAGGCCAGTATGCAATAAAGTATTCTCAATAAAGTCCCAATTGACTCGATCGTAGGCTTTTTCCAAATCAATCTTTAATGCCATCCAGCCTACACGACCGGTCTTTCTTCTCATTGAATGAATCACTTCCTGCACAATCAAAATATTGTCAGATATGTTTCTACCTATAACAAAGCTAGACTGTGTGTCAGCCACAAGAGAGTTTAGGATAGGTCTCAACCGATTCGCAAAAATTTTGGTAATAATCTTATAAAGGACATTACACAAGCTAATAGGACGAAAATTAGATAAGCAAACCGGATTCCTAATTTTTGGAATTAGGACAATGAGAGTTTCATTAAGTGCTCGATCCATGAAGCCAGTAGAGATGAAGTTCGAGATAACTTGGCAGACAGTATGACCCACGTGGTCCCATTGACTCTGAAAGAAGATTGGTTGTAGACCATCGACACCTGGCGCTTTGAAGCTGCCCATGCTTTTGACTATCTTGAGTATCTCATCATTGCTTGCATCACAAAGGAGATGGTTATTCGTGTCATTTGATACCTTCTTGAAACCCTGCGATGTGAATAGAGAAGAGAGAGTGTCAGTGTCATCGGAATATAAATTTCGGAAATAACTTACAGCCATCTCCTGAAGCCGTAGATCATCAGAAATCCAACCCCCATCCGCACCCTGCAACATTGAGATTTTATTAGCCCTGCGTCTAATAATTGTGGAAGTATGAAAGAAATGCGTATTTCTATCTCCAAAACTAATCCATTTTGATCTGGATTTCTGAAACCAAAGGATTTCCTCCTGGAGGAGGGTGTCTTCGAATTCTTTTTTCAGTATTCGGAGTTTCTCATCCAACACATGTGAGTCTCTCTTCCCGAGCACAGTTTCAATGTTAACCATCTGTTTCTTCAACATACTCTTCCTCCGGAAAATATTTCCAAACACATTCCTGTTCCAAAGTACCACATCTGAAACAAAACTAGAGTATGCATTAGACCAGTTCTCTTTGGGAGGCCAAGAGGATTTTAAAAATCAGAAAACTCAGGATGTGTAAGCCAAGCCACTTGGAAGCGGAAAGGTTTAATACTCCCTGCACAGGCATCCGGATTGGTGGACATAATGATCGGTCGGTGGTCCGACTTTATTCTTGGCAGGTGCTGCACATATGACTCAGGAAATGCTTGACGCCACACCATATTACACAAAGCTCGGTCGAGCCGTTCTTTGATCGACCCTCGAAACCAAGTGAACCTGGGGCCTGCAAAATCCATATCAATGAGAGCAGTATCAGATATAAAAGAAATAAAATCACGAGTTCCCACAGGAGTAGAAGAAGAGCCTCCCCTTTTTTCTGATGCTGCCAACACAGCATTGAAATCACCGATTAAGCACCACGGAGTGGAGGTAGAGGCATTGATGTTCTCAAGGGCTTGCCATAAACCTTTCCTAGTAACCGGGTTAGGGCTCCCGTATACTGCAGTACATAAGCCTACTGAGGTACCCGAGTTCCACTCGAAATGTATAAACTGGCGATGGGTTTGGAGGATCGTAATAGTTGTAACATTGTTATTCCATAAAAGCCAAATACCACCTGAAAAACCTTGTGCCTCTTCACAAAAATTATTCTGGAAGCCTAATTTGTCCAAAACTTTTTTGGCTTTGGCTCCGCTAATACGAGGTTCCAATACAATGAATATATCAGGTTTATGTTCACGAATTAACTCCCGCGCACAAGTCCTGAAAAGTGGGCTAGCAGCCCCTTGACAATTCCAAGATAATATAAGCATAAATTTTATAAATATAAAATTGACCAATAAACAAAGTCAAACCTTGGAGGAAGCCGTGTCACTCCCCTTGGCGATTATGCTCTTCATACAGGGCATATCATTAACTATCATATTTGTCATTAATTCACCGCTTACCTCCATAATTGCATCACCATTAACACTACTGTCCCTGCCCTTGCCAGCGTCGGTGAAGCTCCCGTCCCCACCCACGAAGCTCGGCAAAGTCACCAGAGCAAGTTCCGTGAGCGTTTCACCGGCAGCCACGTCGCGGCGGGACCTCTTGGACAAAAGACGTTCCCCGTTCGTCGCCATCATCACCAGCTCCCTTCCCCGACCTGCCTCGTCGGCGGTTGGTTTCGGGATAGCCTGTTTCCGAGTTGAACTGGGTTTTTTCTTTGTTCTTCCGGTAGAAAAAACTGCCTTATCCCAGACGGTTGTCGTGGTCTTGCTACCAGAGGCGCTGAAGGAGGCATCGTGCGCAGAGGCCACCGGCTTGCCTACGGTTTGTGCCAGAGGCGGGTCGAGCTTGGTAGGCTGATGAACGACAGGCTTATGGGCTGCTCCTATCTGAGTTGTTTCCTCTTGGGCTACGGGTTTGGTAGCATTTAATTTTTGCAGATTGGGTTTACTTTGGCTAAGGCCTGAGGGAGGTCCAGCTATGACCTGGGTCGTAGGTTCTTTTGAGGGGGCTATTGAGTTAAAATGCAAAGGCTTCCCTGTGGACTTGGAAGACTTACCTTGGGCGTGGGCTTTAGGGGCCAATGCAGCAGCTGGAGGCCTTATGTTGGGACCTTGTTTCCCTTGACCAACATTCCTCTTGGGATGCGTTTCTGCAGCACCAAGGACAACAAAGCGTGACCCTAAATCTGCGTGTTCTTGTTCCTTCCTTGCCGGTTCCGCTAGTTCTTCACTGTTCTTTACCGGAATCCGGCCTCTCCTTCTTGTAACTTGTACCCAAGGTCCAAACAGGCTTTCCTTATCTGGGCTAGGAGACTGCTGCTGGGAGCTCGATGCAGCTTGTGATGTTGCATTCTTGGGGGAAGCAGGCCTGTTACTAGCCATATCTTTCCCATGAGATGAACACATGCTTTGGCTATGACCCACACGTCCACAGCTGAAGCAAATCTGTGGTAAGTTCTCGTATGCTATGCGCTGCCAGGCATCATTGATACGTATCTTCGGAAGAATCGGCTTGCTTAAGTCGATTTCGACTGCAATACGTGCAAATTTTCCCCTTTGTACATCCTTGGTGTTGATATCTACCTTGATAGTTTTGCCTACAAGGTTGCCTATGGTCCACAGGAGTTTTTCTTGATACATGAATGGCGGCATATCGGGGAGCCTTATCCATGCTACGACCCTCGACGCTTCAGCAGTGCTGGCCCGGAACGCCGGGTGCCACTCCTGAACCATAAGATAGTGGCCTAGGATGACCCAAGGACCTCCCAGTAAAGCCGCTTGCTTGTCCGCCTCATTATCAAATTTAACCAAGTAGAATCCATTCTCCATGTCGATGACTCTGGGCATGCTCGTTGGGTTCCAAAGGGTTTGTATTTTTGAATACAACATACGGTAGCCAATGTCTCTTCCAAGAAGTTTAACCACAACCGTATGCTTCCAGGGTACCTGCATCTCCAACAAAATCCGATCCGAGAGGAATATCTTAGGTCCTAAATTATCCCTAGTGACTACAAGGTCACCATCTTCAAAGTCTATTACAGCTTCCCTAGGAGTAGGAGGTGAACCTCCAGCCACACAATCTCTATAGGACTGGTGGCTGTCCTCCATTTGTATATCGTCATCTGGTGGAGCTGGTTCCGGACGGCAGTCCGCATGGTCAGCTATGGTGAGAGTATCCGACATTCTATTTCTTTCCCCTGGCGTGGAATATTATCAAACATGTAATGGGCAACTCCAACCTACCCACTGCATACGGTGAGCTGTTTTTCCGCAACTCTCTCTCCTACTTTTTTGGAATCGCCTTTCTTTCGCACTGCAGTTTTTTCAAGAAGTCTTATATCAGTTGATTAATGATGATTATAGTCACTCAGAAAAGTGATAGTGAGGATGTTTATATGAGATTGATAAAGATTTTTTCTAATTTAATTAAAATCTCAAGTTTAGAAATATAATAACATTAAAATTTTTTTAAAATTATCACCTTAAAGAATTTTGTTCCATTCTTAGCAAAAACACAGGATACCAAAAAATCAACACTCAAGAAAAATGGCAATGCATGCCAGTTTTGGGTTTGGAACTTTCTTTGCATCCTGAACTTAACAAAAACTAAGCATAATAGGACGAGGCTGGCACAAACTAAACACGAAGATTCTCTAGATATTAGTTTATGTGAATAAAGATTAAATTTTGTGAAAAATCGAATAAAATTAAAAAATAATGATTATAATGGAAATAAAAAGTGTATATAATTATATATTATTATAAAAATATATTGCATCTATACTATTCTCGGAAATAATAGAGCATCATACTATGGTTTTTGAATAAATTTAAAATACCAGTCTTCTCTTTTTAAAAAAAAAATTCTGGATCACAAATTATAAGTTACTTTTTTATGGATCTTTTATGACAAAAGGTGATGTCACAATTAAGGAGGTCTTTTCTCTTTTGTTGTTACTAAATCTGAAGTATCTTTTTCCACTTGTCCAAAACACTTCATACTTGTGACGTAACACTCTGGTCTTCCATTAATGTTTAGAATGTGAATGATCAGTTGATCACTCTTTCTCCTTTATTCTACTTGTCTCTTTCTCCATTTTGTTAATACTAAAAAGTTCACTCTAAAATCAACAAAGGTTGATTAATGTGAAGAAGTATGCCAAATATTTAATTATGATTGAATCCTAAAAATATAAATATAAATTATTTTATAAGCAAAGTATTTATCTTTAATAAATGCTGATCAAAGAAAAAATATTAATCTAGTGACCTAAGATATTCTTCTATTCTTAAAAAAACTCTTCATAAACCTCCCTAATTGTCAATTATTTTTAAATTTCAATGTTTCATGTCAAATTTAATATTCTCATGCCCTAAGCCCTTTCACTATCTCCATTTTGAGAATATATAAGTTTTACATTTTATTATAAACATTAACTGCTAAACTTCTAAACATAAAACAACGGAGAGAACAAAATATATGAACAGAAAAACTGGATATATTTATTCAACCAATGTAGCAGCCTTTTATAGGCATTACACTAAAAGAAAAAAATAACAAGAAAGCAATAAATCAGGAAATGAAAAACTACTTCTTACAGGCTAAAGACTAGGAAATTAGTTAGCAAACCCTCCCTTAAACTGAAAGTTTTCAAACTATCAATTTATTTAGAACATACCCAAAGTAGTTTCCTTAGTTTTTAAAATGCAGATAATTTGAGAATCGAAAAATTTTCAAGTTGCTTGGACCGAGAGGTTCATTCGAGGATTAATATTGTTAGTGGGTATTCGCCCGTTAATCGGAATAGTTTACGGAAATAAACAATGGTTTAAAATATTTCAAAGAGAAATATTGATTGTTAGAATTATAGTAATTATTGATATAATGATTGAAAAATCATGAAGGAAGATATAATAATAATTTTGGAATTCCAAGGTCATAGATTGGTCTATTAAATGTGTTTGAGATCACAAGAAGTTTTAAAAAATTTTCAGAATCACATTCAAAATTTTTATGAATTTCCGAAGATATTAATTGGGTCATTTAATTTTTAGTAAATTGAGTTTTTATGAGAAAAATATAATTTTTAATTTGATGAATTTCCCTATTCATATGTCATCCATAGAGAAGGTGAATGACATGTCGTTTGCATGTGCAGGTGATGTGTTATTCGAGTAAGACGGAAAAGTTTAGTCCGAACCTGAGGTTCGGACGACGTGGCCAGCCATGATTGGTCCACATGTTGGACTGGGATTATGTTCTAAGATAGGGTCGGGTGTAGATGTGGCAGCGCCTAGAGCTGCCACGTATTGCATTCTAATTGGCTAAAATTAAATAAATTTTAGAAAATTAGAAAAATAGTTAGAAAATAAATAAAAATTAGAAAAAAAATAGCTAAAATTTGAGAAAATTACAGAAAATACTAGATTTAATTTGGGGTCTAGTGGTTCTAAATTTTCATGAATTGGATTTGATTTATAAGTCAAACAAGTCTTGGAAATATGTGAAAAAATAGATAAATTATCTAGTTCGGTCCTGGGTTGATTATCGGGTAGAAATGCATTGAGTTTAGGAGTTAGGCGCATTATTTGATGTGATAATTTGAATCGAGTATGGAGTGAGGACCTTGAGAAATCAGTTTGGAACACCATCATGGAACACCATCAACGATTATAAAGGCATCGAAACTTGAGAGTGGATGAAATCTCCTTTCTTTCGATAAATTTCTGGCATGATTGTTTAAATATGATTAGTATGAAGTAAATAAATTAGAACCTCATGTGTGTGTGTTTAAAATATACTATGTTAAGCATGATAGCTAATGCATCGTGCATCGAGTATGCCACAATCATCATGATATGTTATGCATTGTATGAATGTGCCTGTTTTGCTATGCTTGGACTATTGGAATGCAAAAAAAAATGCACTTGACGCATTCGGGAATCGACATTGGTATGAGGGATGCACTGAGTCTAAATAAGATAATCTATGCAGCCCTTGTGAGCTCTCCATGTCTGATAGTGTGAAGTGAAGATGTCAATCACAAGGTAATAAGGATGGAACGAGTTTTTATTTACTTTATAATTAATTGAATTAAATAGGATCCTGCAGTGTGGAGATCAATTAGGTGGAGCTACCATCACCCAACGCCCCAATATTGTCAGTGGATCGGACTAGGTATTAAATTGACATGGATTTGTCTATTGCATGTAATAGTAAGATAAAATGAATGATAACGAGAATAGAGTGTCACTGACGAACTCTAGTCTCATCCCTGGCCCGGATAGACTGGAAGATATTCCTAAACACAAATCACAGTCATATATGTGCTCTGATGAGTCATGCATGGTACATATGAATTGGCTGTGATTTATGTATATTACCTTATGAGAATAACTGTATGCGTTAATGAACTGGTGTGTGTGAATTGATAGAATTAAGGTATGCCAGCATGTTTATTTGATTAAAATGTTGTTGCATGCAAATTGCCTTATATGTTTTCCCGTCTGCTCACTTAGCAGGATTCTGCTAGATTATTGGCATCAATGTAGGAATAAAAAATAGGAACTCACTCCCAGGCATTTCGAGAATGGAACAACACATCGATCGGCTATCGAC
This sequence comes from Passiflora organensis, assembly GCA_019739055.1. Taxonomy (NCBI): domain Eukaryota; kingdom Viridiplantae; phylum Streptophyta; class Magnoliopsida; order Malpighiales; family Passifloraceae; genus Passiflora; species Passiflora organensis. The sequence goes on along the minus strand of JAEPBF010000187.1, from coordinate 1,832,443 downwards.
CATATTATAGGTATTGTATATTCACAATAAAACTTTCCCCTGAATTCATTTACATATGATATCGAGTCTAAACAATAGATTGTTGTGAGCCTGATTATCTAACGATGCCACCCAAACAGTATCGTGTTTTTCTTTAAATTTTGATGTATAGTAATTCGATTATTTCTTATATTATTATTTCAACTTTATTTTTATATCACTAGCCTCTTAGGTTTACTATATGCATATTATGTGGTAGTATATATAGTGGGCCTACGACGACTGTCGCATAAAATTTTGGAATCCGTGGCATGACAGATAACTTCAAAGACTTGGTTAGAATGTCAACTACTTAATCTTCACTCTTGCAATGGATAAGATCAATAACTCCTTCTTTGGATAGATCCTTTAGAAAATGGAATCTCGCATCTATGTGTTTGCTCTTTTTGTGCAAACCAAGATTTTGAGGTAGCTTTATTGTTGATACATTATCACAATAAATTGAAATAGGACCTTCTTGTTTGAGATGAAGCTCCTCGAGAATCCTCTGCAACCATATTCCTTAACAAGCATATGTTGTTGCTGTCACAAACTCAACTTTAGTGGTTGACAAAGTTATAATGGATTGTTCTTTGAAGGTTTATGAAATTGCTGTTGTACCCAATATGGATACATAACCAGACGTACTTTTTCTATCATCAAGATCTCCAGCATAGTCACTATCTATAAGTCCAACAAGAGCTAACTTTTCATCACTTTTATAGAACAATTTATACTTAATGGTACCTTGCAAATATCTGAAAATTTGCTTGGAAGCAATCAGATGCATTTCTTTAGGATTTTTCACGTATTTGTTGACTTGACTCACAACATACATTATATCTAGGCCTTGTTGTGGTTAAATACATCAAACTTCCCACTATTTGTTTATAAACAGTGATTTCAATGTTGCTTCCTTCAAGATTCTTTAGAAGCTTCACTCCTATCTTCATTGGAGTGTTGACTGGATTCCAGTTCTTCATCTAAAATCTTTATAAGATTTCTTGCACATATTTTCTTGAGAAATAAATATGGTATCATCAAATTGAGAAACTTCTACACCAAGAAAATAATGCATCAAACGAAGATCACTCATTTCAAACTCAATCATCGTCGACCCCTTAAACTTACCAATCATGGCCTTATCATTGCCAGTGTAGATTAAATCATCTACATAAACAAAAACCATAAGCATCCTTCCATTATCTTCCAACTTTATAAACAAAGTATATTCATAAGAGTATTTGTGAAAACCCCCCTTAAAAAAATATGCTTTAATTCGACCACACCAAGCTCGTGGAGTTTGTTTTAAGCCATATAAAGCCTTTTTTAATTTATAGACTTTATATTCATGACTAATCTTAACATAACCAGGAGATTGATCAATAAATACCTGCTCCTTAAATCTCTATGTAGAAATGCTAATTTGACATCAAATGGAAATATTTGCCATGAATTTTGTGTTGCTAAAGCAATGAGCATTCTGATGGTGTCATGCTTTGCAACTAGGGCAAAAACTTGGGCATAATCAATCCCAAACTCCTATTTGTAACCTTTAGCAACCAAACTTGCTTTAAATTTATCAATCTCCCAGTTTTTGTTTAACTTAGTTTTGTAGACTCACTTCACACCAATGGACTTTAGGTCTTTTGGAAGTTCAACTAACTCCCACGTATTGTTTCTTTCAATAACAGCAATCTCACTATCCATTGTTGTTCTCCATTTTGTCTCTTTCATAGTTTCTTCAAAGGTCACGAGATCACAATATGAAAATAGAACAATATTAATTAATGGATCTTTTATTCTAGTTACCTTATAATCAGACATCCATGTTGGTCTTCTTCTATCTCGTTGAGGTTGACATCCATCAATTGTTTCAACAGTTGGACTTTAAATAGGAGGAGGTTGTTCCATATTCTGCTGTCCATCCAAAATTTCTTCATTTTCTTGACTGGAATTTTCTGCTGAGTAATTTCTTCATTCCATTGCCAGAACTTCTTTTTAGTAAAAATCACATCACAACTAATAATTATTTTCTTGGTGATAGGGTTGTATAACTTGTAGGCTTTAGTGTTATCGCCAACACCAATAAAAAAACACTTTTCTCCTTTGTTATCACGTTTCCTCCTCTTCTTGTCTGACACATGGGCATAAGCAACACACCCAAAAACTTTAAAGTGATCCACTGATGGTTTGGGGCTACTCCATGCTTCTTCTAGTATTTTATTTTGAACAACAATGGTGGGGCTTCTATTTAACCCATGGATGCTCCAATTCACTGTTTTAGGCCAAAAGGTTTTAGGAATACCACTCATCTTCAAAAGACTCTGAACCAGATTCAAAATGGGATGATTTTTTCTCTCGCATATGTCATCCTGCTAAGGCGTATACGTTGTTGTTAATTGTCTTATAATTCCATACAACTCACAAAATTTTACAAATTCATGTGAGGTATACTCTCTACCACGATCTGTACAAAGAGCTTTAATGGGACTTCCAATTTCTTTTTCAACTATCACTTTATAGCTTTTAAAGGTTGTTAAAGGTCCAACTTTTCTCTGCAAAAAATAGACCCAAGATTTTCCGACTATAATCATCAATAAAAGTGATTATATATCATTTATCTCCATTAGAATAAGGATTAATTGACCCAAAAAGATCAAAATATGCAAGTTCCAATACTTTCTTTGCTCTCCATGAATTCTCATTAGGAAAAGAACTCCGGTATTGTTTACTCACAATGCAATCTTCACAAATGTTGGAGGGATTAGAAAATTGTTGAAGACCTTTCACCATCTTTTTTTGCCGTAGAATTTTCAGGCCATTAAAATTGGGAAGAACATATCGAAAATGCCAAAGCCAAGTCACCTCTTATACTCTTGCTGAAAAATACATTGTAGTATTGTGAAGATAAATTGGAAACATTCGATTTGTTGTTATCTTGACCTGAGCAATCAGACCTTAACTTTTATCTCAAACACAGCTAACTCCATCTTTGATTGAGATTTCATATCCCTTCCCCTGAAGTTGACCAACATTTAGTAAATTGGTCTTCAAGTCTGGAACAAAGAAAATATTAGAACTACTTTGGCCAGAATCTTGACTGGATAGGATTTCTGCACTTCTTTTCCCCAAAACTGAAATTTTGGAGTTATCTTAAATGTTACTATGCTATGAAAAGATTCATCCAAATCTGAAAACAATGAATTGTCTCCGCACATATGATTGCTACACCCAGTGTCTAAGTACCACAAATGTTGATGACTTTCATTTTTCACATGACAAGCCAATAAAAGAGAGATTTCTTCTTCTTTATCAACAAAATTTGATCTCTCTCCACGCTGCATATTTAAATTAGCACGACATTCAAATTTATAATGGACATACCTGTGACATTTGTAACACTCAACTTTAGATTTGTCAACAGACATTAGACGTTGGATAACAGTTTGGCCTCTCCTTTTCCATTGAGAAAATTGGTTGTTGCCGCACTTCTTTCTGCTTTTGTTCCCTCAATCTTGTTCTTCATTATTTAAAGACAAAGAGAGATTTTTTGTTGCTACCTGTAGTGTATGCTCTTCTTTTCCTGCCTTGTGTAACTTTTTTTCATGGATTCATAAAGCATTTTGCACTTCATCAAATGTTAGAGCATCAAGATTTTGGCCTCCTTAATTGAGTAAACAACAAAATTAAAGTTTGTTATCAAAGATTAAATGATCTTTTCAACAATTTTCACATCCTCCATTTTTTCTCAATGAATCCACATCTTGTTCACGATTGCTATTGTTCTGGAAAAGAAATCATCAATTAATTCTCTAAATTTCAAGTGAAGAGCTTCAAATTCTACACGTAAAGTTTGGAGTTGCATCCTTTTTGCTTTTGCATTTCCTTAGATATTTTTTCTTTATTGACTCCCACATGTGCTTAGAGATATCTTTGCAAAGAATTGTCTTTGATGTGGGTTGATCAATTGCATAAAACAAGTAGTTCTTTGCTTTGAGGTCTTTTAGCTTTAAAGTTTCAAGTTCTTCTTTTTGTGATGCGTTCCACTCACTTGTTCTTCTACACCATATTCAATGACTGCCAATATTCCTTAAATCTGAGAAAATTTTCTATAAGCATGCTTTAATGGTCATAATGGCCATCAAAGCATAGAATGCTTGGTTGCACGAATGCTGCTTATTCAGAGGACATTGGTGGTTCTCTCTTTCTCTCATGTTTCTAGGTTCTCTCTCGTGTTTAAAGGCTCTCCCTCTCTCTCTTAATCAGGTTCCAGTACCAAATGTTAAAATTGTAATGCAAAATAATAATAAAAAGATAAAGCAACGGAAAAGAACAAAATATATAAAAAAAAAACTGGATACATTTATTCAACCAATGTAATAGCTTTTTATAGGCATTACACTAATAAAAATAATAATAAGAAAGTAATAAATCAGGAAATAAAAAACTACTTCCTACAAAGGCTTATAAACTGCTCAGTATGCTTGCTTACAAACTCCTCACAAACTGTTTCTTAAAGAATAGGAAATTAGTTAATAATAACTCTATGATTATTGGAAGATATTGCGGAAAATATGATATGCTAAAATTGTATCGAAAATTAAAAAAAAAATCATAAAAATATGATTTTTATTTAAAATACTTTTCATCCAAACAAATCTGATTTAACTAAGAATTATATCTTTAATTCAGCCTTATTAGTCTCATAAGATAACAATCAAATTGATTTCAAATCACAGACTTCCCTTCCAACCCGCATTTTTCCTTTTAGAGCAAAGATAATCGAAAGTACTAGAAACACATGGAAACAGAAACTCGCCGGCATTCGGGAAAAACCTAACCTCAAAATATTGGAATATGTGGCAAGATTTGCTTGGAGAGGAAAGTTAATCAAGGGTCATCTAGCTTCAACTAAGTAAAAGCTGAACAACCTATCTACTTGGGACTAATTGCCCCCATTGGGATATGTGGTTATATATTACACACTCGTAATCTTCAAATAAATTATTTCATAGTTTAGCTAATCAAGAATATTGCTAAAGAATTTTCCTTTTAACTGTCGACCATTCTATCAATATCTTGATAGATTTGAGGATACTAAGTGGATTCGCATTTTTGGTTTTCTCAATTTTAAGAAAATGGTGAACAACCAAAAAGAGGTAAAATAAATGAAAAATGATTTGAGCTGAATATAAATTGTTGGGCAGATGAAATTTGTTTTTTTGTTGAAAGATATCGTTGTCTTAACAAGTAAGGTATTGATCGAAATATCCAGAAAAAAAAAAACTTAATCCTATAGTTAACGAGATATTCACCTATCTATAAAAAAATGAAAAAGAAAACAGAAAAACCTGATCTAATCTTAAAAATTTCTTCTTTATTAAACCATTAAACAATTAGTTAAACTTTTCCTCACAGAAAATGAGGCAACTTTAGGTTTCCCAATACCACTTCTCCATTATCTTCTTCCAGTCTATACATGATGTCATCAGAACGTTGGATGATGTCATAGGAAATGGTATTTTCTTAATTTGCCATTGCCTTATGGTGGGTTGGTGAAGTGACTCGCTCTCGAAATCAACTTTATTGCTTCAATTCAACCAAACCCATTATTGGGTTTGGACCACCCCTCTAAATTATTTCATTATGTCCTATTCGCCTAAACTAGAATTCCTTCTGTGAAGTGGACAAAGCAAGTCCTTACACATTCCACCACAGCCAGATGCTGTCGTAGTTTTTTCCCCACTTGATTTGTTGCCTGCCTCGTCCTATATATATATATATATATATATATATATATTGTGCTCAGTTCCCGTTAAATTCAGGATGCAAAGAAAGTTCCAAACCATAATTTGGGATGCGCTGGCACTTTCCTGAGTGACTGTAATCATCATTAATCGACTGATATATATGGCCACAAAATGATACCACTAGCTACGCATGCTCATGCCTCCTTTATAAATCCAGACCACAAGAGATTTGACTTCAGAAATCTTTCTTCCTTTTGCAGATCAATTTGCATCGCTAAATTTCCTTGGGCTAGAACTATATTCTTGGTATGGATTCGCTACGGTTGACTTTTCAAGTAACGTTAGCTTTAGTGTTGGTGTCAGAGATGGTTATGTTAGGAATGGCAGATACACAGACAGAAATACAGGAGTGTGCAGACCAGCTTGCGGCGGTCGCTACATGTCTGCCTTATGTTCAAGGCGAGGCCAAAGCTCCAACACCGGATTGTTGCAATGGTCTGAAGCAACTTTTGAAAAATAACACGAAGTGCTTGTGCTTGATTGTCAAGGACGGGAATGATCCTCAATTGGGTCTCACTGTCAACATCACTCTTGCTTTAGGCCTCCCTTCCGTTTGCCACGAATCCGTCGACGTTGAAAAGTGTCCCGGTATGTTTATTGTGAATGCAGTAACGATTTTCCTGCCATATATTACTCAGACACTTAATAATTAAGACTCTGATATATATAGTTTTCAAATTTGCATGTTTGATGTGCTTGGGATGGATGCAGCGCTCCTACACTTGGATCCCAAGTCACCGGAAGCTCAAATTTTCTACCGATATGCTAACATGTCGAATCATGGTGCCACTAGCCCTGCTCCAAGTCCAAGTGGTACTTCTTTTTCTTATCTTTAATAGCAGAGGAAGTTTTGAGAACATTGTATGGTGTTTTCTCTTATAATTAAGAATCCCTGAATGCAGGTGCCGGCAAGCAGACAACAAATCCCGGAGGCCGGTCAGCGAGTGCGCAACAGAAGAGTCGTGGATGTTATAGTGCCAAGAGATGGCTTGTGTTGGAGGTTTTCTCTTTAGGGATTTTGATTTGGTATTTTAGTAACTAAAAATGGTCATTAGAGACTCTTTCAAATACGAAATCCATCTCCCTCTTTTATGTCTCCACTTTATGTATGCCAAAGCATTTGCATTGGGGCACAATATTGTTGTTTATCTTTTTTAAAAAAATTTTGTGTATCCCAGAATGGCATTAATAATAAAGTTTAGTTCAGTTTTCTTAACCTAAAGTTTTTTATGAATATAATTTTCAAGTAGACATTATTCTTTTAAAGTTATATTTTTAAAATGTTACTTAGCAATTAGTTAAAGTCGCACCTTGAAATTTGCCCATTTGCCAATTTGCCCAAAGCATTCTCTTAAAGCAAGCATTTATACAGTTTGTTGATCTCCAAAATATTATCGACGTGCACTTGATTCAATATAATAAAAGAAAACAAATAATGTTAATATTAATATATGTATATATTTATTAGTATATATTATATGTTAATATTCCAGTCCAGCCAAATTACTTGAGCCCAAGACTCACGGATCAAAGGCTAGGGAAAAAGGAAAGAAAATTCTGTATTTTATAGAAAAGTTAATTGACAATTATGCACTTTACTAAAGTCTATTTGCCAATGACATTGTTATAAGAAAATTCTGCATTTTATAGAAAAGTTAATTGACAACTATGCACTTTACTAAAGGCTATTTGCCAACGATATTGTTGTACTGCACCCAAAGATCATTTAGGCAATCAAATTAGTGCATTTCAGTAGCGAGTATGATGAGATCTGGAAAGCTGTACCAGCTACTCTATAAAAAAAAGGTTATCCTACTTATGAGGCTAACCCTGCACTTACAAAAAGAAAAAGGTAGACCACCAATGGAGATTGCCATTTAAGAAGACGTTGAAGGTCCGAATCGGGTAAGGAATTGCCAGTCTAGAGGCGGCTTGATTCAAGCAAGGTAATTTATTTAGGTAGGGCTATGAAATCTTTCTTCGAATGGCTCGGTGCTGGGGCAATTTCTATTTCACAACAATGGTTAACTAGAAACAAAACACAAAAAGAAAGAATGAAGTTTCTTTTTACTAAAAAGAACCGGTGGCAAAAGAAAACCGAAGAAACAAATCATTTCGAATGGTGCTGATGGAAAAAAAACAAAATAAACAAATAGCTGCAAATGGTGCTGACGGAAAGAAAACAAAAGAAACAAATAGGTGAGACAACAATATTATCAAGAATGGTGGCATACTACGGAAACAAAAACATAAGCAACAAGAATGAAAACAATTGCCGATCAAACATATGAGGCATAGTCTTCTACCTCACGTGCAGAAGAACTGGTGACAATTCCTTTGTCTTTATCACGTGATCCGGATTCAGAACCACCTGAACCAAACCAATATTAGAATCTACAATTGCAAACTAGAATTAAAATACGGAAGAAAGGAATCCTACTGTTCCCTCACCGACATATAAAACCAACAAAACCACTAAGCTTTACAAGAACAATCGAGCAGTGGAAAAGAAAGGAGTTTAACGGGAGCGTTGGTTTGGAAGGGGGAGTGCACACCAATCAAGAAAGATTGATGTTGGCTCAAAAATCAATGATAGGGCTTTGTGGCATGAAAAATAGAGGAGGAAAAGACAAGAGTTTTTGTCTAAAACAAAAGCTACAGAAGTGGCTAGGGTAATTAGATAGGCAAAAGAGTCCAGCCTGAAATAGTCAAGTGGTCTCAGATTAACAAACTCGGCCCAAAGATACTCGGTTGGGCTTAAAAGGTACAAATAAGGTCTTATGGTATAAACGGGCCAAAAAACAAGTTCGGGTCTGACAGGGGCAAAATAGTAATTTTCTACTGCCTCGATTTCTGTCTCAGTCAAACTGTCAAACGAACATGTGGACCACTAGAACAATGCTGATTATACCTAAACGTGATGACTGGACATACAACTAGGAGGGGGTTTCATATCCTCCCCTCCTTACAAAAAAATTTCGTCCTCGAAATTTATGTAATGTGCTACTCGAAAAGGTGTGGATATCGCTCCCGCATCGACTCCTCAGCCTCCCACGAAAACTCCTCGATTTGACCACTGTGCCATGATACTCGGACCATCGGAACATTATGTGTATGGAGCTATCTGATGGCTCGATCAACAATAGCCACTGGTTGTGTGGGATACGACAAATCACTGGCAATCTCAACTAGCGGTGTCTCTAACACATGAGACGGATCCCGAATATTCTTCCATAACATCGATATGTGGAAAACACCATGGATCCTCTCTAAAGATGTTGGCAATGCCAACCGGTATGCCACTGGCCCGATACGCTCGATAATCTCATATGGGATGATATATCACAGTGCTAACTTGCCATGTTGCTGAAACCGAAGTACGCCCTTCCAAAGCACTACTTTTAGGAAAACCATATCACCAACCACAAACTCGAGCTCGTGTCGATGATTATCTGCGTAATTTTTTTATCTATCCTGAGCCTTCCTCAACCTTTGTCTGATCGTGCTAACTGCTCTGTCACTTGATCGATCAACTCAAAACTATATAGACGCCTCTCGCCTACCTCGTCCCAGCATAATGGTGTCCGGCAACGTCTACCATACAACGCCTCATACGGTGTCATCCCAATACTGACCTGAAAGCTATTATTGTAGGCGAACTCTGCCAATGGAAGACATCTGTTCCACGTAGTCTATCTATCGAGCGCACACACTCAAAGCTTATCCTGCAATGTTTGAATTGTACTCTCGGACTGACCATCTGTCTGTGGGTGAAAAGCCGTAATGAAGTTCAATTGAGAACCTAAGGCACTATGAAGCTTCCCCCAAAATCGGAAAGTAAACTTCAGGTCTCGGTTGGGTACTATAGATACTGGAACTCCGAGCAACCTCACAATCTCATCCACATATCGAGAAGCTAACTTCTCTGGTGTATTAGAAACTCAAACGGGAAGAAAATGAGCAGACTTGGTCGATCTGTCCACAATCACCCACACTGCATCGAATCCACGTTGAGTCTTCGGCAAACCCATGATAAAATCCATCGTGATATGCTCCCAATTCCACTCGAGAATTGGAAGAGACTGCACCATACCTGCGGGTTTTTGGTGCTCGACCTTGACCTTCTGGCATACGAGGCAACAAGAAACCTACTCCGCAATGTGTCTCTTCATCCCCGACCACCAATACTGCTCCCTCAAATCACGGATACATCTTGGTACTACTGGGATGAATCGAGAACGTGAATTATGCGCCTCGGTCAAAATCAAATAACGCAACTCCTCATCTCGGGGAACACAAACTCTATCTTGGAAAGTCAGAATTCCATCATCTCGGACTCTATAATCATTGACTGTATCCCCTCCAACATTGTTTTCTAACTGCTACCTCAACTGGGTAAAACTTGGATCCTCTAACTGATTAGCTCGAATCTCTTCAAGAAACGACGGCCTGACGACAATCTACGCTACCAATGCCCACGAACTATCACTGCCAAGCTGAACTTGAAATGCTCTCAAACACATCAGCATTGGCATATACTCCGCCCTGATATAAGCAAAGGAAGATGAAGTCTTCCTACTCAAAGCGTCGGCAACCACATTGGCTTTTCCGGGATAATAATCGATCACAAGGTCATAATCTTTTATCAACTCAAGTCATCTCCTATGTCTCAAGTTAAACTCTTTCTGGGTCAGGAGGCACTTGAGACTCTTATGGTCTGTGAAGACTCTGCAAGTCTCACCATACAGATAGTGGCGCCAAATCTTCAATACGAACACCACAACTGCTAACTCCAAATCATGGGTCGGATAATAGCACTCGTGTGGCCTCAACTATCGAGAGGTGTAAATGACTACCTTCCCATCCTGCATCAGCACACAACCCAAACCATGCTTTGATGCATCACTGTACACCATATACTCCTTATCGCTGACCGGTCAGGTAAGAACAGGAGCAGAAATCAATCTAGACTTCAACTCTTCAAAACTATGCTGACTCTTCTCGGATCACACAAACAGTTCGCCCTTGCATGTTAAACAAGTCAACGGTCTTGCTAATGTCGAGAAATTCTCCACAAATCGACGATAATAACCGGCTAAGCCTAGAAAATTTTGTATCTCGGGCACACTGCGAGGAGGTTCCCATGATACAACAACCTAGATCTTCTTGGGATCCACCAATACTCCTCTAACCGACACAATATGTCCCAAGAAACCGACTTCTCGCAACCATAACTCGCACTTAGAGAACTTGGCGTATAACTGCCGAGCTCTAAGTGTCTCCAATACCATCCTCAAATGCTCGGAATGCTCCTCCTCCGACTTTGAATAAATGAGGATATCATCAATGAAAACAATCACGAATTGATCAGGCTACTCCCAGAATACTCGGTTCATCAAATCCATAAACATTGCCAATGCGTTTGTCAACCCAAACGGCATCACTAGGAACTCATAATGTCCATATCGGGACCTGAAAGCTATCTTTGGGATATCTGACTCTCGAACTTGCAACTAATGATAATCCGACCTCAAATTAATCTTTGAGAATACTGACGTTCCCTCAAGCTTGTCGAACAAATCATCGATCCGGGGCAGAGGGTACTTGTTCTTTACGGTAACCTAGTTCAACTATCGGTAATCAATACACAACCGCAATTAACCATCTTTTTTCTTTACGAACAATATCGGCGCTCCCCACGGTGATACAATGGCCTAATGAACCCACAATCCACCAAATCCTCCAACTGGGTCTTTAGCTTCTTCATCTCAGCTGGAGCCATCTGATACGGCAGGATGGATATTGGGTTTGTTCCGAGCACCAACTCGATCCCGAACTCCACCTCTCTCTCCGGTGGTAACCCGACTACATCATCTGGAGATACATCTAGGAACTCACATGGCAACCGAAACTTGATTCAACTCTGATAACTCGGCTGAGGTATCTCTGACGTGGGCCAGAAACGTTGAACATCCCTTACTGATCATCTTTTTCGCACTAAGCCACGACATCGTACAAGTAGGCACAACACGCATATCTCCCTTGAAGCAATACTCTGAACTATTGGGTAGAGTGAACCAAACCCACTTGGTGAAGCACTCCATCCTAGCTCGATATCGGGCTAAGCAATCCATGCTCAAGATGACATCAAACTCTCAGATATCAAGCGGAATCAAATCTGCCTCAATCTCAACTGATCCCATCCTTAAAACACAACCCAAATATTGTTGTACTGCACCCAAAGATCATTTAGGCAATCAAATTAGTGCATTTCAGTAGCGAGTATGATGAGATCTGGAAAGTTGTACCCGCTACTCTATAAAAAAAAGGTTATCCTACTTATGAGGCTAACCCTGCGCTTCCAAAAAGAAAAAGGTAGACTACCAATGGAGATTTCCAGTTAAGAAGATGCTGAATGTCCGAGTCGGGGAAAGGAATTGCAAGTCTAGAGGCGGCTCGATTCAAGCAAGGGAATTTGGTTAGGTAGGGCTATGAAATCTTTCTTCAAATGGCTCGGTGCTGGGGCAATTTCTATTTCACAACAATGGTTAACTAGAAACAAAACCCAAAAAGAAAGAATAAAGTTTCTTTTTACTAAAAAGAACTGGTGGCAAAAGAAAACCAAAGAAACAAATCATTTCGAATGGTGCTGATGGAAAAAAAAATAAAATAAACAAATAGCTGCAAATGGTGCTGACGGAAAGAAAACAAAAGAAACAAATAGGTGAGACAACAATATTATCAAGGATGGTGGCATACTACGGAAACAAAAACATAAGCAACAAGAATGAAAACAATTGCGGATCAAACATATGAGACATAGTTTCCTACCTAACATGTAGAAGAACTGGTGGTAATTCCTTTGCCTTTATCACGTGATCCGGATCCAGAACCACCTGAACCAAACCAATATTAGAATCTACAATTGCAAACTAGAATTAAAATACAGAAGAGAGGAATCCTATCGTTCCCTCACCGACATATAAAACCAACAAAACTACTAAGCTTTGCAAGAACAATCGAGCATTGGAAAAGAAAGGAGCTTAAAACGAGCATTGGATTGGAAGGGGGAGTGCACACCAATCAAGAAAGATTGATGCCGGCACAAAAATCAATAATAGGGCTTGGTGATTGGAAAAATAGAGGAAAAAACAATGGTTTTTATCTGAAACAAAAGCAACGGAAGTGGCTAGGATAATTAGATAGGGAAAAGAATCCAGCCTGAGATAGTTAAGTGGGCTCAGATTAACAAACTCGGCTCAAAAATACATGATTGGGCTTAAAAGGTACAAATATGGCCTTATGGTATAAACAGGCTTAAAAACAAGTTCGGGTCTGACAAGAACAAAACGACAATTTTTCACTACCTCGATTTCCATCTCAATCAAACTGTCAAATGAACACGTGACCACTAGAACAATGTTGATTATACCTCAACATGCTGACTGGACATATAACTAGGACGGAGTTTCAAAATTATCCTATAGGGAAAAGGATTAAAAGTTAGGATGTTGTCCTAGGTGGCATCGTATAAGAAACGGGCTTGCAACAATTATCATGCGTTGTGTCACGACCCGGCCCCCGGACCCTCTGCCCAACGGGCTCGAACGTGTATGTGCGTGTGATAGATCACAACTGCAACGCTCAGTTGGGTTTTTAACGACAGAGCCCAAAAGATGCATCTTGTTACAAATGATACCATCACACAACACATATAAGCCCAAGAACTCCCCAGCTCCTTTCCGATGTGGGATTTGGTATCCTGACCCCCCTTACGGGCTAGGTCTCACAATCTCCCCTCCTTATAGACCTCGTGTCCTCACGAGGGGAGCCAAATGTAACTGACGTGGGCTCAAACTCATGGGCCCAAACGTGAACACACAACATGGCCCAAGCCCACTTAGAAAAGGGAACGAGATCGGCTCCGCTACCATTTGTCACGACCCGGCTCCCGGACCCTCGGCCCAGCGGGCCCGGATGTGTATGTGCGTGTGATGGATCACAACTGCAACGCTCAGTTGGGCTTTTAACCATAGGGCCCAAAAGATGCATCTTTTTACAAATGATACCATCACACAACACATATAAGCCCAAGACCTCCCCCGCTCCTTTCCGATGTGGGATTTGGTAACCTGACCCCCCTTACGGGCTAGGTCTCACAATCTCCCTTCCTTATAGACCTCGTGTCCTCACGAGGGGAGCCAAATGTAACTGACGTGGGCTCAAACTCATGGTCCCAAACGTGAACACACAACACGGCCCAAGCCCACCCGGAAGAGGGAACGAGATCGGCTCCGCTACCATTTGTCACGACCTGGCCCCCGGACCCTCGGCCCAGCGGGCCCAGATGTGTATGTGCGTGTGATGGATCACAACTGCAATGCTCAGTTGGGCTTTTAACCATAGGGCCCAAAAGATGCATCTTGTTACAAATGATACCATCACACAACACATATAAGCCCAAGACCTCCCCCGCTCCTTTCCGATGTGGGATTGGGTAACCTGACCCCCCTTACGGGCTGGGTCTCACACGTTGAACCTAAAAATTTTACGTGACAATCTCCGTAGGCCCACTATATATGCTGTTATCACACCCAGCATTGCATATAGTAAACCTACAAGGCTAAAAATGAATAATAAATACCGGAGTGGATAGTAAAAATAATAGTTAATAAGTCAAGCAATGAATCTAGTTATAGTCAGTGGTGTCGTTCGCAAAACACCGGGTTATGATTAAACATCAAATGTTATTTCAATAGTACTATGGGTCTCATAAGATTTACTATATTCTCAATTTACACAAGTTGTTTATGACATAAAAATACAGCCAAGGGTAAGATATTATCATGTACACAAAACAATGGGGTCTGCAATAGAAATCCTAACCTAACATTAAGCTAATGTCCGATAAACTGACTGTCTGCCTAGGAAGAAACCATGACCATAATTTATCCTTGTCAAATATAGATTCAGAAATCTAGCGGAAACTTTCTAGGTGAGTGGACGGAAAAAATATGTATAATAGTTCACATACAATCACATATTAAGCATACTCACATGCTGGCACACATTCAAAGCATCGACGAGTCAATGAACATAATCACAGTCAATATATGCAACAATAACAAGACTCTTGGGGCATTCTCGACTGTGACTGGGCTGGCAATATCTCTCAATCCGTATAGGTCCCGGGAATAGGACTGAGATACGTCAGTGGCACTTTATACGACACCTCGCATCTTTTCTCTCGTTATCTCATTATGATGATTTGGTATGTCCTAATGGGACATGCATAACACTTGGCCCAGGCCACTGACGATGTTGGGGTGATAGGTGATAGGTGATAGTAGCTTCACCTATACAGTCCCCATATTAGGAATTTTTATTGTCACATCCCAGTCCCAAAAATTTCGTGCGATAATCGCCATATGCCCACTATATACACTGCCAACATACACAACAATGCATATAGTAAACCTACAAGGCTAGAATGAAATTTAACAACAGAGGTAAATTAAATATTATACTAATTAGACAAAAAGTGAAAGTAATAGGAAAAGATGATGCCGATTCGGGTGGCATCGGTGTATATTTATTACTACTTGGTCCCGTTAGCATTTGTATAATTTACATACTTATTTGTCTTAATCTTGGTTCTCGGATTACAAATTATCATGCATGTAGCAAGGAGAATGCATATCATGTACACCATATACTAGGAACCATAAGGTAATCCTAACCTTGTATCGTAGTAATCCTCGACTGTCTGTCTGCCTGGAGGGAAGGCACAATCTTGTCCATTCTCGTTCGAATTCAGATCAAGAGATTTGGCAGAAACTTGCTAAGTGAGTAGATGGGAAAAATATATATAGTAGATCACATAAATACACTCAAAACAATATGGGCATGCAGGCACACAAGTACAACGTTAGGTCACATTTAGCACGTATAATGCATCCATTCACAACAAGACCATGAATGAGCTTGGCAATAACTTACAGTTTGTCCGCCGCTAGGAGTAGGACTGGGATTCGTCAATGGTACTTCACACTTACCTTCGTTATTACTTACCATTACCCAAAACCATTGATAATGTCAGGATGTTAGGTAATGGTAGCGCTACCTAAGTAGTCCCCACTGTGCAGGATCTTGTCTCATGTCTATCGACTTGCTCGTGTAGTCTCTGTCCCGCTTTATAGCTTTATACTTGGCATCTCCACACTTCATTATCAAACCTGGAAAGCTCTCAAGGGTTACATAGGTTACCCTATGCGACTTCCGTGCTTTGCATAACTCATAACCGAATGTATCCAATATATAATATACATTTCAATATAACACATAGCAAAGCACAATCATATGATTCTAGCATAACATATCATAGCACCTCATATCAATGCATTTCATAGCATAGCAGGCAACACATGCATTACTCAGTCATTTCATAACACATGTGTTAGTTCAATTTATTGATTT
Source organism: Passiflora organensis (assembly GCA_019739055.1). Taxonomy (NCBI): domain Eukaryota; kingdom Viridiplantae; phylum Streptophyta; class Magnoliopsida; order Malpighiales; family Passifloraceae; genus Passiflora; species Passiflora organensis. The sequence goes on along the minus strand of JAEPBF010000187.1, from coordinate 1,816,136 downwards.
ATTATCCTTACTAGCTTTTAACCGATGATTCATGTCAATACTCAAAATAATAAAAATATTCGTCTACTCACGGTTTTCGAAGCCCACACATGCATCGATGACTTGTCGAACCGATTTCTCGAAGTCTTGTCATTGTGGGTACCCATATATACATGATTATAACCAAGTCCTTCAGAAATCATACTGAATATATAGTAACACATAAAATTATGCATCTATCCCCTTTAATTGACACATTTCTACCCCTAAATCAATTCAAAACCAAATCAGAAAAGTTTCCTATTTTTCCCTTTTTTCCCTTTTTTTCCAAAACTTATACAATTTATTTAACACATCAAATCAACTCCAAATTTAACAAACATAGTATCACTAGATTTCTCATTCAATTTAGTATTTTTTAAAAAATTTCAGAATTTTTTATCACTTTTCAGCCATTTTTCCATAATTTTCTACCATTTCAGCCATTCCCTTTTAATTTTCTATTTTTCTATGATTTTTATTAATCTGACCAATCAGATCGCACCACCTAGCAGCACTAGGCATGCCCTGACCAACCTTCGAAGCTACCTGATTTTGACACGTATCTCACTCCATGCATGCCACGTTGCCCGAGCCTTAGGCTCGGGTGACACTTTCCCGTCTTTAGCGAATGACACGTCACCTGCTTATGCAGGCGACTTGTCACTCAACTCTTCCCCGAATGACAAGTTGTTCCTCGACTGGAGCAGAAGACCTGTAGTTCAACTAGGTCTTCTTCAACCTCTAGCAGAGGTTTTCTGTAGAAAAACCCTAGAAATAAAATCTTTCCTACATGCAACCAAAACTCGATCCGACCCTTACTAAAACAAAGTGCATAATAAACTGATTCTAACCCTCAACAGGTGTTCGAAAATTGAAACCCATAAACTCTGAAAACTTACCTATTACTTCCGAATCCTATACGAAAACACATCAAGAAAGGTTGGGGAAAATTCATAGGGACGAGAGGAGCTTGATAGGGTATTTTTGAAGCTCGAAGCATACTGAATTTAACAATCTAGCAAAATGGAATTTTATCCCGTAGATTGACCGGAGAAGGGAGGGAATAGGGAGCCCTTTTGAAGCAGCCCGTTCCTCCCTCAAAATGGTGTCATTTAGGGCTTCTCCTAAAATGACAACGTTTCAATCCAAAATGCACACCATTGTGTGCGCTTCGTCAAAACAACATTGGTTTCTCTTGTTTTGACCAGCTCGGTCAAAACGATACCAAAACCTGTCGTTTTGACATCTGAATTAAATAAAAAAATATTAATTATTAATAATAATATAATAATAAAATTTATTAAATAATTATATTAAATTTTTAAAAATTTATAATAAATTTCATATTACTCTAAAAAATATCCAAAAAACTTTTATACACTCCTTATGAATATTATTATCTATTAGAACTCGAAAAAAAAATTTCTCATTAACTCATAATTTATTAAAAATTAAATATCCCTCAATGCACCATAGAAAGAACCTATAATAATAAATCTCCTAAAATTCAATTTACACATCGTAGGATCACCGATACTTCTTTGAGACTAAAAAGAACCTATTCAAATAGTACACGAGCCACAAGGCTTGTTTTCCTAAGCATGTAAGGGTACCGAGTGATGAAATGACCAAAATACTCTCGCACTTTATTTTCAAGAAAACGAACTCTGATATTCCTTTAAGGAGTCAAAACCTCAAAATGATACCTTAGAGTCTTGATGACTCATCCAAAGCGGATAAGGATATCGGAAACCTAACCGTATATCATATGGGCCCTAAGATTGCATAGAGGCCTGAATCGATGAAATTATCGAATAAATTCTAGTCATCCTTCACAGCCATTCAAATAGTCTATTGGACTCATAACAAACATGGGCTATAATTCAAAGCCCACTAATGTCGTCGTCAAAATTCAATTGGGCTTTAGGCCCCAAAAAATTCAAAGGTTCAGGATTTTACACCTGTCATATATTCAGTTAGCACAATTATATAATCCTTGTCCCTCTTTATAACTCCCTTAGCAAGTCCATACCTCACTACCATACTTAGAGAGCTCTTAGGAGTTGCATAGGTCACCCCATGTTGCTGCAATGTGTGATTCATCTCATAATTCTGGATGGACTTGATGCATTATTTACACTTCAATATCATATTTCACACTTCCATATCAAGCATAGCATTTCATTCACACGACATATCATTTTATCAAATAATTCATATACGTTTCAGCACACATAAGATATCATGCTATTATTTCGCTATAATTTCTTTTATTAAACACATTCATATGATCATACCAGTAATTCAAACAATTAAGTAAAAGGATCCATCCACTCACGGGTTTTCGAAGTTCGAATAGTTCACACTTGTTTCCTGGACCGATTCCTCAAGGTCCTGCATTAGTAGGTATCCACTTACTTACAATGATATCTAATTCTTTATTAAATCAATCTAGAAAGTTATAAATAGATAAAATCACATTTTCGAACCCTCTACTTGATGAATTATCATCCTAGACAAAACCTGAAATCAAACTGGGAAACTTTTTTATTTTTCCCATTTTTCCATAATTTGTATCATTTATTTAATTAATCAAATAATATCTAAATCCTACAATCTTAGTATCATTAGACTTCAAATTCAAATCTAGTATTTTTCAGAATTTTTTCATAATTTTTCCCTTTTTTGCTATTTTTCTCGATTTTTCTACTATTTCTGGCCATTTTTCCCATTTTTCTGTAATTTTATAAGTTCTGGTCAATCAGAACACACCACGTGGCACCACCAAGTGATGTCACTCCTACGTCCGAACCTTTCTGAGGCTGGCACGTGTCCCAATCGGGACGTGCCACACCTCATTCGAGCCTTAGGCTCGAACCAAAAATGTATAACCTGTCCGTAAATGACTCGTCGCCTGCCCATGTTGGCAACACGTCGTCTGGTCCTGTTGTTTGGAGAGACCTTGGACGACATGTCATCCAAAGTCATCTTCAACCTCTAGACAACTGAAAAACCTCCTGTGAAACCCTAATTTTCAGATCTTCTAAAACCATATACATATAGGGATACCCAACGAAACTTATACCAAATCAAAGACGACCTCATTTCGATCTTAATCCCACAAATTTCTTTATTTTAATCAACTAAAACAAGAAAATCAAGGAGTAAAGTATGTAGATTCCGAGTAGAGAATCTCACCTATATCCGGTCATGGGAAGGCCGGAATCGCCACAAAATCAATGGAGTGGAGCTCGGAAACACGAGAGGAACATTTTGGGATATTTGCTAAAGTTTAGAACACGTTGGGAAAGGTGGACACTTATCCCATTACAATACTGGTGACTGGCGGAAACCAGGGAAGCCCTAAGCGGCACCCAGTTCGGCGATTATACGGCATTGTTTTGGAGACGTTATTTTTGCTTAAAACGACTTCTTATACCTATCCCTTGGCCAAAACGACAGGGCTTATTGTTGTTTTGACCATCTTGGTCAAAATGAAACACATGTGTGTCGTTTTGAATTTAAATAATATAATATTAATATATATTAATATTAATAAAATAATAATAATAAGTATTATTTATTAATTTTAAAAAATTCATAATAAATTTTATATTATTCCGAAAAATACCCAATAAATTTCTACAGTTTTCTTATAAATATCACTATTCATCACTACCATAAAATTAATTATTTCATATTCTTATAATTTACTAAAAATTAAATATCTTATAATATACTTTAAAAAATTATAATAAATCAAATTATGATTTTAAAAATTCCTAGAAAATTCATCAATCATTTTAAACCATTAATGGACCAACTTATGGTCCATGATTCCAAAATCATCTATATGATTCATAATTTCATATTTTAATCACTAATCACAAAAATAGCGGTAATTCTTAATAATTATAAAAATTCTCCAAAAATAAAATTCATCTTTTAAATCATCAAAACCAAATTATAAGTCCATAATTGATCTATGAATATGGGCTAAGCCCCACTAGCAGCATAACTTCTCGATTGGGCTTTCAGTATAAATAGTTCGAGATTCTCCGGGGTTTCACAATAATCCCAGGTTTAGACTCAGTGTCATACACACACAAATTCAGGGAAAATACTTCTGCAAATATAATACTTATATAGGTTACCTCGATCACACTTGTTCCACATCGTTTTCTCAAATTGCTTGGGAGTGAGCCCGTAATCATAATTCCAACATTTCCATACCAATATTTTAGTAGAAACCTACCAAATGAGTGGAAAGAAAAAATATACAAAGTATTTCATAAGCATTCATAGCATAAGTCAAAAGATGTTGGTATTTAATAATTTAATTGATTCACATATCATTTCACTAAGGCATGCAAGTTATTCTCATCAATAATACACGTAATCATAGTCATATATTATACAGCAAGTACAAGATTCTTCAGAGTACATATGACCATGATTTGGACTGGCAATATCTTCCAATCTATCTAGGCCAGGGACAAGACTAGAGTTCGTCAGTGGTATTTTATTCTCATTATCTTTAAAGTTATCTTATCACATCATGCAATTGACAAATCTATGTCAAATAGTATCCTAGCTCAATCCATTGATGATGTCAGGAGGTTGGGTGATGGTAGCTCCACCTAATCAATCCTCACACTATAGGATCTGGATTCATATAATTTAATTTATAATAAAATAAATAAAAACTAATTTTATCCTTATTACCTCGTTGTTTGACGTCTTCATGCCATGCTACCAGACTCAGAAAGTTCTCAAGGATTGCATAGGTTACCCTATACGAACACAGTGCATTCCATCTACCAATGTTGTTTCCCAAATGCACCCAACGCATTTTATATATCTCAATAATTTGATCACAATATTGCAAATTCATGCATTTCACATCATATTATAATACTTAATACATGTTATACTAGTGATCATGCCTAACATAGTATTTCATAAGCATAACACAGTACACATACATTAATCCAATTACTTATTAGTCATATTATATTTATCATGCCAGCAATTTATGCAATATAAAAAGAAGGTTCTATCCACTCATAATTTTCGAAGCCCAAACATCCGTCGATAATGCTCTCGACCGATTCCTCGAGGTCCTACCACTGTAGATATCCACCTATGCACAATTATTCCTGAAGTCTCAGTAAATCATACTCGATCACATATTAATATCTAAAATCATGCGTCTATATCTTATCCCGATGTGTTTCTACCTGAGATCCAACCGGATATTTTTCCTATTTTTTCTTATTTTTTGAATCTTGTTCCATTTAATTGACCAATCAAAACAATTCTAAATCCTACATTCTTGTTACCAACAGACTACAAATTGAATCTAGTATTTTTTAGAACTTTTTGGAAATTTTTCTCAATTTTTAACTTTTTTTCTGAATTTTATATATTTTTTGGTTATTTTGCTATTTTCTGAAATTAAATAATTCCGGACCAATCAACATGTGCCACTTGTTACAACCGGACATTGACAACCCATTTATTGAGCCTGCCTGAGGGTGACACTTGTCCCAATTAAGAGGTGTCACATCTTGTCCGACCCTAACCTAGCTACTGAGCGACACGTCGCTTGCACATACAGGCGACACATCGTCTACCCACACCCCCGAATGACCTGTCACTCGAAGGGAACTCAGAAAACATGTCAACCGAGGTCGTCTTCAACTTTGGATTGCCAGATTCTGGATTTCAAAACCGTAAAAACTAACCCAACACTGATCTACTCATATACCATATAAAAACGAAAATTATCCCAAATCACAAATCTTACCATGACGAACCAAAATCCATATAAATCCTTAACTTTAATGAACTAAAACACTAGAAATCAAGAGGGAGAAGTGGCCGGATTCCAGACATATTTCTTACCTCATTCTGACCATTAAAACAATGATTTCGGCATAAAAATCATCTGAATAAACTCGAGAAATGGAGAGTGAGCTTTTTGTACTATTTTTGTACCTTGGGTGTGAATGATAATCAAACCCACAAAAAACAATCAGATTACACCCCGACGGTCTCTAGTCAAAGGCAATGAGAAAGGTTCAGGATCCGGAGATAAAAGAGCGATATATTGCTTCCTTGCAAAATGACATTGTTCTATACTAGAACAACACAGTTCAGGAGAAACCCTCCTGAACATCAAAATGAAGGCTTGGTTGTCATTTTGACTTATATATTATTATATTAATATAATTTAATAATATAAAATATAAATATTATTTATTAATTATATAAAATCCTTAAAAATTTATAATAAATACTATATTACTCTGAAAAATATCAAACAAAATTTTATACACTCTGAATTTGAGATTTCATCAAGTTCAAAGTTTTAATTTTTTCATAGTTAATTTAATAAAAAATAAATATTTTCTTATTCATCTTAAAAAAATCACCATAATTTCAAATATGTTTCTGAAAATTCTTGAAAAATTTACCAATATTTTTAAATCCCAAATGGACCTATCCAAGGCCTTATAATACCAAAAAAAATACTTATAGCATCCTTCTTGTGATTTTAATTAAATTTCTATTAATTACAATAAACTTTTTTAACAAAATTTTCTTCTAAAAATTTGGAATCGTACTATAATCCCATGATCGATCCCGATTTGAGTTAAGTCCCACTAACGTTGACGATTTTTGAAGAAGTTTACTGACCCAAATTGTTCGAATTTTTAAGGTCTTACATACATATTTTTTATGGTATCATTTTTTATATGATATGATAGAGTATTTTTTTTCTATAGATTTAATTTGTATGATTTATGCTAGAGTTATAAAATTAATTCTTTGAAAACGTTTTACTATGTTATTGAATAAAAAACTATAGAAATAAAGATTTTATGAATTTAAATATATTTTGTGATATTTTGAAATTTTTTTCGTTATTTCTACATTTCTACATTATTTGATTTATAAGAATTAAAATGCATGAAAATAAATTTATGACTTGAAATTTATTTCTCCACCAGGATAAACTATTTATTTTTAAAAATATAGTTAGTAGATTTTGGTCAATTGATATTTTTCAGATTTTTATCATATTAAAATATCATAAAATAATGTTAAAATAATTTTTAATATTTATATTTCAAAATCTCATGTGAGATCCAGTATTTTTGGATGTCATTTTGAGAATAAATGTATAGTTATATAATGTAGAGTCTTAAAAATAATCTTTGTTTTTGATATTATTGTGTCTTTAAGAAAGTTAATTATATTATACGATATAATATCTGTATCATGCTTCAGAGTGAATAGTAATTTTGTAGCATACGAGAGAATTAGGGATTAAGAAAAATTATTACATCTCCATAGCTATTTTAAACTTTTAAAACCGAGAAAGGTAATTCTGGTTTTAATTTCTGGAAATTTTTTGCAGATTTTAGGGGTTTTGATTCATCAAAATTAAAATTAATAATTAATAATTGGGAAATTATTAAATTAATTTTAATAATAAAAAAATTTAAATGAATATTATTAATATTAAAATATAATAATTCATGTATTTAAGAAAAAATTTTCAATTTCAACTCCAAATCCAAAGAAACCAAATAGGATTCTGTCTTACACATAAATATAAGATTCGAATTCTAATTTCTAGGAAAAATATATGTGATTATAAATTCTAGACTCTTATAATTTAATGAGATTGGATATCAGAATTTAAATAATTGAGAAGAGAATACTTTAACGTTACTTATTATAATATACGTATGTTGTGGGTTGTTGTAGTTAAACTAACTCTTACAATAATTTTAAACCTCATAAAATGAGTTAGTCAATTTTTTTTTTCTTTTTTAAGTTAAAGATATCCGTTAGTTCAAAAATTTTCAAGTCTTCCACATTTAAAATTAAATATTGAATCTTTTAATTTTGGTTAGAGATAAATACATTTTTTTTCTTAATTTATAAAATCTAACTTATTAAAAAATTAGCTAAAATAAAATTAAAAATATTAAAAAAATAAAGAATTATATAATTGAAATTAAAAATATTAAAAATTAATTTCTGGAAATTTTTTTTCAGATTTTAGGGGTTTTGATTCATCAAAATTAAAATTAAAATTAAAATTAAATTTAATAATTAATAATTGAAAACTATATTGTAACTTTATTAGTATTTGATACTTGTAAAACTAACACATACTGTCTATCTTGTGTAAAAAATGAACTTCTAATTACGCCATGCATCATTAAATAAGGAAAAATTCGCCTTCAAATTTTATAATTTGAAAAATAAATAACCAATATTGAGAATAAGATATTTCTCATATATAAAATTTTATTTTGAAAAATAACTGCATTAATCAATAATATAAATCTGTATTTAAAAGAAAACTGACTAAACTCAAGCAAAGAGAATTCTCACATATAAAACATATTAGTAAGTAACATAATAATTTAAAATAATAGGATATTCTATTAAATTTATAATAATAAAATTTGATTTGTTGAATTCTAGTATATAGTAGATATTTTACATGATGTACAGAAGAATAGGAAATTTAAGTAATTAATTAATAAAGTTCGCCAACGACTGCACTTTATTTCATACAAGCTCGTTAGTAAAGAGAGTCTTAATGTGACAGGAAATGCTTGGTCCGAAGAGTGATCATAGGAAACTGGATTAAGGTTGATTCTGTGGACATGAGAAAGCCAAAAGATCAAACTGCGGCCGAACCAATGGTAAGGTGTCTAGTCAGAGAATAAAATCAGCCACATTAGAAAAGGAATTGAGGTCCGGATGACATTAAGAGCACCACAAACCTGACACGGTGACAGAGTGGGAACCGCTTCCTAACCTCATCTTTACGCTACCCCAAAAAAATCTCACTCATATAATACGAGCCCACCTCGTAAGCGTCAAATCACGATTTTAATACGGGGAGTGAGGTTGAAGAAGATTAGAATAAAAACAGCGGGAAGGGAAGGTAGGATCCCAGGAGGAGAAAAAGAAGTTGAGGCGCTTGTGTTTGAGGATTGTGCGATGGGAGTGGTGATTATAGACGGATCGACGGTTCGAGCGTTTGTGGAGGACGAGGGGCAGTTCAATAAGAGTGTGGACGAGACCTTCTCCGCTCTGGACATCAACAGCGACGGCGTCCTGTCCCGCTCCGAGCTGAGGAAGGCCTTCGAGTCATTGCGTTTGATAGAAGCCCACTTTGGAGTGGATGTCGCAACCCCTCCGGAGGAGCTCACCCGCCTCTATGATTCCATCTTTGACAAGTTTGATTGTGATCATAATGGCAGCGTTGACCAGGAGGAGTTCAGGGGTGAGATGAAGAAGATATTGCTGGCAATTGCAGATGGGTTGGGGTCTTCCCCTATCCAGATGGCTCTTGAAGACGACGACCAGAGTTTCCTCAAGAAAGCTGCGGATCTTGAGGCCTCCAAGCTTCAGTCCGCTTCTTCCTCTTGAGATCCTCAATGTTTTTGCTCTTATCTTAACCAGAGCATCACTGATTCCTATGTTTTATGTAATAGTAGAAACCTCTGTAATCTTAAAATAAAGTTTCTCAATTTTCATTATGCTACTGTAAAACTAAGGATGATAAAAATGTCTTTTTAATTTTTATGTTTGAATTTAAAAACTAAAGCCAATTTCAGACAAGCGGCTTATGCCAGGTGCATGTCACTATGTTAGGACCAGTTGAAAGGATCTCTTGGCACGGGATGAAGCTTCTGTCTCCTCCACGTAAACCGGATGTTTTCTGCAAGATAAACGTGGGACTGGAGAATGAGACCCAATTCGAAAAAGAATGATGAGATTTTGATATGTTATGTGAAGATCATATAATATATTTAAATTATATAAATAGAAATCCAACGGAATACATCTATGTTCGGACTGGCTGAACATGGAAATCTTGTCGTGTTAATCTTCCCTTCCATATGTTCCTAGCAGAAATATTTTGGGCATAATCAATCTATTACCAAGCTATCTTAAACCTCCTGGCTTCATTCAGACATCTGCTCTCCGAAATTTCTTTGAATTCTTGTATCTATGGAGAGTGCACAACGGTACTAAAATATAACGAGGTATCATATATACGATAATAAATTACATAACCATAACTAGAGATAGAAAAATAGTAAAATAAAGTTATAATCCCGATAGCCTTGGTCTGGATTGGTCTGTTCGGCCTAGTTAGTAACTGATCCGGTTTAGATGACTCTGAAGAACTGTTATTTTGTTAAAAATCGGTCAAAATAAGTTTATCTAACCGTTTTTATAGGAATTTCAGTTTATTTGGTTTTAATTTATATATTCTAAATTTTTTATAAGTCAAAAAATTATTTAACCAGATTTAAATATAAAATCTTCATTTGATTTAAATCAACTATTTAATGTAATTTATTTTAAATATAGATAAATAATATCAATTAGTAAAAAATTGAATTAAAAATAAGAAAAATATTTCATATATTATAAAAATTAAATGAATTAAAATATTTTTAAATGATTAAATTAAATATTATAAATTTTCAGTATATTATATTTATTATTTTTATTTTTATAAAAAATTAAAATAATAATAATAATAATTGTTAAAATATTTTTAATCTAATATCGGTCTAATCCTCGTTAACCTAGTTTTATTAGTCTGGTGATCGATCCATTTTAAAAATGCTTTGCACAAATAAATAAAAATAAAGGCTTTATCAAAATATGTTTAGCAGCTAGTGCAAACCTCGAGCCAAATCTTTGGTTATGATGGATTAAATGATTTAGGTAACGAAGAGAACAGAAATTAAGAATGTAATACGTTGAGAAGTGAAAACCAGATGTGAAAGTACGTAGTAGTTCACTGATTAAAAAAAAGGAAAAAAAGAAAGCCAAGGAGGTGGGGTCATCAAATCACCCTTCTCCCGGAGTCAGACTTGGTCAAAGATCTGAGCCTCACAAGAAACTTAGCCTTCTTCTCCCCGTTATGATTCCCATCCTTCCTCTTCTTGCCGGCCACACTCTTCCCAGGTGAAGAGTCCCAATTCTCTGGAGATGCCACTGCCGCCAGAACACTCTGTGGGGATCTTGTCAGCACGTCTTCATACTCCAGCACTTCTGATCTTTGGGTGCCTCCATTCATTAGTAGTCTTGCCTGCATTGCAGTCACCACCTCTTTCATGGCTACATCGGCCTTCCCTCTATTACGTAACATTATTTCCCCTATCTGAGCGGGTGTGAGAGCCCCTCCGGACCTTATGCAGTTCTCTCCCACCTCAAGCAACAAATGGGAGTCTATCCCTAGGTAGTTTTTAGCCAAGGCCCTCAAGGCATGGATACCGCAGGTGCCCAGACTGATATGCACGTCCATACGCCCACATCTGACCAGAGCAGGATCCACATTGTCCCTGTGGTTGGTAGTGAACACTATGATCCTTTCTTCTCCGCAGCAGGACCATAGTCCATCAGTGAAGTTAAGAAGACCTGACAATGTGACACGACCACTCTCTTCTTCATTGTTGTTGCCTCTTTGCTTCCCACACGAGGGATTAGATCTTCTCCGTGAAGTACTGCTACTGGCAGTCTTTTGCGTTCTGTCGGCTGTCAGATCAAGAGAACAATCTATGTCCTCAATCACAATGATGGATCTGTTGCTTGTCTGTATGAGCAAAGCTCTAAGCTCCGAGTTGTCGGTGACTTTGGTGAGCTCCAGATCATAAACATCATAGCACAAATAGTTGGCCATTGCAGCGATCAGGCTGGACTTGCCAGACCCCGGTGGACCGTACAGCAAGTAACCCCGCTTCCATGCACGCCCCACTCTGTGGTAAAACTCCCTACCCTCAGAAAATGCCTTAAGATCCTCCGTTATCTGCTCCTTTAATTGGGGCTCAAGAGCCAGCGTATCAAAGGTGGAAGGATGACGGAAAGGAACTGAAACCCATCCGGATTCGTAAGAGGCATTCCCGTTGTTGGTAAACAGCCTCCTCTCCCTAGACACCCGCTCGAACTCTTCGGCACGGGCTGTCACGAGCTGAAGATAAGGTAATAGAAGTGCATGCCGGTGGCGCTTCGGTAGCTTGAGGCAGAAACTGCGCTTCTCTTCTAAAGAGTCCTGAACAGTATCCACGTGGTGAGTCCAAGAAAGCGAGTGGCCCATGAAGGAGTCGTGGACACTGTGGTTAGGGGCGACAGTAAAGGAAATGCGGTTGCTGGACTTGGAGCGGGAGAGGGTGAGGCGACGGCACGTGGAAGCGGACCCGGCGGCGGAAGAGCTGACGGAGTTCAGGTAGAGGTTGACATGTCGATAGAGGTCATTGATTTCAACTCCACAATAACCATTAAATTCCGGCACATCAAAGTAGGAGTACGGAGACAAGAGATCCTGAAGTGACTCGTACATGGAGTGAAGGAGGGAGAGGAGCTGCGAGGGTAAGATATTTTGCAGGACTGTGAGAAGGCCTAGAAGCGACCACAACTGTGACAAAATCTCCATGTCTCGTTGGTTGGTGAATTGTGATTTTGTCTTTGTCTAGCTATATGTATATATAAATAAATAAATGCGCGCTAGCTGCTGTTTGAGGTAGGGACCGGCTCCGATATCTGTATCTAATATAGCGAACAGATGATAGAGATGATCGATGATGAGGAGCAGCTGGTTATGGGAGATCGAGTGGATGTGAGTTTTGTGTCACTTAAGACAGATATATGGACGCTGCTGAAAAGAGATCATGGAGCTATAAAGACACTGTTAGAGTCCGAAAAAAAGCAGCAGCAGCAGCAAAGATAAAGCTAAAGCTAAAGCTGAGACAGGCCACTCTCCTTTTACTTTTACTTTGCTTTTGTAAGATGGGGATAGTGCTTTAGCCATAGGTACTTCAAGAGCATCAGGTTCTAATGCGATTCTACTTGTTCTAGCAGGTAACTGTATCAGCTCAAGTTAGTGATCACTGGATTGGGAGGCTACCTCTTTTGCTTTACACAAATTCACATGCACTATGCATTGGACTAGCAAACGCTAGAGTGCTGAAAAAAGAGCATACAGCGTACAGATAGGGTGGAACACTATACTATATCCATGGAAACAAGCGCATGCAGGCACACGAGACACTGACTGCTTTTGCTTTCTGAGGGTTAATTTGCTTTTGATTCTTTCTCTTCCAATCAATCATCTTTTGCTTTTTCCTCTTCAAGTGGCGATCTCAAAGGTCAGAGAATGTTCTTTCCAATAATTATGCTCTCATATTGTCAGAGCTTCAACGATTTACCACTGACTAGCTAATTCCCATTATATATATTTCAGTTCACTGTACTATATGTAGGCCCCAATGTTGCATCCATTAATTAATCTTCCTCTTCATATATCCTCGTATCTTTTTCAGTTCTTGGTTTATAAATCTGCAGGGATGGAGCTAAGCTACACTTATGATGGATATGAAGAGGTATGATCAGCATATGCAAGCTTGTAATTAAGCATTAATAATGAAAAAGAGACAAGATTTGGATTAATGAAAACATAGCTAATTAATGTGAACAAATAAAATATTGTTGACCCATTTTCGAAGTTGACATTATATTATACATGGGGTGCATTTTTTAGGGTATGACGCTCCATGCATCCATCCCCTTTGACATATGCTTTCTTTATGTCAAGAAAGCTAATTTTCAAGAGAGTAGTGCGTAGGGATAAAGGGCAAGAGGTTAGTGAACATATTCGGTTCTTTCACACATGCATTTTAGCCTGCTTTTGAACAAAGTCTCATTTACATATATCTTTTACAAAAATTTAGGCCAAAAACTCTTTAGAGCAAGTGCTTGACCGTAGGATAGCATGCACTATCATCGTTGTTATAGACACATTCTTTGGTAAAGCTTTTGGCTAGTTTTTCTTTTATTTTCTTTTATTTTCTTTTTTTCCCATTTAAAGAATGGTTGAATATTGGTAAAGGACGAATATAAAGCCAAAGGTGAAAGAAAAGATGGTTTTCAGATAACATGAAAAGCCAAAACCGAAAGGATGCATTATGGGAAAAAGAATTACAATGCATGTTGGCCTTGAAAGATAGAAGCAGTATTTTTCTGTGCATGTTAAGAACAAAGCAGGGGTGGGGTGAATCAAGGAATAAAGCTAAGGAACATAATAAAAAGAATAAGAAGATTGACATGTATAGGACCATCAGATGGGTAAGATTCCATTGATTAAGGCCTTGTGTGTACTGTACAAAAGAATAAGGCATGCAATGATCCTTTTAGTTTAGTTCTAATTAAACTGTTTGTTCAGAGAAATGCGGTTATTTTCCATCCGTCAGACTATAATTATCAAAACATTCCTCCGTGATCTTATTAAGATTCTGATTAGGCACATCACTCAATTCAGAAGATGGCATCATATACTAAAGTTATCTAAACCTGGGACAAGGTGTGAGAAAAAGTTTGTGCTATGCCTTTGCTTTATATTTGTTAAAAAAAAGGTTCAAATGACTACTTATCTATAATTTGTCTATCAAATAACTCAACCAATAAGGATAAGATCAATTACGATTCAAATCCTGAGAATATGAATAGAACTTAAGAGTGTCCATTATAATAGGTATAGATCCAAGAAAAGAAAAGATTAATTTTACGATCGAACAAAAAAATTTTTTTAAAGAAAAAACAAACTTATATGTCATTAATCATTAATAGCCCTATGTAATGGAGTTGTTAGATTTAAGTTTGAATATTTTTTTAAAAAAAATTAGTTAGGTAACTGCATTTTATTTGAGGGTATTTTTTTAGATTTTAAATTGTATTGAAGCTTGACTGACCAATAAGAAGGACAGCACGAATGGCCAAGCACTCAAAACCAAGCCCAAGATAAAGTTTATTAGTAGCATTCTTGCAAGATTCCAATTTCTTATAGGGCTTTACAATTCTTATTTTGGGATTGCATCGATCTCAAATTCTCAATTTCGATCTATTGCCTACTCTTGATAATGTTCTAAACCTAGCACGGCTAACCAAGAATCCAAAATAGAAGTAGCAGCTTTACTAGTGCCAATGGATGAACCTAATAAAATAAACTCTTGGACATAGGAGAGCCATGTCTTACTTGTAAAACCCAATTTGCGTAGGGTCATGTTATTCAATCCCATGTTAGAAAAGAATAGGGAGGTCTTGGACTTATATATATATTATGTAATGATATCATTTATAACAAGATGTATTTTTTGAACTATATGATTAGGAACCCAATGTAGAGTTGCAATTTATTTTTTCATCCAAAGATCTTGTTCTTCCTGATGTTCTTTTTATTCCTACCTTCACTTGCAATTTTATATTTGTTCCTCAGCTGAATCGTCACATATGATTCTAATTCTCCTATAATATAGGACCGATAAAGAATATTGACTTGGATATACAGCATTATGGTGTTTACTGTTTGGAAAATAAGAATAAAAGATTTTTAGGAGCATATGCATCCGAGCTAGGCATTAGAGATTAGGGCATTCATCTATGAAAAAGGTTTCCTTGTTACCTTTCAAAATAAAACAATCAGCAAGGCACTTACGCTTTGTGATGTATGTCACTAATCTAAGCAAATAAGAAGTTATTTCTCTACTAGTATGAGTCAAGCATCAAAAGTTTTTGAACTGATTCATTATAATCTTTAAGAAAAATATCGTGTTCTTGTCTTTATCCGATATACATTATTTTCTTTGTTTTGTTGATATATGACTTCTTACTTAGTCATTTGGATTTATTTTCTATGAAATAAGATTGGAATAAACATATCCTTAATATCACTCCTGAATTACGTTTTGAAGCAAGTCTTCCTCTTTGATTTTGGGGAAATTGTGTTATTACTACTGGATATCTTATTAATTAGACTCCCAGCATTGTCGATCTCTCATAAATTTGCAAAATCTTCCAAGGGCATCTTCCTTGGATATCCTCTTGGACAAAAGGGTTGACGGGTGTATGGTCTTCAGAGTCAACGTGTATTTACTTCAAGGGATTTGATTTCTTACGAAGATGCATTTCCTTCCAAGCGTGATCCCTCGGCTGCCAGTTTAAAGCTGAACAAATACTTTTTTCCAATAATTTGAATTAGCATATTAATTTCAGTAATTCGATTAAATTAAATATATAATTAGTAGTCAATAAGTTTTAATTCAGGCGACATCTCCTTTTACGGGTTAAATGAAATTTAGATTCAAATCCCAACTAAGTAATTTAGGAAAATAAGATGACATTAGATGAAAATAGAATTTATAAATATAATATAATATATTTATTCGTCAAGTCCACTGTGTATTTGTGTGTAATGAGCGTATAGAGAATTGACTACCCAAGGCTATTTAATACCGATGAAATATTTTTTGTGAAAATTAGGTTCAATTAATCAATAAAATATGTACTGTCTTTAAAACCAAAGTAAGCGTTATAGGAAAAAAAACCTTCTAAATTGATTCAAATGTTTTATTTTAAAAAATTAAGAGATTCCTGGTGAGGCAATTAACTATTTTAGTGTAAGTAGAGTACGATCTTTATTCTCTAGGTTCAAATTTAAAATTTTAATTATTTTTTTTAAAAAAAAATATACACGCACCCATCGACCAAACCTCAACTTAGAGTAGGATGGAATTTCTCAATCTGGTACCCCATCGACCAAATTTCAACTTTTGTCGCTGGGATGTCTTTCCTCTAAACTCCAATCTCACAAGCAAAGCACACACCCCCCCATGAAAAATCCACAGCTACTCTTTTCATGATCCCCTTTCACTAGCCGGCCGGGGAGTAGTACTCTTGGGTGAAACACAAATCCATAGTTCAGTCACCATGTCTTCCCCAGAAACTCAATGGCAGACATACTGGTGCCACGAGTGTGACATCAGCATCCATCTCCTGATCAGCACCAACGCCGCCGCCAATGTCGACACCCACTTTTGCCCTCACTGCCACCTTGACTTCCTCGAACTCATGGATGCCCCTCCACTTACAACCTCCTCCTCCTCCACTGCTTTATTCCTCCTCGACAGCCCCTCCTTCCGAAGCTTGTGTAAGCTGAATACATGTAATCACAACTCGTCAGACTCCAATCCCACCATCAAAATCACCTCCTCCATGCTAGAATCGGACCCGACACTTCTGTGCGTAGTCTGCACCGAGCAGTTTGTAACAGACGCGGAAGCGACGCAGCTGCCATGCAACCACTTTTTCCATCCTGACTGTATTCTTCCCTGGCTTTCTTCCCACACCACCTGCCCTCTCTGCCGATTCCATGTTCCCTCAACGGAGACGAGAACCCTCGGGATCGAAGAGGGAAACTGGGAATGGGAAAGTTGGTCATATGGCGACCCCTAATCACATCTTTCTCGTATATCACTAGCTAGTTTTGTTTGATTAGTTGATGAAATGTGTCAAGTACTTCTCTTCTTTTTTTCTTTGTTCTTCATATTGAAGATGTGTGGTTGAATTTGTTGTGGGCTTGGTTATGCTGATTTTCTAATTTCACTTTTGTGAGGTGTTATTTTGAAGAAATTCTGAAGAGATTAATTATTTTAATAAAATTTTCCCTCTTATTCTCTCGATTTTTTATGAATAAATATTTTAAAAATTTCCAACAAATTAAATTCAATCTGAAGAAATAATTAATGTCTGATATTCTTCATTTTTTTAAAAAAATTAAGAGATCGAAGTATATGCTGCATTTAGACATAAGTCACATCAGCACAAACTAATTTCAGTTGGCCCATCACTTCCGGAAATAATTGGGCAAAACTGTCAAGTGGACAGAGCTACCGTTCAGCTGTCAAAGAAAATTATTTGTCAGGTTCGGCTTCATTGGGTGGAGCCCACCATTCTCTAACTATCACCAGCGTTTTCACCGGCTATTTCCTACGAAACTATCCACTAATGACACACCGTAAGGTTAGCGGAATTGTTGAAATTAAAATAAAAATAAAATAAAAGTTTATTTTAAATTATTAATATTTATTTAAAATAATAATATTATTTTATTTTTATTTAAAATTATAAATATATTTTATTTAAAAAAATAATTTTCAAAAATTGATGGAGTTTGAAACTAACTCTACCAACCAAACACCAAACACGTTGATGGTCATTCTTTTTTTATGACTTTTAATAGAGTCACGTTTCCTAGACACAAAATATAAAAATATATAGTTTACAGGATATATATGAGTTGACAACGTAAAATTCCAAAAAATATATATTAAATATAATATTAATACAAAATTAGAGTATGCGTCTGATCTGATCTATTCAAGTTAAAAACATATTCGAGTTGTTGGTTGACATTTTCTATTAATACTGGTGAGGTGTAGTATATGCTATATTATGGGATAGCAATTTTCCTGTAATATACAATAAAGTCTTAAAGTCTATACGCGTTATGTAATTCACCACTTGAATCTGAGATTCAACTTCCTCATATGTTCACTAATGACGCCAGTTATGACTATTCTATTTATTATCTCCAAGTGGTTGATCTCTCATTTCTTACTTTTAACTTTCTCTCAACCTTCCCCTTCACCAACCTTCTTCCTTGGAAGCAAAGAAGTTATTGGAGAAGCAGTAAATTAAAGTACATGTGTTTTGGAAATAGCCAAAGAACAACCAAAACTGACGTGGAGCCACCATTATCTATAGTATCTTCTGGAAGACCACCCCTTTTTGTAGTTTTTTAATGAGAGTCTTTGATGGGACTTGACAAAGTTTGCAGGAAGCTTTCACGTACGTGGGGTACAGGTAATTTACCCAGGTGATTAACCCTGTAAGAACAGGTGATATTCGAGTCTAGATTCACAGAATGGTCAGAATTATGTGTTCAATATGACAATTCCTTTGACTGAGTTCTAATTTCATGCTCATCACAGAATTAAGGACTTCTAGGAAATAACCTCCTGGAATGAATGTTCAAAAGACCAACCGTCAAGTCGTAGCCATCGTCTCGTACGTGTAGCTACGTGGTTGGGCTTACGGATAAGATAATAGTAAGCAAGCCGGAACACTTAATTGACGCATATGCATAATTATTCCAAGTTTGAAAAGTCGCAAGTCAAAGATTCAAGGCTATGGTCTCGTCGGTTGCCATCTCTTTCTCTATATAACTTCCCCGGAGAGCAGAGACCTGTTTCATTTAACTCCACCTGCACATAAACATCTCTGTGGTCAGCTCCATCCCTTCGACAGGCATTAAGTTCCTCTGTTCGTGATATATATTTACACAAAGCAAAAGATGATGATGGAAAGCAGCTTAGGATCAGATATTCTGATGAAGGTGGGAGTGTTTGTTCTTGTGCAAGCACTAGTATACATCATACTTTCACAATCATCCAACGTTTTCTCCAAGGCCAAAGACCCATCAAATAGCTTCAGGACGGCTCGCTCTGTTAGCATCCGCAGGATTCTTGCTGCTCTGCAAGACTTACCTCAAGGTGGTGAGCTATCTCCAACCCCGAAGAATGATAAAAAAGCTTAGACGCTACTGTTCGGAGATCTCCGACGACATATTCTGATTCTTCGGTCAAAATTAATAGGCTAGTGCTATTGTACATATCATGGGATTTGTGTGATCATATCATTCTTTCTTTCGTTGATTCATGGTATTGGATGAATTTTTACATTCTTATATATGCCCATAGTAGTGGATTTTATACATTATTATATAGTATGAATTGTAGTCATATAGACATGAAATAGTTATATTGGATTGAGCCGATTGATCTATATCCGGTGTAATCGGTTTTATAAGAATCGTTTAGATTAATTGGGTTTGATCAGATTTAATAACAAATACACTGAATCCGGTTTAATCCAGCGGATCAATTGGTCAGTCTGATCTTTATGAAATAACAAAGAGGAAAAAGAAGCACGTATATACCTGATGGAAGCACTGGATATGTAAAACACATGGACAATTTAAGAAGAGTACAACAACTGGCCGGGTGCTTGCTTGATCATCCTTTGTGCTACTAACAGAAGAATTGATGAGCTTGTGAAATGACTTAATGCATTTATTTTAACTATAGATAACGAAGAGTACAAGTAGTTGCTAAAATAAGGCTTCGATAATGATGGGGCCAAGTGAATAAGAATCAGGATGACCAAAGATACTCTTAACCAATATCCCCTCTTTGATCAAAGACAAAAATAAAGCATTACAGAAGTCTTTGATTGACTTGATTAATCTACCAATTCATACTTCAAGTGGCAAAAGAAAAACATAGATATAATAAGTAATATTCCTGTATTTGCACCTATTTTGGAACCAGGAACTCGGAAGAAATGTCTTTTGGTTTCTTGATGAAGGAAGACAACGACCTAGAGTTTACATATTTAAACTAACTTGTAATAAGTAAATCATTATTAGGACAGGAGGGACTAGATTTGGTCCATTTCGATTGTTTAATTTTTGTCCACCATTCTTTATTTCTTTCATTCATCCTTATCTTCTCTTCAAATAACAAAAACATATTAACAAATTCTTAATTGGTGTTTATAATATATATAAAAAAATAATCACTATTATCCATACAGAATACCTTTTAAAAGAAAAAAAAAAAGAAGAATTGTGCTTTTTGACAATAGAATGTCCGTTGACTTTTGAATGAACCGAGTACAATATCCAATGATAACAGTTGACATTAGCAAAATTTCATGACTAAACAAAAAGTCAGGATGGTTTAATTCAAGAAATTACATTTGACAATTGAAAATCCCAACAATAATATCTCTTTCCCATTTGTCAATAAATATATCTACATATACGGTTCATCACTCCTCCAAATAATTTCATTAACTAGAGAGTAGTTGTCCCACTAGTAAAACTATATTTAGGGTAAAGATATAAATAAATTGCACGTTGATGCCATCAAAATTTAACCAACACTTAAGATTCAATCAGATGATTGTTTGATAATAAAAAAAAGGTAATAATCAATTGATAATATATTTACGACTTTTGATCGATAATTATTAAGTTCGTCAACACGCACGCGTGGAAGGAGTTAAAGTTATCTGCAAAGTTTGAGGTTGTAGGAAGGGAGAAGGTTATGTTTGTGTTAATTTCATTGACCTTTGTGATTATATATCTCATTATTTATCATTATCATTTATAATACATACTTTAGTCAAGTCAAAATGCTCAACTATCACGCGTTCCTACATAATCGACCTCTACTTCTCCCCAGGAATCACATTCAATCCATCCCCAACCTCCTCTCCTTTATTCTCTAGTCTCTTCTCCCAATATCAAGCCATGAAAGCTATGGAGATGGAGATGCGCTTATGCAACCCAGGTTCACCTCCCTCCTCGAAGCTAGCCTTACACAGTGATTCACGTGTGATATGCAAGTTACAGCCCAAGATTCGCATTGTTCATGTATTTGCACCCGAAATCATAAAAATAGATGTTGCAAATTTTAGAGAGATTGTGCAGAAACTCACTGGAAAAGTACCTGATCAAGTTGAAGGCTCGTGCAGGAAGAGAACAAGAATTAGCTGCGGCTGCAATGGAAAGAAGCGCTCTGAATCAGATAAAGAGAGCATACCTCCTGGTTCGATTGAAGGTAAGAAGCTCAAAGTCGAGGAAGAAACAAGTTTATGGAATGGAGATAGTCATTCGAGCGGTTTCCTTGATGGGTTCGCAGATTATAATGGTTTTTTAGAGGATATGAGTGAGACTTTTTCCTTGGCACCTCCACAATCTTCACACACGGAGCTGATGAGGGACATCCGCCTCTCTTAGCTAGTTTTCTCCATGGCCTGAGCTTGTTTTTGTTTTCTTCTGTGTTGACCTCTCCCTTTACAAGAAACCAAAAAGAAAAAGGCATAGGGGATATTGAATATACTGCTTCCCTCCACTGCCTTCTGGCTAGTTTGCAGGTTGATAATTACTGTTCATGCATGATGCCTTTTTTCCATTACCTTAATCCTCTCCAATATGGTCGCCTGGTTTGGATATGAGCATTCCTCAGAACTCCAGCATGCGATTTCTATTTTGATCACTGTATATCAAGTTGACATTTTGTGCTAAAATTCTTTTAGTGTTGACTCCTTGATGCTAAAATTTTGATGTCAATAATAGTTGAATATCTATACTTCTGCAGGAACATCATGACTTAACACCAACCTAAAGTATGCTTGTCAACTACCCACATAATATTCTTTTCCTACTTCCAACTCCTGGTTGTCTTCTATATATGGATGGTCAGCCACATATCTTGTTGAAATACTGATACCGTCTTCTTTAGGCAACTTCACCAAATTAATTAGGTGTATGCTAAGCCACTCCTTTCCAATCGACTTTGAAATGAGACTTGGTGGGGTTTGAAACTGGACCGAAGACAAAAAGATGTAGGAATTTTATTATTTAAAACGATACAAACACTGCAAGTCCATCTCATCTGCATCGATGAATCCTATGAGAATAGAGATAACATGGGAATATGTAAAAGTCTTACAGAATTTTTTTATCTATGACCCATAAGAAGCTTTAGGGACAACATTATACAAATCCTCCTCAGTGGTGTGTATTATTGAGTTCAACCAGACGTTGATGGCCAAGGAGAAGGCATCAACTGCATCAGAATAAGGATTCCAACTCCTGAACAAATGTAAAACGTCAAAACATCAATAATCACATATATTACTGGTTGATGAGTGGCTTTGTATCATGGTTGGCCACCTTGAATACTAGCATGATCCACAATCTACGAAAATTGTTCTGAAAAATATAGAAAAATGAAATAAAAAATCAACAGCATTATTGAGTTCGTGTATATAAATAAATCTCGAATACTATCGCTCTAGATCAATGAACTATAGTTTAATATATGCAACTAACAAGCTAGATGAAAGTTGAATTGTTCTTCTGGTTCATGCATAATTCTCGACTCTTAGCAGTGACCAAGCCATAAAACTTGCTATTTTGAAAGATATGTATTGCACATACAGTAAGTGCGAGGACAAGATTAAAGAATGCATAGCAAAAAAACGATGAGAAATTAAAACTTTTAAACTTCTGAAGTATGTTGTAGAAGCATTCAGAGAGTCACCTAAAGAAATACCAGGACCTATCCGCCTATTTGTATCATTGGTCGATTTGCTGTTTTGGCTATGTCAAACATCCCAGCATGAGAAGCTTTCTTCCTTTTGACCTGAAGCGAACGAGTGAAACCCTTGAGACTTGCAAGAGAAGCTTTAGAACAAAGGAAATTTCCATTACAACAAGAATTCCAGTCAATGGAAACAACAGATTTTCTAATGACCCCCATTTACTACATTTCTTAATGTGTGATACTATAAATGAGAACACGAAACAATGACCATTATGTCATTTGAATCATCAGTACAAACCAACAAGATTACAAATTGCATACCGCTGCTTCAATTATTTCTCTAAGCTCTTGTTCAGTGGCACCACGACGAAGGGGTTCCCTCAAGCTAACCTACTAAGTCGAAGCACAGAGAAGAACACAATGTGAGACAGCATGCATCAAAGAACTAATATATAGGGAATACGGCAATCTGTAATCCACCTAAGCATATACGGACTCTTCCATGTAATAAAAACACACAAAGGAAGCAAAGAACAAAAAATGAAGAAGACTCTAGATAACAGCAGCTGAGCTGCTATCAGTAGTTGCTTGCCTGAATGATAGAAAGAAACTGACATTGAAAGTATTTGACTTAATCATTCCTGGCTTTTGTCTACCAAAAAACTGACATTGGTGGCCTTACACTTAACATTTTCCATTTAATCTTTTTTTTACTCTATAAGCTTCAATACTTTAATTTCAGAATGGACAATTGGACAGGTTTTTCCACAACCAGATCTTGTATGTTTCTAGTTGAAAAAAAGGAATCTTGGAATGCCTTTTCTATTGCATTCCACCTACAAAATTTCTCCAATGCCAAAATACATAATGAACCCATCTTTTTCTATTAGCAAGACTACACAAAATGAAATACATTGCCACCACTTGATACTACTAAATCACCATCATCAATTACTTGATATGAACAATTGTCACAGAATTGAGTGACAACTGGTTAGTCCACTTTACATTCTAAAAAACCTACTAGTTTGGAATATCATTGGGATGGAGAGGTTATTATAGATAATGGAAAAAAATAGTCAGTCACTAGTTAGTAGTTTTTTTATACAGTTGGGGCTGATCATCCGACCTGTTGATGTCACTGGAAGCAATATGAATTCTCATCTCCTTTTAAGATTCTCCTCACTTCCCTATTTTCTCTTCTGTTTGTGTGAAAAAACAGGTTGGTTTATATCAAGTGGTAAAACAGCCACTGGTTCCTAGAACATGTATATTGACAGTCATACATTGAACGACAGAACGATCAAGAACCATTTTCTATACCACTCATAAATATCTTTCATGTTGTTTTTAAATATATGTGCAAAGTTAATCAACAAAACCTCCACGTTAAAGCAATGTCCAAGGAAATGTCAAGCAAGAAATGGAGATTCACCTCTGAGGGGCCAAAGAGGCACACTTTAAAGTTCCCATCAGCTAAAATACGCAATCTACTGCAACCAGCACAAAAATGCTCGGTCATCGATGTGATAAAGGAAACATTACCAACATGTCCCTCAATCTGGAAGTTCTTGGCTGTCGCTGAAGGATGATCCTCTACTCTCTTTAAGTATGGATACAGTTTTCCCTGCTTAAAAAATTGCATTACCAGCAGAATCTAGGAGCAAGAATTAGCATATGTTTACATTGGGGGTTACTGATACAATTCCTCCCTCTGCTTTTCATTTTCAATCAGTGTCATTCTACTTCACTCTGTCTATAGCCATCTCTCAACTCCAATTCTCATGTTTAAATTACTCCATAAAAATTGATTTTGGTGAGGTGTTGCTACTTACTTTTAAATGTTTGCCTAAATCTAGTTTCAAGTAAGAAAGAGAAAAAAAAAACTGTTCAAAGTATGATTAAACTGAAATTTAAAAAGATCCGGATGGCATCAAACAGAAAGAAGCAGAGGCATGAAAATAAAGAAGAATGACAGGTACAAAGTTGGAACTCTATCATTAATCCCTAAAAAGGATCACCAGTCAGAGTTCTTACCACTCTATCCAACATCTCTGAATAGGGAACAAGTTTCTTGACATTCCAGACATTACCATCAAAAGGCATGAATTCAATGAATCGAACATTAATGGGTTTGTCACGAGTTAACTCTACGAAATCACCGATTTCATCATCGTTAAACCCGCGCATCAACACACAATTCACCTAAGAGCAGTGAGCAAAAAAAATTGTTAACTGCCAATAAAATTGCTGGAACATTTTAAAAAATAATGCAAGGCTTGAACCAATCGCAGAATTAGTGAAATGGCACATCTCATGATAGATGGGAGAAAAGAAACATACTTTCACGGGGTTATACCCGGAGTCTATAGCAGCATTAATTGAGTCCAAAACCCTGTCATGCCCTTTACGCCGGGTCATAAATTCAAACTTGGCTGGAACCAACGTGTCTAAACTGATATTTAGAGAAGTAAGCCCACATTCTTTGAGCTTTGGAAGTTTTCTCGCTAGAGTAATTCCATTGGTAGTCATGGCCAATTTCTTGAGTCCCTTCAAGTTGGACAATGAGAAACATATATCTTCAAGGTCTTTCCTAATGGTTGGCTCCCCACCTGTTAGTCGAATTTTGTCCACCCCAGAACTAACAAATAGATTTGCCAAGTGAACAATCTCATCCTTTGAAAGCAATTGGGGACTAGGAGTGAGCTCTACTCCTCCAGCTGGCATACAATAATGACACCTCAAATTGCAGCGTTCTGTCAAAGAGAATCTCAAGTATGTATGAATCCTTCCAAATGAATCAGTTAACATATCAGATCCAGGATTAGGGTCGTGTGGTTTTTCTGACAACTCGGTACTAGAAGTTGCATATGTCTTTGACAAAGGCTCTCCTGGATCACAACCAAATAAGCCACGACCCTGACTGCTGCAATTTGTGTAAGCACAATAAGGCCCAACATCACATGTAACCTGCAATTCAAGCAAGAACAACTTGCCATTTTAAACTTCTTTCTAACAGAATACCTTCCTGTGTTCGTCAGTAGCATTCTGACCAGACGGCCCAAAATCCTCAAAAAAAAAAGAAAGAAGTCATCAACTATCTAAGAGAAGAAGAAGATTTTCTAGGTATTCAAAAATATTTTTGATGTGAGCTCATACTTTTATTTCTAAGAGCTTCAATAGTAAAATCAAGAAATTGAACATGACATTAGAAAACATTCAACGATGTTAAAAAAACTGATTGGCAATTCAGAGTTCGCCATGTTCGGACAAGTTCATGAATGAAATGAAGGCAATATTTTAAATTTTTCTTTTTTAAAAAAGTAAAGGTAAAGCCAAGAAAAGCATAACTGGCACTCAATAAAATGTAGAAATGACATAAAATTTCTAACAAAAGCAATGATGATCAACTTTACAGCATGATCACGAGTCCTTGCGTTTTAAGTTTTCGGAACATGAATTTAGGCAATACACAGATACATTACAGCAACCTGCCTAAGAACTAGAGGCGTGTTATTTATAGTATCAACCCGATCAAAATACCAAGACAATAACGCATCCATTTTATCTGCAGAGGAAACAAACAATGACTTGAACCCGCAAAAAATAAGTAGCTATACGGGGGAAAATTCTCCGGAAAGCACACAGCACGTTCCGCTGCCGGCTAAAAAAAAGGCTGGGCAATAAATTGTGTTCAAGCACAACATGATTTCTAAAGACTGCCATAGAGAATACCACCCAAGAATCTCTTAAAACCAATATTCAAAACAAAAATTAGGATAGCGACTGTCAAAATCATGGTTACAGGAGCACGATGGCATGAAAACAACCTAAGTTAATAACAAGGAGGGAAACATGTCAGCTCCCGCAAAACATAAAACACCGAGAAGGAGCGTACCGACGAGACGTTGGAATTTCTGAAACCCAGGTGCCAGTTAATAACCTTTGACACGAACTGCTTCACCCTCATATTGGCTGCTCAAACCACCACCCAAAAAAACAAGTCGAATTCACTATCCCAGTTATGATGCCTCTAGGTGACGAAAAAGAATGGCCAAGGGGATAGTGAGACACGAACCTTTTCAAGCTCAGACAAAAGCTTGGGAGCAGTTTCGACGGAGTCAGTGGAGAGAGATGGTCCCAAAACAGGCAAAAAAGGGAAAATGCTCTTATAAAGATCTAGTATATGGCCAAATCCGTGGTTTTGGTAATAAAGACTTACTTCTTAGACTGTAAAATTAAGGTTTCATTCTTATTTTTATTATACCAAAAATAATACTTAATTAATATCCTTTAACATTAATTGCAAAGTTGTATTCACAGTTGTAATATTTTTTTAGTGAAATATTATATAGTAATGTCCTATGACGTAAGCTAAATTAGCCGAACCTCGTAAAATTATGAGTGTGTTTTACCTCGTAAAATTGTGAGTGTGTTTTTTTTCTTCTGTCTTTTTTATCTAGTATAATTTTTCACGGTGATTATTTTCACAACAAGTGGTAGCGGAACCGAAAGTTAGTCTTTGGTTTGTTCGTGATATTGAATATTATTGTTAAGAATGGCAGCTAAAGAGGAGGCTATATCAACATCAAGTATGACAACCAGGTCATCATGGTCAAGGATCCCGCAGCCCAGTTTGAAATTGGTGGTGGATATATTTGATGGTACTGGTCATTTCGGCATGTGGCAAGGGGAAGTCTTGGACTCTCTTTTCCAACAAGGCCTTGATATTGCCATTGACGAAAAGAAACCAGAAGATATCGAAGATAGAGA
Organism: Passiflora organensis; assembly: GCA_019739055.1. Taxonomy (NCBI): domain Eukaryota; kingdom Viridiplantae; phylum Streptophyta; class Magnoliopsida; order Malpighiales; family Passifloraceae; genus Passiflora; species Passiflora organensis. The sequence continues at coordinate 1,788,282 of JAEPBF010000187.1, read as the reverse complement.
TTGGATTACCATAAATCGGTTGGCGTGTGGAACAATTCGATCATGCCTGTCCAAGGAGCAGAAGTATGCTTTCAAAAATGAGACTTCTGCACACAAACTATGGAAGGCACTGGAGGATAAATTTCTGAAGAAGAGTTATCAGAATAAGCTCCTTATGAAGAAAATACTGTTTCGATTTAATTATCGACCAGGTACTACTATGAATGAACACATCACTATGTTTGATCGATTAGTTGCAGATCTGCTGAATTTAGACTTGAAGTTTGAAGATGAAGATTTGGCTTTGATGTTGTTATCATCTCTCCCTGATGAATTTGAACATTTGGAGACTACTTTACTTCATGGTAAAGAGCATGTATCACTAGATGTTGTTCGTTCTGCTTTATACAGTCATGAATTAAGAAAGCAGGATAAAATGAAAGTCAAATCGTTGACATCCGAAGAAGCATTGGTGGCACGAGGTCGTCAACAAAACAAATCAATAGGGAGAAGAGGGAGGTCCAAATCGAAGAGCAGAATTGCTAAAGATGAATGTGCTTTCTGTCACGAGAAGGGACACTGGAAGAAAAACTGTCCGAAGTTGAATAAGAAAAGCATAGCTCCACGTGATGCAAATGTCGCAGAATGCAGAAGTGATGGGGAGTCAGATATTTCCTTGGTGGTTTCATCTTCAGAAACACGCTCAGATAAGTGGATATTAGATTCTGGGTGCACCTATCATATGTGTCCCATTCCGGAGTGGTTCTTTGAATTTCAAGAACTCGATGGCGAAGCTGTTTACATGGGAAATAACAATTCATGTAAAACAATTAAGATAGGTTCAATCAAGCTACAGAATCATGATGGATCCACCAGAGTTCTGAAGGATGTACGGTGCTTGCCAAAGCTAAAGAAGAATCTTATCTCACTAGGGGCTTTAGAATCAAAAGGCCTAGTTGTGACAATACGAGATGGAGTTCTCAAGCAACTTCTGGAGCAATTGTGATGCTGAGAGATATCAGGAGAAACAATTTGTATTACTACCAAGGTAGTACAGTAGTTGGGACTGTGGCGACAGCAACTTCGAGTAGCAAGAAGGATGCTGAGATGACAAAGCTGTGGCATATGCGGTTGGGACATGCTGGAGAAAAATCCTTGCAAATTCTTTCCAAGCAAGGATTATTGAAAGGTACGAAGACCTGTAAATTAGAATTATGTGAGCATTGTGTACTGGGAAAACAACGAAGAGTGAAATTTGACACTGCTATTCATAATACTAAAGGTATTTTGGATTATGTGCATTCTGATGTATGGGGACCTGCCAAGACTCCATCACTAGGAGGTAGGCATTATTTTGTCACTTTTGTTGATGATTTTTCCAGGAGAGTTTGGGTATTTACGATGAAGAACAAGGATGAGGTGCTGGGAATTTTTCTGAAGTGGAAAGCTCGAGTTGAAAACCAAACAGGAAGAAAGATCAAAGTTCTCCGAACAGACAATGGAGGAGAATACAAGAATGATCCATTCCTGGAGGTATGCCAAGAAAGTGACATAGTTCGACACTTTACAGTTAGAAAAACACCTCAGCAGAATAGGGTGTCTGAGCGTATGAACCGAACACTAGTGGAGAAAGTTCGTTGTATGCTGTCTAATGCTGGGTTAGACAGAAGATTTTGGGCTGAGGCGGTGACATATGCACAACACATCGTAAATCGTTTGCCATCATCTGGTCTTAATGGCAAAACTCCTTTGGAGGTATGGTCTGGAAAACATGCTACTGATTATGACACTTTACGTGTTTTTGGCTCTACTGTATATTATCATGTGAATGAATCAAAGTTAGATCCACGAGCGAAGAAGGGTTTTTTCATGGGCTTTACTACTGGCATCAAAGGATATCGTTTGTGGTGTTTGGAGTCAAAGAAGACGATTATCAGTAGGGATGTTACATTTGATGAATCTTCCATGTTGAAGAAGGTAAATCCAGAAGGGACTGATAGTGCTCAGCGGCAGGTGGAGCATACACCAAAGCAGGTGGATTTCGAGCAGACAATTCCAGCCAGCAGCATTATGACTGACTCTCCGATGGCAGAGGAGGAGTCAGAAGATGAAGAGTTTCTGACCCAAGAAACTCAACAGCAATCAGAGCCAATTGCCGTCAGACGACAGAGAAGAGAGATTCAAAAACCTGCTCGTTTTGTAGATATGGTGGCCTATGCACTTCCAGTTCTTGATGATGTTCCATCCACTTACTCAGAAGCAATCCGAGCTACAGATAGCGAAAGATGGGCAAGTGCAATGGAGGAAGAAATGCAATCACTTGAGAAGAATAAGACGTGGAAGCTGACACAACTACCTAAAGGCAAGAAGGCAATTGGATGCAAATGGGTATTTGCTAAGAAAGAAGGATTTCCTGACAAAGAAGATCCACGCTACAAGGCAAGGTTAGTGGCTAAAGGCTACGCTCAGAAGGAAGGAATTGATTACAATGAGGTATTTTCTCCAGTCGTTAAACATTCCTCTATCAGAATTTTATTGGCCTTGGTAGCATAGTTGAATTTGGAGCTAGCTCAACTTGATGTGAAGACTGCATTTTTACACGGTGATTTGGATGAGGAAATCTACATGGTTCAGCCAGAAGGATTTAAAAGTGCTAGTAAGGAAAATTGGGTTTGTAAATTAAGCAAATCATTGTATGGACTGAAGCAATCTCCAAGGCAGTGGTACAAACGTTTTGATAAATTTATGAGGAGCCAAGAGTACACAAGAAGCAAATATGATCATTGTGTGTATTTGCGAAGACTTCAAGATGAATCCTACATCTACTTACTCTTATATGTGGATGATATGCTGATAGCTACAAAGAGCCAAGCTGAGATTGACAAAATAAAGGCCCAATTGAGTAAAGAGTTCGAGATGAAGGATCTTGGGGAAGCTAAGAAGATTCTCGGCATGGAGATCAACAGAGACAGAGGGAGTGGCAAGCTTTGGCTGAAACAAAAGCAATATTTGGAAAAGGTACTACAACGTTTTGGTATGCATGAAAATACAAAACCTGTGAGTACCCCACTTGCTCCTCAGTTGAAACTTAGTAGCCAGTTATCTCCAACAACAGATGAAGAGCGAGAATACATGGCAAAAGTCCCCTATGCAAATGCAGTTGGAAGTCTGATGTATGCAATGGTGTGTACGAGACCAGATATTTCACAAGCTGTTAGTATTGTGAGCAGGTATATGCATAATCCAGGCAAAGGTCACTGGCAAGCTATAAAATGGATTCTACGGTATATCCAAAGTACTGTAGACATTGACTTGGTATTTGAGCGAGGAGAATCACTTGGTCTATGTATGGTTGGATATTGTGATTCTGACTATGTAGGAGATTTGGATAAGCGACGATCTATAACTGGCTATTTGTTTACTTTAGCAAAAGCGCCAGTTAGTTGGAAATCTACCTTGCAGTCAATGGTGGCTTTGTCTACAACAGAGGCAGAGTATATGGCAATTACAGAAGCTGTGAAGGAAGCTATTTGGCTTCATAGGTTACTTGAAGACTTGGGAGTTGGTCAAAAACAACTTGTATTGTTTTTTGACAATCAGAGTGCTATTCATTTAGCAAAGATTTCATGCACGGACAAAGCACATTGATATTCGTTATCATTTTGTGCGGGAGATTCTAAAAGAAGAGGAGATACTTATCCAAAAGATACATACAGCAGAGAATCCTGCAGATATGCTGACCAAAGTGGTTACAAGAACCAAGTTTGAACACTGTTTAGACTTGGTTAATATTTTAAGTTAGCGACTCATGGCGCAAAATTGGAGATACTACATTAGGAGTAATGTGATATTTGGCCAAGGTGGAGATTTGTAGTATGTGGCCAAATCCCACATCGTGGGTTTAGTAATAAAGCCTTCCTTCTTAGACTATAAAAGAAAGGCTCCATCCTTATTCTTATTATATTAAAACAACACTTAAGCAATATACCATTTAAGGTAAATTGTAAAGTTGTATTCTCAGTTGTAATATTTCTTCAGTGAAATATTAAGTAGTAGTGTCCGAGGACATAGATTAAATTAGCCGAACCTCATAAAATTGTGAGTGTATATTATCAGCTGTAGGTCAATAATATACTGGACAAGTAACAGACTCAAGAGCACGTTTGGCATCTTTTTAGCTCAGTAAGAAATGAGTTTGGGATAGAGACGACAGCAGAGGCACCAGCCACCAGCCACCAGCACCACGTTTCACGTTTTTCTTTAGTTGGGTAATTCTTCAGAAATCGATTTCTTTATCTAATCTTTTATAATTCTGCTGCACATTATCTTTTCGTGTTATAATTAAATAAATATTTTTTTTTTTATTCAACCAGAAAATAATATCGTCCATATTTTATAGATATTAGACGCATTATAATTTTTTACATTCGTGTGTTTTATATATTAACTCTATATTTGATATCTTGGATTAGTTTTGTTAAACAATTAGATACTATTTAAAAATATAACGTCCCTTTTTAAAATTTTTAATGATAAAAAAATTATATTTATATTATTTTTTTAAAAAAGCAATCAAAATATCATCTTCTCTTTTCATATGAATTCTTTAGATAATAAAAAAAGTATATTTATATATAGTTTATATTTTAATTTTGTTAGGAATAAAATTAGAATTTTACAATACAAAACAGAAGCTAACATTATGTAATTATTTTGATACTAAATATAGAATTGATTTTAAAACACCACATAACAAAACCAAAACTTCTAAAACTATTGATTTTACAAAATTAAAATTAAAATTTTTGGTATTAAATATCCTGTTAGTGGAGAACAAATATTATCAAATCAAATAATAATATAGTGGTGGATTTTTAGAATCAAAGTAAAACAAAATGACACGTATAATATCCGTACGAATCATATTTTATTTATATTTATACTACTACGTCCCCAAAAGCTGACAACTAAGAAAGCCGCCTAACTACCGCATAAAAAAAGAAACAGCTTGACCTTTCCCGATTAAACGGGTCATAGAGACAAGGGAAATCTCCGACTTACGATACACCAAAAGGGCCAAGGCTACCGTTGATAATTATCGTCGGGCAATAATAAAACCAAAATAAAAATGAAAAATAATGTGCATGTACAAATAACCTAACGACTAGTATTGATTCTTTGTAAAATTTTGGTCGCACGACTCTTCTTGGAAAGTAATAAAAGATAATAGGAATCAAAATATACGATTATATATTATACTTTTCCTATATACTTTTTCTATCGTGACTCTATCTGGCGCTCGCTCCCTCATAAAATTCGCTGCTCTGACTCCGGGTACGTTGACACTTCTATTTTCACATTGCATTTCCTTTTTCCTTTTTTGTTTTCAATATATACCAACGAAAGCTACTCAACCGCTTGATTTTCATTTCCTTCAAACTCCAATTTTCCAGGCTTCGTTGCTGCGATCCGGTCCAGATCCGAGGTTCAAGTGAGCTAACTAGCTTTTTTCTTTTTTTCCCCGTCGATCAATCCTTAAGCTGTTCTTCTATTCTGTACTGTAATTGTGCGTGTGCTGAACTGCGGTGGTGGCGATTTGTTTGCAGGACGTGTGTGAAGAGATGGTGTTCTTTCGAACTGTTTCTCTGCTTTCTAGGCTCCGTTCTCGCACTGTAATTTCTTGTTTTCCTTTACTGATTTGGTGCTCTTTTTGTTCTGGTTTGGATTTTGATTGACAGTGATTGTTGTTTTATTCTTTTTAACGTTTGCTGAAAGTGATCGTTTGATTTTTTTTCTTTCTTTTGACAGGCGAATAATAGTCTGAGTAACTCCGTTAGATGGCTTCAAACGCAGACCACTTCTTCTGATATCGTATTCAATACCTATCCTTGCTTTTTCTTTTTTTAAGTTTTGCCTTTTGATTTCTCATATAGAACTGGCTTGTCTCTTTATGATAGCTCTTTCAGCTTTTGCTATTGTTTTCCTTTTTCTGTTGTTATGCTGTATCTGTCATTTTTGTTATTCTGTGAATGTGCGGGGCATTGCAGATGATAGGTATTGTGACATTTGTTTAACCTTCAAATTCTTTTATGTGTTTGGGGTTTAAAGTGAAATGTGGTCACGTGCGGGTAAAAACAGTAAAATGTGCTATATTTTATGGGCTGATTTTCATTATCTTTTTGTTATTATGATGTACTAGTTTGCCGCATTTCTTACATTTTCATTTTTTTCTCTTCTCCGTCAGGACCTCCATTCTCAGCTCAAGGAATTGATCCCAGAGCAACAGGTTGGTATTACACGTTCAGTTCCTTCCCCCCTCAAGCTTCTTTCTTCTGTTTATTCAAAGTCACAGTTTAATGCATAGCGACATCTGACACATTGCCACTCCCTCTATTGTAAAACATTTTTCCGTATCTTTTTTTTTCAGTGTTTTTTGTTTGGTTTATTATTTTTATCTGGGAAATATCTTTTGTTTTCATGCCATTCTATTATATATTTTTCAACATTTGTCTATCGTTAATTTGGTCTCAGGAGCGCTTGAAGAAGCTTAAGAGTGAATATGGAAAAGTTCAGTTGGGAAACATTACAGCTGACATGGTAAGCATATTTCATTTTCTGCAAGTTCTTCAATGGATTAATGTAAGAAGAGATAATTGCATTTTTTTGGCAGCTTTTCAGAGTCTTAATTATAGTTGTTCAATATAGTATAGCATACTAACTTTTATTCATTTGATTATGTTATGAAACTGAAAGGTTATTGGTGGGATGAGAGGAATGACAGGATTGCTCTGGGAAACCTCTTTACTTGATCCAGATGAGGTATAATGTTTTATTAGCTCAGTCTTGACACAATCAGTGTTGGTGCTAATTTACATTATAAAAGTTATCTTTTGTACCAGTATTTTGTTGAATTTAGATCACAAATTAATTAAATTTTGGGTCATATGTTTTATTAGCTCAGTTTTGACTTATAGTCAATAATAGTGTTAATTTATATTACAAAATATTTCTTTTGTTCCAGTTTGTTGTTGATTTTGGATCACAAATAAATAATTAATTATGCTTGGGTCTATGTTTGTTCCATTTGCTGCATTAGTGGTACAAGTGAAATATATATTGATGTTTCCCAGGGGATCCGCTTTAGGGGCCTTTCCATACCTGAGTGCCAAAAATTGTTACCAGTTGCAAAGCCTGGTGGAGAACCTTTGCCTGAGGGTCTACTTTGGCTTCTTTTAACTGGCAAGGTAGGTGGTTATTGTCCTTGAGGCAGTATGTTATTGTTGAACAATATAATATAGCTAGAGTTTTTAACTTTTTACCCTGGAATATATTTTATTTTATTTTATGTTTTGGTTTTGGTAGGTACCAAGCAAAGAGCAGGTAGATGCATTGTCAAAGGAGTTACGGGACCGTGCTGCAGTTCCAGGTTTATAGCACATTTTTCTTTTTTACTGTTCCTGCATTGTTTAGAAGTCTGATGACAAAATAACATACTTCTCATTGCTGCTGGTCATTAGGTCCGTTTGAGTCTTATATTATTGTTAGTTCCTACCGTTAACCACTGTATAATCAAGTTAAGTTTGTTCGGAAGTTGACTATTTTCTAATGTTTGTCAACCTTGGTTGACATCAATTCTTTCTTTGTGCTCTGTAGTGGCAAAATTCATCAGTCTCTTTCATTCATGATTTCATGTTCTTATGACAGATTATGTGTTCAAAACCATTGATGCCCTACCTGAGACAGCTCATCCTATGACTCAATTTGCAACTGGTGTTATGGCTCTTCAGGTTGAGAATTATTCTTATCATTGTCCTTTGCTTACAAGAATATTTATTATGTTTAAACTCTCATTCATTTTGATATCAATGAAGTGGTCATGTGTGTTCATGCAATTTGTTACTCATAAAAATGCACGATGGGTTCCATGAGGTTATTAAAATTTTTTTAAAAGAGAGATTTGATATTCTAGCAGAGTTTCTGGATTTATATCCCTCGTTCAACTGTGGTCAGATTTGATTGAGGTGGCGTATGGCATACTTGAGGGAGATATGAATCTTGGCTGCTTAAGGACAAGAAAAATTGACAACTTACACACCATTATCAGTTTTCTCATTATATCAATTCCCAAAGTTGACAGCTCATGCAATATTGGAGCTGATATTTTGCATCTCATATCTTCTTGAGATTTGAAAACTTGTTGCATATGAAGCTGAACCTGAAGCCTTGTTGAGTTTGCGTGGATATGAACTTAAATTTTCAATTGCTTCAGAGGTGTCATTGAGGTTTTTCTTGACAATTGTTGTATAACTTGCATGTTGCTAAAAATGAACAGTGGGTGGCCTATAGCTTTTTAATTTCTTTACTTATCTGACTATAACAATGTACTGATGCTGGAACTAGCAACTTGATGCCAGCTGAATTTGGGTTATCAATTTTTCCTGTATTAGAGCATGTTCTTTCCCCTTTTACACTCATTTTCTGACACTATGTGGTTGCTAATAAAATTGTGGGGAATGGACTTGAAAAGTTTTTAACTGTTCTTTGTTCTCTTTCAGGTTCAGAGTGAATTTCAGAAAGCATATGAGAAAGGAATTCACAAGTCTAAGTAAGGTTTTCTCTGGTGTTTATCACTACACCTTTTTCTCTTCTGCCAATACTGTAATGTAATATCACTCTTCAGGTATTGGGAGCCAACATATGAGGACTCTCTTAGTCTGATTGCCCGCCTTCCAGTAGTAGCTTCTTATGTTTATCGAAGGTAAATATACATTTTATACCTCATTAAACCTTTCAGATTTAACATCTTTGCATTTGTTCTGGAGTTGGCATGATATTAATTCTCAGGAAAGATGTGGAAACTTTGTGTGTTAAATTCTTCTACTACTACTTTGCATGTCCATGATTGTGAATGATTTATCTCTCATTCTCAATCTCCCCTCTTTATTCGCTCTTTTGATTCTTTGGCTGATTTCGGATGATATCCATGGGATTCATTATGTGAATTTGTTTTTTGATTTTGTGGAATTTTGTTTTAAAGGATATACAAAAATGGGAAAGTTATTCCCTCGGATGATTCCTTGGATTATGGTGCGAATTTTTCACACATGCTGGGATTTGATAGCCCACAGATGCAAGAGCTCATGAGGCTTTATGTTACAATCCATAGGTTGGTCCCATATTATTGTCTTACAAAGTGTTGTATGCAGTATACTCTTACCACGTAGACCTGTTTTCAATAAATGTCTCTTGTTAGACACAAAAACATTGCTCGTGCATGTTTGCTTACTTAATAATTTGCTGCAGTGATCATGAAGGTGGAAATGTCAGCGCTCATACTGGTCACCTGGTAAGCACCTGAACCTTTTATCTTGAAGACCCAATAAATAGAAGCAGTTGCACATAACAATATTTGTTGGAACTTGCAGTGGACAGTTTTTTTAATTCATGCTATGATTTTTTCTTCCTTGGGATGATGTTGAAGGACATTTCACCAAGTAAAATAAGCGTGCTTACTTTTCTTTAGAATTATGCCGGGCTTATCAATATTTTGTGTCTTGGAGACCTATAGAATAAACTATCTCTGTTCGAACTTAATTGGACAATGTTATCGATTCATGCCATGATTTTTTTTGGACAATGCCAAGGGATCCTTCATCAAGTAAAATGCTGGTGCTCACATTCCTTTTGGAATTCATGTTGTGTCTTCTTCAGGTTGCTAGTGCACTTTCAGATCCTTATCTTTCATTTGCAGCTGCACTGAATGGCTTAGCTGGACCTCTACATGGCTTGGCAAATCAGGTGTGATATCTTACTCCAAATTATTTCTTTTGGGCTTTTTCTTTCTGTTGCTTATTCTGGAGTAGAATGTATACCATCTTTGTAAAGGTGAAGTTATATTCTGCCGAATAAACAATTAATAACTTTGATTTTGGTCTTTGTTAAAAATTGATGAAGAACTAAGTTTTAAATCTTCAACAGAATATCTCTAATTTTCCTCCTACTTTACTCAATTGAATACATGCCTAGGGCAAACCTCAGTAGGTCCATTGAAGTATATATATTTTCTTGGTGTATAATGTGACCTCATTAATGGACTTAAGTGAATATAGGAGTGTAGGTCCTGTAAAAGATTAGATATTTTGGTGCTTTCTTTTGTTATCTAATTCAATGTTGTAACTTATGAGCAGACATGTTTTGTTACAGTTTACTGGTGCTTCGTAATTAGTTCTTGGATTATATCGATGCTTTTGATCTTTTTGTTAGTTAGATTCTGCCTCTATTTCACTGCTGAACGCTGTTTCTTCCTTGTCCTAAATGTCTTGACATTAATACTGCAGGAGGTTTTACTCTGGATCAAATCTGTGGTAGATGAGTGTGGAGAAAACATGACAACTGATCAACTGAAAGATTATGTCTGGAAAACACTAAACAGTGGAAAGGTAATTTCTTGAATCTATTTATTCAAGCTAATCCAAGTTCATATGTTCAGCAAATGAACGGTAAATTATATAGCATATTAATAAACTTCTTTTGAAGCTAAGTTCTGTATGTAGTATCGCATCTGAAAATAAATCTGTGCTACCCTATTTTCAGGTTGTTCCTGGATTTGGTCATGGAGTTTTGCGTAAAACAGATCCAAGATATACATGCCAGAGGGAGTTTGCATTGAAGCATTTGCCTGATGATCCACTCTTCCAACTGGTTGTTACTGTTCCTACTTTCAGTACATTAATGAGGGTGTCTATTTTTATGGTGTGTCCATTCTTGCAATTGATTCATTTTCTAGCTAACAGGATTGACTTCGACAGGTTTCCAAGCTTTATGAAGTTGTGCCTCCCATTCTAACTGAACTGGGCAAGGTGTGTGGATTATCTTTGTTCTTATAGTAGTAGCAATTTTAATCCAAACTGGAAACTAATACTTGTACAACTGTGAATTTTGTTTTCTTGCAGGTGAAAAATCCATGGCCAAATGTGGATGCTCATAGTGGAGTGTTACTGAACTACTATGGTTTAACTGAAGCAAGGTATTTTTATTTCTTTTGCTTCTCTTGACAATTTGCAATCGTGGGTTATTACTGACATTTGTAAAAATTGATTTTTGAACAGGTACTTCACTGTTCTTTTTGGCGTATCAAGGAGTCTTGGCATCTGCTCTCAGGTTCGTTCTTACTTACCATGAGCTTCTATTAGTTGCGTACACATTGTTTGTTTGCATGTTTGGATGCTAAGATTATTTAATTTATAGCTAATATGGGATCGAGCCCTTGGATTACCCCTTGAAAGGCCAAAAAGTGTGACGATGGAGTGGCTTGAGAATCACTGCAAGAAAGCAGCATGATCCTGAGAATCGATGAGGAGTTCTGTATATCATTAATGGTCCCGCTGTAATAATTCCACAAAAGCATTGGTTTTACTGGATGTATGGATGGCTGATATGAAGTTGCAAGCACCGTTGGCAACTTCAATTATGTTGAGTTTTATCCTCGAAATTTTCCCCAAATTTGTGATTCGTTTTCACCCCAACCACTTCTATATTAGTTAATTTAGTTGAAATTGAAGGATGGGGTCTTCTTGTCGAGCCCTCCCATTTGAATAAAATATTGTTATACACACATTTTTATATGTAGAATCATTTAAATAAAATGTAACTGCTGGAAAAATACTTGCGAATGAAACGTACGTGCAGCAATTGGCGATCAACATTAAAAGGAGAGATTTGCTGGTATACCATAGATATGGCAACAACAACAGCAAAAGGGAAGTGCATTATCCCAAAGGTGTCTTCAGGAACTATCTCATAAAACAATTGGCAGAAGATGTAATCCTTAATTATTTGGGAGGCACCTGCACAACTAGACGAAACAGCCATACAACAATGGATCCAAACAACCAACAAACAAGTGCAAAGACGAGGAATCCTGCAAGAATAGTAAGGAAAGGAGGACCCTTGTTTGAATAGCTGGCCTCGGTTTCCTTTATTGTTTCATTTTTTGCAGAATCCCCACCAAAAGGGCTTGAATTTGACGATGCACACACATTGCGTAGCTTTTGCCTCACTTGCAATCCTACTGCATCATTGAAACTGGATGGAGACACACAAGGAATAGTTTAAATGCTTAACGAAAAGAATAACAAAATTTACACAAATGGCTATGAACTCTTGAGAAGTAAATAATCATCAAACAAAGCGTTATGGCCAAGAACCAATAAGCTACTGTAAAAGGCATTCGTTCAGTGGAAGATTCAAATTCCTTCGTATTATGATCAACTAACTTCAAATTTTGATTTTGCACAAAACGTTACTGAATGCAGAAGATAATTCCTCGAGTTCAAGAAGCATCAGCGAAAGATAGTGGAAAAGTTCACATCTTGTATGTATACACAAGCTCCAATCAACACCAACAGAAGGGGGAGGGGGGGTTGGTTTTCAATAGACTCGACCAGAGGAGGATCTGGATCTGATATTCCCACTTCAATCAGGATCCTTGTATAAGATCCCCATACTGAAACTGTAAGTGAATGGGATTCGGAGTCCAAAATTTACTCCAAATTTGATTTAAAGAGTGGATTCCAGGAAGACCAAATACGCAGTTATCAAAACAACTAATTCTGAGCAAAAAAAAACGTAGCATTCGCCAAACCCACTTCTTCCTACTCCTTGCACAATTGGAAACAGCGACCTACAACCGTTTGCTAAGCTAACAGGACCATAAACGCAGAAACCCATTATAGAACAAGACGGAAGAGAAGAAGAAAAGGAGAGCGAAGTACCAGGAAGGGGAAGCGGAGTGACGGAGAAGAGTGAAGGAATGAAATCGAGGACGATGAAGCCCAAGCTTCAATTGGGGAGGTGCAGTGGCTGCAAGGACTTGGAGGCATGCCATCTTTTCCTTTTTCCTTTTTCCTCCGTGGTGGATAGTTGTTCGTCGGAGGAAGCAGCCGTTGACTGCTGACTGCGAGTCGATCGGTCTAGTCGCCTGGAGACCATGGGAAACGCAAGAAAATGAAATTTATCAAATTGGTGTGACACGTCGTTCGGTCATCACATTTGGTTAAAACTCAAATCCATGGATATCGGCCTTTATCCGGCTATGGCAGACTTAACTCGAATAATAGATTTGGATTAGATTTAAATTAAATCCGAAATAATATAATAAATATAAATAAAATATATTAAAATAAGATAAAATATAAAAATTAATTATATGAATATATAATAAAATTTATAAAATTTATATTATTTAAAAATTTATTTATATTTTAAAATATTTTTATAAAAAAATTCTTGTTTATTAGTTAATTTTTATTTAGTTTTTTATATCAAATTAAAATATTTCTCAATAGAAACAGTTTATACATTAAAAATTTATACCTAATTATTTATTTATTTTTATAATTTTTATTCTCAAATTTAAAATATATTAAGATAGAAAAAGTATTAAAGATATTTAAGATTTATATGTTTATTATTTTTTAAGAAAATATTTATTTATAGTTATATTTCAGATTTTATAATATTATAAACATTGGATATTATCATAATAATTAAAATTATTTACACATTTACAATTATGATATATTATTAAATTATTATTTATTTTTTTCCTCTTGTGCTTGGAATCATAATTAATTCTATTGTGGTTGCTTATGCACTGAACGACGCCAATAATCGCTGCTAAGATCACACAATTAGCAATCTCTTGCGTTATACACCTTAAAGTTACCTGTCTTAAATTGTGGGATATGTTAAGATGTCTACGGGATTACTTTGTGTACGGACCAGCTGAAATTAATTACCCTACCCAACGGTGAATGACTTGACTTTATACGGACCTGAAAGGTTAGAAGCAGTTGATAGTTAGTCCCAACTCACTACACCGCTTTGTCGCCCTTAGATCCTCTCCTCCCCATTTTTTCTGCAAACCTTCTTCTCCGAGCCCTTAGATAGGTCCACCGCTCCCGTGCATGTCATGGTGCGTGGCCGGAAGCGGCTTCTTCACAAGAAGCAAGATGTCGGCGACGTTCCTCCCAAGAAAGCACGACTGGAGAAGCAAAATCTCAGCGACATTGCGCTCAAGAGGCCCCACCTTCCTCCGGAGACTTCACTGCTGGATAAGCAAGAAGCCGGCGACACTGCTCGCCGGAAGCCCCGGAGCTGTCGTAGAAAAGCCAACAATGACATCCAAATTGAGTCCCAGAGCAAGAATAGTAAAGCGGGTACTAAAAGGAAGACGCGTGGAGGAAAGAAGACTCTTGGTATAGTCTCAAAAGACGAGACTTGTTCCTTTAAGAGGAAGGATCCTGAAGGACTGATGCCAGTAAAGAATCATGCGCATGTTTCTTTTTGTTTTATTTGTTTGCTAGCAAGTCTTCGTTCCGTCGTTTATGTTGATTTGTTTGCAGGGAATTAAGATGAGGAGTGACAATTGCCACCAGTGCAAGAGGAATGATAAAGGCCGTGTTGTACGGTGCAAAAAGTGTTCAAAGGGTTTCTGTCTCATGTGCTTAGAGCGATGGTATTGATTGTTTTTGTACTTCGATAGTTTACTTCTCTTTATGTTTTCACCGTCTTTGAAAAATTTCCCGTGCTATGGGATTCTTGTAGGTATCCTAATATGACAGAGGAAGAAGTTGCTGCAGTTTGCCCAGTTTGTCGTCAAAATTGCAATTGTAAAGCTTGTTTGCGTTTAGAATCAGGGATGAGAGTATGTTATTTAACTTCTAGCATATAAATAGGAAACCAAAAAGGTAAAACCTGGAACACATAGGTGTTAAAAGGACTTTTTTATATGATTTGCGCAGACAATGAAAGATACAGGTCCCAAAACAAGCAAAGATGAAGAACTGGAGCATGCTAAGTATTTGCTTCAAGAAATTCTTCCTTATTTGATGCAGGTGGATGAAGAACAAAAAGAAGAGAGAATTATTGAAGCTCAGATACAAGGTACGTGTATGATTCTCTGTTAAAGATGGTATGGAACAAATTTGATAATAGAAGTTATTGTCTTGGATTCCTAAAGAGTCCGTTTTTTTTCAACAACATATGGAAATGTTAATAAATTCTAAAATATATCTTTTAGTTTAGTCTCGTCAACCCTCTTTTTGATTGTTACATATTTCTATCTTCTTTAAATTGATTCAGTTTGGAATGAAATATCACAATAGTCACTTCAATGAATATATATCCAGCGACTTAAAAGTTGATTTTGGTAAATCAAATACTATTCCATCTATAGAATGCTTAACGTATGTTTCACATCTTCCATGTGATTAAGTTGAGTCCTTCGACCCTCCAATGCTGTCTCATTACAGTGAAATGTTTTTCCGTCATTTAAAACGACTTAAAAGCTGGAATGACATCCTGATTCATGTATTTTCAGTGTTAATGCCCTTCTGTAAGGGAGGGATCTGGGAACATTTGTGTGAGGAATGTTGAATTTCATATTCTTCATAGTGATTTCTGTTCATGCAGGTGTAGCAATTAAAGATTTAGAGATACCAAATGCCTGCTGTCCAGAAAATGAACGGATGTTCTGGTAGACTGCTCTCAAGGATTGGAGCTTCCTCAAACTTTTTCCTTTTACCGTATCAAATTTTTACTGTAATTTCTTTTGCAGTGACAAATGCAGTACTTCCATATTTGATTATCACAGAAATTGTTCAAATTGCTCTTGTGATCTATGCCTTACCTGTTGTCGGGAGATTCGTGACAGATGCCTACAGGGTGACGAGCCTGTCATTATTAAATATATTGATAGTAATCATACTAATTTGCATGGTGAAGAGGGGGACAAGAACTTGACTGTGGAGGTACATGCTGAGATGAATGATGTTTTGGAGTCAAAGCCTGAGTGGAAAGCAAATCATGATGGAAGAATTTTTTGCCGTTGTGGTTTTGGAACCCTTGGTCTTAAATACTTGTTCTGTCACAAGGATGAGGTTTCTAGATTGCTAGAGAAAGCACAAGATATTGCGAAAAGGGATGATTTTGACATGACCAAAGCTTCTACTGGAAGATGTGCATGTTTGATTTCTAATGACAATTTATTAGAAGCAGCATCTCGTGGGGATTCTGATGATAATTATTTATTCAATCCAAGAGCAAAAGACATCAAAGAGAAGGATTTGAAGCATTTTCAGTTCCACTGGAAGAGAGGTGAGCCTGTGGTGGTGAGCAATGTGCTTGAAACTGCATCTGGATTAAGTTGGGATCCAATGGTCATGTGGCGTGCTTTCCGTCAGATCAAGGATGGACAACGTGATTCCCTTTTGGGTGTAGTAGCAATTGACTGTTCAACTTTTTGTAAGGTCAGTACATTCACCTGTTACATGTGTACTTTGACAGAAGTTCACTACTCCCTTTAGTATTTTCTGAGAACCAGACATAATGAAGACTGAACAGAAAGACCGGCAAAATTTTCCCAAATGTTTCCGTTATGGTTTTTTGTTTGTCGTTTTGGTTTACTGGCATTATGAGCTACTATTATATATTACAAAATAAAGCAAACCTGAAAATATTGATGCTATGCAGGACGATTTTAATGTCCATCAATTCTTTATTGGATATTCAGATGGTCTTGATGACCTCGACGGTTGTCCTCATATCTTGAAACTTAAAGATTGGCCTCCATCCAAAGATTTTGGGGAAGTTTTGCCTCGACATGAAGCTGAATTTCTGCGTTTCTTGCCATTTAAAGAATATACGCATCCCAGCAAAGGGCCTTTGAACATTGCTATCAGATTACCTGAAAATTCTTTGAAACCAGACATGGGGCCAAAGACTTATATTGCTTATGGATTTGCTAAAGAGCTTGGTTGTGGAAATTCTGTGACAAAGCTTCATTGTGATATGTCTGATGCGGTAGGTTTCTTTATTCTGACAGGAACTGAGCTTGGTCTGTCTATTCTCTTGTTTTTTGTAATTCAACTGTTTATCTTGGATGGACTGTCGCATGTACTGATCTTGCTTATTTCCTGGATGAGCCACACTTACATTGATGATTTATCTAACATGTCTTTCATTGAGCAGTATCCTTTGCTGTTGGATGATGCATTACACTGTCCTGATAAAACTATTGATTCTTTCTATTTTCATGAAAGGACACTTATTATATGTTAATTTTCCTCTGTAAGAAGCATAATTTCTATGAGTTATTCGGTATTTCTTATAGTGTGGTATGCTTTAGGAGCTATGCCTTGGATTAATGTCTATCATTACTTTAACTTTATATTGTTCTTTACTACAGCTCATAAATAGCTCTTCCTTCATTGCCTTTTATGATTCTTAAAATTGAATTCTTCAGGTAAATGTCTTGACACATACTGCTGAAGTGGCCATTAAACCTGAACGTCTTGTCAAATTTGAGAAGAAACACATGCATGCTAAGCAAGACTCGAACAAACTTTCTGAAAACAGTCAAGTTCTGGAAAAGAAGACTGAGCATAAAATACTTGACGGTGTGATTGGAAGCTTACCCATACAAGATGAGAAACTTACTGATGATATTAAAGGCCAAAAGGGCGAGGAGGATTCTGACATCAAAAAGGGCGAGGAGGACTCTGGCGTCAAAAAGGGCGAGGAGGACTTTGACATCAAAAAGGGCGAGGAGGACTCTGACATCAAAAAGGACAAGGAGGACTCTGATGTCAAAAAGGGTGAAGTCAAAAATTGTGAGGAGGAAGAAGCGGTTCCTATAGCAAGTGATGGAACAACAAATTGTTTAAGTGAGATTGAGGGATCATATACTGTAGACGGGGGTGCTGTCTGGGACATTTTTCGGAGGGAAGATGTTTCTAAGTTGCAGGAATATCTGAATAAAAACTTTAAAAAATTTAGGCATATTAAGTGTCAGCCACTTAAGAAGGTACTGGCACAATACATAAATTTGGACTTGGATTGTATTCTTGTATTACTGTTCGATTATCCGCTCTTTTTCCTCATCAAGAATCCATTTTGAATTTGTTTCTTGCCTCTTTTAGGTTGATCACACTATACATGATCAGACCTTTTATTTGACGCAAGAGCATAAGGAGAAGCTAAAAGAGGAATATGGTAAGCCTTCTCATTTATACTCTGGATATACATCAGCTTTTGTCATTTCCTTTCCAATTTTTCCAGTTAGCAGTCTGAGTCCTATATTTTGTGTAGGAATTGAACCATGGACATTCGTTCAGAAACTAGGAGATGCCGTCTTTATTCCTGCTGGTTGTCCTCATCAAGTGAGAAACTTGAAGGTAAAATAAGTTTTCTACTGTGTGCCGTTTCCACTACAGAATTTTGATTTCTTGTTAATCAAGTTTGGATCATGTTTCTGTTCAGTTCTATTTTCTGTTCAGTCACAACTGAAATAACCATATACGTCCAAGAGTACTCCTACATTCATCATTTTCAGATGATGACTTTTTGATGACTAACCAATTCCTTGTTCTTTCTGTTCCTATTGACTGGTATTTTAGCTCAAGATAGGGGTGAGCATAACGAACCAAACTGATTTGATTCAATATTTTGTACTGAACAAATCTAATTTACCAAATCAATTCGTATCGATTGACTCAGTATACAATTTTAGTAGAAATGCTCAGCCTTGCAAAGTACTACAAGATTATGTAGAGTGGATACAAAACTTTTGCATGTAAGGTTTTCGAAACAAAGACCCTAATACCATGGAGGACACAAGCATTGAATGTCTTGAAGTCATCCAGGCTG
Source organism: Passiflora organensis (assembly GCA_019739055.1). Lineage (NCBI taxonomy): Eukaryota > Viridiplantae > Streptophyta > Magnoliopsida > Malpighiales > Passifloraceae > Passiflora > Passiflora organensis. Next base: position 1,769,595 of record JAEPBF010000187.1, on the reverse strand, counting down.
GAAAAGAGGCAATGGTTGGATAATTTGTTTGGACACCTTTGTTTTATCCCTTCTTCATTCTCATCAATATCCATGATTAGACAAAATCTAAATACTCCGATGTGGAATGTGCAATGAGTTGCGAGATGGATGTGGTATCTTATCAGTTCATGGTCACAGGTTAGATCCTGAGGAATTGAGTTTGGATGGTTGAGTGATGGAAAGAGATCAATCTGGTTGTCAATTGAAATATTCTTCATTATTCGAAAACAAAAAAGTTGAAACATGTTCATGTGTCACAAACCAAATTTGTTAGTCATGTCAGAGACAAGTGTTAGTGGGATCAAGGCTGATAAAATTATTTCAAGACTGCGCTTTGATAGATCGCACAGGGTGGAGGCAGGCAGTGGCTTTTCTTGTGGTATATGGGTTTGTGGAAGGAGGTAGTTCATATTCATGTGAACATAAATCATCACAAATGTATTCACATGTCCTTACAAACTGGAGACAGCCCCGTTTTGGTTCATTGCAACCAACAATGCCATTTCTTATAGCCTTGGCTTGCCCTTAAAGAATGGAACCACTTCATGCAATTAGCGTTAACGCAGTACATTTTAATCTTCTAACCATTTTGCATTTTGGTCGAATCTAGTGCCCAAGTCACTGTGCATGTCTACATAACTTGGCAAGGGTCTTGCTAATATGGTCGGTTGGTCCTGTAAGAGCTACCATGTCGGGTGTTTTTATTTTCAGGGTTTGTTCCGATGAATATATTTTTATTCCAGGTTTTATTGGATTCCTGAACTATGAGTCTTTCCATTAGGCAGTGATATGCAAGAAATTCTTCTTTTCCTAATCCTTATAACTGCCTTATGTCATGTTGCAGTCCTGCATGAAGGTAGCTTCAGACTTCGTCTCACCAGAAAATGTTGGTGAATGCTTTCGCTTGACAGCGGAGTTCCGTGGACTTCCTTCAAATCATTTTTCTAAGGAAGACAAATTAGAGGTAAAGGTTTTCCTTGGCCTCACTGTGGCAGGCACGACCACCATTATGCTTTTGCTTAATCGCTGCTCATGTTCTTGGTGGTTGCTTGATGCAGGTGAAGAAAATGTGCCTTCATGCTATGAAATGGGTGGTGGATGTTTTGTCCAAATCGAAGTAACCAGATTGATACTGAGTATGGGCAACACTTCCATTGTTACTAACTTGGGTTAGAAGTAATGAACCATTAGATTAAACAGTTATCCAATTTTTTAAGTTTTTTTTTTCTATATTTTTATCTGAAAGAGAACTATAGAAATCAGTACTTCACTGAAAAAGAGGTTGATATGTAAACCTTGAGAAGCAAGCAACTTTTTTATTGTGTCCAGGATCTTTTTTTCTGAAAACATATATAAAATATTCCTAAATTATTTACACTGCAATGCTCAGACAGGGAAGTAAAGAGTGATTATGATGGTTGAATATTGTGCATATGAATGGTGAAGTTCCAACTCTATTCCCCAATAACATCCACAAGGTCTAAAGTGGATGAACAAAAACCTCTTATTGTTAAAGAAGACAAGTATTATGTAATGGACGAAACGAATAAAGGACTCTATTTTAGAGAAAATGAATCTAATCAGTAGAGCTCTCTCTCTCTTTTGGTGTCTCATCTTCTACTGCAGCAGTAAAATTCCGTCTTTCATCGGCTGTAGCAGTAATAACAGGCATCCATACATCAGCAGTATCACTCAAGAGAGACTGCACCTGCGGATCTGCAGCTATAGCTGTTGATATCATCTCGTCCACATCATCTAACTTAGCAGACAATTTATCCAACTCTCTTGCTATTTCCAGCTAATTCCCACACATAAAACATCCACATCAACAAAACTCTGTAAGAAGAACCCTTAGGTGGGGGCAAAGGGAAAAAATTTGACCAAACTAAAAAGCTTCAATAGAAACTTAATCTACCTACCTCATCGAGATTGTTTGCGGACTTTGAAGGAACTTTTGTAACCTCTAACCCAAGTGCCTCAATTTTGGAGCGTAATTCAACTTCCTCCTGATTGGTAAGTAATTCCACCTAAAATAAAAAGTCGAGAGAGGAATTAGCATCTAGAGAAGCATTAAAGTTTCATACGCAGAAGCAACAACCTTTTTTGTCCAATCAATGTAGAATAGTGTTTCTTTCAGTTTTAATCGTTATACACAAGGCCACAAACCCCTTGATGAAGACGAAACTCCTCCTTACACCAGGAACAGCTAAAGCAAGCAGATAGAGAATGGGAAGACTATAGCTTATAAAATAACATCGATGTTGTTCATCCTTGAGGCCCTTTTGTTTTTCATTAATTGTTTGAAGTAGATTGTAAACATCATGTCTTTGTATCCATAACCAAGAAACTGTCATCCTAATCCAAAAGAGCCAATCACTCAAATGCCAGATCTCGCGCGTTTGGCATATATATATGGAAGAAGATGCTTGAGTGATTCTCCGGAAAAAAGCACAAAACATAACCCATTGTCAACTAATTCTACAGAAAACTACAACAAACACAAACCGCTTCCCCTATAGCAACTGAAAAGAAAATTTCGACCGATTATTGGTGGAAAATAGAATCGTAGAAACCAAAGCACGCTGGCTCCAAGTTTAGCAGCTCCTAATCGGAGACAAAGCCGGGATCATTAAGAAAACAATGAAAGACCAACTCAAAGCAGGCAATGCGTAGAATACGTAGGGATCAAGATAGAGCATGAGCGCACAACAATCGCGGACGCCTATATAATAACTTAAAACAAAATCGACAAGAAAAATCCCATAATCATTAAAAAAACTGAGATCTATTGACGTCCGAAATCAAGTAGATGATATTAAGACAAGGCAAAAACATAATAGAGGAATAAGAAATCAATTAAAAGCGAAACAAAAATGAGAGCTACCTGCTGGAGGAGATTAGAGAGAAGCTGAAACAATTGAGCGTCTGCTTTTTCTTCTTGCTCGGCCATATCTGGGTCGTTCTTTTCCTATGTTTTTATGTTTTTCCCAGTTAATTACTCTCCCCCGTAGAAAACTTTTCTTTTGTTTTAGAAAGGAAGCGTAGGCGACATGTGTTTCGTCTCCAAACTTTAGTTTATAGAAAATAACAAGTAATAAAGAGACGTGGTGGGTTTTTTTACTTTTTTTTTTTTTCTTTTGTAAAATTCTTTATAATAAAATCTAGAGAGTAAATTTTGTTTCATCCGTGCCTAAAATATTTTAGCTTTAGAGTCCTTCATGAATCCTGTTTTTCTTGGGCAGCTGGGCTTTTAGAAGCGTAGAGGATTTTGAGCGCTTCCAAATGGTTATTCGTAGTAGATTGTATCGGGATGAAATCACCCTCATGGCCTCATCCACTGGATTGGATTATCAGATATAAATTAGAGAATCTGATAAGAGTTGTGGACTCAACACTTGGTAAGATCAAAATCCAACATAGGTGAGACATTGATAGGATTGTAACAATCAATTCAGGATGGATGGATAGTTTATTACGACTCTTGTTAGACATAATAAATTTTAGTTATCCAGGCAAACCAAAATTAACCACTGTTCTAGCTTCCTATAATATCTATACCCAGATATTATAGAGGAAGACTTAAAAATCCAGTCATATTAATAATAGCATACCTCTCAAGGAGCCCACAAGATGGGACTGATTTATCAATCATGTGACCAGACCAAGAAGGCCATAACAAGAGGAAGGAAGTGTCTTTATAAGGACCAAAACACAGTTAATTATATTAATAATTATGAAAATGATTAAATTATCTTGACCCCATCAGGATTTCAGTATCGCAAAATTGCAAGTGGATGCTGACCAAAAAAGGTTAAGCAATACCCATAATCCAAGAGTTTTGAATACAATAATCATATGGCTATACGGAGGTGGCAAGCCTAACCATACTTTACTTTATTATGCAGGATGTGTGTTTACTTGCACCTAACAGTTTGCAACGAATAGGAGCATTATCTCATCTTTAGTACCTCTTTTCCTAATTTTCGCCTTTAGAAAGCAGAACGTGGACTAGGGAGTTCTGTTTCTGTTCAGAAAAAGACGTTTTTTCCTAGTTATATTCTAGCCTTAAATTAAAGAAACAGAGTAGGTAAGGGTGATGAGTGACTGAGGGAGAGAGCTAACATTAGAGGGGTGGTGCTGAGTTGGCACGTTTGGATTGGAGTGGCAGTCTTACTGTCAAAGAGTCTCAATACAAAGCAACAACTGTGGCTTTTGTGGAACACTGATTTTCTGCACTTTGTTCACTTGGTTAAGTTACTGAAGATTTTAGTCTCTCTACCTCTCCCTCTCTGTACTCCTCTTTTTGGTAGCTCCATACTGTGCGTATACTGTGACAAATTGCATGCAGGTTTGTGTTTACCTGTCATTATATATATGGGGAAGAACAGTTTTCACCCTCTCTATTCTTTGCTCTAATTTGGTGTCGTGACGGTTAAGTCTCCGAGTTGATCATGATCACGGCCATGCATGGTTGCTGAACCGGTTTTTGCTATATATATGTGATTTCTCTATCCCCCAACTGGTACGCTCTTGCTCTGTTGCTTCTTTTAGTCTTCTTTCTTCTGCTGGTGAATTTAGTTCCTTGAAGGGTCTACTTGGTCCACTAGGAAAATTAGCTTGGGAAGGTAAGACAAGGAGGAGCGATTATCTAATATTGGTGGTTTAAGCATTTAGCCTCCTAAAAACCAACAACTGCTTTATCTATGAATCTTGACTTTGTTAGTTGACTTGGAGTGAAGAAAGAGGGAGTTATGGGTTGACCTCTTGTTGTTTGTGTATTTTGCTGCTTCATTGGTTGTAAGCAAGGGGAAGGAAGACTACGCGGAATTATTGTTAAGCCACTCTCTTTTTGGCCTGCTCTGTACTTGTTTCCTTGTTCGGTGATGGAAACTAGCCAAAATGTTTTGCCCTTTTAGGTCGGTCAGTGGTAGTGGTTACTAAAGATGTCAAATAGGAGGGCGGGCGATCAGCCGCCGCCTCAGAGGCGGATTCTGCGGACTCAGACCGCGGGTAACCTTGGAGAGTCTTCACTGGATAGCGAGGTGGTTCCTTCCTCGCTGGTTGAGATTGCTCCAATTCTTCGTGTTGCTAACCAAGTAGAGGCCAGCAACCCCAGAGTGGCTCACCTCTGTAAGTTGCCGTTCTTAGTTCCTTCTTCTTCTACAGATAGATAGATAGATAGATAGATAGATATTTATCCTTGAATATTTGTCTAGTTGTAAGTATGAATTAAATATCTAGATGCCGGTGGGACAAATGAGTTCATATTTTTAAAACTTACTTGTTATTTCACTTTTATGCTCCATTGGGATTCAATTCTGACAAAGGATATAAAGCAACTATATTCCTCAGTCCTGATGTTCTTTGTTTGTAATCTTTATCAAAATTGGAAACTCTATGTTATGGATGCTCATGTGTGCACCTTCGAAAGATGCAGCACTGGCCTAATGAATGAATTAACCAGGTGAAGGTGCTGCGATTAGCAATCGAAAATGTTAAGAATGAAAAAATCGAGATATCGATTGAAGGTTTATGTTGATTTGGGAGTATATTGAGATTGATTGGTGGCACTGAAACAGAATTGTAAAGTCTGAAACTAAGTGATTTGAATCAGTTCCTGCAAAGTTTCACTTTCTTTTTTTTGTTATTGAGACAAGAGGGGGATTTCCTTGCTTACAACAGTCCAAACTTTTGCCTGTGGATTTTCTTACTGCAGCAAGAGTCAATGCCAGTGCTTTTAATGCTTTGGTGATAATAACTCGATATATGCAGTTTTGTGAAATGTGGTTTTCTAACATGTGATTATTGGTGCTGGGAATAGGTCGCTTCTATGCCTTTGAGAAAGCACACAGGCTAGATCCCACATCTAGTGGACGTGGTGTTCGCCAATTTAAAACTGCACTTCTACAACGCCTGGAGAGGGTAAGTTCTGTCTACTTCCACACATAGAGTCTGTCCATTGACTAACAACACTGTCGACCTAACCTTATAGGAAAAGGATTTGCAGAATGCAAGTTAAGAATGATGGTTTCGTTAGTTTGTGCTTAAGTAATCTCAAAATTAGAAGGCAATATATTTCCAAATTGGTATGGATGATTCACCTTTTTTTTCTTTTATATGGTCTTCTAGTTGCTGCAGTTTCCATGTGTCTTTCTTTTGGTTTTTCAGTTAAATTATTGTTGTCTTAAAACATATATGGTTTCTTGAAATTGTTATTTTCCTTTTGTAAGCTCTGCCTTCCTATCATCCTCATATCTTTCTTTATTTGGTTTGTGTTTATTTGCTCATGTTTATTTATAACTTCATGGAAATGCTGTGGGTGACTATTCATTTTTCACAGGAAAATATAACCACAATGCAAGGGAAAAAAGTGAGTGATGCTCGAGAAATGCAGAAATTTTATCTAGATTATTATCAAAAGTATATTCAAGCTTTGAGAAATGCTGCAGATAAAGCTGACCGGTATAAAATCTTTCAATTGTTAACAATTACTTCCCTGTTGGTGACTGTTTCCAAAATCTCAAATTTGAAGTTTTGATTTCAGAGCACAACTTACAAAAGCCTATCAAACTGCTGCTGTTCTATTTGAAGTTTTACAGGCTGTCAACCAGACAGAGGCTGTGAAATTAGATGATGAGGTTAGATTTTCGTTTCTGCCTATTGATGTGATAAAAATTGTACTTGTGTATAAGAATGTCCATTTCGGATAGCTCTCTCAGGCACGAATACTTGATGGTTCTTTCTTCTTTCTCATCATTCTGCATCATAGATTCTGGAAGCTCAGACTGAAGTGGAAGAAAAAACACGTATTTATGTACCTTACAACATTCTTCCTCTTGATCCTGAAAGTCAACATCAGACTATAATGAGATATCCTGAGGTCAATCCCTTTTTTCTTTGACAGTTTTTCATTTCTCTGCAATTTTGTTTTTGGTCAGTGCTTTAGTATTCTGCTGTCCTATTTTTGCATGTAGATTCAAGCTACTGTTTCTGCACTTCGAAACACCAGGGGTTTGCCATGGCCAAATGGCCACAAGAAGAGATTAAATGAAGATATACTCGACTGGCTTCAGGCTATGTTCGGTTTTCAGGTGCTTGATTTGGCTTGCTAAGGTTACTGGTACTTTTGTGATATTTACATGGCTACACTAACTTACTGATATGCAGAAAGACAACGTGGCGAATCAAAGGGAACACTTGATTCTGTTGCTTGCAAATGTTCACATAAGGCAATTTCCGCAGCCTGATCAACATCCCAAGGTTTGTATGCTTATCATTTTGCTTATTCTTAAAGCATATTTCCTTGTGGACTAAACTTCATCTCCTATCAATATTTGCACATTTCTCTTTTGTAGTTAGATGACCATGTTTTAACGCACGTGATGAAGAAGCTCTTCAAAAACTACAAAATTTGGTGCAAGTATTTGGGTCGTAAAAGTAGTCTCTGGTGAGTGTAACTTGCTATGACATCAATTTTCTGGTTATTATTGCGAGGATAAAATTTTTTGTTAAGATGCGCGTGCTTCATTTTTCCTTTTCAGCTTTTGAAACCCAAAAGGCTTGGGAACCTTACTTTTGCATTTATTTTTACTTGTTTTCATGTTTATATTTCAACTATTATGTTCTGTAGCTATTCACTTCTGTAATGGCAGGTTGCCGACTATTCAACAAGAAGTGCAGCAAAGAAAATTACTCTACATGGGGTTGTATCTTCTCATCTGGGGAGAGGCAGCAAACTTGAGATTCATGCCGGAGTGTCTTTGCTATATTTATCACCATGTACGTATTAACAATTAATTTTAAATATTTCTCTGCTGTATGTTAATCTTTTTCTGATTTTTAACTATTAAGTTTGAACTCGTAATCAAAACATAACAAAAATGATATTGCTTAGTGCAGCTTCCATATGAAGTTTACTATTGCTTTCATGTTCATACTTGCGTCAGCATACATAGTTGATCAAGCTAAGTGATACAATTGCCGAAATAGATAGAGCATGCTGATTTCTCTCCCCCAATATAGTGTTACATTCTCTTTTTCAATGTCATATCAGTTGGTTTTATTTTTGGTTTGAGAGGACAGAAAAAATTTTGGAAAAAAAATATCATAGTCTATTGCTCGGTAGCCAGTACTCTTAATTTGTACATGTTTTTTTGTTTATCAATGATGTAAGGAGGAGCCAATTGTTGATATGTGATGGAGAAACACTTTAGATGACTAATGATTGCATGGATTGAATTGAGAGTGAAAAGCCAGATCGGTGGCCAAAACTTTGGACTTTCTATTATAGATAAATGACTTTGAATATGTGCACATATTTAAAGATCCTTAGAGCTCTGTCAAAAGTGGTAAATGAGTAATTCATTTTGGAAGAGTTTCCTCTTCTCTTTTTTCTTTCTTTTGGATAGTTCAATGCATCAAAGCCAAGAAACAGCAAATGAATATTGTTTCTTTGTTTCCCTTTCTCTGTTTTTTGTTTGGATGTAAATAGGAAGTAAGAGGAAGATTCGAACTCAACACCATACCTTTCTCTTGGCCTCAAGGCTCAAGAGTGCCACTAAGCTACGAGCCTGTTGCTAGAATGCTAGTAAAGTTGATATGTCATCAGAGTGTGTCTGTCTCTCTTTCTCTCCTTTTCCCTTTATATATAGGATTTGGTTTGAGCAATGGTGCTTGAGGAAGATAGGAAATGAATAAATGAGAATTTATGGATATGGTAATATTATTAAAACATATTCTAAAAGAACGGGAGGTGTTCTCTTCAGTATCCTACCATCTCTGCAATAGCAAATGTGATTTTAAGGCTTGAGCATGCAATCAATGGACTAATCCATCATCTCGATGATCAGTTTTTAACGATCTTAACTCGATCAGAGAAAAACATATATCCTTTTGCTAAACATAGTAACTTTTATGCATATGCACTTTTATGCTTCATGTCACAGTTGTTCATTCATGTTTTAGTGTTCTAATAAAATTTGCTTCAAAATTGTTCATAGATGGCATTCGAGTTGTATGGAGTGTTGGCTGGGAGTGTCAGTCACATGACAGGGGAGCACATAAAGCCAGCCTATGGTGGCAAAGATGAGGCTTTCTTGAGGAAAGTTGTCAAACCTATATATGATACGATAGCAAAGGTTTGCTTCCATTTAATTTCAGCCTTTTGTAAACAAAAAAGACAAACAATGATCAACTTATTCTGATTGGTGGCATCCCATTAATGATCTTATAATCTCACAATTTACAATGAATTTTTGTTTCGCAGGAAGCTAAAAGGAACAAAGGAGGAAGGTCAAAACATTCTCAGTGGAGAAACTATGATGATTTGAATGAATACTTTTGGTAATGTACTTTAGTTTCTCAAAAAAATTCAAGTGGTTCACATTATAAGCTGTAATTTGCTGTTTTGGTGTGAAATTGTAGGTCAGTTGATTGTTTTCGCTTAGGTTGGCCCATGCGTGCTGATGCCGATTTCTTTTGCCTGCCCCTAGAGGAGCTTTGGCTAGACAAAGATGAGGTAAAATATAGTTTTTGGCTTACACTCTTTTTCGTAAGGATTTTTTTTTCCCCCATAAAATTCCAACTCTGAATGTTGACTGACTTGTAGAAATTGTAGACATGACCAGCACCTAAAAATATCTAACTAACTGCTCAATACTGACCCTTATTTTGTCCCATATTCTGTGAAGCCACCACTTCTGCTTTTCCATGAGGCTTTCCCGAGTTGGTCTTAAAATTGCCTGAAGTGTCAATTTGAAGTATTGTTTTAGAGTCTGAGGTGCATATTCATGTGTTACATTTTGGTTTGTGTTTTAGGTTCAGAATGGGTTTGACTCTCAGCCATGGTCAAGCCTGATCATGAATTCTGTGCCCATTTATACCACTATTCTTTTACTTGAATTTTTTTTGGTAAGTAGTGGAAACAAAATCTGTGATTCAGATGTTAAATAAACTAAAAGCTGAGAAATTCATTTAGTTAACCTCCGCATATGTGATCCTTTTGGAAAAAACACAAGTTCAAGAAGGTTATGATGGTTTAATGATTTGACAATAAGTTTCAGAAAGTTTGATTTACTCTGTTCTTTCTATGCTTTGAAGAGATTTTGTCCTTGTGGTTCATTTTTCCTGCCATCTGGATTCTATGGGGGAAAAGTGCAAATATTGGGAAAAAGAATACTGCAAATGGACAATAGTGAGGATTCCAAGTACAAAGATATGCATTATTGTTCATATACATGCATGCAGAGGACTGCATTTTTAGAGACTCTCTGATTATTCTCAGCCTTTATATTTCTACTTATTTGTATTCAGTGTCTTCCTCATTATCTCATAAATGCGTTAGCACACCTTGATTCTCTATCTGTTCTATTACAGTTTATTGAGATGCCATTACTGATGCTTTTAGTGCTATATCAATAACCAAAAAATTGTTTCACTTTCCTTCTCATAAACCTATTCAGTCTTGTTCGCATCTCCAATCTTGCGGAGACTGAATCTATTTTACTTTTCCTGAAAGAAATTAGGCTACCAATGTGGAAACATTATCAATATCATGTGGTAGTATTATTGTGGCTTAGAATCCTTCATATCTGATGGCGATTTTTTACCGTGTATGATATTCAGGAGAAGAAACCAGTAACTGGTGATCAATGGGTTGGAAAAGTTAATTTTGTTGAAATAAGAACATTTTGGCATCTTTTCAGAAGCTTTGATCGAATGTGGAGTTTTTACATCTTATCGTTGCAGGTAAATCTCTCTTGTTTAATGTGTATTGTTTTCGTTGCAAGTCTGTTTGATTTTCTGAGTTCTGTTTTCATGTGTTCTCAAATGAAGGCAATGATCATCATTGCTTGGAATGGATCTGGAAAATTGAGTTCCATATTTGACGGTGATGTTTTCAAGAAAGTTTTAAGCATCTTCATCACTTCTGCGATATTGAATTTTGTACAAGGTAAATGGAAAACGTTCATATTAAAGGTTCCATTTTGCTTCATAGCTTAGTCACAGTCTTCAGCTGTTATCATAAGTTCTTCCATAGATTATGGTGACTTTTCTCTCATGAAAAATTTGAGGTTTAAACAAGAAATGCTTCTGGTAAGAAAAAAATCCAGGATTGTTACTCTCTCAGTAGTTAAATTATCTGTAACCCTGAATAAAGGAGACCAAATGTTTTCGAAGCAAGGCAACATAAATGAACACTATAATATGCCTTACAATTTGACTTGTATGAAGTTATGAAATATGAAGGGAAACTGGATCATATTGTCCTGCTTAGAATTCAATGAATGCTTTCTTGAATGTTTAAAAAGATTGAAACCAGACTTACTGTTGCAATGACTTAGTTTAAAATAGGAAAAAGAGAGCGAGAGAGAAGGCTTTTACAATCTTTTGTCTTCAAGTTCCAGCCTTTTATATTCATAGTGGCTCGTATTTCCTACAAATCCAAGGATTCTTTTGTTTTGTAATTTGCTTTATTATGTCTATCAGATCAAGCATTATCATGAAAGTTCCAAAACCAAGCAGATTGAAGGATTAAGTAACAGAGACCCATGGCCTTCGAATGCATTTACTTTCTGTATAATGAACCAATGCATTTACCAGTAAGAATTTTTTTCTGCTTAGGCATTGCAATTTGACTGTGAGTTCTTGTATTTTGCAGCCATCATTGATGTGATACTGATGTGGAAGGCTAGAAAGATTATGCCAATGAATGTCAATCTTAGATATGTTTTGAAGGTTGTTTCAGCTGCTGCATGGGTCATAATTCTACCAGTTTCGTATGCATATAGTTGGAAAAATCCTCCTGGACTTGGACAGACAATTAAGAGATGGTTTGGAAACAGTGCAAGTTCGCCTTCTCTGTTAATTTTGTCCATCCTTATTTACTTGTCCCCAAACATTTTATCTGCAATATTGTTTCTGTTCCCATTCATTCGCCGGTTTCTTGAGCGATCAAATTATAAGGTTGTGATGCTACTAATGTGGTGGTCTCAGGTACAATGAAATGCCATTAAATTTCTATATAGAATATCACTTAAAATTTTAAGCAAAGTTACCGAACTTCCATTCTATCAGTTTTCTAACCTGCTTCACGTTTTCTACATCTTTCAGCCCCGGCTATTTCTTGGAAGGGGAATGCATGAGAGCGCCCTTTCTCTTTTCAAGTAAGAGTTAATATTTGAATTTGTTGGTGCTCATGCTTCTGAGAAGAGATATTTGCTTTTCTTGCTTGTAAGAATGTCAAGCTGCTTCTATTTCCAGGTATACCATGTTTTGGGTTCTCCTAATCGTTTCAAAGCTAGCATTAAGCTATTATGTGGAGGTATGTCTCTTTTACCTCCTCAAAACTAATGATCATTGTCTTTCCATCTACTATGAAAAAATGAGGTTCAATATCCAATTCACTGATGGATATGCTCTGTACTTATGCTAAAGAATATCCTTTTTAATGGAAATCAGTATTATAACTATAAGATTGTATATTGGGAGTTGTAATAACCCTTTCAAAGGGAAGTAATAGTAAAAGAAAAAAATGTTTGGATAAGAGGGTATAAAAGTTGAGCATTGGGGCATTCATGCATATCATTGGGTCTAGCCAGTTACAATATGAACTCCTGGGTGCATTTTTTGGATGAACTCTTAACTTGCAGATCAAGCCTCTTGTCGGTCCTACAAAAGCTATCATGAAGGTACATGTATCCAACTACCAGTGGCATGAGTTTTTCCCTCAAGGTAATGATGCAAATGAATTTCTACTTTCATTATTTGGATGAATGCTTTTCTGATGCCAAAATTTTCTTTGCAGCCAAGAATAACATTGGTGTCGTCATAGCATTGTGGACTCCTATTGTTATTGTATGTTTTTTTTTGTTTCACTGCAATGCCCTTAATTGATCTTTTATAATTGTTCTTATTTTCTGATTAACACAAACTGTTTCTTTGCAGGTGTATTTTATGGATACTCAAATCTGGTATGCTATCTTCTCCACGATATTTGGAGGTATATATGGAGCTTTCCGCCGGCTTGGAGAGGTTGGTAAAGCTTCTTTTATGTAATGAATTCTTGGTAGCTTCTGGATTTATTATTTGCAAGCCATATTTTGGATATTGATCCCCATTCTTTTCTTTCACTTACAGATTCGCACATTAGGAATGTTGAGGTCACGATTTCAATCATTACCAGGCGCTTTTAATGCCTGCTTGATTACTCCTGAAAAGAGTGAGCCAATCAAAAGAAAGGGTCTCAAAGCCACATTTTCTCAAAGATTTACTGAGGTCACTCTGAATCATGAGTCACTGAACCCCATTTTATCATATATTTCTGTTACCCTTCAGGTCATGAAAATCTTGTTTTCTCTTCTTCCATTTGGAGGATTGATGCAATATATGATTATTTCAGGTGCCATCAAATAAGGAAAGGGAGGAAGCAAGGTTTGCTCAAATGTGGAACAAAATAATCACTAGCTTCAGGGAGGAGGATTTGATTAGCAATAGGTATCATGGTAGAGCACTTGAATAGAGTTTCTTACATGTTTAAATCTCCCCTGAATTTGATATATCTCTTTCTGTATGATTCTGTTATTTGTCAAACCTGTAGAGAAATGAACTTGATGCTTGTCCCATATTGGGCTGATCGTGATCTAGACCTAATTCAATGGCCTCCCTTCTTACTGGCTAGCAAGGTCTGCTGCTTCTTCTCTTTTTTTTTTTCTACTTTGTTTTAGTAATCTGGTCTCAGAAATACATAAATGTGAATGATGTGTCTGCAGATCCCAATTGCAGTTGATATGGCAAAAGATAGCAATGGAAAGGACCGTGAACTGAAGAAAAGATTGACTGCAGATGACTATATGCAATGTGCAGTTCGTGAATGCTATGCTTCTTTTAAAAGTATAATTAATTTTTTGATTCTCGGCCAGCGAGAGAAAGTGTAAGTTTGATACCATATGAAATATCCTGTCACATTTGCAGGAATAGCTTAAGTTCACCAGAAATTATATTTTTTTATCATCTTGATGTTTGCTGCTATCAGGGTTATAAATGAGATTTTCTCCAAAGTTGATGAGTATATACAGAATGATTCTGTGATAAGTGAATTGAACATGAGTGCTCTTCCAACCCTCAACGAACAATTTGTAAAACTAGTTGAATACCTGGTATGTCTTCTTACTTGAATTTGTTCATAAATCTGTTCTGTGAATGTTGTTTAGTTGCTGACTTGAACCATTTGACTACTGCAGTCAGAAAACAAGGAAAGAGACAAGAATCAAGTTGTCATTCTCCTGCTTGACATGCTAGAGGTTGTGACCAGAGACATAATGGAAGATGAGATTACCAGGTGATTTATACGTATCAGATTATTTCGTCGAATCTAACCTACAAATCTATAACGTGCTTCCACTTGCATTCTCTTTGTACAGTTTGATGGATTCAAGCCATGGTGGATCTTATGGGAAACATGAGGGAATGACTCCACTGGATCAACTGAGTCAATTTTTCGGTGAACTAAGATTCCCAGTACCTGAGACGGAAGCATGGAAAGAGAAGGTAATTCCTTTTATGGTTATGAATGATTTGCGTATTGCTATTTGATCCAATAGAAAGAAATGAATATAATTGTACATTGGACTACCACACCTTCATAGCATTTAGAATTTGGACTGTTAGACCATTAGCTTTATAGGATATTCGACCTGACAACCATGAGAGTAAAAGCATATTTCTTATATACTGTTTTTTTGCCACTTGACCTTGTTTTCTCTCCTTTTCCAGCTTTATTATCCCTAAAGAGTGTCATGTTGATTACCAAGTTAATCCTTTTGACCCATTTTATGTTTCTACAGATCAGTAGGCTTCGTCTATTGCTCACAGTGAAGGAGTCTGCTATGGATGTTCCATCTAACTTGGAGGCTAGAAGGCGCATCTCCTTCTTCTCCAATTCATTGTTCATGAACATGCCTAGTGCACCCAAAGTTCGAAATATGCTTTCATTTTCGTAAGTTAACTTTAGCATTAACTTTTTTTACTCTTTATATGTTATGTCTTGTTTTGTTGCTTCTGGTCTATTCATATAAGGATCAAAACACATTACCCTCACTGTTTCCAGAGTTTCAATTTGATGTTCATAGCTTTCACTAGGCCTGACTATTCAACTGTAGAGTCAAGTTTTATCATTTTCATATGGTTGTTTGTAGAGTAAGAATATAGTTTTTTGAAGCAAAGATCTTATTTGCGTATGTGATGTGAATTTTTGTCTTTATAGTGTCCTTACACCTTACTTCGAAGAAGAGGTTCTCTTCTCTGTAAATCTCATTGAAAAGCCAAATGAAGATGGTGTATCCATCATCTTTTACTTGCAAAAAATCTTTCCAGGTGATGTTTCTCTCATTTCCTTTTTCAGCTGTTTGAGCTGATAGTTTATTGGTAAGTGGTTTATACTTGTTTTGTGATGTATATATGTATCGAAACAGACGAATGGACAAACTTTCTTGAGCGGGTTGGCTGTGGCAGTGAGGAAGAACTCCATGCAACAGATGAGCTTGAATCAGAACTTCGATTATGGGCATCTTACAGAGGTCAAACATTGACCAAAACTGGTAAAGTTATCTCCATCAATCTAAAACAATAGTCATAGACGTTATGAGCTATTATGGTACTATATTGATACTCCTTGCATCTATTTCATCTCTGCATTCAACAAAAAAGTACGTGGTATGATGTATTACCGACAAGCTTTAGAACTCCAGGCCTTCCTTGATATGGCAAATGATAAAGGTACATAGTGAAAAACCACATTATAAATGTTTAATTTCAGCTTAGGAAATCTATCTTCTAAATGGCTAAAATTTTTCCAGAACTGATGGAAGGCCACAAGGCTGCTGAATTAAATAGTGAAGAATCATCCTCGAAGAATAGGTCAACATGGCAACAATGTCAGGCAGTAGCTGATATGAAATTTACATATGTTGTGTCATGCCAGCAGTATGGCATCCATAAACGATCCGGAGATCCTCGTGCTACAGACATTTTGAGGCTAATGACAATGTATGACAACATTTTGTTTTTTTTCCTCATGATTTCTCATTGCCTTTTCAAGGTTTTGACTATACTGATTCTTTACTTTTGGCAATACAGATATCCATCACTCCGTGTGGCTTATATTGATGAGGTAGAAGAAACTAGTAAAGATAAATCGAAAAAGATGGTTGAGAAGGTCTATTATTCAGCTCTTGTGAAAGTTGCTCCTCCAACTAAACCTATTGACTCTTCTGAGCCAGTACAAAATCTAGACCAGGTAAAATTCACTGAACATTTTTGAGATTGCATGTCTTATGATATTTTTTACTTTCATTTTGTTAAATGAACAAAACTAATATTATCTTACTCGTGTAAATTTGTGTGTATACTTATATTTTGCATGCAGAATTCTTCACGTGTATTTGGGGTGAGTGGTCAATATTAAATGCACACTTTAAACAGTATATGAAATCCTTTTCGAGAAAAAGGGTTAAGATGTCTAATGCAGTGATAGAGATAGAAGTCTTACTGCATATGCTTCTCGAACATGATAAGTGGGGAGATGATAACCCTCCTTTTTTGGTCTTGATTATAAATTTTCTACAGCAGAAGCAGGAGATATATTCTTTCTAATGAATAGACTTCATTCTGCTTATTTTTACTAATTTTTATTCTAGTGTCTATGATTGTCAGAGACACTGAGGCAATACATTTTTCGTATGCCATTCTATGTTCAGACGTATTAGATGAAGGCCTGCGTCCATTCTAAATGAACATCTCTGGCATACTGGGAAAGAACCTATATACTTCAAATCTCACCTTGTTCACTTTGTGCACAGTTCATGTACTTGGAAAGGTTAATTCTATAGTTGACTCTTTAGCGAGTTGCAGCTTAAAGAAGATTAGTGCTTGGATTCCTTGATTTGGTTTTCTTTCAAAATTTTCCTTGGCCTTTTATTTTATCTCATATTTCCATCCATCCCCATGATTGCTGGCTGAAATCTCTATTGTAGAATTTCTAGTTAAATTATGTCCATCCAGGAAGAAGTGTATATGTAAGCAATGCATTTGCGGGGTATTTAGATGATTGCAGGGGGGTAATTACAGAGTAGTGGTGCCTTATGTGACCCAAGTACATAACTGAATAACCTCTTCCCTTCGCTCCCATGGTAGGAGCTCCACACCTTCGTTGGAGGGATGCCAGGTCAACTGACCTTTTTTCTCAAAAGGATACTGGTCCTTCCCTCTTTACCCATCATTGACATATTCTCAAGAAAGTTGTTTTCCTTCTCCTCCCACCACTCTTCCTACTGCCTTGCATCTAATATTCACAGGGTTTCAATTGGATAAAAAACAATTTATATGCTTTGTGATGCATGTTTTGAATTTCCATGTGCAGGTAATCTATCGGATAAAACTTCCTGGTCCGGCAATATTAGGTGAGGGAAAGCCTGAAAACCAGAACCATGCCATCATTTTCACTCGTGGAGAAGGCTTGCAGGCAATAGATATGAACCAGGTACTCAATTTTATTACCATCCTGATAACCTGATAAATTATGTTTAACCAATTCTCTTGGGAGAAACTTGATAAGTGAAATTGCACTCAATAGGACAACTATATGGAAGAAGCATTGAAAATGAGGAACTTGCTCCAAGAATTTCTAACAAAGCATGATGGTGTAAGATATCCCACGATTCTGGGGATGAGGGAGCATATATTTACTGGAAGGTACTTCAGTTAGTGTTGTTTCTCTGAAGCTACATTATACCAGTCGTAATTTTGGTATTATAATATTCAAACCATTTTCATTAACTGTTCTATCTTGGATGACCACTGCAGTGTTTCATCTCTTGCCTGGTTTATGTCGAACCAGGAGCATAGTTTTGTAACTATCGGACAGAGATTGTTGGCCACCCCTTTGAAGTAAGATTTTTACTTTCTGTTATAAAGGAAGTTCTTTATAATTTCTCTCCAAGATATTTACCAGAAACATTCTTAATTTCCAGCAGACTTGTTGCAGTCAGCACTCTCTTATGTGTATTTGTAGTGTTAGATTACATACCAAATTGACTATGTTCCTCTCTATTCAGAGTACGGTTTCACTATGGTCATCCAGATGTGTTTGATAGACTATTTCACCTGACCAGAGGGGGTATCAGCAAAGCTTCCAAAGGCATCAATCTAAGCGAAGACATATTTGCAGGCATTGTCTTGTTTCTTGATCAAAGAACAGTTGAAAGTACGTGTTTTTATTAATTTTTTGGAGTAATCATTTCCATGTTCATATTTTCTTTAGGTTTCAATTCCACATTACGTGAAGGAAATGTTACTCATCATGAATATATTCAAGTTGGTAAAGGGAGGGATGTGGGTCTTAATCAGATATCTATGTTTGAGGCAAAGATAGCCAATGGTAATGGTGAGCAGACGCTGAGTCGTGACGTATACAGGCTTGGCCATCGATTTGACTTCTTCCGCATGCTTTCGTGCTATTTCACTACTGTTGGGTTCTATTTCAGTACCTT
Source organism: Passiflora organensis (assembly GCA_019739055.1). NCBI lineage: Eukaryota > Viridiplantae > Streptophyta > Magnoliopsida > Malpighiales > Passifloraceae > Passiflora > Passiflora organensis. The sequence continues at coordinate 1,751,029 of JAEPBF010000187.1, read as the reverse complement.
GGTACGTATCAAATTTTACCTCAGTTCTAGTTTTATCAGACCGTGTTTCATGCTAATTCATCTTTTTCCGGTTCTTCTTCTGCAGCTGACTGTGCTCACAGTGTATGTCTTCCTCTATGGACGCCTTTATCTTGTACTTAGTGGGCTTGAGAAGAAGCTTAGTTCTGAGCGTGCCATTCGAGACAATAAGCCTCTTCAAGCAGCTCTTGCTTCTCAGTCATTTGTGCAGATTGGGTTTATGATGGCCTTGCCAATGATGATGGAAATTGGTCTGGAGAAGGGATTCCGTAATGCATTGAGTGATTTCATATTAATGCAATTACAACTGGCTTCTGTGTTCTTCACGTTTTCTCTTGGAACTAAGACCCACTACTACGGAAGAACACTGCTTCATGGTGGTGCACAATACAGAGGTACTGGTCGTGGTTTTGTGGTGTTTCATGCCAAGTTTGCTGAGAACTATCGGCTGTATTCTCGGAGTCATTTCGTCAAGGGCATCGAATTGTTGATTCTGCTTCTTGTGTACCATATACTGGGAAAAAGTTATAAAGGAGTAGCATATATTCTGATCACTGGATCTATGTGGTTCATGGTGGGCACATGGCTTTTCGCTCCTTTCCTTTTCAATCCATCAGGGTTTGAGTGGCAAAAGATTGTTGATGACTTTACGGATTGGAATAAGTGGATAAATAATCGTGGAGGGATTGGTGTGCCTCCAGAAAAGAGTTGGGAATCCTGGTGGGAGACGGAGCAGGAACATCTTCGTTATTCTGGAAAACGGGGCATCGCCGTGGAGATAGTGTTGGCATTGCGCTTTTTCATCTTCCAGTATGGCCTGGTGTATCATCTTAGCATCATTAATAACAACCAGAGCTTTTTGGTATGTACTTTATCCATACAGTTCCTTCAGCATTTTTTTCATATGTGTGATCTATTTTATAGAGTTAGTGCTTAGTTAAGTAACTTTTCTTTGCTGTGAGTTTGCAGGTTTATGGTGTTTCATGGATTGTGATTGTTGTTGTATTGGCATTAATGAAGGTGAGTGAGTTATTTTAGATTCTATTGCTTCTTCAACTTGGATAATGTTTTGAGTTGCATCTTCTATTGCCTGAATCTCAAAAGCTGATGCTTCCATCACATTTGGACATGAAAAAACTAAGAGTATTTGGTATCATGTGATCTCAAACATAGTTATCGATCCGATTTCTCGATTTTATCGAAAATAGGCTCAACGGAGCTGTTTGTGTAGACATTTTGACTAAATGATGAGCCATTTGGATTCATGTTCTCAAAATATGTGGATTGTTTGCAGCTTATGTCTGTTGGAAGGAGACAGCTGAGTGCAAATTTCCAGCTGCTGTTCAGACTCATAGAGGCACTCATATTCATAGCCTTTCTATCAGTATTCATAACTTTGCTTGCAGTCCCTCATATGACTGTAAAGGATGTCATAGTCTGCATCCTTGCGTTTTTGCCTACTGGATGGGGATTGCTACTGGTGAGTCAGTACATAAAGGCTCCTACTTACATTTCATTTCCATCTAGTAAGCCCAGTTTCAGTTTCAGTAATTTTCCTTTGATGACTGACTGACTGTATGTATCACAGATTGCACAAGCCTGCAAGCCTCTGATACAACGTGCCGGGTTCTGGGGATCGGTCCGGACACTTGCTCGTGGCTATGAAATAGTCATGGGCTTGCTTCTACTCACTCCTGTTGCATTCTTAGCTTGGTTTCCGTTTGTCTCGGAGTTCCAAACACGAATGCTTTTCAACCAAGCATTCAGCCGAGGCCTGCAGATTTCCCGTATTCTTGGCGGACCGAGGAAAGACCGATCTTCCGGACACAAAGAGTAATGTCGTACCGAAAGCTTACCCATCAATGTAGGTAAGATACATACATGTATACACTTTCATATTTCTCTCACCAGCTACTAAATCCTGGGAGAAAAAACCTGCAATATGTCAATGGTAGAAGATCTCTGCACAAGTAAATTTACATTTAGAAATGTACATGGTGTTTAGCGTTGGAATCCCATCGTTTTCCAGTCTGCATTTAACATTTAACATTTAACATTTAACAAAATATATTTTATTATTAATGATCTCATCATATAATATATATAAATCTAAAGTAATATGGGATTAGAATATTCACAATTAACCCCTGTAAACATTGATCTTCTATATCATATGATTATAAACAAATGGATAAATTTAATAAATTTTATTAATCAACTATGTCTTTTAAGTTCCCTTAACTCAAGGTACCGGGTTCGATTCGGGAAAACTGCGAGGTATGAAAAGTGCATTCTTGGTTGTGGTCCTACGCAAAGAGGTGAATGTTGTACCGTATCACTCATGGCTGCAGGTTAAATGTCTGAGAAATGAGTCGGGTGCTCGAGCCACGAAAGAGATTAGTCTGATTATCGAATGAGATACTCTTCATAAAAAAAAAAAACTATGTCTTTTGAATTATCTTATTTAACTTACACAATCAGAGTATTGCAATAACCCACATTTAACGATTGACAATTGCACCTTTTGGCCTAAGTCAAGTTCATTATCTTTTGTCCTTTGTAGGAATTATCAATGATTTCAGTTATTGTGTTTCGGACCAATTCAGAATTAGAATTTGCGGTTTAGGTTAATCCATGATTACATTAAATGAAAATTTATTATTAAAAAATTAATTTGATATTTATTTATTTTATTTTTAAAATAAATTTCAATTCGGATAAGTTTATGAGTTAAAAGCAAAAAAAAAAAAAGGTTAGCTCTTTAAATTAACAAGTGGGAGAAGCATATTCTTTGTCGTCCCACCAATCCACCACGATATTCCTTTGACTTTCCTTTGCGCACGCCCAGAGTCAACCCATGGCACAGTAGTACAATGGCTTCTATGCACTAGTGCAGGGTGGAATTTGATTTCCAGAAATAGGAAAAAGCTCGCAAAGCTTTGATGGGAAGGATCGCCGGCCAACCTGAAGCTTCAATTCTGCATTTCAGCCACCCCCACCTGCTACAACTCTCCAATTTCCAACCGCAGCAGACTCTTAGCTTGTCTTCATGCTCAGGATGCAATCTCAACGTCTCTGCAGGCTGGATTTACACCTGCAATATCTGCAAGTATTTCCTACATGTCTCGTGCTCACAAATGCCTCAACAGATCACTCACCCATGTGACCAGAACCATGTTCTTTCCCTCCTCCCAACTCCTATCTACCCTGAAGGCCTCTTCAGCTGCGATGCTTGTGGGGACGATGGTAATGGCTTTTCCTACCACTGTGGAACCTGTAACGTCGATCTTCACACCACATGCGCGACCATGCCATTGTGCATCAACCACCAATCTCACCGTCACCCACTCAACCTCACATTCTCTGTTCCCTATCCTAATAAGGGCTTCTGTTGTGACATATGCCGCGACTCCGGGTCCAAACAATGGCTCTACCGGTGCAACATCTGTGAGTTCGATGCTCATCTGCGCTGTGCCACAACTGAATCTAGTCCAACAACACCAGTCCGGCAAGTTCAGGTACAACACTTCCAAACCATGCCCTCGTCAAGTATTCCTCGGTATCAGGTCCTTGGAGCTTCAAATTTAGCCGTCCACAACCAGGTACGATCTAATTCGGTAAACCTTAATTCTCGGAATTTAACCCGGATAATGATGCAAGGACTATTGGGTGTTGACATTGGCCGTACTGGAATAGACCTTGGAGGAGGGTTAATGGGAGGTGGTGGGAATGGAACCGACGGTGGCGGCGGGTTAGGTGGAATTGGCTTTGATGGCGGTGCTGGAATTGACGTCAGTGGGGTGCTGCAAGGTGGAATTGACTTTGGTGGATTGGGATTTTCATGAAATTTTAAGATTTTTGCAAGCTTTTTTTCTACAATATTTCCTTTAATGACCAATCTCTATCAATAAATGTAATGCTTATTTGTGACAAATTCAAATAATACGAGCAAACTCAACAGGTCCACATGAATATATATATATATATATATGCATTATTGATCTTAATAGATATATTGATCAAAATCCAATAAAAGATTAAAAGAAATATCGATCAAAAATATTATGCCAATTTGAGGTTTGGGCTTTGGGCTACGGAGGCCTACATAATTGTACACGAACCAGATCCAGTTCGAGCCCAATGCAATGGGAACAGAATACTGATACGACATCGTTGCGCGATGCAGTACGGGAGTTGAATTGATTGAAATCTTTCTTTGGGTATGAGAGGAGACAAAATAATGGAAAGAATAAAACCAGAAATAATGGCCCCTGCAATTTAGGTTCACTCCTCTCCTCCTCCAGAAAACTTTTATCAACCCAGTCAGATATCTATCTCCCTTGACGACTAGCGCCATGGCTCCTTCCTACCTCGCTTCGTTTCTAATCATTAAATTGATTGAATCTCCATCAAGATCAGAGCTCAAGTGCCGTCAGCTGTGCTGAGCTAACCTAAGCTACGCCCAGCTGATTATCCATGTTTTATGCATTGGTTCGTCTCTCTCTCTCTCTCTCTCTCTCTCTCTCTCATGCTTTAGTCTCTTGAATACTGTTGTTCCCATGGGTATGGGTTCTCTCTTTGAAGTCTTGGGTACAACTCGGGTTCTATGTTATCATAAAGGTTCTCTTTTTTTTATTTGTTTGCTGGAACAGAAGAAAATATTTCACAACAGATAAAAAGAAATATCGAACTGTGCTTTGTTAACGGATCAAGAAAAGGGTTTCTGTCGGATTTTTTTTTTAATATTTTCGCAGGATTTGTCTTAATTACTTGAATCATCGATTGTGAAATGCTTCAAGGGTTATTTAGCTGCAGAGAAAATGAGGGCGGGTCTTAAGAAACTTGAAACTTTTAATTTCTGACCTTGGAATTAATAATTGGGGAGTTTCACCTTTGATCCAACCTTTATATGATCAGTCGTTTTATTTAGTATTTCTTTTTTTTCTCTCAGGATATATAACTGGCTGAAAGAGCAGGATTATGGCTTAATACTGCGCATTGAAGGCAGTACCTTTTTGTTTATCCAGGGAAGAGGGTTTCTAAACTAATTGAGATTGTGGTCATTGCTGTTGAAGAGTGATTACTTGCAGTGACATAAGGTATAATAACCACAGTTGAACAGCTTATGGATCTTGATTTGAATCAAGAACCCTTAGATGGTACCCAGGGTCCCATGTTTGGACTGGGATCTTTACTGGATGAACTAGAAACTACTGACATCCATATTGAAGAACGTATCAGACAGCTAGAAGCAGTCACTTTTAGGGCCAGACAGCGACAGAGATGGAGACAAAATAGAAATTCCCTTGAAACAGTTCATATCTCATCAGAGCCAACTACCTCTACTGTGCAAGTTGATACTCGAACACCCAGTGGAGAGGTTGCTAGAGAAGGAAGCCCTGAGACTTCAAAAGCAGATAAAAGGAACAGTGCTCATTTGATAGCTAAAGCACTTGGTGTGGATACAGATGCTAAGAAGACCAGAAGTGCTGTCGGAAGTTTTTTTGACTGTAACATATGCTTGGATATGGCAAGAGATCCTGTACTGACTCGTTGTGGTCATTTGTTTTGTTGGTCATGCTTTTATCAGTCGTATGTTTATTCAAATGTGAAGGAATGTCATGTCTGTATGGAAGAGGTTACGGAAACAAGCATTATTCCAATTTATGGTAATGGAAATGGCAGCAATAATCATAAGGTTAAGTCGGATTCTGGCTTGACGGTTCCTCCTAGGCCCCAGGCTCAAAGGATAGAAAGTGTGAGGCAGCAACTGATAAATCATGGAGTATTTTCCTCTCCAATGGAGGAAAGAATTCGACAATTTGGTAATATGCTTCTGGAAATGCGAGAGCGAGCTTCGTCACAAGATCATACTGCTGCTACACCCACAGCTGAAAGAACAAGTTCTTTGCCCAACTTAAGTGCTGCATCTCAGGTGTTGACTTCTATGGATATAGAGGGCAGCCGACACCAGCATCCCTTGCAAGTTTCAAGATTTTTGTTGCAAGGAACTGCTTCTTCTTTTTCTTCTCTCTCAACTGCTTTGAATTCCGCTATGGATTCTGCCGAGAGATTAGTTGAGGATCTCGAGGCATTTATTCATCAGTATCGTCTGAGACGCAGCCGTCAAAGATCTTCACAAGTTACTGATATCAATCCATTTTCAATGGCAGGCATTCAACCTGAAAGACAATTACCTGATGTCATTGCTAATGTTAATTCTGTATTGCCTCATTCAGCTACATCATCTAGGAGGGATGATTCTTCCTCACGTTTACACCTGGGAATCCCTAGTGATCTTAATCCTGTATTGTCTCATTTAGCTACCTCATCTAGGAGGAATGATTCTACCCCACGTATACGCCTTGGAATCCCTAGAGTGGATGCTGCAACGGCAAGCAATTCAACTTTGCCTATTTCTTCATCTTCTAGAAGGAGCAATGAACTTTCAAGGTTTTTCCAAAGGAATGATAGTTTAGAAATAAATTCTACTGTGCCGCACTCTTTTTCTCCTCGGAGAAGAACTGAACATCCTGGAGATGCAGATCTAGAAAGTGATTTTTTCCCTGAACCCAGAAGGAGAAGGTTGAGGTGATACAAAATCATAGCAAGGACAAGTTAGTATCACACCTCTTGTCTAGATACTGCAACTCATTTGCTCTCTTTAAGGCTTAAATGCCTTAATGGTTATAATTGCGTGTTTGCTAGTTCATCAATCGGGTGACAACTAGCAAATTTATCCATCTGGGATTCTGATAGACAGAATTATCTTCTTGGTTAGGCAGATAATTTGAATGTCTTGACGATTTGCAGTTTCAAACTTTGGATCCTCTTGGAAGAATCAGATAATTTGTGTGCACAGGATGCTTTTGCCTAGAGGGGAAGACGAGCCTTTTTAAACAGCAAGTGATTGCTCAATAGCTACGGTAGTTGACAGTTTGGTTTTTTCTTTTCCTTTTCTGTTTGCGACGTACCATTATAAACTGTTACCGGAATAGATTTCAGGTTTGCCTACATGTTCCATGTTCCATTTGTGAAACACTATTTTTTACTACGTTACATCCTTTACAACTGTTGTATTGTTTATTGTTTGATGCTTTTCATAAACTCTTGTGTTGAAGGGTGATCTATGCTTCATGTCTACCTAAGCAAGTGTAGTTGATGCAGAGCAAGAATACAGAGGTTGCTAGTTTCGATTGTGTAAAAAAACTTACGTCATTAGTATGAATCTGCATCATTAAACCTGTTCAATCACATCATCTTTGCACGAAGCATATCAAAATCATAAAGCTGAGTTATCCACAAATATAAAGTATCAACACCAAAGCTTTATTTATATTTCTCCAACTTTTAATATTCAAGAATATACCTCTTAGCCAGTAAGTGTACCATATCTGGAAAGTTTATGGTATGGAGAATCTTCTAGTACCTGCCCCCTTCCTTTTATACTCAATTCCCTTCAAGATATCCTAATCTTAGGTACCACTTAAAGGGTAAGAACAGAGGATACCCAAATGTGCGCAATGTTCGGTAGGTCCATATCACCAGCCACTTGAATTTCTCCTTAATGTGCGCAATATCAATCCTCTTGTGTATTAGTTTTTTTGCAGATTCAACAGTGCTCACAGCATAAATTCAAGAGCAATAGTTAGTCTACGACTACCCATCAAAGGCGATAAGATCATAACTGCAATACCCAAAAAGATGCAATCAAGCTCTACTTTGATCATTCGTTGTCCTCACCAAGAACATGATAAGCCTATCAAGAATTAATAGCATATATGCATGATGCATAGAAAAGTAAAATGAGATAAAATACTTACAATACGTCACATTTCAATGAACTCATATTTCAAAGGCGAGTCTAAATAGTCCTCCTCTATTGAGGACTAGGAGATTCTCAGTTTAATGATCTTAACCCTAAAGTGTTTAGAAATATAAATGACATAAAATATTCATAATGCTCAAAAAGTATTTTTTTATATATATTATCGATTTTATCTCACTTTATTTTTATTTTTTTAAACTCCTTTATTAGATATAGAATCCAAAATCTATTATATATTTATCGGAATTAAAATTGGAATGGAAAAATAAATAATTTAAAAATTATTAAAATAATTTTATAATAATAAAATTTAATTTGATTTGATATTAAATTAATATCTTTAATATTAAAATATAATTTTTTATTTTTGATATAAAAATCAACAATTTTATTTTAAATTTCAAGTGAAATAAACAAATCTGGAGATATCGTTGAGTCAAATACTCTTTAGTCACTATTGAATTTCTTAATCTAAATATCTTTCATCAGTTTTGTTTTTTTTTTTATTCAAAAGCTGAGGTTATAAACTCAGAAACCCGGACGGATGATAGCAACATCATTGTTATCAGAATGAAAACTACTCATAACAGGAGTAGGAGGAATATGATAAAAGACTGCATTTCTACCCACTGGACTACCCAGTTTTGCTAGTTTATCAGCAATGGTGTTCATCTCTCTAAAAACATGCTCGAGTATCACTCCTTTAAATCTTGCTAGTAGTTGTCGGCATCGCAAGATGATAGGATTCCATGGAAGTTTAGGATCATGTTTCTTGAGCTCTTCAATCACCTCCCAAGAATCACTTTCCAGGTGGATGTTAATAATCCCTGAAGATAGGGCCATTGCTAAACCCGTCTCTACAGCCAATGCCTCTGCTTCCCACGATAAGCAAGGCAGGATAGAATGAGAGAAACCCAGGATCCAGGCCGCCTCTGCATTGCGTAGGACTCCACCTAACTGTGAGCAGTTTAAATGTGAATTAAAACCACCATCACAATTTAGTTTGATCCATCCAGGTAAGGGTGGGATCCATCTGACCCAACGTGTGACCCTCTCTTTGTTGAACATCTGCATTGACTTTATTTTCTCTGTGGACACTGAATATTCAGTCGTTAACCTAAGAATTGTTGCGGAAGGATTTGGCCCCGGATCACACTTGCCTTCAAAAACCAATTCATTTCTCCATTTCCACAACAACCATAATGTTGTACCAAATATAACTGGCCATAAGACTCGCGTGGGCATCTGTAAATTTTGAGTCATCCATGTATTTAGATCTCCAGTAAAAAATTTGAGGATATCTCGGCTGGGATCAGTTGCTTCCAGATCTGACTGGAAAAAAGACAATCTCTCAACACGTGCAAGCTTGATTCTTGTGTTAATCGACAGTGAGGGCAACTATCTTCGTTGACAATTCTTCGACGGTGACATAGAGATTTAGTTGGTAATCGATCATGGACCACAAGCCAAAGGAATGATCTGATTCTCTCTGGTCCTGCCATCTCCAGATACTCTTCCAGGGAAAACCAGTAACAGTCTCTTTCCTAATCATTGTCCTTGCTGAGGCCATAGAAAAACACCCATTTGCCGTGAGTTGCCAACAGAACAAGTCCTTCCCTTCTGTTACAATAGGAGTTTGTAGTAGCTTAAGTATATCCAATATACAATCAGGTAGATAATTGCACAACAATTCCAAGTTCCAAGCCCCTACTTCTGTGACAAAGTTAACCACATGCAGATTTCTCAATTTCATTGGTATCTCAGCATTTGATAGGCTTAGTAATGACCCAACATCTGCAATCCAAGGATCCTCCCAGAAATGTATGCTCTGTCCATTTCTTAGGCACCAACACCCTCCTTTAAAAATAAGAGGCCACATTGTCTTAAGGGATCTCTACGTTGCTGAGCTAGAAAACTTATTTCTCTCTACTACATCCCCAAAGAAACTTGAGACCATTTATATTTATGTTTAAGGACTCGCACCCACAAGCTGTCTTGATTGGCTAAGAACCTCCAGCCTAATTTCATCAATAGAACCTTATTAGTTTCGGATGCTAAGAATAAACCTAGACCTCCTTGTGATTTTGGCAAACACACAATCTCCCATTTAATGAGGTGAAGTCGTCGTTTGTTAAAGCAAGACCCCCACAAAAAGCCCCTCACTAGCTGGTCAATCTCTTTCGTAATCGTAGACGGTAAGAGAATTGTCTGCATCAAGTAATTCGGGATAGACTAAAGGACTGATTTGGCTAGTGTAACAGAGTTTTAACCTTTTAACTAGATAGTCTACCCTTGATTTTCTCCACTAAAGATTCATAGTATCTCCTCAAAATCCTCCCATGTAGTAGCGGTGCCCCAAGATAGATTCCAAGATCTTTAGTTATCGAGAAACCAAGAGTATTACTGATCTCTTGTTGCACCGATGTCGTAGTGTTACTAGAGAAGAATATCTTTTTTTTCTGCTCACTTACTTTCTGACCTGAACATTCCCCAAAATCTCTCAAGATCTTTCGAATTAGATGGCCTTGGTTTTGGATAGCTGTAGCAAACAGGAAGATATCATCAGCAAAAAAAAGATGTGATAAATGTGGTCCATCCTTCCCCATTCTAATAGGACACCAAGTAGACTCTTCTACACTATTACATATCATGTGGGCAAGTCTCCATACAAAGCACAAAAAGGTAAGGGGAGAAAGGGTCTCCTTATCTTATTCCACGTGAGGGCTTGAACGAATTAGTAAGCTCTCCATTCCATAAGATCCTCATGGATACAGTTGAGACACAAAACATGATCCTTTCCCGCAATGGATCAGGAATACCAGCAAGTGTCAGGGTCTCATCAATGAAGTCCCATCTCAAGAGATCATAAGCTTTCTCAAGATCAAACTTAATGGCCATCCATCCCTCTTTCCCTTTCTTTTTCCTCATAGAGTGAATAATTTCCTGCATGATGACCACATTATCTGTAATCTATCTTCCTTTAACAAAGCTAGATTGAGTTTTTGATACCAGTGACCCCATAAACGGTTATAGTCGGTCTGCAATTAGTTTAGTAATTATTTTAAAAGAAACATTACACAGACTAATAGGTCGAAATTGAGCAAGATAGGTAGGACTTCGGATTTTTGGAATCAGAACAAGCAGAGTTTGATTTAATTCCGAGTTAAAATAGCCCTCTCTCCAAAATCTCCGTATTAGCTCGCACAAGGATTCCCCAACAATCGACCACTGTGATTGAAAGAAGAGAGCATGTAAGCCATCTACTCCCGGTGCTTTAAAACTTTCCATATTCTTGATAACATTATGGATATCCTCTCTCATTGGCTGAACAGTTAAGATATCAAAAAATTTATGCTCAATCTGTTTAAAACCATTTCGAGAATATCTTCTAGTGTAATCCAGATTTTCCCCTCTATAGAGATTCTCATAGAAGTTCACGGCCATAGTGCATAGATCTTCTTTATCTGATACCCACTCTCTTGCCGCATTCTGCAAAGACGTAATAATATTCCTACTTCTCCTTACCATCGTAGAAGTATGAAAAAATGTTGTGTTTCTGTCCCCATACATGATCCACTTTGACCTAGCTTTCTGAAACCAAAGCATCTCCTCCTGCAATAGGACATCCTCAAATTCCTTCGCACTTCCATATGTCTCTCGCGAAGTAGCTCCGAGTCTCTTCTACTCAAAATCTTTTCCACTCCTTCTAAGCGCTTCAAAAGTTTATTCTTTCTCTGAAAAATATTTCCAAAGACTTCCCTATTCCATTTCTGAACTGCTTCTGTAAATGTTGGATATTGTATTTCCCATTCTCCAATATTCGGCCAAGCGTTCTCCATGAACTTGGTGAAGCTTGGATGAGTGAGCCATGCAGCCTGAAACCTGAAGGGCTTTTGAGCTACAGTTCTTTCCATTCTGCCATTATAAGAAAGCAAAATAGGTCTATGGTCCGATTTAATTCTAGGTAGATGTGTGAGTAAACCCCTTGGAAACTTTCTGCGCCAGCTGTCATTGCACAATGCACGGTCAAGTCTCTCACTAAGGGATGCCCGAAACCACGTATACTTAGGACCCTCGAAGCCAATTTCAATAACCTCCATTTCCTCAACCACTCTTGAGAAGTCTTTGTTAATTGCAGAAGATCTTGATACTCCCCCTCTCTTCTCATCTAGGTTCAAGAGTGCATTAAAGTCCCCAATTACTAACCAAGGTTCATTGGATCCAGGTTTCAATTGTTTCAAAGCTTCCCACAAAAGTCGTCGCTTAGTAGGGATCGGGCTGCCATAGACTGCTGTGCACTCTCCGAAATCCTCTCCTGAGCTCCATTTGAAGTGTACAAACTAAGCTGAACTAGATATAACCTGAACAGTAGCCGTCCTTGAGTGCCAAATCACCCATATACCTCCAGAAAAACCTTGAGCATGTATACAGAATCGACCAACCATACCCAAGGCTTGAATAGCTTTCTCTGCAGCATCTCCACTTATCCTGGGTTCCAGGACTATACAGATACATGGTTTATTTCTACGAACTAAATCCTTCATTGTGACACTGAATTTCTTGCTTGCTGCCCTGCAGCAATTCCATGAAAGTATAGACATTAAAACAAAGAACACTAGGCTTTCCTAGGCATACCCAACGTCCCCATCATAGGCTCATCAAGCCTCTCATTCATCACATTAGGAGCAATCCTTATGACTGGAACAATCTCCATACCAACTGGGGGTGCATTCTCCTTCTCCAGCATAGGATATTGTAGCGCAGGTTCAATTCTGGATCTCTTTGAAGCAGACCCACCATCTTGAGGAGCTGAAGTTGTCTGTGTCAAAGCTTTCCTACCTGGAGGTGTGTTGCGAGACTTTTTTGTAGTAGTATGAGTCTTCATACTCTTACCCGTATAAGGTCCAGCTGCAAGGACTAAAGCCAGTTTATTCTCAATAGGTTGGTCCATAGGCAAGAGTGATTCGTTGATGGATGTTGAGGAATGGACTTTTGGGTCTTGTGAAACAATTTGCATATTATTCTGTTTCTCTGGCTGACCCAAAATAACTGCAGGCCCCTTCCCTTTATCATGCCCTGCAACAATCTTAGTAACCATTATTGGGCTCATATTATCTCTCTTCCCATCATCGTTAGTTTTCCCCTCTCCCTTACTAAGAGCCTCCTTTGAATTCGCCATATTTTCCACTATAGGGCCCGCTGATATCTTCTTCAAATCTTTGGCTTTATTCACAATTTCTTTCTCTGTGGATTTCCGAGTCACAACCTTATTTTTTATCCCCAAATCACGCGACTTAGATGAGGATGCCAAAACTGGCTTATTTCCATTATCATCATCGCTGATTTCACTCAATGCCGCAAATCTGGATCCTTGTGAATCCTTAATATTATTACTTTCCTTTTTTGAGTGCTCCACAGCAATGGCTGTGCCTTTTTCCGGTTTCCAACGTGGACGACTAGGGGCATGCATCCAAGGTCCATAAACCTCACCACACATTTGCACCGACGATGTAGCGTCTTCCATCGATTTCTTTGGCAAACCAATATTAGCTGATGCCATCATCACTGTCGCCTCCAGGTTTGCTGCATTAGAGCTAGATGCCTTGTCTTGAGGATTCAATTGAGTTTGTCTCCCAGTGACTGCACACATAGAGTGATTATGTCCAATCTTCCCGCAACCACAGCAAATCATGGGGAGAGTCTCATACTCAATCCGAAGCCATTCACCATCAATCCTCAATCGTGGTAGAAGAGGTTTGGAAATATCCAGCTCCACTGCTAGTCTTGCAAAACGTCCCCTTTGGGTTATCAAAGTGTTCATGTCAATTTTAACCAGCCTACCCACCAAGTTTCCGATCTTAACCAAGATTTTCTCATGGTAATACTCCAATGGTAGATCGGGGATCCTTACCCACGCGACCACACGGGTTTCTGCTGCAGAACTGGCCCTGAAACCGGGGAACCAATGCTGGACCGTTAAGTAGTGGCCTAAAACGATCCATGGTCCTCCGAATAAAATGTGGTTCATGTCTTCTTCATTCGAGAACTTGACAAGGTAGAAACCATTGTCCATATCTAGTATTTTTGGTTCAGCTACAACTTTCCATAGTGCTTTCAATCTAGAAGCCATAAGATTATATCCTATTGTTTTCCCAAGCAGTCACAACCACCGAGAACCTCCAGGATTCTGTCAATTGTGCATGGGCTTTTTTTGAGATTGAAATAAAGGGGCTCTTCTCATCTGTAGATACTGTAATATCATCATCATCAACTTCAGGGATGAAGAAAGTCTGCTGATTCCCCACCAAACTATCTTTGTATGATACCGCTGATTCCTTCATATCCACATCCGACGGACCTCCTCCTTCATCTGGCCGGAATTTGACCTTTCCTGTGGTAGCTTCCACATCTTCGGAGTTTTTGTTTTCCTTTGTTGAGAGCGTCATCTGTCTCGTTCTCCCTTTCATCAGTTATATATGATATTGTAATATATCTTCTCTTATAGAATCTATTTCTGTCATTAATTTAGAACTCTTATAACTAATAGTATTATCATTAATATAATTATGTAACATGATTATGATTTATAATAATTTTTAAAAATTTTAGAGGTAAACAATAATTAAATTCCCTTAGTTGTCCATTGTTTCGTTAACATTAACTATGGATAATTTCAGCTAATAATGAATCTTATATATATATATATGGATATTGATAAATAGAAAATTATTCTTAATTTTTTTTAAGTACTTAATAAAAGTGATTCTCGATAAAATCTAACTGATATCTAATTTAACAATAAATTTGACTTATCATATTTAACCTAGTTAAAAATTTATTTCCGTCTTGTGAGATTCTATTATTTGATTTTATTTAATATTAATTTTAAAAATATAAAATTTAATTTATACGGAAAATAAGTTTTTCTAGGCTTAGTTTTTGTCAGTAAAATTTATCTATCTTTATTTTTTTTTCAAAACTATTCTTATTATTTTCAAACAGTTTCCCAGTTTTTGAGTTTAGTTTATAAGGTTCAATTACATAAAAACTATTTATGTTAAGTTAAGAGAGTATAAAACAATAATTTTCATTATACTTCATGTTGAATTCAATGTGATTGTTGCTAATCAAATATTATAATTTTAAAAAACCATTCTAAGATATATATATATATTATTTATTTATTTATTTTAAACTCATATCTAATTCATAATATCTAACTTAATTAAACATAATATATATATGTCATATCTAAATGGAAAAATATTAAGAATGTGTACACATCATATCATGATAACCTCAATTGTCTAGGCATATGATAAATAATTGTGTCATTCTCTTTCTTCAACTATTTTAATAATTGTGTCATTTACATTTCTCATTTATAAATGAAATGAGATAAAATATTCATAATACTCAAAAAATATTTTTTTATATATTATCGATTTTATCTTACTTTATCTTTATCTTTTTAAACTCCTGCATTAGATATAGAATCCATAACCTAATAATCTTTGGGGCTATATGATTTATCGGAATTAAAATTAAAATCAAAAAATAAATAATTTAAAATTTATTAAAATATTTTAATAATAATAAATTTTAATTTGATTTGACATTAAATTGATATTTTTAATATTACATTTTTTTTTATTTTAATAAAAAATCACCAATTATATTTCAAATTTTGAGTGAAACAAACAAATTTGGAAGACAATAGGAGATATCGTTGATTCACATACTCTTTATTCACCAATGAATTTATTAATCTAAATATCATCATTAGTTATATATAATATTTTAATATACAGTCAGACCTCTTAATATCATGGACCATAAATGAGAAAATTATTAATTATTAAAGGTTATTAATTAACAGAGTTACCTCTTATAATTAATATATTATTAAATAATAAAGGATCATCATATGATTGATTTAAATTATAATATGACATTGAACTATTATTAAATAATATTATATTATCATAATGTGGATGCAAATCGATGCATTGTTTCTTATTGATAATGCATCTTCGCACATTTTGGACAGTCTCAAAATATCTAATATCGAAATCATTCTACTTCCGTCGAATAACACATTCAAAATCCTACAGATGGATGCTATGATAATTTCATTCTTTAAGTGTCAATGCCATCGCTACCAGCTACAAGCAGTGTTTGATATGGACGAACCGGATTCCACTAATATTTACATGGTTAACCAACTAATTGTCTTACTCTGAAGTAGAGCTACTTAGAAGGAGATCTCAGCAGTTTCGCAATCTGTGATTGCAAACTACTTCAAGCATATTGAGCTTTCCGCAACCAAATTGCGGAGGATAAAAAAATACAGGCCGAGGAAAATGCGATCAACTAAGATCGTAAAGTAGCAATTTAGGTACTTATCGTCAACCATCTGATGTTAATTGAGAATCTTTTGAATCCAATAGAGGAATCGCAAGAAGCGCATCAATAATTGATGGATGATGAGTTTATCGTTTTGGTGGCAGGTAGCAACCACAACACAAATGAAGTGGAAGAAGAGAGTGTCAGCCAAAATAACACAACTCGTAGTCTTTGCGATCAACTACATGCTATACACACGGTGGTATAGATGTTGGATGTTGATAAAGTGGACTTAAGAAGCTTGCTGAAAGTCTTAAGTTATCTACAGAATACACTGAAAATTTAAAAACTTTCTAGATATTGTTGGATACCTGGATGAACAAGAATATTGTAACCTTTCAAAATTAATAAATACTTAAATTTTATTAATTATTAAAAATTAAAAGAATACTAAATATAATAAAAAAACATCAGTGGATACAAAATTTATTAATTATTGAAAGATATTAATTTTTAGAGTATTAAATTTAAGATGTCTAATTGTATCTTCTCTTGTAGAATCTATTAATGTTATTAGTTTAGAGCTCTTCTAACTAGTAGTATTATCATTAATATAATTATGTAACATGATTATGATTTATAATAATTTTTTAATTAAAGAGGTAAATAATAATTAATTCCTTCACTAATGCTATTCATTGTAAACATTATGGATAATTCCAGATATTAATTAATCTTATATATATATATATATATTGATGAGTGAATTGTCATTTTTTTAGATAATTAGAAAATTATTCATAATTATTTTTAAATACTTAATAATAATGAATTTCGATAAAATCTGATAAAATCTAACTGTGATATCTAATTTAATAGTAAGTTTGATTTGTCATATTTAATCTAATTAAAAATTTAATCCTAGATAGATTTTATTATTTGATTAAATTTAATATTAATTAAAAAAATCTATGAATTAATCTGTACAGAATATAAAATTTTCTAGTTTAGTTTTTTTCATTTATAGTTAAATTTATTTATCTTTATTTTTTTTATTTTTTCAAAATTATTCTTATTATTTCAGGAATTTCCGAGTTTTTGAGTTTAATTTACAATAAAAATTATTTATATTATTTATATTAAGAAAGTATAAAACAATAATTTTGATTATATTTCATACTCAATGTGATTCTAGTTGATAATCAAATATTATAATTTGAAAAACCAATCTAATATTAAAAGTCGTAACTAATTAATAATATCTACCTTAACTAAACATAATGTATATGTCATATCTAAAGGAAAAAATATTAAGGATGTGTAAAAATCATATCATGCATGATAACATCAATTGTCACGATTCGACTGCCAGACTCCCTGTCCGGAAGTGTATGTGCACGTGATGGATCACAATTACAATATTGAGTTAGATTTTTAACCTCATGGCCTAAAAGATGCAACTTGTTACAATCACGATCCGGACCCTAGGCCTGGTGGACCTAGACATTTATATGCGCGTGATGAATCACAACTGCAACGTTGAATTGGATTTCTAATCACATGGTCCAAAAGATACAACTTGTTACAAATGATCCATTTACACATATAACTCAAGATCTCCCCAACTCCTTTTCTGATGTGGGATTGGGTAACTTGACCCCTACGCAGGTTGGATTTCACAATCTTTCCTAACCTAAACATAATTGACTTGGGCCCAACCGTGAAATCAACAAACAACATAGCACAAGCGTACTCAGAAGAGGGAGTGAGACCGACTCTGCTACCATTTGTCATGACCCTGCCCCCAGCCCATTAAGCCTGGACGTGTATGTGCACTTGATGGATCACAACTGCAATACTGAGTTGACTTTCTAACCACATGTCCCAAAAGATACAACTTGTTACAAATGATCTATTCACACATATAACCCAAGACCTTCCCCACCTATTTTCGATGTAAGATTGGATAACTTTACCCCTACGCAGGTTAGGTCTCAAATCAATTGGCTAGGCATATGGTATCTAATTGTGTCATTCTCTTTCTTCAATTATCTTATAAAATTGATCTTTGGATAGACTAACATCATATTACAATATTACAAGTGGATTTCATTATTTTATTGTCTAGGTTATCCTTCACAAAAACAATCTTGAATGATGATATATGAAATAAAATAATAATCAAGAAAATATTTAAGTCTGTTAGAATTTATTAAAAAAATATGAATGATGATATATTAATTAAATAATTTAAATATATAAAAAAATAAAATAAGATATGAATCAACATAAGCTTCAACTCAATACTAAAGAAAATAGTATTATATTATATATAATACTGTAAAAATAAACCAAAAGATATAGTTAAACAATAAAAAAAAATTATTTTATATATAGAGAATTTTTTAAACTTTGGATCAATTGCATTTCCTTAATAATATAACAAAGAAATTCATCATTTTATCGTATTATTTAATTTTAAAAAAAAGTATGGGTGTATTGGGAAATAGAGGCTGGAACGTTTTGGGAAATACTAGAGACAAATCAGTACAAAACTATTCAAACCACAACGATCCGGGTGAGGAAGGAAGAATCGGGATTCCAATTTTAACCGGAACCATACTAGCATCAATTTTTAAGAATAATTTTTGGAAAATAATATTCAAAATATTTTTCGTTATTCATTCTTCTGCTGTTGATAAATTAGAAGAGAGGATCGGATTCTTTCCTTGATGTATTTATGTACAGCCCTGTGCTTGGCTTGTGCGTTCATCTGCCGCTCTCGTCACTCACCTGGTGTTAATTATTCGCTTTTCAAACGAGAACATGATCTTCGTAGATGGTGTTCCTCTTCCTTCGAACTCCCCTCAGGTTAGGGAGAACCGTTTGTTAGCTTACTTGTGTTTTGATCTCTTATTGATATTCCTATTCTGGATGATGATATAATGCCTATTATTTTTACGGTCCGATCAGTTGGAATGATTCCCTTTATCACAATTTCTTTTTTTCCTTCGTTTGCTTTTTGTTCGAAGATTTTCTCCTTCAGCGAATAGCATTTTCTAGAATTACTCTTTTTTTTTCCCTGTTTTATGTTGTTTTTGTTTGGAGTATGGTATTTTGTTTTACCCTAGATTCTTGATACAGCCTTGGAAATTATGTATTCAATTAGGGGACTGATGCTTTGGTGGCTCTGATGGAACATCCCAACCTTGTCTCTTCTGCACATGCACTAAAGGATAACCAGGGAGTGAAGTTTTCTGCTCATGATGGTTCGCAAACTCGATGTAGTCCATGGGTTTATGTTTTCCAAAGAGAATTTGCTACCGTCGATCCTTCGCACGTCCAAGTATTCTTTTCTTTTAATGTTTACTTGTTAAACAGCTGGTAATTCCCACAAGCATTTGAAAGGATAGAGACCAGAGGGATTTCTCGGTTCCTGTGCTTTTTTTGGGCGATTAACATTCCGTGTCAATTCTATGCTTATTCTCATGTTTCATATCCATATCCATATCCTTTGTTGTATGATTAACATTCAGCTATGCTATTGTCTAGTTTTTTTACAAAACCTAAGTTGAGCAAGGACGAATGCTGGCAGCATTGTTGTGACACAGAGTTGATGAGATGGTTAACTGTGACCAGCTTTTCTAAATCATTTAGTTGCAGTTTCTTTATTAATTTGGACATTGGCCCAATACATTAGGGGAAAGAAAGAAAAAGAAAAAATGATGCAATGATTATATATTGTCCCTTCTCTTGATGATTTTACGTGGTTCTTTATTAATATTAAAATATCCTAAGCTGCTTTAATCATAGATATCCACATATTCTTCCAGCCGTTTACTTGCGGGAATGTATCCCTAGGCTTTATGAATGATTTTCTGTTTTTTCTTGCTCCTCTGATGGGGTATATCATAACAGTCTTTTACTGTTTTGTTATTATTTTTATTTGTTCTCTGTCTCATTTTTCTTTTCCCGTCTGTGAAGCTTGTTGGCACGGACGAAGCAACAACTTGTGTGGCTCTTATTATTCGTAATAGGAAGACTGGAATGTAAGAATCAATATGAGAATGATAGGGAAGTAAATGAAATATTTTGCCAAAATGATGATTTTGTTAAATTAATTTTTTAAGCTTGCCTTTCTGAACTCTTGAGTCTCAGGACATCTATTGCCCATTTGGATTCTCCGAAGATAGTTGATATTGGCATAGTGCAGATGTTGCCACTTCTTGTTGACCACAATTTGGAGGCTGACTTGGATGTATTGTTCTGTAGTTTCTCTTCTTGAAGTTTGTTTCTTTATAGGTTCTGTTGCTTAATGTCCAGAGCTATGCATGAACTGAGTTTGTTGTGAAATGTAGGTGCATGTACTTGGTGGCTTTGACGATATTTCAGACAGTCTGGTTGAAGAATCTTAATCTCATTATTGATATTCAAGAGTTTCATCTTCAAAGGCAGAATCAATAAAGTACATATATATTTATTTATCCTTGTTTGCAGCAAGCTGATGCCCCTTCTGTGCCTAAAAGCCGCATCAAATTGGATGGTTATTCTTTGCCTTTGTGCAAGAAATTAATTGCAATTCTGGGAAAGAGAAAAGAGAGATTTCATATCCAAACGTTCTTTGTTCTTCAGCATAACACCAAGAGGGATTCTCAAGGAAATCCCCGCCCATTTTTTACTGGTGTACTGGTGGGCTTCAACTTTCAGCTTTCTAATCCTTTTTACTGTCTATGTTGTCTTCACTGAGGATTTCTAGGAATACTAAGCGTAAAGAAATGATTAATTGATTTTATCTGATTAAGCACCATGTACCTGTCATTCTTTAATTATCAATTTGAATAGAAAAACTATCAAGTCTTTGATGGTGGGATATAATGGTATAGTTGTGTAAAATGAACTACAATTAAACGTTTCATCTCTTCAGTTTGAAACGCACACTGGACTCCTTGTGCCAGCCAGCTTTGATGAATCAACAAGATGCCCAGATGATATAGTCAGAAGAATTAGAGTGGTTGCATCCAATGAAGACTCCAATTGGGATGACAAGTTGCTGGAGACATATGATACTCGGACAAATCGTTTTGTGGTGGCTCCGTGCTCATGGTACCAAGTTGCTATCTCGCATTTGGCTTTTGTGTTATCTTTATAGTTATGCTTTTGTAGAGTAGCAGCCTGAATAGTGAATTATCATTAGTTCCATACTCTGATTGCTTTGCATTCTTTCATTTCCTAAAGATTCTCTCTCAGCATTATTCTGCCTATTTTCTCGTACCTGGTTTCTTAGTCCTGGTTATAAAATTGATATTTGTGCTTCTTTCTGTAATGTATGCAGGACTTTTTGGCAAGTTGACGTTGCCTTGATGCTGAGAGATTGTTCTGATGAAGAGATCTTACGTCAATGCTCTACTTCACCTCTTGCCGAGGCTCCAGATTTTGTGGATAATATGAGAAGGTATATAAGTTTTGAGCAAGCCATTCGATGCCCTTTTTGACTGCGGGACGTGATTGAATGAGCAATCTATCTGTTCTCTTGGACATTTTGCATGTTCACTCAACTATTATAATAATCGGATTGATGCCATTTGGTTCAGAAAAGGGCAAACACTATTTAACAGCTATTTGGAAAAACCTAAATGAAAACAAATAGAAAGTCAAAGAGGAATCCTTGCCTGACCAAGTGAAGTGGGTTGGTTGAAAAGGGAAACCGAAACTTTGAGCACACCAAATTTCTTGTTCCTAGAATGTTGGCATCAAGAGCCGGGTGCATGATTTATATCGAAATTTGATTGTCACGGACATGATGAACTTTGAACAATTCATGTTTCTTGTTGGAAGCAAGAAGGTATTACGAGCCAGTGCTTTCCGAGGTAGCAATTTCCTTTTATCAGGAAAAAAGTCATTGATTAATTAAATAGGTTATCTTGGATCCCATAAATCATTTATTAAGATATCTTGATAAGCATGCTGTTCATCGAGCTTTATCGAATGAAAGTTTCGTATTGTCTTGGTGTGCTCTTTTGTTCTAAAGAGGGATGAACTTCAAACTCAAGTCAAGGCTCGTAGGTTCGTTTGTTGGATAAACTTGAGCGTTTTCTATAAGAATTAATTAATGAAATGTCATTTTTTTCAGGCAATGGAACTATTTGATTAAACATCCAGACTGGCGAGATACTTTCCCTGTGAGGCAGCCACGCGTATTTGAGTGCCATGACGAGGGTACTTGGAGAAGGTGCTTAATATCTCATGATATTCCATTTGGTAGGAAGAATGAATCATGAGAAGAATTGGATTTTTTTTCCAAAAATGAATTGAATTAGGAATTGGTAATAATTAGTTAACGATTTCTGACTAGATTGGATTAGATGATAGAATGAACCATTTCCAGTTATATATTTTTTCACTGCTACAACTGAAATTATATTGAGGATATTCCATGAAAATGATATAAACCAAACAAAAATGCTTTGGTTTCCATATCTGCCTTGAATTAAAAAAAAGGCTTTAATATTTAAAAGTGAATATTGATAATTCTTTGATTTAAAACACTTGTAAAGTAGAAATATATTTTACCTCAATAGCGGTTGAGTGGTACGAATACATTTATCTTTAACTAACGGACTAGTTTGATCCTTGAAATTGAGTATAAAACATTCCTAAATACTCGGATTAGCTGTCCCAATTTATTGGATGCTTGCGAGGGAATTAGTTTGATTTTTTTTTTTATCAAATTAGCTGATTCTACTCAATTCACCCAAATCTTGTTGAAAACTTGCTTACTTTTATATAGGGCTATTTATCTTGGTAATCTAATGCACATCTTTTCCATAATTATCTTCACTTCTCCTTTAGCAAGGCCTCACATTTGCAAATTCTTCTCATCACCATGCTTAGTGTCTTTAAGTCAAAGTTTGGGACTGGTACATCATTCGCATAGGCAAACATGAACCTCTCGTAAATATATTTGGCATGTTTGAGATAATTGCAGAGGTCACTCAAGGTCAAGGGGAAGATTCGTAATTTCGAGGATCCTGCTCTTCCGTTTGCGGCAGAGATTCAATCTGAATGTAAAGACTTCCACTCTCTCTTCTTTCTCACAACTGAAATCGTTTTCAGTCACATTTTACACGATCTTTCTGAATTGGTACAACATTACTATGTTACTTTGTTATTAGGTTCCGTTGTGTCAACAATACTATCTTTTCTATATCATATTTCCAGATTTTATCATAGACACTCTATCCCTAAAATAGTATTTGTAATTATTTGAAACAGGACAATATTAGAATTTACTGATAATTTCTTATCTGATTCAATTCCAGAAAGCATTGCGACAACTCCATACAAAGAGAAGTCCTAACACCATTCCTGGAGCCTGAATAATCGCAGATAACACCAATCCCTGGATGCATCAGTGCTTTAAAGAATGAGAATGGTAAATTTCCACATAATCCTGAATGGTATTTGTCTAGAAAGAACTACTATATGGTACTGGTTAAAGTTGTATTTTTGGACAAATTCAAAGCTAGATCTGAGACCAATCCTGCAATAAGACTTTTACCCTGTCTCAAATTTTCAGACTCTGATAAAACATTTATCTAAAAACATATCATTGATCCATATCATAAAGCATAACATAGCGAGAAAAAAATCACATCTTTAGAAAGCTGAGAGCTAATCTAATAATCGATTTATGCAACTTTAGGTTCCTTTGGGTAAAACACAGTTAACAAATGTACCTTTTGGCACTACCACCTGTTAGCAATTGTTAAAAGGGTCAGTTCTCTATTCAAAGAAAACGAGCACACTACTGATCTAGACTCATGAAGCTGCCCAAGTTTGTCTCTAAATCTGTATTTGATCTAGCCATTGACATTAGTCCACCTCGGACCTTCCATTGAATGGAGTCCACCTGCCAGGATACTCCTCCAAGCACACAGCTTGGGAAAGTCACATTTTGTATTATATCTGAGTGTTAGCTTTCTGTTAAAAGACTAGTTTTGATGCCATGTGAAAGATAACAGTAGTACAAAAGGACAAAATTTGTGCATTGTGTCACGACCGAAACCCGTGACAATTGTCGCACAATGATCACTATTTGAATAATGCTACATTTTGTCAATATGTTCTCTTATCAACAAAGAATTGTCTCTGTCTATGACAATTCAGTTCTACGCCAATACCTGTGCCAGGGCAACCAAAGCGCAAAGCAGTTACAACATTTTGGGCGGAGTATGCAATTTCGCAAGTCCCTTCTACGCCACCACTTGGTTCCATCACTATCTGTCAATAGCATGGCCATAGTGTCGACCACCTTCATCTGTTTCGAGAGCAGACCGATTGTATTGGGCGTTAGCCAAGGGGATAAACTTGAGAATATCACCAAATCATTGTATCAGAAAATCACTAAATGTATAGGGCATTAGAAAAGGGAATCATTATAGGAAGTCCATATGAAATGTTATTGATCTCATCTGATATTCAAGTGTAATGATTTATGGCACAGACTAGTTACCAGTTTTCTGTCCGAGGAGAGTAGAATTTGCCTCTGCAAACTCAGCAGAGTAATAGAAAAAAACAACCAAGCTGGTCCACGCAATTGTCAGGACTGACTAATTTTTGAGGTTTGGATTTAACCTCAAGGAAGGCTTTAAATAGATGCTAGGTAAACATTTTGGCATATAAGTTCTGTATAATTGACTTTTGAACAATATAAGCCACAGCACAGTGTGCTCAGGTAGGATGCAAGTGAACAAAAACTATTGCAGTAACTGATATGCAGTACAGTATATTTTAAAGAATGATGCAATATGGATAGGTAAATACCACTTTCACCATCAGAAATATCTGCAAGCCTCGAAATTGCATCGATAAGAGCTTGTTCCTGATCCTACATTGCGAAAATAGACTGCTTCAATTTCCAAAATTGATGTATATGATAGAAAACACAAAGAACGAACAGAAAACAGAGAGCAGGTCATGCACAGTTTCCTGGCTAACCTTGAGTACTTTCTTTGCCCTCTCAATCTCCAGGGGGTCGGGATGGTTTGTACCCAATACTCTCTCCACCTGAATGATTATATGATCAACCAAACATCCCAAGACAAAAGCTTCAAACATTAAAAAGCGATATGCGGATCAACCTACTTACCTCATTTACTATAGTATCCGTATGAAGAATATGTATATCATTTGGTACCTTCTTTCCAATCCCATTTTGCAATGTCAACATATCTTTTCTGGATTGACCCTTTGTGATACCTCTACCTTTGACCATGCCTGGACCACCATCCCGACCAACAGACCTATTCATCCCTGGGCCGGATCCACCATAACTACCTCGATTAGTAACTCTGGGGTCCTCATCTAACCATTTTATGTCTTCCGGAGAGATCTGCCAAAGCAATGAGTCATAGAAGTTTCAAATACAAAAATAATCTACTTGAAAATAGGGTGGCTAGTACCAATTCAACCATCTACTTACAAGCAACTGGATGATAACTGCAAGGATTATTACTTACAGATTCAGCACCATCCCAGTAAAAGTTGCTGTCTTATTTGGCTTGGTGCCCAGGGTATTTTGACATCAAATTTAGTTATTTGTTCTAAGCTTTCTACACAATCAGGTCATAACTTCTCTCCATGTAAATATTATTATTACCTTAAACTATGTGGAAGTTCATTCCCAGAGCAAAGTTCCAAATAGAGATTAAGAAACGCATGAACTATATAATAGGTGGTTAAATAGCATAATTAGAAACTTCTGCCACACTAACCTCCAATTTGAATCTCTGTCACTCCACACACATCCCATAAAGAGAAAAACACCAAACAAACCCACTCATGATTGGACAAAAGAAGACCCACGAAAGAAACCTCTGCTAATATGATTTATACACACCTAATTTATCAAAACGGGGATTTCACATGGGACTAATATATAGGACAATGATCACTTTAGCACTTAGCAAAACTATGCATACCTCTGACAGGTTGACCCATTCCCATGTCTCATTTGCTGTCCCTATATCATAGACCAGAGCATGCAGTCCCTATAAACAGTTAAAATATTATCAGCAAATGACAACTTACAAATGGAATTTAGGAGCCATGAAAGAGGGAATGAGTAATTCATACGTCTTTGTGGTTATAGTCAGTTATCACAGCTTCATAAAAGTTATTGTCATCGGGCCACCGGGTCTTGACTCTCTTTCCAACCAAAGGATCGAAATTAGATCCCTCAGGAGCAACACCAGAGGACACTCGATTAGAAACTTGACCCCGGCCAGATGGGCCTGAGGATGGGTATGGAATGGACTTCATAGAAGAAGAACCGGTCAAACCCTACAAAAAAATATTAAAATCTTATTCAATTATGATAATAGTTAATTCACAATATTTTGCATCTCAATCCAATAATTCACAATCTGGCTTACAAATTTTTGCTTTTTTCCCTTGGATCCTGTAACAGGTCCTCGTTTAGCTGCTGAAGAAGATGGTTGGTGTGTTGCAGGAACTGTTTGTGGGTTAAAAGATGGAGATGGTCCACTGAATGAATGAGAAGGAACTGATGAAGTTATCTTCTGTTTCTTGCGAGATGCCGAGACACTAGGGCTAGGTACTGGATCATGAACAGCTTGAGCTGTTGCAACCATACTAGATTGACGCCCACCAGTCTGTCTCCACTCCCTAATGACATTATAAGAGTAAGTATCCATTAAAATGACTAAATAGACCAAAGCTTGCAAAAACAAGAAAAAGGGATTCTTGTAACAATATAAATTGTTTCATCGTTCTTTCACAGACCTTATCCTCCTAATGAGATCGTCGGAATTGACCTGGTTAAGAAGCTCTCTGTGCTCCTCATTAGATAACCTCAACTCTTTTCTAAGTTCTGTTATTAAACTCTCCTTCTCCTGAGGACCAAATATTTCATGCAGTGGTCATCTAAGAGCCTACGAGAAACTCTAAATAATTACATTTATCCAAAAAAAGGAATAAAGTACCCAGGTAATGGCATCAGCTTGAGCTTTAAATGCTCTAAGAACCGAACTGTATGCTTCTTGCTCAAGTTGATGAATTTGGGTCTCCATATCAGTCTCACCATACATGCGAGGGTATGGAAGAGAAGCTGGAATTGGTCTTCCATTCCCTGCCACATGGCCACCTCTAGAGATTCTGTTCTGATGTGAGGGGGGAAGATCGTCATCTGTTCCTGAAGTTAATCAGAAAGAAGAACGATATATTAAAACCCAGCCAACAACTCAATAAGCATTTATGATAACAAACAATAACTCATTACAAGTAATAGAATAATCATTCACTATTTTCAAGTGCAAATTCATGCAACGAAAATCTATTATGGTTGGAGATATCCTCACAGGATCAACCAATTTGCTAATGGTGTGCAGATATGTGTCTCCTTAAGAAGAAAGGAAATAGTGTTAACAATGTCTAACAAACAGGAAACACCAAGAGTGTGTGGAACCAAATAATTTGCTTCAGATGCCATACAACTTTATTCATGAAAGTATTTTCAACAGACAACATTTATCAAAAGAATGAGAAACATGAACTGTGGTAAGTGAGAAAAAAATCGCCACTCAAATATTACAAACTGGAAAATAAGAAGATATTCAATGAATAATCCACAAAAGCCAACCTTGTCATTAGAAAATTTTGAAAAAAAAAAAATCAGCCATTATCTCATTATCTTCATCAAGCATCGCTAGATGACATAGAAGGCTTGACTAGCAACACATTTCAAATATACCTTACTGATAAGTGGAAGTATGATGGTGGTAAGATATATAAGATTAATTTCAACGAGGTTTCTACACATTTTGTAATCCCTACCTACAGAATATGAATCACAATAACTGCAGAATAAATGAAATGCTTATGTGTTAATCTAAGGTAGCACCAATTCCACATTAAATGTTTTAGCTAGCACTCGTACAGAATAGTAAGAGCATAACAATCTCACAATCCAATATTTCTACAAAATTGAATAAAAATGATGTTTTTTTTTATGTTGAAGAACTATATCAACTTTCAATCAAAACAATGGAGGGAAAAGTCAAAGGGGAAATTATGGATAGACTAATCTGGTCGATGTACTTCTTGAGCTGCTAATACTGCAGAACTCTGTTCTTTAGATTTAAAAAATATGAGAAAAAATATTTATAAAGAAAAAAGGAGTACAAGAAATACTACAAATACAAGCACCAACTAACACTTAAATTATTAAGTACTTGAGACTCGGAATATACACCAAGAAGTTCAAATATATATATTTTAAAAAGATTGAATAACAATGAAAAGTTTAGAGCAGTATACGGATCTAACAGAAGTAAGAAACTTTTCAGTTCCAAAAGCACACACCACCCTTGAGTAACACGGATTAACGCTCAAAAAAAATCAATTGTTATTCCAGTAAGTACACAAATAAATCAAATCACGGCCAACACTCAGCGGCATTCATCACTTTACTACCAAAGGTCACACCAAACTCGATTCACAGCTCAAACGAAAACCCAAATGCACAAATCTTTGTAATTTCAAGACACCGTCCGAAAAGAGCAATGCCAACGAAAATTGATCATAAAACCTAATTCTCCAAGAATTCCCGAGATTACAACACAACATCATTGAGATCCACCAAGGAAAGCAAGCGACACGATAACAAGAGAAAATTGCAAATTGGATAAACTCACCACTGCTATCATAGGGTTCGTAGTCCATAGCCAGCTTGAATAGCGACAAATGTGATCAAATCAAGCACAGCCCTAAACCTTCAAAGCCGATTCGCTAAGTTGATGCAGAGAATCAAACCACAGAGCAGTAACAGCAGGCCACGCCGTCGTTTTTGTCTTTCTCAGGCTGGCAACTTGGCTGCTTCTTCTTTGCAGCTGGAAACAGCTCAGTGGTTGACTGCCAGACCCTCAGTTGTTTCCTCCTCCAACCTTTTTCCTCTTTTTCTCTGTCTTTTTTCCTAATTTTATTTTATTTTTTAAAAAGCAAATAATATAAAGCCGATGGCTGTAAGCATTATTAGTTGATGATATCTGAGTTCCTTAAATTAAACATATAATATCAGTTTTCTTCTTCTTTTATAATTAATTTTATTCTTTATTTATTTTTAAATCTTGATTGTTTTTTAACTAAAAACTGATATTCAGATACTCTGTTAGGATTAATAAAAAAAATAATGAAATTAATGTCTTCAGCCTGCCAGATCTACAATGGATTCTAAAATCATGTGTGGAGCTATACCTAAAAAATATCGTACACAAGATTCAAATCTTATGAAAGTAATGCAAAAATTTATTTTTATTTTTAGATTTTCTATCATTTTTTATCTTTTTTTAATTTTAATGGTTTTCCTAGAATTTAGAATTCCAAAAAACTCATTTATGTCCCAAACACATAATTTTTTAAAACTTCAATCAATATCTATAAATATAAATATTTTACTAATGAAATAAATTTTATTATTGTAATTAAATATTTAAGAAGCCTAAGTGTATTGTTTTGCTGCAACCCATACTGATTCCACATTATTATTTGACCATCTTTTTATTAGCCATGTTGTAATCAAATCATTTTGGATATGATTTGACATCGAAGATATAGTTTAATTATGTTATTATTTGTATGATATTATTGACTATATTTTAGTGTCTTTTATTCATAGATTATTACTGCTCACCCTTAGTCAATTGTTATTATAAGGACCTCAAAGCTCTCCGATAATTTAAACTTTACTGGAGAGCTATGGGGTCCTAAGGATTGACTAGCTAAGGGCATGGGTATTTGATGGAGTTAGGGTAGGTGTGGTCTGTCTGAAGTTGCAGAGAAGATGGATACTGAAACAGATAACCTGGAGAACTCTCTCCCCGTTCCGAGCGTGCAAGAGATTGCAAAGGAGGGCCTTCGCAGCATTCCAGACAGGTACATAAGACGTGAATTGAAGCTGGGCACCGCAGATCACTCGCTTCGGGTGCCGTTGATTGATATGGCCAAGCTGCTTGACCCTGGGTCTCGATTCCTAGAGCTTCAAAACCTTGATGCTGCATGTAAAAATTGGGGTATGTTTCAGGTAAACCGTGTTTAATTGAATTCCTTTATTTCGTTTTGTGAAGACACCATTGTTAGAGGGTACCTTTGGGCACCAGAATTTGGTAGTGAAGTTTCTGTTTTGGTCTTACTCGTTAAGTGGCATTTGGAGCTTAGATACTCTTTACATCATTCTGTGTGTTCCTTTTAACCCATCGTGTTGCTAGTGAGATTTGATAGGAAGATAGAACTATGTCAAGTAATATTTTCTGCATAATTTTTAGTAATTATTTGTGTTAGACCTCAATACGTAGTTAGACATATGAAGTAAAAAAATTGTTGTAATGGAATCTTGCAGTTAATAAACCATGGAGTGTCGGATGAATGTCTAAGAAACATGAAGAACCAAACTCAGGAGTTCTTTGACCTTCCACAATCAGAGAAAAAACGCTGGGCGCAGAAACCAGGGAGTCTTGATGGCTATGGCCAAGCATTTGTAACATCAGAAGAGCAGAAGCTTGATTGGAATGACATGATCTTCCTCAGGGCACTCCCCACTCAGAACAGAAAACTGGAGTTCTGGCCTGATAACCCTAAAAGTTTCAGGTATTTTTTTGTTATGCAAGTATTGTACAACTTGGTTGTGAAGTTAGTATTTAAAACTCTCTCCGATTCGGACGTAACTTCAGCAGCTCCCTCCAGGATGTAGATACACTCTCTTAACTATTCAGTATATGTGTAATAGGAAAGCAATGGAGACTTACAGTGAAGATATGAAGCAGGTTGCCGTCTCTATGACGAGGTTCATAACAATGGGCCTTGATCTCAAGGACGAAGAGTTCTCCAAGGCTTTTGAAGAAGGGCGGTATGAGATAAGGATGAACTGCTATCCACCTTGTCCTGAAGCCGATCGTGTTCTTGGGATGATTCCACATGCTGATATGTCTGGGATCACTCTTTTGGTTGAATGTGGCGACCAGCCGGGGTTACAGGTCTTAAAGGATGATCAGTGGGTCTTTGTTCAGCCGATCGATGGAGCCATTGTTACATTCATTGGTTATATAACAGAGGTAAATGTCATATTGCTGCTTTACATTAAAATGTCTGAAAATTTGCATACTTGATACGAACATATCAATAAGAATGGACGAATATTACCACTCAATCATATATTAGAAAGATTTTATGTAGATAACTTCATGACTTGTCATGCAGATTATGAGCAATGGCATATACAAAGCAGCGGATCATAGAGCTGTAGTAAGCGATTCAAAGGAAAGGCATTCAATAGTGACCTTCTGCTATCCCGACTCATCCATCAATATTGGCCCAGCCAAGGAACTAGTCCAGTCAGGAAGGCCACCTCTTTACATGACTATGACAATGGACGCGTATTTTGAGGCCTTTTACAATCGGAAACTTGAGATCTCATTCATCGATAGCCTAAAAGTTTGATATTACTCTCATGTTGAATAAAATGGCATTGGCAAAGTTATACAACATTGGAATTATACATATATATGTATAGTGCAAACGTTTATGGTATCCTATTATGAAGATGACTGACTAGTTGATGGAGGAAACAGGTTTTGGTTGTTACTTTTTGTGTTTAATGTTAATATAGTAAATAGATAATTTGCAATTTTTAAAAGGAGACATTCTCTAATTGTGTATTTAAGGAACTTGCATCAATACTGCTCCAAAGACCTGTTCTACTTCGGATTTCACATGCACAATCCCCTACCCGGACCACAATTCAAACCCATCAATTAGCTACTCGTTCCAGAAATCCCAAGAATCCGGTCAAATGATACAAGCACAGACGCGGGACAATTGAACAAAATTTAGTAGGGCAGTGATGAAATTAACAGAACAACGAAGCAAACACTTTTGTCTTTCTCAAGAATTGAGACAGGCAAGGAAGTATATACTTATACCAGAGAACATGTGCAAGTGTGCTACATCAAACATAAGTACACAGAACAGAACCACTCCATAAAAGACATTAAGTCCAGAAAATCATATATTTCTTCACTCTTCCGAATCTTTGACCCTTCAAAGAATCAACTATAGAGGAAATGTGCCATGGGGCTGCGTTAGTTACCTCCATATTGCTTCTCAGGCAATTTTGGTTAAAAACCAGCCCATCCAGCAGGTTGAGTAGGTGGCTGGCTCTCCACAATTTTCTGAGCGCCCAAGAGACGAGAATTGTTTCCTTCACCTTTGAGCCCCGAAGTGCTGGAAGAAGAAACAGCCATAAAGCTCTCTGATCCAAAACCCCACGAATCAAAATTAGAAGTTAATTCAGCAGCAGCCTGATTTTTTGGGTGGGCATTTATGGCCCTACCAGGCTGGGGAGTGTTTCCCTTCGAGGCTGTCTGCTGCCGTGGCTTGGGATCATCTGTAAAGGCCTGCCATGACTTCTGTTCTGTGCTTGGGGTACTCCATTCAATTTTTTCTTGCTATAACAAGAATAAATATTATCAATAACATGGATAGTAGGGATGCAATAATAATAGGTTGGCAAAAAGATCAACAACAACAATACCAGAGTTGCAGGAGAATTAATTCCCGGTGGTCTATTTGGTGATGGAGTTTTAGAAGCCAAAGCTTGCTTGAGCTCCTGTATTTCTTGTCTCTGAGA
The DNA here is from genome assembly GCA_019739055.1 of Passiflora organensis. NCBI lineage: Eukaryota > Viridiplantae > Streptophyta > Magnoliopsida > Malpighiales > Passifloraceae > Passiflora > Passiflora organensis. The sequence goes on along the minus strand of JAEPBF010000187.1, from coordinate 1,718,138 downwards.
TCGGCAAATGGCAGACAGCTTTTCAAATTTGAAAGCTATTTCAGACTTCTCTGTATTCGCCTGCTTCAGCTGCTCTTTTAGCCTCTCTGTTTCCGTCATTAATACCTCTTCATTGCTTGATCTGTCATAACTAGCTCCGCTGTTGCGTTTATTGCTATCAAATTCAGCAACGAAAGTATTAAAACTCTCATCTTTAAATAAGGATGTGGACTCAATTCTTGATGCTTTTGGCCTCTCTGCTCCATTACCGGTATCTTTCTGGAAGAAAGATATTTCAAAATCTTTTGAAGCTCCTTCTCGCACAGGTGATTTATCACACACATTTCTATGTGTGGCAAGGGTTTGCACATTTTCTTTCGCAGGGCTTGTGTTTTTGGGTAAAGTAGGATTCTCTGATCGATTCCCATCCCGCCTTGATGTGCTATAGGTGGGTTCTTCATCAAATTTAGGTCTACTCTTTTCTTCAACAGTAAGAGAGTCCTTGGCATGTTGAGTGGACCAGAAAGCACCAAGCTGTCCCCCACCCCCAGGTTTAACAGATGAAGGTGAAGGTGTCGTACCTTTTTGAGGCACTGGAGGCGATCTATTTGGAGGTTTGGAGACACCTATGAAATGTCCACGAGTCAACAAAAAAAAAATGATCAATTCAGTGTCAAGTGAACTTAAACAACAAGCAATGTGGGATTTAACATTTAACTTGCCTTGGCGAGATTTTAGTTCAGTACAAAAAAATTCTATATAAAATAACAATTCTCTAACTGTTAGCAGAAGCAAAGTACGAGATAAAAATTGATAATATGGCTTTTAACACAGATGACTACATATTCATAGCACAAATGATTTAGGAGAAAAGACTTTGGACAAGTAGAGGCCCAAATTATCAGTGGAATGTTCGCTTACCATCATAAGACCCAGTAGACTGCATGTCGGGAAGCTGATCAGGTAATGACTTCTGCATATCAGCTGGTAACTGCTCATTTACACGAAACCATACCTGCAACCATGGGAAATATCCCAGCATCAGTGAACAGAATGTTAGCTCCTCTGCACCTCTCATTCTCATTTATACAAATGATCTAAAACTAACCTAAGTTCATGGAGATGAATTGCCAATCAAGCAAAGCGCTTGCCTGCGTGATGTCTGGTCTATCATCTGGGGAGGCTTGAAGCAAGTCTCTGATTAAGTCTGTCACAGTGGAGCTGTATTTTGGGTACTCTGGAATGCGATAGTTCCCATTCAATACTTGCAGCTTTGATTCTCCATCGAATGCATTTTTGAAATAGCATATGCGAAAAAGTAGACACCCAAGTGCCTTCAACATGAAACGGCAGTATAAGTTTAAGGTAAAGGATAAGTTTCAGATATTTTTGATCGGCAGATACCGCTATCCACTTACCCAAATGTCTACCTTCTCACTAATAACATCTCTTCGGAACAAATCCCACATCTGAACCAGGAAAAGGAGAACATATAGAAATTAACAACATAACCACAATGTGTAAGAAATTCTTAATTTTAAATATGTTCCTTTAATAAACCTCTGGGGCTCTATAGGCAGGCGTTGTATGCTTCCGAATGTTATCTTCTTCAATACCCATCTCTTCGGGCTTCTCGAAGCGCTTGTGATTGGTAGATGAGCTCCCAAAATCACACAGCTTCCATAAGCTGTCAGGCCCTAGTAGAAGATTCTCAGCTTTCAAGTCTCTGAAGATTGCAACGAAGCCAGAACAGGTCATAAAAAAATTCCTTTATCATGTGAAGGCAGAACCAAACCTTTTCTATCAAATTTGGTGGTTCAAAAAGGAGAATGAGGAACTAAATGTCTATTCAACTAATTAGCAAGCAAGAATTGTGATGTTATCTTTAAAATGTGTCAACAATTACTAGCCTGGGTTTACTGCCTGCAGGTAATACACTTGCAATAAAGCCAAAGATCACATTACACTAACTAGAGCATCATTAGAAGATACACAGTCAACAATGCAAATGCAAGAAATAAGAACACAGAGATGGATCCCCACTGGCAAAGCAATGGAGGACATACTGTCTTTACCTGTGCGCAATTGGTGGAGACTGACAGTGCATGGCAAAAACAGCATTGCAAACATCTCTGAATATGGACAGTGCCTGTTTCTCCTCAAAATATCCTGCCCCCCTGCTCTCCAGTACGTTAACCAATGATTTGTCACAAAACTCCATAACAAGAAGTGCTTCTTTTGTCCTTCCCATGTCTAATATAGCATGGGCCAAAAGCGTCACAACATTAGGATGTCCCTTGAGTAATTTCATCACATTGATCTCTTTCATCGCCAGTTCTAATGAATCTTCATCATTACATATCATATGTTTCAAAGCATATTGCTTTGTTGCATGCACAGCATCACGAGCCAAATAAACACAAGAAAACCCCCCCTCAGCAATGGCATTTCGCACATGAATCTTCAAATTTCCCACATCAACATAGCGACCCTCGAGACCCACAGTTTCTTTTTGTGCGAAGTGCTTGAATCTCCACATGGTTAATACACCCGAAAACGGGGACAATAAAGCCCTGCACCTATGCACACAAATAGTATATTTAGAATTAAACTCTCAAATTCATTGAGTATATTTTCGTTCATTCCTAGCAACAACAAGCTAACTTCATGGTTGTTATCGGTGATCATCAACTATACGAGAGTTTGGATAGAATACGATCTTAATAATCTATATCCTTCACTTGGATTAACAATGCCATTAAGAACCATACGTGATCAAGTATGAACCTCCAACTGTATAGTCACTTGACTTGTACCGGATCGATCTAATCCCAATCAGTTTATTTTTAATTTCGTTCAGGAAAAAAATTAACCAAAGAAACAAACCCAAAGGCATACATTGGATCTGAATAAATCGTGTGGTCATTCTAATCTCAAAGTCACCGACTCCCACATCTCTAAAATCTGATTTGGTAGAATAGCTTTCGGTAGGCATCGCCAATGCAGATTAGAAAGATGCAAAATAACTAATATGCCAGTTTGCCGCAAAATCACTTTCCCATACGGCAATTCCGAAACTCCATCATAGATCTCTCGTCTAATCTAGATCTGTAATCCACTTCTAACGAAAGGCCGTAGATCCAACTCTACTAATAAAAGATCCAAAGCTCCTGTAGCACTAACAGCAACCGAAAAGACGAGGAAATCAAATAAAAAAGTAAAAGAGACCCAGAAACAATGTTACCTGATTGAATTGGATTAGGAGATGTGAAGTAAAAAGGAATCTAAACTCACTCCGCTGAAGCTATAGAACCAAGATCTGAGTGTTTTATTAATTTCCTGTCGTCGTGTTTGATAAGAACAAGAGCTACAAGCAATGTGAGAAACTAACAAAAAGAGAAAAAACTTAGTCCCTTCTTCTACGACTACTTTTACTTTTTTGCTCTTTTGGCGTTGAGGAGGGAAGAGAGGAAAGCGGCAAATGAGAAGAAGGGTAGGCTCGGGAAATGGGGAAGCGGAGGAATACGCGGTTATGAAGGAGGGCGGTCGTGCGGTGACAAGTAAATTTTGGTGGGTTGGGGGGAGGGGAAGGCGACAGGAAGACGCAATTTGCCTTGGTTTGGGTGGAGGTGGGGGAATGGGAATTTTACACCTTTAAATCAATCATGTATGTGTTTTTGGTTTCACTTTACTGGATTTTGGGTAACACGTCATTACGTCAACGTGACTTGGCCGCTACCCTTTGTTGATATCTTACCTTGTTGTTTCCAATTAATCATCGCACGGTGTTTCTTTTCTTTTCTTTTTTTCTGTATTTTTTATTACGGAAAGAATCATTTTGCGGAAGAAAATAACGGACTATCAAATTATTATTAGCAGAAGTAAGTTATATTAAAATAATTTAATATGATGATATAATTAGATGCAATAAGTTTCTCTTAAGTAATCAATCACTCACTATATCTATATCTGGCATTCAAGTGGATTGTAATCTTCTTTAATATTATAAATTATCCAATATATAAAGGCAAACATTACAATTATAATTTCTTAAAGAAATAAATTCATTGTAATATTTTAAAAATATTATAATATTTTATATGATCTATATGTCAACTCTTTTATTTTCGTAATATTTTTTTCTTTATATTTAACTTATTTGATGATTCTGTGTAATTATATATGTGAGTAGCATAGCATGTGAGATTAATAATTAAAATTAAGGATGTAAGTAGCCATTTCAGTTTTTGTTTATAATTTTATTGATAATTTTTTTGACTGATAATTATTTAATGACTTTTTTAAAGGATTTTTTCAGTATTACTGTTCTTGTTTGTTAAACATTCTTGCAAGTACATATATTCACAAATAATATAAGTACTCACTCATAAGAAATTGATTAGAATCACAGATTTTAATTTTTTTCTATAGTAAAATAGTCAGAGTTTTGCAAACAATATTAGAACAATGATAAAATAACTGAATAGAAGTCTTATAGATGTTAAGACCTAGAGATGTAATATTCTTTTGCTTAGATCTATTCGGATCTTTTCATGTACCTTTACTTTTTTAGGTAACTACAAATGTGGTTCCAAGAGAATTACTAGAACTATTATTCTCAGTAAATTCAATTCAATTACACTCCTATGCATGAATTAAAGCAAATGATGAATTAATACCTAATTATTTTGCTTCTAAAAAATAAGGTATATTTCTATCTTTATTATCTCTAATGGTTTAATCCTTCAGTTTTCACCCAATTGGTAATGCGATACCCTTTTATTAGATTTGATTGCTAACAAGGTGATCAATCTTATTATCTTTTTGTTAAAATTAAAATATAATGGCTACCATTAAAAGAATTGAAAAAGAAAGAAATTAATCACATAAAAGTCAAATCACACTTCAAAATAAGGATATTTAAGTCAATATGGTATAAAAGCAAATAAAAAAATCTTCATATCTACCTCACGGAAGTGTTACAAATCTGATGCACAGAATTTTGGGATAATATTTCTCTATATAATACGTTTCTAAACTAGTTTTTACACCTAAGATTTATTACAAATCTACGAACATAACCTGTTTATTTATATCAAATTAATACAACCAGTCTCTTACTAATACATGACTGGTCGTCCTTGGAATTTGGGTCAAACCATCACTCTATATCATCTATCTGATTGGTCAGAACTATCATTCATTCGACCAATTTACAAAATTCCTTGGTTATCAATCTTTTCATAGCATGACCAATCTTCGTGCCCGACTGGTTTGCTATAAGCTTTGGTCATATTGTCTTGCCTTGGAATGATCAATCCTCGATCTATTTATTTGTCTCCAACTTTGAACTCACCCAGTCTGACCATGGGTTTGGTTATTCCTTCCGGCTATCGATCTTCCAATTACTCAACCAATCAACTACTGACTCTAAGGGATTCGTGAAATCTCTTAACCAATCGATCGATACTTTTATCACAATCAATCTCCAATACGACTACTACTTTATTTAATTAATTTTCTAATAAAATCTTAAAAAATATCACAACAATCAAATTCAAATAAAATAGAATGAGTATAATTCCGTAAATTATTACTTAAATACAACAGACTCCTAACTAAATATTGCTAAAATTACATAAATAACTCTGCTTTTTACAGAGATATCACGCCCCCAAACGTAATTCATTGATAGTCCTTTTAGTGAGGGTCAGGGTCACTCTATAGTACCTTTATATGGTAATTCTTTTGGTTGATTGCTCATCTCCCATCTCCCATCTAAGATTAATTCATTACTGTTACAATACTTCCATATATTTTACCCTTTCATCCTGCTCATTTTTCATAAGCACACTTAGGAACTTAGCATTTTTTTTTTACATTCATGCACTAATTTATCATATCAATAATATAGTATATCAAGAGAGGCTTGCAAGTTTTATTAATATTTGTTTTGATCTTTCTTTCTTTTTTATATCCTTATTTTCTTTTTTTAATATATTATTTTATTTCACAGGCTTAACTCAACAACAGCTCATAATATATATAGCAGTTCAATCACATTTTTATTCATTTATTTACCTTAATATTACAGTTAAAATGTGATGTTTTATTGTTCTAAATACTATTTTTAGATTTATGGCCTAAGTAGTGCTATTCAGACAACATCCTTTTAATTTTAAAATTTCAACTTTTAGTATAATTTAGAATATAATTATAGATATAAATTATAAAGGGACCTAAATGATAGATCCAATAGACCACTCAAAACCTTATTGTACGACCATTCAAAACACTCTATCAAGTAGCTTTATTTAATAAAAGGCATGCCTTATATAATGATTTCCATATAGTTGAACAATTGGGCATAGTTTCTCTACTTTAAACGAATTTTAATGCCCGACATCTCATATGCAATTGGTATAATTAGTTGATACATAACAATATTCTAAAAAGCCTCAATTGGAAGCAGTTTGAAATTTTTTTAGCTATATTAAAGATGCACTTAACTATGGTATTTTCTATAAGAAAGATTTAAACTGCAAATTAGTTAATTTTTATGATGTTGATTATGTTGTGATCATGATACCGATGTTCAGTCACCGGATATGTTTTTATGTTTGGATCAGTAGTAGTTTCTTGGTGTAGCAACTGACAATCAATAATAATTTTGTCAACAATAGAAGTAGAATGTTGTGTAGCATCAATGGTCGTTCAAAAGAGCACTTGACTTGTACAATTATTGATGGACTATGTATATTGTGGTAATCCTTCATATTGCGACAACTTGTCAACAATATGGTTGGTAGAGAATTCGAATTTCCGGACTAAATTTGTTTTTTTTTGAAAAAATCTTACAATAAGAGAGTGACTTCAAACATGTTAGAATAGAAAATCAAATTACAAATTTATTCACAAAAGACTTATGAAGAGGTTTAAAAACTTTCATCATCTAGTTAGCCTACTAAAAATATTCAGAGTTGGTGTTAAGGAGTATTGAATAAATTAACATCATTTATTTGAGTTAACCTACCAATTATTTTTAATTAACTTACCAAGTCTCTGTTAGTTTTATTTGAATGGAAGAATAACATCTATAACTTTTTTTTTATTATTAGCTAAATAATAATTAAAAATAAAATCATAAACTGAATTTGTTAAGATTGTCTTTATAAATATATTACAGTTATCGATACGAAGATACGTTAGAATTGGATAAAAAAAAGTTAAAAGTTTCGAAACTTTTTACTAGTCCATTAAGGGCAATCTTTCTATTTTTGTGTGATGTGTTTTAGTAAGTTCTAAGGAAAGGAAAGATTGTGTTTCCTTACTGCTACAAGGAAAGATAAGGAAAGATTTGCTAGACTACTCTTCATAAATTTACTATTATTATTTTTTATTATTTTGCTTAGAATCAAATAATCTATATAGCAATAAAATTGACAGCAACAAAAAAAATCCGTGCAAAGGAATATAGCAGGAGCATTTTGAATAACGAAGAACACACCAAAGTACAGAAATCATAAAATCTTCGATTCCGAGGAAGAGCACAATTGATACAGACACATACTATGAAAGCAATTGTAACGAAAAATTTTACAGTATAACTAGAGCTCCGCAAGAATAGCAGGAATATAATGAGATAACTCTGCGGTGAGAGACTGGAATCCATTCACCAGCTGCGTGTGGAACTCTTGGTCTTCCTCTCCAATCAATCTAAAATGTACCCTTATGGCTCGTTTACAAACAGCCATGAACTCCAAGAGTGCAGCAATAAGTTGTTGCAATTCTTGTGATCGTAATCTTGTAGCAGGCTCACCAGATAGGAAAGCCGTGCAGACACTCAAAACACCGCTGTTCACCTGGAATTATACATTTACCCATGAAAGAAAGAAACAACACACGATTCATTAAATGTCATACAACTAAAATACTTCCTAGTCAGCATCACGTGAGTATTTTGTTTAAAACCTGGTGACCAATAACAAATATAAATCGTAGCTAACCTGAACTGCAACACTGCCTTGAAGAATTCTCTGCAAACTTTGGAGACGTGGGAGTTGGTCACCCTCAGAGCTGCGTGGCTCCTCAAGTTCATTTCGTAAGGCAGCTGTCCTGGTTTCAATCATTCCAATAGCATTCTCCACAGGAGAGAACTCGAGTGATTCCGATTTTATTACCAAAAGCCTGTTTACTAGTGCCGGGAATGAGCCATCAGTCTGAAGAATAGTCCGCCTCTTCCATTGGTCTTCTAATCCACCCTGAGTCTTCCCATTTTTTGTAAATGGAGTGTCAAACAAGAAGCGGTCAAAAACTCGAGCACGTACAGTCCCAGTTGAAAGGGAAAAAATCCTTTCTCGTCTACTTCCCAAATCTTCATCCTCCAAGACGGGATCAACTGCTGTTATCTGTAGGTAGCATACTCCAGGCTGCAACTCATCTGCCTTCACTTGTCTAGAATCAGGTATGATATGCAAAGTGTGATTGCCATCCATCCTCGCCTCATAAATATGACTAAGTTTCTCCATTATGTCACCGAGTCTCACATCACGGGGCTCTCGATATACATATTCCTTGCCATCCAATTTACCAAAATTTTCACCATAAAATCCCACCCTATAGTATGTTGCATCAGTAAAAGGTATTGGGCTTGATTCCTGTTCAAGAATTGATTCATAGATGTTTGTGAGTAAAGTATGACATTTAGCCAGTTGTCCATATGCCCTTCTGCTTTTATAGACTGGAATTACGAGTTCCAGAATGCTTGCACAAAAGTGAAAGAGCTCAGCTTGGGAGAATAGCTTATTTGCAAGCTGTAGATACTTCACAGCGGAGTCAACAGTGAGCTTCGAAGCACCATAACCCTCTACCTCAGCAGCAGATGCCTCCGAAGTTATCTCACTGCTTGCCATGGGACAAATTTTACGAAGAGCAGTCACATGATCTTTACTCCAAACACCATCATTTCTAGCCACAAGAGCCTGCAATGATTTAGTGATTATGTAAACTGAAAATTGGAAATATGATGCAACGATCAGTCCATGTCATGTCCTCAACAACTGAACAATGAAACTTGACAACTAGCATTACTGGCCACAGGATTGCTTTAGGCAGGTTGTCTATTGAGTTTATCTCAAATTAAATCGTGTTAAGTGTAAAAGAGAGGCAGCGGATAACATATAAAATTCGTATAATAACAAGCACCTAGTCAGTAAATTACCTGCATTACAACACCAGCAACTGCCACAGCACATTGTGCAGCTTCAGCCCAAGATTGCATCTCCTGATGGGCATCACATAAATGCAGCAACCACATTATATGAAGATCAGGAACAGGAGCAAATGCCATTGCTAATTTATAGAAACTCTCTGCTGCAGCATATCTATCCATGGTCGTCACAGATGCCTGTTAGATAAACAGCACAGATTATGACCAGATCATCATCAGTTAATAGTCTAGATAAATGGGTGAAAGGTGAAAAAGTAGGGTGCATGATATTACAATTCCTAATCCATCTGCAACACATGTATCATCAGTAAAAGGAAGGGTAATATGTATCTAGCACTAAAAAACAATCTGAGATAATCATAACCTTTTCCAGTTCTCACAAAATTGAGCACAGCTAAACAAGGAATTGCAATGAATTGACTAGGGTACAGGAATACCCCACTGGCACTAACCACAAACAAGGCAAAATAACCAGTTGAAACATCAAAGCCAAAAGAGTGCTCATACGAACTTACCAACAGTGCATGTTCCAGGCTAGCATCAAGAGCAAGGATCAGATTGTCAGAAAGATTTTTCACCTCTGTCCAGGACCACCGATTCTCACTCAAACCTTCTGGAACTGCGACCAGGGCACCTTCAGGAAGTGCACAATACATTAACAGCTCAAGGCTCTTAGATTCATCAGCAATTTCTTCTAAGGATTTACGAAGACGACGTGCTTCACCGCTCTCTTCCAGTGATCCATCTGACTTCATCTGAGTTACTTGCACATCAGACATCAATTCTGATAGTGTTATGGTCAGCATGACCCTCAATCTTGCTGTCTGTTTAAAGTAATAGAAGGAGCTCTGCCAAAAAATTCCCAAAAAATATGATGTTATAGCTTGAACACAAGATAAAACTTCACTGGGAATGCAAATAGCATACCCTCACAAGTATCTGTAGCCCAACTACAGCTCTTCTTCTAATGCTTTCATTCCTGAAAACTCCCAGGCGAAGAAGTTGGAAAGCAATCTGCTTTAAAAACCGATCATTCTCCCTTGCCATCAATGTTGCCCCGTGAAGATCAAATACACTGTTGAATACTGGAAATAGAACTTTCCAGAAAGACAGTGGTTGATTCCGAGAGAAAAAATTCGTAAATATGGCTGTTATGCAATCAAGTTTTCCATAATCAGTAGCAATGGTATGGGATGCTGCCATCATGGAAAATTTTTCAGTTATTTCCAAAACCTGAAGGCTCACAGCAGCACTCAAGTTTTCTTCCCAAAGCTCCTGATATAAAAATGAATGTTATCAGCAGCCTAAACTATTGACCATATTACAAACAAGCGAGCAACATCGGCAAACTGGTAGAATCAGCAGTCCTGTAGTTTCAGTTCGCAGCGTACCAGTTTTTGTCTCAACATTGGATGCAAAGATTCCCTGAGAGCTTGCACAGAAGCTCCAATCCTTGATGATTGTGCTTGTGCAAGTGCTTCCCTCAAGGAATATGGCTGGCTAGGAGAGCTTAACTGGGAATTCACTCGCTGCCACAGGTATCCATTATCAGGTGTACCTTGAGGCTGCATTAGAGGAAACCCAGATTCATCAGAAGATGCAAACCTTGACAATTTTAGGAACAATTCCTTAGTTGAAAGATCCTTTTAGCCACAAATAAAGAAACTTCCAACAATACTTGCTAGCAAGAAGTTGCAGCCTAGCAATGAGCAAGCACCAAACATAGAATAGATGAAACAGCAAATTCATAAATCCAAGGGCATAGAAGAATCAGTTTACCCTGACTTCTTGTCGTGATGCCTCGGATAGATAGTTATTAATTGCAGGAGATAGCCTATCAGAGTACTTAGGGGAAGTAGGTCCATCTCCAACTGGGCTGCGAGAACTAGCACCCATAAGCATGCCATCGGAAGGTTTTCTGTGCTGTAAAGCATGATGCGAAGCTGGTGTTATAAGAAATCAGGGAAGAAAAATAGCCAGATCATGCTATTTATATCTGGATTTTGGAATGAACTCTCATATAAATAAATTAGGGTGCCATTTTTTTTTTCACAGATTTTACGAAATGCTTAGCCATCAAGAGGTAATCATATGCTTGTGAGCAGAATATCCATTCATTAGGTAAGGAAACAAAATAATTTAGTTATAACTATAACTACAGTTTCATCACTCCAAGACCCCATCCATAATCACACAAGTAGCATATCATTTGAACACTAACTTACTTGACGAAAAACCGATGCAACCATCTGAAAGAGGATCTCACATGTTAATTTAAGTTTTTGGCAACTACAAATAATACCAATTCAGGAAAGACTTTCCTACAATGTAGCCTTTCTTTTCTTTTCAATTAAACCTTCAAATACACATACTCATCCATGTTGTCCTCCCGTTAGTTTCAAGTAGTCACACTGTTATCTAGCGCATGACATTCCATTCAATGCATGATATTATGTCATTCTGACACAGAGATTGGCTGCCAATACAGCAGTCCTCATGCACTATTAATATAGTAAACTGTGTTTTTATATAATCAGCAAATATTATAAGAATGAGAAATAATTTTATCTACAGGGATACTTTTCTCCGTAGACAGAGACACCAGTGTATGTCTGTTGCAAACCCATATAAAACAAGCACAACGACCATCATACCATGGTAAAACCATAGTTCTTCAAGTCTACTTTACCTCTATCTCATTCTTCTCGATTCATAGAAACTCGTTTTGCCTGTTTTGGTGGGGATAACTTACATTCTTTAAATTCCATCGTCAATGCACTTATGAAGAATACAGTCAAGGCAATTGAAGCTTTTGATCAGGGAAATGGTTCAAAATTGATCTATTAGGTTCAAATATTCATGGCCTTTTATAATGAACAAAAATGATAAAGGTAAAGATGGTTAAAAGCCAACAGTAGTGGAAAATTCCATCAATGACAAATTGATGATTATGATAATGATCAGAATACATAAATGCAGCAAAGATTGAGGTTATGGTAATTGTGGGATTCCGAGACTGAACATAGAAGTGTCTGGTTTGGAGTGTGGGCAAGAGCTTTGTTCGAGAGAGCAAATACAAAAAATTCTTTTTCCCAATTTCTGAAACATATGTCACCAGGAAAAAGATAGGCAATCCCTGCAGTAACTATATCAATGATAACATGGTTTTAAACATGGTCACAATAGAAATGCAGGGGTTTGTAAGTTACTTGCAACTAATCCCTGTAATCATCTCACTCTTCAGTCAATAACTAAAAAGGATATCCTATTTGGACATAGCAATAGAACAGCAAGAAGCTCATTACAGGAAAAATAGTAACTTATAGGGAATGCAGTACAAAGGAAGAAAAGATACACTCCGAGGGGACAATTTGTTATTTAGCTAAATATAAGTAAAGAAACTTGACAACAGTAATAATGGGAGTGACAATGTTAGCAATACGGATCAGCAGGACAGAGACGCGGATGTGGCACCGAAGGAGGGGCAAACAGAATATATCGTACGTGGACAAGAGCGAAGAGACGTGCCAATCATTGTCTACAGCCGCAGGAAGAAAACGCTAGAAAGTTAGTTATCGACAAGGAATAGGATAGAAAGAAGGGAGAATAAATGTAGTAGCTAGCCTAGCAAGAGGGGTATCTTGGATTGTTATCTTGTATCGGCTTTTGCTTGGGCTCCAGACTCCATTGTTGGTTCTGGAGATTTTCCTTCCTTAACTGATCAATACAGTCATCTTCATTATACGACATATTTCTCCTTATTGTTATTCATTGGATCTCTGTTCTATCATTTGGTGCGGTGAACGTGCTCGACTTGCGAATGCCACACACACGAATGGAAGCTCGCGTAGATCAGATAGAGCGGAACTTGGGTCTCTTGGACCAGCGGATGGAAAACGTGGCCACTGAGCTCGGTGATACACGCCAGCAGCTGGACAACATCCGGTCGTTACTCCAGGCTGTGCTCAAAGGAAAGGCAGCAGTAGACGGCCCTTCGGCTGCTTCCCCATCCCCGGACATCGCACTCACCAGTGCTGCGCATGGCTCAGACAGTCACCCATCGTCCTCTCCCTCTGTGCCCAATCCTTTCGCCCGAACTATCACAAGTGATGACTTACATCTATCCTCCAAATGGATAGACCTTTCGTCTTTTACGGGAACTGACCCCCTCAGTTGGGTTCGTCGTGCCGAGCAATACTTTCTAGTGCAGCGCACGCTCGACAACCTGAAGGTCACCATGGCCTTAGTCTCTATGGAAGGTCATGCATTGCATTGGATGACATGGTTGCACGATCGGAAGCCAGACTTAACATGGGACGACGTCAAGCGCGAGTTGTTGGACCACTTTACGAGGGCTCTCGCCACCAACCCGTACGAGTTGATTGCAGCGGTTCGTCAGACCGGCTCCATGGATGACTATATCAAGGAGTTCATCGCCCGCTCTGCCCAAATACGAGACTGGCCTGAGAAGGCTTTCATCGGCCAGTTCTTTAATGGCCTACGCGAGGACATTTGTGCTCGGATCCATTCCAAAGACACCACGGAGCTGTATCACACCATCCAGCTTGCTCGTGAGGTGGAGTTTGAAGTCGACGTTCACAGAAGAGCCGAGGCGTGTCAGTGGGAGAAGAGTCGCCTCTCGTATGGTCTTGGGGAGAAGGCAGGGACGGTGATCCGTTCTTCGGGGCTCCCTTCGTCGGGTCAGGGTGCTGGGCCTACGGGTTCCACCACGACTGTGGGCCTCAGCCCTCATTCTCCCAAACCGACCCAACCTGCCAGCTCCATGGGCTCTACGTCCGTGAAACAGGCTACCGCACCAGTCGCAGCTCGAGGTGTTCGATGATATTCCCAGACCGAGTATCAGGAGATGCGTAACAAAGGTTTGTGGTTTCGCTGCCAGCAGCCGTACCACCCCTTACACCAAGATTCTTCCAAGTCTCTCCAAACCATTGTACTAGACTTTACAGACGACGACCCCATTTGCACCCAGGCCACAGTGGACACCGACGTGGGTCACAGCTCGTCTCCAGCTGCCGACAATTTCTTCCAATTGGAGTTGCCCTATTTTGCCATGAGCGAGGCAGGCCACTATCAAACAATGCGCTTTCGCGGGCGCATCGCTGGGGTCCCCGTGGTTGTCATGGTTGACAGCGGGGCTAGCCACTGTTTCATTTCGGGTGGGTTAGCAACTCGTAGTGGATTACGCACGGTGCCAACGACTCCCATGGCAGTTCGGTTGGGTGATGGCTTCCGCAAGGTAATCACTGCCCTCAGCCCTCAAGTTTCTATTGAGTTACCTGGAGTGTCACTAGCGGTGGACTGCTATTTGTTTCCTCTGGGGGGACTGGACGTGATATTGGGTGTCTGATGGCTCCGTTCGCTGGGCACTGTCACAGCCAATTGGAACACGATGACTATGGAATTTCAATTGGCCGGTCAGCGTGTCTGTTTGTCAGGGGATCCTTCGCTATACAGCAGGCCTATCTCTCGCAAATCTGCTGCAAATTTGTCTGAGATTCAATTTGGATTAATCCTGTGGCAGTTTACTCAGGCGGATGCAAGGGACACGTCTCTGAGTGAGGTGCAGCAGTCCGAGCTTCCTCAGCTCCTAGCTCAGTTCGCGTCGGTTTTCTCGGAGCCTACCGGCCTCCCTCCAATTCGGCAGACAGTCCACAACATCCCTCTACAAGCCGGGATCGACGCCGTGAATGTGCGGGGCTACCGCTATAGCCACCATCAAAAGGATGAATTGGAGAGACAGGTCGCTGACATGCTGGCTACTGGGGTGATCCAACCCAGCTCTAGCCCTTTTTTCCAGCCCGGTCTTACTCGTACGCAAGAAGGATGGCAGCTGGCGTTTCAGTGTGGACTACCGTGCGTTGAATAAGGCCACCATTCCTGATAAATACCCCATTCCGGTTATTCAGGAGTTATTGGATGAATTAAAGGGTGCACAACTTTTTCCAAAGATTGATCTTCGTTCTGGCTATTATCAGATCCGAGAACGTGAAGAGGACATTCCCAAGACAGCCTTCCGCACACATTCAGGCCACTACGAATTCAGAGTCATGCCTTTTGGCCTCACCAATGCCCCAACAACGTTTCAGGCAGTGATGAACGACCTGTTCCGGCCTCTACTTCGTCGCTCGGTCTTGGTATTCTTCGATGACATACTGGTGTATAGTAAGCTGTGGCCTGATCATTTATTTCATCTGCAGCAAGTACTAGCTATCCTTTCCCAACACAAGTTCTTTGCGAACCATAAGAAATGCTCCTTTGGTAGAACCTCCGTGGATTACTTGGGGCATACTGTGTCGGCTGCTGGAGTAGCGATGGATCCAGCTAAAGTTTCAGCGATTTTGCGTTGGTCAACACCTAGTTCCATCAAGGCGGTTCGTGGCTTATTGGGATTAACAGGATACTATCGGCGGTTTATACGGAATTACAGGCAGCTCGCCCGTCCTCTCACGACCTTACTAACGAAGGATTGTAGCCTCAAGTTTAGCTGGACTTCCGAGGCTCAGGCGGCCTTTGAGCAGTTGCGAGACGCCATCACTTCGGCACCAGTACTGGCGATGCCAGATTTTTCCAGTTCTTTTGTGATCAAATGTGACGCTTCTGGCCAGGGTGTGGGCGTTGTATTGATGCAAGACGACAGGCCCATTGCCTACTTCAGCAAGGCATTAGCAGCTCGGGAGCTTGCCAAACCGGCCTATGAAAAGGAGCTCATAACCTTGGTCCTAGCTGTTCGTCACTGGCGGCCTTACCTGGTTGGGAAGGCATTCATCGTGCGTACTGATCACTGCAGCTTAAAGCACTTATGGCACCAGCACATCACCACTCCAGTGCAGCAACATTGGGTGTCCAAGTTACTGGGATATGAGTTTACCATCGAATACAAGCCCGACAACCTGAATCGAGCAGCCGACTCCCTTTCCCGCCAGTTCGCAGATATATCATTGGCAGTTATTACCATCCCATACTGGTTGCAATGGGATCGGTTTCGCCAGGATGCCAATGCTGACAGCGCTTACCAGCTTCTCCGTGAACAACTAGCGAGCACTCCTGCCAAGACTCCACATTTTCAGCTGATTTGCGATACCATATTTTACAAGAACAGGATTTATATTCCGGCCTCTTCGTCTTGGCGACAGCAGCTCCTGGAGGAATTCCATTCCACTCCTGCGGGGGGCCATTCCGGAGCATACCGCACTTATAAACATTTGGCCGCGAATGTTTACTGGCCTGGAATGTTGAAGGACGTGTAGTCTATTGTGGCACAATGCGATACCTGCCAGCGAAACAAGACGGAGACTCTATCTCCAGCAGGACTGCTTCAACCATTGCCAATTCCCACTGAGGTATGGTCTGATATCGCCATGGATTTCATAACAGGCTTACCCAAATCGAATAGCTGGGATTGCATTTTGGTAGTAGTCGATAGACTAAGTATGGTCACTTTTTGGGATTGCGCCACCCATTTACTGCCAAAACTGTCTCGGATATTTTTTCCCGGGAAGTGGTTCGCTTACATGGCATTCCATCTTCAATAGTCAGTGATCGCGATCCAGTGTTTCTTAGTTGTTTTTGGCAGGAATTGTTCTGTTCCTGGGGCACGAAACTGAAGATGAGCACAGCTTACCACCCGGAAACCCGACGGTCAAACGGAAGTACTGAATCGTTGCTTGGAAACTTACCTCCGATGTTTTTCATCTGACCAGCCTAGGCAGTGGGGACGGTGGCTGCATTGGGCAGAATTCTAGTATAACACTAACTTCCAGGGAGCAGCAAAGTTAACCCTTTCGAGGCAGTCTATGGTAGACCCCCGCCATCGTTACAGCAGTTTTTGCCGAAGGAATTCAAAGTTGCGGCTGTAGCAGAGGAGCATGCCAGTCGCAACATAATCTTGCAGCAGCTAAACTATAATCTAGTGCGGGCGCAGCAGCGGATGATGGTTTCGGCAAATAAGCACCGTCGGCCAGTTAGTTTCTCCATCGGCGACAGAGTTTTCCTCAAGCTTCGTCCTCACCGCCAGACATCGTTAAAGCAGCATGTGCATTGGAAATTGGCACCACGTTTTTATGGCCCATATGAGGTTCTGCAGAAGGTGGGCTCCGTGGCCTATCGCCTGCAGCTTCCACCAGGGTCACGCGTGCACCCAATGTTTCATGTGTCATTACTAAAACAGGCACCAGCATCACAGCCTTTGGCCACCACGATTCCGGAGGATATGACAGCTGAGGCACCACTTTTTACTCCGGAAGCTATCGTGAGTACACGGGATTTCGGGGCCTCTCATGTTCCTTGCCACCAGCTGCTGGTGAAATGGCTGAACCAGGACGAGGCCAATTCGACTTGGCTCTCCTATGCGGATTTCAGGGGCCAATTCCCTTACTCCAACCTTGTGGACAAGGTTTGTTCAAACGGGGGTGGCAATGTTAGCAATACGGATCAGCAGGACAGAGACGCGGACGTGGCACCGAAGGAGGGGCAAACAGAATATATCGTGCCAATCATTGTCTACAGCCGCAGGAAGAAAACGCCAGAAAGTTAGTTATCGGCAGGGAATAGGATAGAAAGAAGGGAGAATAAATGTAGTAGCTAGCCTAGCAAGAGGGGTATCTCGGATTGTTATCTTGTATCGGCTTTTGCTTGGGCTCCAAACTCCATTGTTGGTTCTGGAGATTTTCCTTCCTTAACTGATCAATACAGTCATCTTCATTATACGACATATTTCTCCTTATTGTTATTCATTGGATCTCTGTTCTATCAGACAACAAGAAACCATTTGGACATAGCAATAGAACATCAAGAAGCTCATTACAGGAAAAATAGTAGCTTATAGGGAATGCAGTACAAAGGAAGAAAAGATACACTCCGAGGGGACAATTTGTTATTTAGCTAAATATAAGTAAAGAAACTTGACAACAGTAATAATGGGAGTGACAACAAGAAACCATATTGCGTAGTAACTGTTGAAGCATACAGGACAGAAGTTTATGCTAATATGCAGAGAGGCATATCATACTCTACAATACGTCATGCAAAATTTTGTACTTCACTGTATAAGATTACTTAGCAGACAATACGGAAAGGAACCGCAAAAAAAAAAAGCAGCAGCAGAAAATCCATTAATGATTGGAATATTATTTCTAACTAAACACTCAAGGACAGAAATGTACAACTTATTTCTGTATGTTTATTCACATAATTAGCATTGGAAGTTAAGTCATGAACAATTTATGTAAATAAAGGATTCCTCATTCTTCTTTTCTATTTTTGGTTAACAAATAGTGTTTGTTGATCCTGGATCCATTTCATTTTTCTTGATGCTAATGAGCCGGCAGTTTCCCCATTAGACACTCTTCAGTCATATAGCCACCTACAGCATGTTTCTCTAATTGATACAAGGTAACGTGCTTTCTAAGCATCAGAAATATCAAGATAAATATGCGTGTGTGCACACAGAGAGAGATAAAGAGATACTAAATTAAATGTTAAATTCTTATAGAAAATGTTAAATATGTTGTTACCTCAAAAAGGAGAAGGCATTCCTCCATGAGCTTGAAAAATAACCTAGTACGAGCAACACTTTGCTGCCATGCCTTGACAAGTGATGAATCATCAAGATTGCGCAAAATTTGCAGACTAACTATTAAAACTTCTCTTTTTTCAACAGCATTCAGATTGTAGAAGACAGGCATCTCATCTAGGATCTGCGCAGAATACAATGCATCTATATAACCCATGAAGAAAATAGAAATGACTGAAAATATAGACTGATGCCACATCAAAAGTACAGAAGAATTTAATAATTGGTTCTCCCTCAATGCTTTACCACATATCTTAATAGAAGTTTACAGGAACAAAATTCTATGCAGCCTAAACAACCAATATTGGCCCCACCTATCTCAAAGGAGTTGTAATTCGAGTCAGTTAAGAAAAGACAATTCACTATTCCAGTTCAGTGTTCTTATTCGGTTAACAGAAGACTAATAATATTGTGTAGGAAAAGCCTCAAGCCTATGGTGAATTGCTTCAAAGCACTTTGCATGTAGGTTTGACAGGGAAAACTATTTAGCACCAAACCTGGCCAATAAGTGGAAAATATAACTGGGCAATGTAAAGCTTATCTTCAGGCTTTTGATATCGGGCATCAAATTCATGCTTACAGAGGAGTACAACCAAGATTCTGGCTGCCTGCATACACAAAAGCAGTTGCTCAGATATTATGTGGTTTCTTACCATATGTATAGAGCAATTCTAAATATAGCACAACAGGAAAAGTATAAGAAAATACACCAGCCTATCAAGAAATGATATGATTAGGTTAACTGCAATGCATGTAATTACATATGTAAAAATTTCACCTTGGCACGCTGTGATAAATCATCATGATCCCAAGTAAGAAAAAGCTCTTGCACTAAAACAGAGGAAAGATAATTCCTGCAACACGAACAACAGTAACTTAGACATTTACTGGAAATTTGACTGACTTGCAAATCTGAAAAATAATAAATGATGGATCAACAGCTTTGCAAGTGAATTTGCTATTGGGAACTAAGCGAGTTAGCATTCACAAATATGCAGAGAGGCTCACAAGCAAGGTTACCAGAAGAGTTTGAAGTTCAATTCCTCCTATCTTTTCTTGGGATGGTTTTGTTGTTTCTAAAATATAAGTTGACTGTAGTTTCTTTATTCTTGCAAATAATCACACAGCATCAGCAAGGTGGGAAGGTAGACTACCAATCACATTCATGCTCATATGATTGTTATGTACGGCATGAATTAATCACTTTCAACAGTAAATAATTTATTGATGACCTAAATAGAACCTAAAGTTTATGCAGTTGGAATCAGCCAATCCTATTTG
Source organism: Passiflora organensis (assembly GCA_019739055.1). Classification (NCBI taxonomy): domain Eukaryota; kingdom Viridiplantae; phylum Streptophyta; class Magnoliopsida; order Malpighiales; family Passifloraceae; genus Passiflora; species Passiflora organensis. The sequence continues at coordinate 1,698,057 of JAEPBF010000187.1, read as the reverse complement.
GCAAGTCATCTACTAACACTCATGGTTTCATTAAGAGGCATAAGAAGGCATTATCTCCGGATATTTGCAAAAATCTCTAGTAAAGTGAACAAACATTATTCATTCCTAGCTCAATCACTTGAGATAATTGACATAACTTATTTATTGTCTCAGGTTAATCTAAACTTGATTTCTCATGAATGGACAGCAGATATGTTGTGAGTTACCATTGTAAAGATGGTTCATTTTCTTTTCTAGCTGTTTTGGGTCTTAGGTTCAAAAAGATTACTTCATTTTTTCAAGAATCGCTTAATTTGGCAATTACCATGATATAAGATAATTTGCATGCTTATATCTGGTGATAATTTTTCTTTGCTTCTATCCAATGATGAAATAACATTCCCTGACTATCTTATAAGAAATAATCCCTCCTGCCAAAACATAATTATATTAACAAAGAGCACAATCAAAAAGTACCTATCTGAAGGGTCTCTTCCTGGCATTTCCACAAAAAGATCATGGTCGCACATAATTTGCAAAAAGGTAAGCTTGCAATCATGCAAGACCGATTGGCACACCCCAGAAAACTTGTCAAGATACAAGGAAACCTGCAGCCGATTGCATTATTGAGCAGAGTAAATTGAAGAACATACGACAGCAACAACAGGAAAAGTCATTATTTAAGCTAAAAATAGCACAAATATTTATCTTTAGGCATTTTTTTCTGTTTATACCCCATAAACTCATATAAGGACTATGATTTATATGAAATTATTAAAATTTCTAGCTAAATTGGAGGCATTACTGAATCAGTTGTCTATTCTTTTATCTATCTTCCAAATTGTTTTCCTTTTCTTTTCCATGTCTTGTTCTCGCCTTTATAAGAAGCCATAAAATGGTTTAGTATGCAATATTTTCCCTCCAAGTTTAATACTTTAAGCAAACATTTTATTCTACACATCCATACCCATCAACTACAAAGCCAATTATTCGTCATTGTCACCAACTGCTATCAAACAATACAAAGTTCTACTTAAAAAAATGACATAACCTATGTCTTCTCAATTGAAAATGGTTACCTCACCCTATCTCATGTACAATGCTTATATGATATGCAACGATTACACAATGCTCTCAACAAATATCACAATAACTACAACATCACATGAGTAAACAGCAACACTAACTGATGATGATTTTTTTAACCACATGTCATGTTTGATCCTCAATCATCTAAATCCTCAGCTCATAAAGGTGACAAAGATGGCATACAATTGTATGTTATATTAACGCTCCTCTTCAGTGACTTTCAAGTTAACTTCATTACTGCGGTCCAGAAGACTGAGGCTGAGACTATTTTTGAAAGTAGTAGTGTAAGTTACCACAGCATAATCATGTAGTTTCCCTATTGATATGACATTTTTTTCTGTAAATGTCATCGTAAATAAACGGTGCATGTTCAATGATCCATGACTATTATAGATTCTAATGTTAGACTATGGGTATGCTGCAGATGTTAATGCAAACACATTGCATATAATTTAAAACTCTGAGAAGCATACCAGTTCAAAAACTTGTCGTGGTTCAATGATGGACAGAAGATCATAACAGAAAAAGGCCAAACTGCTATTCAAACGCTTTGCCAAACTCAAACCCTTCTTACAACGCTCATGTACCTCAGTTAGGAGGCAATCATACAACTGACTTATGCATCTGAAGACACCTTCTTTCAATTGCATAGGTGGAACATCTTCACCTGCAAGTAAAAAAAAAACTCATTACAAAGTGTTAAATGACTATACTAACCCTCAATAGATGTATCTTCTCCACTTAGATCTACCATGGTAAAGAAAGATACAAATGCTAAATATAACAAAAGGAAGTATCAAAAATTTCAAGCTTGTCATTCAAGTGAAACTTTAGGATATTTCCCAGCCTACTAAAGACAACTTGCCTACAGGAAGACTATGGTAGAATATCCGAGTTTGCTCCAATGCCATTGACTTGACAACAAGCTCAAGAAAAAACCATGCCATTGCCAACACATCATCATACACTGGTCCAACACGGTACCCTTTTGCCTGAAAAAATTATCAAAGTTTTGAAACATTCGGCAAGAAAGAGAAGGCAAAAGAAACAAAAAGGCAGGCAAAGGAGAACATAAACATAAAAATTTGGATTGATCACAAAAACCAGTCAAAACAACGCATTTCATCTCTTTATTATGAAAAGTTGGTGACAGCATCCAATCAACATAGTCGATTGAGAACTCTAAAACTGGACAGTGCTTGCGACTGCACATTTTATGAGAACCAGTTTACTTGGTTTATCATGCAAAAACGCAATAAAGAAGAAAATGTGTTTCCACCCTCATTACATGATTGGCTGAATCAATAACCCACGTCTAGAACACTATCTATAAAGCCCAAATTATCCATGAATAGGGAAACTCTTCTTCTTCTCAGTGAAAAAAAAATTACTGTGAAGTTTAAATTTTTTTAGATAAGCTTTACAATATATTTTGTTCCTGGGAAGCATTTGAGTTGAATCACCTGGAGCTCCTACATAATTTTCTTTCCAAATCTCATTTATATACTATACGAACGTATTGGTGCTCTCAAATTTATCTCTGGGGTTACATAATCATTTATTGTACTTTCTGGCTGAGCCTGTAAAGACATAAAATTGCTTTGGTTGGGGGGTTCACATGGCTGTTTCTATTGACATCAGTTTGTCCTCTCTCTCTGTTCTTTTTTTTTTTCCAATATTTGTATTTATCTTTCAGTGATGTAAATTATTGACATGTCAAAAGAGTTTACTGAGGTAGGGACTAGAATTGCTATTGGGAATTTTCTGGGTCCTTTAGTAACAGTGCTTGACTTTGCAAATGTTTCTTGATTTTACTATTATTTACTGATTCATAGCTGTCTATCTATTTCCATAGTAAGAATAAAGAATGGGAGAAACTTTGGACAGTATTGAGTAATGAATATTATTGCAAGTCCAGAAAGAAAATTAGACATCTTGTAACATACAACATCATCAATGGAATAACTGACCTTACTACGAGCCAAGCTTCCCCATACGGTAGACAAACCAGGATAGACTGGTGGCTGACGACCACCAAAGTCATCAAAAGAATAATCAACGTAGTTAACAAGAAAACGATTGCGTTCAGTATCATCAACTGACTCTTGCTGCACCCTACAAAATTGAACCATAGCACAACCCAATTTGTAAAGCATTCAATTGCCGGTTTAAACGAATGATTTTTTCGAAATAGACCCCTTCATTTTTCCAAGTAAGATCAAACAAGGATACCATAATTTACAAATGTGGCATAATGGAAAGGGCCGGTTAAACTGCCATAACTTATGCCGAAGGACGAAAAAGTTAACCACCAGAACATGAGAACTACAATTATAATTCAATATGCATTTCTCCTGAGCGTTTATCATTTCTGTCAAATGGAGCAGGTGCATCAGCAAAAATTTTCTTTTATGCACATTAGCTATGTTTTTCTTTAATTTATAGTAATGAATACCAAATGATTTCGAAATATGGAACATCACTAATATTATGCATGAACACTATTTATCTACTAGGCTATAATCATTAACTCTAGGATAGAACTAGGGGTTTGTAGAGAGCCCAAACCCTATTTTTTTGTTCCAAGACCTATCCTCTCTGAATTTAATAAGCATTCACATCACTGTATTCCCTCCTTTATTCCATAATCTTGTAGCTACAAATTGGGTAAAATGGAAAACTGATCAACAAGGTAAAGTAAAAATACCTAGTTAAAATGTTAACCATGGCTCTGAAAGCTGCAACCTGAATAAGACAGGAGAAGGAGGTAATAAGATATTGCACATTGGGAACCTAGTGGCATAAAAAAATCAAACTTAACAAGACAACCAGTTTTTTTAGGGAAAGAAAAACCCAGAGCATGAATTCAGAAACAAAGGTTGTCCATAAGAGAGATTGCCAAGTGAACCACTTAAATTACCTGCAGAGTTTCTCCACCACTACCTATAAGATGGAGAAGCATATTCAAGACTGGGTGAAGAAACTGAAGCAAAGCAGTTGAATCAACATTCTTCAAACTGTTGATAGCCTGAATTAATGTCCATTCAATTTTTTTCCATGAAAAAAATGTAGTAAGATAAATTATCAAGTCAGATGAAGGAGCAAAATGAGAGACTAGTGATAAAAACACAGCAAATAAAGTTAAGAGAAAACGTTCTCAGGAAATATCAGCACAAGAAATGCTTCCAAAATATACAATCAAGGCATCATAAAAGTGCCAAAACAGGAATACAACAAAATATAGGGGAGGTAATTTTGACAATTAACAATACCAACACTAACCTTCAATAAACATCAACATTATCCTCAATTCAAGAGCACTTGGTTATTACTTGCCCTTTAACTCTTTTACTACAGTATTTATTTCTAAGCTCATAAATTATAAGAGGGTTCACCACAAGGAAAAATAAAACAGAAAAAAAATTAAAGCAATGGGAAAGAAGTTACACAACGATGCAAGGGTGAGAGAGATGTTTAAAGCAAAAAGCTTCATTCCTTTGCTTCTTTCATGAAAGAGGGTAATTGGCACAATGACCTGTTTCCACATTGCCCAGAAGCTTGGTAACCATAGAATAGGCTCTTGACTAACTCTGGCGAGTCATGAGTTTGTCCAAAATCTATGAGATATAGCAATTTGGCTTCACTAGGTGAAAGTTAGCAACCTGAGGGACATGGTTGAGTAGTAAGACTCCTTCATCCTTAACCAAAAGTCAAAGATTTGATCTTTCGCTTTAGGCATAAGATACTTTAAAAATTTCAAACTAGCTAGACCCACTCATAATTGGTGTTTACGATACAGCGGAGGGGATTAGTCATTGTTACCCACAGAAGATATTCCTTTAATTTAAAAAAAATAAAAAGATGAACATTTTTCCCTGGGGATTGGCTTTGAAGGATTGCCTTCATTCATATATAAGTAATTTGTGGTTTTCAGCACCAGATTTTTTGTAAGGTTTCTTTTAGGTGGTATTTAGCTGCTGTTGGACAATGGTACAATTATATATTTTGTTACTGTAGAGACTGTGTTGATTGTTAGCCCTTGAGTTCATGAGAATCTTTGTTCTCCAAAATTGTAGAAATTAGCTACAGGTCATTCATGGTATCTTTTCTTTTTTTTCAGGACCATGGTTCATCTCTTCCTTTTCTGTAATACAAAGCACCTATATCCTAGTAAATCGAGGAATGACACTTCATTTTCATTGGACAGTTTTGTTTATTGAAGGGAACTTTCGTTACTTAGTATTACTTATAGACCCTTGATAGGGATCTCATCATATCAGTGCAACAGAAGCAGAAGCTAATGATGCAGGATCTTTGATTTCATCCCTAAAAATTTACGGAGTCGAATAACTCTATTCCAAGTCAATCATAGGCTGCTGGTTGAGGATATTGCAAGTGCAATGAAACAATTAAAACAGGAGCAGGAAATACTGCATCACAGTAGGGCTCCTGGCAATCACTATAAAAAATGCTAGGGATCTTTCTCAAGAAAGATGCAGCACACATCTAAACCACATCATCCAAAAGCAATGTACAATCATGAACAAATATGCAACTTCAGGAGATGTGTCAAGCAGGTGCTAAGTAGCTGCCTGCTTCAAGCCAGACATGTCTAAGTACCAGCTAAAGTAATTCACTAGTCAACAGATGCAAGGTTCCTCAACAACCCTAGCAGAAAATCAAAATGACACATTAAACCTGTATGTCTACCAAGCTTTCATATGGATCAAAGTTATATTGAGGTATATTTGAATTGGAAATCATGACAAATTGCTTAAAATGGGTTTATAATGCCTATTATCAAATATATTCAAACATATGAACTCCAATTTTTTTCTGATGTGCATCATATACCCTCAGCTTAATTAAATTAGGCAATGGCATAACTTACTAACCAATCATGTTGTATAGTTAGTTCAAAAATATTAGAAGCCAATAAAGTAAAGCAAAATAAAGAGGAAGGTTGCATGGAATAAACATACAAAACTATAAGATCAATAGCAAGATATATGAAAGGGATACAAGCTCAAAGACCCAAATGTACTGAGACAACAAAGTTACCTCTAGAAGTTCAGAACCCCAAGGTGGGCTTGTTCGAAGTGCATGTCGATCATATTCAAGAAAAAAATCTCTAATCCGCTCATTAACAGGATACAAAGATGAACATAATCTCAAGCGCAACCTAAAGATATTTTTTCCATCTTCCAAATAATCCAGCCGCTCCTACAAATATATGAAAAAGAAACAGAGAGACATAAAACCACATAGCTAATCACCAACTCAAGAAACGGTGAGCTCAAAATGATAACAAAATCTTCTACACCCGGATTTTGCACAAACTTGTCGTTGCTGTGACTGAAACAGCACAGAGCCAAATCATAGAATCAGAGATTCAGGAATGATGACTCCTCTTAAAAAAACTCTATACCAGCGGCAAATGGGCATGTAGAAGCTTTCACAAAGTAGAACTATTTTCTATAACTGCAATGTGCAAAGAATTATTATAGATATTATGCATCCCATAGTGCACCTAAAGAGCGCACCTTGCCCGTAGCCTGGAGGTAGTGTGGAAGCAGCTCTCTCATGATTGGTAAAGAAATTTCAGATCTCAACCTGTAAAGAAAACACGCACCATATGAAGCAGGGCAAAGTCACATTATAAACTTAATTTACATGTTATTCCATTTCCAAAACATCAGCATAGCTCACACTTTATCAAAAAAATAATAATAATAATAACTAAGAAAGTACTAAAACAATTTATTTCTGATACTATAGATTTTACCCCACCGCATCCCTACCCTCTAAACTCTTTGTTAAACTCCTTCACTGAGTGCTAAAATAACATATTTTCATCAACAAATATGAAACATTTCCACTTTTGGCATATAACTCAACAGAGGGATAAGACACTAAAACCTAAACCTAAACAGATGCCATATTAAAATGGAAAAGTTCAAAAAGAATAAAAAACAAAGACAAAGCACTAATATGGATGCAGTTGGATTGTAAAGTTTCTATTTCAATTTGGTTCTATTATAAATCAACAAATATAAAATGTATGCTAAGCATATCTTTAAGCCTATTTTTTGAAAGCTTCCTTTCAACACGAAGATGTCCATACAATGCAACAACACAGACAAAATGATAAAACGGCAAAATGGCAAAACAACTAAACCTCTCTTTAACTAGTCTATTTTCTGCTTCAATATTTCTTGGTAGTATGGAAAATGATTGAATAAATTTTTGTATTGAAAGCATGTATAAACTGATGCATCAAAGTTAGCAGTTAGGAGTAGTATGAACCGTTAATGCTTGGTCAAGTTAGGTTCATGGTGTCTGTTCATAAGAAAAGCCCCTGCCCAACAGCTTGACCTGGTACCTGATCCCAAGCTCTCTACACATCATGATATTCTTCTCCCATGATTGCTCCAAGACCACTAGACCATCTTCGAACCCACCACATCAAGGGCTTAACTGGCGAGAGGCATTTCTGGAAAGGCATGTCCAGAGAGACATGTGGCTGAACAAGCACCACAAGCAGTCTCAAATCATCGAGCAGTGATGAGCGCGGGGGCATGGTGGGGAATACCTGAATATGGAGAGCCTGGGCTGGACCCCCAGAGTTGAACCACCAAGTCAGGCAAGTGGGCAGGGAGCCATCTCTCACATGAATAAGCATTTATGATTGCTTATAAAACTCACCACTAACGAATGCAAATTGTCGATATAATTTTATGACCATATGCACCATACATTTTGTTTTCCTAATGTCTGGATTTCAAATATTTCTTGTACAAACATATCAAATCAACTTATATCAACACAAACAAGAGGGTTAAATTAACCATCATACCAGTTGATCATATATCACCACACATAATCCCACAAAATAAAATTATACTAGAAATGTATATAAATCCATATAAAACAGTAGCTTCTAAGTCTAAATGGGAATTATTTGGGCTTGTGTTTGGTTGTCTCTCAACAGATATCAGGATTGGCTTTGGTATTCTCTGACCAACCTATGGAAGGCAATGAGTGGGACACCCTGGATGCTCTAACTTCATACATGGAAGCCTTAGAAATTCAAATTAAATGCATTTTCCCCCTTCGCACACCAGGTTTCTTATAATCTGGAAAGATTTAAAGATTGGAGACTGCTTTGATTGGCTTTACATGACTCTTTCATTTGTTCATCCCCAAAATTCCTAGCAATTAATCATCTTTCTCCATAGAAGGAAATACCTATTGGGAAATACACCTCTTCCAAAACTTCAATGATTGAGCAAAAAAAGAAGTGGCCTTCCTAACACTTGGTATCGACTTGGTAAAAATTTGTTGAAAAAGCGATGGGAAAATAAGGTGAAAAAACACAGTCTAATCTCTGTTGAAAATATGTTTAAATCATCTTTCCACCTGTTCAAACTTTCTAATCCTTTGACAATCTTTATCTACAATCTCAGGTGCCTCTTAAGGTTGAGGCTTCCACATGGTTCCCAGTTCTGCAAACAATTAACTCATTTACCAAGTATCAAGTATATGCTTTGTAAAACATTGTCAAGTAAAATCCATATAATGTGAAGTAGGAACAACAAACTGTACACCACTTTGATAGGTTGACAAAAATCTGGACCAGGTACATCCCCATCTTCAATGAGCATGCACGTGAAATCCCTTGAAGACCTCTTGTAGAGGTTGTAACATGTGCTATGGAATTGTAAGATTTTAGCCCTAGTCCAGTCGTTTGAAACAAGCGCAATTTACACATTTAAAAGTGAAGGTTTAATGTTATATACTTAGCTTCTCTACAGTTGTTTGTCATTGAAAGCTTTACGGAAGTGTTTTCGGTTACATTAAGAGTGATTGGACTGCTTTACTCAATAATTTTTTTATCTACGAAAAAACTGCAGCTTCTAATTGTCAATGAATCGTTTTGTAGTTGCACAAGAAAATATCAAATCAACAACCTATTGATCAGACAACATGTAGCATGAACCATATGTAACTTAAACACCAGCCATCAATTGTGAACATTAAAGGAAATGGGCAAATTAACACCAGAATAAAATAGACCCAACTTCAGAGCAATTTACATACTGAGCATGTGTCGACAATGGCAGTACTGCATATCCGATTACCACCTAGAAAATGGATGAACGATTAGTACAATCAACAGGATAACTGGAACCTTACAGCAGCCCCAAAACATGCGCAAAATTGAGCTGAGTGATGAAAAGAATGACAGGGACAACCTTTGAGTGTTCGGCAAGAATTGAAGTAAAAGATGGTAGCCACTTACAGTTTCATAACTGACTCAAATGATCCAAAGAACATAGCATATTCATAATATATTACTTGACAAAGATTGTTAAGAAAGGACCTAGATTCTATAATGTGTTATAATGGTTGAGTAAGCAGGACAATCATGAGTGCAGAACTTGCTGAAGTTTCTATCCAAGCACATACTCTGTTGTTACTATGGAGACCTGAAGCACAAAATTGTTTTACTCATTGGAGTTAATAAGCTGGTCCATGGACTTTGCAACCGGTCAACGTGAATATACCACATTCAACAAAAAACAGTACAAGCCCATTTCCTTCTCTGAATATGGCACATCATCTTTAAGTAGAAACTGGTAGCCTCTCTTGGATATTTTGGATTCAGAACTTCTCTTTATTTATTACTGATTGGAATAACCAAATGAAAAACACATACTTATTTCCAGGAGTTGTTAACAAAAACAGCTTGACCAGTTAATTTCCAAACATGGAACATGTCAAAGCCATTTAACAGATGTACAGCTGGACCCAGATGAAGATAAACTAAACATATATCTGCATATCCAGAAAGAAAATGATAGATAAAACTTACAGGCTTTGGAGCTTCCAGTTTTGTTTGAAGGTCAACATGGAAAAAAGTGAACAACAGGTGATGTGCCGGTGTCCAGACAGCAGGAAGTGAAAGCTTAATTTCATCATGATAGCAAGCCATTCTAGCGCCAACAGCAACCTGTGTGTGAGCCCACTTCTGAAGCGGAGCCGCAGGCTCTCTTGGATGCATTGCCTGGAAGCCAGTCACACATATAAAAGATTTGACAGCAGATCAGAAAGCTACTTAAACATTGAATACAGTATTAACCTCTAAAGGCTGTCTACGAACATCTGAATCATCCTTCCTCAGTTCAGTCCTTATAAATAAGTTCCTCTTCCGACTCAGACCAACAGTTAAGGGATATACATATAGACAATGAAAAAGCTGCAAGAATGGCTCATTTCGCAATGTGGTGCGGAAGTCAAAAGCCTGGAACTGAAAATCAATTTAGATGGTAAGAATACAAGCAGTAGAGCTGGCCAATTTGGCATCAAGTAAAAGTAAAAAGAATGCAGTCCACTCCAGACCAGTCAGTTTCCCTTCAGTGAAGGCAGGCATGTGGACTACAGCCACCAGTTTATATTCATGTTATGCGAAGCATTCAGCAATGGATAGAATCTCTCTATCCAATGCCTTAATAACCACTTTTAATTTTGATAAAAACAAATAACCTAAACTGTTAAGGAAAATCGACACAGACAAGAATCATAATTACAACAGAAAATAGTTAAATGAAAAGAGAGGAGAGTTTACAAAGAAATACATATTCATCCATAGCTGTATTGCGATTCTTCTATTTCAGAAAAAATGGAAGACTTTTTAATGAACTATGAAGAAATATAATGATAACACTTCAGGAGAAAAGCACAAGCAAATTCCAAAAATATGGACTAGTATGAGGATTTTCCAGCTAAAAAAATAAACCTTGAGCAGCAAAGCACATAATAATAGCAGCAATGTCATGTTAATATGCCAAATTTTATCATGGTAGCTGCTTAAAGTTCACTAAATGAATTCTTATCTGATGTTGTCAACAACTTGAAAACAACTATTCTCCAATCTACAGATTCTTAGCATAATATCAGCCAACCTATAGCTTGTGTACATCAAGCTTGTGTACATCAAGGAATAGTGGCATTCAAAGAAGCATGATACATAAAATCATCAAATCTAAGCCACAGACAGGAGAACATTAAACACAGACACTTAAGAGAAGCACATAGGCTATATCCACATGTTAGCTATTAGCATACACAAAGACCCCTGCACTAAACTGTTCATACTCACATCATCAGCGCCAAGATCAAAACAGCCACGAGCAATGGATGCATTTCCAGACACTTCTTTTCCATCAAAGACATTCCCCTTCGAGAAGCTACTGCGAGGCCCGTCAGAGCCATTACTGGGGCATTTAGTAACAGTGGAATCAGTGATGCGATCACCTGGATCTATGGACTCATTCGTTACACTGCCACTTTCTGACATATTGTCAAAATCAGTGTGAGCTGTCTGATGCTTCTCAATCTCAAGTCGGAGAACACCTTTCACAGGTTTATGAACCTTGTGCTTAGGATCCTGTACATACATAGAGCAGGGGAGAGGACACCAAGACAAATAATAAGAAGCATATTTATAATGCTATAGGATATTTTTCTCGTTATAAACTAAAAATATACAATTACAAAATTATGATCACAATAGTACAACCAATAAATTAAAAGAAGAAAAGGAAAAAATAAGCTAAAAGTTAGAAAAATAGAATGATGTCAAGGAGAATTAAAAGTCCCGTACAGCTAAATAAAATCAAATGAAATGAAGAAAAAACGGAAATGATAGAGACACTTTAAGTTGCCACTGAATAAAAGCTTATAATAAAGGATAATAGCAAGGCATCTAGGAAAGCAATTATATCTTTGATTTGGGCTGATCTTTCCTGTTTGAACCAACTTCATGTTCAAGCAATGAAAAAATCCAGCTAAACAGAGAGAAAATGCATCTTTCACTTCTATGCTTCAATATCAAGGTTCTTCCAAATCCTTCAGACAAGTTCAAAGACTATTTCGATTCAGCCGAATGACAACCCCAATCAAAGTAAGAAAAAGGGCAATTCGGGCCAAGTAGGAACTAGTGATTACCATTTCTGTCGTTCTTGTGAACCAAAATTGACATTACTAGTGTCACTAAGCAAATGTTGGACACATAGCCAATCAGTAATGATCTGCCGTTCTTGTGATCATAACTTGACAAGAAATGTAATTTGTAACTTTCAGATCATTACTTTTTTTCAAATACGACGACTTTCTTACCTATACATAAATAAAGTCATCGTATTTCAAAAAAAAAGTAAATGATCTGAAAGTTACAAATTACATTTCTTGTCAAGTTTAATGCTTCAGCATGACTGGTCACGATTGTTCTCTCTTGAAAGAACAAAATCTCTAAACCAGACCCACCCCACCTCTTTAAGCTGATTCAACTAGAAATAACTACAACAAGAAAAATATTTTTTTTCCTTTTTACTACCAAATTGGTCAATAAAGTCCTGGGAGCCACACTGCTATTTGTAGCAGCAGTGCTAAATTGACTGATGTGATCCTTTACATTGGTAGACCGATTCCAGAGCAATTATGATAGGCGATAGCATGCCTGCTTAGTTAATAAGCACTATTCCTTTGGTAATATAATAAAAATTCCCGTAGCCTTACATCAATCATGAAAAAGTTAGAATTACAACCCATCAAAATCTCACCGCTTAACACGGCACCAACCATTTGAAAATGAGAAGGAAAGTGGGAAGAAGCAAAAGCATATTCCCAAATGAATTCAGAAAAATCTTAAGAGATTATGTGGAGTATGTGGAGTAAAGGATAAAATCTCCAGGCAATCTGTTCCTATTGTGTGTCTATTTGGTTCATATTCAGTAAAAGAATTTCCAGATAGCCCACAAAATAAGTGAAAAATTGAAATGCACATTATAGAAGCTAACCTCAAAAGCTAAGTTACTAAGAATCCGTCTTTTCATAAATAATTCAACATCAAAATCCTATATGAAGCTGAATTCCATAAATGATCACAGAAAAAAAAAGACTTAGACTCTAGACATAAGTAAACAGCAATCAAAGCAAATAGCCATGCCTAGACTGTATCTTTTCCATATTTTCATTCTCATGTGGTTGAGCCAAAGGGGAACAAGGATGAACTATTATTGACTAAAGTATTACAGAGGTGAACCTTCATTCATTTGCTTAAATTAGAAAAGGGAATCCTCATACAAATTTGACATAACACCCTATAGCCAGAAAGCTATTAAAGAAGATAATAAGTATGAGCAAATAGTTCCCCAAGTGCAAATACAAGTATTTAATGACTGAAAACATTCAAGTTTTTCCAAGCATATGAAAGAAACAAAATAGAAAAAGAAGAATAAACCAGAACAGATCCAATCGATATAAGAAACCAGACTCATATAAATAATAACTTCTTCATACCTGAAGTGAATCTTCAGTATAGCTTTCCTTAACTTTATTTAAATTTGATATTTCAACCACAATTGAGGATCCAGCAGAATAACCCAATTTCTTATCCAAAGTAATTTTTGCAGCAGGCTCAAACACACCATCATGTGAACTTGAGCCAGATGCACTTGGAGCAAGTGGACTGCTTGGTGAAGCAGGCCCAACAGAAGTTGTACCAACAGTATTATCAAACAATGGAACAAAAGCCCAGGCAAAGGATTCACTATATGGCATAATCCGAGACCAGACCTGCAACTTCTGTTTTTCTCTCTCACTCAAGTGCACCTGTATGGGTAAAGAAACAGAATTATGGTTAATAAATGACAAAATCTGTGCAAGATATAAGTCAACATGCAAGGAAGGGAAGCAAAGCACAGTGACAACAAATCAAAAACCTTTTCTCGAACTCTAATGTTCGTTAGAGACAAATGAATCACTAGTTACTAGCATTTTATAGTAAAACCGCAGTTGGGTGACAACATCAGGCTTATTTACCTCCAGTTGCATGAATTTCATTCTCTGCAGGCAGAAAAATTTAGAGACAGTTCCCCTCCAACCCTAATTTTCATTTCCCATCCTAATATCTCTTCAAGTGAATCAATTAGAGGTCATGCAGAGAAGCACAATGAATAAATGAAGTTTCATTCCATTTGGTTAGGTGGAGAAGCTTTCAGAAAGGACAACTATTGCACCATCAACTAACAAGAGAATTAGTGCAACGACCCTTTCAAAGACTAAAACTCTCAGGTTCTTGCAAATGTAACAATTTATCCCTATAATTACCACCCGTGGCATGAATTCCATTCTCTGCACGCAGAAAAGATGAGAAACAGTTCGTCCCACCCTAATTTTCATCCAGCATCCTAATTTCTCTTCAACTGTATAAATTTAGAGCTCACACAGGCAAACAAAAGGAATAATGAAGTTCCATCCCATGTGGTTAGAGGAGAAGCTTTTAGACAGGAATGATACTAAATCATCAATTTACAAGAGAATTAATGCAATGAAAATTTCAAAGATTAAAATACTCAGGTATTTTAAATGCAACTATTTGTCCCTATACTAACACAAACAAAATTTGATTTTGACCCAACGCACTAAGAATGAAAGTTAGAAGGAATGTATATGCAAGCTATAGAGCATCATATTCATATGTGGCTTGATAGTTAGAAAGATTATTATTCTCTCGTAAAAGAAATCATAACCAAATGTAGTGGGTATCCTCAAAATTTTAGAAAATTTATTTACAACAACAATGTCGTTAACAACCTTCATGTTGATAAATAAAATATCAATAGTATTATTGGGACCCAACATACTAATCAATTTCGGAAGATTAAGACATCAGAATCAGGAAAAACTCCAATAAATAGTCAGCAACATATGCTTGCAAGAAACTTACTAACAGAAACCAAAATGCAACAAAATTGCAAAATTCAATAATCAACAGATTAGAAAGAAAAAAACAATGGGGTAAAAATATAATAAAACATACCGGTTCTTTTCGTGAATATACAGAAGCAGAGACCCCACCTTCTTCTGTGGCAGGCTTCTCCAATTGGATTAATAAACAAACTGATGCTGATGGAGCATCTAAATAAAAAGTTCCCCGAGGTTCATGTAAGACTTTTACCTGGACATAACATGAAGAGAGTAACTGAATTGCAAGTTTAGAAACAAACTTAAAGCTCTAAAATATAACGCAAGTTCAATCTCACAATTGTAATTCATCTAATTATCTATAACTTACATCATTTGATTCAGATGGGGTCACCGAGAAATAGAAATCCTCTGACAATTTTTCGCGTCTCTCCTTATTATACATGCAAATTGTACCATGAAATGGTTCTGATAAAGAAACAGAAATGCTTTAAGAATCACTGAAACAAAATAAGTAATAAAATGACACAAGCACTGGCAAAGAGGCTCTGTTTCTACCTGAAATATTTCACAACGAAAAAAATGCCAAATTACATAAAGTAAAGCTTGTATTCTTAACGTTTCAAGGCATTAGATATTATTATGGTTCATCAAATGGACATCAAAACCCCACAACATGTTGTCAAGATCTGATGACATACTATAAGGGAAAATAATTTAGTTTACCATTAAAAAAAACACTCGGAATGATGTAAAACCCGTTCTCATAATCTATCAAAATTAGAAACACCATCATGCATTGATCAAACAATAAGCAAAGATACACAATGAAAACAAATGTCATTTCTACTGGTAGTAGCAGATGAAAAAAAAACAAAGTTCAAGAGAAAACTCATAAGTTGACTATTATTATAACACCAATAACAGAAAAATAAACCCACCAACTAGTCCAGCTTCAAATGATAAGGACAGAATTTTCACAGAGATCTTCAGTCCTCTGAAAGCAACAACAATCCCCAGATAAAGATTACCGAGGAAAAATATTAGACAACAATAAATCAAACGAATAAATCAGAAAATCATTTGAAAATTTAAACCCAGCAAACAAATTACACATTCAATACCTTGTCATTGGAGTTTCAGGAATCCTTTGACCAAAGATTGTCAACCTCTCATTTTCCCAATCAAAAGCTGGTTCATAAGCAGGAAGAGGAGACTGACCAAAATGCTGCAAGCATAACAAGAATAAATACAAATAGAAAAAAAAGCTCGAACACATCTTGGTAGTGAAAAGACATAAAATATTTAAACATTCAAAAATTCAAGAATTGTAATGAAGTCATGATTTATAAAACTGGAGCTCTACTGGCTGCAACCTTTGAAGTATGTGAGTCTGATGAGTCAGCAAAACTATTTTCACCAAATTGCCTTCCTGATGTACTCGGAATATCATCATCTGTAACATCTTCTGCCTTAGTTCCTCTAGAGCCAAGGTGCAACTCTGAAGATAAGTAACGAAACACAGAAATCATTAAGAATCAAGATAGGTAAATAATAGACATCTAAAAACTAATCAAATAGACGTACAGAGGTTCCTAACAGTTATACACCATTAATTACATAGACATAAAAAGGTGTTAAGCAAAATTGCATTCTAAGCCAGACAATTCAGGAGTGCTGAATTCAGAATTGGGGGAAATTGTCTCATCAATCTTCTTTGCAAAATATAAAATTATGTAAAAGTAAACCTGCCAAATATTTCTCAAGCTGACCTGTCTCAATATCAGTATCAGGTCCCTCAAAAATCTGGTTTTGAAATGACGGCAGGGCAACACTCTCATAATGGCCATATTTGTTTTCATCCTTCACCCAATCAGCTCTATAGCATTGAACAAGTTCATTAAGGTGGGGCCACTGCTCCAGATCTTCATCAACCTGCAACAACAAAATAAGTCCTTACGCAAGTAAAGCCCCGTACTATTTGCAATTGAGAAGTTAAATCATTTAATACTGTACAGATCCCAGTATAGACCATCAACGACACAGATTCAACATTAAATTCGAAAAATTAGCTGCCTAGCCATACATGCAATTAGAAAAAAAAAAGAACAAATGCAGGAGAGGTATGGAGAACATAAGAAAAATAAAAGAACAAAGAGAATCCTGACTCACCAAGGGATCCATCCTGAGAAGAGAATGTGTTTGACGCGGTAATCTCCGGAACCGCTGGCCGCCATTGCTTGTATTGTTGTCCATCCAACCAAACCTTTAAGACAAACAAAAATAACAACTGTGTTTCAGGCCTAAGAATAATGAAAACGAACAAAAGCAGACTCGTGTTAACTAACAGAAAGAAAGCAACAAAGCATGTTCCACACAGGCATATCTACTAGATCTGCAACAGAGTCAGCAAATATCGACTTTTTATTCAATGAGTAACTAACAGATGCGGCGAGAAGAAGACGGAAATGTACGTCGCTAATACAGAGAGAGCGAAGCGAAATCTCAGCACGAGCTAAACTGTGAAGGAACTCGTCCTATCCGAAAATGCAGAAACCTCCGAGCAGTCATCGTCACCGTCAAGCGTCTCTCAGCTCTCTGGTCTCTGGTCTCTGAAGAGATCTCGGTTGGTGGAGGAATCAAACAAACAAACAAACAAACAAAACTAAACAAAAGGCAGCAGTTGTTGAAGCCAACAAACCCTATATTTTGCTTGAAAGTGGAAAAGGCACAAAAGAGAACTACCCAGTAACTGCCGAGACCAAATGCCACTGTTCCAGGCCTACACTACGCCCGGAGTCAAAATTAGTCCAAAGACTAACGAGAGAGATTTTTCATTCAACCGGGAAAAGACCAAGGTCGCAGTGATAGGGTAATAAAGGATATGGTAAAAGAGTAAAGCCGGAAGCGTCATATTTAGGCATTAATTAACTTTCTCTAGGCTATGCAAAAATGTTTTATTTAAACTTCGAATTGATTTGTAGAGGAATTGCTCTATTTTTTTTTATAACTTAATTTAAACTGTGTTTACTGAAATGGTTAGAATTGAAATTAATGATTAGAGTTTTTAAGATTAACGAGTAATTTTTCGATAACAATAATTATTTTCACTGTATATCCGTTATTATATTTGGGAAATGGTGAAGATAAAGTTCTGTATCCCCTTCTCCGAAATTTCTTATGGTTTAGAAACAAAATATTATCCACTTACCTCGATATAAAAATCTCAATTCATAAAACATAAAGTTAGGATAAAAATATTTTGAAGCGCCTCATTAAAGTAAAACCATTTGCAAATAAAGTTTTAGAATAAGAAAAAAAATTGAAAAAAAAATATTATTCAAGCATTCATTCGGAAAAGGTCAAATTCACGAATACATTAACATGAATATTGATTTGTCATATCATGGTGGAAACTAATAAGAATGATTGCCTGGGTCTAGTAGCGAGAGTTCAGACATATGTGATGGATTACAACTGTAATATTCAATTAGACTTCTAATTATATGGTTTAAAAGATACATCTTATTACAAATGATTTTATCACACAACATATATAAATATAAGACCTCCCCCACTCCTTTACAACTCCTTTACAATGTGGAACTAGAGAACTATTTGTGGGTTGTATGAGACCCAATTTTAATGTGTGGCACTAGGTATTAGGCGAAGATAGAGTGGATGCCGAGGCCGAACCCACCAATGGGTTGGGGTTGGAATCTCACAAAATTTGACAGACATGGAGGAACATAATTATCCCTAAAGCTTAAAGAGTGTGCTATCTTTTATTCTCTAATATGTTCCAAGATAAAATGGTGGCTATGTTCGGAACCAAAAATCATTGATATAAAGAATTTTTTTTCTAATGTGAATGAATTGAAGAGGATTTCAATTATGTATTGATTTGGGCCATAGGAGGTTTCATGATCACTGTCTTACGGTTTAGTATTAGACTCTGGATTTTTGTGCTTCTTCAACAATGATTACTAAAGTAATGACTCGGCTATGTTTCTCAAACATACCTGTAAGGACCCAAACCCAAAAACTAGGCTCTTACCACCGTGAAACCCGGACAAGCCCAACACGTGGACCAATCCGAGTCCCACAAGGCTTAGAAGACTTTCAAACACGATTCCCAAAACAAACGTATTTAATATTTCAAGAATTGAAGCATGTCTAATAAGAAACAGACATCTGGCATATCATTGGAGTGAACAAAATACCATAGCGAAGACTTTATTTAAATGAACAAAATATCCAAAACGAAAGACGGGTTCATACAGTCACAAGCCCAAAATCACAAACTGAGCTTAAAGTTCGGTACATAAAACCGTAGCCAGAAACGTAGTAAATGCATAAGGATATAATAATAATCAAAACATCAAAATGAGTCAAAAAGGAAATGCCAGAAAAAAACCATGTAAAATGTGCAGGTGCGATAGTCCAGCCAAGTCGTAAGAAGCTCACACACCTCAAAACACTGTCTACGACTCACGAACTACTCCTGAAAGGGGGAAATAACAATGGGTGAGATAATAATCTCAGTAGGAATCACCGCATCATATGTCCTATAGGGAATCAAAGGCACATACTAAGAGGAGAAGGAACGATTCACTATGAGAACGAGGACGTGAATGATGCAACTCAAAGAATATAGAATTCATGCATTTGATTTTATAATGTAAAACGTAGTTCCAGCTCAATAGGTTATAACTCAAAAACTCATAATACATCACGACTAACAATGCCTACCAAAACCTATCGGGATGGACATAATAAATCACTCCTCGAGTAACCCCGCTAAAGGGAAACCAGAAGCCCACTGGCAATGTTAATTTATATTTTTAAGAAAATAATAATATACACGTAACCCCTAATGCTAGTGTTGTCCGATACTAGGCAGAGAAAACTACACGTATCATACATGTCTCAATACTCAATACGAACCAACCTGCAGCGTGAAGAAGGTAAGAAAGGGGATAGCTTTAAGGTGATCCGTCATGTGCTCCCGGAACCACCTTAAATTCACCCTAGGAAGGGTGGGGTGCAGTGGGGGAAGTCTTATATTGGACAAGAAATGTTGCTGGTTTTGAATCGAAAAGTGGGCACGTAGCTTTCATAGCAAAGCCTTGGTCTGCATAACATTTGGCGCTTCGGAGCGTACATACATTTCAAGGACAAAGAATTGAGTTTGAGATTGACAATGAAGCAGTTCTATAGTGGGAAGAAAGCCAAATACTTACATGAAATAATCATTTTTTTTATAATGCTTTATTATTATGATTAAAATTATTAAGAACATCAAATCACCATATGGGAAGTGGCTCTTATTAATCCCTATGGTTTTAGAAAAAGTTAAGACAACGACAACAACTATAAAATATCAATAAAAAGCTGAAATTCTTGGCAGTTCCAAGATTAATATCTGCTAAAGCTGAAATACTTTTCGTTCTTTTCCTCTAAGGTTGTGTTTGGTTTCACGTGGATCTGTACTTTGATATGGACTTGGGTTGTCCACAAATTAAGTTAATAATTAATTTTACTTTTAAAAAAAAGAAAAGAAGAGTGACAAGATGGCCTATGTGCTGCGCATGTGGGAATAAAACCAAGAAGGAAAAAAGCTTTACTGTAAAAAGACAAAAAAGTAGCATCAAAAGATATAGAAAAGAAATGACGTGGTACCATGGGATTGACTTGGGAAAACAGGAATGGTTGTATGCTGTATTATGAAAGACCCAAGATACCCATCTCCTCACGGTTTCAATTGGCGTAAAACAAAAATTTGGCAATTAAGAGACAACCCTCAACGGAAGGAAAAAAAGGAGAGGGGAACCGTCAAAACTAAAGATTTCGCATCAACGTGCAAAAACAAAACAATAGTGTGCTTACGTGCAGAAGAACTAGTGGCAATTCCTTTACCTTTATCGCGTGATCCAGATTCATAACCACTGTTCTCTCACCGACGTATAGAATCAACAAAACCACTAAGCTTTACACGAACAATCGAGCAGTGGAAAAAAAAGGAGCTTAATGCGAGTGTTGGGTTGGAAGGAGGAGTGCGCACCAATCAAGAAAGATTGATGGCGGCAATCAAGACTAGCGTGAAAAAAAAATAGAGGAGTAAAGGACACAGGTTTTTGTCTGAAACAAAAGCAACAGAGGTGGCTAGGGTAATTAGATGGGCTTGACGAGGGTTTATATAACCCGACCTCAAAACCCTAGTGGACTCGGATTAACAAACTCGGCCCAAATATACCCGATTGGGCTTAAAAAGGTACTAATAAGGCCTTACGGTATAAACGGGCCCAAAAACAAGTTTGGGTCTGATATAGGCAAAATGGTAATTTTTCATTGCCTTGATTTTCGTCTCGGTCAAAGTGTCAAACGTACACGTGGACCACTAGAATAAAGCTGACTGGACATACAACTAGGATGGGGTTTCACATCCTCCCCCCCTTACAGAAATTGCGTCCTCGAAATTTATGTATCGTGCTACTCGAAAAGGTATGGATATCGCTCCCACATCGACTCTTCAGTCTCCTATGAAAACTCCTCGGTTCGACCATTGTGCCATGATACTCGGACCATCAGAACATTTCTTGTACGGAGCTTCTGATGGCTCGGTCAACAATAGCCACTGGTTGCACGGGATACGACAAATCACTGACAATCTCAATTGGCGGTGTCTCTAACACATAAGACGGATCCCGAATATACTTCTGCAATATCGATACGTGGAAAACACCATGGATTCTCTCTAAAGATGGTGGCGATGCCAATTGGTATGCCACTGGCCCGATGTGTTGGGTAATCTCATACGGGCCGATATAACGTGGTGCTAACTTTTCCCACTGCTGAAACTGAAGTACACTCTTCCACGGTGCGACTTTTAGGAAAACCATATCACCGACCTCAAACTTGAGCTCACGACGACGATTATCTGCCTAATTTTTCTGTCTATTCTGAGCCGTCCTCAACCTTTGTCTGATCAATGATAACTGCTCTATTGCTTGATCAATCATCTCAGGACTATCCAGGCACCTCTCGCCTACCTCGTCCCAGTATAACAGTGTTTGACAACGTCTACCATACAACGCCTCATACAGTGTCATCCCAATACTGACCTGGAAGCTGGTATTGTAGGCAAACTCTGCCAACGGAAGACATCTGTCCCACGTAGTGTGTCTATCGAGCTCACATGCTCGTAGCATATCCTCCAATGTCTGTATTGTCCTCTCGGACTGACCATCTGTTTGGGGGTGAAAGGTCGTACTGAAGTTCAATCGAGAACCTAAGGCACTATGGAGCTTCCCCCAAAATCGAAAAGTAAACCTCGGGTCTCGGTCGGATACTATGGATACTGGAACTCCGTGCAACCTCACAATCTCATCCATATATCGAGAAGCTAACTTCTCCGGTGTATCAGAAACTCGAACAGGAATGAAATAGGCAGACTTGGTCAACCTGTCCATAATCACCCACACTGATCGAAACTACGTTGAGTCTTCGGCAAACCCACGACAAAATCCATCGCGATATGCTCCCACTTCCACTCGGGAATTGGAAGCGACTGCAGCATACCTGCGGGATTCTGGTGCTTGGCCTTGACCTGCTGGCATACGATGCAACGAGCAACAAACTCCGCAATGTGTCTCTTCATCCCCGACCACCAATACTGCTCCCTCAAATCACGATACATCTTGGTACTATCAGGATGAATAGAGAACGTAGAACTATGTGCCTCGGTTAAAATCAAATAACGTAACTCCTCATCCCGGGGAACACAAACTCTGCCTCGGAATGTCAGAATTCCAGCATCTCGGACTCTATACTCACAGACTGCATCCCCTCCAACACTGTTTTCCAAATGCTGCCTCAATTGGGTTAAACTCGGATCCTCTAACTATTTGGCTCAAATCTCCTCAAGTAACGACTGCATGACGAAAATCTGCGCTAACAATGTCCCTGAACTATCACTGCCAAGCTGGACTCGGATTGCCCTCAAACACATCAACATCGGCATATACTCCGCCCGGATATAAGCCAAGGAAGATGAAGTCTTCCTACTCAAAGCGTCGATAACCACATTGACTTTTCCGGGATGATAATCGATCACAAGGTTATAATCCTTTATCAACTCAAATCATCTCCAATGTCTCAAGTTAAGCTCTTTTTGAGTTAGAAGGTACTTGAAACTCTTATGGTCTGTGAAGACTCTACAAGTCTCACCATACAGATAGTGGCGCCAAATCTTCAGTGCGAACACCACAGTTGCTAACTCCAAATCGTGGGTTGGGTAATTGCACTCGTGTGGCCTCAACTGTCGCAAGGCGTAAGCGACTACCTTCCCATCCTGCATCAACACACAACCCAAACCATGCTTTGATGCATCACTGTACACCACATACTCCTTACCGCTGACCGATAAGGTAAGAACAGAAGCGGAAACCAATCTATACTTCAACTCCTCAAAACTCTGTTGACACTTCTCGGACCACACAAATGGTTCGTCGTTGCGTGTCAACCGAGTCAACGGTCCTGCTAACGTCGAGAAGTTCTCCACAAATTATCGGTAATAATCGGCTAAGCCTAGAAAATTTTGTATCTCGGGAACACTACGAGGAGGTTCCCATGATACAACAACCTCGATCTTCTTGGGATCCACCAATACTCCTCTGGCTGACACAACATGTCCCAAGAAACTGACTTCTCGCAACCAGAACTCGCACTTAGAGAACTTAGAGTATAACTGTTGAGCTCTAAGTGTCTCCAATACCATCCTCAAATGTTCGGAATGCTCCTCCTCCGACTTTGAATAAATGAGGATGTCATCAATGAAGACAATCACGAACCGATCAAGGTACTCATGGAATACTCGGTTCATCAAAACCATAAACACTACCGGCACGTTTGTCAACCCAAACGGCATCACCAAGAACTCATAATGTCCATACCGAGACCTGAAAGCTGTCTTCGGGATATCTGACTCCCAAACTCGCAACTGATGATAACCTGACCTCAAATCAATTTTTGAGAACACTGACGCTCCCTGAAGCTGGTCGAACAAATCATCGATCAGAGGAAGAGGGTACTTGTTCTTCACAGTAACCCGATTCAGCTGCCGGTAATCAATGCACAACCGCAAGGAACCATCCTTTTTCTTTACGAATAATACTGGTGCTCCCCACGGTGATACACTGGGCCTAATGAACCCACAATCCACCAAATTCTCCAACTGGGTCTTCAGTTCCTTCATCTCAGCTGGAGCCATTCGATACGGCTGGATGGATATCGGGTTTGTTCTGGGCATCAACTCGATCCCGAACTCCACCTATCTCTCCAGTGGTAACCCGACTACATCATCTAGAAATACATCCGGGAACTCACTGGCAACCGGAACTTGATTCAACTCTGGTGACTCGGCTGAGGTGTCTCTGACATGGGCTTGAAATGTTGTACATCCCTTACTGATCATCTTCTTCGCACTAAGCCACGAGATCATACAAGTAGGCACAATACGCCTATCTCCCTCGAAGCAATACTCTGAACTATCGGGTAGACTGAACCAAACCTGCTTGGTGAAGCACTCCATCCGGGCTCGATATCGGGCTAAGTAATCCATACCCAAGATGACATCCAATTCTCAGATATCAAATGGAATCAAATCTGCCTCAATCTCAACTGATCCCATCCTCAAAATACAACCCAAATAAACTTGACTGCAGGTCAACTGCTCACCTAACGGGGTTAAGACCGCGATCGATGGAACCAAGGATGACAATGGACGATCTGCACTAATTGCAACTCTGGGACCCACAAACGACCTATTCACTCCGGGGTCTAATAATACTCTAGTATAACGAGAAAAAAATATAGCAGTACCTGTCACCACGTTGGGGCTAGCACAGGCCTCTGCGTCGGTCAATGTGAAAAGTCTAGTCGACCTCGATTGTGACGGCTGAGTAGACAGATGACTACCAGAAGGTCTGTCTGGTGCTCTAAACAGGAGCCTAGAAGAAGCATGTGAACCAGCGTGACTATGGCTCGGTCTTGGGGCTCCGAAAGGCTGTGAGGCAATACACCTCGGCTTCGGACAATCTCGAGACATATGGCCGACCTCGTCACAGTTGTAGCACTTCCACAAATGCAGACAAGGAGAGATGTGGTGCTGATTGTAACTAGCACACCATGGCATAGATGGTCGGCTCACACTGTGACTAGAAGTAGATGGCTGTGACCGGGTGGTCCAGTGACTACCTCCTCGAAAATGGGAAGGTCTCGAAGGGTACGGTCTTGCGGAACAACTCGATCTAGGATTATGTCTTGTACCATGCCGAATCGGACCTCTACCCGATGGAAAATCTCTACGGCCTTGACTATGAGTCTTTCAACTCTGAATCATCTTCTAAGCGTCAGTGGCAGCAACGACCAAAGCCTGCAGGTCGTAAATCGGCGTCGTGCCCATAATCGATCGGATATCACTGTTCAACCCATCCTGAAAATGATGAGCTAACTTCGCCTCCACACGATCCTCAGTTGGAGCAAATCGAGACAACTTCCTTAGCTCTAACTCGAACTCCAATATAGATCAGGAACCTTGCTTCACCTTATAGAACTCTGACCTCTTCTTTTCCTAGTGAAACTGCATATAAAACCGGTTATTGAACTCGCCTAGAAACTAATCCCACGACGGCTACTAACCTCCATACCTCAAACTCACTGTTGTCCACCATGATAGAGCTTCCTTCTCGAATAAGAAGGTGGCCAAGGCAACTTTGTCCTCCTCGGAAATTCGTAAAGCCTGTGCGGTCTGGAAAACTGTATCAAGCTACTCCCGGGCTACAGCCACGTCAGCTGTCCCGAAAAAATTCTTGCAACCCAACTGACGGGCTTCCTTCAACAGCTTCGTAATCTTCACTAGTCTCCCGGCATCTTGCTGCTGAACTGGACCTATTGGCTGCTGTATTGGAATTGTAGGTGCTGCTGGAGCGGGATTTGGCTGCTGCTGAGCCACTAACTGTTGCAATGTGGCCTGCATCGTGACCAAAATCTGAAACAATGCCGGATCTTGAACCGGCGCGGTAGGGGCTGCTGGGGTGACCTGAGCTGCTTGAGCTACTGGGTGGCCTAAATAGCTGGTGCAGCTGGGGCTTGCTGATCTGCCTGCACATCAGGCTCGGTTGGCCCGTGAACTGACTCGCCACTCCCATCCTGGCGATCACGACCGACAGCGGTACTACGTGTCCTTACCATAGTGGCTGAGTAGAGCACACAACAACAACAATACGTAAGCCTAGGAACTCAAACAAACAACTTAAATGATACGATGCTGGACTATGCATGTGCAAGTGAGTTTAAAACATATTTTCCTAAAACATTTTTGAAATCGATTTGTAAAACCATGCTCCGCTATCACCCTTGTAAGGACCCAAACCCGAAAACTAGGCCCTTACCGCCGTGAAACTCGGATAAGCCAACACGTGGATCAATCCGAATCCCACAAGGCTTAGAAGACTTTTCAAACACAATTCCCAAAACAAACGTATTTAATATTTCAAGAATTGGAGCATGTCAAATAAGAAACAGACATCTGGCATATCATTGGAATGAACAAAATACCACAACAAAGACTTTATTTAAATGAACAAAATATCCAAAACGAAAGACGGGTCCATACAGTCACAAGCCCAAAATCACAAACTGGGCTTAAAGCCTGGTACATAAAACCGTAGTCATAAACGTAGTAAATGCATAAGGATATAATAATAATCAAAACATCAAAATGAGTCAAAAGGAAATGTCATAAAAGAAAACCATGTAAAATGTGCAGGTGCGATAGTCCAGCCAAGTCGTAAGAAGCTCACACACCTCAAAACATTATCTACGGCTCACGAACTACTCTTAAAAGGGGAAAATAACAACGGGTGAGATAATAATCTCAGTAGAAGTCACCGCATCATATGTCCTACTGGGAATCAGAGGCACATACTAAGAGGAGAAGGAACGATTTACTATAAGAACGAGGACGTGAATGATGCAACTCAAAGAATATAGAATTCATGCATTTGATTTTATAATGTAAAACGTAGTTTCAGCCCAATAGGTTATAACTCAAAAACTTATAATACATCACTGCTAATAATGCCTACCAAAAACTATCGGGATGGACATAATAAATCACTCCTCAAGTAACCCCCGCTAAAGGGAAACCGGAAGCCCACTGGCAGTGTTAATTTATATTTTTAAGAAAATAATAATATACACGTAACCCCTAATGCCAGTGTTGTCCGAGACTAGGCAGAGAAAACTACACGTATCATACCCGTCTCAATACTCAATACAAACCAACCTGCGAAAACGTGACAAGCAAATGAAGACAACCCTCATACAACTCTCGAATAGGTAAGCAACTCTCCCCTATCACTGGGATTCCGTATAATCACCTCGCATTGGCCAAGCGAACATTTATTGAAATAGATACCATACTGAATACAAAACATTTATTAAATACCATACTTATTTTAAACCATAGTGTAAGATAATACGTTTTATGAAAACTATAAAAATATGTCATATATCAAGACATCCTCAAGTCTCAGCATCATAACTCAACTTTTAGTTACATTAAACCAATAATTATTGTTTATAAAATCTACTAAAATTATTCTCTTGGGACCCAATATAAATATAAATATAAATAATAATAAATATAATTCTTTAATTTTTTTTTCTAAGCCCACAATCTGAATTTTTGATTTATTATGTAATAGTTAACCACAAGATATGATTTATAGTTAACATGTTAATATTAATAAACATATAAATTTAAGTATAAGTTAACAGCTACCCACCTAGCCGGCTTCCCCTGATTCTAAGTTTTGGACTAGCATACCAAACCCTCCTCCCAATCACACCTCTCTCAGTTTAAAAGTTTGTTCTGCGGCGTGAAGAGGGTAAGAAAGGGGATAGCTTTAAGGTGATCCGTCATGTGCTCCCGGAACCACCTTAAATTCACCCTAGGAAGGGTGGGGTGCACTGGGGAGGTCCTATATTAGACAAGAAATGCTGCTGGTTTTGAATCGGAAAATGGACACGTAGCTTTCGTAGCAAAGCCTTGGTCTGCATAAAATTTGGCGCTTCGGAGCGTACATGTATTTCAAGGACAAAGAATTGAGTTTGAGGTTGACAATGAAGCGGTTCTACAGTGGGAAGAAAGCCAAATACTCACATGAAGAGATCCTTTTTTTATAATGCTTTATTATTATGATTAGAATTATTAAGAACATCAAATCACCATATGGGAAGTGGCTCTTATTAATCCCTATGGTTTTAGAAAAAGTTAAGACAACGACAACAGCTAGAAAATATCAACAAAAAGCTGAAATTCTTGACAATTCCAAGATTAATATCTACTAAAGCTGAAATACTTTTCGTTCTTTTCCTCTAAGGTTGTGTTTGGTTTCACGTGGATCTGTACTTTGATATGGATTTGGGCTGTCCACAAATTAAGTTAATAATTAATTTTACTTTTAAAAAAAAAGAAAGAAGAGTGACAAGATGGCCTATGTGCTGCGCATGTGGGAATAAAACCAAGAAGGAAAAAAGCTTTATTGTAAAAAGACAAAAAAGTAGCAGCAAAAGATATAGAAAAGAAATGACGTGGTACCATGGGATTGACTTGGGGAAACAGGAATGGTTGTATGCTGTATTATGAAAGACCCAAGATACTCATCTCCTCACGGTTTCAATTGGCGTAAAACAAAAATTTGGCAATTAAGAGACAACCCTCAACGGAAGGAAAAGAAAGGAGAGGGGAACCGTCAACATTCCCTCTCCCTTCGACACTATAATCCTTCTACTAATGTGTGTACAGACATAATTAAAGGTAACCACTAATAGTACCTGCTTGATAATATTAACCATACAATACATACATCATATAAATTGACTAAAGATACCCTCATAACTCTTAAGGTACGCGTATTGTTCTTTAAAAAATTAGGGAATTATGCTCGTCACCTAAGTTTGGTCAAGCCCTAGCCACCAAAAACATAGATATTTCAAATGCCATAAGGTACCTCGATAGGGTATGACAATTACACACACAATTGCACATGTAAATCTAAACATGAGTATTATGAACGCATCACCTCTTCAATCGTCAAACACTCACAAATTACACTGTAGTAAATATTTGGAGTATTCCTATAAGGATAGGATAAAATCAGGTGTCATGTCTGACCCAACAAATCTAGTAAGAGTGAATACATATGGAATCACATGTGAAATAGTCTGATATATGTTATTTTCTTCACAGTCCAAAAATATATATTGTTATGTATGTTTTTATAAGTCCACAATTACAAATATAATATCAGTATAATTAAACCTAATGGCTAACCGTAAAAAACACATAATATAAGAAAATAAAATCAAACAGTACTCATATCACACCCCATAAAAAGGTGCTTAAGCTAATATGATCCGAAAGAAAAAAAAATATTTTTTTATAAAAACACCTTAAAATAAAAATTTCATAGATTTTGATGCACAATATTTTAGAATTCTTTAATCTTAAAAGCTTGAAATCTGAAATAGTCAGCAATATTTATTCTGAAATCCTATATTTTTATTTATAGATCGTCAGCCTGATCTGTCTTTGCACTTGACGATCGGCCTCAATACGTGGATAACATACTGATTTTCTATGTCATCTGACCAATCAAACCAGTGCCTTCCGACTGATCTTCTCATTAACTAAAAATATTCCTTGTTCTCATCACTGACCTTTTCTGCAACGATTGATTTTATAATTGGTACGACTGGTCTTCTACTTTATTTGATCGATTCTCTGGTAATCACACTTAATCTTTGAGACTCGACAAATTCGTTTGTTTTGGCATTTTAAGTTCTAAGTGGTCGACTTAAGGTCCCAACCAGGCACCTATGCACTTTTGCCTTTCTGAAATCACAATCGATCTTCGTATATGTTCAACCAATCGACTGCTCTGTGTCTTGGGATTAATATTGTTTTGCTTAGTGGTGTTAGGATATGTCGTTAGTATTTGATTATGCAGTTAGAATTATATTAGATTTGATTATATTATTTGGTTAATAGGTTAGGATATTATGTTTTCCCTATAAATATAAGGCATGAATAAGAGGACGTAAAAGGGGGTTCGCCATATGAGCTCCCAAAGTTCAATATCTTCTCTCTCCAGTTCGCATATTTTTCCACATACTCCTCCTAAACCCAACAAAGTGGTAGCGGAGCCAAGGTTTTCTTGAGAGACCTGTGAGAATGGAGAGTGAAACACAATCGGCTTTTAGCCAAAATATCGCGTCATCAGTGTTTGATGGGCAAAATTATCAAGCGCCATCAGTGTTTGATGGGCAAAATTATCAAGCATACTGTTCGATTGAAAGTCTATCTTGATGCTATGGATCTTTGGGAGGCTGTCGAAGAAGATTATGACAGTGCATCGGTTGGTGGCACACATGAAAGATGACTATAACAGTGCATCGGTTGGTGGCACACATGAAAGATGACTATGACAGTGCATCGGTTGGTGGCACACATGAAAGATGACTATGACCGTGCATCGGTTGGTGGCACACATGAAAGATGACTATGACCGTGCATCGGTTGGTGGCACACATGAAAGATGACTATGACCGTGCATCGGTTGGTGGCACAAATTAAAAGATACATGAAGATTCGCCAATTTGGGAATATGCAAATACTACGACAAGGAGGAGCTTGTTAGGATATGTCGTTAGTATTTGATTATGCAGTTAGAATTATATTAGATTTGATTAGATTTGATTATACTATTTGGTTAATAGGTTAGGATATTATGTTTTCCCTATAAATATAAGGCATGAATAAGAGGGACAAAAGGGGAGTTCGCCATATAAGCCCCTGAAGCTCCCAAAGTTCAATATCTTCTCTCTCCAGTTCGCATACTTATATATATACTCCTCCCTAAAACCCAACAAGTGGATTAGCGGTATTCATCCACAATCACTCGCCTATGTCTTTTTAACTCTTTATTTGGTCGAATTAGTGATAAGAGTTGTAAAATATATCTACAACCAAATATACATTAAACAAGCATAATTTTATATTTAAAAAATTCTCGCTAAACTAATAAATAAAATAATCATGACTAAATAACTTTATTTTCACAGAAATATCATATCCCCAGACTTAAACTTAGACTTTTGATTATCCCTATCAAAAATAAACTAGGTCAGATTTAAAGCACCGACAATTGGCATTTCTCCTTTATCTCAGTACCTATCTCATATCAAGTTCAGCCATAACTATTACAATCCACTCATCAATTATCATCATCTCATCATGCATACTTTTAATGATAATAAAATATTTTTAGGGTTTACAATAAAAGAAATACTAAGGAACTTAACATCTTATGACTATGCGCAATTTAATGTCCCTTAGGACTTGTTTGATTTTTCAGGAAAATGATTCTGAAAATAAAACTGAAACTGAATCCACTTTATGGCATCAGCTCTCAAACCTATGTTTGATTTTCATAGTGAAAAATATAAGTTCTTTCACTGTTTAGGGCGGAGAAACTAGTAAAAGTTTAAAATTTTATCTCGTAAAATTATGCTCGTAACCTCGTATAGCCTTTGTTGCTTTATATCGGCAGACCTGGTAGGTTCCCATCTTGCTCCTTGCATCAAAATAAAACCTGGTAGGCTATCTTCTTCTCTGACAAAAAACTACAGATACAAACAGAAGAAGCAATAAAAAGCCATGGAGGAGGGCAATAGCCAACAGTTCACAAGTGAAAAGGGCGGACGACAATGAAATGTAGGGAAAAATAGAAACTGGGTGAAAATACATGTAAGTAACCACAAATCTGGTGACATGTGTCATTATCCATGGCAAGTTACACGTGTAAAGATCTGATACATGGTCGGGAAAAGCTTTTTCATCAAAATCGGCTGACAATTGTAAAATTTGTTGGGGATATAATAATAACTTCACCTGTATTACCGTGCTATGTGTGGATTCCTTCAGACATATTTATTTCCAATTGTCATTTCAATCTGAAATGAAATATTTATTTCGTTAAAAACGCTCGATCTGGAGACATATACGGGAGGGCCGAGCTGAAAATGGGTCATTTCAATTTTAGTTTCAGACTCTCATTCTTTAATAATCAAAGAGGCCTGGATGAGATATAATATTTTTTTCTAATTTAATTAAAATCTCGAACTTGAGTTTGTCCTACTCTGTTTGTACGATTAGTCAGTTATTTATAACAGACTTATCTAAAATATCGTTTCTATTCCCTTCCTAAGCCCATCGTCTCAATTGGTCAACACTTACAAACAAACGGCGATCAGCGTAATTGCGAGGTCAAAACTCAGAGGAGTAGTTTGCCTGCTGCCTAAAGGAACATTTAATCGAAAAACCATTAACAGATAAAGGAGAGCAGATACAAGGAACCAATGGGCCGCAAACATTTGGCTGACTATAAAACCCGCTCCTTATCCCTTTCATCCTTCACCTTCTTTACTTCTCATTTTCAGGTGGACTCGCTCGGTGTGATCTGTCAAAGGAAGTTTTGGTGAATTTCCGATTGGGTTTTTTCCTTGAAGGATTTAGATTGTACATTGAGATAGATAGATAGATAGATAGATAGATAGATAGTTGCTTGTGGGTTTTCGCACCGATGCCTCTCACAGCCACTACTCCCGCCGGTTCTTCTTCGTTTCATCATCTTCTGTTACCACCCTCTCCATCTTCTTCTTCTTCTCCGTCTGTTCTAAGAACCTGTTCTTCTGGCTCTTTTAGTTCTACCAAGAAAGCCCATTTCGTTGTATGTCCTACTATCAAAGCCAGACCCACCACTCGTCTGATGAGTCGTCCTGCCGTCTCCATCGAGAAGGAAACCATGGAGACCGAACGCCCCCCAACATTTCTCCGGGAATCGGAGGCCGGAGGAGACGTGAGGGCACGCTTCGAGAAGATGATAAGGGATGCCCAGGACTCCGTTTGCAAGGCCATTGAGGCAGCGGATGGGGGAGGCAAGTTCAAGGAGGACGTCTGGTCCAGACCTGGCGGTGGGGGAGGCATTAGCAGGGTCTTGCAAGATGGTGCTGTTTGGGAGAAGGCTGGGGTCAATGTCTCAGTCGTTTACGGCCTCATGCCTCCCGAAGCTTATAGAGCTGCTAAGCCTGTTAGTACCGCAGCTTCTTCCGATCAGAAGCCCGGTCCTGTCCCTTTTTTCGCTGCCGGGATCAGCTCTGTACGTCCCATCTTCGACTGAATCAACTCAATTAGTCCATTTTTTATTCTTTAATCGATTACTTATTTTGCTTGCTGGGCTTCTGCAGGTGTTACATCCGAAGAATCCTTTTGCACCCACCTTGCATTTTAACTATCGCTACTTCGAAACAGATGCTCCCAAAGGTATAATGATCCAATCATCACTATGTTTCAGAATCTCGAATTACAAAGATGTTCAACTGTTTTTTTCTCTCTGGACGCCGTATGTGCAGATGCTCCTGGAGCACCACGGCAGTGGTGGTTTGGGGGCGGAACTGATTTGACTCCTGCTTACATCTTTGAAGAGGATGTCAAGCATTTCCATTCGGTAATTTCTCAGTCTAGATATGTTTCAATTCCTATTCACTTTACTTTCTAAGTTAACACCCAAAGTTAGGACTCATTTTCAAGTCTCATATCATAAATTCTTTACGCGAGTCATCTCGCCTAATAGGGAAAAACAATTTCAGACAGTTTCGAGTTTGAGTTCAATTCTTTCTGCAAATAAATTGAGTAGTGTTTATGTCGCTCAATTGGTACTGAACATCTATCAACTAAGTTCCATTTGTAAGTAAAGTGGATCTATTATGTGAATCATCTTCCTTCATTTTACTTTTTTTGTGACCAAAATCTAAAAGTGATATTTCCCGTTTTAACTTATCATTTAGTTCCTGTTGTTTTTACTTTTTGCTTTTCTTGATAACCTGTACACCGTCTCACCTCCTATCTCTTTTCTTGTATTGCTGGGCTCGTAGGTATCTGCTAGACTTGTTGGAGTCTAATGACATAAAACGAATGCATAATTTTTTTTTGCGTTCTACAATTATGTTTGGTGTATGCTAATTGCTTTGCCGGGGCTTCACATTGCAGGTACAAAAGAAGGCCTGTGACAAATTTGATACTGCATTTTACCCTCGGTTCAAGAAATGGTGCGATGACTATTTCTATATAAAGGTATTTGACTTCTTGTCAGTTATATCATATGATTAAGCACGAATAGTTTGTATGTTATCTTCATCCTGGTGTTGTCTGCATCGCATTGACTGTGATTATGAGCAATCATACCAAATTCCGTTACCCCAGCTAAAAGAATAATGGTTTTAATGCAGCTAAAATCTGCTGATATTTCTATTTTTACATTTTCTAATCCTTCTAAAACACAAGGAAAGTGAAGAGATTTTGAAATATGCGTGTAAAAGTTTAAGTAAGACAGTGCAAGCCTCACTTAAGCAATTGTACTTATTGTAGTTATGTTCTAACAGATATAACTAGTGTTAACTGTCTTGTTTCAGTGGTCATGTGCAATGTAGTTCCTGTGAAGCAATTTTAAATTTCCAGGATACTTGTTTGGTTGATACTTAAATAGGAATTAAAATTGTTCATGTTTTGATTCCAAAAACTGAGTAGATATAGGAGAGTTTAGCTATTAAATCTTTTGGAATATGAACTACTTTTAGGGACTCCAGTTTTCCTTATGTATTTCTGTTGTCATCGACATGAGAGCATTGGCCAAGAAAGAAGAGACTCGTTTACCATTGGCCAAATCGATGAGAATGTGTTGTCTGTTAATGTTGTATGCAGCATAGAGATGAGAGACGAGGGCTTGGAGGAATATTTTTTGATGATCTGAATGACTGTGATCAGGAAATGCTCCTTGCCTTTGCCACCGGTAAAAACTTTGGATTGTGAGAGAAATGCTTCTTTGGGTGGGTTTCGGAA
Organism: Passiflora organensis; assembly: GCA_019739055.1. Classification (NCBI taxonomy): domain Eukaryota; kingdom Viridiplantae; phylum Streptophyta; class Magnoliopsida; order Malpighiales; family Passifloraceae; genus Passiflora; species Passiflora organensis. The sequence goes on along the minus strand of JAEPBF010000187.1, from coordinate 1,663,193 downwards.
AATTGGGTATCACCTGTTGGATTCAACTTTGTTGTTCTGTAATGTTGCAGAGTGTGCAAACTCTGTAGTACCTGCATACATTCCCATTATTGAGAGGAGGAAAGACACGGCATTTACAGAAAGGCACAAAGCATGGCAGCAGCTGCGAAGGGGACGTTATGTGGAATTTAACTTGGTAAAGCTGGCTATGGGGAATTTGACCAAAAAATTGTAATATTTAGTATCTGAGCAGATCAGGCGATAACTATAACCCATCTCTCTTCGTTTGTTGAATTCTAGGTGTACGATCGAGGTACGACGTTTGGGCTAAAAACAGGAGGACGAATTGAAAGCATTCTTGTTTCTCTGCCACTGACTGCGCGATGGGAATATGACCATGTAAGTTTTTGCAAAGCGTTCACCTTATTGGTTTTGTGAGATGTATCAGTGCAGAGTGAAAAACTTCTTGCTTATTTCTGTTTTTGGCGTGCAGAAACCTGAAGAGGGAAGTGAAGAGTGGAAGTTACTGGATGCTTGCATAAATCCAAAAGAATGGATTTAATTTCTTTTTTATTCAAACATCTTTTTGTTGGCATTTTTCTTGCATGGTGTGTTCGACTTCATCAAATGCTTTTGTAGCTGCAGTTAGACCTGATAATCACGGTCCGGTGTAATCTACCAAACCTGAGATGTAGCCGAGAATTCAGTATTTATTTATAATAGCTAACTTTTTATGCTTTCAAATTAGCAGAAAAACCATAATATCTTTCTATGGGTAACCAATCTGAGTAACCTGTTATTGTCATATTTTTCCCGCAACACTAATGAGTTGTATTTCATTGTTATGGAATTATATGGTGCAAATTATTGAATTTCCAGCAGAGATGTTCATCAATATTTTCTTAGCCATCTTCTCAGACTGACCCATTTCAATCATCCACCTCCATTTTACAAATCAAATCCCTTTTCAGTAGTAATTGCCCGTGAAACATGTTATTAAGCTTTCTGACGACTTCCAGTAAAAAAATCTGCAGTGGCTGGGACTAGCTTCTGATTTTATCCACCTATAATCAGTCGTAGAAATAACCCTAAGGAAAGGTAATAAAGTAGTGAAGTAAACAGGAGTTTTTCCGTACAAAATTATGAAAAAAAGAAGCTAAACAACACAAAAGCATCAGTAATTCACGTTTGCTGAAATGGTCAAACCATTTCCACTGTATCTTTTTCAACAGTTCCATGCACTACCACAAACCAGCAGATTTTCTAAGACAAACTTCTTGAATAAACGGTAGTATACCATCTGCATGAAAAATGGTCAGGAGTTGGATGACCCTGTTTACACTATAGGATCGATGCTTTCAAAAATGAGAGAGTAATTGGGCCACCTCATGTACCTTAAATAGCTATCCCGTCGGTTCAAAATCCTTGATTGATGGGTCACAGGCACCTACTGAATCTTCGCAACAAAAACTAAGAGACCGCAAGTCCACAGCAGAACCTGTCATTTCGGATATCCAAAAAAAGGCTTCGAAGGCTTGTAGAAATAATCGAACAGTTAATTACTTATCGTTTGTTTTGCTGGCTGGCCAATCCAGAAACTTGTACGTCTGAAGTGATGGGGGAAGAAAGGTCTGCGCAGAAGAAGGATCTTCAGGAGTATAAATATAGCCTTTCGCATACCCAAGCTCCTTCATTAACTTGGTAGGTGCATTTCTCAAGTGTAGCGGCACTCCCTCGTTTTGTCCCACTGATTCTCTAACCACCTTTTGTGCAGCCCGTATTGCTCGATACACAGAAATCGATTTAGGAGCCAAAGCCAAATAAGCTACACACTGAGCCAGAATGACATCGCACTCGGGCATGCCCAAGAAATGGCAAGCTTGGTAGCAAGCAACAGCTTGGTTAAGGGCTAATGGGTCAGCCAGTCCAACATCTTCACTTGCGAACCTCACCAATCGTCTGGCGATATAAAGAGGTTGTTCACCTCCTTCTAACATCCTTGCCAACCAATATACGGAAGCATCCGCGTCGCTGCCCCTCATGGACTTGTGAAGTGCACTGATCATATTGTAGTGTTCTTCCCCCGCCCTATCATAAGCAAGGTGCTTGCACTGGAGAGCCTCCTTGGCGTCATCCAATTCCAAAGTAGTACTCCCAGTTATTTCAAAGGTCGCATCTCTGCTTCCATCAGGGTTGATTCGGGCGGCTGCAGTCGTAGCAGAAATTTCGAGGGCATTCAAAGCCACGCGGGCATCGCCATCACAGTTTTCGGACAAGAACTGCAGAGCAGAGTCGCTCACCCGGAGCTCAACTCCCATCCCTCCCAAGCTCTTAGGCAATCCTTTATCGGAATCATGAATTGCCCGGGACAGAATGGCTTGGACATGATGAGGCTTCAATGGGGTGAGTGCAAGGACTCTACAGCGGGAGAGAAGCGGGGTCGTCAAATGGAACGAAGGGTTCTCGGTGGTGGCACCTATAAACACAATGGTGCCATCTTCGATAATGGGCAAGAAAGAATCCTGCTGGGACTTGTTGAACCTGTGAACCTCGTCCACAAACAAGATAGTCATGTTTCTCCCGTTCACCTTCTTCTGCTTCCTTGCCTCGTCGACCGCATCTCTGACATCCTTGACTCCACAAGTGACCGCAGACAAGGAAACAAACCGATACGAAGAAGAAGGAGATGAACTGACGATCGCTCGGGCAAGAGAGGTCTTACCAGTGCCGGGTGGGCCCCAGAGGATTATGGAAGGTAGGCGATTGCAGCGTACGGAGGAGCGGAGAAGGGAGTTGTCCGACAGGAGGTGATCCTGCCCGACGACGTCATCTAAAGTGCGGGGGCGCATGCGTTCTGCCAAGGGCTCCGTTAAATTCTTGCCGCTGTTGTTGTTGATTGTGGTGGTTGGCAGTAATTTACGGCGCTTACTAATATTTGCGTCGGACGAGGCATGAGAGGGAGGAATTGTGGGGCTAGGTTGGCAGTCGTTATTGTCCTGATTCTTAATGTTTTCTTCGTCTAGGGATTGATTGTGGCCATGAACCGCGGCGGGGGATACCAGGGGGGTGGATTTTGATTGCAAATGAAAGAAGCGGTCAAGCTTTGGTTGGAAGCCGGGGCCAGAAGGGTTTGGCGGTGGCGTAAGACTTGTAGTAGCGTCACCATCAGAGGCAGATTTGCGGGAGAGAATCCACTCCGTGGCTTTGAGGATGGATTTCCCGCCCGTGGCCGCCAAAGCTTGAGCCGCTAACTCAGTCGGGAAACCCATACTGGCAAGTTGCTCCATCTCCATTTTCTTATCGTTTGCTTTCCATGAAATTGTCAGAACACAAACAGTCAGATTTATATTATTATTTATACACACATTTGTGCGCTTTGATAAAGTAGATTTATATTTGTCATAGTTTAGGAAATTAATCCCGAAAATGGATGATCAAATAAGACAATTATGAAAATTATATTATTTCCTCCATTATTAAAGCTTGAGTCACCTTGTTGTCCAATTTCTAGTGTTTCTCCAAGTTTTTTTTTTTATCGGAAAGCAAAAGTTGTGGTTCAAGATTATAGATCAAAAGTGATTGCAGATTGCGGCGGTGTGATTTTGGCATAAAATAGAAAAACTAGATGTGAAGGTTTTTGTATTTAATTATTGTGTTCTTAATGTTGCATTTTTCTATATTCAATTTGATGTGTATTGAAAAAATTATAATTCTAAAGGATGGAAATTGTGGGAAAACTTGAGGTGTCGCATTTAATCCTCACTTAATGCATGTGTATTGTAAACGAAGGTTTTAATTTATGTTAATTATGTTTAATTTTGTGTTGCAAAAGATGTATTATCACTGTTAGGCTTGAACACAATGTAGAATTAATAAATTTAAATGGAGCTTAAACTAATTCGATGTAATTATGTGAAATAATGCATTTTAGATAATGTTTAGCATATTGTTACTATTTAAATTCTTCATATATTATCTTATTAGACCAATAAAAATTAATCTCAATTAAAGAAGTCTGTAATTTATAAAATATTTTTAATAACAATTTGTAATGTAAATGTAAATTATTCTATTAAATTGTCAAACTTAATGATAGATATCAATAAAATTCGGAAAACAATACATACACCAAAGATATACCAAAATAGATAACTTGACTTTGTGCATCAAAACTATTTTGAAGGTTATTTTATCTCTTTCATTCGAGGCAGTCGTATTCAAAATAGGAAATCAAACCATGTAATTTAAACTTACTATATTCTCTTATATATGTAGCAATTATTTTCCCTTTGATATGATACTTTGAGACATGAAAAGACTGGAGGTCGATGATACAATGATGGTGGTTTGAAGTTATTTACGGTTGAGAGATCTCACAATTATAATTTTTAATTCTTTGGTTGCTAATTTAGGTTTTTTCAGGAATAGTTATATGTTCCAATACTCTTTTAAATTTTATATATAGTTATTTAATTTTTTTAAAAAAACTAAAAAGATTTATTAAAAAAACTAGTTTGATAACTGAAGGAAACTTAAATTAGATAATAGAAATTAGATGACAAGGGATTAATTTAAATTTAATTAAGATTTTGAATTCAAAATTTTGAGAATATAACTAATTTATACCAAATTTAGAATTCAACAAAGTGTCTAGGTTTAGCACTTTAGTATCAATTGGTTTAGAATTCAACCTATTAGTTTTGCCCAATATTAGGTTTCAGTTTTGCATTTCAAAAGGAATCTATGTTATTTGTAAAACTAACTTGTCATTATAGTTTTAATCTTCAGTTTTTAGAAATTCATGAATAGAAAGGGTATTTACTTATTTATTCAGGATAAAATTAACATTTACTTTATAAATCAAGACTTATTATCATTCTTCTCAAATACTGGTTTAAGAACATTAAATTTATTTTTTTCAGTTCCTAGACTAATAATAATTTCGTAACATCAAAACCTTTTAATTCTTAATTAAATTAATTTTATAACACCAAAAGCTGACTATAGTTCCACGATAAACGTCATTTAAGCCGTTCCATATCATTTTGGGGAATAAATTACTAAAAATAAGTATTGCGTGGAATGTTTCAAAAGACCGGATAAACGAAAAAAACTAACACCCATCCTATCAGTTAATTTAGCTTGAGACTTTTCTACCAAAAAAAGACACAAGACAGTCATATCAGATCAGGAGACTAAGTTTGGTGGAGTATTCATTTTTCTATTAGAGGCAAAGAGACAGTCAGACAGGATATAAAGCACCATGCAAACGGGCCCAGGCTTCCTTTTCTCCTTTTTTTTTAAAAAACATTTTTGACCCACGCCGAACCTTCACGTTAACATTTATTATATAAATTACACAGATTCATGACCCTACCGAGTAAAAAAAAGAGAAATAATTGCTCCACGAGAGAAACCCTACCAAGTGAAATAAAAATGAGAGGATTCTCCAATCACATTAATGTGCCCCACGGGAGACTTGTCGTTTTTACTGTGTTCCACGAGCTTGGTTAATTATCCTACCACGAATTAAGACGGGTGCTAAATTCTGCTCCCCCTAGCTGTCAAGAAAACAGAATCGTGCAAATGCTGCATGCTACCACCTAAATGGAATATCAGAAAGATTAGCTTCTTTTGGATCTGAAGACCTAGGAAAAGAGACATCCACAACTGTACTAATCTTAAGATTTATTGGTACTATCGATTGCTTCTTACAACGTTATATAAGTACATATATATTATATATATGGTATAACAAAAGGATAAAAGAAGTTTATAGAATCAATGAGCAGTGTTTCCCTTATCGTTGAAAACGGAGCACTGTGATTGCGGCCTGGAGAGCTGTGCACCGGCGCTTGCGGGGCACGCTGTCAGCCCTGAAGTCGGTGGAACCATACAATTATAGGACAAGCATAGTGACGCCGTTTGAGGCAATGCTAACCCGTGTTCCAATGAAAACCCTGAAATATAATTATGCTGTAAGTAGAGCGTCTTGGTTGTACCTCGATACAGGCTTTCAACGTATTCCCGCGGCACTGGCCCTGTGAAACGGTTGTTGTTCAAGAACAAACTCTCCACCTCGGCCAGAAGGGGCGGCAAGTGTCCTGTCAGGACGTTATGGCTCAAGTCTACGATGGTCCCCTCGCCGTAGGAATAGGCGGCTGCTGATGGTGGTGGCGGTGGTAGGACGGCACCGGATAAATTGTTCCGTTGCAGGAACAGTGAAGAGAGGACGGGGCGGAAGAGAGAGAAAGGGATGTGTCCACTGAAGAGGTTCATGCTCAAGTCGAGGAACACTAACTCTGAGAGAGATTCAAGACCGTTGAGTGGGCCCCATATCATGTTATTTGACGTTGATAGGTAACGAAGTGATGACGGCAGCTTTAACGGTAATGTTCCGGTCAACATGTTGCTCTTCAAATCTAAATGCAGCAACCGAGTCGACGACATGTCTGTCGGCAGCCTGCCGCGCAGTTTGTTGAAGGCCAGTATGACAACTTTTAACTCCGGGTGTGCCGCCCAGAGACCCGGTGGGATGGAGCCGCTGAGTTGGTTGTAGCTCAGATCAAGAGTGTGAAGGTTGGGAAGAAGAGAGAGGGAGATGGGAATGAAACCTGTCAACCGATTGTTAGTTAAGGATAGGACTCGGAGGTTGATGAGGCGACCTAGGAGAGGAGGGATGGGGCCAGTGACGAGACCTGGAGAGAGGACGAGCTGGGTTAACTGGGTGAGATCAGAGAGGAAAGGGGAGAGCGAGCCAGCGAGACCAGGAGATCCGGAGAGACCAGCGCCGAGTGTGAGAGTGGTAACTCGGCCAGCAAAGCAAGTGATGCCAGAAAAGGTAGAGCAAGGATCTGGAGAAGTGAAGTCCCAAGTGGAGAAGAAGTTGGAGCCAGGCATGTCAGTGAGGCTGTCCTTTATGGCGACTAGAGCAGCACGATCGGCTCTACTCAATTTGTTCACAGTTTGTTGCTGTAATGACATCGATGGACATGTAACGGCGAGGAGGAGGAGCAAATATTGTGCCATTGCCGCCGTGCGTAGCTTAGCCATTTAGTGTAAAGAAAGAGTAAGAAAAATGGGAGAATTCCTAACCTTTAATCGCCGGAGTTTACAAAAATGGTTTAGCTCCAAAGAGGAATCTATGTAGGTTGAGAGCGAGATAGAAAAAGTGAGGAGGAGGTAGACTGGCAAGGTCTTGTACTGGAGCGTGTTATTATTGAGCAAGAGTGTGACTAAACATGGGAATATAAGGAGAAAGCTGGCACTGGCTGTGTAGCTGTGGCTTTGATCCAAGGCAAGTTTTGGGTCAGCGAGATGATAACTGAGTGGTGGACACTATAAGTCGGCTAGAACAAATGGAAGCTCGGGTCTTTACTAATGGGTTCTTTTTATTTCTTACAGCGTTGGTGCAAAAAAAGGAGTTCGCTTTCTATTTAATCAGGTTAAACCCACTAAATTTGTTGTACTATTTTGTTATAAAAAATAATATTAAAGATTTGTATATATAAAGAAAATTAGGTCAGAAAAAGTGAGAAATAAACTCAGGAGAAACATGGATATGTGAGGAGAAGAACTCCATAATAGATGTAAACTTAGTCGTGAGGGTATTTGTACTTTTATTATATATAGATCTTCTGATAAAAGAAAAATTATTATATATAGATGTTAAATCTTTCGGATAAATTTTGGCAATAAAGGACTGTTGATCAGGAATGGTTATATATTGTTCATGCCAAGTAATCAGTTATTATTCGTTTTTTTTTCTGTTAACTAGAATGTGGAGAAAAATATTATTTTCTTGTTGTTTATGGAGCCATAATCCTCCTAGTATTTATAACTAGGGGTGTGCATCATTTATTAAACCGACAATACCATACCGAACCAAATGAGTCCGGTCGATGACCGATATTCGATTGATTAAAAATTTTAATTTAAATATTTTTTTATTGAACCGAGTGAATAAGTAAATATATAAGCGAGTAGATATCTATGTTATCAATTTTTAAATGGACGAGCGGTTATATAAATCTAAAACACTAATTTTTTATTTTACCCATCCATCTCAAATTCCTCTTACTTTTCTTCTCAATTTATATTAATAATTTTTATTATATTTATAAACTCAAAATGTTATCAATATCAAAAATATCTACAACCAATTTTTTTATGATTATATCAATATAACATTAAAACAGGTGTTTTGTCATATTTATATTAGCTAAACTAGTTGATAAACTTGACTCTGTAAATGTATTTGTTAATACTGAATAGACGTAACTGAAAAGATATTCAATATATAATACTTACTCAAGCACTTTCTCTTCAGTCTCTTTTAAAAATATATATCATTAAAATATTTTAAGGTAAAACTTAAGAGTGTATGTTTTTAGAATATTATCTCATTAAAAAACTTAACAAGAAAAACTTAATGAAAAAAAAACTTGATAAAGGAAAAAAAAAATACAATGCATACTCATCTTGATTAAGTCATCCTTTCAGATGATTCAAACGATACATCTCGATTTTTTGTACAAGTATTTCAAATGTTGATCTAGGGAGAGTTTTAGTAAATAAATCAGCTAGGTTATCGCTAGAGCATATTTGCTGGACATTGATTTCACTTTTATTCTGAAGATCATAGATAAAGAAGAACTTTGGTGAAATATGTTTTGTCTTATCATCTTTGGTATAGTCCTCTTTCAATTGAGTTATACAAGCAATATTATCTTCATATAATGTTGTTGAAAGTACTCTCTCGCTTGATAATCAACATTTTTCTGTACTGTGATGTGACAATGATTATAACCAAATACATTCACGACTTGCTTCATGAAATTATATCAAGTCATATGAGTTGGAGAAAAATTATATTCTAAAATATTTGAGTTGGAGAAAAACTACAAATATATAAATTATTACAAATGATATAACAAGTCATATATTATTAACAATATATGTGAGTGCAACAATTGTACTAAGTATGGTATCTTATGATTTAAAAATTCTTCATTTTTTTCACGAGGTCAGAAAATATCTTTTCTCACGTTGAGTGACCTCATAACTATTGGTGTACTTAATGAATGAACTTTATCTATATAAAACCTCTTAAGCACTTAATCCACATGATTTCATTGATGAATAAATATTCCCTCACTTAAGTACTCAATCTAAGACCTAAACAATATCTTATTTTGCATAGGTCTTTCATTTCAAATTCGTTCATCGAATAGTTGACAACTTTATTTATTTCTTCAGGAATTCCAATGATGTTTAGATGTATCAACATAAACAACAATTATTACAAAACTAGATCCATATCTTTTTATAAAAATACATGGATATATTAGATTATTTTTTTAGTCTATTTTCAACAAATACTATCTAAGACGGTTAAACCACATCTATCTAGATTGCTTCAATCTATATAAAGCTCTATTAAGTTTTATCGGATAAATTTTCCGGAAATTTGGATTGTTTACATTTGATAATGTAAATGCTTCAAAGATTGTCATGTATATATCAATATTCAACGAGTCATACAAATAGGCTGTAACTATATCTATTAGATGTATTTCAAGTTTTTTATATATTGCCAGACAAACTAGATATCGCAATGTTATTATATCCACCATAAGAGAATATGTATCTTCATAATCAATAACCAGTTTTTAGGTAAAACGTTGTGCAACAAGTCTTGCTCTGTCTCACTATTTTATTTTTCTTATTTCTTTTTTGTAAAAATATCCATTTGTATCATACTAGTTTTACACCTTTTGGCGTATGGACCAAGTCCAAAACCTTTTTATTTTCAAACGAGTTTAATATTGATTAAATTGCAACTTTCTACATTGGCTAATCATTTTAATTTTTACATTCTTTCATAGAGATAGGTTCAAGATCTTCATTTTCTTCTATAATATTAAGCACTATATTATATGCAAAAATACTATTGATATATATTTTATTACAGTTCCATCTTTTTCCTGTAATGACATAATTGATCGAGATTTCTTTATTTTTATGAATTTTTTTCCGAAAATTTATCAATTATGTCTACAGAATTTTCCAAGCCTTGATCCTCTTTTTGACCATTATGAATAATTACTCCTCTTCTTTTTTGAAGATTTTTATCTTGAGAACCGACTGGTCTTCCACATTTTTGGATTCACTAACAATAATGGATTGTCTTTTAGGAACATCAATTTGTATTAGAGTATTTACAACTAAAATATGAGACATAATTATTATTTTAAGGTCAGTTAATGCATTTGACAATTGATTTGCAATAGTTTTTATATAAATTATTTTTTGAAATTTATGTTCACTTTGATTTATTTGAGGATCAAAACTAGATAATGATAATTCATTTAAAAAAATCTCTTTTTTCAATTGTTTATTTTCTCCCTCCAAATATTGAAAATATGGTCTCATCAAAATAACAATCGACAAATCTTGCTATAAATAAACCACCAGTTAATGACTCGATATATTTAATTATAGATAGAGAATCATACCCAATATTTATTCCTATGTTTCTTTGAGGTTTCATCTTTGTGCATTATAGTATAGAAACTGCATAACAAAAAATTCTCAAATAGGATATATTTGGTTCCTGACCAGAAATAAATTGCATTAGGGAGTTTTTATAATAACTTGTTGGCATGATGTGTATAAGTGTTGTTGCATGTAAAATGATACATCCCCAAGCATGAGTAGAGAGTTTAGATTTCATAAGCAATAGTCATGCAATCCACATAAGCATTTTATAAATGATTCAACAAAATTATTTTGTTTGCAAATGTCACATTACGAGATAACAATAAATATACACGTGCCATGACCTGGCCTCCGGATCCCTGGCCTAACGAGCATGGATGTGTATGTGCGCGTGATGGATCACAACTGAAACTCTGAGTTGAGTTTCTAACCACATGACCCAAAAAATGTATCTTGTTACGAATGATTCTTTCACACAACACATATAAGCCCAAAACCTCCACCACCCCTTTCCGATACGGGATTGGGTAACACGAGTCTCCTATGCTGGCTGGGTCTCACAATCTTCTCCCCTTATAGACCTCGTGTCCTAATGAGAGGAGCCCAAATGTAATTGACTTTAACCCAAACTCACGGATCCAAATATAAACTGAACACACAACACGACCCAAGCCCACATGGAAGATGGAGTGAGATTGGCTCCACTACCATTTGTTACGACCCGGCTCAATAGGCTTGGACATGTATGTACCCGTGATGAATCACAACTGCAATACTGAGTCGGGCTTCTAACCACATGGCCAAAAAGATGCATATTGTTACAAATGATCTATTCATATAGCATATATAAGCCCAAAATCTCCCTTACTCCTTTCTGATGTGGAATTGGGTAACAAAGACCCCGTATGCAAGCTAGGTCTCACAACACGTGACTATTTTATTGATTTATCAATCAAAATTTAAAAATATCGAAATGGTCCACATGGTGGGTGTATACAGCCACAAATGTCACTTTGAATTCTTTCCAAAGATAATAGAGATTCAGTCTCAATTTGATAGTTTCGATTACTAATGGTTGTATTATTAACTTTCCTTGAGAATAAGCAACATATGAGAATTTATTAGATTGAAAAATCTTTTTATTTTTCAATAGATGACCAAAAAACTTCTTAATTATTTTTCTCATCATAACTAAACTGGGATGGCGTAACCGGTCATGTCAAATTTTAAATACATTACTAAATTGATGGTTTATTATAGAATGAAATTCTATCATTCGAATACTCATGCAGTATAATCTGAAAAAAATATGGGTAATATTTCTAAGATATATTTTATACCCAAAATAATAAGAATCATACAAAGATATTTAATATTATCTTCTTTTATAGTCTCAATATGATATACATTATGTCTTTGAAACTTAATAGGTTTTTTTTAAGATTTTGAAGAAAATAATATATCTTCTATTATAATCTTTGTTCTTTTAGATAATATAATTTGTGCTCTACTAGAGTCCTCAAATAATTTTGTATAATCATTTATGGTATATACGCTAGTTTTTCTAATATTTAAATAAGAGAAATATCTCTTATCTCTCAAAATTATATGTATTATGACACTGTCAGCTAGACATATTTCTGTGTTGTGGGTCACAGACATAGCCATGTCTAAATTCATAATCTTCAAGAAATAAAGAAATAATAGTAAGAAATAAAATACATCAAAGATATCATTCTTGATTACCAGTACTTCCATCATTGGGATCAATAAGGAAATTAGTCACATCTAAGTGTGTTATGTCCTCAAGACCATTAGTAATATCAATAAAATCATTTTGAAAAAATTTGTTTCTATATTCTTGCCTTTAGATTTCAAAGATGCTTGATAAAGATCGGCAAAATACTGTAGCGTACGATATATACGATGCCAATGACCTTATATCCCATAATGATGGCAACCCGCATTCATCTTCTTTTTCTTAATGTCGCTCGTTATCTTTACAGGTCTTTCATTTTTTAAGACTTGATGATGAAAAGTACTTTTGCATTCACCATGATGGGATTGAATGTGATATTTTCCTCGTCCTCGTCCATAGCTTCCACCACGACCTTGACTCTGACCATTATCATGAGTATGCATCACATGCACTTCGAGAAGTGGAGTTGCACCAGTCAGACTTAACTCATAATTTATCACTAATAATTTGATATTTTGTTTGGCCACAACAATACATGAAATCAGCTGTGACTATTACATGAAACATTTTTCATGGTATTGCTATTGCAGCAATACATTTCATGCATGAAATGTGAAGAATGTTTTCTCTAGCATATCAACATATTTGATATCTTCTCCATGCAGTTTTAACTGAGAGTTAATTTTAAATAATTATGAATTATAATCACTCACAGATTTAAAATTTTACAAGATAAGATAAATCCAATCATATTGAGCTTTTAGAAATATCACCGTTGTTTGGTGATCATACCTTTCTTTCAAACTATTCCAAAGTTCTGAAGGATCTTTGATTGTAATATATTCAAATTTTAATCCCCTGTGGACATGATGACGAATAAAAATCATTGCTTTTGTCTTGTCTTAACTTGATGAATTATTTGGTATTTTTATTGTGTTTCCAAAACCTTTGACATTCAAATATATTTCAGTATTTAATATCCATGATAAATAGTTTTTGCCAATGATATCTAGACCTTCAAACTCAAGCATCATAATATTTATCATTGTAATTTTTATAAAATATGACAAAAAAATTAATCATCTAATAATAATATTAACAAATAAGGTAAAATAAAATATATATAATTAAATAAAAATTTAATTTAAAATTTATATTAGTTCAATCGATATTTTTTAAAAAACAACTAATTTCAATATAGTATTTTATTGATTTATTATTATTATTATTATTTGTATAAAATATACCTATGTCTAACGTAAACATATTTATATATAACATGTCTTTGCTTATATATGATTATTAAAAAAAATGTATACTATTTATTCACTGTTAATTTTATTTTTTTATCATATTATATTTTATAAATCTAACAATAAAAAAATATAAAATTCTTATTAGATTACACATAATATGATAAATAATAAAAAAATTAAAGTAGAAGAAAATATATTGACATAAATCATAAAAAAATTATAAAATAATAACGAAAAATAAAATAAAATACTTATTTGCAGATCTTTTTGATATGGAAGAATCTATATATTGTAGATCATTTTATTTTAGATAGTTTTTTTTCATGCTAATAAAATGATATGAATAAAAAGGATATTAAAAGCTGAAGAAGAGATAAAAAATGAGAGAAATAAAAAAGATATTATTTATCTTCAAATGATAATATAGACCTATATTTATAGTTGTAAATGAGTATCTACTATATTTATTGAAAGTAGTGACATAACTCTTTATCTAACAGAATAGAAATTTAATATAAATATGTGCATTATGGATTAAAAATAAAATATGGGCCATCCCTAAACTTTCCAAATATTTTCTCATGGCTCAAAAATTACTTTGAGCCCAAAATATCATTATAACCTAAAATTGAATCCAAAATATCCAAAAATATTAAACAAATTGATCCCAAACGTCATGTACTCAAAAATTAATTTAATCCTGAAAACCTAATTAGAAAAATTTGTTCAATAATGAGGAAAGTTTAAAAATATAATATACCACTAAATAAAAATAATTAAATATAAATGACTTAAAATTATATAAAATTAATATAAAAATACGAAGGTTAAAAAAATATAGATAATAAAACTAGATGGATACCAAATATCAAAAAGATAAAAATATCCTTGAATTTCAAAATTCAAGAAAATTCAATCTAATACACATCATTCAATATCAATAAAAAAATGAAATTAAGTATTTGACTCGATGATATTTTCTCTTTATCTTAAATGATATGAGGATTAAAAGATACTTTATTCAAGACATAATAACGTTATTGATTTAGATGGTAATATCTAAATATATTTTTCAAAAAAATTTCAAGAAAATTCAATCTAATACACATAATTCAAGATCAATATAAAATATAAAATATAAAATTAAGTATCATGATACATTCTCTTTATCTTAAATGATCTGAATATTAGAAAATTTTCAGTTCAAGACTCAATGACATTATTGATTTAGATTATATTATCTAAAATTATCCATTGAATTTTATAGATATATTAATCACAAAAATATAATATATTAATTAAAAAATCTAAAAATAATGATATCATAGGACACAATCATATTATATATATATATATTAGTTACATGCGACTACATTAAAAATATATTTTATTTTTTCTTCAGAGTTTTCTTTGCACAAGGGTTTCGATATATTTTAATTATAATCATATTTAAGAAGTATTGTAAATCAATTTCTATTATTAATAAAACAAACATGGAGTGTCATATATCAAACATGAATGTCTAATGATTTTGTTTACAGATAAAATTTTTGTCGAGAGATATATATTTTTTCTAATTAATATGAATTACGTTATTTTATTGCATATAAATAAAAGTTATTATAATGTAATAATAATACTTAATATTTTGAAATAAAATTATACTTCCTGTGTGAGACATGTGGCTGACGTGGCAAAATTTTTGCCATGTCACCCACTGATATAACCTCTTTTTTTTTCCCCTCTCCCTGTCACTTTCTCCTTCCCTGCCATTTTCTTTCCCCTTCCTCTCTTCCTCACTGTCGTCGCCCTTCTTCAGAATCGTCACCGACCGTCCGATCGTCTCACCGCCCGCACCATTGTGTTCCTCTCGTCGTCACGAGAAACCGGCCGTTGGTTTCGTCTTCATCGGACCACGGACGCGGGCAGATCGGAGGTCGGAAGTTTCGATTTTCGCATCGGAAAATTGTAGATTCCGGCCAATCAGAGGTGAGTTTTGAAGTTTGGTGTTCGGATTTGTGTTCCTGGTGTTTGTAGCTTCTTTTTGATGTAAAATTTTTTGGTTTTAGATGAAGTTGGATTTTTCCGGCCGCCGCCGACTACCGTACGTGCCGCCACGCGCAGCCTCCATTGACTGCCGCCGACTGCCAAGCGTCGTTTGGTAATTTCGACGTTCTGATCGCAATGACGCGATCCGTTTTTCCATTTGATGTGTCGTTGTTGAGTTATAGTTGTTTTAAATTTTATTGCTTAGGTTTAATACCAGTTGTTTGAGCCTAACCTTATTGGAGTTCTGTTTTGGGATGTTGTGTTCTTAGGAAGGGCGAGTGTTGAGGACAAGGGCAAGTGTATCGCTTCCTCTTCTTCAGCGCTTAAGGTAGGGTCTTTACCATATGTAACCCATCATGAGTATTTCCTTATTTTAAAATCTGTGTTACCTTGGTTTTGAATTGATTCGTTGTATAGTTCATTGGAGCTCATCCGATTGATCCATTGTTCAAATTACATTGATCTTTTCCATATGTAACTGTAAAGTATCATAATATATCTCCAAAATTTCATATGATCAATCAAAGTCCATTTGATTGATTTGTTGCGTAAATTGGGCTGATTCTGTATCATTGCCCGTAAAGTAAGAAATTATTGTAATTAAAGGTTTCTGTGAAAGCTAAACTAGTTTGTTTTTATATACAAGTTAAAGTATGTAAGTTTTCATGTTACTTGCTACTTGTGTTCCATTTGGCCAAGCGTGGTGGGTGCTCGGTCTCTGAGAGTAAGCAGAGAGACACTCATCTGTTGGGAGGTGTATGAATGTTGTATGTTCCCTGCTTCGCAGGATGATCTGAGAGGACTAGTTGATCTTTTACGTATAAAGTTTTATTAATCAATCTAGTCTCGGACAACACTGGTAGAAGGGGCTATGTATGTAAATGTTTTAAAAGTGTATATATAAAACTCACCAGTGGGCTTCCGGTTTCCCTTTAGCGGGGGTTACTCGGGATGTGATTTGCAGTCCGCCCATGTTTTTCCTATTGACCCTTGTTGAGTTCTATGTTGAAAGCAAAAATGCATTTCCGGGTCCAGTAAGTAAACGTTTTATAAACTAAACAGTAAAGTTAAAGTTTTGAGAATTCATAGGTCTAGCGATGAATTAATGAGTTCCTTGTTGTTCCTCTCCTTTGATAAGTTCACCTTGTTGTCCCCTACTGAGATTCTCGAAAATCTCACCCCCTTCGTTTTTGTTTTTCCCTCCCAAGACTAGATCGTGATCAGTAGCTGTTCTTGTTCAGTGTGAGCATCGAGACTACTCGCTGGGACTATAGCATCTGCACATGTCATTATGTTGTGGTTTTTATTGGCACACTGTTGCATATTTATTGATTGGACTTTTGGTTTCGTTTTCAGATACTTGGGGCTTGTGAGTTATGGTTTCACTTGTTTGTCTTGTGTTATTGTAATAAGACTTCCGCTGTTTTGAGTGTTACTCCGTTAATTATTGTGCCATGTATTTAGTGCTTATCTGTCATGCTGTAATTTGTAAGTATGTTAAATTTTATTTTTGGGGTTTACGTTTGAAAAGTCAAAATAGCCTTGTGGAGTTCGGATTGGTCCACGTGTTGGGCTTCTCCGGGCTTCACAGCGGTAAGGGCCTGATTTCCGGGTTTGGGTCCTTACAGGAGTGGTAGCGGATCCCCAGGTTTTTACAAACCAAGTTTTGAAAATGTTTTCATAATAATTTTTAAAGTATGATTTCCAACTCACTACATTGCACGTGCATAGTCCAGCGTTGTATCGTAATAATTGTCCCATTTAGTTTTTAGACTAATTAGGATGTCCTTGTTTGTTTGATGTGTACAGTATGGTTAGGACACGTACTACGGCAGCACGAGACCGCCAGGATGTTAGTGGCGAGTCAGTTCATGCGCCAGGTCAGGATCAGGGTGACCAGGTTCCACCAGCCGCACCTGTTGCTCCAGCTACACCGACTCCAGACCCGACCTTAGCAGCGATTTTGGCTACCTTGCAACAGTTAGTAGCCCAGTCCCAGTCTATTCCAGCACCAACCCCACCTCAGGCATCTGATCAGCCCGTTCCTACCACGATAGCACCTGTTGCTCCCGTTCAGCAACATGTGGCCCCGATTCCGCAGAGAGATGCCAGGGAGCGCAGCTTCACGAAGTAGCTGAAGGATGTTCGAGAGTTGGGATGTACCAACTTCACAGGTACGAAGGGTCCAGCTGAGGCTCGTGAGTGGCTAGTAGAGCTCGATCGAACAGCGATGGCTATACGATTGTTCGAGGAGGACAAGGTTGCGATAGCCACCTATCTAGTCAAGGTAGAAGCTTTGACGTGGTGGATGTCCGTTAGTCTGAGGTTCAGAGGTCAGCTACCGTCATGGGCTGAGTTTCTTGAGTTGTTCCACGACAGGTTCTACACGGAGTTTCACCATAACGCCAAGAGAGCAGAGTTTTACCACATTGAGCAGGGTACTCAGACTGTTTTAGAGTTCGAGAAGGAGCTGAGGGAGTTGTCTTGTTTCACACCTATTGAGGATTTGTACAGATGTTCAGTTAGCCCGTCGCTTCCAGGACGGTTTACGTCATGACATCAGAATGATCGTAGGGACGACTCCAGTGGACAACCTCAAGGCGTTAGTTGTTGCTACTGCGAATGCCGAGAAGATGGTTTTGGGTCAGAGAATGACGACTAGTTAGCCCCGCAGTGACCTCTCACCTAGCAGAGGTCCAGTTAGGCACAGTTCGAGATCTGATCGTCGACCGGGTCGTTCAGTAGGACCGTATTCCCCGAGGCTATCTCATTTATGAGGCGATAGTCACACACTTGCCTAGTCACAGTCGATAGCTTCCAGTCAGAGCACAGGTCGACTTATGCCGTGGTGTGAAAGATGTCAGAAGCGCCACATTCCGCCGTGTCCACAGAACAGACAGTGTGAGACCTCACCCTTCTGAGAGTAGCATACGATAGAGTGCAGATTCGATTCGTAAATTTTTATGTTGGGTGCCTCAGCCTTAGGGAGTCTTTAGCGTGTTTGAGTGTTTTAGGGTGTCTAGATGTGATCGAGAGTACGATAGAATGCGAGATTGAGGATTGAGTCAGTGGAATTTGACAGATTATGACCCGTTTTGAGTGACCATGAATTTTTGGGTCGATTACTATTCATCGAGCCCAAACACTATTCATAAGCCCAATTGCTTAACCAAAATTCCAGACACCCGTATTGTCACACAAAATTTTATTCGGGTCATTTGGGATGATACGGGCTGTGAAATTAGCATTTCTGTACTTGGCAGACCTTGGGATTTAGCCCAATTCAGTCTCAGCCCCAATCCATTGTGTCAGCCCATGTACTAACCCATTAGTTACACTTAAGTCTTGCCATTTGTGCATTAAACCCAGCCCATGTACTAGCTAACCCATTAGTTACACTTAAGTCTTGCCATTTGTGCATTAAACCCAGCAGACCATTCATTTCATCTGCCCTAAATGCCTTTCCCGTTTTTCTTTTCTCTTCACCATCCAAGAGTACCAACATTCACCTTCAACTCAGTTTTCCCTCAGAAATCGTTAGGGGATCATACCCTAACACTTCCCTAGTGTTTTCCACACATTTCCACTGGTACTTTGGTGGGTGGGGGTGATTTCTAAAGTTGTTTTCATTCTGGACGGAAATTGAGATTTTACTGGTAAGTGGTTTAATTCTTGTTTCCATGCTTCTAAGATAGTTCCTTTAGGTTGCTAGTAATGTTGCTGAGTTAATTTAGTGAGTGATTGTGTCTAGAAACACCCTGAAAGTTTTGTGTAATTCTCGGGTGAACAGTGTCAGAGGGTGAAATTTGAATGTTCTTGATGAATTAGGTGTATTGGTTGCTTGAGATAAGTTCTGTATGTATGAAATTTGAGTTGAGGGATACAGGTTTTGTCATTAAGTGTTATTGTGATGTGTGAATGCTTGCTGGTCAGAGTTGTGATTAAGGGGGAATGGTTGTGAGTTTATGGAGTGGTATGAGTTTGAGCAGTGACATTAAATTGTTCAATTGCAGAGGAGTGTTGAGTGGTAATTGTGAGAGGGTCCTTTAGGTTTCAATTTCAGTTGTAGTTTCTGATCACTTGAACTCAGGGTAGCTTACGGTTCTCTGACTGCCTTATGTGTATAGGTGGTATTGCGGCAGCTGAGAAAGGCAAAGGTATCTCTGGTACGTCGTCAGCGCGACAAGAGGTGGGAGTTTAAGTTTCATCTGCACATGCGTACTGGTTGATTTGTTTAATTAAAATTGGATTGCATGGTTTGATTTGAATAGAGGCATTGCTGGTACTCTGATAACTAATCATGTTAGACTCATATGAATGCTTGTCATACTGTGGAACGCATTAAATGTATGTTCAAAACTAAGCATGATGGTTGTGTGATGTGCATTGTGTTGCCTTGAGTGAATTGCTGCTTGTAACTGAGTGTGTGGCAACACAAGGGAGACTTGTTAAAAATGTGAGATTGGCCTAATGTGGAATTGTATAAATACATAGCATGCATTACAAGTTTTTCCTAAACAATGTGGTATAAGTATTTTCTTAGGAATTTACTGGAATTGACGAACTATGCTTGATCAAGCTAGGTAAGTATATGGGGATCCCAGCTGAGGGGACAGTTGCTTACCTTGGAGGGTTATGGAGGATATATCTGTATGAATGGTTACTCGAGTGCACTATAAACTATCAGTCCTCATGATGCTGTATGCATACACATCTACGAAACTGAGATGGAGTCTGATAATTTGATTTCCTCCATTCAGTTTCGGACAACCTTGATGGTAGGGTTTTTGAACTGCTAAATTAAAACCATCAATGGGCTTCCAGGTGATCCTTTAGCGGGGATTATTCGGGAGTGGTTTGTGTCCGCCCCGGTAGATTTTAGGCATACTAGCCGTGTATCAGAAAGATGATTTTCTACAATTGCATAATGTTTTGGTCATCGCGCATTGTGCATTGTGCATTGTGCATTGTGCATTGTGAATTTCGTTATGTGCATATATGAGCATGAGACTCAATTGTGTTACGTACTTGCTTTACAAACTGATTTAGTAACTGCCTCTATTCCAACGTTTGTGCTTATGACGCGGTACTCCCACTGAGGTCCTTTGATCTCACCCCCCTTGCTTTATTTTCCTCAGGGCTAAATTGAGAGACTAGCAGTTCAGCTCCCAGGTTACGATTCCATTGTTGGTTGTAGGGCTGGACATTGTACTCCACACATTTTGGACACTCGGCATTAATTGTGTTGTAGGTATACATTTGACGTGTGCATATGTATGCTAAACGTGTGAATCTGGAATTTAAATTTTATACTGCAAAGTTTATATGACAGTGAGATATTATGTGAAATGTGTGACAGAATTATATCGTGGGTTGATATGTGTAAAAGACTTCCGCTGACGGTTAATAATTCCGTTGTTGATTTTGCCGAGTTTTTATTATAACGTGCCATGCTTCAATTTCAAAGAAAAGTTTCAAGAATGGGAAATGATTTTTACAGTAAGCCTTGTGTGGTTCCGATTGATCCACCCGTTGGGTCGATCGGGGTTGCACGGCGGTGAGGATCCCATTTACCGGGAACGGGTCCTCACAAACAGTGTTACAACTGCTAAGAGTTTGGTCATATGGCGAGGGACTGCCCGAAGCTGCCGAGATCACAGTCCACTAGTGCTTCGAGACCAAGTAGCAGTCGCGCACTTTCTCAGGGTCCTACCAGGCCACCATCCAGAACACCAGGCAGATCTTTCGGTAGTCAGACATCGGGTCAGCATTCCAACCAGCTAGCATAGACGAGACAAACCCGTCTCTTTACCTTGATTGACGCTGAGGCTTGTGCTAGCCCCGACGTAGTGACAGGTACTATTACTGTATTTTCTGTTCTTGCTCGAGTTTTGTTAGATCTAGGAGCAAATAGATCTTTTGTCGGTCCTAGAATTTCAGCTCGTGCAGATCGCCCGTTGTCTCCGTTAGCTCCACCTATTGAGGTTATGACCCGTTAGGTGAGCTTTTGACGTTCAGTCAGGTGTATATAGGTTGCGTTCTGAGGTTGAGTACAACTGTGTTGGAGGCAGATTTGATTCCGCTTGACATCCGGGAGTTTGATGTTATATTGGGTATGGATTGCTTAGCCCGTTATCGTGCCCGAATGGAGTGTTTCACCAATCGGGTTTGGTTTAGTCTACCCGATAGTTCAGAGTATTGCTTCGAGGGAGATAGACGTATTGTGCCTACTTGTATGATCTCATGGCTTAGTGCGAAGAAGATGATGAGTAAAAGCTGTACAACGTTTCTGGCCCATGTCAGAGATACCTCAGCCGAGACGCCGGAGTTGAATCAAGTTCCGGCTGCCAGTGAGTTTCCAGATGTATTCCCGGAGGATATAGTCGGGTTACCGCCAGAGAGAGAGGTGGAGTTCGGGATCGAGCTGATGCCCGGAACAAACCCGATATCCATTCCGCTATATCAGATGGATCAGGCAGAGATGAAGGAGCTGAAGACCCAGTTGGAGGATTTGCTGGATCGTGGGTTCATTAGGCCCAGTGTATCACCGTGGGGAGCGTCAGTATTGTTCGTGAAGAAAAAGGATGGCTCATTGCGGTTGTGCATTGATTACCGACAGTTGAACCGGGTTACCTTGAAGAACAGGTACCCTCTGCCCCGAATAGATGATTTGTTCGACCAGCTTCAGGGAGCGTCAGTCTTTTCCAAGATTGACTTGCGTTCGGGATATCATCAGCTGCGTCTGCGAGAGTCATATATTCCGAAGACGGCTTTCAGGTCTCGTTACGGGCACTACGAGTTCCTGGTCATGCCATTCGGGTTGACGAATGCACCGACCGTCTTCATGGATCTGATGAACCGAGTATTCCGGGAATACCTTGATCGATTCGTGATTGTCTTCATTGATGACATCCTCATTTATTCTAAGTCAGAGGAGGAGCATTTTGAGCATTTGAGGAAGGTATTGGAGACACTTAGAGCTCGACAGTTATACGTCAAGTTCTCTAAGTGCAAGTTTTGGTTGCGAGAAGTCGGTTTCTTGGGACATGTTATGTCGGCTAGAGGAGTATTGGTGGATCCCAAGAAGATCGAGGTTGTTGTATCATGGGAACCTCCTCGTAATGTGCCTAAGATACGAAGTTTTCTGGGTTTAACCGGTTATTACCGACGATTTGTGGAGAACTTCTCGACGTTAGTAGGACCGTTGACTCGTTTGACACGTAAAGGTGAACCATTTGTGTGGTCCGAGAAGTGTCAATAGAGTTTTGAGGAGTTGAAGTCTAGATTGGTTTCCGCTCCTATCCTTACCTTACCGGTAAGTGGTAAGGAGTATGTGGTATTCAGTGATGCATCAAAGCATGGTTTGGGTTGTGTACTGATGCAGGATGAGAAGGTAGTCGCCTACGCCTCGCGACAGTTGAGGCCACACGAGTGCAATTACCCGACACATGATTTGGAGTTAGCGACCGTGGTATTCGCATTGAAGATTTGACGCCACTATCTATATGGTGAGACTTGCAGAGTCTTCACAGATCATAAGAGTCTCAAATACCTACTGACCCAGAAAGAGCTTAACTTGAGACAGAGAAGATGACTTGAATTGATAAAAGATTACGACCTTGTGATCGATTATCATCCTGGTAAAGCTAACGTAGTTGCCGATGTCCTGAGTAGGAAGGCTTCTTCTTCCTTGGCGTATATCCGTTCAGAGTACCTTTCGATGCTTATGTGTTTAAGGGCATTTTGAGTCCAGCTTGACAGTGACGGTTCTGGAGCGTTGTTAGCTCAGGTTGTTGCCAGACCCTCTTTACTTTAGGAAATCCGAGTCAAGCAGTTAGAGGATCTAGTGTTGGTTCAGTTGAGACAATAGCTGGATAGTGGTACTAGTGGTGACACAATCAGTGAGTATAGAGTTCGAGATGATGGTATTCTGACGTTCCGAGGCAGAATTTGTGTTCCTCGAGATGAAGAGTTGCGTCAGTTGATTTTGACCGAGGCACACAGTTCTATGTTCTCGATCCATCCCGGCAGCACCAAGATGTATCAGGACTTGTGAGAGCAGTATTGATGGTCGGGGATGAAGAGACACATCGCTGAGTTTGTCGCTTGTTGCTTAGTTTGCCAGCAGGTCAAGGCCGAGCATCAGAAACCTGTCGGTCTGCTCCAATCGCTTCCGATTCCTGAATGGAAGTGAGAGCATGTCACGATGGACTTTGTTTTGGGTTTTCCGAGGACTCAGTGAGGTTTTGACACGGTGTGGGT
Source organism: Passiflora organensis (assembly GCA_019739055.1). Lineage (NCBI taxonomy): Eukaryota > Viridiplantae > Streptophyta > Magnoliopsida > Malpighiales > Passifloraceae > Passiflora > Passiflora organensis. The sequence goes on along the minus strand of JAEPBF010000187.1, from coordinate 1,639,448 downwards.
AATCATAGACAGGTTGACCAATTCAGCCCACTTCTTGACAATACGAGTTACCGATACGCCGAAAAAGTTAGCTCACCGGTATATTGATGAGATCGTCAGACTTCATGGAGTTCCAGTCTATATCGTTTCAGACTGAGACCCGAGATTTACTTCTTGTTTCTGGGGAAAGTTTCAGGGTGCTTTGGGTACCCGTCTAAATTTCAGTACGGCTTTTCACCCGCAGACGGATGGACAGTCAAAGAGGACGATCCAGACGTTGGAGGATATGCTTCGAGCTTGTGCACTCGACAGACAGACTACATGGGATAAATGTCTTCCGTTAGTAGAGTTTGCCTACAACAATAGTTTCCAAGTCAGCATCGGTATGGCACCGTATGAGGCCTTGTATGGTAGACGTTGTCGTACGCCCTTGTGTTGGGATGAGGTAGGCGAGAGACGTCTGGACAATCCCGAGTTGATAGAACAGGCCACAGAGCAGTTGGCTTTGATCAGACAGCAGTTGCAGACAGCTCAGGACAGACAACGACGTTATGCAAACAACCGACGTCGTGACCTTGAGTTTCAGGTTGGTGACAAAGTATTCCTGAAGGTTGCACCGTGGAAAGGAGTACTTCGGTTCCAGCAGCGAGGCAAGTTAGCGCCGCATTTTATTGGACCGTATGAGATCACCGAGCGGGTTGGGCCAGTGGCATACTGCCTTGTTTTGCCACCGTCCTTGGAGAGGATCCATAGTGTCTTCCATATTTCTATGCTACGGAAGTACGTTCGGGATCCGTCGCACGTGTTGGATGCACCGCCGGTAGAGGTTGCTGTGACTTGTCGTTTCTAGCTCAGCCAGTGGCTATCGTTGACGAGTCGATCAGGCAGCTTCGCAGTTGATTAGTCCCTATGGTTCGAGTTTCTTGGCGTGGTGGTAGTTCTGAGGAGCTTTCGTGGGAGACTGAGGAGTCTATGCGGGAGCGTTACCCCTACCTATTCCAGTAGTACGGTACGTAAATTTCGAGGTCGAAATTTTTGTAAGAGGGGTAGGTTGTGAGACCTGTGGCTGACGTGGCAAGATTTTTGCCACGTCACCCACTGATATAACCTCTTTTTTTCCCCCTCTCCCTGCCACTTTCTCCTTCCCTGCCATTTTCTTTCCCCTTCCTCTCTTCCTTACTGTCGTCGCCCTTCTTCAGAATTGTCACCGACCGTCCGATCGTCTCACTGCCCGCACCATTGTGTTCCTCTCGTCGTCGCGAGCAACCGGCCTTTGGTTTCGTCTTCATCGGACCACGGACGCGCACAGATCGGAGGTCGAAAGTTCCGATTTTTGCTTCGGAAAATCGTAGATCTCGGCCGATCGGAGGTAAGTTTTTAAGTTTGGTGTTCGGATTTGTGTTACTGGTGTTTTTAGCTTCGTTTTGATGTAAAAATTTTCGGTTTTGGATGAAGTTGGATTTTTCCGGCCACCGCGCGTGCCGCCACGCGCCGGCGACCACGCGCAGCCTCCGTTGACCGCCGCCAAGCGTCGTTTGGTAATTTCGACGTTCTGATCGCAATGACGCGATCCGTTTTTCCATTTGATTTGTCGTTTTTGAGTTATAGTCGTTTTAAATTTTATTGTTTAGGTTTAATACCAGTTGTTTGAGTCTAATCTTATTGGAGTTCTGTTTTGGGATGTTGTGTTCTTAGGAAGGGCGAGTGTTGAGGACAAGGGCAAGTGTATCGCTTCCTCTTCTTCAGCCCTTAAGGTAGGGTCTTTACCGTATGTGACCCATCATGAGTATTTCCTTATTTTAAAATTCGTGTTACCTTGGTTTTGAATTGATTCGTTGTATAGTTCATCGGAGCCCATCCGATTGATCCATTGTTCAAATTACATTGATCTTTTCCGTATGTAACTGTAAAGTATCATAATGTATCTCCAAAATTTCATATGATCAATCAAAGTTCATTTGATTGATTTGTTGTATAAATTGGGTTGATTCTGTATCATTGCCCGTAAAATAAGAAAATTATTGTAATTAAAGGTTTCTCTGAAAGCTAAACTAGTTTGTTTTTATATACAAGTTAAAGTATGTAAGTTTTCATGTTACTTGCTACTTGTGTTCCGTTTGGCCAAGCATGGTGGGTGCTCGGTCTCTGAAAGTAAGCAGAGAAACACTCATCTGTTGGGAGGTGTATGAATGTTGTATGTTCCCTGCTTCGCAGGATGATCTGAGAGGACTAGTTGATCTTTTACGTATAAAGTTTTATTAATCAATATAGTCTCGGACAACACTGGTAGAAGGGGCTATGTATGTAAATGTTTTAAAAGTGTACATATAAAACCTATCAGTGGGCTTCGGGTTTCCCTTTAGCGGGGTTACTCGGGAAGTGATTTGCAGTTCGTCCATGTTTTTCCTATTGACCCTTGTTGAGTTCTATGTTGAAAACAAAAATGCATTTCCGGGTCCAGTAAGTAAATGTTTTATAAACTAAACAGTAAAGTTAAAGTTTTGAGAATTCATAGGTCTAGCGATGAATTAATGAGTTCCTTGTTGTTCCTCTCCTTTGATAAGTTCACCTTGTTGTCCCCTACTGAGATTCTCGAAAATCTCACCCCCTTCGTTTTTGTTTTTCCCTCCCAAGACTAGATCGTGATCAGTAGCTGTTCTTGTTCAGTGTGAGCATCGAGACTACTCGCTGGGACTATAGCATCTGCACATGTCATTATGTTGTGGTTTTTATTTGCACACTGTTGCATATTTATTAATTAGACTTTTGGTTTCGTTTTCAGATACTTGGGGCTTGTGAGTTATGGTTTCACTTGTTTGTCTTGTGTTATTGTAATAAGACTTTCGCTGTTTTGAGTATTACTCTGTTAATTATTATGCTATGTCTTTAGTGTTTATCTGCTATGCTGTAATTTGTAAGTATGTTAAATTTTACTTTTGGGGTTTACGTTTGAAAAGTCAAAATAACCTTGTGGAGTTCGAATTGGTCCACGTGTTGGGCTTCTCCGGACTTCACGGCGGTAAGAGCCTGATTTCCGGGTTTGGTTCCTTACATCCTGTACTTTTTTCTTCTATATTTTTCGAATTCATTCTTATTTGTCTATTATTTTTTATATCAGAAATTAAGTATTTTATTTTTTATCATCTAAAATATCAAAGGTAAAGTTTTAATATAGATTGCACAATCATTCTGCATAAAACTTTATTTTATCATTTAAGAGATAATTATGTTATTTTTTTTTGTTATCTAAGGTTATTTATTAATTAGGGAAAATCAAAATGATCACTAGTAAGTACTAAATTAGGAATAAATAGATTTTTAATCGATTAAACCTCCGGATCATACAGCAGCAGTAATCAAACGTGGCTAATGATACAGCTGTTGATGACCCCGAGAAAGAGGAAGAAGAAGAGGAATTGGAATAGATAGAAGTAGATGATTAAATTAAAGGGTTTCTTAAATTAGGTAGGTGGAAATGGAATTTACTCTATGATTATTTTCATCAAATCCTTTGGTTCTGGCTTGGCTTCATCACCCGTACTTCATTCGGATTCTCCTCTACGGCCTACAGGACCACGAGCACACAGCTCTACGAGGTTCCTTCCTCTCTTTCCTTTCATTGCTTTATTTTCTCCATCTTCATCCCTTTTTAATGTATAAATCTCTATAGGTGAATCTAGTTTTCTCGTAAAGAGGAGGCTGCTTCTGCTTCTGATTCCACGTCATAGTCTCGCTTCTCTTCAGCTCCTTCGTCGGGGTAAGCTTATGCACATAGTTGTAAGGAGATAACATGTTTTTTTAAATTTTTTTGCAAATTTGGGACTCCAAATTCAGTCCAATTAGTTAGCTGGAGCAGGAGTTTCTCGTTTATGAGTTACTCACTGTATTTGTCGCTCTTGTTTTGGTTGGGTGCGTCGTGTTATATTGTTGTTTAGGGTGAAAAGCACGCGCAGTAATTTGAAGGCTTGAACATAGTAATTTTATTGTGAGGTTACTGCAGGCAATGCGGCAACTTGTGGAGCTTTTCACTGATTCATAGGTTGTGGGCCATCGCTAAATCATCAGAAGTGTCAGGTAGCGAGTGGTGCTTTAAGTCGCGAACTTTTCCTCAAGTAATATTTTCCGCTTGCTGGTGCATCATTGGTTACCTTCCTATCCATTCTTCTAGGTTCTAAGTTCGAGGCTGCGTTCTTGGAATCTTGGCTCGGGTGGTGGACCTGTGAAGTACTTATTCAAGTTGCATTTGGCCAATTTCTTTAGACTAGCGTTTTTACCCAGTTGCATTGTAATTTCTTGATCTGAATATTTTTGTTGTTGTTGTTCAATAGGTGTATTAGGCTGAAACCTCCTGTGCGTCACACTTAGTAGAGAAAGCGGTTTTTACATTTCTTGATTCCTAGAAAGTGAAATCGTCATGCAAAAAGATATCAATACTGGCCAGCAGTCAACTGGAACAACCCGGCTTCGGCATCGCAAACGCTCCAACGAGGTTTGTCAATGTAACTTCAATTTGTTTCTGTTGGGAAAGCTAGTGTTTCTGATTCTTTCCGTTATTTTGATTTCATTCTGGTTCTTGCAGTTACTTTAGCTTCTTTTATATTCTAGCAGTTGCTTCATCTCTTCTTTTCAAAGATTGGTACATTTTTAAAGATCCGCAAGCCAATGGTTTCTTAGTTTCAAGCAAATGGTTTGTTTAGATAATATTTCTTCATTTATTTATGTTATATTCTTCTCTGCGGTTGCTAGGTTGTTCCAGATGTTACAAAAGAAAATGGCAAAATGCTGGCTAATGATCAAAACAAATACAAATCGATGTGGATCCGGTTACGCTCTACTGTTTGGATGATTGGTTCCTTTGCATTGATCGTGTACATGGGCCATCCCTATATCACAGCTATGGTGGTCGTCATCCAAATCTTTATGGCAAAAGAGCTATTCAATTTACTAAGGAAAGCTCGTGAAGATTCGCATCTCCCAGGATTTAGGCTATTAAATTGGTAGGATACTGTCATCTGGAAAATTCTCGTCTGTTATGTGCCAGTAGTTATATAGAGCTACCTGTCATCTTGAACTTAAATCAAATAGACTTTTAGGAGTCACTTTTACCTGGCACATTTATGTTTATACCATATTTTCTGACTGTACCAGGCACTTCTTCTTCACTGCAATGCTCTTTGTTTATGGTCGCATTCTCAGCCAACGACTTGTCAATACTGTAACTTCCGATAAAGTTTTATTTCAACTTGTGAGCAGCCTTATCAAGTATCACATGGTTGTCTGCTATTTCCTTTACATTGCAGGTTGGGTGAATATATTTTCTTGTCTGTCTTATGGGTTTTAATCAAAATGATTTGAGTATGCAATAATTGATGCCTCAAACTGAGATAGCAATCAGTGGAAGTTAAAATCTGTGAGGTTTTTTAGTAGGCTTCTTCTCAAGGATGATCTCTTTCTGACTTTCTCTTATGTTATTGTATGCAATGTTGACTCAGGCTTTATGTGGTTCATTCTCACACTAAAGAAGAAGATGTACAAGTATCAATTTGGCCAGTATGCATGGACTCACATGATTCTAATCGTGGTGTTTGTTCAGTCTTCATTCACTGTTGCTAATATTTTTGAAGGAATTTTCTGGTAAGCGTACAACTCTTACTGGAGAAGCTCTTTCTCTTCTCTTGTATTTATGTTGTCACAGTTTCTGCATAAATATTATAATGATCACACTTCTGTTCCAAACGTCTAATGTTATAAACACTTTGCATGCTTGGGTCTAATAGTGGTAGGCTGTCTGCTATTCTGTTTTTTAATTTTTTTAATACGTTTCTTTTCTTGCATTCCTATATTACATCAAGATTCCACCAGAATATTCTCTTCTTTGTGATAGAAATAGGTTTTTGTTATGCTTCTCTTCTGATGTGCCGTCTCACCTCAGTTACATGCCACCATCCCGATATAACATGCTCTGTTACTACTTTATTTTGTCATCATAGATCTCGCACTTTTCTCTCTAGGTAGATTCTTTTTCGGAGTAGATTAAATTAATAGAGATGGTGCAATGCAGGTTTCTTCTTCCGGCCACCCTCATTGTGATTAATGATATTTTTGCCTATATATTCGGTTTCTTTTTTGGAAAGACTCCTTTGATCAAGTTGTCTCCAAAGAAGACTTGGGAGGGATTTATTGGAGCTTCTGTTACGACAATCATCTCTGCATTTGTAGTAAGCACCATTTCTTGTTTGTCTCCAAAAATTTGAATTTCTCACCATTTTCCAGTGGGAATACTCAGCTTGTGTTTGTTGGATGTGAATCTTTACTCTCTATGACTCGTGCTTTTATTCTTTTTGAACAATAAGATTGGGCTGTAACCACCTTGCTCACAGATTGTGTTAGCAGTTATAAAGAGGTTACTTCAGATTTTATGCCAAGTCCCCTATTGGTGTACAAAAGAAGATCAAAGAATTTGGGGGTTGTGGTAGAAAGCCTTTTCTTCTGTTAGTTGTTAGCTACAGATGGATATATAGGGACAGCCATAAGCTGAATGTCATTCATTCACTTTTCTTGTTTGTTGGGAGTTAATACTCTTTCGGGTTAGGCTTGTGCAAAGGGAAAAATTATTAGTTTGACTCCAGTAAAATGTCCTGCATCAATACCGTTCCTTTCTTGAAATCCCCAGTTCTTTCTTGGTAGTATTTGCTCTTTGCTCCTGATTCCAGATCCTAACTCTACCAGATTGCTTTATTGTTAGTAGTACTGATTTAAATATTCTTTATTCCTCTATTTTTAAGGTTTAAAGTGTATGCTAATTTGATGGTTATGTATGGGAAATATTATGAACCATCCATCCCCAGAACTGTGCCTAAAGAATGTGGGAGAGATGCAAAAGCTTGAAGTAAATATGTGGCACTAGCACAAATGACATCTAACTTTGATTTGTGCTACATATGTAAGAAAGATTTCTTGTCTTCCCAGCTAAAGCATCCAAATTAGCTCCAACTTGAAGTCGGATGTTGAAGTGTCAGCCTCCAGATCCATGTGGAATGGGTGAAAACCCCATAAAAATCTGCACTGGATCCTCCATGGAGTAAATCCACTTTACCTTTTAAATACAGCTTGTAAAAATTCACGTAATTCAATTCAACAAAATGAAACTAACAAAACGATACACAAGCACACAGTTAGAAGAGGGTTTTAACTGTTGGGATGAGAAATTTACTTATCCATCCCAATCGGTGAGCCTAAGATTGTCATCCCTAATTACTAATTTAAAGTTGTACTAATTATTGCTTGCTTTAAACTATTGCTTATACTTGGTCACAAAATAACTTATAGATTAGTTATTTTGCAATTTGTTCATATTTATTATGGTCTTGAATGTCATGATCTATATTGTTATCCAAATTAAATTTAAGGTTTGCTATGCCTTTGACTACAGATCCTGCAGAGCTGATCCTTTTCGTTTGTTTTATTATCATCATGCAGCTTGCTAATGTCATGGGACATTTTCAGTGGCTGACATGTCCGAGGAAGGTAATTTTTGACCAACTATTATTTAGTAATGCTCTGTAGGTGTAATTTCTCAGTTCAAAACAAGCTTATTGTAATGCAGGATTTAAACACTGGTTGGCTTCAATGTGATCCTGGACCTTTGTTTAAGCCAGAGTATTTCACTTTGCCAGATTGGGTCCCTGAATGGGTGAGTAAACTGGCATATAATATGGATACAGATGCATCATGCGGTGTGAAATTCGATATATTTGTGTTTTCTTGTTTACTTAGCTGTATATTCAACATTGCTGTGTTTCGAGTCTTTTTGATTGTGGATAATCTGCTATTACCTGCTTTATTTAATTAATTTGGTGTCGACTTCCACAACTTTCAGTTGTGGCAATTACTGCGGACCATAACTGCAGTTAGAATTCTTTTTGTACTGGTTACCTTTGCGAGAAACAAAAACTAGAACTATTGAGCCTGAATATGAATATATATGTATTGGCAAGTTTTCATATGGATCATGGCTGTCTTTAATTTTGCTTCTCCTTCGAAATATTTTACTTTTTCTTTAGATATTTTTCAGACAATTTAGTTATTCCTAGTTTTGCATGAATATCTCCAATACATCATTCTATGGTCTTAAAATTTTATTTGAAAAAGAGACTGCAACCTTTGACTGAACATGTGACCAGAAATTAATATCTCTTAGTCTAAATCATCAGTAACAGTTGTTTTGAACCATAGATGTTTATATACCTTATATTTGGAGGCATTTTCATAATTTCATTTTGTTCAAAGTTGTCTGGTGTAGATCAAACTTTGTTGTTTTTTTAGCAATAAATGACTACGATTTAAAATATGAGATATTCTGTTGGCATATCTTTATGTAAATTTTGTACATTTGAGCACTGGAATGTCATTTGTTCTTTCGCAGTTTCCTTGGAAGGAAGTCTCTATTCTGCCTGTTCAATGGCATGCTTTATTTCTAGGTTTATTTGCATCCATAATAGCACCTTTTGGGGGCTTTTTTGCCAGTGGCTTCAAAAGAGCTTTCAAAATCAAGGTAACAGTCGTTGTTAGCATCCAGAAGAAGAGGATAAAAGTATTCGCATGCATGGCATGCTGTACAGATGTTCCCACAAATTATTTATCTCTTCAAATGTTACAGGATTTTGGTGATAGCATCCCTGGTCATGGTGGTATTACAGATAGAATGGATTGCCAGGTGAGCATTGATAAATGTCGTAGAAGCTATAATTCCTTCATCTGTTGACTTCTGTTATTTTTAGTCCAGATAGCTTTTAACTCGTTCAAATTTTGGGCCCTTAGAGAAGATTAGGTTTTAAAAATAGAATAACTAGTTAGTGAATGGAACCTCCTTTTTGATAATTTGCTATCGCCTAAGAAATCTCAATTTACAAGAGCACACTTCCATGCATGATGGAGAAAACGGTGTCATTCTTGTAACATGATTTCGATGAGACTACAGCTTACTTGTTCTCCCAGTGTAGCAATATGGGAAAGCAATATACCATTCTGCACAGTAAAAACACATTATTTTCAGCCTCCCACTTGAGTTCAGCGTTTTCTTATCATTCATTTGGTGGATTCATGTTTCAGCAATATATGTTTCTAAACCCAATTGAATATTTCACTGTAGATGGTGATGGCCGTGTTCGCTTACATCTATCATCAATCATTTGTTGTACCTCAAAGCATCTCGGTTGATATGGTATTGGAGCAGGTACACTAATGGAAGTTGTCAATGTTAAAATTTTTCCAAGAGGCAAATGACAACATTTGTGATGCCTTTTGTTTTTTGGCAGATACTCACAAACCTTACTTTTGAGGAGCAGCACTCTTTATATATGAAGCTTGGGAAAATCATCCATGAAAGGCTAAATGGAAATTCTTAAATAACTCTGTAACCTCTTACATCATCATGGTTCCCCTACAGCACGCAGAGGACACATGTTGGCCAAGAAATGATTGTATATGCTGTGCTTTTGTTGGTTTGTAATTCATATCATAGCACTTCATCTGGAGGCATTATGTGGTAGCTGCATTTTTTGTACATTATTAGCCAATCAGTCGCTATCAAATAGTCTGTTTACTTTACTGTTCAATCGAATCCAGACTACGTTACTTTTCGAATTGGAGAAACAATTCAACAATTAGCCGATTGATCTATCGAGATTCGAGTCCCGTTGATAAGATATTTATCTTGACCGATCAAAATCCAATAGGAAATTCTTCTAACCTAGCGTAAATAAAACATTGCAGCTTTACTGCAGAGAGCGAGATTGGCCAACAATGACTTCGTTTGTCGATTGTTTTTTCTGTTGGGTACTGAGAATGGCACCACCGTATTGAATTTGTAGAGTGAAACAAACCAATGTGCACTAAACAATTCAAAGCATAATTAATTAAGAACAACGAATAGGAACTGTTTGGCCATACAACTTGAAAGGCTGTTAAAGCTCATAACACGACCTTAGATTTCTGACAAAAAAATTAGGAAATGTATTAAAACTATGGAAAGCAAACCATCTAATCTGACACTTCCACCAAATCACTTAAAGCATAGTACATCTACTTCTAGATCTTCCAATGAAATGCCATTCCCGTCCTCAAATCCATCAGAATTAATAAAAAAAAAGAAAAAAGAAGAAAGTGGCTGATCCTTCATTGCTTTGTCTGTCAAAACTTCTCAAGCACCTCTATGATTATCAAAAACTATACCACCATCAGTTTACTATCTCCCTCATTGGACTTTTGGCTTCTCAATCCTCACATACGGAAGCACCCCCATAAGGTATACCACCTTGGGAGCCCACTCACGCTGCTGGGCACGGCAAAACATCAAAAATGTGTTTGCAAAGTAAACACTAAAGCCCATGAATAAATGCCACCATGCATGCCCTTGAGGATTCACCTGCCAACTCGATATCTTCTGGCAGAAAAGATGATCAAGAATCCAACACAAGCTACCAACAAAAAGTGTAGCCACATTCAGCTTCGCCAGCCGCTTAGCATGGACATCCTGTGTGTGAATATAGTACTTGTACATTCGAGGGATGCAGAGCAAGCAAAGGATCACATAATGCACCTTAAAGCCTAGCCCAAAATGAACCAACGAGTGAATGACAGCAAAACCAGCACCATAGAGGAAGAGGAAGGTAGGCATTGTACTGCGGTAATGCCAGTCTGGTGAGTGGAGGATGTACATATATAGGAGCATCTCCCATACCATGGGCGTCTCATCACTCTGCTGTTGCCTGGAAATATAAAACCAATCATCAAGTTGAATATATCATAAAAGAAGAAAAAACATAGGAGTGCAGGATGTCATAATGATATATCATATTGGGATATAAGTGCCAGAATTAACATATCAGGCTGTCTATTGAGCCGCTGTAAGAAGAGGATCCCAGCAGGGTTTTTATGATTTTCATCAGATGCTATTCTTCAAAGGAATAAAAGCTATATAGTCGTCTCCACTCTCATTTGCTACCTACAACTTGAAATAAAGTTCTGCCCACTGAACACACTATTCAGACATTTTTGCTGTGAGAACAAGGTTAACGATGCTTTCCATGTTTCATACTACATGGACCATGTTGACCACCTACAGCGATTAACATCACTCATAAATGGTGATTCCATTCTTAAGCTTCTCTCCATATTTGAAGTGCACAGACAATAGGTACAGCTATTAAAAAAAAGTGTACAGCTACAGTAAGACAAAATGCTAAATGCCTATACAAAACTGGTCCTTTCTCCCGCAGGGGAAGGAATCACTGCTTCATGACAATTAAGAATGGAACACCTACAATTTATAGCTCTCTCACTGTACAGCGCTTTCTTCAGCAGTTATGCAACAGTAAGCTTAAGATTGCATACAAAAGACATCAAAGCAGATGGTAAACACCCCAAACAACCACAATAATGACGATGCAGATATAGTAAAATAATATTATGACTTAGAGAAAGGAGAGATATACTTTTGGAAGATCATAGCTACATTACAATGCAACACAACTGAGAATATAGATAAAATTTGCGTCACCTAGTAGAAATATTAAGAGTGTGGAAAATTCAGCATATGATGTTAGGTACAAACCCAGCTATTTCCACAACTCTGCTTCAGTTAAACTAAATTAAGTTGTAGTTCCCACAAAAATGTTTTGGGAATGTAAATTTCATCCATTGCATCAAATGAGAAGAACACACAGAGAGAAAAGAAGATACTTACATGCGCTGCAATGTGGCATGGAAGAACATGCTTCCAATACCAAGTATCATATTGGAGATGTGAAGCACACTAAATCTCTTCTCGAATCGTTGACTTAGCGCACTTATGAGGCCAATGAAAGCCAAAAGAATGCAGGGAATATTGGACATAGTGTTGAAAAATTCAGCAACATAAAGAGAATGAGTATAATTCTTCTCACAGCAGTCGGTGGTGGCTGTGACGGGACCCCAGAAACTAGATGTTCCATCAGCCATTCTCCTCAATGCGGCCAAAACTCTGCTTACTTCAAGTAGGAAAAAATTTCTCAATTAGGTGGTGGTGGTGGGATTCATAAATGATGTTGCTCTCTTGCTCCATATGGAAGCAAATATGTACAAGAAAGAAACGTACGGGTAATCACCAACTTTAATAAAAAGAATGAATGACATTACTCGTCATGCAAATATTTCCCTAGATCTTGATACTTCTTAGGCCGCTACTATTTATTCCCCTAAATGCTATGTATATAGGACATTTAACAGGTGAAAACGTCCCATATCAATCCAGTAATACAACCACAAATTCAATATATTCCCATATCAAACACAAAAACAATAACAAACTAGAGAGGTCAAATGATTGGTTATGATTTCAGAGCAAATCGCTTCAATGGTTGCTTACGGAATATGTCTACACAAGATTCTATGAGATCCCCCAGAAATGCTTTACTACAATTTCCAAAAACAAAGACAACCCATGATTCAAAAACAACAAATCCAAAGAGTGCTTAACTTGAACAAAAAAAAAGAAAACGAAAAAGAAAATCAACCTCAGACACTCTTTTTTATTCAAAGCATACGTCTTCAGTTCTCTCCCCTCTTGGATTTAAAGTTTCACGAGAACAGTCGCAGAAACCGATCAGGCAACCAAAACCCAACCCAAGAAAGTACGGAATCTATAGATGGTTGCTATAAAGGAGTAGATTCCGTCTTAGCTTTGTAGTTTTAGAGGCACTAGGAGCGACGAGGCACAATACCAGAGGAAAAAGAGACTCACTTCACCTCTACTTGTTTTGTTTCCATAAATTCCTTTAATTGTCGTTTTATTTTATTTTGGGTCAAATTTCAAGTTAGGGTATTTTTGACTTTTAACAGCAACTTCACACGGATCTTACAGAGGGAGTACTAGTGAAGATGTCTTCTCTATTACGTCTCTTGTCCCCGTGAGGATGGCAAAGCAGACGTCAACAACAACAGCGACTTGCCCGACATATAGTCGGCAATTGGCTTTTGGTCGTCGAAAGTATTGGACTGTAGCTCGGCCCAGAAGGCCCGTTTTCTATTTTTTTTTCTCTTTTGGAAAGAATGATTCGTTTGCTTCTGGTCCAATACATATTAGCGTATTCAAAATCATTTATGACTTACAGTTGGTACATTTAATTTTTCATTTATGAGTTTTTCTTTTGTTACCATTTTTTCTTTTTTTTCTTATATCCAATCAAATTTGAATGGTTTTAATTTTTAAATAATGATGGTATCCAAATGATGATATAGGAAGAGATTGTGATTTAAATAGTAGATTTATAACAAGATATTTTATATCTAAAATAAAAAACGAATCATTTAATTAAAAATAAATAATTTTTATTATTTGACCTGTTAAGATAAATTCATTTCTATTTTTACAAATACATATGAGGCGTGGTCGATTCAAGGTATTGTATCTCATCCTCATGAATTTGTATTAAAGGCTTGCATAAAGAAACATAATTATAGTATAATTACCAAAAAAAGTTATTAAATTCTCAAAACTTTTAATATTTGATTAGATAAACGTGAAACCTTTCACAAGTGGATCCGTGGCGCAATGGTAGCGCGTCTGACTCCAGATCAGAAGGTTGCGTGTTCGATTCACGTCGGGTTCAATCTCCCAATTTTTCATTCCTACGCCATATACAAGAATGAACATTAATTTTATTTTGTGAATTTATTATAATAAAATATCAACATATCACTTATAATTTTATCTTTTTTAGATGTTTATATAGACAAGGGATAAAAATTAATACTGAATAAAAAATCAAATAAAGAAAAATACATAAAATGGATATTTCACATGTTATATGAAATATTTATTTCAATTAATAATATGATGTGTATAGTTTTCTACTACCACAACCATACAGTTTTATTACCACTTATATGCTTTTAAAAATGTAAAAGGGGGGATTGTCATATGTATAATTATAGATAATGATTTATATCGTCAGAGTTGAATTAATTCCTCTTTATTTGATTATCATTAATATTTATAATATGTGCGAATGAAACACCGTTTATGAGCTAGATTCATAAAGTCTTGGAAGGAGCACAATGTATAAAAGAAAATTTATACTCATTACCTAAGTCCTGCCCGTACTTTCCACGTCTAATCATAACGTAGAACAGTCCCCATTATTGCCACGTCAAATAGTCACGGCTACACATCTTGCAGTTGACATGCCCGTGACAATAGTATGATAATTAGGTACGAGCATGGGATCTGAATCAGTTTGAATCGTATTAAATTGATTAAAATATTATTTGGATTTGTTTTAGATTATTTTAATTTAAAATTTACATAAAATATATTTAGATGAAATTTAGTTCATCTAATCTTTTAAATTGTTAAATTCCAAACTTGGACAGCCCTAACAACTACTGCATACTATATTCTGGTATGGAAAATACAAAATAGTCTAATATTAGAATATCCCAAACATATTTCTACCAAAAGAAAAAAAAAATCAAATCGTATGATGATGGATTTATAGATTGGTCAGTTTAGTTTCAGACCTATTTGCCAGAAGTTATATCCTTTTTTTATATATTAAATAAAAGCAATAAAACTATTGTGTTATTCATATTTATTGTGATGAAATCATGGAAACTGTATGCAGCCACTGGCCAGGAATGCCAACCTTATCAATTCTGCATCAAGTCCAAATTAATGTGATGAACCTTGCCAAGTAAGTGTCCCATTTGATTGGGTATAATTATTGTTATTTAAGCATATCCAACATGAATGAATCTGGACACAAGAGAGGGCACATTCCTTTGATGTTTGCCTCAACATGTCTACATACACAGAGAAACCAAAGCAACTTATCCTTTAGTTAACCATACATATGTATATATATATATATCTATAAATACCCATCAATCTCACTCACGTTTACCGATCGCTTCATAGTTTCGACATCCTTTGTCATCTTACTTGCCTCTGTTCTCTTTCTTCCATTAAACTCAACTCATGTCACCATTATCTCCACATCGGCTCGCCATTTCCTAAAAGACGTCGCTGACCCGCTTCTCTATATAGAGCTACGAGGATTCTTTCCGGGCTTTTACTTACGGACAAAGGAAAGCTGACAGAGAGTTAGGTTGTGTTCACAAGAAAAATGGCACAGACACCCGTGAGGTTCAAAAGGGTAGCGGCGGCATTCAACGAGGCGGCTAGGGCGAGGCTTTGCCAGAGCAGCGGGAGTGAGCATTACTTTACGGACAATTCTGCTGATCTTTCCGACCTTATCAATTCTTTTATGGAAAGAGATTTTGGAAGTTATCGAGGAGACCCACAAATTGATCGCAGCGAAAATGACAGCAGACAACGGAAACGGGAAGATTCTGATGATTACTGCCCTCAGTCTCAGACCATGGACGTGTTGGAGAATTTATTGTGCGGAAATGGAGAAGAGGAAGAGGATGGTGATGATGTTGCTGTGAGGAAAAATTTACTTGCCGAGGCAGCACTTGCTTGTGGTAATATCATGGGGGATCGGGCCTCGGAAGCCTTCAAGCGCAGACTTATGTCTACTTTACGTGATCGGGGCTTCGATGCCGGTTAGTACTTTGTTCTTTTCTCTTCTTAATTTTTTTCCTTTTGACCCGAAACGTATATATATTTTGAGTAAATGATGTCTGTTTTAATTCTTTGCGCTAAATTGTATATATATACTGTAAAGGTCTTTGCAAATCTCGATGGGAGAAGTTTGGGCGGCACCCAGCTGGAAGCTACGATTACGTAGACGTGAATGTTAACGGGAATCGATACATAGTTGAAGCGTTTCCAGCAGGGGAATTCGAAATTGCTCGTCCCACAAGCCAGTACACGGAATTGCTCGATGTTTTCCCTCGCGTTTTCGTAGGAAAGCCTGAGAAGCTGAAGCAGGTCGTCAGATTAATGTGCAATGCCATGAGAGAATCTATGAAAAGCAATGACATGCATGTGCCCCCTTGGAGGAGGAATGGGTACATGCAGGCAAAGTGGTTTAGTCAGTATAAAAGGACTGTCAACGAAGTTCCCACTAGGAGTGGATCACAGTCTCAATCAGGTGAAGCCTCAGCAGCTAAAAGAGCTGTTGGGTTTCAGGCTCTGCCATTAAGGGCTTATAATTGCAAAGAGGATCTTGCGAGCAAAAGTGGTTTCAAGGTTGGCTATTTGACTGAAGCGTTCCATTCCAGTGGCATAGGCATGTGATCTCTCCACATGCCGGCCTGAAAGTTGGTTGAGGGCTAAGAAAATTGCATTGCCTGCAACTGCTTTTTTTGTACAGGAGAATTAGTATTAATCGTTAATTTTTTTCCCTTAGATTTCATCCAGTTGGTTGATCTCGCCACCGGACTTGACAGATTAAGCTTATTTACGTGGTTGATGCTTGGCTTTCCTAATTAGATCTTTTCGGGAGAAACATTTCCGTTTCCGATTTGTTATTCCCGAACTTTCAAACAGGCCGTAAAATGATTTCTTAGTCTCCCGATTAATAATATTCATACATAAATTTTACATCAGTCTTAGTTTTTATTCTAAACTATTTATAATATTAATTTGGTCTCTCACTTAGATTTAGATACTAGATTCATATATATATATATATATATATATATGCTTTTGGGTACTTCCCTCTCTAGTAGGTCACGTTTTGTCTTTATAGGTGTTGGACTGACATATCCGTGAAATTGACAAATTTTTTACTTACATATATAATTATCTTCATAACATTACTCAATTTTATTTTCACGCCAAATATTTGGCCTATATAATCATCAATCCTATCATACATATTTCTCACTGTCATGTATTTTTTTCTTTATTTATGAGTACAATAACAAATGTTTTGGTTAAAACTAAGATGTTATAAAGGGATGGGTGTCAAAAATGGTGGCCAAATATAAGAATAAAAAAATTAAAAAGTCAAATCTCTACAAATCCCACATCGAAGGATTTGTAGAGAAGGAGCCGATTTTTTTCCTATATAAGGAAGACACTATCTTCCTCTTCAATACACACAAAAACAATACAAGCAATAAGCCTTCTTAAGGTGTATTGCGAAGTTGTATGTTATTTGTAATATTTCTTTAGTAAAATATTAAGTAGTAGTGTCCGAGGACGTAGGTTACATTGGCCGAACCTCGTTAAATTTTGAGTGTTTTTCCTTTCTCTATTTCTTCTGCTTTTCTTTCAGTGTTCTTTATCATGGTGTGGTTAATTCCACAACAAGTGGTAGCGGAGCCGAAGGTTATACTGAGTATGCTCTGTGGTTGCAGTTTTATCTGATCTGCCACATCAGAAAAGTTTCTTCTTTGGCTCATTGTTCCGCATTGGAGGCAGAGGCCCATTCTTGGAGGCGAAGGCCCATCTTTGGAGGCAGAAGCCTATTGTTGGAGGTAGAGGCCCGTCTGTGGAGCCGGAGGTTTGTTTGTGCGTGATATTGAATACTATTGATACTAATGGCAGCTAAGGAGAGGCTATAGCGACATCAAGTATGACAACCAGGTCATCATGGTCAAGGATCCCACAACCCAGTTTG
Source organism: Passiflora organensis (assembly GCA_019739055.1). NCBI lineage: Eukaryota > Viridiplantae > Streptophyta > Magnoliopsida > Malpighiales > Passifloraceae > Passiflora > Passiflora organensis. Next base: position 1,621,896 of record JAEPBF010000187.1, on the reverse strand, counting down.
AAACTGCTAGTGGATATATTTGATGGTACTGGTCATTTCGGCATGTGGCAAGGGGAAGTCTTGGACTCTCTTTTCCAACAAGGCCTTGATATTGCCATTGATGAAAAGAAACCAGAAGACATTGAAGATAGAGATTGGATCACCATAAATCGATTGGCGTGTGGTACGATTCGATCATGCTTGTCCAAGGAGCAGAAGTATGCATTCTCAAGAGAAACCTTTGCACACAAACTATGGAAGGCATTGGAGGATAAATTTCTGAAGAAGAGTGGTCAGAATAAACTCCTCTTGAAGAAAAGACTCTTTCGGTTTAATTACCGACCAGGTACCACTATGAATGAACACATCACTGTTTTTGATCGATTAGTTGCAGATCTACTGAATTTAGATGTGAAATTTGAAGATGAAGATTTAGCTTTGATGTTATTATCATCTCTTCCTGATGAATTTGAACATTTGGAGACTACTTTACTTCATGGTAAAGAGCACGTATCTTTAGATGCTGTTCGTTCTGCTTTATATAGTCATGAATTAAGAAAGCAGGACAAAATGAAAGTCAAATCGTTGACATCCGAAGAAGCATTGGTGGCACGAGGACGTCAACAAAACAAATCAACAGGGAGAAGAGGGAGGTCCAAATCGAAGAGTAGAATTGCTAAAGATGAATGTGCTTTCTGTCACGAGAAGGGACACTGGAAGAAAAACTGTCCGAAGCTGAGTAAGAAAATCATAGCTCCACGTGATGCAAATGTCGCAGAATGCAGAAGTGATGGAGAGTCAGATATCTCCTTGGTGATTTCATCTTCAGAAACACGCCCAGATGAGTGGATATTAGATTCTGGATGTACCTATCATATGTGTCCCATTCGGTAGTGGTTCTTTGAATTTCAGGAACTCGATGACGGAGTTGTTTACATGGGAAATAACAATTCATGTAAAACAACTGGGATAGGTTCAATCAAGCTACAGAATCATGACGGATCCACCAGAATTCTAAAGGATGTTCGATACGTGCCAAAGCTAAAGAAGAATCTGATCTCATTGGGGGCTTTAGAATCAAAAGGCCTAGTGGTGACATTACGAGATGGAGTTCTCAAAGCAACTTCTGGAGCACTTGTGATGCTGAGAGGAATCAGAAGAAACAATCTGTATTACTTCCAAGGTAGTACAATAGTTGGGACCGTGGCGATAGCAACTTCAAGTAGCAAGAAGGATGCTGAGATGACAAAGCTGTGGCATATGCGATTGGGACACGCTGGAGAAAAATCTTTGCAAATTCTGTCCAAGCAAAGATTATTGAAAGGTACGAAGACCTGTAAGTTAGAATTATGTGAACATTGTGTACTGGGAAAACAACGAAGAGTGAAATTTGGCACTGTTATTCATAATACTAAAGGTATTTTGGATTATGTGCATTCTAATGTATGGGGACCTGCCAAGACTCCATCACTTGGAGACAGGCATTATTTTGTCACTTTTGTTGATGATTTTTCCAGGAGAGTTTGGGTATTCACGATGAAGAGCAAGGATGAGGTGCTGGAGATTTTTCTGAAGTGGAAAGCTCAAGTTGAAAATCAAACAGGAAGAAAGATCAAAGTTCTCCGAACAGATAATGGAGGAGAATACAAGAGTGATCCATTCCAGGAGGTATGCCAAGAAAGTGGAATAGTCCGGCACTTTACAGTCAGAAAAACACCTCAACAGAACGGGGTGTCTGAGCGTATGAATCGAACACTAGTGGAGAAAGTTCGTTGTATGCTGTCTAATGCTGGGTTGGACAGAAGATTTTGGGCTGAGGCTGTGACATACGCACAACATATTGTAAATCGTTTGCCATCATCTGCTCTTAATGGCAAAACTCCTTTGGAGGTATGGTCTGAAAAACATGCTACTGATTATGACACTTTACATGTCTTTGGCTCTACTGCATATTATCATGTGAATGAATCAAAGTTAGATCCACGAGCGAAGAAAGCTCTTTTCATGGGCTTTACTACTGGCGTCAAAGGATATCGTTTGTGGTGTTTGGAGTCAAAGAAGACGATCATCAGTAGAGATGTTACATTTGATGAATCTTCCATGTTAAAGAAGGTAAATTCAGAAGAGACTGATAATACTCAGCAGCAGGTGGAGCATACACCAAAGCAAGTGGATTTCGAGCAGACATTTCCAACCAGCAGCATTATGACTGATTCTTTGATGGCAGAGGAAGAGTTAGAAGATGAAGAGTTTCTAACCCAAGAAACTCAACAGCAATCAGAGCCAATTGCCATCAGACGAGAGAGAAGAGAGATTCATAAACCTGCTCGTTTTGCAGATATGGTGGCTTATGCACTTCCAGTTCATGATGATGTTCCATCCACTTACTCAGAAGCAATCCGAGCTACAGATAGCGAAAGATGGGCAAGTGCAATGGAGGAAGAAATGCAGTCACTTGAGAAGAATAAGACGTGGAAGCTGACACAACTACCCAAAGGCAAGAAGGCAATTGGATGCAAATGGGTGTTTGCTAAGAAAGAAGGATTTCCTGACAAAGAAGATCCACGGTACAAGGCAAGGTTAGTGGCTAAAGGCTACGATCAGAAGGAAGGAATCGACTACAACGAGGTATTTTCTCCAGTCGTTAAACATTCCTCTACCAGAATTTTATTGGCCTTGGTAGCACAGTTGAATTTGGAGTTAGCTCAACTTGATGTGAAGACCGCATTTCTACACGGTGATTTGGATGAGGAAATCTACATGGTTCAGCCAGAAGGTTTTAAAAGTGCTGGTAAGGAAAATTTGGTTTGTAAATTAAACAAATCTTTGTATGGACTGAAGCAATCTCCAAGGCAGTGTTACAAACGATTTGATAAATTTATCAGAAGCCAAAAGTACACAAGAAGCAAATATGATCATTGTGTTTATCTGCGAAGACTTCCAGATGAATCCTACATCTATTTACTCTTATACGTGGATGACATGCTGATAGCAACAAAGAGCCAAGCTGAGATTGACAAAATAAAGACTCAATTGAGTAAAGAGTTTGAGATGAAGGATCTTGGAGAAGCTAAAAAGATTCTCGGTATGGAGATCTACAGAGACAGAGGGAGAGGCAAGCTTTGGCTGAAACAAAAGCAATATTTGGAAAAGGTACTACAACGTTTTGGTATGCATGAAAATACAAAACCTGTGAGTACCCCATTTGCTCCTCAGTTGAAACTTAGTAGTCAGTTATCTCCAACAACAGATGAAGAGCGAGAATACATGGCAAAAATTCCTTATGCAAATGCAGTTGGAAGTCTGATGTATACTATGGTGTGTACGAGACCAGATATTTCACAAGTTGTTAGTGTTGTGAGCAGGTATATGCATAACCCAAGCAAGGGTCACTGGAAAGCTGTAAAATGGATTCTACGGTATATCCAAAGTACTGTAGACATTGGCTTGGTATTTGAAAGAGGAGAACCACTTGGTTTATGTATGGTTGGATATTGTGATTCTGACTATGCAGGAGATTTGGATAAGCGACGATCTACAACTGGCTATTTGTTTACTTTAGCAAAAGCGCCAGTTAGTTGGAAATCTACTTTGCAGTCAACGGTGGCTTTGTCTACAACAGAGGCAGAGTATACGGCAATTACAGAAGCTGTGAAGGAAGCTATTTGGCTTTATGGGTTACTTGAAGACTTGGGAGTTGGTCAAAAACAACTTGTATTGTTTTCTGACAGTCAGAGTGCTATTCATTTAGCAAAGAATCAAGTCTTTCATGCACGGACAAAGCACATTGATGTTCGCTATCATTTTGTGCGGGAGATTCTCGAAGAGGAGGAGATACTTATCCAAAAGATACATACAGCTGAGAATCCTGCAGATATGCTGACTAAAGTGGTTTCAAGAACCAAGTTTGAACACTGTTTAGACTTGGTTAATATTTTGAGTTAGCGCCTCATGGCGCAAATTTGGAGACACTACAGGAAGACTGATGTGATATTTGGCCAAGGTGGAGATTTGTCAAAAATGGTGGCCAAATATAAGAATAAAAAAATTAAAAAGTCAAATCTCTACAAATCCCACATCGAAGGATTTGTAGAGAAGGAGCCGATTTTTTCCTATATAAGGAAGGCACTATCTTCCTCTTCAATACACACAAAAATAATACAAGCAATAAGCCTTCTTAAGGTGTAATTGCTAAGTTGTATTTTATTTGTAATATTTCTTTAGTGAAATATTAAGTAGTAGTGTCCGAGGACGTAGGCTACATTGGCCGAACCTCGTTAAATTCTGAGTGTTTTTCCTTTCTCTATTTCTTCTACTTTTCTTTCAGTGTTCTTTATCATGGTGTGGTTAATTCCACAACAATGGGGACATCTAGGAAGACTCACCATCCACAAATAAAGAACAATGTGTGAGGATAGTAATACAATCGATTTGGGTGTACAACCGGTTTAATCGTAGGGTAATGTATGATATTGTAGGTAATCTGATAAATAATAATATTCGATTTATATCACACGATTAATTGTGAATATATATATATAGATATATTGAATTGTCTAATTATAATATATTTTAAGCATTACAATACGTTTTTATAATAATTACTTTTTCGTTTTAACAAATCAGTAATTCTACCATTGTCGGGACCACCACATGGTTGCAACAATCCATGTGGCTAGTGACTTGATTTAAAATGAAATTGGACGGAAGGAAAAACCTGACTTTTTATCTTTCTCGCCCAATCTGAAAAAGTTAATTTTTCTTTTCAGACACATATTTCTTATTCTCTCCATTCGGTAATGCGTTCGTTCTCTATTGTGAAGAGGGTATTGGTGATATTTCTGATGTTTCTAATCCATCTCAAAATAATGCTGAGTTTGTTAATGCTAAACAGGTTTAACTTATTTGAGTTCATCACAAACCGAGTCTTCCTCCCCCATAACCACTACCTGAAGATGAAGAAGTGTTTAAACAATATCATGTGATTGACTAGACTAGTTTATTGTTATGTCTATTATGCTTCATTTTGGATGTTTTGTTTCCAAGTGTAACCGGATATTATTTGGTTAATCACATTTAGATTTCTTGTTTAGTTTACTGCATATATTTTATGTTGTACAAACCTAATGTACCATAGGTAATGTCATTCATTTGCAACTTTGATTTTGCATTATAAGCGGCACACACCAAATGTACTGTATGTAATGTTGTACATGTTCAACCTTGATCTCACATTACATGCGGTACACACCAAATGTACTGTATGTAATGTAGTACAAGTTTAACCTTGACGTCACATTATATGCAGTATACAGGCGATTTGGTGCACGTAATATGTATCATGGTTAATCAACCTTGTACATATTACATGAGGTACAAAGGAGATGTGATGCTGGTAATGTGTATTATGTTTAACCAATATTGGTGTCACATTACATGCCGTACAAACCAAATGTACTGCAAATAATATATAATATAAATAACATTAATGCATAATACATGAGATATAGACCAGATGTTCTCTTAGTATCGTCATTCTAACATTAATATTAATGAGTGTATTTCATATGTATTATTCAAGACATATTTCATAATATTAGTCATACAATAATCATCCTTGCAAAATAGTTGCTTAGTAAACAATTATAAATATATATAAAAAATCGACAATGTAAATTTAGATTCAATATTCAATATTGGAGTATCCCACCTCTTGAACAGATTCAAACATGAAAATATCCATGTTTTAAATACACCACCCAAAATCCTCATACCAAATCTTTTCAAAATTCTTCACTCTCCAAAATCATATTTTTCACGATTCACATTGTACATTGTAAACCTGAAAAAAAATCAGTACAATATATTTTCAAATATATTAACCACTAGTATAATATGATAAAAAAGTTAACACCCTTATAATGAAGAACTCAAATAAGTTAAATCTATTTTAACATTAACAAACTCGACATTATTTTGGGATGAGTTAGAAACATTTGCGTAGAATATCACCATTGCCCTCTTCACAATGAAGAACCAACCCACTTCGGAGGGAGAGAGAATAAGCTATTGGAGAGAGAGTAAGAGATCTGTATTTGAAATAGATTCAAACATGAAAATATCCATGTTTGAAATACACCATCCAAAATCCTCATACCAAATCTTTTCAAAATTCTTCACTCTCCAAAATCATATTTTTAAGGATTCACATTGTATATTGTAAACCTGAAAAAATTAGTACAATATATTTCAAATATATTAACCAATAGTATAATATGATAAAAAAGTTAACACCCTTATGATGAACTCAAATAAGTTAAATCTATTTTAGCATTAACAAACTTGACATTATTTTGGGATGAGTTAGAAACATCTGCGTAGAAATATCATCATTGCCCTCTTCATAATGAAGAACCAACCCACTTCGAAGGGAGAGAGAATAAGCTATTGGAGAGAGAGAATAAGAGATCTGTATCTGAAAAGCAAAATCAGATTTTCAGATTCAATTTTTCAAATTGGACAGGAAAGGTAAAAAGCCAGGTTTACCTTTTCATCCAATTCTAGTCAACAACCACATAAGCTACTGATGACGTGATAATCCCGAATCATGATAAAATTACCCTTAACGAGGGGTAGCTTTGAGGTGGTCCCGTAGTACCACTTAAGATTTATATGATCCATACTCAGTTAACATTTTAATATATCTAGTCAGCGCCACTTTAGCATACTAATGTGTAAAGTTATAAGGGTATTTGTGACTTTAATTTGTGTCATTATTATAGCAGAATATTTTTTATTTTTTTATTCTACAATCTCTCTCCTCTCTCTATTATTTTTTATTTTTTTATTTTAACAAACTACAATCTCTCTCCTCTCACTTTATTATTTTTTATTATTTTATTTTGAAATATTAACTGTCTCTCTTCTTTTTCTATTATTTTTTTAATTTAGCCATACTGATTGTCATATTTTGAAGGTAACATTGAGTATGTTAACTTCAACATATCATATTAATTATAACATGCAGAATGTAACAATGGGTATATTACCTTCATTATTTCATACTAATTGTAATATTTTTTTAATAAACATATTGATCATAACATACTAAAGATAATATTGGATATGTTACCTTCGATATGTCATATTAATTGTAATATTTTTTTTAATAAATATATTGATTGTAACATGCTGCAAGTAACATTAAATATGTTATTTCCGACATATTACATTGATTGTAACATATTCAATATTACTATCAATATTTTACAATCAATGTGACATCCTAATGTTACATTCAGTATGTTACAACCAATATGACATACTAATATTACCTTCAGTATATTACAACTAATATGACATGCTGAAGGTAACTTAATGTTATCTTCAGAATGTTACGATAAATATATTTCTTCAAAAAAAATATTACAATTAATATAACATGTTGAAGGTAAGATATCTAATGTTACTTTTAGTATGCTATGATCAATATGTTTATTAAAAAAATATTACAATTAATATGACATATTAAAGGTGACACACTCAATGCTATCTTCAATATGTGACAATCACTATCTCTAAATAAAAAAATAAAAAGAGGAGAGAAACAGTCAATATTTTAAGTAAAATAATAAAAAATAATAAAATGATACGAGAGAGATTCTACTTTGTTAGAAAAAAATAAAAAAAATAAAGAGAGGAGAAAGATTGTCAATATATTAAAATAAAAAATAAAAAATATTCTATTATAATAATGATACAAATTAAAGATACAAATATATTTAAAATTTTACACATCAATTATACTAAAATAATATTGATTGGATATATTAAAATATAATGATATAAATCTTAGGTGATACACCACAGCCACATTATAGCTATATTTAAACGAGTGAGAAGTCTGACTTTGACAATGGAGTTTTTGCCCAAACCCTTCTAACACGGAATGAGTAATTATTGACGGTTAGGTTAGGCCAACCTCTTTCGATATTGGACGAATAGCACTAGTTGTAGTCGGTTGAGAAGCCACATGGCCTCTGTTTAGTGGCCCCAGAAGAGACCAAATAAAAAAGAAAAAATAAAAATTAGTGATTCCGATATCCGTACAAAAAGAAGAAAAGAAGTCTCTGATAAAAAAACGAGAGTCGAGTTCACACGCGTATATGTGCGCGTACATAAACATACTACAGCCGCACTGTTAAGCAGAAAGAGGGAAAAGTAGAACGTGAAATAGGAAAGGATCGGGCACCGAATCGATTCGATTCGAATAATGGAGGGAGTCGGGGCGCGACTAGGGAGATCTTCCACTCGATATGGCCCGGCCACGGTGTTCAGTGGCCCTGTGAGGAAGTGGAAGAAGCGATGGATCCACATCACCCCATCGTCGTCTAACAACAACAACCACCACCACCAACACGGTAACAATAACAACCATCATTCTCACTCTCATCTCTCCCATACTGGCGCTTCCACCAGTAACGGCACCCCGTCTAACGGCAATAATGGCTCCCATCTCTTGCTCTACAAGTGGACCCCATTATCCAACAATAATGGCTCTAGCACAAACAACAGTAGCAACGGCAATGCCGATAAAATCGATGTTTCGGTTAAGGATGACGCCGCACAGCCGCAGGAGCCCCCTAGGCGCAAATTCAGATACATTCCGGTATTCTTCTTCTTCTTTGTTTTTGGCTTATGCCCCTCGGTTCTTGGCACTGTATCTGAGATATTTCCTTTTCTTTATTGAGATTCGTTCTATTTTGGTTAGTCTTTCGGTATTTATGCCTGTGACCCTTGGCTAAATTTTAGGGAATTATGATCTCTGTGATGGATAGCTGAATTCAAGATCTGTATTTATTCTGAACAGTGCTTTAGGGTTTTCTTTACGCATGAATCGAGCAATATCATGACTAATAATTGGCTGGAGCTTTTGTCGACGAATGACGATTATTTGATGAATTCTATAGCAATTATATAGGGACACATTTACCGTCTTTAAAATCAGCGTTGACATTGATTTTAGATCTCTGCCAGTTTATTACCTGGAATGCTATGAGTTTCGGGTTGAGGATTGTTAGTTGGGTCTGCACATGTCTAAATACGCCTGACAAGAACTGTCTTGTAAAATGTGAACGAAGTGCAGAAGAGCTTAATCAAAACCTATGATGCAGGGAAGTAATTTAAGAGGAAACAATTTACGGACAGTTTTAGTCCGAAATAGACTGTAATGGAGCACTCTTGGATCAACGTCATGAACTCCTACCACTTTGGCGTTAAACCTGCATTATATGAGAGTTAGGGTGGTTCTGAATTGGTGATATGTGACGTCACTAATTTTAAATCAGGTCTTTTATGTAGATCCAACATTCTTAGAAAACCAATTATCCTCTAGGGGAGATATAATTATTAGGCATGGAAATGAGAAGTCATGTGAGATTGATTAAAGCATCATTAAGGTCTTCTTCTCGAGAATTTTCTTGAGACAAGATTGCTCCATTTATCTAATCAAATCGCACCTTATATTGCCCTGACCAGAATGTGAATTGTTACACATGACTATTTAATCCATCACTCTATTACTGGTGCCGAAAAATGGATTCTCTGTGTTCAATTAGGTGACAGGGAATTTACTGAAAGATATCTCGCATTATCCATTAAAGAATGATGCTTGACTCACGTTATTAAGATGATGCTAACTTGCATTTTGACAATGCAGTGCAGAAAGATTTCCTCATGCTTTGTCAATATATCATAATGATGGATTTTTAATCTTGAGACAAGATTCCTCCCTTTATCTAATCAAATTCCACCTCACCCTTGAAGAATTGGGGAAAGAAAATGCTAGCGATGGTGACAATCTACTTAGGGTCTGTAGAGGTGCTTTCATTGTATGCTATACAGTCATTGGATCTGAAGCTTAATTTTTGGGGATTTCTATGGGCTGCTTTTCATGACATGATAGTCGCTTTCATTTATCAACTGTTTTGCTTCAGATAGTGACTTTATTGAGGTTTCTACTGAAGTAAATAGAACAAAAGAACTAACATTCTTGTCAAACTTTTAGTTTGTTGATATGACAAAGTGTTGAGAAAATTTTTCTCGGCAGTTTTTTTTTTTGCAATAACATGTAAAATATACAAATTCGTCGGAGTGGATGATAAACTAGTCTTCTTTGCACGAGAATGAGGTTTATGGGACTTCATTTTCTCTTCAGCATGTCATGGTGGTCCTTTTGAAGTCAGAAAATGCTTCTGTATTTTAGTTTCAAAGTTTTTCGGAAAAAATTGCACTTTTTAAATGAACATTTTCAGTCACCAGTTAATTTTTGATCATCGATAATTATTCTCCACTAGACAAATTTTTAGATCTGAATAATCTGAAAATCTCGTTTTGTACCTTGAAATTCTGTTTAAATATTTCATTACTTACTTTCTTCTGTTGTGTGTTTTGATTGAGGTGCTAAACATGCTTAATTCTATGTTATTACATGATCCAGGAATGTCTTTTCTGTGCCAGTTTTTCACTATGTTCACTGATTCTGATAACTTGTTTTCAGAAGCTGTGTTTTTCCAATGTTAATGGTGAATAGTACTGATTCAGTTTGTTAGTTTAAGATGTGTCATCTACTAATTCGTATAATATTTTTTGCTTTTTGGCTATGTAGGTTGATTTATTGGAGAAACAGGAAAAAGAAGCTGAGAAGGTTGAAGATGATGTTAAAGTGAGTGACAGCGGCCCTACTCCAGAGGAGAAAAATCCCAAGAATGATGGTTTCTATGAAAAGCCTGACATCAATGACGTACCGATGGAAGAAAATGAGGTGACTTGTTATACATACTATGGTACCTTGATTTTGTTGTGTTGGTTTCAGAGGAAATTAGTTCCCCTAAAAATGATTTAATATAAAGATCTAAATGACATAATTCAAACTGATTTATTTAGAAAATTGAAGCAAATTTGACATCGAACACAATTTCTTAGTGAATAGCTTTGACACGGCTGATACTGGTAATTTTCCTTCACACTGAATCATTTGTTTGAATCATATTCAGGTTTGGATTTTTTAGTTTTTTTTTGTCTGCTCTGGTTGTGAGTGGCAGAAAGTTTCTTATGGCCTCCTGTTTCACAGTTCAGTGCACATATGTGGCTTTACTCTGATAATTTGGAGCGGGGCAATGAGGGATATATGAACTACGTATATTTTTCGAGTTCTTACTGTAAATTCTCATCTAATAGTGGCTTCAATAATTGACTACAGTTCCAGGAGGATAATAAAGTAGTGCGACAAGATCTGAATGAAAGCACCTTGGATTTGAGTTTGGGCCTCAAATCACACGATGGCGAGTCTGATTCCAATGAGAAGTTGGAAAGGAGGAGTTCAAATAGTCCTGGGACATGACTGGGGACGTCCATCAAAAAGTTTGGAATACAGAAGCATAAAGGAAAAAGTTCTATTGTAATTGTCAAGACTTGCAGAAATTTTTTTTCGCCTTGGACCCATCTGGTAGAGTGCCAGATTCGTGTACTCCGAGTATTGCATTGTTTGCTCACATCCCGAGCTGATTGTAACTTGTACCATTGCATCTATTTTTTACTACTCTACAATGATTTTTTTCATTTATTTCTTCAACTTTCATGATCATTTTTCTGATTAGATAATCAAACTTGTAATTTTGGTCCTTTCTTATTGTCTAAAAGAACATTGAATTACAAGTTTATAAAAAAAATATAAAAGAATTATTTAGAAACACGTTAAAAAAGTAACTATTTCAGATTAATTAAGATAATCATAATAGTAATTCAGTTAAAATGGGAGTAGGCAATTGCAGATTAAGATTTATTCGACGACTGGGAAATCGATCTGTTCAATATGGCTTCAAAAATCAAACAACAAATCTTCATCCAATTCGAAATTCCCAAAGAAAATAGAAAAAAGACATGAAAGCTAAGATAGCTTAATCACAGCAGGCCAGCAGATTTTCGTCATCATTCTTTTGCAACGGCAGTTTCTGCCCCAGAGGAGTAGTCATGCCTGCACAAGTTGAGAGGAAACAAAATAAATCATCATCATGGGTAACGCCACATCTAATGGCATTGACAGTATCATAGTATGCGGGAAGAACTGGACAAAGAAAATCTGAAATATTGTAACCTCTCCCTGTAAATGTGATTCTATTGCATAAATTATAATAAAATTCCAAATACAACAGATCATGTAATGCTATCAAACTCACTGTAATTTTCGGGTCAGTTGGTAGAGGCCCGTTCCAGCCATTGCCACGTTTACACTAAATAGATTCCAGTTTTTCTGCAGTTCAGAATCGAAGAAAATCACAAATCTTAATCAACAAAATTTGCCGTAAAAAAATAGAAGAATTGATCTAAGAAATCACTCTCGCCCTCCTTTTAAATGTTTACTCCCTACAAAAGGTCCATAATAGAGGTCATCAGTTCTTGTTGAATTTAAGACCGATGATTCATTCACACAAACTTAAAGGGATTTGTGCTCTAAACTTTGCAGTGCAGACCACAAATGGAGTGACCTAGAGAATTTGCCACAACAAAAAAAGAATACACAGCAAATTGCATACAACAAAGGAAAAAGATATAAAGTGATTTTCCTTCTTTTGCTTGACAATTAAGTAGCTTTCGCCACTAGTCATCCATGTGAGAACAAATGAATAATGATAATATTTAAGCAAGTTCATTTATTTTTATCCCCGACACAGTTTACGGTAAATATGAGGGAAGACTGACAACTACTATAGCTAAAGATACCCAATGATCACATAATTTAGAAGTTTACATGAAAACTAACAATGGCAGCTACTAGGGAAAGGATGATGCCTAGCACAATCAAGAACTGTAAAAATGCATTATGTAAAAGCGATGAAGAAGCTCCAGAGTTGTCAGTTAATAATGAGACAAAGTTTTGCACAGAAGAAACTATCGTCATCATGTTTTGTGTCGTCCAACAGCAGCCTTTTAGGGTGAAAGCTGGAACTCACCGGTGTAATGACAGTGCTGTAGCGTGACCAAATAATTCCAGTACAAGCAACAGCTGGATAACACATGACAATCGTCAGAGGAAAGCGGAAGAGTAATCAAAATATTGAGAAGAAAACCGAGAGAATAAGCAGAAAAGGATTACCAGCAACCCCAACCATCAAACACAATAGAGGCAGACAATCCAACGCATAAATGAAATAGGGAAAGACAGAAAATACCAATCTGCTGAGGGTACGAAATCTTTTCAGGTGGTTTAGAGAAGTCGGCAATGTTTGCAATACTGATGCCCCATTTGAAAGTTGGAGCCCAAAAGTGAACTGCAGAGATACACATTTAGTCGACAAAGAAGTCATTGCAATGTGAAATACTATCAATGGATGTCTTCACAAACCAATCAAGCATCCGGAAAAGGGAAGAGAGAAGAGTGACTTTGAACCCAAATCGATAACCATATTAGAATATATTCGATCTAAAAAGAAAAGATAATTAACATAAAATTAAGACGATGAATTTAAGTATCTTAATCAGAGTGGAATTATAAGGTACTAATCCTAAACCGGATCCAAACATCTAAATCTAATACGAACCAATCCATAAAGATCTATAATTTAATCCAAAGGAAGCGTAAGAAGAAAAAGAGAATTAGTGAGAGGAAACAAACAGATCGCTGAAGAAATAGAAATGGGTGAGGAACAATAACAAAAAGGTTTCCGAATCAAAAGGAATTAAACGTTGGGGATGAGGAACTGACTGGTTTTTGGTCCGGCCGGGTGATTCCATAAAGCTTGTAGTTTGGAAGCCGCCATCACTTCACCTTTCGTACCCGCCCAATAAATTCAACGCTCTCCCCTCGTATCTTTTTCTTCCCTTTGCTCTTCTTTCTGTGAAGTGGCACTTGAAGTGTTTGGTGGGACGACAAGGTTAGGTTGCTAAGGTTAGCTTTGTCTTTAACTCATCACATCTCAGCCTAAGATGCTATGCCACGTCATCACACCAAATGGACCCCACGCTTCTGTAGGTACAAAGATTTCACCGATTCAGATATTTCGATTTTTCCACGTTTTTTAAGCCTATCTATCTACAAAATCCTCTCAAATTATTTACCGAAGAAGGCTACTATCCCACCCCATTGTTTTAGGATCTCAACAATTCAATTGGAATAATTCACATATAAAATATTGTGTAGAAAAAAAAAACTTTTTCGGTTGAAGACTCAATCAAACATATCTAATCACTGGTTAATGTTATTGAGATTTGGAATCACTATCCTTTAGGAATAAAATGTATTTTTTTGTAAGAATAAAAAGAATCCTCTTTATAAGAATAAAAAAAATAGATAATAGTTGAATTCCAATGACATCAACCAGAAATTGAATATATTATACTGAATCATAGATTAAAGATATATGCATTTCTACCCAACCAATACATTATTCATTCAGGGGGGGGATCCTCGTATAATTGCATTTAACTTTGGAAACTACAATCTACACTTAACATTCTCCAAGCATCTTTAAAGATTATCTCATCGGGCTGTAAGAATTGAAACAGTCACATTATTGATAGAACATCTCTTTTCACTCTCTATATCCAAGTGGCTCTGCCTTCCAGCAAATGCCGGATGCTTGGGAGCAGGAAGGTCCCCAATCTCGCAATTAAGCATTGAGATGACAGTAGATACGGCTGGTCTATCTTTGGCCAACTCTTGCACACACAGCAGGCCAATATGGATGCATCTCAATACTTCTCCCTCAAGACATGCATCTGATATATAAGGATCCATAAGATCTACGATGTCACCTTCATTCCATAACTTCCAAGCCTGAGCAAAACCAATAGGAATATAAACGTTTTATCCTCACAATATCTTTCATGGACAATGAAATCAACAATGGGGTATCCGAATGAGCTTACAAATCCCAAAAGGCTCAAAGCCTGATCGTCACCATAAAAGCTTGTATTTTTTCTTCCGCTTACAATCTCTAAAAGCAACACTCCGAAGCTAAAGATGTCGGATTTTTCGGAAAATCGCCCTTCTATTGCATACTCAGGAGCCATATAGCCACTGCATATCAGTATAAAAAAGAAAATTATTGACCTCTTGTGATGATACAGCCATAAGATTGATTTCAGAGTAGGAAATGCAACAGCCAGCACTTACAAGGTTCCCACAACCCTACTGGTGTTGGCTTGATTTTCGTTACCTCCAAAAATCCTTGCCATTCCAAAGTCTGAGATTTTTGGGTTCAGCTCATGGTCCAATAGGATGTTGCTTGCCTTGAGGTCTCTGTGAATAATTCTAAGTCTAGAGTCTCTATGGAGGTACAAAAGACCTCGGCATATGCCTTCCACAATTTTGAAACGTCGATGCCAGTCTAGAAATCCATGCCTAAGAGGATCTAGACAAATAAAGAAAAGCCAATATCAGATAATGGATAAACTGATGTGATGCTTAAAGACAACACAAGTAGATGTTCCTAACCAAAAAGAAACACATCCAAGCTTTTATTTGGCATGTATTCATAGACCAACATCTTCTCCATTCCTTCGACACAGCAGCCAAGGAGTCTCACAAGATTTCGATGCTGGAGGTTTAAAATCACTACAACCTCGTTCATAAATTCCTCCAGGCCTTGTCCCGATGCTCTTGAGAGTCTTTTTACAGCTATTTCCTGCCCTTCTGGCAATTTTCCCTGAACCAAATTAATATGAAGCTTGTCATATGGGATACAACTTCAATGCCAAAAGCTTTGGTAAACCAAAAGCCATTACCTTGTAGACCGGACCAAAACCACCCTGTCCTAACTTATTCGATAGATCAAAGTTGCCGGTAGCAGTTGAGAGCTCATGTAACTTGAACAGTGGTAACTCCTCCAACTTTTTGTTCATCTTGTAACTGAGCAATATCTGATCCAAAGATGTTGGATGGGCTTCCTCACTTTCTGAAATGAAAATCGCCATGTTTTGGCTCTTCCTTTCTAAGTTCATTTCAGGAAGAAAGCTTCATTTAATTACTGAATCTTCCTCAACAAAAAATCTGAATCGGGTAATGTAATACTGAAGATAAACTTACCTTTATACTTAACTATCCACCTGGTCCATGCGTAGAAACAGATGCAAATTGTGATAACACCAATTATTGGTATTACGATGAAAATTACTTTCATGTTTCTCCTCGAATCTGCAAGTGTAATAGGTATTCTTTCCGTCGTATATCAAAATATGATCAAATATTCTCTTCATATATAATTACGACCATTAGGGAGCAAAAACTTTGGCTCGAATGAAAAAAGAAACAGGAAAAAAAACAGGGAGCACGACAATAAATGAGAGCTTTGTATGTGAAACATTTACCAAATTCTGAATTTGACAGGCGAATGTAAAGATCGGCTCCTCCAGTGGAGAACTTCTGTATGTCAATCAATTTTTCATACCAGAGCGCACAATAAATTCCTGGATAATAAGCGTAAGCAACGCATGAACAATTACTGAAGCACTTCTCTCTGCATTTTTGTTCAGGAGACGACCAAGATGACCAGTCCAAAAAGTCCGGAAGCTTGACGCCCTCCACCTTAAAAAACCCATCTTCTTTACCCAACTCACCCCCATTTTGTTCTCTATTACACTCCAACAAGCTCCTTCTCACACAACCACTTACCCAGTTTCCTCTGTTCCACTCTTCTGAGTCTTTTGGCTGAAAGCCTTTCAGACAACTGCATATCGGTGAGTTCTTTGGGTTACAAATTCCAAATTCTCCACAATAGCCATAGACATCACAATCACTATTCTGAGATTTCCATGAATTTTCCCAGTTATCCTTCTCAACATCCCAATTCCACTGCTCTAATCCTCCATCAGAAGTCAAAACAAAGGTTATGATGTTAGATTTGTTGACAATATTCATAGTCAGAGTAATACTTCCATTTGCCGCTTTCTCAATATTGTATCCATCAAGAGAAACAGATATCATATCAGAAACACCTACAAAGACGTTACCATTCCATGGACCGCTACGCCAGTATGGACGGCTCTCGTTCCAAATGAAGACCTCAGGTAAATCCACCAGTGGATTAATCCCACCAGAGAAAGTTCCAACAGATGGATCAGTACTGCTTTTCCAAGATGTTAACATCATGCTCTCACCCGTGCTTGGGTCAGCAGTGAGTCTCATATTTGGCAAGAACGTATCTGTAGGGTTATGGAAGCTCTCCCATAAACTGTTTACGCCGGTGCTACCTCGCAACACGAGGTTGCCATCGTCTGTAAGCTGTGCAGATGAGTTGCGGACTCCAATATCTGAAACATTTGACGACCAAATGATCACTTGTTGACCATTCAAAACAACAATATTTCCATCCTCGGATATTGTTATGACTCCAGACGCGTCATTGATTGGCTTGTTTCTGTTGGCTACCCATACTGGCTTTGTAGAAGGAACATCGTATCGCCAAATTCCAACGTATCGGTTCGTGGAATTCCCTGGACTGAAAAAACCAAGTTTAAAGGTATTGCCCATGGAGACTATACCTTCATCATCGCTATCTCTTATCGACAGAGACGCAGTGATAGTATCGGTTGCAGCACCCAAATAAGAAAGAGAGCAAAGTAATGGTAGGAGCAATATGAAGGCACCAAATGCCATGTTCGCTTGACAATTCACTCCTGGAGGAGAAGAGGAGAAGAGGAGAAGCAACTTCCTAAATCAATATATATTAATTGGTTTGTCAACATTCAACTCTTCCTCTTAATGATTTGCTATCAGCCAAGTTTTTTAAAAAAAAAAGAAGAAAAGATGGTAAGTAGGGTTGTTGATTGAATTTTTTTAATACTATTAGCTTGAAGCCCTTAACACTTGATTAATATTTGTTGGTACCAATATCTGCATGATTTAGGATATTAAATATCGAAGCTGAAGAAATTTCACCTTAGTCGTTGAGAAATGTTTAATGAACATAACGATATTAAATACCTTTGAAACTGAAGAGATTTAAGTCCGTTAATCTCTCTTAATCTGTCAATGTTTGATTGACTAATTATCTACAAGGCAAGAGTGGACACGTAATACTAAAGTAATTTTAATTTATTGTACCATCAATTTTCGTCATTAGATTTATTGTTATAGAATATAAAATAAGAAAAAATAGGAGAAATTTAATATAAATAATATAACATTTTAAAAGAGAATAACAATAGAAATATAAGAATTTGAGAAGAAAATAACAAGAGAAAAAACTAAGAATAATATAGGGAGTATACTATCTTTATCAAGTACTCAAGAAGTGTACAAAACAAATAATGTTAACTCCTATTTATAGGTAACATGATAGGATACATGATTGGGAGATGAAGAATATTGTAGTTACATAATTGAATAAACATATTAAAGTTTGTCTTTTCAATCTTAAAACCTTTGATATTCATAACACTCGCTCTTGAATATTTTGGATATTAAGAATGTGAGTATGAAATCAGAATACTACTTCATTAAAAACCTTACCAAGCAAAACCTAATGGTGATAAAAACTTGGTGAAGGAAAAAAGAGTACAGTGCATACTCCCCCTAATTTAGTCATCCCTTTAAATCTTTCAAACATCACATTCCGATCTTTTGAACAAATTTTTCAAATGTTGATGTAGACTTTAGTAAATAAATCAGTCAGGTTATCACTTGAGCATATTTGTTGGACACTGATTTCTCCTTTGCTTTGAAGATCATGAATAAAGAAGAATTTTGGCGAAATATGTTTTGTCTTGTCACCTTTGATGTAGCCTTCCTTCAATTGAGCTATACAAGCAACATTATCTTCATACAGTGTAGTTGCAAGTTCTCTATCACTTGATAATCCACATGCTTCTCTTATGTGTTGTGATATTAATCGTAGTCAAACACATTCACGATGAGCTTCGTGAATTGCTAAGATCTCTTCATGGTTAGAAGAAGTGATAACCAAAATTTGTTTCACCGACCGCCATAAAATGGTAGTATTCCCTTTAGTGAATAAATAACCTGTCTGCGATCTGGCTTTATGTGGATCTGATGAATATCCTGCATCTACATAACCAACTAAATCAAAAATAGATAAATTTAAATAACATAAACTCATATCCATTGTTCCTCGCAGATATCTATAAATATATTTAACTCTATTCCAATGTCTTCGAGTTGGGGAAGAACTATATCTTGCTGTAAATTTACTACACATGATATGTCAGGTCGAGTGTTATTAGCAGATATGTAAATGCACCAATAATACTAAGGTATGGAACCTCAGGACTTAAGAGTTCTTCATTTTCTTCACGAGGTCGAAAAATATATTTTTTCACATCAAGTGACCTCATAATCATTGGTGTACTTAATGGATGAGCTTTATCCATATAAAATCTTTTAAGAATTTTATCCACATAATTTGATTGATGAACTTTATCCTCATAAGGTATGGAACCTCAGGATTTAAGAGTTCTTCATTTTCTTCACGAGGTCGAAAAATATATTTTTTCACATCAAGTGACCTCATAATCATTGGTGTATTTAATGGATGAGCTTTATCCATATAAAATCTTCTAAGAATTTTATCCACATAATTTGATTGATGAATAAATATTCCTTCACTCACTCAGATGCTCAATTTGAAGACCCAAACAATATTTTATTTTTCCAAAATCTTCCATTTCAAATTCGTTTTTTAAATAGCTGATAGTTTTATCTATCTCTTCATGAGTTCTCATGATATTTAAATCATCAACATAAACAGTTATTATAACAAAACTAGACCTATATCTTTTTATAAAGACGCATGGACAAATTGGATCATTCTTGAAATCTATTTTAATCAAGCATTCACTAAGATAATTACACCACATCCGTCTGGATTGCTTCAATCCATATAGAGCTCTATTTAACTTTAGTGAATAAATTTTCCAGGAATTTGATGTATTTGCATCTGGAAATTTAAATCCTTCAAGAATATATATATATATATATATCAGTATCCAACGAGCCATACAGATAGGCTGTAACTACATCCACTAGACGTATTTCAAGCTTTTCATGTAACGACCCCAATTCCTAACTATTATTAATTGCTCCGATTAAGGTCATTACCGCCGTGGAACCCAAATAAGCCTAAATGACACCTAAGACCTACTTGAATCCCACCAGGCTTATCATAAACTACCGATTTTTAGCTTGTAGTTTTATTGCTTATCAAGAATTGGAGCATGATATTGGACACAATATTCTGGTATCATACGAAGTAAATAAAACATCAGCGGAAGTTTTAAATTAAACCTTTGGGTACATAACACACAAGTCCCATAGGGATCCAGCAAGAAATTCTTCATCAAGGTTCGGAAATAGCAAGTAAAGAAGAGTGCTTAAAATAAACCAGAAAGTTGCCCAATCATTCATGTTATATGCGCAAGTAAACAAGTAAGAAAATGTGATGCGATATCGCTCCGCCGTGCAGCCTTGATCTCACACACTGGTACCACGAACAGTGGATGTACCTAAGCCTGTAAAATGGTAAAAACAACGGTATGAGATTACAAGAATCTCAGTAGGGTCACAACATCATAAGATCTACAGAATCCCTAAACACAAATCTTCCATTTCACATAAGATCATTCCTAAATAGCTAAAGGGGATCACACAATTCAAAAATCAATCAAAAGAGGTTAGAGCCGAATCTATGGCTGAGGGAGGACTGCAAACACTTCTGAAAGGTCAGAAGTACACAGGCAGGTGAAACACATCAGATTGCCCTCGACAATGAAGAAGAAAGGCCATCCCTTTCCACCTGTGTTGTCAAAAACTTATTGCACAAAGGGTAGGTGGTTAACACGCAAACTAATCAGTAAGCCTTTCATCTTGTCCTCGCAAGGACAAGTCGACTAGTCCCACACGGACAAGTCTTCCCTAGTCACATACCTACCAGGGCATCCCAAACCTCGCAAGATAAGGGCTTCCTGCCTCGCAAGACAGGGATCCGGCCTCGCAAGGACAAATATCCAGCGTGCACTTGCTGGTTTGCCGCCCATACAACTCCCTAAACCGGCAAGAACCTCTCCTCTCCCTAGGAGCATCAGCGCTTACCCCGAATGGCCACCGAAACAGGATCCTGACACACAGACACGTACAAGCACACACAGGCAAGTATAAAGCATAATACCACAATATGGTATCCTCAATCATGTCAGAACACAATCAACATATTCAATTCTCATAACATATGCAACCCAGGCACTCAATACCTAACTCAAGGGTTCGATATAGCCTATGAGATCTATATCTCATTCCGAATTTCATACTCTCACCCTATAATCCAATCGCACGCAATACAACAAGGGCAGACAACAAATACATCAAGAAAATAACAGGGGTCTCTGGAGAAACCGATGAGGCGTAGATCCTACCTCTCTTGTCTCTGAAAAAGAAGCTACTCCTTTGCCTTTATTAAGTAAATCCGAACCACCTAAATTATCACCAGGCAAAGACAAAAGCAAACTAAGCATGCATATTCAATAGTCAATTGAATACCCTATTTTCTTACCAATACCACTCACCAAACCTATCAGAAAACCAGTGATCAGACGTTGCAGGTGCCTCCCCCTTGGATGTGTGATGTGATAGCCAGGAACTTAACAAGATTCAACCTGAATTTACCATTCCAATTAACTATACAAATCTTGTCGCTAAAAGTAGGGCATATGATGATTTCGTCTTAACCTTAAATAAGGAAATATTTACATCCAAGCTGCGATTTATATATGGTTGGAAAGAGGATGAAAAGAAATTTCCAATGAGCTATTATTTGTAAGGATCTGACAAACGATTAGAAAGTTATGCTATTTTGAAGTTCAAGAAGATTTGGCGAAAACCTAATTCCGCTGCCGATTTTCAAATTAACCTTAGATAAAGAAATACTAACCTCCTGATGAAAACTCAAAGATGGTTGAAAAGAGGATGAAGAGAGCTTTCTAACAAGCTATTATTCGAAGATCCGAAAACGATGAGTGAGTTATGCTGGTTTGAAGTTTCTGCGAATTATGGCGGCTATAGGGAGGTATAAGGTTTTAGGCTCATATGAATTTGTAAGTTTTCTATGAATGATTTTTGTGGGGTTGGCTTCCTATTTATAATGAATGGGTATAGAATTATGATTACTATTTTTAATCACTTTATCATAATAAGATAATCTACCAGATAATTAAGCTCTAAATTATCTTCCCTATTGTTAGGGTCTTTAATCTCTAAGGCAATTATCCCTTTATAAGGACAATCTCTAAGGCAATTATCCCTTTATAAGGACAATCTCTAAGGCAATTATCCATCTATAAGAACTTAGATCAAAGGGAATTTAAAACAAAGTTAACTACTAAACAATCTTACCAATTTCGGCCATCACACATCCTTTCCTTCAGGGGCAAAATCGTCTTTTCACCTGCACTGGCTTCTGGACTTATAAGACTCAAAATTTGGGGTCTTACATTTCATGTAATGCCAAACAAAGTAAATATCACAATGTTATTACATCCACCACTGGAGAATATGTCTCATCTTAATCAATACTCGGTTTTTGGGTAAAACCTTGTGTGACGAGTCTTGCTTTATATCTCACAACTTCATTTTTCTTATCTTTTTTTTTCGCACAAATACTCATTTATATTCCACTGGTTTTACACTTTTTGGTCTATGGACTACAAGTCCAAAAACTCCACGTTTTTCAAATGAGTTTAATTCTGATTGAATTATATCTTTTCACATTGACCAATCATTTCTATTTTTACATTCCTCCACAGAAGTAGGTTTAAAATCCTCACTTTCTTCTATAATATTTAGCGCTATATTATATACAAAAATATTGTCGACAAGTATTGAGCTTCGGTTCCATCTTGTTCCTGTAGTGACATAATTAATCGAGATCTCTTCATTCTCTTGTGTTTCTTCCGGAATTTTATTAATTATGTCAACTAGATTTTCCAAAACTATATCCTCCTCATGACTATCTTGTGTAGTTGCTCCTTTCTTTTTTCGAGGATTTTTATCTTTAGAACCGAATGGTCTTCCATGCTTCTGGCGTGGTCTAGATTCACTAGCAACTTTGGATTGTCCTTCAAGGACATCAATTCTTATCGGAGCATGTACAGCTGGAATATAAGATTTAGTTATTCTTTTAAGGTCAGTAAATGTATCTGACAGTTGATTTGCAATCTTTTGTAAATGAATTATCTTTTGAACTTCATATTCACATTGATTTGTTCAAGGATTAAAATTAGATAATGATAATTCATTCCAAGAGATCTTCTTTTCTAACTGTTTATTTTTTCCCCAAGTGTTGGAAATATAATCTCGTCAAAATGATAATCAACGAATCTTGCCGTAAATAAATTTTCAGTTAATGGCTCAAGATATTTAATGATAGATGGAGACTCATATCCAATATATATTCCTATCCTTCTTTGAGGACCCATCTTTGTACGTTGTAGTGGAGAAATTGTGTAAGGACCCGAACCTGAAAACCAGGCCCTTACCGCCGTGAAACCCGGACAAGCCCAACACGTGGACCAATCCGAATCCCACAAGGCTTAGACGACTTTTCAAACACGATTCCCAAAACAAAAGTATTTAATATTTCAAAAAATTGGAGCATATCAAATAAGAAATAGACATCTGGCGTAAAAATTGGAGTGAACAAAATACCACAGCGGAATTCTTTATTTAAATGGACAAAATATCCAAAACGAAAGACGGGTCCATACAGTCACAAGCCCAAATCACAAACTGGGCTCAAAGCCCGGAACATAAAAACCGTATCCAATAAAGTAATAAATGCGTAAAATATAATGTGAGTCAAAAACATTAAAACTAGTCAAACAGGAAATGCCAGAAAAGAAAACCGTGTAAAACATGCAAGTGCGATAGTCCAGCCGAGTCGTAAGAAGTACTCAAACCTCAAACGCCGTCTACGGCTCACGAACTACTCCTGTAAGGGGGAAACATCAACGGGTGAGATAATAAAATCTTAGTAGGAGTCACAGCATCATATGTCCTACGGGGAAACGGGAACACATACAAGAAGAGAAGAAACGAATTACTATACGAACAACCCGAAGAATATGGAAATCACAAATTTGATTTTTATAATGTAAAACATGATTCCAGCCCAGTAGGTTTTAACTCAACAACTCGTAACACAACACGGCTCACAAAGCCAACCAAAAACCCATCGGGATGGACATAATAAATCACTCCTCGAGTAACCCCCGCTAAAGGGAAACCGGGAACCCACTGGCAGTGTTAATTTATATTTTTAGAAAAATACTAATTATATACGTAACCCCTACCGCCAGTGTTGTCCGAGACTAGGCAGAGAAAACATAACACGTATCATACCCGTCTCATTATTCAATACGAACCAACCTGCGAAGACGTGACAGACAAACGAAAACAACACACATACGACTCCCAAACAGGTAAGCAACTCTCCCCTATCACTGGGATTCCGTATACTCACCTCGCATTGGCCAAGCGAACGTTTATTTATTGTAGTTACCAAACTGAATACGTAACATTTATTAAAAATCATACTCATTTTAAAATGTTTTATTAAAAATTATATAAAAAGAACCTTATATCTATACTAAGCTCAATAAATTAATCTTATATTTATATTTCATTTTTTTATTAAATAAATAGATAAATAAATAATAAAACCAAAGGGGGAAAAATCGCTGCACAAATAGGTGGTACTAATGCCATAGCTGATTTAATTTAAGAGTCAAATCACATACTAACCAAATTGGCAATTAAAATTATTTTTAAAAAAAATCAAAAAGGACTAAAAGAAAGGGGCAAACGTGGCTTCTTGCGCAGGTTTATAAAAGGAACTAGAAAGTCAAGAAGAGCTGCGTGACAAGATGGTTAAGTGATTGGTAATTAAACTTGTTTTAACAAAAAAACAAAAGAAACTAAAGGAAAGGAAATCAACAAAGAACGGAAGAACACGCCTGGTACGAACTTCACAGGGAAAAGAACACGAATGAAAGGAAATCAAGAGGAAATAGGAGTAGGCCACGCCTCGCTCAACGTAAAAAGAAGGAGAGGACTCAGCTGGGCAAGTCCGGAAATGCAGGAGGAAGAAGATGAACGAATCCGGTTTGCACAGATCCGGTGGAGGACAACTCACGGCATCGGAAATACATGAAGAAGGAGAAGAACGAATCCGGTTTGCACAAAAGGAAGTAAAGAGAGCACGATGGATAAAGCAGGGACAACAGATGGGAATCGATGGAGCAAACAGGGGGCACAAGACTACACTGGGAAGAAGCTGCGACAAGGGAAAATAAATGAAAAAGAAGCACAGGTCCGCTTTGCAAAATTTGGGAGAGACGAGCTCACAGCATCGAAAACTAATGAAGAAAACAGAGCATGCCTCGCTCGACATAGAAGGAAGAAGAGAACCCCGGTGCTGCGAGTTGGGTAACGCAGGAAAAGCAAGGGTGCCAGGGGAAGAGGAAAGAAAAGGCGTCGCTATAGGTTGCTGGATATCGCCGTTAGCTTAAATAAGCATGAGTGACGGGAAAGATGGCCCAGCTTGACTAATGAACAGATGTGGCTATCCGCCCTCAACAGGTGCCCGGGGAACAGGCGAGACGAAGCAGAGACGGGGGGGAGGGGGAAAGCCCAACGGGGAAACGAGAGACAATTGTAAAAGAAAAAAAAAGGAAATTAGGAACTATTATTTAATCGGAAGCCACTCGACTAACGGGAGAGGGTTCTCGCTCCGAGCTTAGTTTTGGATTCACGTAACAGGGGAAGATGTAGAATGAATAAGGAAGAACAACTCTCACCTATCTCCGACGTAAATTCCTTGTGCTAATATTCACTACGAGACAGCAAGACTACATAAGCACGCACTACAGGATAAAACAAGAAATTAGATGAACACACTATACGGGAATGGTTTACTAAGTAACCAGCAAAGGAACATAAAACGTAAGGCATGAATCACGAATCACGAAGCCAAGAATGCAGCACAAGGGAAACATTAGCACATCACCAGGAAACAGAAGACAAGAAAAGGATAGCGCATCAAGACAGTAAGCATCAATTAGAAGACCAGATTTAGAAACAAGGGGATTCGCCGATCAAACTTATGAGTCATAGACTCCTACCTGGCTTGCAGATGAACTGGTGGCAATTCCTTTGCCCTTATCGCGATACCCAGATTCAGATCCACCTGAATCAACTCACTATCAGAACAACAATTACATACTAGAATTAAAATACGGGATAGAAAATTCCTACCGTTTCCTCCCCGATGTATAGAACTGATGAACAAATCAATAGTGGAAAACCGAAGGGGCTGGAGGCGCTCGTTGGGTTGTACGAAGGAAGGCGCACCAAGCGGGAAGAACTGATGGCGGCCGGTCAAAATAATATGAGAAAAGAATAGCAGCTAGGGTAAGCGGATGAGCTTAAAAAGGGTACGTACAGGGCCTTAGGGAAATAAACAAGCCCGGAAATAAGACAATGGTACGAAGAAGGCCCTAGGGAAATAAACAGGCCCGGAAACAAATTTGGGTCCGATAGGGGTAAAACGGTAAATTTTTTTATGTCTCGATTTCCCTCCCGGTCAACATGTTAAACATACACGTGGACCGCTAAAACAACGCTGACTGGACATACGACTAGGACAGGGTTTCACAAATTGGAACATATACCACACAACCAAAAATTCTTAAATGAGAAATATTTGGTTCCTGATCATGAACCAATTACATCGGAGAGTGCTCATGATAACTTATTGGCCTAATAAGTATAATTTTCACTGCATGTAAAATGGCATGTCTCCAAACATAAACCGGAAGTTTGGATCTCATAAGCATAAGTTTTGCAATCAATTGTAAATGTTTTATAAATGATTCTGCAAGACCATTTTGTGTATGAACATAAGCAACAGGATGCTCAACCTTTATTCTAATAGACATGCAATAATCTATAAAGACTTTTAATGTAAATTCATTAGCATTATCCATTCGAATAGACTTTATCGAATAATCAGGAAATTGAGCTTGCAAATGAATTATTTGTGCAAGCAATCTCGCAAATGCCATATTGCGAGATGATAATAAACATACATGTGACCATCTGATTGATGCATCGATCAAAACCATAAAATATCGAAATGGACCACATGGTGGATGTATAGGCCCATAAATATCTCCTTGAATTCTTTCCAAAAATTTTGGAGATTCAATTCCAATTTTTGCTAGTGATGACCTTATTATTAATTTCCCTTGAGAACAAGCAGCACATGAGAATTCATTAGATTGAAAAATCTTATTCTTTTTCAATGGATGACCACAAGAATTCTCTATTATTTTTCGCATCATTATTGAACCGGGATGACCTAACCGGTCATGCCAAATTTTAAACACATTATTAAACTGGTAGTTTATTATAGAATGAGATTCTATCATTATAATACTTGCGTTTTACAATCCGGTAAAAAAAGCGGGTAATTTTTCTAATATATACTTTTTACCCGAAATTATAAAAATTATGCAAAGATACTCAATGCTTCCTTCGTTCATTGTCTCAATGTGATATCCATTCAAACGAATATCTTTGAAACTTAACAAGTTTTGAGACTTAGAAGAGTATTATGCATCTTGTATCATTATTTTGGTTCAACCAGATAGAATAATATTTGCTTTTCCGGATCCCTCAATCAATCTTGTACTACCACTTATTGTATATACATTGGTTTTTCTATTATCCAAATAAGAGAAATATCTCGTATCTCTCAATATTATATGCGTTGTGGCACTGTCAACCAAACATATTTCCTCTTAGATATATCCATGCCAATATCCATTCTCTTCATTGAATAAATAAATTAATAAGAAAATATAATAAAATAAATTAAAATATAAAAAAGAAGATATGAATAAATAAACAAAATAAATAGACTTTTATTATAATAAAACAAGAGAATATAATTGAAATTTGCATAGTTATAAAATTAAAATCATTCTTGATTTCTTGTACTTTCATCATTTGGATCATTAAGAAGAAACATCCAAGTGCGTTATATACTCAAGGCCATTAGCAAATTCAGTGAAATCATCTTGGACAAAGTTTGTCTCCACATTATTGTCTTTAAACTTTAAAGATTCTTGATATAGGTCGGCAAAATATTTTGGTGTACGACAAGTACGTTGTCAATGACCTTGCATTCCACATCGATGACATTTACTAATTATAACTTTTTTCTTTATGCCACCCATTATTTTTTCAGGTCCTTCATCCTTTACGACTTTCTGATTTTGGAAGATAAATTTACTTGATTGACCACCACCATGACGAAATTTATTATAACCTCGTTCTCGTCCGCGGCCTCAACTATGATTATGAGATAGCATCACATTCACTTCAAGAAATGGAGCAGAACTAGTAGGACGAGATTTATGATTTCTCATAAACAACTCATTGTTTTGTTCAGGCACTAGAAGACATGAAATCAACTTAGAATATTTTGTGAAACCTTTTTCACGATATTGCTGTTGTAAAAGTACATTTGAAGCATGAAAAATAGAGAATGTTTTTTCAAGCATATCAACATCAGTGATATTTTCTCCACATAATTTTAATTGTGAGTTGATTTTAAATAATGTCGAATTATATTCACTCACAGATTTAAAATCTTATAAACGAAGATGCATCTAATCATAACGAGTTTTTGGGATTATCACTATTTTCTGGTGACCATAACTTTCGTTTAAATTTTTCCAAAGAACTATAGTATCTTTTAATGTGAGATATTCAGATTTCAATCTCTCATGGAGATGATGGCGAAGAAAAATTATAGTCTTTGCTTTATCTTGATTCGATGTTTCATTTGGTGTTTCGATTGTCTCTCCAAGCCTTTTGGCATCCAAATGAATTTCAATATCCAATATCCATGATAAATAATTTTTTCCAGTAATGTCAAGAGCTTCAAACGCAAGCTTTGCAATATTTGTCATTGTAAAACTATAAAATATTAAAAACACATAAAATTAATTATATAATAAGATAAGAAATAAATTTTTAATTTAAACATAAGAAATATTCTACAATAATAATATTTAATGATGGTAATATTATGATAATATAATATTAGAAATTTAGATTTTATTATTTATTTCTTTTAAGATTGTATTAAAATTATGATTATATTATAAAATTGACATAAATTATTTTTTAATATAGTATGTATTTAAATAAATAAAACAATCATAAACTTAAATTTCTAAAAAAATATAGAAAAAAAATTAAGAACATGCGAAACAATAATATTACAACATGAATATATCTAAATAATTATAAAAATATACTCACCCAAATATATTTTTGTATAAACTAAGATTCTTGTTTGTTCTTTGTGAAGAATTCTTGAAAGACTCTTGAGTCTCTTTTTGTTTTTAAGAATATCGTGCTAATAACGTGTTATAGAATATAAAATAAAAAGAATTGAGGAGAAATTTAATATAAATAATATAACATTCTAAGAGAGAATAACAATAGAAATATAAGAATTTGAGAAGAGAAAAACAAGAGAGAAAACTAAAAACAATATAAGGAGTATAATATATTTATCAAGTACTCAAATAAGTATACAAAACAAATAATGTTACATAAACATTGGGAGATAAAGAATATTATAATTACAAAACATTCATTACATAAGTGAATAGAGATATTAAAATTTATCTTTTCAATCTCAAAACCTTTGATATATATAACGATATTATTTTCCATTAGATTTTTTTTTCCTTTATTTTGTCAATGCTTACATTGCGGAGATAACTTGTTACTTCTTATTACACGTCATAGGTAGCATGAATCATACTTTTTTTTAATAATTTATTACTATTTTTAAAAAATTAGATCTTACTAAAATTGAAAGTCAATTCCACTGATTTCTGAAACCAAAATGGCTATACTCATTACCATTAAGCTCATTTAACTGGTATAATGAAAATTTTGGACATTATTCTTTAATTTTTTTAAAAAATTTTAATTTGAATTTTTTTTTACAATTGTGTATTTTAGATAATATTATTTTTTGAAAATTAACTGTATGAAAAATTATAAAATTATATATAAAATTTTATTATAGAAAGAAAATAGAAATATTAAAAATTATTAAATACAAATTATGGATTTATTGGGCCATAGAAAACAAAAGCAGTCCACCGCAGCCGCCGGCGAAGCAACATAAATCTGCCGTTGATAGGAGATTTGTTGCCAAAATCGACGAGAACTAGCAGACAGGACAGGTAATTGATCTGAAGCTAATTTGTATCAGAGCTTGAGATGAAAGAGTTTGACCATGGAATGTGAAAATTTCAGGTTATGCTTGTGCAATCAAAGCCATTGGCACTATTTACAGCTACCCTTTTAAGCACCGTAATTTTCATCCTGTATTCGCAGCCAAACCCATCATCTCCTTCGCAACGACCACAATCCGCCCCCATGGCTCGTAGCTTTATCCTTTGGCTTCATGGGTTGGGTGACTCGGGCCCGGCTAACGAGCCCATCAAGACGTTTTTCACTTCTCCCCAGTTTGCAGGCACCAAGTGGTCTTTTCCCTCCGCTCCTAACAGCCCCGTCACCTGCAACTGTAAGTTCTTTCACATATTGCTGCACAGATCTACACTTTATAGTGAAATTTCTTCGTCTACTCTTTCTATTTTATCCCGAGTATGATCTTGTTGATTTTTTTCCTTGCTCAGAGATCTGAATTAAAATGGTGGTTGTATCGTACAGTTCTGATTTCTTTTGTTATCTTGTAATTTGTTTCGATTTCAACCCTTCGCTGTTTATTCGTAATGACAGACTTTTTAACGTTGTTATGAATGCTTAATAAGGTGGGTGATTTTTTTGTGTTTCTTTGACTGTGGGAAAAGAGATTTTGAGTTCTATGTTCACAAAGGTTGGACCCATTCTGCTGTGGAACAAATTGATTCATCTCATTCCATGACTTTATGATAAATTGTTCACATTATGAACGATTATCAGCTTGTTGTCATGCAAGTTTTTAAATCCCACTGCTAGTTTTGATGGAAGTTTGTTCATGAGGTAGAGAAATTAATATTGTTCGCCTACTGTTACTCCGTAGTAGTTTTATGCTATACTGATGGTTAAAGCGACTGGAAGGTGTACATTATGACGAGAAATTTTGAGCTCGTATTTTCAATTACCCGGATGCTAATTTTCTTGTCCTTGTAGATGGTGCTGTGATGCCATCGTGGTTTGACATTCATGAGATTCCCGTGGCAGCTGTAAGTTAAGATTTCCTTGAGCCTTTTCTTTGTAGTTCTCTTTGGGATTTTAGTGCAGGATCCTTTGTATTTAATCGATCATATACTTACCATATGGAAATAAATTCTGAAAGAGAAATTTATGTTTTTACATTCTGCTTAATCTTGTGGTTGATCATTCTATTTCTCCTTACCTTTATATGCCTCTTTTTTTTTCAACAATAGAAAGCAAGTTTCCTTCTGTTGATATGATACATTAACTCTCTATTTTTCTGAAATAAGCTGGAAAATGTCTTTATATCACAGTTTTAGTATTAAGATTGTACTGCTTAGCCATTTGGATTGCTTATATATCATAGTATCTTCAATTTTATGCAAACTCCAATTAGATGCAGTCGTATAATTATTGCTTCATTTCGTTTTATCTCTTTCAAATTTTTGTTAGAGTTTCATTTACTAGTGTTATATCTCTGAACAACAGTAACTGATGTGAACCACAAATGCACAGTTGCTAGGTTTCTTTCAACTTAGCAAAATATTCAAACTAATCATGCTATGAATGGCTAAAACAAAATGCCTGAACATCATGTAATAAAATCCTACAAACTCATATTAGGAAAATGGAGAGTTGAATGTTGTGACTGAAGAGGAGAAGAAAATTTATTTTTTCTCTTCTTGAAAAAAATACCCATCAAGGGACAAAGTTTAACCACTTGATTAAGTATAAAACCATGCCCACATCATCTTGTACCCTTTAAAAAAAACATATGTTTCAGCTCAATAGTTTGATGTAGTAACATAGAATATGGTGAGCTAAACCAAAGATTCCTGAAATAAACATTCAAAATGTGATTATTAACTGTATGTGTTGATTATACCGTGGCAGGTGCTTGTCACTGGGAATGGGCTTTGTTTTTTATCATCTCACCAGTCATTTAGTAATATAACTGGTGCTTTTAGTTTCCTAATGAGAATATTTAGAGCTTAATTTGGTAAACCTATTGTATGTTTATGCTATGGATATGTTTAGGAATATTTCTGGAAATACATCTGATCGAGCAAGTACTATTAGTGATACTGAAATGATGGAAGAATATAATAAGCGAGAATTACACCTAGCTAAGATTGAACAGAAATTACATAATTGGACTACGGTAAACTGAAAGGATGACCAAAGGTAACCTAATTATTCTAATAGAACTAATGATGGGCAATTTAATAGGCGATGATAATAGAGGACATAGACTCATGATTCAGAGAACAAGAGTTTTCATTCGAAATTTTTCGCATACTTTACAATTGATATCTAAAAGCCTTATATAGGCATCTTTAGACTTACGCTTATAAGCTTATTACAATAATACCCTTAATTATTGTTCTTATAGTACAATCATAGAAGCCCTTATGAGAAAAGCAAATTTAATAATATCAGCCCTTCTTTTGAAGAATAATCAAAGGCTGGATCTTCTTCTGGATGAGCATTTTCTAGTGCGCTCAGCTTTTCTTGAAATTCTTCGAATGACGTGACATTGGCTAGCAACTCTTGGGCCCTTTCTTTGAAAGTGGGATGCGTGCTGTAAGACGTAGATGCTGCTTTATCTGATAGAGCTTCTTCAACAGGAGTTTGTAACCCCAGTCAATCTCTTGCTGTCTGTTCACATGCTCGATTACTATCAAATTTTTGCCACCATTTTATCTTATATTTTTTGATTAATAGGGCTTCTTTTTCTTCTTTCATGATGGAGAATTCCCATCGAAGAATCCAGGATATCCTCATAGCGATGGCAAATTGCAGGAGATAATTCTTGGTTATTTCTTCTATAGAGGTGTGCTTAATAAAATACTTTAAACCTCGTTTCACTTGATCTGGGAGTATATCCTCTAATAAACCTATCTCCTCATACCACTGACACCACCATCTGGGGAAAACTAATTGACAGTTTTTTGAGAACCCGATACCAGGTCATCTGATAGTCATAGTAATTGAAATTTTTGAGTTCCCTGATTCTCATTCCCTGTAATTCTTTAGCTGCAAAAGGATGCTGATTCCAATCTTCGAAAAACTAAAACCAATACCATGAAAACATTGGGAAAGCCCCTTGTACCACTAGCACCCAAAAAGCCGACTACCCTTCAAATCCTACCCCTCAACTCTCCGACCACTATTGCAACCAGATCCTATCCTAAGTCATCAGAAAATTATGAGACCTATTACAAAGAAAAATCCATTAAAGAAGTAGCTGTGTTGGAAGAACATCAAGAGAAAAAAGCCTTTGATCTCAACTTGCTGATATCAGATATTTTCCCCAGAGGGTTCTATTATTTAACAGAAAATCTCATGAAGACTCGAAATTTCTGTGAGAAGATATTAAGTCAGACTGGATCCGTGGTCATCGATCATACCATGGATACAAAAAATCCTCAGCAGATCGCCTATTCAAAGATAAAAATTCAAAAGGTATTAACTTTCGAAGATTGGAATCAACATCCTTTTGCAGCTAAAGAATTACAGGGAATGAGAATCAGGGAACTCAAAAATTTCAATTACTATGACTATCAGATGACCTGGTATCGGGTTCTCTACTACAAACCCGTTGCTCACACTTGGTTCATGTTCTTCTCAAAGAATTGTCAATTAGTTTTCCCCAGATGGTGGTGTCAGTGGTATGAGGAGATAGGTTTATTAGAGGATATACTCCCAGATCAAGTGAAACGAGGTTTGGAGTATTTTATTAAGCACACCTCTATAGAAGAAGTAACGAAGAATTATCTCCTGCAATTTGCCATCGCTATGGGGATATCCTGGATTCTTCGAAGGGAATTCTCCATCATGAAAGAAGAAAAAGAAGCACTATTAATCAGAAAACATAAGATAAAATGGTGGCAAAAGTTTGATAATAAACGAGCATGTGAACAGAC
Organism: Passiflora organensis; assembly: GCA_019739055.1. Classification (NCBI taxonomy): domain Eukaryota; kingdom Viridiplantae; phylum Streptophyta; class Magnoliopsida; order Malpighiales; family Passifloraceae; genus Passiflora; species Passiflora organensis. The sequence continues at coordinate 1,587,678 of JAEPBF010000187.1, read as the reverse complement.
AGTAAGAGATTGGCTGGGGTTACAAACTTTTGTTGAAGATGCCCTATCAGATAAAGCAGCATCTACGTCTTACAGCACGCATCCCACTTTCAAAGAAAGGGCCCAAGAGTTGCTAGCCAATGTCACGTCATTCGAAGAATTTCAAGAAAAGCTGAGCGCACTAGAAGATGCTCATCCAGAAGAAGATCCAGCCTTTGATTACTCTTAAAAAGAAGGGCTGATATTATTAATTTTTTTTTTCTCATAAGGGCCTCTATGATTGTACTATAAGAACAATAATTAAGGGTGTTATTGTAATAAGCTTATAACCGTAAGTCTAAAGATGCCTATATAAGGCTCTTAGATATCAGTTGTAAGGTGTGCGAAAAAATTCGAATGAAAACTCTTGTTCTCTGAATCATGAGTCTATGTCCTCATTTAGTTTGATGTAGTAACATAGAATATGGTGAGCTAAACCAAAGATTCCTGAAATAAACATTCAAAATGTGATTATTAACTGCATGTGTTGATTATACCGTGGCAGGTGCTTGTCACTAGGAATGGGCTTTGTTTTTGATCATCTCACCAGTCATTTAGTAATATAACTGGTGCTTTTAGTTTCCTAATGAGATTGTTCGTTGTGTTTGATTGTTTTGGATATAATTCTGGTACAATCTTGTCTTGCCTTTGTGTAGGATTCTCCAAAAGATGAAAGTGGTTTGCTTAAAGCAGTTCAAAATGTGCATTCAATGATAGACAAAGAATTAGCTGCGGGGACAAATCCTGATAATATTTTCGTCTGTGGCTTTAGCCAAGGAGGTTTTTCCTTTTTCTTCATAAAGAAAGCAATTTTTGTTTTTGATTTAACTCTAGCACGTCCTTAACAAAACTTTGCAGGTGCATTGACCTTGGCTAGTGTTCTGCTATACCCAAAAACACTAGGAGGAGGAGCAGTTTTCAGTGGCTGGGTTCCTTTTAATTCATCAGTCATGGAACAGGTTTCACCAGATGCAAAGAAGGTATTTCTTCTGAAAAACGCATTTGAATTCCACCTGCTAAATTATATCATTTGCTATTCCTAGAATCCAAGTTAGCAGCTGTTTCTCATCCTCTCTGTGGTTTTACCATAATTAACAACCTAGAACACTTTATCAGCCATCAAGTATTGTTCTCCAGTAGATTTGCTTCTAACAGGGAGTAATAATACCCTTCTATCTGATGCTTATGTTGAATAGTTAATGTTTTGATGTTTGAAATTTTGTGTAGACTCCTATTTTGTGGTCACATGGAATGGCCGATAGAACGGTATTGTTTGAAGCTGGGCAAGCAGGTCCTCCTTTCCTTGAAAAATCTGGAATTAGTTGCGAGTTTAAGGTGATATATCATATATTCTGTCTCAATTTTCTCTTGGCTTTTACTCAACTTGAAGAAAGAAAGGTGGTGAATATCTTTGGTTATGCAGGCTTATCCCAGTCTTGGCCATTCTATAAGCAGTGATGAATTGTTATACCTTGAATCATGGATCAAGTCTCGTCTGAAAACATCTTCTTAGAACTTGAGGTCATTTGTATGATTATGCCCTGGGGTCTTTGTTGCCATCCTAGAAATAAACAAATTTCCAGGCTGCATGCATTAAGATAATGCGAGAATCATATTCTTGACAGAAATAGAGGAGAAGTAAAAAGGGTTGGAAGGCAAGATTCAAGTTGGCCGACTTTTGCTGCGATGTTTTGGATTTAATCTGCCCTTGCCATTCATGACATGGTGTCATTTTACGACATTGTAAGAGAATGTTCTGGCCACTATGTACTTCTGTGTTTCTTATTGGCTTGTTAAATTTGTATTAAAGTGGAAAGGAGAAAACCAAACTTCCCTGAGTAGTCGAGAAGGGCAGGGGCATTTGTATTGGGTATTCAGTAGGAAATGCTCTGCTCTTATAGTTGTCTCTTGATTCTGATCGCCATTCAAGCCTCAACATTGATTCTTTAATGATAATGGACCCTGGATCTATCCAACCATCCCAGCCCAGCATCTATTCTGTTAACTGATGTTGCTGATATGGGAAAATCCTTATTTGGTCTTTCAGTTTTTAAAGAAAAACAGGTTCAAGCCTAGCATAATCCATGAGATAATACTACCTAACAGGTCTGCAAGTAGTATTTAAGGAGATATAAATAGTCTGTTATGATTATGTTAGTACAGTGTTTGTCTTGATGTCAATCGAAATCCGAGGAAGATTAATTTTATAACCAGCAAGGTATTATTGTATAATAAACAGAAGGAAATTATTACCCCATAAATGATTTTAGTTAGTACTCAACTTTTGAACGAGAGGTGCTTGTCAATCTAGCATGCTTTTGTTTTGTAAAAACAGGAAACCAATGAAATGATGCCTTGTATTCATATACCATACGTGTTTCTTTTGTTTCGATTCTTATTCTTGAACCCAGCACGCACTTTTTTCAAATTTATGTGATTCCACGCGTGTATGAATATACCAAAAATGTGGCGTTGGTTCTAAGTTACAAAACCCATCTGGAAACCTCTTTTTCTTTCCTCTCCCAATACCCAGGAAATATTCAAACTGCAACTTGAATTTCAATGCCCCTCTCTTTTGACATAGTCAAGATTGATTATGGCAGTCAAGATCAATTATGGGCGAGCCATGACGGTCATCAGCTAACCCTGGTAATAGTAATACACCACACCAATCCCCACCAACTCTGGTAGAGGCTAGAGCGTGGTGTGTAAACAGACAAACCAGATTTGACTGATCGCAGCAGACTGGCTGGTGGGTACCATCACATCAACGAAGCACGGACCAAACTGCAACGAAGATTTTCACCTACAAAGAGACCTCAGTACCTCTCCAGCTGACAAAATATAGAATTGAATACACACAAACATCTCCCCTCTTGCATGCTCTTCCAAACGAAGACTGCGTCAGTCAACCAACCCCAAAACCCACTCACAGGGAGATTCTGTTTCTCACGCACGGGTAACAACGGGGTAAGGTAAATCATAAACCAGGATTTAGTATATAAAACCTAAACCGCCTTTCAAAGTCTTCAACTCTTTTTATTCGGCCTGCTTCAGGAATATTTGCATCTGCTCAGTCTTCTCTTCTTCATTCATAATCTATCCAAGACTTCAAATATGAAGAAGCTCTACCCCAAAGGCACCGTGCATCCTTCCCCTCCTAATATCTTATCCGACCACCTGTCTTTCCTTCCGGCCGCCATCCTCGCCCTTGCAGCTGCTCTATCCCCGGAGGACAAAGAGGTCTTGGCCTATCTCATCTCCTGCAGCAGCCCTGGTAATACCAACTTCTCCTATGGTATTGGTTCTCGAAAACCCTCCAACAGTACCGACCATGGCGGCAAGAATTGCAACAAGCACCATCCTCCGATGTTCAACTGCGAGTGCTTCTGGTGTTACATGAGTTACTGGCTCAGATGGGATTCCTCTCCCAATCGCCAGCTCATACACGAGATCATCGATGCCTTTGAGGATTATTTATTGAAGCAACCCAAGAGCTCCGTTACAGCTCAGAAGAACAACAGGAAAGACAGAAAACAGAGGAGGAAGGATCTCAGCAACGGGGCTGCAGCTTATCCTTTGAAGCGGACCGAATTGGAGTCGTCGAAGGATAAACATAAGTTGGCTGAGCCCGAGGGCAAAGATAGCGGCGAAGGTGATCTGAAAGAGCAAGTATCAGAGAAAGGGTCTGTCAGAAGATTTGTGAGCTTCCTTGGTGAGAAGATTTGGAGCGTTTTGGGTCAATAAAGTTATAGTTAAAGCAATACATAAGAGGTGAGGTCATGTATTAGAACCTAACTAGTTCTTATTCTTGATCCTCCCCTAGCAACTCGATCCACGAAAGGGAAAACAAAAAGAAGATTTTGCCTTACTTGTTTTTGTTGATGATTTACTTCTTCCTGGTGTATGAAAGTAAATTAGCAATTGCCATAGGATCTAGCTTCTTACCATTCCCTGCACTTTGTACAGTTTCATACCTCTTAAATACAAATTACCCAGGTTCACTTCTGGTGCAAAATCATCATCCTCCCCATACAAGTTTCTTAGCCTGCTTTGACATTCATCTTCTGAAATCAGAATTCAGACAGGGTTATTCAGCTGGTGGTCATGTTCCTCTATTCAGTTTCCACTTCAATGGTCGTGGGCGTCCAATACAATAAAGAAAGATCCTTTTTCTTTAAAAGCTTGGAACCAGCTGATCTCATGTGGTCGCCGGGTGCGCACACAAAAGGTCATTACATTACACTATTACAGTAGCTACAGAACCGTACGGCTAAAAATGAAATCATCATTAAAGAAAAATCCAATAAATGAGGCCATATGGTAAGATTTCAGGCAACAGTTCCACTTGGTATAGCCATTACTTTTCCGGAGAAAATGCGGAGTGTCGTTGTTTGGCGATAAGCGGCGGGTACGTGCAACTGTCTCTTTGCCTTCTGTGATAAGGGACGGGGATGTAGTTAGTCATCACATTTGGCTTTCACTACCTTCTAATGTAACGATCCCAGTTTAGTTGGTATCCTTTTCTTTTACCCTTTTTTTTCAAAAAAAGGGAATAATAATAGATTGACACGTCACCATTTTAGTTTCATGTCATCTTATATTCTTTGGTTGGTGTTGGGGGTAGTAATATTGGGTTTTTCAAATTATTTTTGAAAATAAATTTTATTAATAGGAAAATAATTTTTTGTTTGATAAAATTAGACCTGTCATCAAATCATAAATTATCAATTAGGTACGGTGATATCTTTTGTAGGGTTAGGATGAGGTTTTAGCTTTCGAAATCTAATTAGATGGTTTAAGATGGTGAGGTAGAGTATATAAAATAATAATATATTAATTAGATTTAAGGGATTATATGTTGTTGTGCCTATTAGGAATAATTTTTATACTTATACGAGAATGACAATCATATGATAATTGAAGGACATTATATTTATATAATAATTTATTTCTTATTAAAGGTTCAACCTAAGAGATCCATTCATAACACAAGTAACAAAAATCTTAAACTCAATAAAACTAATAATACTTATTTTTGTAATATAAGTAAGAAATGTGTATCCCGACTTTGTATAGATGAAATATTAAATATGCTTGGTAGTAAATATCTTTTGATTAAGCTTAGAATATATATTTCATGAGTCTTGTGAGACTTAATGAGTTGTTTTTTTTTAAGATTTTATGAAATTTTAGTTTGTTAAAGAAATTTTTAATATACTTTATGATTTATAATTGAGAATTTATTCATCCATCCAAAATGGGTTTTTTTTAGAAAATTTTCAATGATTTTGGGTTAATTATACTTTTATCTAAAAAAGTGGCCAAATTAATAAATTTTAACATGTTTGTATATTAAAAAAGAATATCAATAATGTCAAATTCAAATTTTTTAATATATATAATTTTTGAGGGCAATTACAACCTATCAACTAGACAGTTTGATTAAATATACATCAATATCATTATTCATGTACCGGAAGAACATCAATATCTTTTAAATATTTTTTATTGGTATGAATAAATATATATAAATTGCATGTATGTTAGCATTTATAGAAATTCAATGCATAACTAATGTTCCATACAATTACAACAAAAACAAAAGGATCGTATTAGCATTTCCCATAAAAAAATGGACTGAAATGTTTTTCTTTCTCCCAAATAATGAAATCATAAGCTAATCTACACCGTTGAGGGGACAGACAAAATGAAGCTTCGTATGTGGTGAGCATGGTGGAGTACATCATGTACATTTATGTTTAATATTTGACATGCCTTATTTATCCAACCATGGCTGCCGGGGGCGGCGGGCTCTCGCTGCATTTATCACGCAGCCTTCTTTTCTATTCTATGGTGGATATGGAGAGCTCTATCGCAATCGACCAAAGAACGGCGATAAGCTTAGGCTTCAAATATTTATTTATTTTCCTATTAATGAACCAACAGCCTTCTTTGCTCTCATCACTAGAAACACCTGATGTGCATCACCAGCTTTCCAAAAGATGCACAGGATGCCCCTGTCTACGACACCTGCAAGCGTCAAACATCATATTTACTTTTTTTCTTTTTTCTCAGTGTCATTACATGTGAGCTGTGTCAAAAGTTCTCTCCATCGTCAGTGAGAATGAGATTTACCAAGCTAACCATTCATTTCCTTCTAATTTGATTAATACTAAAAGCATTGATGTTTTGCATCAAGATGGTGCTCATTCAATCGATAACTATTAAGTTTAAGTTTTATTTGTATTCTTACGATTTGAGATAAATGTTTTTATTTTTCAGATTTTGATTGAGATCTATCAAGATAAGATGATTATGGACAAGTGTTTTAATTCAAATGTATAAAAATAATAAGAATGATGTATAAACCTTAAAGAAAGAACAAGGTTTATCATTTGTACATTGCCATGCCTAGATTGAAGAATCTTACATTTGTTCTAGTTTCTAAGGACGGCCTACAGCCGAGCAGTAAGAAGCAGCACCAATTGGATTCACCGGATGAATGGTTCCTGACGAAAGATCAAAAACTTGTTCGAGCTTGAACAATTGTTGACCTATTGGTTCTTTTAGCTCTATCTAGTAATCATAAAGTTATCCAAGTAAAATTCAAACAACGATATTTGTGGAAATCCAAAGTGGGTATCGTCCATCGATCAAAAGATGAATCCAAATCAGAACTAACCTTATTTGACGTGCCAGCAGACAGTAAAACCTTAGATAAGTGAAAGGAAAATATACACATAACCCACTGATTTGAAGGAATGGCAATTAATACCTTGCAGCAGAGAGAGGAGAGAGGAGAGAGCTACGCATGTACAGGGACAGATGAGCTCATGGACACACAGCCTTTCAACTGTTTAAGTATCACGTTTGTGTTGACAAGCCCTGAATGTGAAGAAAGTGGAAGCCCCTCTTTCACACATTCGTCGTACTTCTCAAGAACCGAAACAATGTAACTAAAATCCGGTCGCTTTGATGGGTTTGCAGCCCAGCAGCGCTTTATCAAGTGTGCCAGAGCAGGCTGACAACTAGCCGGCAATGGTGGTCTCTCATTCTGCCAGACAAGAACATAGGATAAGTAAACAAAAAAAAAAGAGCTCTCTCTTCTGTTCATCATCCAGGAAATAGCACATCTTTCACAAAATTGATTACTGGGCATGATCAAGTTAAAGCTCACTCTTTTTTCTTCTATTGTTCATACACTGACGCATGCTATCATGCAAGAAACAATGTTTCTCATTTCTTCTAACAAGGCCCCGATTTGGATAACAGAACTAATGCCTCACAGTTGGGTCCAAATTGAAAGGCTATGCTTATCTGAAGAGTAATATCCAGAATATATTTAACATAAAATTAGTACAACCATCACCACAGCTCATATCTTCAGTAAAAAGTATCATTTAGCAAGAGATGTCTATCAGAAATCAGCAAAATTCTTAAAACTAGAAGGATAAACAACAGCATGCAAATATCACAGACCATTTAGGCTATTTGATCATGGAAGCAGGCAGGAGCAAAAAAATGGGAAGAGCAAAACATTCTCTGCACAGAATTTTTTAGCCACAGAATCAGTACCTCCTTTTTAACAACTTTCCCGTCAGGCAATAAATCTCATTTACAGGTTCCTATAAAGGTAATTCTAGTCTAAAACACTCCCACTGTTTCAAGTTCTGCATCAATGGTAAGCAGCTGAAGATCTTAAAATGCGGAATGGGTTGAAAAAATGGCATCTGTCTGTTCATTCTCCTGTTTCCAACCATGATCGGTAAATGCTAAATTTCTAGCTATTCCTTCTTTTAAAAAGAATTTAGCGAGTGTTGAAATTAACTTCAAAACCTCAAATATCTTCTTTCTGGTACCTGAAAATTTCAAAATGCTCTTAAAACAGACATTCATCAGAACTTTTGTATAAAGCGGATCTTGTGTTCAACATCTATCTTCCTACATATCATGAACTTCATTGGTTGCCATTAGTCAGAACCATCAAGGTCCCAACAGAGGGGCCACTAGTAAGCATCGTTACTGCCAAATAAAGATATGAAATTGAAGAACGGCTATCTAACCTTCTCTGCAACAGCAAATGCTGCCTGCACAGGAGTCATTCCTTGAAAGGGAAGCAAAGCTGTGGTGAGCTCCCATAACACTATCCCAAAGCTGTACACATCAACTTTTCGAGTATATGGTTTCTCCTTGATCATCTCGGGTGCCATCCAGCGATAAGTTCCTTTGTTTCCTTTTGTTTCCAGGCATTGTGTTTCCAGGCAGGATGTACCAAAATCTGCTACCTTAACCCGCATTTCATCATTTAGTAGCAAATTATTAGATTTGAGGTCCTTGTGGATCACCCCTTGAGAATGAAGATACTCCATTCCCCGCGATATATCGAGAGCTAACCTCAGTACGGTTTCTATTGAAAGCGAATAAGGCTCCTTCTTGTTGAGGTACATCCTCAGAGTACCTTGTGACATGTATTCAGTGATGATGCAGTACACTGGTGGCTTCTTGCAGGCTGCAATAAACTGTATAGAAAATGGTTCACCAACTAGCAATACAAACTCTCTAGAGTAGAATAGAATCTCTAATTGAGCAATCATATGTAGATCGTGCGACCTTACAATCGAATTGGAATTGTACAAAAACTCTAACAAGTTCTGAAATGTCACACCTATGAAGGCTGCCTTCTTTAGCCTGGAAGGCAACCTTGCACAAAAGCCATCTGATGATGCATGCTCTCAAATCATAAAATTGTTTAGAACTAGTTATAGCGAGATTTTGGAGCACAAATCAAGGAGAAATTTCCAGGAATTGTCACACTGAGTTGAGTTCTGTACTCAAATTCCAGATCAACTCAGTATAACAGCCATAAAGCTTGAAGAGTTTGCTAGGATATGATTATTAAGAATCCTGAAACTTGAACCATATAGCTAGAGGCAGATTAACATGAGAAAATTCTGATTTCAAAATTAACCAACTAAGCGAGTGAGAATGAACAAGTTCATCGAATTCTGATTTTCATCTATATACATACTCTTGCAAAAATTTTATGTGTGAGTATATACGCATAAACCAAATCAGATATGGATTGGAAGGTAAAAGCCTTGCCTGCAATATATTGGGATGAACAAGACGCGAAAGGAAAGCAACTTCTGATTTGAATTGCTGCTCAAGCAAAGCTCGAGTCTCCTCCTTTTGGTTTGGAACCCTCACCATTTTGACAGCAACAGCTCTCTGTTTGTAAATTCCGCGGTAAATCCTACTGTGAGCTCCAGACGCGAACTTGTTACCTATAAACAACTGAGAGAGGTCAGCAGTCCATTCTTCCTGATCCTCCTTTGATGCCTCCCAGGTCTCCACATTCTCGGATTCTAATATCATTGACCATGACTCCAAGCTGTCAAATCTCTTCCTTTCCAGGTTCTCCATGTCAGAATTCGTTTTGGGTTTTGACGACAACGCTATACTTGATGGTTTGCTCCTTGATCTTCGTAGACGAAAAGAATGGAAACAGGACGTAGCCATTGAATAAGCTCTTCCTTGTGATGCGCTTGCAAAGATGTTCTTGCTTTCTCTTTTATATTTATAAAGTTTATCGTCAAAACATACAATCAAAAGGAGATTTCCTTCTGAATGTGTGAATTGATTTTAGGAAGTGCATAAACTGATTCAAAAACATGAGGTCTTCGGGAAAGAGGAAATGAAAGATGGGTTTTCATGAATTACTGGAGACAAAGAAGAAACACTACCCACAGATCTACAGAGCCAGATAAAGCAGCTCAGGGCTTTTTATGTAGAAGACCGATATAAACCTATACAGGAAAGAGCTCCTGTTCCAAGTCTATTACTTAAACAGCAAACAAAGATGCTGATACAGAAGATAACACATTATCATGTACGAGAACATGCATGCAGGATGGCGCAGAGAAGGACAGGAATAAGAGGGTAAAGAGATTATCAGGTCTGTGTCTGACAGACTAAGAGATTAGGTCGTTTGCCAGCGGAAAGATGAATTCAAAGCAGGTATTCCAGGGGAGTCTCGTGAATACCATTTTCAAAAGTAAAAAGACTTAACTTGCCTAAGAAATAGATAAAGGAAGAGGTAAATGAAGTTTCTTCTGGGTGGAATCCAACTCCTCCGTTCCTTGTTTCCTGTTTCTTTTATCAACATTAATGCAAAGTGGTCTGAGTGGCAGAAAGGTTTCCAAAGTCCAAAGAGATTATGGAATTGGCACTGCATGGATATCATGATCCAAACTCCACCGCTCACCCATCCTTCAACTGTAGGTGAACAATCTTTGCTCTAGTGGCATCTTTACGTGGGTAGTTCTGGATAGGAAAGTTGGCCAGTTGGGTCACAAATTGCCCTCCTTTTTGACGTGGGAATTTATATATGGTTCCCCTCCTGAAAAGAAAAGCATACACACCTTCCAGTAAAACTGGCGATCATCAGATTTGGTAGGTCAGGCTTATGATAATGATCAATCGAATATCTCATGCATACATACTCTCACAGTTTCCACACATATGCACTCGGCTGAATAATCAAGTTTTGGAATGAGTATTTGTAAGCCATTTCATGGTGTGGTGGTTGAGTATAATTGTTGGGTAATGATGTATGTCCATTGTTTTCAACAATTGAAGGCCATTGACGATTGCCTTGTGGAAGTATCTGATCAAGAACAGTGATGATGACCCTTACTTACCACTGCCGACATATGGAAATGGCGATTGGATAAGGCCATGAGGGTGGCTTTTCGAGATGAACATTATCAAAATAGATCAGTTTCGTTGCTTTCCTTCGTCAACGGTTCTATCATTGTTGCGTTACTTCACACGTCTTTGGTCAGATTTAATGCGTGCGTCCATATCTTATTCTTCTTCTCCTGAATAAATCAATTATTCGTTTATTTGTAACATTAAATATAGGAAACTAAGATTGAGGAGACTATAGTCTGGAGGTCATTCCTCCAGCCACCACAATAGTTTCTCCAGTTATATAAGAAGCATCTTCAGATGCCAAAAACACGGCGGCAGCGGCCATATCATCTGTGGTACCCTGTCTGTTAAGCAGGGTCTTCTCTTCAACAGTCTTCCTCTACAATAAAGACTCTCAATCCTATTCAATCCATTGCTAGTTGACCTTAAGTAAGCTAGACGGGAAAAATTCAACACTGAAGAAGAAAACTTACCATGGTATCATTTCTGGTGATGAAATCAGCAAAGTGAGTTGGTACATATCCTGGAGCTACGCAGTTTACTCGAGTATCAGGTGCCATCTCCTTGGCCAATGCCTGATGAGCAAACATAGAGAAAAATCAAGCACAAAAAGACACAGACATCTATCTTGTAATCACAGAGGATGATTATAATGAGAATTTAACAGAAGACACGAAGCCATTTTCTGGTATATGATGAGTCTAGCCCCTCCTCATTCCATGGTACTAAACAATTAATCGTAGACAGATATTCACAGATAACAGTCATTCTTAATATGCTGGCCGATTAGTTGCAACTCCGCCATCTGCAATTTGTAGAAGAGTAGTTTCATTCTTAATGTATTGAAAAAAACAAAGACAATAAGCTGCACTAAGTATTGACCTTAGTAAGCCCAAGAAGGGCCGTCTTTGTGACCCCGTACATAGACATGGATGGGTGCGGATCATAGCCAGCACCAGAGGAGATTAGAATAACTGAAGAACTCTTACTCATATGGGGAGCTGCTTCCTGCAGTAAAAGACACAAGCGAGAATCAAATAACAAACAACAGCATACATCGTCAAAAGAGATCACTCGGATACTACATGGTGAATGAAGGAAATATCGGATCGTGGAATTGCGACCAACGTTATGAGAAACGTATATGACATTGTATGGTTCTGCGATTTCAAGTTCTTACAGACACTCACTTGAGAAAGTTACCTGCAGTATGAGGATGGCAGCTTTGACATTAATTTCCCACAGCTTGTCAAGGACTGATTCTCGGACTTTCAAGATGGAGTCCGCGGATGGATTGGTAGCCGCATTAGAGACCAACACGTCTATTTTCCCAAATTTCTGCAACCAAAGTCGAAAAGCCATTAGCCAAACACTTTGTTCATATAAATTTGAACAAACACAATCAGTTAGAAATACCAAAATTAGCGTTAAGAATCGGTCACCTCCACTGTTTGGTGAATGAGATTCTTGCGGTGCTGTGCATTAGAGACATGACACACAACACCCAGCACTCCACTGATTCCTCGAGCTCTGAGCTTCTCAACCGCCTCGTTCACATTTCTCTGCTTGCGAGAAGAAATGACCACGGAGGCGCCTTCAAGGCCGAGGCGCTCGGCAATCGAGAATCCAATTCCCTGTGTGGAAGCTGTAACAATCGCTACCTTGCCTCGAAACCTCCCGCTGCTGCCTATGTCTTTCTCCATTTTCGTGTCCCACAAACACCAAACTTGTTTGTCACGGAAAAAAATCTCTCTCCCCAACCATCAATGATTTTGGAGACTCCGTCGGCCATTTGATCCCCGCGATAGTGTTTATTAATTAAACAATTACGTAGTATCGGGAATTACGCTATCTTCTTTTAACCTCACATTGTTCGTCTTATCCCATGGAACCAAATCAATTCCAACACTCTACCTAACAAAGAGCTGTGATTATTCATAGGACTCCGAGTTACATTGATACCATTTCAGGATCAAAGGAGCCTATTGATGGGATCTCAGAGCCGCAGTTGCAGAAGGATACTGTAAAACCTTTTGTAGTATATAGCCGCAGAAAGAGAGGACAAAATTAGTTAGTTACAGGTCAGCGTTATTTCTGGTTATAGAAGGGGAGCCTGGGGAGAATATATAGGGAATAGGTTGGGGAAAGGGGATCATCTTTTGGTTGTATATTCCTTCGGCTGTAAGCTGGGCAAGAGTCAGGTTTTGGCTGCTTGTATTTACTCTTTCGGATTAATAATACACTTCCCTTTTGTTTCTCAATTTCTTCCAGTTCCTACCTCTATCAAATGGTGCGGTGAACGTGGCTTGTTCTTCGTTGTTAATGACCAGCACCATAATGGAAACTCGTGTGGATGCCATAGAGAGGAACTTGGGTGTTCTTGAGCAGCGGATGACATCTATGTCGGGAGAGATGTCCGATGCTCGACAACAACTAGAGGAAATCAAATCCTTGCTGCACACTATTGTTAATGGAAAGACTAGTGCCGAGGGTGTTTCAGCAAACCCACCAGCTAATCCAAACGTTGCCATTGGCAGTTCAGCACCAACAGTGGAGGGTGCTTCTTCATCTTCTCTTTCAGTGGCCAAACCAGTCCTTCGTACAGTTACACTTGAGGACCTTCAGCTGTCCACCAAACGCATCGAGTTACCTACATTCATTGGCCTGGACCCATTGAGTTGGATTCGTCATGTCGAACAGTATTTTCTGGTCCAACAAACATCTGACGATCTGAAGGTTACGCTAGCACTTGTGTCCATGGAGGGTCATGCCCTTCATTGGCTGACTTGGTTGCGTGACAGGAAGCCAACGCTATCGTGGGATGAGGTGAAACATGAGTTACTACACCGCTTTGCAGGAGCTTTAGCTTCCAATGTAAGGACCCAAACCCGGAAGCGGGCCCTTACCGCCGTGAAGCCCGGAGAAGCCCGACACGTGGACCAATCCGAACTCCACAAGGCTATTTTGACTTTTCAAACGTAAACCCCCAAAAATATAAATTTAAATCACTTACAAATTACAACATGGCAGGTAAGCACTAACACATGGCACAATAAATAATGGAGAACATTTAAAACAGCGGAAGTCTTTTATAACAACACAATACAAACCAGTGAAACCATAACACACAAGCCCCAAGTATCTGAAAACGAAACCATATGTCAAATCAACAAATACATAATAGTGTGCCATTTAAACCAAATCATACTAACATATGCAGATGCAATAGTCCCAGCGAGTAGTCCCAACGTGCACACTGAAAATAGCTACTGCTCACGATCTAATCCTGGGAGGGAAAAACAAACACGAAGGGGGTGAGATTTTCGAGAATCTCAGTAGGGGACAACAAAGCGGACTTTTCAAAGAAGAGGGACAACAAGGAACTTATCAAAGGAGAGGTACAATACAACAACTTATCAGATGAGAGGAAACAACAAGGAACTTATTAGAACATTACTGTTTACTGTTTACTGTTTACTTTCTGGACTTGTAATTTCTCAAAACTTAAACTTTACTGTTTACTTTACAAAACATTACTTACTGGACCCAACATATACTTTCTGTTTACTTTACAAAACGTTTACTTCTGACCTCGAAAATGTACTTTCGTTTTCAACAAAGAACTCAACAGGGTCAATAGTAAAAACATGGGCGGACTAGAAATCACTTCCCGAGTAACCCCCGCTAAAGGGAAACCGGAAGCCCACTGGTAGGTTTTATACATATACTTTTAAAACAATTACATACATAGCCCCTTCTACCAGTGTTGTCCGAGACTAGATTGATTAACAAAACGGTATACGTAAAAGATCAACTAGTCCTCTCAGATCATCCTGCGAAGCAGGGAACATACAGCATCCTGCGAAGCAGGGAACATACAGCATCCTGCGAAGCAGGGAACATACAGTAACCATACGGTAACCATACTCCAACCATACACCTCCCAACAGATGAGTGTCTCTCCGCTTACTCTCAGAGAACGAGCACTCACCACGTTTGGCCAAACGGAACACAAGTACGAGTAACATAAAAACTTACATACTTTACAAATCACAAACTGGTTTAACTTTCAATAACACTGAAATACCATACTTTACAATTAATACTCAATAATACGATATATTATCATATATCATTACAGAAACCTTTGATTACAACCTTTTTATTACTTTACGGGCAATGATACGGAATCAGCCCAATTTACACAACAAATCAATCAAATGGACTTTGATTGAACACATAAAATTTTGGAGATACATTATGATACATTACGGGTACATACGGAGAAGTCAATGTAATTTGGACAATGGATCCATCGGATGGGCTCCGATGGATTACACGACAATTCAATAACCAAAGTACGGATTTAAAATCAAAGAATACTTAATATGAGACAAATACGGTAAAGACCTCACATTATGATACTTTATAGCTACCTACGGAAGAGAACAATGAAATTTTGAACAATGGACCAATCGGATGGGCTCCAATGGACTATACAACGAATCACTCAAAACCAAGGTAAAACGGATTTTACAACAAGGAAATACTAATGATGAACCACATACGGTAAGGACCCTACCTTACAAGAACATACGGTAAAGGACAAGGTAACTTGGACATGGATCCATCGGATGGACTCCGATGGATTATACAACGATTCAATTTAAAACCAAGGTACGGATTTAAAGGTCAACAAATACTTATGATTGAACACATACGGTAAAGACCCTACCTTACGGGCTGAAGAAGAGGAAACGATACTCTTGCCTTTGCCCTCAACACTCGCTCTTCCTAAGAACACAACATTACGGTTAGACTCAACAAACGGATATTAACTTTCAAATGACTATAACTCAATAACGACACATCAAATGGAAAAACGGATCGCGCCATTGCGATCAGAACGTCGAAATTACCTAACGGGGAGGTTTTCACTTTTTGGTCAAAGTCAACGGTTAACGATGGTCAACTTTAACGGTCAACGTCAGTCAACAGTCATCTTTAACGGTCAACGTTAGTCAACTGGTCAACTAGTCAACTGTGAACAGTGTCGCTGGTCAACGGTCGCCAGCGGTGGCCGGAAAACTCCAACTTCATCCAAAACCGAAAATGTTTACATCAATACGAAGCTACAAACATCAGGAATATGAATCCGAAAACCAAACTTCAAGACTTACTTTAGATTGGCCGGAATCGACGATTTTCCGGTGAGAATTTCGAAATTTCCAGGCTCCGATCCGGCCGCGTCCGTGGTCCGATGAAGGTGAAACCGGCGGCAGATTGATCGTGATGACGAGAGGAACACAATGGTGCAAACAATTTGACGATCAGACGGTTGGATTTGATACTGCAGGTAATTGAATGTGTTGAATGTGAGAGGAAAAGGAAAATTGATGGGTATTGGCAGCAAGGGGGGGGAACTGTCGGCAACATTCCCTTTTATGCTGTGGGTGACGTGGCAATTTTTGCCACGTCACCAGAGGTCTCACATCCAACCCATACGAGTTGATCGCAGCGGTGCGGCAGTCCGGATCGGTGGAGGATTATGTGAAGGAGTTTGTGGCTAGGGCAGCACAGGTACGTGATTGGCCAGAACAGGCTTTCATTGGGCAATTTTTAAATGGACTTCGTGAAGATATTCGTTCTAGAATACGGTGAACGGATACCAGCGATTTATACAAAACAATCAAATTGGCTCGTGAGGTAGAGTTTGAAGTGGAGGTGCTGCGTGGGTCTGGTTACTCAGTCCAGAATTTATCCCGACAGTCATATGGTCTTGGGGATAGAGCAGGCTCGGTTATGGGTAATAAGGGATTCGACAGCTCTTTGGTTGCATCGCCCAAACTCGGGTAATAACCCAATAGCACAGAAGATTACTTCGGCCCTGTCCTCTCCTTCTAAGGTAGCCCAAGCCAACAGTTCAATGGGCTCTTTTCCTGCGAAATCCACAGCTCAGTCCGCCAACACACGAGGTGTTCGACGATATTCCCAAAAGGAATATCAAGATATGCGAGCCAAAGGTCTGTGTTTTCGCTGCCAGCATCCTTATCATCCTCTTCACCAGTGTACAAACAAGTCTCTTCAGACGATTGTTCTGGATTTCGAAGATGAAGATCCCTTGTGCAAGCATTTACCCTCAGCTCCAGACACCTCCTCTTTGTCTCCTATGGCCGAGGAGCATCTTCTTCAGCTGGAACTTCCCTATTTTCCCATGTCTGATCGGGAAAATTTTCAGACCATGAGGATTCAATGAACTATTGGTATGCTCTCGGTGGTCATCATGGTGGATAGCAGTGCAAGCCACTGTTTTCTGTCCATGGGCTTGGCCTCTCGCCTTGGGTTACCCATTCTTACTACAGCACCCATCGGTGTTCGCCTGGGGAATGGATTCCGCAAGGAAATAACAGGATTCTGCCCGCAGGTACCAATTGTTATTGATGCGTTAACCTTCCTTGTCGATTGTTATCTATTTCCATTAGGAGGAGTGGACGTAATTCTGGGCATTTCTTGGCTGCAATCTCTTGGCAATGTTACTGCCAACTGGAGTACTATGACCATGGAGTTTCTGTGGAATGGTCATGCAGTAAAATTGTGTGGGGATCTATCGTTGACGAGTGGTCCATCATCTCTTAAGTCCATCTGTTATTCTACAGAGATTCAGTTTGGCCTTCTCCTTTGGCAACTTGTAGATGACCATGTTACTGATGGGATTCTTTCGGTTCAACAACAGCTGGAACTTTTTTCTCTATTGGACAGCTTCTCACCAATTTTCGGCGAACCTACTTCGCTACCACCAGCAAGAATAGTAGATCATCAGATACCATTACAGCCTGGTATTGACGCAGTCAATGTTCAGGCTTATCGATATGGCCACACACAGAAAGATGAGATTGAACGGCAAGTTGCAGATATGTTGGCGACTGGAGTGATACAGCCGAGTACCAGCCCATTTTCGAGTCCAGTATTATTGGTGGGCAAGAAAGATGGTAGCTGGCGGTTTTGCGTCGATTATCGAGCACTGAACAAGGCTACCATACCTGACAAATATCCTATACCGGTTATTCAAGAATTGCTCGACGAATTGCGAGGCGCTATATACTTCTCCAAGATCGACTTGCGCTCTGGTTATCACCAAATTCGAGTACGGGAGGAAGACATTCCTAAGACAGCGTTTCGCACACACTCCGGTCACTATGAATTTCGGGTTATGCCGTTTGGGTTGTCAAATGCTCCGGCAACGTTCCAAGCAGCAATGAATGATCTATTCAGACCTTTACTCCGACGCTCCGTGTTGGTATTTTTTGATGATATTTTGATTTACAGTAAATCATGGTCTGATCATATTTTTCATGTGCAGCAAGTACTTCAATTGCTGTTGGAGCAACAATTTTTTGCCAACAAAAAGAAATGCGGATTTGGCAGAACCTCTATTGAGTACTTGGGTCATATAGTCTCTGCAGCTGGGGTTTCTATGGACCCATCGAAGATTGCTAGTGTGTTGCAGTGGCCTACCCCTCGTTCCCTGAAGTCAGTTCGAGGATTCCTTGGGCTAACAGGTTATTATCGCAGGTTTATTAGGGATTATGGACTGATTGCTCGGCCTCTCACTAATCTACTCAGAAAAGACTGCGGTTCCAGGTTTTTATGGACAGATGAAACTCAACTAGCTTTCGACTCACTCCGCAAGGCGATCACATCTGCTCCGGTGTTGATGATGCCCGATTTTTCAGCACCTTTTGTGGTGGAATGCGATGCATCAGGGGTTGGTATTGGGGCGGTGTTAATGCAGGAAGGCAAGCCAATTGCCTATTTCAGCAAAGTCCTGGCGCCTAGAAATGTTTCTAAACCAGCCTATGAGAAGGAGCTTATGGCACTTGTTTTGGCTGTCCGACATTGGCGTCCTTACTTAGTGGGCAAGGCATTCATCGTCCGCACTGATCATCATAGCCTGAAGCACTTATGGAAGCAGCAGATTACCACTCCGGCACAACAACATTGGGTTTCTAAACTGTTTGGTTATGAGTTCACCATTGAATACAAACCTGGAAAACTTAATCGGGCTGCTGATTCTCTATCTAGACAATTTGAGGAGATGCAGTTAAAAGCTATTTCTATTCCTTACTGGTTACATTGGGACGAACTGCAACAGGACGCTTTGAAAGACCCTGATTATCAAATGCTGCAGGCAAAGCTGAAGAACGACCCTGTAGGTCATCCACAC
Source organism: Passiflora organensis (assembly GCA_019739055.1). NCBI lineage: Eukaryota > Viridiplantae > Streptophyta > Magnoliopsida > Malpighiales > Passifloraceae > Passiflora > Passiflora organensis. Next base: position 1,568,720 of record JAEPBF010000187.1, on the reverse strand, counting down.
TTCCGACTTGTCAATGACAGAATTTTCTTTAAAGGACGAATTTTCATTCCATCGTCCTCTACATGGGTTCAGAAGCTAATTTCAGAGTACCACTCCACCCCGACCGGGGGACACTCCGGAGCTTACAGGACATACAAACGGTTAGCCAGAAGTGTTTTCTGGCCAAAGATGTTGCAATCAGTCCAGCAGTTTGTTGCAAATTGTCTAATCTGCCAGAAAAATAAGACGGACACTTTATCTCCAGCAGGATTGCTTCAACCCCTGCCGATTCCGTCTCAGGTCTGGGCTGATATTGCTATGGACTTCATAACAGGACTGCCACGATCTAACGGGATGGACTGCATTCTGGTAATCATCGACAGATTTAGCAAGTATGCTCACTTTCTGGGTCTAAAGCATCCCTATACAGCTATTTCGGTAGCTGACTTATTTTCACGAGAGATCATACGCCTTCATGGGGTCCCTAGCTCGATTGTTAGTGACAGGGATCCAGTTTTTATAAGCTGTTTCTGGCAGGAATTGTTCCGTTCATGGGGTACTAAATTGAAAATGAGCACAGCATATCATCCGGAAACTGATGGCCAAACCGAAGTGCTGAACCGCTGTTTAGAGGCATATCTTCGTTGTTTTTCTTCCGAACAACCGAAGAACTGGGGAAAGTGGTTACATTGGGCTGAGTTTTGGTATAATACCAACTTTCAAGGGGCTTCTCAGACTACTCCTTTCGAGATTGTTTATGGCCGGCAACCGCCTACATTACAACAATTCCTACCAGGGGAATTTAAAGTCGCAGCCGTAGCAGCAGAACACAAGGATAGGAATGAAATTCTTCATCAATTGAAGGATCATTTGATTCGAGCTCAGCAAAAGATGACTCGTGCAGCGAACAAGCATCGTCGTGACATTGAGTTTGTAGTAGGCGACAACGTGTTTCTCAAGTTACGACCTCACCGCCAGGAATCAGTACGACAACGAGTCTATGCTAAGTTGGCACCAAAGTTTTATGGCCCATACTTGATTATTCAGAAGTTGAGTCCAGTGGTGTATCGTTTACAGCTCCCAGCTACCTCTCGTATCCACCCAGTATTTCATATTTCTCTTCTTAAGAAGGCAATAGGTACGCATCCAATTTTCACTAAACTTCCAGATGAATTTGCTGTGCCAGCATCGTTGTTTATTCCTGAGGAAATTATTGAGTCGAAGTTTATGGGGGAGAAGAATATGTCGTGCCATCAAGTGTTAGTGAAATGGCAGAACAAGACCATGGAGGATGCGAGCTGGGTATCTTGTGCTGATTTCAGGGGACAGTTTCCTTTCTCCAACCTTGTGGACAAGGTTTGTTTCAAGGGAAAGGGAATTGATACCACTCCAGGATCAAAGGAGCCTACTGAAGGGATCTCAGGGCCGCAGGCGCAGAAGGATACGGTAAAACCTTTCGTAGTATATAGCCGCAGAAAGAGAGGACAAAATAGTTAGTTACGGGTCAGCGTTATTCCTGGTTATAGATGGGGAGCCTGGAAAGGATATATAGAGGATAGATTGGGGGAAGGGATTTATCTTTTTGGTTGTATATTCCTTCAGCTGTAAGCTGGGCAAGAGTCAGGTTTTGGCTGCTTGTATTTACTCTATCTGATTAATACACTTCCCCTTGTTTTTCAATTTCTTCCGGTTCCTACCTCTATCATACATCTACTGGTGGTTGATGCATGAATGCGTCTTTCAAAGGCGGCAAGTACTGTTAAAACTATATATACATAGTCTTGTCTATGATATTTTTATTGGCTATGATCTATTAATAGCTATATTCCCAAACCCGCGCTTTTAAAATTTGGCAAATAGTATCACGAACAAATGGCAAGGGTGTAATTATGACAATGTTTCGCAAGAATGTTTAGTAGGCCCATATATCCGGTCAACGGGGATTGGTATAATACTATATCAGTGCTACAAGTAATCAGCTTAAAAATGAATTAAAGGAAAAAAACTACAATGCACGTTCATGTAGGAGAACGGTACACGACGAAAAGAATCAATACACCTCCCTGTAACAAAAAAAAAAAATTTCAAAATCAAATCTACAACTAAAAGGATACTACCACATTCCGATTACAATATACTTGCTTTGCAATAACAAGGATAAGCATGCATTCGGATCCAGTGAAATCCAGATTGCATACAACTAGGATACTAGAACAAAGATAAGCCATAATGATACGCACGCAAGAAGCAAGAATGTTACCTCATTTCCGCTCGAAAAAGTACTTTTTTCAAGACTTCATGTATAAGGATTCCTAAAATTTTTCAAAAGATCTGGGATTTCATAGGCAAGCATGTCATCGACAGCTTGTATCATCTTTGGCTTCAGCTTTTCAAACTTGTCAATACTGTAACCGTTCAATACTTGCTTGAAATGTTCCACATCTGGAAAATCTCCAGCTGGTAAATGAAACTCTCTTTGGACCTGCTCCATAAAAATTTACACTAATGAGTATGATCATAACACGGATAACAGAGAACAGGACAATTAGAGAGAAAATTCAGGAAACCTTCGCAAATTCATCTTCAAGATTATCGATGAGGCGCTGTTGCGCCTTTGCTTTGCCCATTATGGCTGGCATCTCCTTCTTAAGGTGGCTAATAATGTAGGCATTGATCTTAGCAGCTCTAGCACGCTTTACAAATTCGTTAATCTGGATGGCACACACTCATTAGCCAGCTTGTATTAACATAAAAATTCCAACATTCATTTTCTATTTAAATAAAGAAACAACGACAAAAGCAATCCTTGGGTGAAGCACAGAATTAATAAATACCACAGTTATATAGCAGAGAACCATGTACAGAAGAGAAAGTTAGCAGACAGTCAAATAAGATACATACACGTCGATCACAAGCTCTTTTAGGAATATCAACCAAGTCCATCAGAAGATCGTCCTGTTCTTTCTCGAAAAGTTCGCGGAACATTGGACTGACATTTTCTTCATTAATAGATTTGTCATTAAATGAGCTGCAAAGTCAACAAAGAATAGATACAACTCAGCAAAGCAGAATAAATAAAACTAAGACATTTCGATGATACTAAGAAAAAAAATTAAGCACCATAATATGCAGAACTTGAATCTTGCTGGAAATAATCTCATAGTAAAATGTCAGAACAACCAAATTTAACAAATTGAGGTGGCGAAGGGAAAAAAATGGAAGCAGGATGAATTAACTGATTAGGAGAAAGAAAGTACCCAATATAAACACGCACAACTTCTGGTGTGTTCAAAACTTTTCCAAGTGACCACATTAAAGCCCCATAAACTCTCATTAACTGGAAAATGATGTTAGTTTGTAAGCCAGTATTGTGGAGTACAGACATACCGAATCCTACCACTAAATGTAGAAATAACAATGAATTAAATAACTAACCTGTTGGGTATCAACTTGATCTGCTTTATTCAGAACAACACGAATCTTGTCATCATTGCCTCGCAAAGATGCAATAACTCTCTTGAACTCATCACTTATATCAAGTTTATGAGGATCAAACAAAAGAAGAATGAGGTCGCATTTGGCTGCAAACCATGATATAACTCCAGTAAAATCATAACTTCTCTGTGTTCTCTGCTTCTCCCCAGACAGCACCCCAGGAGTGTCAACAATTGTGATTTCATCCAGTAGCTGCAAGTGTATCAATGACATTGATTATTGTGGATAAGTCTCGAAAAAAAGAACAGTGGATGAACACTAATACAACTGATAGAATTAACTTACAGGATGTGGCATTTGTGAACACTCAAACTTTGACAAGAATGCTCCTCCAAAAGTTGTTAGTCCACCAAATGGCATATCTGCCTGAACAGCAACAGTGTTTCCAGGTATGCTTCTTTCATCTGTTCCTGACTGAATGCAAGGAGAAAACACGCTATTGTAAACAACCCAATACAAAAATCTCAGATTCCAAAAAGAGAAATCAGCAGTGACTAACATCAAATCACAAGCTTTTCATCAGCTAACAAGCCAAAATTCTCACACTTTAAATTCTGATACATTTGTGTCCTTCCCAGGGACAGTTAACTTTTAAAAATTGTAGTATAATAAACAGTACATTTTGTTTTTTATTCAGAATATGCACAGAGCAAGAGTTATATCCCGGACATACTCTAGTAGAACTGGAATGTAGGAGAAAAAAATATTATAAAAAGAAATCATATCATAGTAAATTAAATTTTTGGATTTGACTTTACTTGCACATAAATTTACTTTCCAAACCCAAACAGCAGAGCTTGAAGAACTCCAAACGCAGGACGAAACAACACATGTAAAACAAACTAAAAATTGAATGGAAGAGATGTCTAATTTTCTCAACAATGAAAGTCTAAACACTACTTGTACTTGTTACATACGAGAACGTGAAAAATTCCTTACCATTACAGCAATGAATCTATCTGTAGTAGGTTCTGGTCCAATGTGAGCTCCTGCATAGAGGGAAACCAGTTAACCAAGCAAATTAGTGTAGCTGACTGATGACGCTAAAATTTGAAAGATAAAGAGAAAGTTTAAAAAAATAAAAGACAAACCTGGGTAGTTGCATCTAAGCAAATGCTTTACGAATGTTGTTTTGCCAGTAGAATATTGACCCAAAAGCATAACCATTGGTTTGGCATCAAAGTCACTGTTTGTCTGAAAAATTAGTAAATTATGATTTTACTTAAATTAAAGCTGATACAAGAGAAGAGAGGAAAAACAAACAGAGAAGCCATAGTTCTGCAATTTGGTCATCAGACACCTAAAATACAATTGCTGCTTTTTTCACAGCTAAATAGTTCTGCAATATTCCTAGCTTGACTCTGCATCATTTCCCTCTAACTCTAATAGTTACAATGCAGCCATAAGCACTATGGTTTAAAAGTCATAGCAAAATAATCGTAGTCACTGACTGTAGAACTAGAATCAAGATAAGTGAGCCATCAGACAACGCATTGCCTAGATCACCCATTAAAAAGGTAAAATCATATCTTCTAGCTCAAGTCTGCTATCATCTTAGTATGCCCAAATAAAAGTTTTCAGGACCGACTCCATTCATGTTAGTGGGTCCAAAAATTACATCCAATATCATGAAAAAAAAAACTTTGCAACATATACCTAACTATTTCCTACCTGCATTTGCATAATGAATTCTTTGCATGAATCGGTTCATAGCCTACTTAAGAGATTGAGGTTCATGGTTTATTTCAAATCTCAGACCAAATCCGTAAATTGAAATAAAAATAATCAAATTGAATGCACCATGGGCAGAAACTGACTCACTTACCAGTGCAGGGGATACAAAATCATTAAACTGGTAGGTTACTTCCAGCGGCTTAAGCTTTTCAATATACAGTCTCTTTAGGCCATCAACAATGGAAGTAACTGCGTTGAGAGGCATCTGAAAAGGGAAAATATGTCATGACATATAAGCCATTAAAAAGGGGAAAAAATGAAAGCTACCAATATGGATGATACTCGAATGAATTGATAAAATATAGACATGCATAACCCAAAATATAATGGAAGGTGCACACAAGTGGTTTACATCTCATGAACCCTTTAGTCCAGGCATTGAGCAAGCAAGCCTATTTCCTAAAGCGAAATGGAAATATTAGCAAAGAGTTCATAGCAAACATTTATGCATTCATGTGTATATAACTCCCGTATTTGAGGGAGACCAACAACATAAGACCACAAAACAAACAAAAAAAAAAGGCAAGACAACTAAATGTAAATAATAATTTATTGATCACATATTCATATATACTCACCTTTCTTGATGATTTTGTACTTGAATAGTGAGCTGGTGCCAATGGTTGCGGCTGAGTAAATCCTACAATTTTCCATGGCCTAGTTTAGCTAACATCAAAGTAATCCATGCAACTTATGACACATGAAGTGAATATCTGACCATTGATTTCAGGCTCATAAATTTTCCTCACACTTCGTTGTTTCTGCAAAATATTATGCAGAAAAAAAAAATGAATTTTTTGAATTGAATTTATTATTATTAAAGTATAAGAAGTACGATAAAGAAGGCAACTCACAGCTAATAAGGCATCCATGCCTTCCATTGACGGAGGTTTAGTACCATCTGTGCAATGAAACAAAGGTAATCAAGATTGAGTTTAAAGACAAGAATTAGCATAGCTCAACTACTAAATCATACATCATTTTCAAATATTTAGGCAGGCATTAATGAAGTGAGACGTTCTCAACATCATTTTCCATAAAACTAACAGCACGTTACATCTTTCATTCCATTCCATTACATTGCACCAAGCATGTCACAAAATCATTAATTATTTCCTAGGGATAAAAATAGTACATTAACAAGGAACTGCAAAACCAAATTAAAGATGACCACCGCATGTTTGAACATACAAATGTTTTTCAATATGTCCGAATTTATCTCAGATCCTGCTTGTGCCAAAGAAACAAGCTGCAATCGAGACCGTTAAAGAACAATATTAGCCGGGTAAAATATATCTAAGAAAAATGAAGAGAATATAAAAAATATGAAAGCAGTTCAATATAGGACCTGCATTGCAGTAACGAACTCTGGAAATCCCAGGAATCCTTGTCGTTTGGAATCTGCAACTGCCCAAACCTTCGGCAACAAAGAAGAGAAACAAGTGGACTTTAAAAAAAACAAAAGATGAAAAATCAACTGAGATGAAGATTGAGACAAGCTAAACAAGTATTAGTGCTAAAGACTAAGATCAGATGTCGAAACATAAATAATAAAAGGCACACCAACAATCACAAACTATGAGAATCCCAGTGAAATAAGAACAAACGGACAGATGACAGTAACCTTGACCGAACAAACCTGCTTGAGTTCCTGACGAGAAAGGTTTGACATGGCGAAGAACTTCGTGGCGTCGTTTCCAGTGAAACGTCCATCTCCATCTGCGCGGTTTAGTAAGCAATGTTTACTTTGATAAAGGACGGGAAACATGAGTAGATTAAAGCAAAATTGCAAATACAGAAACCTGAGTCTCCAATATTGAACCATTCCTTGTAGATCTGCTGGTCCTCTTTTGAGCAGGAAGCGGCTGAGCCTTTTCCAATCTCCATTTCTCAGATTTCAATAGTGAGAAAAAACGTAACTGTTCGGAAATAGGGAAGTGAACTCAAACTTTATAAACGCGAAAAGGAAATAATAGAGATTGGAGAGAGAAGCAAAAGAAATGAATATCCGAATTTCGAAATATAAGGACTTGTGTTTATTGTATCTAGCTCTCGTAACCGGTTTGGCGCTCAGGCAATTTTGGATTTGAATGAGTAACAAACGGCAACCTAAACATGCGACACCGTTTTACTCGACTTTCGGTGAGACACAGAGACGGGGCGGAGAATCGTCAACTCTTTTTTTACTGCCACCTGGCACCTTCTTCGAGATTTTGCTCTTCATGTGGAAAATAATAAATAAAAATTGGATGTTTAGATGTGATTTTTTGGTTGGGATATAATCAAAATAATTAACCAACGATTTGAGATTATTTTAAGATTATATAATCGAATAAATAAATACGTATCTATTGTTCCCGGATTGTTTAAGCTGCGTGTGGGACCACACTGGCTGGTTTTCCTGTTTTGGTTTATAAGAAAACAGTTGAAAATAAAGCACGTTATCCTGACGTTGCAGTGTAAATAAATGGTCAGAGAATGAGGAAGTGGGCCAACGAGATAGGAAATTAATGTTCTGTCACCGTTAACGACATTTAAATGGCGGATGACAAATGAAACGACAAACTGCCACCTTTCAAAAGCAAAGGTAGTCTTTAGATAATGTAATATTGTAATGATTCCATCTAACTTTTATTTTAAAAAAAATAAATTTAAACGACTCTCGATCCAGCTAACGTTTTTTATTATATCAGATTAAGACTCATGCGAGTGTAATTTTTTATCGCCAAGCCAACTGGAAGTTAAGTCACTTTTGAAAGTCCAATTTGGAAAGTTGGTACCTCGTTACAGTCATTCTTCTCACTCTTTATCCGAGTTTGGCAGTGAAAGCTACGGGAAGATATCTGCTCTGCCTGAGTTTCTGCTGCTCCTTCAGGTCTCTCCCTATCCTTTCCTGTTAATCTGTATCAAGAAACACGTATTGGGTTTATTTTGATCCGTTTCGTTTAGTGTCGTTTAACTGAGTTCGGCTGTATTGATTCTCTGCTGGGTTGAATCGTGCTTTGTTTCTGTGCATTTCCGGGTAGCAGCCAGTTTCTTTTATGTGTTCATAATCGACTACTTTTAAAAGGTTTGTGCTTTAGTTGGTTACTTCGTTGATCATCCGCATTATAATTAGCAAGCATGATTTTGAACTTTTGGCTGTCTTTTAATGTTAACACCAGAACTGGAACTGATTGTGTGATAGCTAAGAATGATTCATCTCTTGGGTTGGACTCGGAAGTGACACTTACAGTAGCTTATACACAGCTGTGCCTTATCGTTGGCATTCCAAGCAGGCTGAGAGAGATATAATGTTGTCTTTTCTTATGATGGCACTTCTACCATAGCTATTCTGCACTGCGATGCCTGTTTTTCAACTACTTTCCATGAATGAATGGAGCGGTTATAAGGTTTCCATCATACTATATATATATATATATGAAACTTGATTTTAGATTTAAATCATGGCTTTTTCTTTAATTAACCAGGCCAGATCAGAGGCTGGATTGTTTATAGGGGTATAAAGCCATGTGTATATATGAATACTTGCTATATAAGGAAACTTTGTGCTTTTTCAGAAAGATTTCAGAGGATCATACCATTACTTGATGAAGTACCGATGCAAAGCTTAAAATTAATTTGCAGGTGAGGGAAATCAAATGCTGCAGGTGACAGAGACAGACTTAATGAGGATGACAACTTATTGAATGGTTTTGATTGTGTTTCTTCACTCCATCTATACTTGTCCTTTACTTGTTCAGTGACAATTTTGCAACTCCTCAAGAAACAGTTTGGTTGATTTGTTCATAACTTCCAGATCATATTTTTTGAAACCTGACATCCCCATATTTTGTCACCAACAACACTACTTTTGTAAGAGAAGTCGCACGAATTTTTGTGAGAAGTTTAGCTGAAGTAGATGAACTTTGTAATTTCTTTCAGAAAAAACAAAACTATAACTGTACTGCAAAGTTCAGAGACACAGATGGCCGTCCATTGGCACTGGAGATTTCTCTTCATCGTAATATTCATACAGTGTGTTCTCTCTGTCTCAAAACCAATAACCATTCAGTTCCCATGTAAGCCGCCGAACCATAGCTCCTATACCTTCTGCAATACATCCTTGCCTATCACCACAAGAGCTCAGTCTCTCGTTTCTCTCTTGACCCTCCAAGAGAAGATCCAACAACTCTCAGACAATGCTTCAGCCATCCCAAGGCTTGGCATACCGGCGTATGAATGGTGGTCTGAATCACTACATGGGATTGCTACTAATGGTCCTGGCATCTCCTTCAGTAGTGGCCCTATTTCTTCTGCCACAGGTTTCCCTCAAGTACTGGTCACAGCTGCTGCTTTTAACAGAACACTTTGGTTCTTGATAGGATCAGCTATTGCTATTGAGGCTAGAGCAATGTACAACGTCGGCCAAGCAGGGTTGACCTTTTGGGCACCTAATATCAATATTTTTAGGGACCCTAGATGGGGTAGAGGCCAAGAAACTCCTGGTGAGGATCCCATGGTGGCCTCTGCTTATGCTATTGCTTACGTGAAGGGTCTGCAAGGTGGGAACTGGAAGCATATCGATGGTTCAAGTACCAAAAAATACATCTTTGGAGAGAAGAGAGTTCTCGGAGAGGATGGTGATCAGGGAAGTGGTGGGCTTATGCTTTCTGCTTGTTGCAAACACAGTACTGCATATGACCTGGAATCATGGGGCAATTACAGTAGATATTCCTTCAATGCTGTGGTAATGTATTCTCTTACCAGATCACTTTGTTCAACTTCTTCTTGTAGTTTTTCCTGAGCATCTAATATAAAAATTCCTGGAATCATGGGGTTGTATTGAATCAGTCAGTCTAATTCATAGTGATTAGTCTCTTGAAGCAAATTCTGGTTCTCTTGCAATCCTATCTGTTTGAATTGTTTTGGTTTCCTAACGTATGTTGGAAGAATGTTGACCACCTCCAAGGTTGGCTTTTATAATTGATATTGCTTGATTGATCATCACAACCAGGTTACAGAACAAGATCTGGAAGATACGTTTCAGCCTCCATTTCGCAGTTGTATCCGACAAGGTGAAGCGAGCTGCTTAATGTGTTCTTACAATCAAGTAAACGGGGTTCCGGCATGTGCAAGAGAGGATCTATTACAGAAGACTCGAACAGAATGGGGCTTCAAGGGGTAAAAAATTTTAATAACTCTTTAGAAACGACATGACCAAACCTTAAATCTTAGTTTACTTAATCTCTATGGACTTCTTATGAATGCAGATACATCACATCAGATTGTGATGCTGTGGCTACAATTTTTGAGTATCAGAACTACACTAAGAGCCCAGAGGATGCTGTTGCTATTTCTCTTAAAGCTGGTATAGATAATCCTTTCATCCTTTACCAAACTGTGGTTGATCCTTGACTTCAGACGAAAAAATCTATATGAAAAAGGATACCTTATCATGTAGTCATGAAGGTGTTCGATATTTGTAGGGATGGATATAAACTGTGGATCTTATGTGACTCGACATGCTCAACCGGCAGTCGAGGGAGGTAAATTAAGAGAAGAGGACATAGACAGAGCTCTTCTCAATCTTTTCTCAGTGCAACTCCGGCTGGGACTGTTTGATGGTGATCCTAAAAATGGCCAGTTTGGCAAACTAGGCCCTGAAGATGTCTGCACCTCAGAGCATAAGACATTAGCGCTTGAAGCAGCAAGGCAGGGAATTGTACTCCTGAAAAATGAGAAGAAGTTCCTCCCTTTGGATAAGAAAGCTGTTTCTTCCCTGGCAATCATTGGACCACTGGCAAACAATGCAACCAACTTGGGCGGCGACTACACAGGTATGATTTACCGCAAACAATGCAACCAGCCACATTTCTTGGGTTTCAAATGCAAAATTTATACATGCACCTAATTGACCAGAGGGATTCTTTTTTTTTTTTCTCGAAGAAGTTCTGAAACTTCCATGTGTTTTATCTGAGCTGTTGTATTATTTTAACTTTGAAGGATACTCATGTAGCCCGCAGAGCCTCTTTGATGGGCTCAAAACATTTATGGAGGAGACACATTATGAAGTTGGCTGCTTGGACGTGCCTTGTGATTCTGACAATCGGTTTCAAGAAGCAACCAAGATTGCCGAAAGAGCTGATTTTGTAGTTGTAGTTGCGGGTCTTGATTTATCTCAAGAAACCGAAGAACATGACCGAACTAGTCTTGTACTACCTGGTAAGCAGATGGCTCTGGTATCTTTGGTTGCCGCTGTGAGTAAAAGGCCAGTGATTCTGGTTCTAACTGGAGGAGGACCTCTTGATGTATCATTTGCCAAAGACAACTCTAGAATTGCTAGCATTCTTTGGATTGGTTACCCTGGTGAGGCTGGTAGCAAAGCTCTTGCTGAGATCATTTTTGGCGAGTATAATCCAGGTTGGTTAGTACTATGATCTTTGCAAACCATGTTATACCTGAATCTCTAAGTTGATGTGTGGATGTTTTCTTTATAGGAGGAAAACTTCCAATGACTTGGTATCCTGAATCGTTTACCAATATACCAATGAGTGATATGAACATGCGGGCTGACCCTTCCCGTGATTATCCTGGAAGAACCTACAGGTTTTACACCGGAGATCAGGTTTACGGGTTCGGCCGAGGCTTAAGCTACTCCAGTTTCACGTACAAGTTTTTGTCAGCGCCAAACACGTTAAGTTTGTCTGGGTCTTTGACTGCTGAAAGGATTCTGAACCAGAGAGGAGAAAGGCTTGAGTATGTGTACATAGAGGAGATGACATCTTGCGATTCGTTGAGATTCCAGGTGCAAATTTCAGTCACAAACGTTGGAGATATGGATGGAAGCCATGTGGTGATGCTGTTCTCCAGAGTGCCAGGAGTTTACAAAGGTGCACCCCTAAAGCAACTGGTCGGATTTGATCGTGTGCATACAGTTTCCAACAGATCTTCGGAAGCAAGCATTTTGGTCGATCCTTGTGAACATCTAAGCCTCGCAAACGAGCAGGGGAAGAGGGCAATGCCTTTAGGCGATCATGTTTTAATGCTGGAGGATATTGAACATTCTGTAACCATTGGCATTTGATGATACACCTATTGTTTGAAGGGGGCACCTGCATCCCTACAAAAATAAAATCTGGAAAAGAAAAGCCAGACTTGTTTGTATTTGCAGAAACAGGGAAATATGATGGCAAATTCTACCAGTAGGCCATTTCTTTTTGAACTGGAAAGTGCATCAAAGGCAAACGTCAGCCATCCAGGCATAAGTTCATTTGTTCATAATTCTGGTTATAATGTAAAAACTCGATCGATTGCAAGAAATATCACCAGGGGTCTGCAGGTAACAATCCTAATGCCATAATAAACCTTCATGGGACAAGCTTGAACGAAGGAAATAATTGTAAATCATGTCTTCATGATTCTTTGGAGAAACTTTGCCTTGCTGTCTCGGTGTCTCTACTCTGTGGCAGTAGCCACGAAGGAAGAAAAATAGGAATGATAAATGCCAATCCCAAGCAAAGCAACACTAAGATTCCTACCGACCAAGCCCTATGTGGGATGCCCACTAACAATTCATCACAAACTGTTACACAAATGCAAAAAAAGAATCAGAAATTAATGAAGAAAAAGAACTAAATATGTTACGAATGCAGTAACCATACCAGTTGAAGAAATTGTTAGATTTCAGTCCCACAGAGGACAAATTTCGGCAGCTGATTGAAGCAAAAAAGATAATGAAACCAGATTACCTATGTTGAAGATGATATTTTCCCTCTCTGGCACGTGTAAAATTGCAACAACTCCGTCGGATTCCACAGTTACCAAGACATACAGTTTAATCTGACAAAGGATAAAAAAAAAGCCAAACTCCTGACCAACCTTTTGGTAATTAAAATTGAATGCTATTAACATCAAGCAGCATTGATCAAACCTTATCACCGTTAAAGCTGTCTGTCTTAAAAATCAATTTCTCGGTGTTAAGTAATCTCCTATTCTGGTTCATCCCTAACTTCTCTGAATTGTCTTTCTTCAGTTGTATTGTAAACCTCGCTGGTATCTGTCATTCAACCCAGAGCATGCAACCAGAAGGGTGAAAAATGTAACAACAATGAGAGCCACAATTACCTATGGAAGATGTTTAAAACCAGAAATATTTTTTTAAAAAAAAGCTAAAAGCAACGTAGTTACATGCCGAAGCTGCTTACAACTAGAAAAATGATAGAAGCAACAGCCAAGAACACCAGAACTACATACAGAAGCTGGATACGATATCTTCACTTCATACCAAGTTTGTGGTTTCAGGCCTTGCAGCTGATACATGCGAGCACCCATTCGCAATGGAATTGTTTCCTTCCACAGTTCTTGTCCTACTGTTAGAGGTTTGCTATCAGATTTGACCCTATAAGACCATTAACAAAGTAACGTTAGAACAAGTAAACCAATGGAAGTACATAAAGAGTAGATCAAGAGTTGACTTTAGCATGTACTCACATTTGACTGAAAGTGAAAGTAGGACTGCTGGTGATGAAGCAGAAGAGGTAGAACACGATGCACACACTATAGATCATACTGGATCAGTGAAGAGAAGAGCAACAAAGCAAATTAACAAGAGCAACAAATAAAAATGAAAAAAGAGAGATTCATGATGTGATACGTAGAATGAGATAGCAATTAAAAAAAAACATTGAATCAAACAGGCGGACATGATAATTGCAGTAGACTTTGTTCCCTTAATTTGAGGGACCGATCAATCAGTCTAAATCAGATATGGATGCAAATGGCAGGATGTATGTTGGGTGAATATGGGTCATCCCATATGAGCTAGTGCTCATTTTTCACGCAATTATTCTGCACTATGTGTAAATAATATCAAGCAATGAAAATATCACCTTACCTATAATGCTATACATTAACTAACCCGGGTTGGTCTGCAAATTGCAAAGACCAGAAGCCTACCTACTGAATCTTATAGAAGAGTGTCAAGCTATACTAACTTCTGTTCACTTTTGTTAAAAAAGTAATCTTTGATACAAGAAACTGTAAAAATTTCAGATGGAAAATAATCACCACAAATCAAAATAGAGTCACTCTTTATCCTGTTCAAACAGATACATTTATCCTACCAATTTGTGCATGTGATTTTCATCACTCCAAAACCTCAAGTTAGAGTAAAAAATCATCGTAACGTTAATATCAAGTTTGCACAAGAACATGGGAAACAAGAACAGCATAACTCTAGCAAACCTCATTTCTAAAATGTCATCCACCAACAGTAACACACATAAGTGCTCCAACTTCAAATAAGATAAACATTCGACGCAGCTAAATCTCTCCAGCCTTACCAAAAAACAAGAGCATTCAAAGAATTGAGAGTTGTAAGATTTGGACGATAAGATAGCCGTTTGGGTATTTTGTAGTGGCAGGGATGTAGGCAAATAAAGAAGCTCTGAAACAAAACCGGGAGAGACACGAATGAAACAGCAGAAAAAAAGAAGAAAACTGGGAACGGCAGCGAATGCATAAAAAGCTAACTTTTCTCTTCTTTCTCTACAACTTGCATAAACACCACTCTCCATAAATTAGCTGCTTTTTCAACTTCTCTAAATCACAAGTTTGTCTCGTCATCTTCACAAAGAAGAGAATTTCCCTTTTCCCACGTAATTGAAGTTCACATGGGCCATGAACCACTCGGGGTTGATTATCAGTTCATACTTGATAATCACAGATGGAAAGCAGGAGCCTCGATCTCTTCTATGGCTAGTGAAACGGATTCATGGGGTTGTAATCACTACAATTTTTACATACAGTCAGAGTCGTGCAGTTAACAACTACAGATGCCGTTTCACATCTATTCAGTGTACTCTTTTTCTCTTAACGCCTCGTCCACTAGAAACGAAATCAAGATAAGAAAATGGTAAAACCATATCAATTACTCACTTGCCTTAGTGACTGATCCGCTGATGACCAAAGAACTAACGAGAAAGTGCCTTTCTATCTGCCAACCATTCAAAGCTAAAACTTTTTCAGATACAATTTCTTAATGATTTTCAGAATCTCAGACGCAATAATCTTGCAGAAATAGAGAAAAGGATCTTACACCTATCTGTCTCAATGTAGTTGACGTATAGAAATATGGACTCGTCCATCCATGTCTCCCTGTCTCTTCCGATTTTCCCAGGCTTTACTCGAGAGAGAACCGGCAGCGTGAGTGGGAGAAGAGGGATGACATCCGTTGTTTGGGTCACATACTATGGGCTTTTGTTAGAGGCCACATCATTGGGCTTTTTCTTGATATTTGGGCTCGAGGTTTCCTCTTATCATCGGTTTTTGCTGGTTTTCATTCTGATAAAGGGTAGGCAATGACTGTTTGATGGGTTTTTAGCCTCTATAAAAAATAGTTAAAAACCCCAAGATGCGCATTAGACTATGTTTGTAGGGCATAATAAAAAATAAATAATTTTTTTATAGTATTAAAATATATGTGGGTTCATTATGTGGTATTTTCTTAAGGTTTCAAACAAACTGCGAAAGTTTATATAAATCAATAAATTAAAACTAATAAAGCTAAAATTATTGGTTTTATAATTTCAACACCAATAATTTTATCTACCAATTGGTGGAGTTGGTTTCGAACTTTATTATTTTTAAGAATTTTTTTAAAAAATTATACATTCTTAAAATTTAAAATAAATATATAATATAATATTAATTTAAAAATAAAATATTTATAATTAAAAATAATTTAATTTTTAAATTTAATTTTAATTTTGCCAATTCCATTTACCAAATATGTTTCTTGTTAATCTTCTTGATCATTATTAAACCTATGATCCTTTTAAAATAAAATAAAATATTATTGAATCACATACTGACTGAATAATGATATATTATAATGACATCTCCATCAGAAGAGGTCATAGCCATGGTAGTGGTATTAAAATATATATATATATATATATTCTAAGAACAGATAGTATAATATGAAGACTATCGTAGCCAAACTCAACATGGATGAATGTTACTTACGAATATTAGTTAAGACTATCCGTTTAAATTTATTCAGTAACAACAATGACTTTTTCAAGTATAAAAATCAACGTATTAAAATTTTAAAAATATAAGTATATCCATTAGATCGCGTTATTAATTTTTGCCTAAAGATTAACATATTATTATAATAAAATCTTATAATTTACTTATTGTTATGAATATCAAATGTTTGGCATTTGAAAAAACAAATAACTTATTATGTTTATTCAATTGTGTAATGAATATTTTGTAACTACAAAAATTTTTATCCTCCAATGTCTCTTCATGTACCCTATCATGTTACCTATAAATAGGAGGTAACATTGTTCACTTTGTACACACTTGTTTTTGAGTACTTGATATGATCTTATACTCCCTATCTTGTTCTTAAGTTTTCTCTCTTGTTCTTTTCTCCTCAATTCTTCTTACCGTTATATTCTATAACACGTTATCAGCACGATACTCTTATAAACAAAAGGAGAATCAAGAGTCTTACAAGAGTTCTTCACAAAGAACAAACAAGAATCTTAGTTTCTACAAAGGTATATTTGGGTGAGTATAATTTTATAATTATTTAGATATAATCATGTTGTAATATTATTGTTATGCTTCAAATGTGCTTTTACAATAGTAATATCGTGAAAAAAGTTTCACAAAATATTCTGAGTTGATTTCATGCCTTCTGGTGGCTGAACAACACATTGAGCTGTTGATGAGAAATCATGAATCTCGTCCTACTGGTTCTGCTCCATTCTCTGAAGTGAATGTGATGCTATATCATAACCATAATCGTGGTCGTAGTCGAGGCCGAGGACGAAGACGAGGACGAGATTATAATAAATTTCATCAGGTGGTGGTCAATCAAGTAAATTTATCATCCAAAGAAAGTTGTAAAGGATGAAGGACCTAGAAAAATAATGAGTGGCATAAAGAAAAAAAAAGTTACAATTAGTAACCGCCATCGATGTGGAATGCAAGGTCATTGGCAACGTACTTGTCGTACACCAAAATATTTTGCCGACCTATATCAAGAATCTTTGAATACAAGATGATTTGCGTATAAGTTTGTCCAAGATGAGTGGCAAGAATGTGGAGACAAACTTTGTCCAAAATGATTTCATTGAATTTGCTAATGGCCTTGAGAATATAACGCACTTGGATATTTCTAATTTTCTTAATGATCCAAATGATGAAAGTGCAAGAAATCAAGAATGATTTTAATTTTATAACTATGCAAATTTCAATTATGTTCTCTTGTTTTATTATAATACAAGTCTATTTATTTTATTTTACTTTTTCATATTTAATTTATTTTATATTTTCTTATTAATTTTATTTACTCAATGAAGAGAATGGATATTGGCATGGATATCTCTAAGATGAACGCCAAGGAAATATGTTTGGTTGACAGTGCCACAACGCATACAATATTGAGAGATAAGAGATATTTCTCTTATTTGGATAATAGAAAAACCAATGTGTATACCATAAGTGGTAGTACAAGATTGATTGAAGGCTCCGGAAGAGCAAATATTATTCTATCCGGTGGCACCAAAATAATGATAGAAGATGCATTATACTCTTCTAAGTCTCAAAGAAACTTGTTAAGTTTCAAAGATATTCGTCTGAATGGATATCATATTGAGACAATGAACGAAGAAAGCATCGAGTATCTTTGCATAACTTCTATAATTTCGGGTAAAAGTATATATTAGAAAAATTACCTGTTTTTTCTTCCGGATTGTACTACACAAGTATTACAATGATAGAATCTCATTCTATAATAAACCATCAGTTTAATGATGTGTTTAAATTTTGGCATGGCCGGTTAGGCCATCCCGGTTCAACAATGATGTGAAATATAATAGAAAATTCTTGTTGTCATCCATTGAAAAAGAATAAGATTTTTCAATCTAATGAATAATAAGGCCATCACTAGCCAAAATTGGAATTGAATCTCTAAAATTTTTAGAAAGAATTCAAGGAGATATTTGTGGACCTATACATCCATCATGTGGACCATTTCGATATTTTATGGTTTTGATTGATGCATCAACCAGATGGTCACATGTATGTTTATTATCATCTCGTAATATGGCATTTGCGAGATTGCTTGCACAAATAATTCGTTTGGAGCTCAATTTCCTGATTATCCGATAAAGTCCATTCGAATGGATAATGCTAGTGAATTTACATCAAAAGCCTTTATAGATTATTGCATGTCTATTGGAATAAAGGTTGAACATCCTGTTGCTTATGTTCATACACAAAATGGTCTTGCAGAATCATTTATAAAACGCTTACAATTAATTGCAAGACCTATGCTTATGAGATCCAAACTTCCAGTTTATGTTTGGGGACATGCCATTTTACATGCAGCAACAATTATACGCATTCGACCAACAAGTTATCATGAACACTCTCCTATGCAATTGGTTCATGGTCAGGAACCAAATATTTCCCATCTAAGAATTTTTGGTTGTGCGGTATATGTTCCAATTTCTCCACCACAACGTACAAAAATGGGTCCTCAAAGAAGAATGGGAATATATGTTGGATATGAGTCTCCATCTATCATCAAATATCTTGAGCCATTAACTGGAAATTTATTTACGGCAAGATTCGTTGATTGTCATTTTGACGAGACTATATTTCCAACATTTGGGGGAGAAAATAAACAGTTGGAAAATAAGATCTCTTGGAATGAATTATCATTATCTAGTTTTGATCCTCGAACAAATCAATGTGAATATGAAGTTCAACAGATAATTCATTTACAAACGATTGCAAATCAACTGCCAGATGCATTTACTGACCTTAAAAGAATAACTAGGTCTCATATTCCAGTTGTAAATGCTCCGATAAGAATTGATGTCCCTGAAGGACAATATAAAGTTGTTAGTGAGTCTAGACCACGTCAGAAACGTAGAAGACCATTCGGTTCCAAAGATAAAAATCCTCGGAAAAAGAAAGGAGCAACTACACAAGATGGTAATGAGGAGGATATAGTTTTGAAAAATCCAGTTGACATAATTAATAAAATTCCGGAAGAACCACAAGAGAATGAAGAGATCTCGATTAATTATGTCACTACAGGAACAAGATGGAACCGAAGCTCAATACTTGTCGACAATATTTTTGCATATAATATAGCGCTAAATATTATGGAAGAAAATGAGGATTTTGAACCTACCTCTATGGAGGAATGTAAAAATAGAAATGATTGGCCAATGTGGAAAGACCAATTCAATCAGAATTAAAGTCATTTGAAAAACGTGGAGTTTTTGGACCTGTAGTCCATACACCAAAAGGTGTAAAATCGGTGGGATATAAATGGGTATTTGTGCGAAAAAGAAATGAGAAAAATGAAGTTGTGAGATATAAAGCAAGACTCGTCGCACAAGGTTTTACCCAAAAACTGGGTATTGATTATGATAAGACATATTCTCCAGTGGTGGATGCAATAACATTGCGATATTTACTTTGTTTGGCAGTACATGAAAAGCTTGAAATGCGTCTAATTGATGTAGTTACAGCCTATCTGTATGGCTCGTTGGATACTGATATATATATGAAAATCCCTGAAGGATATAAATTTCCAGATGCAAATAAATCAAATTCCCGGGAAATTTATTCAATAAAGTTAAATAGAGCTCTATATGGATTGAAGCAATCTGGACGGATGTGGTATAATTGCCTCCGTGAATGCTTAATTAAAATTGATTTCAAGAATGATCCAATTTGTCCATGTGTCTTTATAAAAAGATATGGATCTGGTTTTGTTATAATAGCTGTTTATGTTGATGATTTAAATATCATTGGAACTCGTGAAGAGATAGATAAAACTATCAGCTATTTAAAAAACGAATTTGAAATGAAAGATCTTGGAAAAACAAGATATTGTTTGGGTCTTCAAATTGAGCATCTAAGTGAAGGAATATTTATTCATCAATCAAATTATGTGGATAAAGTTCTTAAAAGATTTTATATGGATAAAGCCCATCTGTTAAGTACACAAATGCTTGTGATGTCACTTGATGTGAAAAAAGATATTTTTCGACCTCGTGAAGAAAATGAAGACCTCTTAAGTCCTGAGGTTCCATACCTTAGTGTTATTGGTACACTTACATATCTTGCTAATAACACTCGACCTATATATCATTTGCAGTAAATTTACTAGCAAGATATAGTTCTTCCCCAACTCGAAGACATTGGAATTGAGTTAAACATATTTTTAGATATCTACGAGGGACAATGAATATGGATTTATATTATTCAAATTTATCTATTTTTGATTTAGTTGGCTATGCAGATGCAGGATATTTGTCAGATCCACATAAAGCCAGATCTCAGACAGGTTATTTATTCACTATTGGTAATACTGTCATTTCATGGCGGTCGGTGAAACAAACTTTGGTTGCTACTTCTTCTAACCATGCAGAGATTTTAGCAATTCACGAAGCAAGTCGTGAATGTGTTTGGCTACGATCAATATCACAACACATAAGAGAAGCATGTGGATTATCAAGTGATAGAGAACTTGCAACTACACTGTATGAAGATAATGCTGCTTGTATAGCTCAATTGAAGGAAGGCTACATAAAGGGTGACAAGACAAAACATATTTCACCAAAATTTTTCTTTACTCATGATCTTCAAAGCAAAGGGGAAATCAGTGTCCAACAAATACGCTCAAGTGATAACCTGGCTGATTTATTTACTAAAGCTCTTCCCACATCAACATTTGAAAAGCTTGTTCGAAAGATCGGAATGCAACGCTTGAAAGATTTAAAGGGATGACTAAATCAGGGGGAGTATGCACTGCACTCTTTTTTTCCTTCACCAAGTTTTTATTCCCATTGGGTTTTTCTTGGTAAGGTTTTTAATGAGGCAGTATTCTGATTTCATACTCACATTCTTAAAATTCAAAATATTCAAGGGGGAGTGTTATGAATATCAAATGTTTGGCATTTGAAAAAACAAATAACTTATTATGTCTATTCAATTGTGTAATGAATATTTTGTAACTACAAAACTTTTTATCCTCCAATGTCTCTCCATGTACCCTATCATGTTACCTATAAATATGAGGTAACATTGTTCACTTTGTACACACTTGTTTTTGAGTACTTGATATGATCTTATACTCCCTATCTTGTTCTTAAGTTTTCTCTCTTGTTCTTTTCTCCTCAATTCTTCTTACCGTTATATTCTATAACACATATATCATTAAAATGGTTGTTGCCGGCGATTTAATTACTAAGCGCACAATTTAACATAATTTACTATTACATTAATTTTATTTTATTTTTATACGAATTCCATTTCCATCTACCAAACATAACAAGGGACAAGATAACTTCAACTTCTCCTCAAATTTCACATTATTAAAATCATAAACATCCCTAATTGACGGAAACCATGTTTGACATTAGGCAAACCTTTTCCTGACGGGAATCAAAGGCTTTCTTTACCGATGGCACTGGATAGGGTTTACATTACCAAAAGTTTGAGTACGCCTCCGTACCAGCCTACCGCATAAGTGGTCCCTTGAAAAATTCTATTCTAAGGCATTCAGTGATCCTGACCACCGAATCTTATATCAACCCAACAAATAGATACATTTATATACCAGCAGACAGGTCATTCTTTCAGGATTTTGTGTCGTGATGCTTGCAGATCCCGGCAACATTAGACTCTCATGTCATATTCACTGCAAGAAAATACGGAGAAGTAAACAAGTATGAAGAACACTATTCCTGTTGTCCTGAAATCTAGGAAGACCAACTGATTTTATTTCTTGGAAACGTATTAAAGTTCAAGTTTGATATGCATGGCGTGTCTCTGGAGAATTGATGTTAAATAAAATGAGGCAACCAGAAGACCAGTAAAATACCTATTGTCTTGTTAAGCAACCACAGAAGCAGAGCCAGTTCAATCCCAAATATAGTGTGAAGCCATGTTCTGTCCATCATGAAGCCGAAGACCGTCATTCCAGCGCGATTGTTTTCTAGATATGTCACTGCAATAACATTGGCCCATCGGAGAATTATCGTATGCATTAACCAAGAATAAATCGAACTGACCGGAATTAGAAAATTACTTGAATACGCGAACATGGTTGATGAACAAGTTAAAACACAAGTTTCTGTTAACACTAACCTAGAGCTTGCCTCTTTTGGAATGAAATTGTATGTGCAAATATGGGTATCATTTTTGTGCTATCAGAATCATCATCTGGATCTTCTTCATCCTCATCTAATACCCACTCAATGTTGACAGGAACTACATGGTTGGAAGTGATCTGCTGATATGTTGGAGTATCTCCTTCCATATCATCATATGAGTTGATCGTAGCACATACATGCCACTTTGCAGCCAGGCTTGTGATGGCCTGAGCTTTGTGTGTGATCTTGGTTGCACTACGCAGGCAAATGTAAAGCCCTGCCACCAAGTTAACGGAACACAGCTGCACCACAGAAAGATGGATTACTACAAATGCATGCAGTTTTAGCACATCACTTGCACAAGTGTGGAGGATTGGCAAGAAATAGTTACGAACCGCGAGCTCTCCGAATTCAAAAATGTTGTTAGCAGTACTGGATCGGGTGGTTACCAACAGGGAAAACAACTGACTTGCAGTGACTCCAATTAGAGACAGTAAAATGATCTTCCGAAACCGATGGCTTATGACGCGAAGGTTTCTTCTCATCTTGAGATGCTCCTTTAATATAGAACCAACCTCGCTTTCTCTTTGGAAAACTTGAGCAAAGTCCTCGAGTTTGAATATTTGAAGATAGCAGATGAGTTGATAGAGGATGCACACAATTATGAATATCGATATTCGATATACCCATGAGCACAGCTGCAATATGCATGCGACGGTGTGGCTTACTTGCATGTTCCACAAATAGGGTATTTGAGTGGCTCCGGTAACATACCACCATATTCTGTAGGCGGTCTCAATGGCAAAGCAGGGGAGGACATAAATGCAAAGCAGTTTCATTGATCTCTGCAGTAATGATAAGTTCAAAAATTGAGAAAATTATAAAACAAATTTGCATATACTTATGCATCAGATCAGACAGCACTCTTTATGTTCTTTCCAGCAATGACATCCTCATTGAAGAACCATGGGGATGAACTATGTCCCACTTTTGAGGAAAAGAAAGAAACAATAATTCACCTTAGCTTACAAGTAAAGTTGAATTAATGTCTTAAAACAGTACTAGTAGCTGTCTTCCTCTCGGCAAAGAAGCGTGTTGCCTTTTTCTCTTACTAATCGACAGGTGAAAAAATTGACCATCTATGGGTTCCAAAGCCGGGAAGCTATGTTTAATTAGATTCATATCGATCGAAACCCGAGAAAAAAATTAGTCCGATGCTCTTTTGTTCTAAAAAAGCTAAGATCACAGTTCACACCCTGATAAGATTTCCTCTGCTTTTGCACTTACCTGGAGACTCAGGGGAGCGCTACATCCTTAATGTGGAGTATGGTTCGGCTCTATCATACAACTCGGTTTCTATGGAGGATTTAGGCTAAATTACCACTGCAAAACTATTGAATTCAATTACAGACTTCTATTCATCCATGGAGGGACCAAAGCCATTGAAACTCTTTTGGACAGAAAATTTATTCTTTTCAAGAAACTGAACTGCTTTCACGCGGTTGTTCAAAATCATCAGGTGGTTTATGCATATTGAACAGAATTACGCATAAAGCTCAGAGTTACAGAAATGAAAAAGAAGACCAAGGAACAGGGAACGTACCCGGAGCTGTGCTGTATATTTCTGTTGAGTCCACTCGCTCTCGTCATCCAATTTGTCTAGGAAAAGAAACCTCTTAAAGCCGTACTTGCGACACCAATGAGAAAGGCATGCAAACGAAATTATGGCAAAGACAGAAAGAGACAACTGCACAACCGCATCATAGGGTCTTTGATGACTAAGATCGCAGGTTGAGCAGGAAAGAGCAAAGTGCGATAAAATGGGAACACCAATGGCCAGAACAAAGAAGACAGACCAGGAAAGACAAATTCTCCATATGTCTGACTGATCAAGGCATACCAAACTCAGACACAACCTAAAGCTCTTCAACTCGAACCCTTCATTGCTCATCAGGTTCCCAAAGCTTGCCTTCTTTCTGGGAACAAAAGGCTCTTCTTCGTTTCCCATAGCTTCGGGAACTCGGTTGATGCGGAACCTGAATATCCAAGTCACCCGGGAGCATTAAACGCGTATCTATGGTCGGAATCAACAGACAGAAGAGAGAAAAAGAAAGAGGCCTATGACAACTCGGCCTCTCATTCACACAAGACCAGCACATAAATATATCTGAGGTAATTGCTGGCTATCTCCTTTTGGACGGATCAACTTGGGTATGGGACCCAGCCTGTGACGCACCCCACCAAGTTGGCACAATAAGCACCAGGCTTTGCCACGTACTGAAGTATTTTTCTGAGAATACTTGACGTATGATTGAGTTAATCATATTCATATACAGTAAAGTGCCATAGCGATGGTATCAAATTTGTAAAGTGATACTTAAAAAAAAAAAGCATTTTCTTACATTTCTAGTTTTGATGAAAATCTGAATACTGAAAATATATAATAAATATTTTATTAATATGATAGTTATTTTGATAATATAATAACTAAAAAAATTAATCGGAAATGTTTTTCAATTATTTTAGAAGTGAGCCGGACCCGGCCCGGATGATTTGTGATGTGATCTGTAAATTGTAAAAATTACAGAAAGCAGGTGGAAGAAAGCAACAACTGTAGCCTGCGAAGTAACTACTAATAAAGAATTGACACATGGGCCGGTCCGAGCCGTCAAGTTGTGCGGGAAGGTGACCGAAATGTACACGCGGCTTTCTTTGTCACCACACGTCAGATCACACGGCTCGCTGTGCTCGGACGGTGACTGTATATCTAGTTTAATTATAGTTGTGTTTTAATTTAACAAACCTGTTTTCTTAAGCTGTGGAATCTTTCTTCAATAGCTGTAATGAATCAGACAAAAGTTGTACTCCTACTTGGTATTGTCTAAAAAACTAGCGCCTGATATTATAATAAAATTTTATTAAAATAGTTAATTTTCTTAATTTATTCAGACTTAATTAGACCAGAGCAGAATTCCAATACGCACGTCTAACTCATAAACCGCCGGCGGCCAGCGGGGATGTAGGTTAAACTGTAGAAGTTAGAACGGCAAAGTACCAAAAAGTGGTGCACACAGAGACGGGCTCTATTTGCCAAACAAGTGCATTTCGCGACAAATTCGACGTCTTATACAATTCGATGGTCGAGATATGACAGTTGCTCGATCCTGTGATCACTAGCTAATAAGCCAGCAAGCACCAGCTTCCCCTGTTTTTTTATGGTACCATAGTATATGACCAGAGAATAGGAAAATTTTGTTTCGGAGAGCTAAAAGGAAGATGACGCTGGCGGTAAATCACTCGTCTGCGTTTCTGTCATCGGTGGCCTCGCCTTCCTTTCTTAAACCCCGGGGATTTTTCTACTGTGCAACTGTTTTGCGATACAGATACAAGTATCATCCCCCAACTTCTTCGTCGCGTCCATTTCTTTCTAGGTATTGTTTCTATTCTTTAATTTTTATTTTATTGCGTATGCTGGTTAATTCTATGCTATAATCTGCACCTCCGATTCAATTAATTTCGCCCGATATTTGTGAGAAGGAAATTGTCTCGAGTCCAAGCAACAGCTGTGCGAGAGACTGAGGAGGACAAAGTGGTGGTTGAAGAAACTTTTCAAGCCCACACATTTACCCGCGAAGATAATCGAGGAGGCGGCAGGGAGCCACCACAAACTTCAGCGTCCTCTGATCTCGATGCCTGGGTTATCAAGGTCGAACAATCTGTCAATGTGTTCCTCACGGTAACCTCTTTTCCATGTCCATCAGTACTTTTTTTGTCAGCTTCAAGGTAGACCGGGACTTCAAGCTCTCTAAATCTAATAAAAAATTCATTGAAGTAAAATTTAGAGCTTCTGTTGGCACTTTTTGTTGATTTTTGGACTTCATATCCATCTCTTAATAATACCAGGATTCAGTGATAAAGATTCTTGATACTTTGTACCTTGACCGAGATTATGCGAGGTTCTATGTATTGGAAACTATTGCAAGAGTTCCTTATTTCGGTGAGTGTCGGCATACTTTCTTAATCTTTGTTCAAACTTTTAAATCAGTTTTAGGTCTATATTAGAAATTTTACTATCAAGAAAATAGTGATTTTTGACAGAATTTCTTGTTTAGTTTCTGGGTTTGCGACTAACCTAATAGACTTTCTACCCCCAAACTTTTTATGGATTTATGATGCCTGTATTATATCTGGCTGTTGTTGATGTCTTTATCGCAGCCTTTATATCTGTTCTGCACATGTATGAGAGTTTTGGTTGGTGGAGAAGAGCAGATTATATCAAGGTTCATTTTGCTGAGAGCTGGAATGAAATGCACCACTTACTTATTATGGAAGTAAGTTATGTTAACCACGTTGGTTTTTTTCGTTCACCTTTGTACTGATTCTTTTGCTTCTTCGATTAGTTGTTTTGGCTATTACTTAACTGTAGGTAGTCCCACACTTTTTCACAGGTCATCAAATTATCACACACTTGCAAGCAGACATAGATACACCCTCCCCTTTCCACAATTAATCATACAAGTGCGAAATCTTTATATCTCCTACATTAATCTCTAGTTCTCTGCATTTTCTATTGTATGCTCAAATGTGAGTAGACATATTGCAGCATCATTTTTAAGCTAAGAAAGTTGAACATTTGCAGGAATTGGGTGGCAATGCTTGGTGGTTTGATCGGTTTCTGGCTCAGCACATCGCATTCTTCTATTATATCATGACCGTGTTTATGTATGCCTTAAGCCCGAGAATGGCTTGTAAGTGTGAAAATTTTTTGTGGTTTAAATGCGTTTGCTACACGACTTTCTTATCTTTTTAGTTTGAGGAAATATGCATCAGAAAGTATTCAATTCTGTTGGTTATCCAGGACTGTTCTTTAACAGAATTGCTGGAATAGTATTTCATAAAAAATGATTTTTGTTTTTTGAAAATTGTTTGAATGGGAAAAATGACTTGAAAATCTTCCAGTAAGCCATTATATATTCCTTTCTATTGCAATGGTGGTTTGATAAACTCAGGTCGGCTGTTATTGCAGATCACTTTTCTGAATGTGTGGAAAACCATGCTTTTGCAACTTATGACAAATTTATCAAGGCAAAAGAAGGTATACTTAATTTTTTTTGTTGGTCTATTCTTGGAAAACTTGCTCATGAATATCTGTTTCATCTGTTTAGTACAAATTTGTGATTTCAAAAATTTATCATTATTTTGTTGCTGTGTTACTCTGTGTAGATGTTCATAGGGAGTGTGAGTTGCATGTTACTTAACTATCAATAGTACATGCTAGCAGCTTAAAAAAAATTTATTCCTACCAAAGTATCTTACTACGAGAAGGCGGGGCTAACTCCCAATTTCTGAAAGCGAGAGTTTGTGCGACATCCTGTATACCGTCAGTCCCATGGTTTGAAAATGCAGAAGAATCATTTTATGTGTGTAATCTGACGACACTTGTGACTTCCCCAGTGATATTAGGCCCGTAGCTTGATGATGCTAAAGAGTCATTTTTTGTATTATAATGCATTGGGGATCAATAACCCGGAGTAAAAACTATTTCATAAATGGTCTGTTTTGACTGTCTTTAGCTATATGGATTCTCTTTCCCTCTGAATTAATCCTTGTTCATTGCCCGCAGAGGACTTAAGAAAATTGCCTGCCCCTGAGGTTGCTGTGAAATACTACACTGGGGATGATTTATATTTGTTTGGTAAGTTTCCTGTCAACAATCAACGCTTGGATCGTTTAATGTTACTCTGACAATAACGACTTCCCCATTTCTTCACAGATGAATTCCAAACTTCTAGAGCTCCCAATTCTCGAAGACCAAAAATAGGTAATGAAACGTTAAGAATTTCGATATGTTAGAGAACCGTCAGTAAAGAAAGAAGAAGCGTCAAATTAGACATTTAAGTCAATTGTTTATGCAAATTAAATCTGAAAAAGAGAAGCTGACTGACAGATACCATATTTGTTTTGATATTTCCCTTTCAGAGAATTTGTATGATGTGTTTCTTAACATCAGAGACGACGAGGCTGAACACTGCAAGACTATGAAGGCTTGCCAGATCCATGGAAACCTTCGCTCTCCACATTCATATCCTGAAGATAACATGGAAGACACAGACTGTGTCCTTCCCGAGGGAGACTGTGAAGGTATTGTCGATTGTATAAAAAAATCGGTGACATCTTCTCCATCAAAGCCAAATCAAGAGATTTGAGGAAAAAACTAATGGTTAAAATTACTACAGTCGATCAAATAGCGAAATAGTTTTATAAGGAAACAGTATATATTAAATGTATGAATTATGAATAAAATCGATCACACTTTTTACTGAGATGAAATAATTGATTTCATACTTCCATTACCCGCCGTGGATTTCTTTGTGGCTTTCCTACCATGGTGATTGACACTATCCTGTCTGTTTTCCAGTGCCATGACAAACAGCACACGGATAATTAAGCGTGCAGAAACTGCAACTGGCAAATAATGGTAAGGTTTATCCATTGTAATTATCGATGGTAACAAGAGTCAAAGAGGAAAAGAAAAAGAAATGATACCTTCTCCCAGCATGGCCAACAACTAAGAAGGAAAGTTAATGAAGCAGCTTTTTATAATAGAAAATGACGCGGCCATGAATAAAGAAGGGTGAGTACATTTTCACAGGAAAGAAGCAGCAAGAACCACGTCATTTCAACGCCTTTTTTATTGTCATTCATGTTGGACTGTAACAAGCAAAGAATCACTAAAAATTTACACGCCCAACGTGGTCTTTCTTCACCCTCTCAATATTAACAGAAATACAAACGTCTCCATCTGCCATCCTTTCCTTTTCCTTTTCTTAATTTCGGTACACAGAAATAATAATTGTAAATCAGCCTTGCCCTTTCCCTGCATAGATATTTCTCTTGTTATATATACTCCCTCCACTTCCACTTCATTTCATCGCCTTCGTGATCCATACATAGCGTTGAGCATTTAATATCACCATTGTAATAGTCATAGAATGGGAGGGGACAGCTCAGTGGGAGAACTGGTTCCTACCTTGAAACAAGAGACGAGTTGTCTAGAACTAGAAACCACCTCTCTGGCTCAGTCATCACTAGCTGCAGAGGGGGACAGGGACATGCTGTGTCCAATATGCATGAAGATCATCGAGAACGCCTTCCTCTCTGCTTGTGGCCATAGCTTCTGTTGCACGTGCATTTTCACTTACTTGTCGGACAAGAGTGATTGCCCTTGCTGTGCTCGGTACCTTACTCCTAAGCTTGTCTTCCCTAACATTCTGCTCAATAAGGTTCATCAAGCCTCTGCTTTGTTTTAAATACTATTTTCTTTTCTTTCCTTTGCTTTCATAAATTTTTTTTTTTTCGTTAAAAAATAACATAGTGTGTTCGTTTCAAATGTTGTAGTTGCTGGAAAGGAGTTCTTCCCGTCAAAATGCCAAGCATGCTTTTGCATTTGAACATCTTCGTCAGGAGCTGATTCAGGTCTGTCACGCTATTTTTCCAAGTGTGAAAGTTGCATAAATTTCCAAAGTTCCATTGTTATTCTAGACAAAAATTAATCATGCTGATTTGAGGATCATTTCAGTTTTTTGTTTACCTTTAACTGCAAAGGTATAAAGATTTTCTTCCATTTGCTACTACGGATGACACTCTCTATTTGATCCGTAGTCGGATGGTGAGATGTCAGCCAAGGAGCTAGATGTTCTTATGTCCCTTGTGGCAGGGAAGAAGGGGAAAAGGGAGCAAGAAGAAGCTGAAACAAATATGTCTATTTTGCTAGATTTTTTGCGTTCCCTGAGGAAACAGAAGCTTGAATGTCTCGATCAGGTGCTTAAAAAATGTCCATTTATGTGTTATCTTGTTGATTTTGGTGAAGTTTCTTTTCCAACTAGCAAACAGTGTCTGAGAGGAGAAAACAATCCTCTGAATCAGTATTGGAGGCGGTTCTTCATTGTTAGACAATTAACTTTGGTACCATCAAATCCAATTGAATACATGTGATCATTTACTATATTCTATGGCCAAATGAAGGATGATATGTTAGTCGAAGTAGGTTTTGGAAAATAGATGTCAATGGATAGAAAATTGTGTCTGAGAATCCAACATATTTTCACTAACCAGTAATTCAAATACCATGTTAGAAGACAAAGCAAGAATTCCATAGATACATTGATTAT
The DNA here is from genome assembly GCA_019739055.1 of Passiflora organensis. Taxonomy (NCBI): domain Eukaryota; kingdom Viridiplantae; phylum Streptophyta; class Magnoliopsida; order Malpighiales; family Passifloraceae; genus Passiflora; species Passiflora organensis. The sequence goes on along the minus strand of JAEPBF010000187.1, from coordinate 1,538,164 downwards.
TGAAATGCATTAAACTTGGCGTGAAGTATCAAATACCCTTAAAGTTGTTTAATGTTTGAAATGATGGCTTGCATTTATAGTTAATTGTTTGTCCCTTTGGCAGACTCAAAAAGATCTACAGTTCATTGAGGAGGATATAGTTGCTGTAGAAAGACAAGTGCACCAGTCAGCAAAAAGAGTTTCAGCTAAACTGGGGATGCTTGCCGATATTCCAAATTCAGAGTTTAATTTTAGTTCAGTGCCTATGGTTACACGAAAGAGTTGGGTGCATGCACAGGTGACTGATCTTCTGTTACAGAGAAGTCTGGTTAGAGTTCCTTAGAAACTGCGAATCTATTGGATAGTTTATCATCCGGAATTTAAGGCTTCTTGAAGTGTCTAGGCTATGATTACCAACCTAATTGTTTAAACCGATCTGCAGTCTATTTTGGTGGTATCGAGTCATCAAGTCCCAGCGAATGATTTTTTTATACATCTCTTTTGCTACAGTTCAGTGATTTACAAGAGTGTTACTTGCAAAAGCGGAGAAATTGGGATATACCAGCATATACAAAGGAGAAAAGGGATATGGGATTTTCTGCTAAAGAAGGATGCAACCCTGGTCTTGAGGATTTCCAATCTGTGCTGGCCAGTTGTACTAGATACAGGTAGATGAATTTTTCCAGAGTGAACTGTGCTTGACAATATTTAGGTTCTTTAAGGAAATCATGAACATCTCTGTCTTTCAATGCATTTTGTTTGTTCAAGGATATTTATTGTGTCAAGAAGCTAACAATTATGTCTGTTTTGTTGATTTTAGTCGATTCAAGGTTGCTGCAGAACTAAGACATGAGGATCTTTTCCATGCTGCTAATATCGTATCTAGGTAAGTGAGATTTCTCTCATTCATAACATATTTTTTCTGTGAACTTTAAGCTTATAGTTGAGATAAGCTTTTATCTGCACAAATTCATTAATTTTGCAATTTGCATATAATACTCATTGAACAATGCCACCTTGAATCAAAATAGTGTTGACGTAGTGGTCTACCGCTTATTGTGTTCACTTAACTTTAATGGCCTAGATGTGAAAGTGAGTTTAGGCGGTCGAGCAATGGGGAGTGAGATACTCTTCATTACTCAAAAAAAGACAATGCCACCTCAACATAAAACATGATGTTACTTTTGTAGATTTGTCATCTAAACTAGCTATACTCGTTGGGAATTATATATCTAAGTGTTCGGAAACTATCTTCCTCCTTCATGGTTAGACAGGTGGTTGGAGTAAACTGCATTTTACTATGTTAGTGTTAAAGAACTAGTAGACTATGGGGGAAAACTGTAGCTTCTGCCAAATGGATATACATCCCGATAAGTTGACATAGCAAACACTTGTTCAAGGACGGATTTCAGTGGGGCATAGTTGAGGAATTGATTTTAAAAATGATTTATGGAAACTTCAATGCCAGGTTACAGGTTCTTTCTTTTCCTGGTAAAGCAAGTAAAATGTTTGTTTTGTCTCTGATTTTTTCTGATATATTGTGGTCCACAACTTGGTATTTCTTGACAGCCAAATCTGTTAACAATGACACAACCCCTGCTTTGCAGTATAGAATTTGATCGTGACGAAGAACTGTTTGCTACCGCCGGAGTCTCCAGAAGCATTATGGTTTTTGATTTTTCTGTGGTAAGTATTACGTGGGTGTTCAGGAAGAAAAATCTGTGTCAGAGCAGCATAAATAATTCTGCAGATGGCTTTGTAGCCATAATGCTCCTGTAACATATAAAATGTACTGCAGCTTTGGAGAAAGGCCTGGCTAAAAGGGAAATTGTTACCAACTAATATAGTATTTTACTGCTTTATTGGTTTAGTCTTAGTTATTGAAACATAGTTTGTCTGCAGTTTATTATAGAGACAGATTCATCGTTCTCCCCTTAGAGTGCTATTAGCTGATACAAGACTTTTGGCATTGCTTTCCAGGTAATGAACGAACCAGCAGATGCTCACTGTCCTGTAGTAGAAATGACTGCACGATCTAAACTTAGTTGTTTGAGTTGGAACAAGTACATGAAAAACCACATTGCTAGCAGTGATTATGAGGGGGTAGTAACTATTTGGGACGTCACCACTCGTCAGGTATCATCATTCAGTGTTTTTTTCTTTCGAATTATATGATAATGGACTGGTGAGGAGAAAGGGATTATACTCTTGGGTCCTGAACATCTCTACAGATGGATGCAATTCCATGAACTTTGCCTACTTGCTTCGCAATGATCCTTGTCCTTTTTAAATTTTCTCGCCCTATATTGTTTTTCCCAAATTCATCGATAAATATGACTGGAATAGAGATTGTTTGCTAAAATCATTCAGAGAGTTATGGAGTACAAGGAGCACAAGAAACGAGCTTGGAGTGTTGACTTTTCATGCACTGAACCTTCAATGCTTGTGTCTGGAAGTGATGACTGCAAGGTCTGTACGAATCAGTACTCTTATAAAACTTTTGTTCCCATCTGTTATGTTATGTAAAAGAGTATAAGATATCATTTTGCTCATCGATTATGGTCTATGATATATAGGAAGAAACATGGATTTTTACAAGAAAATTGTGTATCTCATGCATAAACTTTTGCAACAGTTGTAAATTTTCTCAGCTCCTCATCATTCTTTCCTTTTTTTGCATTAAACAGGTCAAAATTTGGTACACAAACCAAGATACAAGTGCCCTCAGCATTGACATGGACGCAAACGCTTGTTCTGTCAAGTATAATCCTGTATCCAGCATGCATCTAGCAGTATGTCTTTTGCTTAATTTTTACATTCCCCGTATTTATTTTCCCAAATGGCTTCAAGAATCATGAATGTAATGCTTTTTCATTCAATTTTTGTTTCAATATCCAAATTTTGGACTGGATCCGCCATGATGGGTTGCTCAAGCCTAAAGTCAAGTTATGTTTTGAATTTTGCAGATAGGTGCGGCGGATCATCGGATTTACTATTATGATTTGAGGAACATCAGTCATCCACTTTTTGTGTTCAATGGTCATCAGAAAGCCATTTCATACGTGAGATTTTTGTCTGCTAATGAACTGGCTTCTGCTTCCACAGACAGCTCCTTGCGCCTATGGGATGTAAAGGAGAATTTATCAGTAAGTTATGGCAATCTGACAAGTGAACATCCACCTCAATCTACTTCCACTCCTAGTTTGATTCTCTTTTCTTCCCTTTGTTTTCAATTGGTTTTCCTTATTTTTGCATACGGCGCTTCACATTGCAGCTAAGAACATATAGAGGCCATAAGAATCAGAAGAATTTTGCGGGTCTTACTGTAAACAGTGAATACTTAGCTTGTGGTAGCGAGACAGATCAAGTGTTCCTCTATCACAAGGTAAATAAACATCTTGAAAGGGTACTCTTTTCCTTGGTTATACTCATAATACATGGGCCAGATAAGATAATTGAGTATGCTTTTGGTACCCGCAGGCCATCTCTAGACCTGCAGTGGAGTATAGGTTTGATTCGGACATGGAAGCCGCTGGAGAAGATGACGATGGCGGATCACACTTTGTTAGTGCTGTATGTTGGAAGAATGATAGCCCCACAATGATAGCTGCAAACAGCCAAGGCACCATCAAAGTGCTTGTACTCGCTCCTTGACTGGTTAAGGAATACAGAACGAACAGGCAGATTTATTGTATTTTTGTAAATATGAACTTCAATGCGATTCCTTCAATAAATCCGGTTGATGAGAATAAAGTACAGAGAGGGGGTGGAAGGCTAGAAAGAAGATGGAAAAGTGTGAGTTGTAAAAGCTGGTAGCAATTTAAGAGGTCTGAAGTAAAGCAACAGCCCCGATGAAGGGCATTTATAATGTGGCAATGAGTCTCGAGGACGCATCCATGTTGATGCCATGGAAGCGGGAAAGCATTAGAAAATGTCGAGAATCTCGAGGATGAGGCGGTTGCAGAGGGGACAAGATCCTCGATTCAACCAAATCTCCCTTGAACACACCCTGCAAAATGTGTGCCCACATGGGATGAACGCTGCCCCCTTCTTCCTCGTCATGCAAACGCAGCACATCGTCTCACTTCCCGCCGTCTCTCCTCCTCCTCCTCCTCTGCCGCTGCTGCCAAAATTCACGTCTATCTCTGGACCGTCCGTCTCCTCCAGCAGCCTCATCAGCGACACCCTCGTCGGCGTTCCGGGAACCATTGAACTGTTCGTGCTGGCGGGTTGATCCCAATCTCCATTGATAGGTGCTGTACTGGCAATTCCCTCCCTGAACTGCCGCTCAGCCGCCAAGGCTGTTGCCAAGTTCATACTCGAAACGGAGGGATTCAGAACCGGTGCAGGGACCGGACCGAGACAACTAGGATCTGAAAGGTTCTCCCGTGGGTCCTGATCCATGTTAATGAGCTGATGATCTACCTCCTGGAGGACATAGTGGACCTCGTCTTCTTCGGGATCCTCTCTGACGCTGATGGTTGTGGGTCCGAAACCCCAAGTGGCCGCACAGCAGCCCAAGCCTTTCAATCCCAGCCTTTCTTTTAGAGTCATCCTCGTTCTTCTACCATCAACGCCGTCCATTTGCTCTCTTCCTTGCCTTCCTTTCTCTCCCCCACCCCTCCTAATACAACACCCGATCGGTCAACCTCAGTTCCTTGCTCTATTTTCCCCCGTACTCGTTAACTTAGCCAAAATCCTCGAAAGCCAGTACTGCCGCTATATGATAAAACACAAACTAAGGCACTTACAGGTTAGTTCGACAGAAGGGGTGCTGTGCATGGAAGTCCGGCGAGAACCTTTCAGGACACAAGTCTTAACTGTAGTAGTTAACACCACCTTTAGACAAGATCAGTTTCATGGAAGAGACAAAGACTGAAATGTGAGGACAGAGTGATGGGTCCAAAAATGAAAGACAATCCTGCATGCGAAGGAGGATAATAAATAGTAAGACTTTGAGCTCATGGCCAGCTGCGTCATTGAAGGGGGAGAATTTCGAATTTTGGATATCTTGGAGTGGCAAACAATTAAGGGACAAAATAGAAAGCAAAGAATAGTACAGAAAGAAAAGAGGAATCCTTTACTTCTTTGCATGCTTGCTTGCCTTGGACTAACAAAAGCGATATTGGGTTTTGCTACTTAACAATTCCAATCATCGTCGTCATCAATCAGTGGTGATGTCGACTTATTTTAAAACTTAACATGCTAGTCTAGATTAGGGCTCTTCCATAACTATCTAGTCAAGCCGGCCAAAATAAAGACAAAAGCCACAGAAGCAGGCGCTGGAACCGATACCGGTGCTGCGCCAATTGGTAAGTGCCAGCAATGATGCCTGATCAGGTCCTATCTCTGGTCGTTGGGAATCATTTTTTGGTTGGAAGTACCTTTCTTTTACTGAATATTTATTTGAAAACCCGATTGGCTCTCTACTTTTGCTTATTTGTTTATTTCTGCCAATTGCGCGATTATCATGAGTAGTTAATGCTGCCTAATAAATAATCGATCAAGCGTCAAGCTTTTGTGCAGTTCTTCAACCTGTGAATGGTCCTGATAAGGGTTTTCTTATTCTCGCCTGAACAAATGGTTGGAACCAAGTTCAAACTCGTATCATTTCAGAACAGGACAAGAAGTGGAACCCATCATCATAATATGCCTTCCAGGACAAATATGCAACTCGAGAGACCGCCTAACCCAATGGCATGGCAGCGGAGTGGGTAGAAATGTTCTTCTCAAGAGGGAAGGAAAATGACTGAGATTCGTATCTCATCACGCGTCGACAGATGTAAGAAAAATAACAACGCCCATCGATGGAGTCCTAGGCGGGGATTTTAAAATTGAATTAATTTTCTGATTTCGTTAGCCGGTTTTGGACAGAGGATCACCAATCACATTATCTTAGCCCCTTGTAGTTCTTTAGATCAATGATTGGACTGTGAATCATGAAACTACTTGACACCAACTACATCCAAAATCCCACGCCTTGGACGTGGACTCCACTCGAGCAGACAAGACTAAACTCAAAAGTCAGAACGAAAGCAGCCTTCCACGTAATAATTTCTAAATTAGTCACTGAATGTTAGTTATAAATTGTTTATTTGCAATCTAACCTACTCTTTTTTATTTATAATGATAAAGGTTGGAGTTCTCTTCGTGACTCAGCTAATGATCCTCTATGTTTTAATCATCATGAAAAATTACTATTAAACGAATCAGTATTCTAGCAATGAATTTTCTATTTTTTATAAAATAAAATGTTATATGTATTATTAGTATTTATTAATTTACACGCTAAATAACATATTTTTCTAATAAAATCGATTAAACATACGATTAACATTATATAGTTTAACAAAAATCAACTTGAATACCTTATTTTTAATTATTTAATTTACAAAAGCATAAGATAAAGGCTACTTAGAGTATGTCAACATAACCATACATCAGAGAGCTAATAAACACTAAAGCCAATAAAGAAAAGAAAATTAAAAGTTCCAATATAAAAATTATGAGCGTCTTCAGGTAATTATAAATTTTAAATATTTCCTATAAATTAGAAACCAATTGTACTATCATGTGCTGAGATGCGTGATTGGATCTTTTAGCTAAAGTTTACGTTGATCTTGTCACAATCCATCACGTCCAAAACTTTCAAATAACAATTATGGACACAGATATGCTTACAATACGATTTGGTTAACCAGATAAATATAGATTAGGGTGATAATTTAATATGATTTGATAGATTACAACGTTTGGTTGAAGATTACAACGTTAGGGTGTTACTTATTTATTGAAATGTACTCGAAAAGTGATTCCTATTTAAATAACAAGGAATGATAATTCTATTTCGTAGCAGATAAACCTTGTATTTTTTATTTAGTCATTCATGTTTAAGTAACAAGAAATGATGATTCTATTTCATAATAGATAAACCTCATTTTTTATCTTTTTTTATCACTTTTTGTGTCTCCACCTCTTTTACTTTTTTTTGCTCTTCTTGCCACTTTCTTGTTAAAAAAAAGAAAAGAAAACAGTTTTCTTTAAGCTCGACGAACTCGGGAAGATTTCTACCTATCATCATAAATATGATAAATACTGTAAACTAAATATTTAGAAAAGAAAAATACTCGTTACGAAAGAATAAACCAGATGAATGAACTAAGCAATTAATGAAAAAAATAGAGAAATAATTAGGTCAAACGATGGAAGGGGATAGTACAAAAAAGATTGGGTAACTGTACCTAATGAAAAAATAAAACGAATTGGCATTTTGGTAAATCAACAACTAAATTATTTATGCTTTTTAACAAATACATGAATGTGAAAATTTTTAATATTCCTATGTTTTTTCCAATCACATTAATAAAAATAGGCCCAATTTTTATTTAAAGGTGGGCTTATGCTTGCTTTTCTCTACGTGGCAGGAAAGTGAAGGATTCCGCTAATGGAAAGCCCTCTGTTTTACTTCTTCTGTGATCCTCCGTGTTTTGAAATGAGAACACCCGACATGAAATTTTTTTTAAGTGCTTGTCGGGGTCTTTGTTTAGCAACATGTGGAAAGAAGGAAAGAGTTGGATCACCTTCATCTTAGCTGGAAAGCTACCAGTGAATCCAATTCACAGGGGTTGTTGTTCTACTTCAGAGGAGTGGCAAGTTCTTGCATGGTTTTTCATTCGTATTAATTGCATTATCTGTAATAATTATAGCTTGCATTTTCTGTAATATTGTCATTATTTTAACTTTTTTTCGATATTGTATTCCTCAATGCCAGTAAAATTGAGAAGATAAACATTTCCTTTTTTTTATTTTTAAAAAATTGGAGTCGAATTGTCAACAAATCAAGTTTAAAATTTATTGTAGAGTAGATATCTTTTTTATTTTTTTTTTAAAAACAGCTAAACGAGGTCACACTGAAATGCTACCTAGATATGACAATAGCAAAATGATAAAATTACAAGAAAGAAAAGACGTCAAGACCTGAACACATGAAACTAACGTGCCCTCTTTTCCTCTTACCCGCAAGGCACGAAACCCTTTCCCCGCTTCACACCTACCTTTGTCTGGGTTGATTCTGTCATATTCTCTCACCCCTCTAATTCTTAGTCACACGTATCTGGACGGACCAACTGAATCTCAAACCAACCAACCATAATTCCCACCCTATATTGCCCCTAGAGACGGAGAATTAGAGTTTTACTCAACAGACAATCACTGGAATAAAAACGTCATTTCGTCTGCCTACAAAGTACTGGCGTTTGACACGTAACCTTCCATTTTGGGACAAGCTGCTTAGTTGTACACTTCTGCCAGTTGTTCTGTTCTGTTCACCATCCTGGTTTACATACATAAACTCTTCCCCTCTGTTCTTCTCCGACCAAATCCAGAGCAAAATAAAATAACTTAAGAAATGGCCGCCGTATCTCAACTGACTCGATTCCCTTGCATGACTGTCTTGAGCTTGCTATTCACTCCATCAAGACCCTCGGTTACGCCTCTGAGGACCACCCGACCTACCACCACCTGTTCAATCTCCAAATCCAGACTCCTTGTCGCCAAAGATACATTCAAGGCTCGGCCGGTGTTCTTGACCCGGGCTTTAGACGATCAACAGTGGGGAGTCGAAGACGAGGGGCTTGTCGTCGGCGTGGAGGAGGAGGAGAAGCCCAAGGAGTTGAAGGATATTGAGAATTTGAAGAGACTCTTGGTGGGTTCCTTCTACGGGACCGATCGTGGACTGAGTGCGAGTAGCGAAACCAGAGGCGAGGTTGTAGAGCTTATTACTCGGCTTGAAGCCAAGAACCCCACTCCAGCGCCCACAGAGGCACTGAATCTGCTCAACGGCAAGTGGATTCTCGTGTAAGTTCCTTTATTCTTCTTTTTCACACGTTCTGTTTCTGAAAGAAAACCATGTAGTCATTTTCCATTTGGAATTAAAATCATGTAAAATACTGTGGCGCTCGGCGATTTAGATCATAATTACTACCTCCTGATTGTAGTTATCGGTTGTCTGACGATGACACCAAGGCTTTATCCTTAATGGACAGTCTGACTTTAATCCTTTGGCGACTCTATTTGCTGATTTTACTGCTTCTCTGCTTTTTCATAGTTTGTCTTGGCTGGCTACCGTTTCGTCATTTGTCGTTCTCTTTTCAAATTTTACCATACAAAGGCATCTGAATTCTGGCATACTATTGGTATATATGTACTGCAGGTTCACGTCTTTTCCAGGATTGTACCCGTTACTGTCCATGGGTTCATTGTCTTTGGTAAAGGTGGAGGAAATATCTCAGACAATAGACTCCGAGAGTTTCACTGTCCAAAACTCTGTTCTGTTCTCAGGCCCATTGACCACTACTGCCATTAGCACCAACGCCAAGTTTGAAGTTCGAAGCCCCAAACGTGTGCAGGTTTATTTTGATTATTTCATTTGTCTTCATATATATATCCATCAACATCGACGGCTAGTCTCTTTCATCCACCCAAAACACCAAATCTGCTTATGACATTTTTCAAAGAACATATCATTCTCATATGTACGAATTTCGTTAGATTGTGGAAAAATGGTGATTTCTCTGGATGAGCAAGTTTGTAGATTCTTCTCCTTCGATTCCAGAAACCCATAATAGTCAAAGATACCAAAATGTAGTATCCCTGAATTTTGCTGAACGACCGATTTCACCTTGTAGTTGTTCATGTGTTTCTTCATTGTCTTGTTAGATCAAGTTTGAAGAAGGCATCATAGGAACTCCACAACTGACGGATTGCATAGTACTACCAGAAGATGTGGACTTCCTGGGACAAACGATAGATCTTGCCCCGTTTAAAAATTTACTCACCACCGTGCAAGACACTGCTTCATCTGTGGCAAAGACCATTTCTAGCCAACCACCATTCAAGTTTTCTATCTCAAACAGCAATGCTGAATCATGGCTATTGACGACATACCTAGATGAGGATCTTCGGATTTCTAGAGGAGATGGTGGCAGTGTTTTTGTGCTCATCAAGGAGGGAAGTTTTCTTTTGACGCTTACCCACTAGGGAGTAGGGACCTTTTTTCTTTCTTTCCTTCAAAGCGTATAAGGTGCTGCCTTGACGAAATATTCGACTTTTGTGATAACGACAATGACCAGTACATAATCTTACTTTCTCCCTATATATTACTGGAGAGGGTCGGTAGGTTGGTTCGTTGGTAATAAAGTTCGTTGTTATGCCTTGAGGTCCATAGTTGGGATGCAGCCAACAACTTAATATAAACAGGAAATAAACTATTATGCAAGGTTATAAAAACCGGACCGGTCTTCGAACCGGTGAAGTTAAGGGGTCAGGGGTTTTAGGGGTAACCGGAAATAACCGGTTTAAGAACCGGAAAATTGAACCGGTAATTAATATATTAAAAAATATTATAATATTGATTTTCAAAAATTAATATATCAAACTATATATTAAAAAAATTAATATTCTTAATTTTTATCTTTTTAAATTTTTTTATCTATTTAATTTTTATTAAAAATTAATTTTTTTTTAAGTTTTCGAACCAGTTGACCCGTAATCGGTTCAACCGGTGTTCAAAACCGGATCATGTACCGGATCCGGTTCAACCGGATTGAACCGGCCGGTCCGGTCCGGTTTTCAAAACATTGCTATTATGTTTTGTAATGGATAAAAATATATATATTTTTTAAATTTAAAAAATTATGAGCCAATGAATTATTTAATTTTAAAAATATGGCAATATTTAGATTGTTGGAAATAAGAATTATGTTAAGGATATAAGAATTATATTATGACAAAAACAGAAGAAAAACAATATAGGAGAAAGAAAATCGGATGAGAAGAGAAGAATAAGCATAATATGATGAGAAGAAAATAAATTTATCAAAATAAAAATCACCATATAATCTCAATTGAGTATGATTATGAATTTCCAAAAATTCACTATTACTTATGAGATGTATATTTTATTATTAGAGGGAGACAAATCATATATTAAATATTTATCACAGGTGTCACATACTCTAATGTAATATGTAAGGATACCAATTAAATATATAATTAAACAGTATCAAAGTTTGCAATTCATCTAAATGTCTTGTATTGATCATGGGTAAGGAACACAGATACCATTAATTAGTTACATAAAACAATTGATATAGTATTATTATGATAAGTCTATTTGGTATGCGTTATTGCTATTAAAATATTTATTTATTTATTGACTTATTGTCGCATATATATAACTTATGAAATAGAATTAATTAATTAAATTTGAACCAATTAATAACCGTATATTTTTTAATTTTTTTTAAAATCCCCTTTAATCTTAAAAAAAAACTCCTTTTCCAACTCAAACCCATCATCAAATCCATAATTCATAAGAATCATTTTGGAAACCAAAATTTGGCTACACGTCCACGGACCAGTTGACGTAATGGTGAGGTCGAATTTTCAGATCATCATGTAGGATTTATGCAATCCTCTAATACACATTTAAAAACAATTTTCAGTCAACGCCACGTAGAGACACTGACTGAACAGACACAAGCTAATTTTTGGGTGTTCCTGGTGGAATTCGTCCATTCTCGTCATAAACCAAAAAGTTACTTTTGGGATTCATAATTCAAATTTGCATATAATGTTTAGAGGATTTTCTCTCATCACCCAGCTAGTCTTGTCCTGTTTTTTTTAGTTCCTTTCTTGCACTAGCACCTGCTATTCTATCCATGTTTGTCTAGTTTTGGGCTTTATTTGAGTATCTTGAACAGAAGCTTTCGTTCCAACGGTGATTTTGGTGGAGCACATGAAGCTTTGGTTCCACCAGTTTCATTCCAAGATTAGCTTTCATTCCAGCAATGACTTTAGTGGAGCACGAGTAGTTTTGTGTTGTGTGTTTTGGTTTCTAATGATACATTGTACATGTAGCAAGTATGAATATGACCAGAATAGAATGGACTAAAAAAGAAAACAAACTGCTTATTCAGATTTTAACAACAAAGTATAGGGCGACCTCAGTTTAGTAGTTGATATTTATAGCACAGTCAAATCCAAATATGAGTGAAGCAAAAGGGGCATTGACATTCGAGCAGACCTTAATATCTTTGCTCGTATGGAGTGTTTGAAGATAGACTTTGGCATTGTGCAGGACATGCTTTGTATGGACACATAGAGTTTTGTATGGGATCTCGTCACCAAATATGTTACAACAGAGAATATTGTGTGGGAATATTATCTTGAGGTGTGTTTCATGATAATTTCTCATCCACACATAGAATTGATTAACCATTGTATGTCAATGATTATTGTTTATAATATCATATTGCAGACACACAAGTTCGCTGCCAAGTTTTGTGGAAACTCATTCAGGTATTTTAAAGAAATTATCAACATATATGGTGACTCATTTTCCGATTGAGTACCCAACTACTAAAAGGGAAGGACACAAATATAGTGACTCATTTATTGCATGCAACTCACATGAGGGGTTGCTTAATACTACTAATGAGAATTATGCATCGATTGTGGCTACAATTGATAAGACAACATCCAAGATTTGTGATTTCAGTGCCGAAGCTGACATGCATACCAAACAAGCTCAACTGTACAATAAGTTGTGTGTAATGGATTCACTAACTGTACTATTAACACGTGAATTTTATTTTGGAATGACAGTTCATCCATCGACATGCATAACATTGTATACATGTTGCATATTATATTGAATCGATGGTTGTATTTTAGTTTCAATCCTATAAAAAAATTGGTCATACAATACACATGACATACATTACATTGTTAAATATTGCATTCGAAGGGAAAAGTGACAAGTATCACACATTTCATCATAGCAAAAAAAACATAGAAGATGACATTATAAGATAGTGGATAATACATAATCCATATAACATGACAACGTCCAGGTAAATTACCCATAGCAAAAACTATCATCAATCCACAAACGAAAATAGCACGTAAAAACATACATAATATAGCCTTAATTTGTCTAGCAAGCAATAGAAATGCATAACTAAAATCACAAGATTCCATAATTTTCCGGGCACATGCGACAGTTCTCCGATGGTGGGTTGTAATGTTGTAACCTAAAATCTATCAACGCGAAAAAATCACCTATCTTATTCTGCAAGTATATGACCCGGGCTTGCAAATCCTCATTGACATCATGCAAAATTCTCATATAAGGCATCAGCTTCACTCGAACCCTGTGAGACCCAGCCTACGTAGGGAGTCTGTGTTACCCAATCCCACATCGGAAAGGAGTGAGGGAGGTCTTGGGCTTATATGTGTTGTGTGAATGGATCATTTATAACAAGATGCATCTTTTGAGCCATGTGATTAGAAGCCCAACTGAGTGTTGCAGTTGTGATCTATCACGCATATATACATATCTAAGCCCACTGGGATGGGGGTCTGGGGGCCGAGTCGTGACAAATGGTAGCGGAGCCAATCTCATTCCCTCTTCCATGTGGTCTTGGGTCGTGTTATGTGTTGAGTTCACATATGGGCTCGTAAGTTTGGGCTTAAGTCAGTTACGTTTGGGTTCTCCTTGTGAGGACACAAGGTATATAAGGAGGGAGATTGTGGCACCCAACCTACATAGGGGGTCTGTGTTACCCAATCCCACATCGGAAAGGAGTGAGGGAGGTCTTGAGCTTATATGTGTTATGTAAATGGATCATTTGTAACAAGATGCATCTTTTGGGTCATGTGGTTAGAAGCCCAACTAAGCATTGCAGTTGTGATCCATCACGCATACATACACGCCTGGACCCATTAAGCCGGGGATCGGGTTGTGACAAACCTTGTCATCATGTACTACAAGATTGTCTTGAGAGACTAGTAACCTCACTCGTGTTTCCAGATAGAGCAGTGTCCTTGGACAGATCCGGGTTGTTAGCAGCCTCAGCCTGCTTATCATCTTCCTCAGAATCTATTGGGATGTCTGGGTTATTGTGCAAAAACAAATGTCCACTACTATTGACTTTGTACTTGTTTCGTTTCAAGCCCCGCACCTTGGTCACCCTCGTTATGATACTCATATAACACAATTGTTTAGTCCAAACTTATCCATTGAAAAAAGGTAACCCGACAATACACACCTTTCTTCAGATTCTACATGAGGCGTGTGATAAATACTGCACTGCTTATTGCCCCGCCTCTATCTGCAATCTTGGCGGAGTACAGATGACATTGAAAACAATCAATCAACATGCAGTGGGATGTCCTCCTTCATAACATACAGACATAACAAATCTGCCACACATACCACAAACGTACTCCCTTTCCTCCCACGTAGTGTCGAATACAACTACATCACCAAAGCCGTCATAATGCAGTTTCAACCAACCATCACCCCAAAATACATTCATGAGTTTGCCATCGTCGTCGGGTTATAATGCATATAGAAAATTACCATCCTCCGCAGCCATACTACGGAAATGATTTATCACCGCAACAACATCTCCCTACCCGATTAAGTTTTGCTTGAATAAAGTTCTGACAATCCTACTCGATGACCCCAACATTCTGAATACCTCCAGCCTTGTGTGCCACAAACCTGAATACTTTAGATTGTGGTACTCTGACATCCACTAATGAGCAAATCATATCTTTATTTACAAATCCCAATTTTTTTGCCAACTTAATAAAATGCTTCTGTTTTTCATCCACCATAGGGATGACTGTGATCATCTTCAAAAATTGTCACCTCATAAAGCCCATTCGTAACTTTGAATACAATCCTTGTCATGTAGCCTGATTTATATGTCATGCGCATTCACTTGCATTCTTTGCCAGCCTCAATTGGACTAGTAAAGCAACACATTTCTCTTTTAAATACTTTTCCATGATTGTTGTAAAGTTTCTTTCCCTTCCTCACACTGAAACCTCTTGCCACCCCATATATGTTATATGCATGATAGGCCTCGTCATCATTCTTGAAGATGGCACCAATTTTCAACTCTGACAAGCCTGTATGATTATGACAACAAACAATTCAGGAATTACACCAATTCAGTAGCAATACATCTGTAATATTTAAATTATGGTTATTAAATGTTTCTATACCGGTGTTATCAATACAACTTTCACTGTACATATCCATTGTGTCTGGAATCTACAAGGCACACAAATAAAATATTGCGTATTAATTTTGGTATTAGCTAATGCACATGTTATGTGTACCACCTTATGCACATGAACATTTACATACAGATTGCATTAACATATGTCTCAGACGATGTTATGGAACGTTAGACATGCATCAAACCCACAACATGCAAAAAATCGATAATATGCATTACACCCAACGTAGCCCCACAAAATTTTCAGGAATGCTAACCGACATTATCTTATAATGATAATATTTTGGGACAAATAATATATCTCATAACAAATGTACACACTAGGGGACCCACATATGACAACAATTTGGGACAAACAACATATCTTATAACAAGTATACACATTAGGAGACCCACATATGATAGCGATACCTAAGACAAAGGCAACCCACATGTTGTTTCTATGGACTCCACGTTAATGTTAGGGAAAGAAAACTATGAAAACCAAACATTAAACCAACTATCATACTCCTTGGAGAAGCATTTATTTCAAGCAGGCCTAAATTTCCATATCATTGCAACAACTAACATATTTATTGTCCAAACCTAACACATTAATAACATTCTCTTTCATAGATACAACATCAAATAATATTTCCATATAGAACGGACAACTTTGAGTCGTCATTATCACACCCATAACAAACACACACAGAACAAACATCGATGGCAAATGACGTGATGGATAGGGAATATTTCAGACTACCCCACATACATTTATGCATAGTAAAGGATGATTTTCGACTACCTAAGGTGAGCTTCACACATACTGTCTGCCGCAAACAAAATGTGCAAATGAACTAGAGATTTCTTTTTATGTAATTAACTCGGATTGGTGAAGAAGAAGACGAGGAGGGAGAGGAGGATAAGAGAGAGGGACTGAAGAGAGAGAGAGAAGCTGACAGAAAATTGTTAGATTGCAGGTTACTTTTTACTTTTGAAAAAGTAACGTTTTGGTTTGTGGCGGGAATGGACAATTCCACTAGGGATACCCGAAAGTTAACCTATGTTTGTCCAGTATCTGCCTTCGTGTGGCGCTGAATGGAAATTATTTTTAAATATGGATTAGAGGATTGCGTAAATCCTATGTGGTGCGCATGACTCACCCGAAAATTAATCCAAGGTGAGTATCACGCCTAGCCTCCCAGACTCGATTCGACGGATCTAGACACAAGTATAAGAGTGTAAAAGCATAGGTACAATATTCAATTGAATTTCTATCCTAAAATTAAAAAATATATATTTTATTATATCACAGTGTCACACTTATAATCTAAGATACTCACAATGTAAACCTTTGATATTTTTGTGCCAAGTGTAATGATATGCGTGAGGATAAGTTAGTAACTACTTTTATTTTATAATCTAATCTAAAAATTCAAATTTAATTTTGGATTTAGAGTGACACAATAATATTTCAGTATAAGATTTAAAGAATTATGAGATTCGATTTGATTTCTTTTGATTTGAAAAAATAAAAAAAATTATATATATTATTTTTATATTATCCCAAATAGTATTTTATTTTTTACTAAATATTCGTTAATAAAAAAAATATGATTCCTAATTCATTGAAAAGATCTCCTTTTTCTGAATTTTTGGACAAATATACGCTTTATTATGAATTTCTAAAGTTTATAAGTATTTTAGGATTAATTAATTAATTAATAATTTAATATAAGTATACGCTAAACGATGTCATTTTGGGAAGGTGCCAAAAAGACGCCATTTTGGTGTCGATTTTTTTTTAAAAAAAAAGAGTTTAATGAAACGACGTCGTTTTGGGCTTAGGGTTTAATAAACCTTTTCTTTTTCTTTTTTCTCTTCTTCCTTTTTCCCTGGTTTTTTCTTCTTCCCTGTGCAAGTTCTCCTCTCTCTCGCGTGAAGACCGACCTTCCTCCTCCGGCCACAAATTGTCTCGTCGTTGGTTACGCTTTGTTCCTCTTCCTCGCAGCAATATATTGGTGTAAGCTTGGTTGAGATTGGAGCTGTGAAATGAGCTGTAGAAGCTCAAAAAGGGTGCGATTTCGTCGTCGGAAAATTATTTTTTCCGGCCGACTCCGGTGAGCTATTGAAAAACAAATGGCATGGTTGAGTTTCTCTCATCGAGAGCTTTCTTTTGACATATAGGATGTTAAGAATCATTGAGTTTTTGGTGCAGGTGGGTTTATGGGTTTCTCGCTACCGCCGGCCACCATCTGCCGCCACCGGCCGCCGTCAGCAGCTGCCAGACCACCACGCACTGCCG
This sequence comes from Passiflora organensis, assembly GCA_019739055.1. Lineage (NCBI taxonomy): Eukaryota > Viridiplantae > Streptophyta > Magnoliopsida > Malpighiales > Passifloraceae > Passiflora > Passiflora organensis. The sequence goes on along the minus strand of JAEPBF010000187.1, from coordinate 1,520,803 downwards.
ATTTTCCGAAAAATCCAAACTTTGCCCGTTAAGTATTTTTGACGCTCTGAACGCAATGGTGTCGTCCGTTTCTTGATCGGACACACAATTTATGAGTTATAAGCTTATGAATAAATTGATTAAAATATATTTTCTCATAAAAATAATAAATTACAATATTCTAAGTAATACTATCAAATTAAACATGTAATGTGGGACTCAAGTAATTAACTACCCAAGTATGTGGGTGTTAGTACCTTAGCATATGTAAATAACTGTTGTGTCATTTGGATGACAAATATAGTGACTGCATGCTTGGCATATTTATACAGGCTTGTGATTTGTGTATGCAGGATGTGGACATTTTGGTGGATCCACTGAGCTTTGCTTGCGGTGTTGGATAATATTTTATTGCTGTGACTATTTGGAGGTGAGTGGGGACCTCACACTTCACTATTTAGTTTTAAATATGCATGTTGAAATGTGTAATTCTTTTTTAAAAAAAGAAATATTGATAAATTGTGCTTGATATTTCGACAAGTTTATTTTGGCAAATTACTTTGACTTAATTAGAAATTCTATTTTGTCTTTATATGATTTTGCATAGGGATGCAGGTTTTTAATATGCACAGGGATGCATACTTCTTTTCGCACAGGGATGCTTGAGGTTTAAGATACCACATTTTATAAGTATTTCAAGAGTTATGCTTCAGTATGATGTTTTTTCTAATCCATTCCTTGGTGATATGAGTAGACAGTGCATTGTTGAGTGATACCTGATTGGACCGATGAATCTTGTATATGACTTTTTGACACTCCGAGAAAGGGGAGATAATGTCATTGAGCCAGGTCAATGAAAGTTGACGTGTTGATCAGCATTGAGTAGGAGTGTGTTGATCTAGCGTTCGGCAACACTAGTGTGAGCTATATTTTAAGAAAAGAAAATAACAAAAAATATTCACTAGTGGGCCTAGACTATCCCTTGATCAGGAGTAGAATAGGTACTTTGTTAGCCGACTTTCTAGTCCTATTTTTTTTTTTAAAAAGGACTTTATTATTCTAATTCACCACTGCTTGTGATTAAATATTGGTTTTGAGCTAATTTTGAGATTTATTTTATATATGTATGCTCATCTCTAAGATTCTTCTGAGTTTAAATTGAGATTTCTATTTTCTATATAATATTTGATTCTTAAAACCACTCACCTGGATATTTAACTAACGTTGTTTAATATTGTCCAGACAGTGTTGCAGGTTTAGGTTCTCAACCGTCTTCCCCTCGTAACTTAGCATCTGGTCCAGCCAGTCACTGATAGTTTTGATCAGACTTTTGATTTGATATGTACACCGGAAAACCGAATATGTATTTTTTTTTTGTCCCGTTTGATTTATATATTGCTGATATGTGGTTTTTTGGTGCTTTAAACCTTGTGGACTGCATAAAATTGTTTTGAAACATTGTGTTGGGTTGTATATATGGTTAGTTTTTGTTGCTTATGAAGGATGATATAAGTTTTGATTAGATATATTGTCAAATATATAAAATTGTTTCAAGTGAAATTTTGTTATACATGAATTATGTGATTTCTGGTTTAGTTCTAACTTAGAACCCATATAGCAAAATTTTATTTATTTATTTATTATTTTTTTAATCCTTATTTATGATTCTGAAATTACCCTATATTTTGTTTCTGTTGCGTATTTATTGATTTTATTTTGAAAGTCTTATGAGATTTTGGGATAACACAGTAATTATTTTTCTCAAAATCTCATAGCGGGAATGTCTACCTCTAGAGTAGGGTACGAGACGTGACACACAATCTCGGTACGAGCACAGTGGAGCTGTGTCTGGTTCTAGCATAATGCAAGACTAGCACAGTACTAAACAGTAAAATCTAGATTGTAATAATTGTTCGTCAGTGTCATTTACAGCTTAAAAACAAGCTCGTGCAAACTTCATGGAAAACCTCAAGTATAGTACCATGATACTCTTCGGCGTTCATTGATAAATAATAATTTAAAAGACTTCGAAGATCCTTTGGCTGCTTCAGCCTGTTTGCCATGATCATCTCGACCATGGAAGCTCTGAAATCTTCTCTTGGATCAGACGAACACTTCTCCTTGGCGACCATCACTATGAACTTGGCCCCTTCACTTTTTTGCCGCCTCCTCTCCCTCCTTCTTGCCGCCTCCTGTCTTTCTCTAATCATCTGGTCGAGTCTCTCTTGAACCATTGCGTGTGCTAGGCTTGATATTGTCGCCAACCGATCAGAATTTGAGCTCCCAGATTCCTCAGAAGAAGAGACGCTGAACCTGCAACTACAACACAATGCCTGGCAACCTCTCTGTTGAAGCTTTTGCTTCGTGTATTTCCCGGAAGGTTTCATCCTCAAGCAAGAGGCTGGAGCTATGAAGGGAAGGTTTTGGGCAAAAATAAAATCATGATTTTAAGCTGAATTTGGCAAGTGGGTCGAGTTAAACATGATTATGTCCTGCCTTTAGAAAGATAATCAGATTACTCATGAGATTTGGTTGGTTGTCGGAGGAAAGAAAGGCAGGGAAATGGGTAGCATGGTTTTCTTAATTGTGCTAATGATTATAACGTCTAGTAGAGCTTTATTAGTTAGTTCCCTTTATGAGCTAGTGTTAGGTGGAATGCATATGCTTTTGTAAGTAGAGTTATGATGGAAAGTGTATCGTGTGAGGATGCAAGAATCCTCTTTTTCATTAATTTTGGAGTTCTCCTTCCATTTTGGAAAGAAACGACTGGCTAATTAGTAATTAATAATCCTAGGTTTATATCACATGCCTGGTGGGAATCACTACTGATCTAAGAACCTCCAGGACTGAGCCTACGTTACTACTGCTGGCCTGTTCAGTGTACTAATTAATCATTAGTTGGAAACTTATATATATATATATGTTAAAGCATATTGCAGGCTGATATTCCTTTCCATCCACATGATTCTCATCTTCAACTAAATTAGTGCTCTTTCTAGAAATCACAGTTGGAAATGTAGCCTTTATATGCTTAGGATAGAATTGAATGCTCACGCTTGATTATTGATTATTGATCAAAACATAAGGTTCATTTGATATTTGATTCTTTATATTATAATATTTTAAAATTTTGAACCAGCTAGTGTTATGATATAGCTAAGTTGCTGCAATTATCAGCATATAGTCAGGGTTACAATACAACTGAATTGCTAAGCAAGTAGTGTTATGATCCAAGGATTCAAAAAAAAATGAGGAAACATTGTTGAGGAAAATAGTTGAAATTCAATAAATATGATGAAGAAAGTCATTTTAATACTTTTTTTTTATAAATGAATGAGGGCTTGCAGTCCATTTTAACTATTTCTAATAGTGCTTGCTTTCAATATTCAGCATTCTTCTTTTGAATATTTTTATTGATCATATGCTTGTATTTATGCTTTTAATTTTCAAGTCCTATGATTGATCAGTAATCATGGGGAAAATCTTGCATAGATTTACGAAGCTGTATACGATCTTCCTTTTCTGGCTGTGTTTCTCATTCGTCTCTTCTTTTAAGTTGATAAGAATGACAGTGTATCTTGTATAGATTGCTCTTGACGTTCCTTTGAAAAATCAAAGAAATCGGAAATACTATCCGTAAACCAAAATTGAATAATTTTTATAATACCAAATGATATGATAATCCATGGTAGTGGTAATTAATTTGATATAAATGGATGCATTATATGGACAAAAAGAAAACCAAGATGCTTAGATCTTGAAAAGTACAAAATACTTGTCGTCGATCAGATGGCGATAAGAGTACAAGTTGGTATAATGATCATCTGCAGAAGAAAAGCCAAATGTCTGCGGTGGTAAAATGATGCACAGCATCATTAAGTGACAGTCTGTGTCTGTCTGATCCCTTTTCAGGTTTTTCTTTTGCTAAGCAATGACTCATCTCTTGGAGACTGAAACCTCAACAATTGTTTTTGAGGTCCCAACTTGTGAGCATTCGAATTTTGGTTAAAAATATTCTTTTCACTTTCGTATGCTGGGAAAATCAAAAAGAAAAAGAAAAGTCTCCTCTTATATTCACAGAATACTACTTTGTGTCAGAGTACTTATCATAATATTGTTCTCAAATTAAGTAACAATGAGTTTAATTTTCTTCGACCTTTAAAAAAAACAATGAATTTAATTTTGTTGCAATAAAAGAGTGAAAAAAGAACTTTACAAATGCGGCAATGTACAAGGGATATGAAATCCCAACATCATCCGCTGTCAAAATATCAAATAAACAAGAATGAGCTTGTAATAACCTAATCTCACAACATCCAAAAAAGAGTAAAATCAGCCTTGGATTTATATCAATTTATATATGTAGATTTCTAGAATTATATGCAATAAGATATTTTTTGGATAGTGATAATAGAAATCCAATACAATTTTATATGTATACACTATCCGTTTGGATCTATTAGATTAGGATATGACAAATGATAAGAACCGCTCTAATTATATCTATATATGGATAAATATTCTCGTCATAAGACTAAAAATTACTATTATCGCTATTATTCTCAAAATCTCATAAGACTAGGAAAAAGAACATTTAAAATTATTAGCTATTTTTCTTAGTCCTTAACGAGCAGTTGGTAAAATCTTTGTAAGCCTGGTCTTTAGCTTGTAAACCTGGTTTGTAGGAAGTAGTTTCCTGATTTATTGCTCTCTTGTGTAAGCCTATAAAAGGCTGTTGCATCCGTGAATAAAATTATCCAGTTTCTGCTTGCTCATATTGTCCTTTCTCACATATTTAACATTTGGTAGCGAAGCCTTGTTTAAGAGAGAGAAGGAAAGTTTTTAAACACAAGAGATCGAGAGCCTAGAAACACTGAGAGAAAGAGAGACCAAGCAATGTCCTTTGAATCAGCAGCATTCGTGCAACCAAGCTTTCCACGCTTTGATGGCCATTATGATCATTGGAGCATGCTTATGGAAAATTTTCTGAGATCCAAGGAGTATTGGAAAATCATTGAAGCCGGTATAGAAGAACCAGGGAATGGAGCAGTGTTGACGCAAGCACAAAAAGAAGAACTTGAAGCTTTAAAGCTGAAAGATCTCAAAACGAAGAACTACTTATTTCAGGCTATTGATCGACCCACATTAGAGACTATTCTTTGCAAAGATACCTCTAAGCACATCTGGGAGTCAATGAAGAAAACGTATCAAGGGAATGCAAAAGCAAAAAGAGTGCAACTCCAAACCTTACGTGCAGAATTTAAAACTCTTCACATGAAATTTGGAGAATCAATTGATGATTTCTTTTCTAGAACAATTGAAATCGTGAACAAGATGCGGATTCATGGAGAAAAATTGGAGGATGTGACAATTGTTGAAAACATCATTCAATCTTTGACTACAAACTTTAATTTTATTGTTTGCTCAATTGAGGAGGCCAAGGATCTTGATGCTCTAACAATTGATGAATTGCAGAATTTTTTACACATCCATGAAAAGAAGTTACACAGGGCAGAAAAAAAAGAGCATGCACTATAGGTAGCAGCAAAAAATCTCTCTGTCTTTCATTAATGAAGAACAAGATCGAGGGAACAAAAGCAGAAAGAAGTTCGGCAACAAACAATTTTCTCAATGGAAAAAAGAGGTCAAACCGACATTCAACATCCAATATCTGTAGGCAAATCTAAAGTTGAGTGTTACAGATGTCACAGGTATGGCCATTATAAATCTGAATGTTGTACTAATTTACATAGACAATGTGGAGAAAGATCAAATTTTGTTGAAGAAGAAGAAGAAGTCTCTCTTTTGTTGGCTAATCATCTGAAAGATGAAAGCAATCAACATTTGTGGTACTTAGACACTGGGTGTAGCAATCATATGTGTGGAGATAAGTCATTATTTTCAGATTTGGATGAATCTTTTCGGAGCACAGTAACATTTTGAGATAACTCCAAAATTTCAGTTTTGGGAAAAGGAAATGTAGAAATCCTATCCATTGAAGATTCCAGCCAAATTATTTTTAATATTTTCTTTGTTCCAGACTTGAAGACCAATTTACTAAGTGTTGGCCAACTTCAGGAGAAGGGATATGAAATCTCAATCAAAAATGGAGTTTGTTGTATTCGAGATAAAAAATTTGGCTTAATTGCTCAAGTTAAGATGACAGCAAATCGAATGTTTCCACTCTATCTTCACAACACTACAGTGTGTTTTTCAGCAAGAGCACAAGAGGTGGCTTGGCTTTGGCATTTTCGATATGTTCATCTCAATTTTAATGGCCTGCAAATTCTACAGCAAAAAGAAGATGGTGAAAGGTCTTCCAGAATTTGCTAATCCCTCCGAAGTTTGTGAAGATTACATTGTGAGTAAACAACACTAGAGTTCTTTTCCTTGTAGAAATTCTTGGAGAGGAAAGAAAGCATTGGAACTTGTGCATTCTTATCTTTGTGGGCCAATTAATCCTTCTTATAATGGAGGTAAACAATATATAATCACTTGTATTAATGATTATAGTCGGAAATCTTGGGTTTATTTTTTACAGAGAAAAGCTGAAGCTTTAGCAGCGTTTAAAAGCTATAAAGCAATTGTTGAAAAAGACATTGGAAGTCCAATTAAAGCTCTTTATACAGATCGTGGTGTAGAGTATACCTCATATGAATTTGCAAAATTTTGTGAGTTGTATGGAATTAAAGACAATTGACAGCAGCATATACGCCGCAACAGAATGGCATGTCCGAGAGGAAAAATCATACCATTTTGAATCTGGTTCGAGGTCTTTTGAAGATGAGTGGTATTCCAAGAACTTTTTGGCCAGAAGCAGTGAATTGGAGCATCCATGTATTAAATAGAAGTCCCACCTTTGCTGTTCAAAATAAGACACCAGAAGAAACATGGAGTGGCCACAAACTATCAGTGGATCACTTTAATGTTTTTGGGTGTGTCGCTTATGCTCATGTACTAGATGAGAAGAGGAAAAAACTTGATGACAAAGGAGAAAAGTGTGTTTTTCTTGGTGTTGGCGATAGCACTAAAGCCTACAAGTTGTACAATCCTATTACCAAGAAAATAATTATCGGTCGTGATGTGATCTTTAATGAAGAGAAGTTCTGGCAATGGAATGAAGAAATTGCTCAGCAGAAAATTCCAGTCAACCTTGATGCTGAAAATGAAGAAATTTTGGATGGGCAACAAAATGTAGAACAACCTTCTGTCATTCAAAGTCCAACTATTGAAATTGATGATGGATGTCGACCTCAACGAGAAAGAAGAAGACCAGTATGGATGTCTGATTATAAGGTAACTGGAATAGAAGATCCATTAATTAATATTATTTTATTTTCTGACTGTGATCCCGTGATCTTTGAAGAACCTGTGAAAGAGTCCAAATGGAGAACATCAATGGATAGTGAGATTGCATCCATTGAAAGAAACAATATGTGGGAGTTAGTTGAACTTCCAAAAGACTAAAAGTCCATAGGTGTGAAGTGGGTCTACAAAACTAAGCTGAACGAGAAAGGAAAGATTGATAAATTCAAAGCACACTTGGTTGCTAAAGGTTACAAACAGGAGTTTGAGATTGATTACACCGAATTTTTTGCCCCAGTTGCAAGATATGACACTATTAGAATGCTCATTGCTTTAGCCTCTCAAAATTCATTGCAAAATTTTCAACTTGATGTCAAATCAGCATTTCTACATGGAGATCTAAAGGAGCAGGTATTTATTGATCAACCTCCTGGCTATGTTAAGATTGGTCATGAACATAAAGTCTATAAACTGAAAAAGGCTTTATATGGCTTAAAACAAACTCCACGAGCTTGGTATGGTCAAATTAAAGTGTGAGGAACCCCCCCAGGAGGAACCTACCCCATATCAGGTATTGTCTGGCCCTCGGCCCTCAGCCCACGGCTGGCAACCGGCAACCAGGAGCCCTCAGCCCAAAGGCTGGCAACTCTGGCCCATGACTATTCGATCCCCTGGCTGCAGCCACTGAGACTCGAACCCCTGTCATGGCACCTTTTATTCCTCCTAAGAGGACGCCTCTCACCAATTCAGCTGCAGCTGAATTGGTGAGAGGCGTCCTCTTAGGAGGAATAAAAGGTGCCATGACAGGGGTTCGAGTCTCAGTGGCTGCAGCCAGGGGATCGAATAGTCATGGGCCAGAGTTGCCAGCCTTTGGGCTGAGGGCTCCTGGTTGCCGGTTGCCAGCCGTGGGCTGAGGGCCGAGGGCCAGACAATACCTGATATGGGGTAGGTTCCTCCTGGGGGGGTTCCTCACATAAAAGGCGCCTTTTATGTGAGGAACCCCCCCAGGAGGAACCCCTTCCAAGGTATTGTCTGGCCCTCTGGCCCTCAGCCCAAGGCTGGCAACCAGGAAACCAGGAGCCCTCGGCCCACAGGCCGGCAACTCTGGCCCATGACTATTCGATCCCCTGGCTGCAGCCACTGAGACTCGAACCCTTGTCATGGCACCTTTTATTCCTCCTAAGAGGACGCCTCTTACCAACTCAGCTGCAGCTGAATTGGTGAGAGGCGTCCTCTTAGGAGGAATAAAAGGTGCCATGACAGGGGTTCGAGTCTCAGTGGCTGCAGCCAGGGGATCGAATAGTCATGGGCCAGAGTTGCCAGCCTTTGGGCTGAGGGCTCCTGGTTGCCGGTTGCCAGCCGTGGGCTGAGGGCCGAGGGCCAGACAATACCTGATATGGGGTAGGTTCCTCCTGGGGGGGTTCCTCACATAAAAGGCGCCTTTTATGTGAGGAACCCCCCCAGGAGGAACCTACCCCATATCAGGTATTGTCTGGCCCTCGGCCCTCAGCCCACGGCTGGCAACCGGCAACCAGGAGCCCTCAGCCCAAAGGCTGGCAACTCTGGCCCATGACTATTCGATCCCCTGGCTGCAGCCACTGAGACTCGAACCCCTGTCATGGCACCTTTTATTCCTCCTAAGAGGACGCCTCTCACCAATTCAGCTGCAGCTGAATTGGTGAGAGGCGTCCTCTTAGGAGGAATAAAAGGTGCCATGACAGGGGTTCGAGTCTCAGTGGCTGCAGCCAGGGGATCGAATAGTCATGGGCCAGAGTTGCCAGCCTTTGGGCTGAGGGCTCCTGGTTGCCGGTTGCCAGCCGTGGGCTGAGGGCCGAGGGCCAGACAATACCTGATATGGGGTAGGTTCCTCCTGGGGGGGTTCCTCACATAAAGCATATTTTTTTAAGAAAGTTTTTCACAAATGCCCTTATGAATATACTTTGTTTATACAGTTAGAAAGTGATGGAAGGCTGCTTATGGTTTGCCTTTATGTAGATGATTTAATCTACACTGGCAATGATATGACTATGATTGGTAAGTTTAAAGAGTCGATGATGAGTGAGTTTCAAATGAGTGATCTTGGTTTGATGCACTATTTTCTTAGTTTGATGTACTATTTTCTTGGTATAGAAGTGTCTCAATCTAATGATGGCATATTTATTTGTCAAGAAAAATATGTGCTAGAAATCTTAGAAAAATTTCAGATAAAGAGTTGCAACCCAACCAGCACTCCAATGGAGATAGGAGTGAAGCTTCTTAAGAATCCTAAAGGAAGCAATGTTGACACCACTGTTTTTAAGCAAATAGTTGGAAGCTTGATGTATTTGACCACAACAAGACCAGATATAATGCATGTTGTGAGTAAAATCAGCAGATATATGGAGAATCCTAAAGAAACGCATCTTCTTGCTGCCAAGCGAATTTTCATATATTTGCAAGGTACTATTAACTATAGATTGTACTATAAAAGTAATGAAAAGTCGACTCTTGTTGGATTCACAGATAGTGACTATGCTGGAGATTCTGATGATAGAAAAAGTATGTCTGGTTATGTATTCATGTTGGGTACCGTAGCAATTTCATGGTCCTCAAAGAAACAGTCCATTATAACCTTGTCAACCACTGAAGTTGAGTTTGTGGCAATAGCAGCATGTGCTTGTCAAAGAATATGGTTACAGAAGATTCTCGAGGGTCCTCAAAGAAACAGTCCATTATAACCTTGTCAACCACTGAAGTTGAGTTTATGGCAACAGAAGCATGTGCTTGTCAAGGAATATGGTTACAGAAGATTCTCAAGGAGTTTCACTTCAAATAAGAAGGTCCTATTTCAATTTATTGTGATAATATTTCAACAATAAAACTATCTAAAAATCTTGTTTTACACGGAAGGAGCAAACACATAGATGTGAGATTCCATTTTCTAAGGGATCTATCCAAAGAATGTGTTATTGATCTTATCTATTGCAAGAGTGAAGATCAGGTAGCAGACATTCTGACCAAGCCTTTGAAGTTATTTGCATTTCAAAAACTAAGGAAGCTACTTGGGGTCTATGCTAAATCATAAACTAATAGTTTGAAAACTTTCAGACTTTCAGTTTAAGGGAGGGTTTGTTAGCTATTTTTCCTAGTCCTTAACGAGCAGTTGGTGAAGTCTTTGTAAGCTTGGTTTGTAGAAAGTAGTTTCCTGATTTATTGCTTTCTTTGTTAATTTTTTGTTAGTGTAAGTTTATAAAAGACTGTTGTATCCGTGAATAAAATTATCCAGTTTTCTGTTTGCTCATATTGTCATTTCTCACATATTTAACAAAAATAACTCTCTATAATGAAATTAAAGTACATATATGGTATTTTGGATCAAAAGTAATTTTTTAAAAAAAACCTGCAATATCAATCCAAAATCAGCCATAACCAATAAAATCTAATAACATAAGTTTCAAATTATATTGTCTCTAAAATTATCTCAGTTATAATCCAACAATGACCTCACTAATAATTCCAATCAATCTCAACAAAATACTTCAAATATGATCCATTAATGTCCTCAATAATTAAACCAATAAATCTTAGTTCGCTCATCTAATTCAACTTATAGTCATAAGTTTGTTTTTTAAAATATATTTATAATCTCTAAAACATTAGAAAATCATAAAATATATGTAAAGTAAAAAATTAAAGATAAATTCATAAGGCATGTGAAAGCATAAAAATAATAAAAAAACAATAATAATTTTAAAAAGTACATAAAGAATAAAAATTATATACCATATATGTATACAATCTAAATCAATAAATCTAATCAAACTTGATAATGATTAACGAAACAGAATCAAAACCATCATTAACAACAGTTAATCTGAAGTATTTATAACAAAATCTGGACAATACTAATATATTAGTTAAATATGTAAAGAGAGAATTTAGATATCATAATAAAAAAAATTCATAAACATAATCAAAATCAAATTATAAAGAGTAACTTTAGTAATAATTTATATAAGTGATAACTAAAATAAAATACTCAACCATATTTAATATAAAAAATAATAACTATAAACTGAATATTAACAAAACATTGTCAACAACTGGAAGCAGATGAGGCTCACACCGATGTTGCTGAAGGTTAAAATCAACCTATATTGAATCTCACCTCGATATTAAAATTCCCTCCACAACAAAGGTTGCGGAAAGTGTCACGACCCGGCCCTCGGACCCTTGGCCCAGCGGGCCTGGACGTGTATGTGCGTGTGATGGATCACAACTGCAACGCTCAGTCGGGCTTTTAACCACAGGGCCCAAAAGATGCATCTTGTTACAAATGATACCATCACACAACACATATAAGCCCAAGACCTCCCCCGTTCCTTTTCGATGTGGGATTGGGTAACCTAACCCCCCCTACGGGCTGGGTCTCATAATCTCCCCTCCTTATAGATCTCGTGTCCTCACGAGGGGAGCCAAACGTAACTGACGTGGGCCCAAACTCACGAGCCCAAACGTGAACACACAACACGGCCCAAGCCCACCCGAAAGAGGGAACGAGATCGGCTCCGCTACCCTTTGTCACACTCGGCCCAGCGGGCCCGGACATGTATGTGCGTGTGATGGATCACAACTGCAACGGTGAGTCGGGCTTCTAACCACAGGGCCCAAAAGATGCATCTTGTTACAAATGATACCATCACACAACACATATAAGCCCAAGACCTCCCCCGTTCTTTTCCGATGTGGGATTGGGTAACCTGACCCCCCCTACGGGCTGGGTCTCACAGAAAGAATCAAAACACTAGACTTTTTTGGTCACCAAATCTCAATCTATGACCAGTGAACAATACATTAGATATTCATATGTTACTGGAATATTGTATAAAGTCCATATACATAAATCAAACTCAAGTCATAAAAGTCTAAAATAATTATAATCAACCAGACAACCATGTGTCTCAAATCAAATGCATCTTTGGGAACAACACTAGTTAAATATCCTTGTATCTGCATCCCTATATGAATATCAAAAATTTCATATATAGGATTTTTATAATTTATTAATTAAATATATATTTTATTTAAATTTTTAAATAAAATAAAAAAATATAGATTTATTCTTTGAAATGCTATAATAGTATCTCAAATACAGAAAATAGGCCTAAGATGAAAGAGGGATAAAGTACAGACTTGTATATAACATTGATGAATATGTATTAGTATCTCTCAGAATTTACCATTTCATCATTAGTTATCAGTTCACTGATCTTACATTTCAAATACTTCATCATAGAGATACATTTTTGAGTTTCTCACGCATAACATGATAGCGTTATTATTAGATAAACAAAACAACTACGCTCTACCCTAGATGATAAACACTGCCCCCTCGAGCAAGAGAGAATGAAAACTGAGTCTTCTAGCTTTAAGCAATAGATATACAGTAGAAACTACAAAGATATAATACAAACACTGGAATCAGATCTGCTCTCTAACAACTTAAATAGAGCGAATGACAAAGAGCTCGGCTTAAGAAAACTCTAGCCTAAGCTCATTTGTACAGATATAAGAAGAAACGATTCGTTTCTCTTGTTATATGGTTCTTGTTTACCAGTTCAATGGTTAGAGACTACGTACGGCATATAGACCATTAGGTTTAGCTATTTTTATATCCACACACAACGCAAGGACTTTACATGTTAGCCCCTGATTATTTAACAAAATAACATGTTTATTGTACTACTCCTAAACAAAACCAAAAGTGAACATCAACGTGGACATGCCGGAGTGGTTATCGGGCATGACTAGAAATCATGTGGGCTCTGCCCGCGCAGGTTCGAATCCTGCTGTTCACGTAAATGTTTCAAAATTCAGTTTTCTTATTCTTACTCTTACTAAACGTATATCTTTACAATGTAAAATGACCAGAAAGCCCCGACACTCTTTCACGTACTCGTATCACGGCAAAACTACAATGAGACGAGGCATTTAAGTCAAAACACTAAAAACTTTTTGTGGAGATTGTAAACCTGATGATAACTCCCATTATCAATATCATAATAATAAAACGTAGAAATTCTGAATTGAATTTTAAATTTATAATCAAAATTGGTGAATCAATAATATATTCAATAAGATAATTTCTTTATTAAAATACGATAAAAAAGTCGGTTAATAATTTACAAACAAGACTCATCAATATATCTTTTTTATCATTTTGAAAATCATAATTCACACTAATATTGCCTAAGATGGTATATAGTGGTGAGTACTACAATAGTACTCACATATTATCATACTATTACATAAAACTAATATAGATAAATAAAACTTGATAAAAGTCTTAAAACCAAAAAGACAATCATATATCTCAAATAAGTATATTATGGTGTACAATACTAATCTGATATTCTTGTGTCTTGATATGTATGCATCCTGCACATATCACAACTTGCATATATAGAATTTATTCTATACAGAAGAAGTGAATTAAATTTACATATTGGATAACTCTTGATGGCGAAGGCTTCTTGCTCAGAGATCGACATGACGACAGAGGACGAGGCAGCTACATCAGGGAAGTTTAAGTTTAGAGAGGAAGAAGTAGTCGAGAGTGTAAATAGCTTTGGTTTGGGAGGAGAAGAGGGCTTTGGAAATCCTCCAGTCTTATCATATCGGGACAGTGTGATTCGGAATACTGCGATCCTGCCTACTCTCTCAGTGGATGTGGAAGATGGTGACATTAAGATTGAAAGAGAAGGTAGGTGTCCGTTTATGACCATTTCAGAGAGTTTTCAAGGTAGATTCAATGAGGATTGGAAATTTACTATGGTAATCAAACTCTTAGGTAGGAACATCTCCCATGCTATGATGTGTTCCAAATTGAATAGCTTATGGAAACTGAGTATAGATCCAGGAGTGGTGGATGTGGAGAATGGGTTTTTTCTGGTAAGGTGTCGGAATGAAGAGGATATGTACTATATCTTTTTTGGAGGACCATGGGAAGTGGTGGGTCATTAATTGACAGTTCAGAGGTGGTGGCCGAGCTTTAGACCAGATTCAGTGGTTATGTCACAAGTGATAGGTTGGGTTCGGTTCCCTGATCTTCAAATTCAGTTTTACCATCCAGCTATCTTGACAGGTATGGGTAATATGTTGGGTTGTACTATGAAGATTGATTTGCCTACATTACAGTCGCAGCATGGACGTTATGCAAGAGTGGCTATAGAACTAGATCTATCATAACCACTATTAGCAAAAATCTGGGTTAATGAGTGGTGGCAAAGGGTGGAGTATGTGAACATGTTGCACGTATGCTATGGTTGTAGAAGGTTAGGACATGGTTAGCTAGCACATTCTTATGTTATGGATACAAGAAGTTCTGTTCAAGGGCAAGCAGTGGATAAGAATACATTTCAGGAAAATAAATCAGGAAGTGCAGGAGAGTCGGAGTTTGGCTCTTGGATGTATGCCCCTAGAAGGATGAGGAGAGCTCAGAGAGCATAAGTAAGAGCTCTAGGTTCCGGAGGTAATGAACAGAGTAATCAAAAGGGTGGAATAGACTCTTGTTTCAATATTCTCCAAGACGGCTTTAAGGAGCGTTCTACAGCGTTGGTGAGCAAGGATGAGCAAACTAAGTCCTAGGGTAATTTTGAAGGGACTATGATAGAAGTACAACCAAGGAGGCAAACTATGAAATAGAAAGCCCGTGGAGATCAAGCTAATAAGTTAGTTGTTCAATCACAATAGGTTATTGACCAGAGTAATCAATCTTTTCGATTTGAATCAATAGAATTTTTTTTCCAGGCCCTAGGGGGTGACTCTTGCTGTAGTACCAAGACCCACAGGCCCTTCCACAAGTAGGAAAAGGAGAGCATCTCGTCCTTTGGAAAATATTGAGAATATTATGCCTAATCTTGAGAAACAGTTTGTCATCTTGAAGGGGAGCAGTTCAGGTGGTGAAAATGGTATGGTGGGTATCTCAAGTAAAAGGTTGAGGTCAGAGTCTTTAGACACAGCTACGGAGTGCAATGAAGCCATGGAAATTCTAGTTATTCCAGATAAGCCTCCTGATGGGGTTAAGGAAAGGAATTACATGGTGTAATAGAGGATTGCGCATTACTTGACTTGGGCTTTATTGGTCAGAGGGTCACATGGTTTCGTGGGAGTTTGTGTGAAAACTAGATAGAGCCTTATGTAATGATAAATGGTGTGTTCAGTTCCTTAATATCTTTGTCAAAAATCTTCCTCAAGTAAGGTCGGATCATCGACCTATACTAATAGTGGCTTCCTCTTCTTCATTGGCGTCTTTGGTGGCAAGGCCCTTCTGTTTTCAGGCAACATGGATTAGTCACCCAAGTTTTGCAAAGTTTATTCAGGATAAGTGGAGAGAGGAGAGAGATTGGAAAGTGACCTAAGATTTATTTGCTCCAAATATTCATGGATAGAATAGAATGATTTTTGGTAGTATCTTTGAAAGGAAGCGGATGTTATTGGCTAAACTTAAGAACTGTGAACAGTAGCTAGTTCATTCTCCAAGTCAAGATTCGGAGAATGCCTGAGAAATTATTAGGAAGGAGTATGAACTGAATTTGGCTAAAAAAGAAGTCTTATGGTTTTAAAAATCATGAATCAATTGGATACATTATGGTGACAGAAATACCAGGTTATTTCACCTATCCACTGTAATTCATAGGAGTAGAGTGGATACTCTGAAGTCATGCTTTGCCCTTTGATTTTTCTCGTGTTGTCTTGAGAACAACAAGAGAGTTTTGTTTTGTCCAAAATATAGTAGGATTGATTGAGGGGTTTAGGGACAAGAGGGAGGATAGTTGGGTTCGTTAAATTCCTCCTATATAAGGGACAATTAAGTTAAATTGTGATGGTGTATGTGGTGCAAATGAGAAAGTTGTTAGTGTAAGAGGTGTGCTTCGCAACTCGGAGGGACAGTGGATGTGGGGGTTTCAACATAGACTGGTGTGTAAAGGGGTGGTGGAGACAAAGATTGAGAGTATAGCCACAAGATTGCAGTTATGTGCACATAAAGGTGTTCGGAAAAGCAAGATAGAGAGTGATAGTTTTGAAGCTGTCCAATTGATTCAGAATTCAGTGGGGGATAGAAGAACTATTGAGGTTGTACAGAGATGCCAGGGGCTAATCCTACAGTTTGAAAAAGTTTCTTTTTTATGTGTTTCTTCTTCTTTTTTGTTAAAAGGAAGGACTTAATCCTTGCGAGGCAAATCCTAGCATAACTAGGATAAATAGAACCTACAATATTAGAAAATAAAATATTCTGAGTAAAGAGAGAAAGGTCCATAAAGAAATAACATCCTTGAGGAAAGGAATTGCCATGACGAGCAATAGCATTTGAGCCATACCATTTGTAGAGTGATTGCTCTCACGAAGCACATGAACCAATTATATTGACCAAAGATGACTCAAAAGTTCATAAACTGTTGAGAAAAGCTAGACTCAAAAGTTCATGAACTTTTGAGAAAAAAAATAGAAATGCAGAATGTTGTTTTGTGTCGCTCACTTGGTTCAATCCCTAGTTGCCAAAATCCAGCTTTGAGATCAAATTTGGAGAAGATCCGAGCTTTGGAGAAATGCACGAATAAGGATGAAATCTTTGGAAGTGGGAACTTATCGTCCTTCAAAAAATAATTAAGAGGCTTGTAATCAATTACTAGTCTCTTTTTTCCTCATGCAATTTCGGTTCTCTTTTCGACATAAAAAGCCTGACATGCCCATTCTGAGAGAGTTGGTTCAATAAGCCCTTGTGGTAACAGCTGTGCACATTCCTCACGGGCCAATTGCAAATCCGTGGGAGTCATTCCGGGATGAGAGGCTTTGGTAGGGTTTATGTCTTCGTTGAGCTTGAAGGGTAAGGAGACAAAGAAGTCTGGATTTTTCCATAATGGAGAAGGATAAGTGAACTCGGCATGGGAATTGGTGCAGAAGGGTAAAAGATCTTGGGACCATTTTTTGAATTTGAGTCCGGCCTCTGAGAGAGAGTAGAGGCGGAGGACATCAGTGTAGGGTCGGAAATACCGCTTGTATTTCAATCCTGTAGGAAGGATCTGTAGCTTTCCTGCCTACTGGTAAATGTCGAAGCCAATTAGGAGGTCTTTATCATGTAATTTGGTACCGATAACTTTTGTCCAAATGGTGCAGCTCGAAAAGAATTGTATCCCAATTGGGTGCTTTGTAATGAGCTCAGTGCGAAAGATTTTTCCATCTGTAGCTTTGAAATGTTGGAAATGCTTTGTCTAAGCATCTAGTGGAAGGATGGAAGGATTGGGAAAACTTTTGTGTGCACCTGTATCAAGGAATCCAACGACAAGGATTGGTTGATCATACTTGGTAGGAAGGAGATGGAGGAGAACAGCTGGTTGGGTGATTTTTACGGGTTCAGTTTGGAGTATCTGAAAATGATCATCAAAATCTGATTCATAATATTCCTCAGAGGAAAAGAATTCGGGTTCACTGGAAGAAGAAGAATTCTATTTGCAGGTAAGGCCAAAAGCAGTTTCGGGAGTGGCTTCCTCTTGCTCTGAGAATAAAGACTCAATATCAGCGTCAGATAAGCTGGTCTTTTTGCTGACAAAAGAGATTAGGCGGGCTGATTTTGTGGGACTATTTGGACAATTTTTTGCAAAATGTCCTTTTTGTCCACAAAAATAACAGCAATCACCCTTCTTTCCTCGTTGGTGTTGTTTTTTGAAGAATCGATAGAGTTGTCGATGCGGGCGAGATGCTCGCTTGTGAGATCGTTTAGTCTGGCTTTTTTTTCACCTATGGAAATGATTCTTCTTCTTTGTTGCGCATGGACAACTGGAATCCTTGCATTTTATTTTGAGATGTGATTGCTTATAGATTTTTGAGATCTTTGCTTCGGATTTCTGAAAATCTTGAAACAGTTTCTGTTGATCACACAGTTGCATGCGAACTTCAAGTGACAACTGGTATAAACTTTCCAAAGTACACATGGTAACATTGGATCTGGATTGCTGGAGGAATTTGTACACCTATGAGGAGATAACTTCGGGTAATGAAGACACGAATACTTCCTTGAGATCATTTGTACCTCCCAAAATATAAAATAGCTTTGCCATAATTCCATAATGCTTTTGGAGATCCTTTTCTTCAATTGAACAGCACTTGCGTGCATAATATTCTGTCTTGTACGTCTGAATGTCATCATTGAAATCTCCAAGGAATTCATTGTAAAGATATCCAATAGCCATGGCAGTAGAAGTGCTTTGGAAGAATTGAACTCTACTAGCTTCGGGAAAAGAATAAAAGTAGTATCTGAGTGTACCAGTTGTTCGTGAGACAAATTCTTGTAGGACCTCAAACATGTTGGCATCAGGGAGCAGCATTTCTTTATCGATCCAAGCAGCAAACAATTGAAATCGCTCAACCTGTTTCTGAACTGGAATGTCATCCAATGAAAACCATTCATTAGAACTAGATTTTTTCTTTTGAGGTCTTGGTCGAAAGGAGGATTCTGCATGATTGGACTCAGAAGAAATGTCTAAATGGGCAGTATTCATAAGAATCTGTTGGGAAACTGATTGGGAAGAAAAAGAAGGGTCTTTTGGAAAGGCAGAAGACTCTTGCGAACTAGATGTGTCGTCGGAATACGTTTGAGAATCCAGTGGTTCTGAAAGAATGGATCTGGATTGTAGGAGGAAAGTATGCATGGCTTCTTTCCCTTTTCTAGATCGCCTTGAGTGTCGAGATTTAGGATTAGAACTAGTGCTTGAGGCTCGAGCTGAGCCAAAGATATTGAACATAGGATCAGGTGTGTCAGGCTGTGGTTTTAGTGTAGACGATAAACCAGACTCTGGGAAAAGATCTGGCTTATTGAACCAACTCAGTATTATCTTGAGTCTGTTGTTTCCCTATCACTTAAATGAGCACAAAACTCATTAATATGAGGACGTTAAGTACGTGGTGTTGTCCCTCCCGGGGCGTTATACATACTGAGTTCTGGGTAAACCGATATACTTTGCAGTACGTGGCTTCCACTCAGATGGTCGTATAACATAAGCACGATATACCTTTCGTTACTGTGCAGATGAACAAATGAGTCCAACAATTGTCCAGACTCCAAGGCAATTAAAGAAAGAAGATCTTGAAAGGCTGATTCCACTCTTATAGATCACCAACTATGAGCAATTATTTGCTCCTGCCAAACCTGTTCAAATTCAAGATCCGCAATTCATCAGAAACAAGGAAGGACAAGTCAAAACAATCTTTCCATCTGCTTCTTCTTCCTCTGAAGCAGAAATTTTTCACACCTTAATGATTGAACCCGTACCAAAACCCTATGAAAAATCCATACCCATTCCTGATGCCCAATATCAGTGGACAGTAATGTCGTTCGGATTGAAGACTGCTCCCTCTGTCTTCCAAAGAGCCATGATCCGAATTTTCCAACCTATCCTCTACAGTGCCTTAATCTACATTGATGACATTCTGCTCTTTTCGGAGACCAATGAAGATCATGAAATTCTCTTGTCAAAGTTTACTGCTCTGGTTGACCAATACGACATTATGCTCTCTGACAAAAAATCCTCTATAGGATTATCCGAGATTGAGTTCTTAGGCATGAAGATCTCGGAAGGCCGCTATTCTCCGAGTGAACATATTGCAAAGGAACTGTTAAAGTTTCCCACAGAAAATCTCTCCAGACAACAGCTTCAACAATTCCTAGGCATTGTCAACTATTTACAAATCTTCATTCTAAATGTCTCCCAATACACCTCAGTTCTTTCTGACCTTCTCAAAAAAACCCCACAACCATGGACTCCGAAGCATTCTCAGGCACTTCAATACCTAAAAGACAACACTCAAGCCTTGCCACCTCTCCAAATCCCCTCAGATGGTCAGCGTATATTACAAACCGATGCCAGTGACACTCACTGGGGAGCTGTTCTTCTTGAATACAAAGACACACACAAGCATTTATGTGGATATGCCAGTGAAACCTTCTCCCCCGCAGAATCTCATTACCACACATTCTATAAAGAGGTTCTTGCCGTCAAATATGGAATCAAGAAATTTGAATTCCATCTCATTGGCCATCGATTCAAGATCCAGATGGACAACTCTTCCTTTCCAAGAGTTTTAGAATTCAAGAATAAAACAATTCCCGAAAAATAACTTATTCGATGGGCTGAATGGTTTTCCCGGTATGACTTCTTTGTAGAGCATATCAAGGGAAAGGATAATATCATTGCTGACCTACTTTCCCGACCTCTCCACTTAGTCTCTACAACTGAAACCTTTCCTTTGGTTCTTATGGCTGGCCCCACCTCAAATCCATTTTGTTGCCGGTGTGGCCGATACACAAACCACTGAGCGCAGGATTGTCCATTCTACAAACCTGGACTTAGTGGTTGGAATTCTCTGGATCTAGGATAGTGTTCTGTTTCTGGCCCTCCTGAACCTGAAGTTCTCTGTCCTTCGGGCCTCACTAATCCATCACCTCCTGGCCCAAATGAAACCCATCCATTAGGAGATTTCATGTGGACCAAAATTGAACATCCAGCCTTATGGACTGATCAGTCACCAGTCCATCTCACATTTCCTCCAGTCCTACATCACCCCGACCTATTCCAGATCCAACAGTATGCCAAAAATCATCTCTTCTCCTATCTCATGATTTTCCAGAAATATCAAGGAAAAGATGTCACCGTTACTGATTCCTATTCTCCTGATTATTCATTTTCCTGAATCAGCATATTCCACATTTATGATTTCTGTGATAAAGAACTTTGGTATAACTGGTGCTTACACACATTTTACTATGGGATGATCAAGTTCCGAGTTCGCGACATGTTAGAATATTTACTGGATCTGGACTTTGCTGGTTCTAATCAATGGGCATACCTCCAACTGTTTGCTCCACTCAGTACTTGGAGAACAGATTTGTACAATCTCCTCAGACAAGCCTCTCCTTCAAAACGAGATACTTTGTACGTAACCTACGTTTTACACAGGTCATATGGTGACAGTACTCCCACACCATTCCTAGTATGCCACCTATACAAAACTCTGTATGATCCAGATCCAAGTCCTGAATGTAACGACCCTAATTCCTATCTATTAATAATTTCTCCCATTAAGGTCATTACCGTCGTGAAACCCAAATAAACCTAAATAACACCTAAGACCTATTTGAATTCCACAAGGCTAATCTTAAGATTTCCGATTTTAAGCTTGTTAATCTTATTGCTTATCAACAATTGGAGCATGATATTGGACATATGTTCTGGTATCATACGGAGTAAATAAAACATCAGCGGAAGTCTTAAATTAATCCATTGGGTTCATAACACACAAGTCCCATAGGGATCCAAATAAACAACAAGAAATCTTCAAAACAAGTTTCGGAAATAGCAAGCAAAAGAGGGTGCTTAAATTAAACCAGAAAGTTGCCCAATCATATGTTATATGCGCAAGTAACAAGTTTTAAAATGTGATGCGATATCGTCCCGTCGTGCAGCCTTGATCTCACACAATGGTACCACGAACAGTGAATGTACCTAAGCCTGAAAAATGGTAAAAACAACAGTTTGAGATTACAAGAATCTCAGTAGGGTCACAGCATCATAAGATCTACAGAATCCCTAAACACAAATCTCCCAATTCACATAAGATCATCCCTAAACAACTAAAGGGGTTCACGAAATTCATAAATCATTCAAAAAGGGTTAAGGCCGATTCAATGGCTGAGGGAGGACTACAAACACTTCTGAAAGGTCAGAAGTACACAGGCAGGTGAAACACATCAGTATTGCCCTTGGCAATGAATAAGAAAGGCCATCCCCTTCCACCTGTGTTGTCCAAGACTTACTGCACAAAGGGTAGATGGTTAACACACAAACTAATCAGTAAGCTTTCACCTTATCCTCGCAAGGATTAGTCGACTAGCCCCACATGGACAAGTCTTCCCTTAGTCGCAACCAGGGCATCCCCAAATCACACAGAAGTGGGCTTCCTGTCTCGCAAGACAGGGATCCGGCCACCAAGGACAGATATCCAGCGATAGCTTGCTGGTTCAACACCCATACACCTCCCATAAATTGGTAAGTACCTCTCCTCTCACTAGGAGCATCAGTGCTTACCCTGCCTGGCCAGCGGAACAGGATCCTGACACACAAACACATACAAGCACACACAGGCAAGTACAAAGCATAATACCACAACAGGGTATCCTCAATCATGTCAGGAAACAATCAACACATCCAATTCACATAACAATAGCATCCATGCACTCAATTCCTAACTCAGGGGTTCGATATAGCCTAGGAGATTCATATCTCATTCCGGATTTCATATTCACACCCTAAAATCCAATCACAAACAATACAACAAGGGCAGGTAACAAAAACATCAAATAAGAGCAGGGGTTTCTGCAGAAACCGATGAGGCGTAGATCCTACCTCTCTTGTCTCTGAACAATAAGCAACTCCTTTTCCTTTATTAAGCAAATCTGAACCACCTAAATCATCACCAGGCAAAGACAAAACAAACTAAGCATGCATATTCAATAATTAATTGAATACCTTATTTCCTTACCAATACCACTCACCAAACCTATCAGAAACCAGTGATCAGATGCTGCAGGTGCCTCCCCCTTGGATGTGTGATGTGATAGCCAGAAACTTAACAAGAATCAACCTGAATTTACCATTCCAATTAACTATGCAAAACCTGTCGCTAAAAGTAGGGCATAGGACGATTTCGTCTCGACTTACAACGAAATATTTATCTACAAGCTGCGATTTATATATGGTTGGAAAGATAATAAAAATAGCTTTCCAACGAGATATTATTTGTAAGATTCTGACAAACGACCAGAAAGTTATGCTACTTTGAAGTTCAAGAAGATTTGGCGAAAACCTAATTCGGCCGCCGATTTTCAAAGTAACATTAGACAAAGAAATACTAACCTCCTGAAAAACAAAAAAGATGGTTGGAAAGAGGATGAAGAGAGCTTTCCAACAAGCTATTACTCGCAGAGATCCGACGAACGATGAGTGAGTTATGCTGGTTTGAAGTTTCTGCGAATTATGGTGGCTATAGGGAGGTATAGGGTTTTAAGCCTATACGAAATTTGTAGGTTTTCTATGAATAATTCTTTGTGAGGTTGGCTTCCTATTTATAATGAATGGGTATAGAATTATGATTACTACTTTAATTACTTTATCTAAATAGGATAATTTACTAGATAACTAAACTCTAAACTCTTTAATTATCTTCCCCTATTTTTAGGGATTTTAATCTATAAGGCAACTATCTAGCCTTAAGGATGATTCCTAAGGCAATTACTCATCTACAAGAACCTAGATCTAAAGGAATTAGAAACAAAATAATTTACTAAACAATCTTACCAATTTCGGCCATCACACATCCTTTCCTTCAGGGGCAAAATCGTCTTTTCACCTGCACTGACTTCTGGACTTCTAGGACTCAAAATTCGGGGTCTTACACTGAATTTCTACATTTTGCATGGCGGAATCTGTGCCACATTAACGGGTATGACCGTAGAAAAATACACCTACATACCACAGCTCTTTGTCCTCCTTCTACGATACCCTCCTACTTTCAGGATTCTCAACAACCAGATGAAAAACCCCCAGAATACGATCCAGGACCCTATGCCGACATTGAACCCACAGATGCTGAAAACCTAGCTCGGACAGATCAAATTACTGTATGGGAAGCTGAACAAACAAGGACAGTTGTCACATCCGAAATGTCCCAAGAGTCAGATCCAAACATGGATTGGGACCACGAGCCTATCTGTAAATAAGTTTTTTGTCAATTCAAGTTAAAAGCTTGTTGTTTGTATTATTTTATGTCAAATGTCTATCGCTATATTAAAAGTTGGTTGTTTGTAGTCCTTTATGTCAGCGTCTGTCGTATGTTTGACCCATGTCAGTACTTTACAGTCTGTAGCTCCTTTTGGCCTGTTACCCAGCAGAACAACTTTCGTGAACCCTAAGTCTCAACAAAGTGTCAGACCTTGCCATGTGTAAAGTTGATACAGAATGTGGAAAATTTGACAAGAAATCTCCCCGTCAAGCCCCTCCACTATCCCTAATAACACCACCAGAGCCCCACCAAAGGAGCCATCTGTATTTAGCTTAATACAGCCTTAAGGTGGCTTTGACCATCTTATGAATTGAGTAGACTTGTGAACCTTGTTGAGGTGTGTTGTCGACTTTCATGCAAGTATGATATTGGCTGCAACCTCTTTATTCTTATTAGAGAGCAAATTGACTTGCTAGCATCCCAAAAGATATTCATTACGATTTTTACATATCCCATCAAAATTAGATTCTAAGAGATATTATCAACCAAAAGATTTGAGAGTTTAAGATTGGAGGGTAACCATATCTTTGCTAATTGCCACCAAAATGAGTTTTTCTTTTAGTTTCAGTTTGTAAACCTCTCCTCCTATTGAGGTTCGTCCTTTCTTGTCTGCAGAAGCCAAGGATCTGTTCAATATTGGCTTTTCTCTATGAAATAAGATAATTTTTTTTGATTAAAAAAATAGAATTTATTATAATTTATCAAAAAATAAATATGTATATTATTTTTTAGATTTGTATGTGATTTATTATAATTTAAGAAAGAATAAATATATTTTTCATATTTATTTTAAAAATTTTACATTTTTAAGAAAAAATGAGTCAAAACGGCAAGTTTCGATGAAGATACAATAAATAAAATATATATATTTTTTAATTCTCACCTTCTTTTCTATTTACTCCCTACTCTCTTACCTTGGCCGGCCATCAAAATATTCTGTTTGCTCTCTAATCATCTTCCTCTCTCACAGCGTTCACGGACCAGTCGCCAGCGGAACTCCAAAGTCGGTTTCTTTCTCCCACAGATCCCTCTTGATTCAGTTGTTTTCTCGTTAAATAAACCATGGTATTCGTTAATAGCTTCGATTTGACGTAAAATTTGCTTGGTTTGGACATCATTTATAACACTCGTTGCGGTCTCTATCACGACCATGAAGTATATTATATTTATTTAAATAAATATTCGTAGATTTTTAATGTGAAAATATTACAACAAAATAATCATATGTGGTATTTTAAGGATTTTAAAATACTTTGAAATATTTGGAACTT
Source organism: Passiflora organensis (assembly GCA_019739055.1). NCBI lineage: Eukaryota > Viridiplantae > Streptophyta > Magnoliopsida > Malpighiales > Passifloraceae > Passiflora > Passiflora organensis. The sequence continues at coordinate 1,495,376 of JAEPBF010000187.1, read as the reverse complement.
AAATCTTATGTTTAGTATTGATATCAAACATGTCAATTGTACCAACATATTAATTATATCAACAACTTAACAATATTTAACAAAAAAAATATATTTTAACAATTGTGCATTATATTAAAAATATCTTAATTTTTTATTTATTTACATAGTGTAGTTGCCCACAATCTGACATGACAATAAATATTGTATAATTTTTTATAATAATTGAGGTATTATGATTATATCATTTTGATTTTAGTATCTTCTATTCGTCAAATAATTTAATTAGAACCTTAGAAAATACTAAACATGCATATAGATTTGTTCCCATAAAAAAATAGTATAAACACGGTTTTAGCTCTTTATAAACACAAAAATTAAATGAGCGGGTTGGGATGAATTGATTTTTGAGTAGTATAAATAACATGGATTGCATTATTTGATTAAATAATATTCTTTACAGTTTTTAAAAACATATTTATTATATATGTATAGAGAGAGAGACTATTTTGGATATTATAATCAAAGTAATCTTATTTTTAAACATTCTTACCAAATGTAAATCTTATTTTTATTCATAATTAAACAAAAATCCAATATCATATCTATTTCCTTTTTTAGTAAAATGTGACGTTGGAAAATTAAACTCTTTCATTTTACCGTTATCAGAAGAAAGCCGTACCATTGAACGGCAGGTCCTACCTTTTTCCTTTTTCGCCGTTGCCAAAAACAAACGGCTAGGGTAGGTGGATGTTAATGCAATGAAAATGGCAGGGAAGAAAAAATCTCACATATTCGTGGAATATGCTATGGAGTTTAGAGGACACGCAGGGAACAACAACAGTTCGGTGTGAAATCTCAAATAGCCTGGATCTAGCTGATGTAAAAATCAACCTTATTTCAAAATCTGAACCGTTAGATTCGACACCACGTAGTAATTATCAGGCTCCCACGTGTAATACGCTCTGCTTTCATTTTCGTGAAATCCCCAAAGCACCCCTGGAGAGACCTACCTTCTGGATCGGAAAGACCACAAAGGATCCGATTCGAACAATTTCAACAGCCCTTCATTAGTTCATTTGACTCGACACTCCTAGCAACACTAGCTTGTTAAACAAAATCTGAAAGGCAAGTGAGTGTTTGGTTCAACTACCACCGCCGTTACTATGTCTCCTTCTTTCGCTCTAAGCGCCGATCTGACCGCCGTCAAGTCCGGCGACGTCTCGGGGCGCGTAGCTTCAGTTTACAGCGAAGTGCAGAGGCACCGGATCGACAACCCTCTCCCTCTCCCTTCCGTCGTTCTAAAGCCCTTCCATATTGTCGATGGCCCCGCGAGCTCCGCTGCAGGAAATCCCGGTCAGTCTCGGTTTCACCATCTCTTCTCTTCGATCCGTTGCAAATGTTCTTTAAATGTTGCTTGTGGATCTCGATTTCCTGTTTCCTTGTTTGAAGCCCGGAAATGTAATTTGAAAATCTTTATTTTTTTCAGAGGAGATCAAGAAGCTTTTTCCTAATCTCTTTGGGCAGCCATCGGCAATGCTGGTACCGAATAGCACGGATGCGCTGTCGCGTGATACGAAGTTGAAGATAGGCGTCGTTTTGTCAGGAGGCCAGGCACCTGGTGGGCACAATGTCATCTGTGGAATCTTTGGTGAGCTGATTTTCCATACTTGTTATGTATTCATGTGATTTCATGTTGCGTTGCAACTGTGAGTGTTGCTTCATTTTAGCAAACATAAGGGATAGGGATGCTCATTTAGTTGTTGTTGGCTTTGTTTAGATTACTTGCAGGATCGTGCAAAGGGAAGCCTATTGTACGGGTTTAGGGGAGGTCCTGCTGGGATCATGAAGGGAAAATACATTGAATTAAATTCTGACTATATCCATCCTTACAGAAATCAAGTAACTACTCTCTTTACTATTTGTTTCATTTTCTCTGTAGATTTATAAGATTTTCAGAGGGAAATGTATTGTAAGTATCATAATTGAACCGCTCCCTGAGTGCATTCTTTTCCATGAACTATAATGTCAACTAGATGGCGGCTGTTTGATATGGTTCTTACTGAACTCTACCTGGCTTCTGATATTGAATTCTTTTTGTGTACACGTGTGCCTTGACTGGAGTGCCAATTTATAATTCCATTATCACTTGCTCCTGACAGGGTGGTTTTGACATGATATGCAGTGGAAGGGACAAAATTGAAACACCTGAGCAGGTGGGGATCTTTCCTTCTTCATAATAGTGTGCAGTTATTTTTTTCTTTCTTAAAGGAAATATATCTAACTTTGCTTTTGATGCAGTTTAAACAAGCTGAAGAGACAGTAACAAAGCTTGACTTGGATGGGCTGGTTGTAATCGGTGGGGATGACTCAAACACAAATGCTTGCCTCCTTGCTGAAAACTTTAGGTGCTATATTGCTCTAGTGATGAGTGCTTTTTCTTGCACCTTTTATCACTATAAGTATTTTTCATTGCTTATGTTCAACTTTGTTCTATCAGAGCTAAAAACATCAAAACTCGGGTGATTGGATGTCCAAAAACTATTGATGGAGATTTGAAATGCAAAGAAGTTCCCACCAGTTTTGGATTTGATACTGCATGCAAGGTGATTGAAATCAAAATTTTCCCTGTTAGACTTTATCATCGACACTCTTTACACTTGATTATAGTTTGGATATGGAATTTATGGATTTATATTTTTCATGAACTGTATCACAGTGATTAATCTTTTTGTGAAGCTTCAAACTGCGTTATCAGTAGTTCATATTTTCAAGTTAGCTTGTCATTTTTGCTATGTCAAGTACAAATGTTACTTTTTGGTAATCTTCAGTAATGTGTAGACATGAGTATCTCATTTAAAAATTTCCCTATGAAGTCCAGAAAAGACAGCTTTTTAGGTGAAATTTACACCCTAGACTCTTTTATATACCACTCATTTTCTTGGGAATTCTCTTTTCATTGATTTATTTACCACGACGATGGTTATGATAAATCCTAATGTCAATTAGTATTTTTATATTCTTGTCTGCCTCAACTGCTGCCTGTTTTAAGGTAATGATATCTTTGATGCTTGCAGATTTATGCAGAAATGATTGGAAATGTCATGATTGATGCCCGGTCAACTGGAAAATATTATCATTGTAAGTGTATTTGTTGGATATATTTTGAATTTTTTTCTTCATTTTTTGGATTTGAATACATTTTCAGGATTATCTCACTGTAACAAGTAGTTGATGAGGTAAAGAATGCACAGCTTCTAGCCTTTTCTCTAGATTTTCAATAGCTAAGTTCTATGAACAATTTAGTTAGAATCCATTGTATATATAGGACTCTTATACATGGCTTAAAAATTGTGGTGTCATGATCTGCCTCCTAGTTACATGAATGAGGCCTAACATGTCTCTGCTAATTTGATAATGTCCTGATTTGGTATCTCTATCTATGATGGTCTCTAATACTTCTAATTTTCTCCATTATTTTTCTTCTAGTATAAAACTATTTGACTCTAGATGTTTTTGCTTCCGTCTGACTGCTGTAAGACACCCTGAAGTTTTTTTTTTCTTTCTTTGGATTCTCTCATTTGATTCTGGACAGGTTCCCATCTCAATTATTCTCCTTTTCTTTTTACTAGGTCACGCTTTTATGTTCTAAATTTCTATTCTATCTGGAAATAGGAAATGTGGCCTGAATAAGTTTCCCTCTTTTTTGGGTTAAAAGAATGACTAAGTAGCCCTGATGTTGTAGATACATAATTTGGCTGAGTTCAGTTTAATATGATGCAATCTAGTGCCAAGAATTTATTATTTTCTACTCCAATTATTTTGCAATTTCTTCATATCCTCTTTCTTGAAAACAATCATGGAGACATATTAATTGCTGTTTATTCATCTACATGGCAGTTGTTAGGCTTATGGGGCGTGCTGCATCTCACATCACTTTAGAGTGTGCTTTGCAAACTCACCCAAACATTACACTTATTGGAGAAGAGGTATCTCATCTTATTTGTTTCTATAGCTTTTTATCATTGGTCCATATAGCACTCCTTATTAGCATAATGTTATCGCCCTTGGCTTCCTCTCCTGGTGTTCACCATTAGATTTTATTACAATTTTGATTTTTTCCCTCATTATTTCTAAATCTTCCCTTTTTATGTTACCGCATAGGTCCAAAACAATTTTAGATAGTTGAGATAAGCTCTGATTGTTGATTTCCAAGCTCTGTGGTGGCTGGAGTCTGCAGTGTTAGTGTGATACAAGATGAGATTTGGTTACGTTGACTCAATTGTTGCCAATATTTTATAGGACAGATCACAGTATTGTGCATGATGTTGAGTATCTTTTCTAGTAGTAAATCCTGCATAATTTGCTGGCTAATAGGTTTTAACTTCCCACAGGTTGCTGCAAAGAAGCTAACACTCAAGAATGTTACTGACTACATTGTAGATGTGATCTGTAAACGGGCTGAGCTCGGTTATAACTATGGTGTGATCCTTATTCCGGAAGGTTTAATTGATTTCATCCCTGAGGTACTGCTGCGAGTTAAATGCTTCTGCATATATTTCTCTGGTAGATCACTGGAGAATGGATGCATTTTTCTTTTTACTGAAAAGCATACAATGTGGTACCATGTTTATTGACACTTACTTCTCTGTTATTCCTGGGCAGGTTCAACAACTTATTTCAGAGTTGAATGAAATTTTGGCACATGATGTTGTGGATGAGCAAGGGATATGGAAAAAGAAACTCACCAGTCAATGTCTGCAACTTTTTGAAATTCTACCTCCAGCAATTCAAGAACAACTGCTACTTGAAAGAGATCCACATGGCAATGTCCAGGTTTGTATTATGGAATTTGTACTGGAATTGAGCTTTTGGAGATTTTCGATTTATATAACTTTTCTGTTTCTATCAATCTTCTCATTTAACCTTAGGTTGCCAAAATTGAGACGGAAAAAATGCTTATTCAAATGGTTGAGGTTGAGTTGGAGAATAGGGAGCAGGAAGGTAAATACAAAGGTGGATTCAAAGGGCAATCTCACTTCTTCGGGTAACTATAGCCATAAAGGACTATGATTTTCTGTCCCAATCACTAATATGTGATTTTCTGTGAAGAATATTGCCTGATATTTGATTCTACCTCAGATATGAAGGTCGATGTGGTTTACCAACAAACTTTGACGCTAGATACTGCTATGCTTTGGGCTATGGTGCGGGAGCTCTCCTTCATAGTGGGAAAACTGGACTTATTTCATCGGTGATGGATTTTTTCTCTTCCTACATCATATTTAATCCTCATTTCTACTGGTTTGATTGATCCTTCGTGTTGAGCTATGTGAAGTCATAATTGTTAAGTTTTGTAATAGTATTTACTCTTTAACCCCAAGGGATCAAAAAATGAATGAACTTTTGTTTGCAATTGAATATAAGATAATATATTTGGGGCCAGAAAGTCCTGTTGCAGTGACCTAAATTTTGGAATTTCTAGTATGGATCAGGATTTCTTTTAATAAAAGAAATTAGCAATAGTTGTTTTACCTTGACTATCATGTCTTGTCAACTGTGATATGACAGATCTGGATTAATCATCTAAGGAACTTGTTTCACATTTCCATGATTGATTTCATACTACTCTATCCGCTGAATGAAAGTGAGATGCTGCAAACAAAATTTAAATACGATTTATTTTTCTATCCAGGTTGGTAATTTAGATGCTCCTGTTGAGGAATGGACAGTTAGTGGGACTGCATTGACTTCGTTAATGGATGTTGAGAGGAGACATGGTATTATTTTTCACCAAGCTTTTACATATGGATGCATGCCTCTGCATTTGTTGATTGATCAAGTAACTAGTCTTTTGCTTGAAGATTGGAAGCTGCTTTAGTTGCTTATATGGAATATTGTGGCATCGCACAGTGCAGTAGGCAGATGTGTCCCGATTTGTATATGCTCTCAAATTTGTTGCAGTGGAGCTGGGGGGGCATTTGTTGTTTACTATCTATCTCATGATGAAATTATTACTACGCTGTTGCAGGTAAATTTAAGCCAGTTATCAAGAAGGCAATGGTGGAGCTTGAAGGTTGGGATTTATTCTAATGAATGCTTTATATTTGTTTAGCCCATAATGCCATTTTAGTCCTCTGGTGATCTTTTGGGAACCATTTGTTGTTATTCAAATATATAGCTATTAATATTTTAAGATACTCTTGATCTGTAATCTGGATTGGACGACTTTCTTTAGCAAACAACTGAATTTGGACGAAATTTCTCAGGTGCTCCTTTCAAAAAATTCGCTTCCTTGCGAGATGAGTGGGCTCTCAAGAACCGATACATCAGTCCAGGTTAGATCTGAATCTGTTAAAACAGTATTCTATGTACCGACATCGCTTTAGCAAGTTGTGAATTTTGTGTGTTTAATCCATCTTAAATATCAGGTCCCATCCAGTTCTCGGGCCCGGGATCGGAAGCTGCTAGTCACACGCTACTGTTGGAATTGGGAGCTCTTGCCTAGGTTAATTTGAAAAATACTCTTCCCGGAAGCCAATTCGTACTCTGACGCAAAGAAAAAGCCTATTATTGTGAGTATTTTTGTTTTGAGTTTAAAATTTTGCCACTCATGTTATGGCTGGAGGGATGATGGTCTTTGAAAACTTTGTTATTCATCATTTTAATAGGCAACTGGACTGGTACATTTTGAGATTTAGTTTGTCCTTTTTCCGGCTGCTGGGCAATAATTTTACAGTCACTGAAGCAAGTTAAGTTTTCAGTCCCTCGACATCCTTGAATTTAACTGTGATTGGTGTGTTGGTTGTTTTGTGTTTAGATAATTTTGAAATCAAATAAAGCTAGGTATTGATTATAAAATTTATATTTGTACATGTTCTTTATCAAATGGAAATTAAATCTAGATAACATAAGATTTTAATGAACTTAAAGTTGAGGGAGAACAGGTTTTGGAAGAGAAATAGACTAACATTTAGACCTAAAAATGTAATATCTTTTGAATTATCTTTTCTATTAGAAATATGTTAAAATTTATTTTACGTAAACCGTTGCGATTACAAATTTGATATTCTTATGTTCAATTGTCTATTCTTGATTTAGAGAAACAAATTCACAACGGCTCCATAAATCACAATGGCACTAACATGATGAACCATGTGAAATAATGAATATGATAGACTGAAGTAAAATTAAAACTGAAAGAAATTTTATTTCTAGATCAGTATTAGATGACGGATAACTCTTTGCTCTTTCTATAATTTTGAAAAATACTTTATTATATTTTTAAGTATCAATTTTTTTAAGAATTCCCAGTACATATTATTAGATAATGAGAAAATAGTGCTTTGGATTGAGAAGATATGTAGAACCTATCTTTATTTATAATGTTCCCTTCTGATTTATGATTGGTCGATATTGAGAAGGTTGGTAAATTCTTTTTAAACTAAATATTATTCATCATCATTAACAATAATGAATATTATAAACACTAATTAAAGATATATTCAATAGATCTGAAAATTTCTTTACATCAAAGGTGCCTCTATTATTTTGGACATTAGACTTTATTTTATAAGGTCTAATGTGTTATGCTCTCAATTTCTTTAGTGGTATCTTCGTCTGCGTTACAACAATGATTGAAAAGAATTTCAGTTATAGCATAAATCATATAGCATCAACGACAGACCATAACATCGAATGTTCAGCTAATCGTTTTAGTAGGAACAACACTATCTCATACCTATTGTGTGTATACATCCCATCATATATCGATGATCATCAGCATGTGATCAATCATTCTAAGTTAGAAACATGAACACTTAATGATTCATGCCAATCTCCACATGCCAATCATGGCGGATCCATGATAATATAGTACTAAGAACTTAATGATCATGATAAACTGATCAAATCATGCGTATGATTGTTTTGTTCTAGTACTAGATAGTTGATCAAAACTTGCAAGCTGATCACCTCTAGGATTTATAGACCAATGTATTGCCTCATATATACATCCTCACGGCAACGTGGTAGTGCATGAGATGATATTTCACTAATGCGCGCATGCAGTATCATACTGTGGGTCGCATGGATAGGTCGCCTGTTGCTTGGGATGGCTACACAATATATAGAGTTAGACGTGAGAGGATTTGACACAAAACAAAAAGTTGCTCTTTTCCTTCTTTACCATTTTACCATATGTCATTTTATTGATTATAGAGGTTTTGTGTCCAGTCCTGTCAAACAAACACGTACTGGAGGCGTATATATATCCAATGACTCTACTCGATACCGACATGCTTTGATTTACACTTGGTTTCCCGTGATATAGACTGGCCTAGCTAGACGCATGGTGATGCGTTGGATGTATGGTTTTATGCAATCTTGTACACCTTGTCGAGCTGCCGTGAGGTTATTGCTAGGTGGGTATCCATATATTTATGTACATATCTATGATAGGTACTTATAGCCTTGGCATCCTACGAGCTAGGGCTCCTTACGCTAGTGGAAATTTACTTGGAATGTTGTTGCATGTGCGTAGTTGAATTTGATGTGACTTCAAACCATATTGTTAATATAGTATTAAAAACTGTTTATTTAGTCTCTGATTTACTGGAAAAGAATCCTTGTCTTTTTTTTTTCTCTCAAAGCAAGCACAATTCTTCACGTGGCGGATTAATGGTACATCACTGTCAATTTAACTACTTGGCTGTGTCCTTTTCTATTTGAACCTCTACATGGTAAAGTCTTTTTCCTTGGTTTTGTCATCGTAGTGTACTACTGATGTTATGCTGGTGAAGCAGTAGTATTACTATATATATAACTTCTCACAGCTGCTTCTGTGGAAAAAGCAGAAAAAGAAAGTAACACTGCTGTCTCCAGAACCTACTGTCATTACTAGTCATATTTGGAATTGATTGTGATCGAAGAACAAGATACTCAACGCTCATTGTCATGATCAGAAACCTTTCCGATCAATTTACATTGAGGAGGTCGATATGTGGAGTGTGACCCGTCATTTTCTATGCCAACCCACTGCCTCAGAAGATTTGTATTCAAGGAAATGGCTAGATTTAGGAGGAGTATTAGGCCAATACCGAAAGAATGCAAATCACAAGCTGTAGCCGAGGGAGTTGCTAGCAGAAAAGAAGGATCTGTAATGCCATAGGGGACCCCATATATATGCAGTGAAATAATGATGCTTTTGCCTTCACATGGCTCACCATTTTTCCTACAAACAAACTCCATTAACAACGGGCGTCTCACGATTAAATGTTGATTTTCCGAATATTCAATCTTTTTAACAATTGAATAATCCGATACAAACGGTATAAAATTGTGTGGGATGAGAAACGTTGCTTATGTCGCTCTCTTACTCTTATAATATTCCCATGCCCACTGACCCACCATTCCACTGTCACTGCTGGACTATACCCTCTCGACCAACCACTCACCCATCATCCCTTTTGTTGGCTTAGGGTCCATTACCCTATTGCATGTTGTCACCTTGTGCACCCAACTCTCTGATTAGGTCGCACAGCGACCGTGTGATCCTTTTATATCTTTTTATGCATTTTTGACTTTGTAGATCACGTGGTTCAGTTCAACTGTCGATATTTTGTGGAACCCACCGAAAATGGTTGTCTTTCTCAACCGTTAGATATGTGGTTCAGTACCTGTACTAGGAAATCTCATCGAGGGAGTTGCATATCTATTTTGATTCTTTTGTTAGTAATCACACATAAAAACTATCTATTCTAGCCAACTTTGCATCACATGTACAAAATGGACGGTTTTGCCCAAAGGAGATCATCATTAAGACAGCGAGCGGCTTCTACGCTAATGTCCAACACGTCCATGTTTCCCATGTTTAAGCTACAGCTACATAACAACGTGTGCTCCCTTTTCATATGGTGTCGATTAGGTTATAAATCATGTATCGAGTGACCTCAGCCGTCTGATCTTTATTTGTTTAAAAACTTGGGAATTAAGGTGAAGTGACGGTAATTTACCCGGGAGAGAAACTGATGATATCATGAATGTGAGACTCACATCACCATCATGTTATGTGTATCCCCACATGCCCGCCATGAATTCATACCACTCATTCTTTTAGTGTGGTCCCTTTACGTCGCATTTGAGGGGTCAGGATCAAATCCTCCATTGCTAGCTAACCTGCAACTCTTGATATCAGAACTATACGCTCAAAGCCTTAAAAGGGTCATCAAGAAATTAATTGGGTTAAAAATAAATGAATTATTTTATCAATTTTTGGAATTATCAAATTTAATTGGATGATCAAGTGGCTTATTTAATATTAAAAAATATTATTTTATATTTTTCTGAATATGTTATCAAAACCAAATCCAAGTAAAACTCCAAAGAGGCCGTATAAAAAATTTAAATGTAGTACTTTTTTGCCATCTTTTTCCCAACTACCGAACAATGGTTTCCTTTTATTTCTAAAATTGATAAGTAACTAGGAGTAGTACAATATATTTCACACACATATATATATATATATAGGGTGGGTAAGCCATTGGAATAGACTGAAAAGATCTTATCTCAATCCGAATTATTCTAAATTAAAAATATATTAATTTTTTTAATATTTTCAAAGACAAAACCTATTTCTAATTTTTTGTATTTATATCTAATTTAGATTAAATAATGATTGTTAAAGTATCTATATTACATGAACGATTAATTTTAAAAAATATATTATAAAAATTCAGATATCAATGTATTTAGATTAAGACTGAATTTTGATAAATTAAATTCGATTTTCAACTATAACTTCGAACCGATTCACAAAATTAAAAAAATTTATTCCAATACAAGAAAAATATGATTCAAATATCTATCTAAGTATTCCCGTATATTATATATTAGATATAAAACAAATGTAACCAATTCGCTTTATTACAATATGCATTAAATCCTTACAAAGTTAAAACACTAATACTGGAAAAAAAAGAGGTTTACCCGTACCTTCTCTTTCGGAATGAAGAGGGATGTCCTCGCTACTTGTGAGTACTGTTTGTCGTTTCTTTCGAGTTTTCCAGAACCGGGTACTGAGCAAGAATTGGTGAAAAAGACAATACGAACCCAATTAAAAACAATTAATGGCTGAGCAAATTAAGTGTACAATTATTATTACCCTTTGCCATTTTGCAGCTAATCCCATATCTTAATTTGTCTGCTTTTGACACTAAATAATTAATCTAACCCTGTTGGACAAATCAGAATAATCTTATAATAAGAGGTTTTTAAAGAGAAACATAAGATGATAATCAAAAATCTCTTGGACGGCCAGATGAGCCATGGTTTGGATTGAAATGATATGGATATTTTGTCGACAATGGATGGGGTATATGATGATACATGGACTGATGCGAGAACCAATAATAATTTGATTATGTGTCCTTCATCGTGGATGCATAATGGTCCCAAGTCCCAACCTTTCTTCATTAATTCTCTCCCCGTCAATTTTTATCACCCTCCCAATTCCCCATATCCTTCGTTTGGTGTAGTAGAAGAAGGGTTAACGGAACCAACCAACCAAACACTGAACTCAACTCAGTCCGAACTGAGTCATTGGGAAACTATCTCCTTCTCCTCCACCATTGTTATAAAACACTTTTTTCCTTTGGTTCTTTTCTCCCTTTCTCCCTCGAGCTGAAATGGACAGCCCTCAAAGGATATCAAACAAAGAATCGGAGTCCCAACCCCAACGCCTAACCCCATCCGGCAGCAGAAAGAGAAGAATAAGCAACGAGTGCAGCAACTCTCCCGAATTCGAGTTCTGGAGGCTCCGTAACCCTTCTTCCCCTCAACCTAATCTTCATTCTGCTGATGAACTCTTCGTCGATGGTGTTCTCCTTCCTCTCCGCCTCCTCCACCTACAAGACAACAATCAGGACGACCCACCCCATGTATCTAAAAAGTCTGACATCCAACCCCAGCCTGAACTCCTTCCTGGACCTGAGATTTGCTCCGAGCCAGCTGCCACGCCCTTGACTGCCTCGAAGAGATGGAAAGACATATTCAGCAAGAAAGGCGACAAGAAAGCTGTAGCTTCGAACAAGCCAAAAGACAAAGACAAAGACAGAGAGAAGAAGAGAGAGAAAAAGAGCCCCAACGCTTCTGCCACCAGTGCATCAGTTGGAACTGAGTTGAACATCAATATTTGGCCTTTTTTCCGTAGTAGATCTGTAGGTAATAATGGCTCACGACCCAAGACGGCGGCCGGAGCCTCGGGAACCCGGAAGGTAAGCAGCGCGCCTTGTTCACGGAGTAATTCTGCCGGGGAGTCCAAATCCAGGAAGTGGCCCAGTAGTCCGGGCCGACCCGGCGTCCATGTGGGTCGTAGCAGCCCAGTTTGGCAGGTCCGGCGAGGTGGTGGTGGTGCATTAGTTGGAGGCTCTACTTTAAAGAATCATAATACCACCCCTAACAATCACCCTGAATCTGTGGTTCGGCCCGGTGAAAAGAGAGTCAACAAGAAAGAATCCCGCGAAACTCGTCGCCACGACAAAAGCACGATGACTGGTGAGGACAGCGGTGGCGGGGGTGCAAGTGGTAAAGCCAAGGTTTTGAATCTGAATGTACCCATGTGTATAGGCTACAGAAACCATCTGAGTTGCCGAGGCCATGACAATAGCGCTCTAGCTGTAGGCGGCAGCAGTTCCACAGGAGGAAAAATCAACGGCAGTAGTGGAGGAAACAGCGCCGGTAACACCACCACCGATGCCGGTGGTGTAGGTAGTATTTTCAATTTGCGAAGTCTCTTTACAAAAAAGGTCTATTAATTATATATTTTTTTCATCTTAAAGCTCCGTTATAGTACTAATTACTAATTAATTAAGCTCGATTGTTATCTACTTTATCACGTGTACCGAGTAGAAGTACTCTATAAGTCTATATCAAACTCACTTCACCTGTAACTATTAATTAACTAACTAAGTAGTTACTGCCTTTATCTACTTTGAAAGTCACTTCACTTTATGTTGTCTCCCTGTTTTTTATCTGCCTTAAAGCATACACAAAGGTACAAAGACGATTATAGCCTTTGGTTACGCATCCATACATAAAAGTAGAATCCACTATCCAGCACGCGGCAACATGCCACGAGGCGAGTCATTATGTGAATTCCTGTTTGCTTTTATATTTTTATATTATTATATTATTATCAGTCTCTTCTTTGCCTGCCATTGACTTGAGGAACATGTCAGTATGCGAGAATTCCAATTCGTATCACAACCATCGGCTGGCTTCTATTATTGTTAATAATAATACTTGTTTCTGCTACTCTCCCTCGGCTGTCATATGGGTCAAGGCCAGAGGCCAGAGGCCAGATAGATTGATAAAGGGGAAGAAGCAAGTCATAAAAGAAAGTACTACCCCTACAATCGTGGAGTTTCCATGGAAGTATATTCTTCTGTAGCTGCTACAAAATTGTTTGGATTTTACTTTATCTACTGCATGATATCAACGAATAGATAAATTCCAGCAATGATGTTAAATATATTGTTAAATATAACTAAATAAATTTTATTAGTTAATTAATTACATTTCTCGGGATTGTCATGGTCGATTTATTACAAGGAGCAACATTTGGTCTTGTAACTGTAATATAGTGAAGACACCAAAACAGTAGTACGATATGATGATGGATTTGTTAATATTTTTGTCATCATTGAATTGTGTGGATTGATGTGATGGTGAGGTTGTGTAAAGATAGGCAAAGTTCCATACCAGCCTGTCCCTTGAATCCCATTATATAGTTGTGATAGACATACCGTAATAGTGTAGCTTGTCGATGCTTAATGCCAATAAAATAGCTCATCATCGGTCCCAGCTCTTACAAAACGAATTTAAGATGTGGGTTGCGGATAAGATTATTGACAAACAAAGTTACACTCCCATTAAGTCAAATATGGCTGGTATAAAGATTATAATAACACGTTAGATTTAATAATATATATTACCATTCATATATATATAACCATTTCACATCATGATTTTGTCTATACATGAAAATGTTGGAAATATATTTTTTTTTCCCTCTCATAACTTGTCCAGTATCGGTGAGTTTATAACATTTATATGAGAATTTATAGAATGAGATTTTTTGTGTTACCTTTGTGTGGTGTGTGGACAAGGAGTAGTCAAAATCAACGACACCCACCATAAACTAATGCTAAACGTGATTGGATCCCCTTCCTCTTCATATGCTGATTTTTTTTTTATATTAGAAGAGTATTCTCTCCGGTCGTATGACTAATTTCTTTCCGAATCTCGATTAGGTATCACTATTTCAGATAGGACGTTCTGTCAATAATGTTTGCTCCATACACATCCCCACGAATTCGAATTCGGGTCTCATATACTGATTTTGATTATTATTATTATTATTATATTTTTTTTATTAGTGTATTTTACTAGTTTTATTTTTTTTAATGTTGAATTTTCAATATCCAGCGTTTGTCTTAACAACTGATTAATACAAAATTTGAGTATTGTAATATTGTGAATTACTATTTTTTTTTCTTTGTCAATAAATCTTATATATATGCGTCATTTGTTATAATTACTTCCCGAATATAATACACGAATTATATTCATGATGTTCGTTGAATATATCCATTTTTAATGATTTGACATCATATTATGAGATACTCTCAATCCTCCTATCATCCGAAGATTATTGTGGATTTCATTTAATTTTACCACGCATATTTTTTTATCACATCGAATCATGTACTTTATCTTTATTTCATATCACATAAATATTTCTTATAATAACTTGTCAATCTATAATTGTTTCATATAAAGTCAAGAGATTCCACTTGATTTGTATATAATCATCATATTATGCCACGATGTCTTATCCAAACGATATTTTATTTAGATTGCATCATCATGTATAATCATTTCATTGGAATACTTTAATTTATATTATTTTATTACTATGCATATCACTATAAAATAAAAACTTGGGATGGGGATTGGTCGTATTTCCATCTACACTTCTTGGTCTCCCAACAAGCATCCTCTTTGGACTGAACCAACTCCAGTCCGTCTAAAGCATTTGGGCCATGGACTCGGAGAATACACGAAACCTGGGACCAATCATTCCCCAATTATAGTTTTACGAACTAAAAATCTATTACCTTTAATCTAATATTTTTCTTTTCTTGTTGTGTTAAATATCGTTATTCGGATCAAACGACCCATTCAATGACTCAGTGCTTGTCAAGCTGCCCGAGTAGTACTAATAAAAGAAAATGAAATTTGTATAATATTGATAATAGAAATAAAATTTATATAAAGTTCACAATATACATTTGCGTAATCAATGGTCAGACAACAACCAACCATATTATTGATTTTAAAAAAGTGAAATAAAATATAGGAGGAATAAAATCTTGACTTCCTCTCTTTATATTATTGTAAGTTTGAAAGACCCCTTTTGATTTGAAGTCTATGGTATTAAGAAACTTAAAATTGTAGCATAATTTGTCACGGAGATCATTGCACCAACCTTCGAGAAAACTCAGTAAGGATGGATACTGCCTCCCGAAAAGGGGTAAAATGGGGTAGATTGTGTCATAGTTGAGTATTTACATATAGTCTTACAATATCCTTTCCTTATATCACATCTTAATTGTTAAAGATTTGGAAGGGATTGAGCAAGAACACATAAATCTTTACGTAAAAAATTTTCTTATGACTAAGCATAAAAATCATGCGCAAAGATAGAAGAATCTCACTATAAAAAAAAAATAAAAAAATTACAATCTCTTGTTCAAGAAAAAACAAGAGAAATATCTCTCACAAATAACCTCTCTTCTACAAAGAGATACAAAATGAGAAACTCCTCACTAACTCTCTTATCTTCTCTCTAGTTTCTGGGATGTACTTGGGATGATTTACAAGTAAGTAGAAAGTGTCTATTTATAGACTCCAAACTTAAATCAAATTAAATCAAACCAAATCAAACCTTCCTAACCCCCCCTTGATGTGCTTCTTGACTTGTTCCTTGATTTATAGAACCATATAGTTAACAATCTCCCAGTTGAAGATTTGATTGAGGGTCAGTAAAATCTTCATACCATTCTTTCTATCTTGCCATAACCCCTTAGGGCTCTACTTGATCCTATAATTTCCAGCCAAGTTTAAGCGACACCTAAACTACTCTTTTAGAATTGTCTTGATCATCATATCATCAGTCTCAGCAACAGATAATGCAAATACCACAAGATCAGCATATCCGAACATCTATCTTTAACTGCATTTAGAAACATCTTTGGCAGCTTAACTCGCCCCTCTTTGCCTTCTACAAACTTCCTCTCTGTTTGCTTCTCGAACACCTTATGTTTGTAGAAATCTAACACCTAATTTCTATATAGCAGGCGTTGTTTGTTATGCAAAGATACTCCTTTGTTGCTCACATTACTACTCCCAGAAATCACTAATGCTTCCCATTTAACAAACACCATGGCTTGCTCCCATTTGGTTGAATCTTTTATCTTGACAGTCCTTGAGATCTCTATAGTACCTTCTTTGGTATAACCTGCTCCTCTTCTAGTTCTACAACAACATTCTCAGGGGGTTTCTTGAGAACTAGTTGATCCATTACTTTAAGACTTTTCTAGTGATTCAACCTCAACTCCCACTTGTTTTGTCTTTTGTAAACTCATCTTCTCACTGCCTTTGTACAAGATAACTTCATCAAGACCGCTTGAGACAGTTGACACTTCACCTTTTGAAGAGTCTACCCCTTTAACATGTACAAGCTGGGAACAACCTTTTTTTCCCTTCATAATCGCAAGTGCTCCTTTGGTCAATTTCAATATCTTATCCTAGATTTCAACTTTATAACTCATATCATCCATTTGTCCTAAAGACAATAGATTTTTCTTCAAACCCTTAACATGTTGTACATTTTGAATAGTACAAATTACACCATTATACATCTTCAGTTTGATGCTCCCAATACCAACAATCTTCAAAGTATGATCATTACAACTATACACAGATCTTTCCGAGATAGGCTCATAATGGTGGAACCAGTCCCTAAAAGAGGTTATGTGAAAAGTGGCTCCCATGTCGAAAAATCACATATCATTAAATCTTCTACTGCTTTCAGTTGTTGTTGCTTCATACAATAAGTTATGTGAAAAGTGGCTCCTAAGTCGAAAAACCACACATCATTAAATCTTCTCCTGCTTTCAGGTGCTGTTGTTGCTTTGTAGCATAAAGCATCAACATCATTTGAGCAATTTGCTATATTTTCTTAAGGATTAGCATTTGTTTGGTTTATATGATAACAATCCCTTTTGAAGTGACCTTTTTTGCCATAATTGTAGCATTTCATATCCTTGTTGCTTCTTAACTTTGAACTACCATGATTGTGGCTCCAACTCGAATCACGATCTATTGATCTCCCTTGCATCACTGATAAAGATTTTGCTTATCGTGAACACCCTATCCTATCATCCTTATCCTTCATCCGACTTTCTTCTTCAAGAATAGGAACTGCAATATCATCGAAGACTAGACTGTCTATATTATTTGTTAAATTGATGATAAGTTGTTCATATGAATCAAACAGACTTTGAAGCAGAAGTTCAGCACATTCACTTGAATTTATTTTATAACTCAATGAAGTGAATTGAGAAAAAAATATTCAAAGTGTTGATATGCTCTGTCACTGAAGTGGATTCAGACATCCGAAGAGTAGAAAGTTTTCTCTTAAAGAAAATTTTGTTGTGACTTGGCCTCATAAAATTTGGAGAGATGATCCCAAATATCCTTTGTTGTCTTCTTCTCCTCTATGCTTGATAATACTCTCCTCCCACTTGGCATCATCTGTGATACTTGTTGGTCTTGTGCCAGTAACTGCTAGGCAATTATCTTTGTGCAAAATTGCCTTCATTTTTAACATCCATAATTAGAAATTATTCTCATGCCTTCATTTTTAGCATCCATAATGTGAAATTATTCTCGTTAAACTTCTCAAGCTCAACCTTTGCCATTATTGCTTCTATTCCAATACCAAACACCTACCAAGGGTGAATAATATTTAACTTATTTTTTTATGTAGAGAATCCACTATTTAGTGGCAACCACAGAGCATGATAAGTAAATGGATCCACCCAAGTGAGGCTTCGCTACTACATATAAAAGATTTGGAAGGGATAGAGCAAGAACACATAGATTTTTACGTGGAACCCTTTTGTGACTAAGGGTAAAAACATGGGCAAGGATAGAAGGATAGAAGAATCTCAATGAGAAATAAGATGGAATTACATGGAATTACAATCTCTTGTTCAAGAGGAAAGAAGAGAAATCTCTCACAAACAACATCTCTTCTACAAAAAGATATAAAATGAGAAATGTCTTACTTACTCTCTTCTTTTCTCTCTAGTTTCTAGGATTTATTTGGGATGATTTACAAGTGAGGAGAAAGTGCTTATTTATAGTCCCCAAGCCTAAATCAAATCAAATCAAACTAAACCAAACCAAACCAAACCAAATCAAATCTTCCTAACTTCCCTTAATTTGCTCCTTGATTTGCTCTTTGATTTGCTTATTGATTTTCTCCTTGATTTATGGAACTATATATTTAACATCAATTGACAGGCCGAAGTCCACATGAAAGAGGAAGAGGGATCAGCTTCATTACGACTTGTCACAGTCCGGCCCCAAAGATTTCCAGTCCAGTGGGTTCGGACGTGATGTGCATGTGTGAGATCATATTTGTTACGCTCAGTTGAGTTTCTATCTATATAGCTCAAAAGATATAACTTGTTATAAATAATTATATCATACAACACATATAAATATACGATCTTCCTCATTCATTTTCGATATGAAATTAGGTCTTATACATGCTTGATCTCATATACATGTTGAGTCTCATAGGTTATATATGTACCTAATAGATTAAGACTATATTTTCTCTGTGTTTGATTTTTTAAAAAACAAAAATAACAATAATAATAATAAAATAATAAAATAATTTTATAATAATAAACTTTAACAAATTTGAAAATAAATAAATATTAAATAAATAATTTTTAATATTAAAATATAATATTTCATATTTTCTCATAATTCTATTTCCATTTCGGTTTCCGAAAAATACAAACATCTTCTTACGGAAAACCATCATTTAGTTACCTTCACATCTTAGCTATACTTCCGTATATAATAAATAAAATAAAATGAAATTTCATATTATAATGCAAAACAGTGCAGTATCATATTATATTACAAATAAAATAAATTTTCTATTTTCATATTTTCCATTCTTAAGTTACCTAATCCACAATTCAATTTCCACCTAGCCTTCTTGAGCGACTGATAAAAGATAAGCGCAAGTGATTAGATAAACTGAAGCAATCTAGTGGTTGAGTATATCTGATAGAAAGGGAAGGGATTGTGGATATGGCTTTGAACGCAACAATGGATTCATCAAGTGTGAAAGTCAAGGCTAGATTAGGAACAAGAGTTGATAATGGAAACGAAAGCCGGCTCGTTTGTTCCCTTCGTGAAGGCAGGATAAAAGCTAATGGGGTCAGTATTGACCTTTATTATTCATTTATAATATCCAAAAACAATCTCAATTATTAACACGATATCGAGCTTATTAAGGGCTTAAACAACCCATGACAGGTCAATAAAGCAGTCGCGAAATTGCATTGTTCTTGAAAAGCTATTTAAGCTTTAAAGAACCCATGTCAGGACAAAGACGCCGAATGATTCCTGCTTGTCAATTCTTCACAAAATAATGTACACATAGATGCTAGATGTACTTTACAGCTAATAAATACCGGGGAGCATCATCAATCAACCAAAACAATTAGAATAACAAGTGGACCATATCTTAATTGGGTGTCTTTCCAGAAAGTAAAGCAATCGGAGTTGTGTATGTATATAGCTGCTAAAATATTTTTTATTGATTTGCTTACTTCGTGCTGGACACAGAAAAAGAATACTGCGAGTGGACGATGAATAGGACATAAAGAATTGTTCCCATAAAGTTACCACCTGCGTATAGGATTTAATTAGCTTTGACGTTTCATATTAATAAATACATTTATTTGTCAGACTCGTCTCATCTGGGAGGAGCCAAAGGGTTGTTCTAGTGACTGTTAAATCCAGTTTCGTTTGTATATTATTCATGTATTGCATGAGATTGAAATAGCTTATGAACATTAAACTTTGCTATTGCATCCACTGCTAGTGTTAGTTCTTCATATAACGTATGATAATGCGTTCATAAAAAGCAAAAGTTCTGCCTGTCAGAAAAAAGATTAACCTGCAGAACTTCAGAGATTTAAGTAAAGTTATCTAAGTAATCCCGCTCGGTTCACTGGTGGGATTCTCGACATCTTGAGGCTCTACAATTTTCACAGGAAAAGAATAATTATAATCATAATAGAACGACCCTTTACGTTATATCATGCTACTGTGGATGGAAAGACGTAAAGTAAATCTTGAAAGCTAACTATAGCTAGGTTCCGAAAGCCCTAGCCTAGGGTTATCGTACTGTCTCCAATATTCTTCTCTAGATTTTTCTTTTTCTCTTTTAACAACGAACCCTTTTCTTATTCACAACCTTCCTCTCCATACGTATACTACATGATTGTATCTGCATTCGAAATAGTAAGGGAATGTTTGTTTGTGGGATTGATGAATTGGACGTCCACACTAAGTTTAACTTGTTTTGCTTTTATTCTTGAGTAGCCGTGGTTGGTTGAACGAAAGGGCAAAACATAAATTTTAGGGTTTTAATTATAGATAGAAATTATGATCCCAATCACTCGCACCGTACTCCATGAACCCAGCAGGGAGCAGCTACTGCCCTCTCCATCCAAGGGGATCCCTATGATCTTACAAGTTAGCCTTATGATGCAATAACTAGTGCCAGATATCCAGAAGGGAGGGAAGATGTATGAGGACACTAGGGCTGTCCGAAACAAACACTAAATTAAGAACCAGTTGCGTTTAGGGGGACAAGGTCATTCCTTCTTGTCCCGCCAGAGCCACAGCCTCGGGGAAGGATGGATCTAATAACCTACGGTAATGAATGTTTTTGATAAGATAGAGAAAAAAAGACAGACATAGCACCGCCCCTTTCAAGTTTTACCAGATGTTCGAGCAGCAGAGTAAATAAGCTTGATTAGGTGCTATCAACTATGACTCTTGAATGTGACTGACTGTGACCGTGACTAGGATAATAATGAGCCCTTGAGAAAGTTAGATTCAATCTTTGTAAAAGATTTTGTTCAGCTTCTGGTTAATTTTTTCACTTTATTCCTATTAATTAATGCTGTTGTAGTTAATTATATAAGTCATGAAAATGAAATAGTAATCTACCATCGTATTGTATCATATCTAGTAATGGGATGTTTGATGTTAGAGAATTATCGAAATAAAAATAAAAATTATTCGACCATGCAAGACTAAGGTAAAATGACGACTATACAAATTTAAAATTTAAATCACACACAAAATAGTTATATATGCCCAACAAAAATAGAAAAATATCAGAAGAATAGTAAAATAATACATATAATCCGAAAACAAAAGTTATTGTCATGTCCCAAAACCTAAATCAAATCACAACATCATGTAGCTCCAAATAATTACAAATGACTGCAAAAATTACAGCAATAAAACTTAATACCAAATAAAAGACTGCAAGTTTAGTTTTATTTTTTAAAAATATCGATAAGATGTTTGTTGGATATTAAAACATGCTAATCCAATTATGTAACAATAAAAATAAGTATTATAGAATTTATTTTAAAAAATTATTTTCCAATTATAAAGAATAAATTTGCTAATCATATCTTATAAGAAGCTTAGTGAAATCCTATCAATAAAATAAATATCATAAATAAATCACAAGTATAATATTTTATCATTAACACGAACAATGATAACATATGAATTTGTATATAAACATAGATAACTAAATTTCATAAATAATGGATATAATAATATTATATCTTTGCATAAATATCTTAATAGGTATTTTATGGTTAATTTGGAAATAGAGTTGAAGTTTGTATTTCTAACTTGAAAAATATGAAATAATATTTTAAAATTTTAAAATTTTTAATTTATTGTAAAATTATATCTAAATTTATTATTATAAAATTAATTTAATAACTTTTTAATTATTCATTTCCAATTTTAATTCCAACTTCAATGAATCCTTATGAAATACCGATTGAATGTGGCCAAGAAAACATTATATGAATCATTATGTAAAAGTTAAATGTGAGTCCTCCATACAAAAGTTTAAAGATTTCTCCGTCAATGTGAAATCTACAAATCTATCATGCACCCATTAAATTAAAATGGTCTATAAAATAAATATTTTTGTTTTTTGTTTATTCTTGGATAATTTATTGAGAATTTTAAAATATAATAATAAAAATTTAAAATTCGTTATATATGCTAAACCCAACATGTTCATAAAGTGATTGAAGTAGCACTCCAAGGTGAGTCATACATACTTTTGTATTTATCTCATTATAAGAAGCTGCTTTTGGATTGTACTTTGTATCACTTTATATATGGTCTAGCAAGGTCAGTACTTTGCTTCTTGTTTTCTCTTATATTGTTGCATATTTTTACTATCATGTTTTAAATTTGACTAATCTAATATTTTTTATATTTTTATATTTTAAAATATTTTAAAAAATCATGCATGGTATAAGATGAATTATGATTGATATGCTTACCCTAACTATATGTTTGGTTGAATTATAAATTATGAATCAGATTAGGATTAACAAATTTTATAGATCGGAAATGATTAAGTTTATTATTATTTTCTATTATTTTGTTCAGTAAAAATGAAAGAATCTTAAAATAATTCTCATTTATATGTTTGGTATTAGCATATATCATTTTCTATTTACTCTATCTCAACGTTGTTGTTCCTCACTTTATTGTCCACCTTTTCTCCCTCATCATTTCCCTTGTTTCCTCTCTACCTTGCTTAGCTTACTTGAAGAGAGCATATTCTTCCTACAAAGAAAGAAAATTTTTCAAGCCAAACTCATAGTTTGAAAGGTAAAAAAATAGTCCAAACTCATAGTTTTTTTTTTCTCTGTTATGTCAGTCCTTTGTTTAGTTTATTTTTTCTTCTGCAATTATTCTAGTTATGATGTGACTATTAGTTTTGAATCTATCAAATTAGTTTTAAGTCAATCAAATTAAAAGCGTTGATGTTAATCATAAATTGCTCACTCCACGCTATTACTTCACCAACAACTATATTTATTGTTCTAATTAATATTATTCTCCAACCTCATCTGTTAAACAAGTTTAATTGTCTAAAAATAGCATTCCATCATCATTGTCTACTATTAACAAAATGTTAGCTATCTTTTTTTCTTTTTTTATCTTGTATTTCATCGTTGTATTTTCATGTTGCAGTTACAATTGCTTTTGGGGTAACCGTTTCTTATGGTTTTTTTGTTTGAGATTATAATTATAATGCTCATGATATTGCCGTTTGAGGTTATAGATATATTTTGGATTCTAAAATTTGTTTAGGATAGCAAGAAGCATAGTGTATACATCTTTTTTAGTTTTATTGTTATAGCTAATTATTTTCTTTTTTATGAATGCAGATTTGTTGGTTGATTTATAGCTAATTATTTTCTTTTTTATGAATGCAGACACTAGTTTCAATCTCAAAAGTATTGAGATTTTTTTATTGTCTAACGAATCTGAAAGTTATTGCGATAGATCTAATATTTAGTTATTATTTGTTTAATAAGATTTTATAACCATGATATCATATTATGTTGTCCATTGGTTGATTTATGTGACATCATAATAACATGGTACTTGTGGATAAGAGCCTATAGAATATCAATTATTTTTGGGTCAAAGTCACAATTTGTTTTTTTTAAAAAAAGAAGTCAAATCAATTTATGGATTTATAGTTACATAATCTTTCCTTGGTTGATATTTGTTTACAAGGCATGGAACCAGTGATGGATATTTTTTATGAACAGTATATGTTCTAGCATTCCAATTCAAAAAAAAATAAAAATCATTTGAACAGAATAATGTCTTAATCCAAATTTTGTTAGAGCTTCATAGGATTGAAAAGTTCAAGATAGATCATGGTTTTAAACCTAGTTTGTTTTATGCAGTAGAAAAAGAACTTGAAATACGAATGCAAGAATGTGATATTAAAGCAGATCTGCAAATCTACTATAGAATAAAAACTCTTAAGAATCATTTTTATATTGTACATGATATGATTCATGGTAATAATACAAGCAAATTTGACTGAGATTCTGAAAAAAAAAATGTCACTGTTATAAAATCTGTTTGAGATGCATATATAAAGGTATATATTTACTTTTTTCAATGATATATATTATTATAATTATGTAATCAGTTTATTAATATATTTGACTAATTATTTTTATAAAATTTAATGTCATAAAAATGCAGCATAATTCAGGGACAAGCCATTTAAATTCTTTGATGAACTATCTATTATATTTGGAGTCGATTATGCTCATGGCCAATGATTATTTGATTTTACTCATGCTGAAGAAATAACAAATGAAAATGATTTAACATTTGATGAAGTCCATAAAAATAACTATGATCAAATGTCAATGGCTTCAACTGAACAAGTTGATCAGAGTTCTCCAATTGAACAACTTAGTGCCAAGAAACAAAAGTTAAAAGTTACTGATGTGAAAATGCTAGAATTGTTTAGAACTAATTCAAAAGAAATGGTTGATGCATTTTAGAGTATTATAGTCAAACTATACAATGCTATCAAACAAATCGACATGAAAAATGCTAGAGGTTGGTTAAATAATGAGTTATTGAAGATATTCAGCCTTAATTATACTGATCGTTTAAAGATATATAAACATTTTTAAGGTTCTAAGAAGTTGGAATTATTTTTCAGTATGAATGCAGAAGATAGAGACAAGTGGGTGTACTTACTTGTCAATGGATTAATATAATATATTGGTCGCAAGTTATGTATATCTGACTGACTTGTCATGGATATAAGTGATATATCTCATTTGTTAAAGATTTTACACTATACGGTAGGTACAAGTCTGGCACCTTTTGTTATAGTGCATATTTGAGTTGTAATAGATATTTACATGTTAATTATGTGGATTTATTTTCAATTACATCTATAGTATTAGCAGATATATTTTGTAATAGTATCAACTATCTTGACCTATTATAACATTATCTGAATGTAAGACATTAATATATACAGTCTTCTTTCACAGTGTTATATTTTGAGGATCACTACAAAATAAACAATTTGTCAAAAGAAAAGATAATATTGTCATTTAATAGAAAGTTATAATGTGACAAATAAATATTATGTTATAACAAAAGTTACAATATAGTTGATGAATAAATGAGACTTCAGTGGTATAAAATAAAGTCAATAACAATATCAGGCTTCAAAAGATTCAATTCTTCTCATGACCTGGTCCATCTGTTAAACATTAAAAATATTAAATTATTATGATAACTGGTACATTCATCTGAAATTTCGTCCACTGCTATATTTTTTGCCAAATAGTTCATCATCATAAGTTAAATCAAAATATACTTCTTCAATCACTGGATCATGGTACATGCACATTTTTATGTGATTATGTAATAAACAATATTTTAACACAATATTAGCTTGAATGTGAATTGAGTAGAAACTAGGATTCCTAAGGATGGCCCAACATCCTTTTAATTGACTAGTACATCTTTCAATGATATTTCTAGTTGCGGCATGCTTGAAATTGAAATATTCCTCTGTTTTTATTGGCATATAACTTTCTCTTCATTCATTTAAATAGTATTTTTGTGTCTTGTAAACTGCAAGAAATCCTTGTGCATTTGGATAACTAGCATCAACAAGATAGTATTGGCCTGCATAATATACCAACAAATATTTTAATTTAATTTTAAGTTAACTACAATAATGACTAATAATTACTTTTAGGAACTTTAAGCCCATTAGGACGGGACATTGCATGACGAAGACCATGATTATCAACTACAGATCCTTCTTATCCAGTTAGCCCATAGATAAATTGTTTATTGGGCAAACATGTAGCTAATACAGTTTTTGCTATTTCACCTTTTCCGACACGATATCTTGGTCTATCTGATGGAGACACCCTAACTTTAATATATGTCCCGTTGAGTGCACCAATACAACCCCATATGACAAAAATAATCACATCTCGAACTTTGAGAATAAAAGTTTGTGATATAATGGTAAAATATTAAATCTAAAAATATTACCTTAAATCATTTTCATCTCTCATCAGTACACATTTCGGGAATCAATTTTGGAGACTTCAATGGAATAGGATGTAATCGGAGAACAACATTGAATACTCTTTAAAATGCCTACTAATAGTTTCTCCCGATCTATGAAATCTAAACCTAATCACTCTATTTTTTTACATAATGCGCTAAAACATGCAGGAATGTTGTAATTTGTTCATCTACTATCAGATACTTAATATCACTCAACCTTGCTCAATCCTTAAGTATGAAACATAAACTATTGAATGTTTTTCTATCCATCCTCAATTGCTTAATACATATTGCATCATTTGAGTAAATTAACTCGTGCAAATTATGTGTCTTGGATATATAACCATGAAATTACCCATCACTCTTTAGCTTAATTCGCTTTAGCATGATAACAAAAATAAATTGATGGTGGAAAAAGGCAAGAAATAGTTGACATAAATTAAATAAGTATTGGAGTAATTGAAGAATCTTAGTGCTTTCATTATTTTCGATCTCTTCCAAAGCTAAATTATCCATATTTAGCTTTAAAATATACTGAAAATAAAAATATAAAATACAATAAAAATTCAAAGATTGTGTACCATCATCTATTATACAATATCAATCAAGAAAATTAGCACATGATAAAATATAAACTCAAAATAATATTTTTTCTAAATCAAGAAAAATTTAAAACAAAAACTTGTAATTATCTTGATTATTACATTATTCCCCCGTCAACCAACGCGATTCGTTTTGGATGTTTGATTCAGAGCTATTAGATGCGGAACCCTTTATCCTTCTCCTTATGGAAGGGGCTGAACCTGCGGCAGAAGAATGAATGTTCACTCGGGGGCTCTTTTTGCTAGAAAGAAGGTACCGATCATCCCATTCAGATGAAGAAATATGATAGACATGATAGAAACAATACATCACATTATAGAAGTATCAAACAAATAATCTAGATAAAATTATACATATTATAAAAATATTATCTAAAAATAAAGATTATACATAAAATTAGCATACTTACTTCAATTACGTCTGAATTTGGTTTTGATGCAACATCAGACAAATTGTTTGGCTTTGCCATTAGCGAAAAGGGATTGAAGTGGAAAGGAAAATCAAAACAATTTTTTTTATAGAGATGAAGGTGACAAGAGAAACACGAGAAGAGAAAGACATCAAAACAAAAGAAACAAACAAAAGTCTCGTGTGAAAAAATCAAAGAAGATGACCTAATATGGAGAGAGACAAGGATAAAATAATCAATAGATTTTTTGTATTTATTCCACATTGAATAGAAATGTAATTCCCGGTTGTTAAACCGAGAATAAATTTATCTCACTATTTAGTAATTAAGCTTGCTAATATATTCAGGGAAACAATGTTTTTTTAAAACAAACATGGGAATCTGTACAAATCAGTAAAATCACCTAAAATTATCATCCTAATCTCTGTCTAATTGGCTAACCAAAAATATAGTAAGATGCGGGATGTGATTAACCATGGGAAAGAAGTTATCCTCCCATCATATAACAACAGGAGCTTGCATCCTATTTAATAAAAGTAAATATTTCTCGAATCTCTAAATTAAATAGGATTAGGAAATGCTCATCATACTCGATTGCCATTTTCTAGAGATATAGGTCCCCACTACTCTTACTTACTAGTCTAATTTAGTTATAGATGGAGAAATCAATAATTAAAGTGTAATAAGTATGAGAATTTCAAATATTGTAGTAAAGGAGCTATATAGCCCGGTTACATTAGCAATTGAAAAGGATAGTTGTATCATTATATATAGATAGTGTCTACGTGATGTTTGCTCATATCATGTGAGATTCAATTAGTTTGGGTTTATTGCCAATTTCTGTTTGTAATATTCCAATCACGGGCATATAAGAAACATTTTAAGCCTAAAGTCTAGATAGAGTAATTAATGTTGGGCTTCTAATTGATGGTCCAAGAGACGATTGGATGTCACATTTCATGTTATGGAACTAGAGGATTCTCGAATTCAAGACTAAACCTTTTCAAATTTTTAAAAGTTTAATGGAAATGGCATTTAAAGTATGAGATTCTAAAATTTCCCCAATTAAAAAAAGTATGAATTTGACATGATTTTTTCAATTGAGAAGATACTAGGTATATTTCGATAAAATCTAACATGGATGAGGTAGTCAAATTGAATAGACAACAAAAGAGGGTTATATGTCTGTTTGGAATATGCTGTTAAGCATGCTTATGCTACAACCACTGCGGGATAATGTAAGTGATCTTAAGAGATATGATGCCTCACGTTTCAACCAATGGGAATCGACGTAAAACTATTACATAGCAAAAGGTCGCATCACCGTCTGTCTTGTAAGAAAAAGTTACATGTCACCTTCTTCTTATTGACTATAAAGTAAAATAAAGATGATTACTTTTTTAAAAAATAATTTTTTTTAATTTTAATATAAGCTTAATAAACATAATAAATAAATAAGAATAGATTGTGTAATATCGAATAGGAAGAGAGAAGTAAAACCCTATATAAAGGTGAGAAGACAGAATCCTAAGAACAAGCGTAGGCTCCATCTTCTTTCATAATTTTATTTATTTAATTTTATCTCATCTTCATAAACGCTGATAACACCAAATTAATTATTTAGGGAAGTAATGGTTTTCTACCGTCGTACTTGATCACTTTTTTTAGGGCTACACGCGGATTGTAGTTTTTCTTTGACCAAAACCCTGAAACACCTGATATTTGTTCTCTCGAGAGGAAATTCCAGCTTTATTCATGCTTCAAGTGATTGCGTATTCCATCTCCACAGAAGCCTGTGGTAGGCGAAAATCAGAGCACAGAAGAATGGGGAGGAGGTGGAAAGTATATTAGTAAGAAATATTGAAAGGAGGAGCAGAATTGATATGCAGCAGTA
The DNA here is from genome assembly GCA_019739055.1 of Passiflora organensis. NCBI lineage: Eukaryota > Viridiplantae > Streptophyta > Magnoliopsida > Malpighiales > Passifloraceae > Passiflora > Passiflora organensis. The sequence goes on along the minus strand of JAEPBF010000187.1, from coordinate 1,466,133 downwards.
ATAGATACTAGTAGTGCACAACCACTCTACAGATATAGCTATGGAGAAACCTCCATGTTACAGTAGTACTATACGTCTTTCTTAGTCTCGTCCTCGATTTGGTCGTCCCCTTTTTCTCTGTCTCTGTCTCTCTCTCCCTCTTTGGTTCACACATTCTCTCTCTTTTCTTTGCCAGTAATGGCAGTGCACCAGTGGCAGTGCAAGAAAAGCGAGGGAGAGTTTTCATCGGGAAGGTAAAGCTTTGCCCCAAAGATATGAACCACTGCATCTTCCTCTTTTTCCCTTTTTAAGACCTCGTTTTCTTTCGTCTCTTTCTGTCTCACTCTGTGTGTATATCGCGTGCACTCTGGTGCCTCCGGGAAGAACACCAAATAGGAAGCAGAGGACAAGAGAGTCTGTGGGGAGAGTTAATGCTTTTAAGACCAGAAAGATACACTCTCATTTCCGAAGGAACTCTGAGCAGACTTCGACAAACCAGCCAAGAGAGTAAAACCCACAAGAACTGACTCATTTTTTGCTCCCACTGTTTCACTGTTTAGGATTTCCTGTAAAAGGCTGTCTGTTGTAGCATAAATCTCGGGAGAGCACTGCAGCTACAATTTTACAACAACCTTTGGAGCAAAAAGATTGCGCAAGAGAGAGAAAGACCGGCTAACAGAAGAGATGTGGGTAAAATGGTAGTAATAGTAGTGCCCAGTGGTAGTATTTCTACTTCATGATGATGTAGCAAAAGCCCTCAAGGGAACAACTTGGAAAAAGATAAGATAGTGAAGAGACAGAGATAAGAGAGAGATAATGGAAGGTGGTTCTACGACCACTTCTTGTATGATGGCTTTTGGAGACAATAGTAATGGACTATGTCCTATGATGATGATGATGCCTCTCATGACTCCTCACCATCATCATCCTAACGCAGACTCATCATCAAATACCGTATCCCTTCCTCAACCTCCCACCAACAATCACAACCAAAACATTAACAGTAGTAGCTCCTCTTTGATCCTCGGCTATCCTCAAAGCCGGCGCAAGGAAAACTACCCCATCAACAACACAGGAGGCTATTTCATGGAGACCAGCAGCAAGGAGGGCAGCACCCCTTGTTCTGTGAAGGCTAAGATCATGGCTCATCCACACTACAAGCGTCTAGTGACTGCATATGTGAATTGTCAAAAGGTGAAAACAAACACAATTCACACTCCAAATACACCTATAATTCCGTATTCATGCAACCAACAATTATTAGTTTCTCCAGTGGAAAACAGGCAAAGCTATTCGAAACCCCTACCGCGCAAGTTTATGCTTATGATGGTCATATGATAATATGCTGTTGCTTTTCTAGATTTCAGTCTGTTTGAAAATACTGGATCTGAGAAATGATAATTTTCAACTCAGAACTTTTTGTAGCTCTTTTATTTAACAAAGAAGATTTTTCTACTTCAAGAAAGTGAGAGGTCGAAAACCCTTTTTAAGTACTTTCCTTGCAAGTATGATAAGGACATAAGTCTTAGTATAATGTTTTCCCCTGTTATACATGGGGTGGATAATATCTGAAGTCTTTAGGTTGGAGCACCGCCTGAAGTGATGGCTACTCTTGAGGAAGCTTGTTCCTCTGCAGCGACCATGAGACCCGCCGGGACGGGGTGTATCGGTGAAGATCCTTCGCTTGATCAGTTCATGGAAGCTTACTGTGAGATGCTGACCAAGTACGAGCAAGAGCTCTCTAAACCCTTCAAGGAAGCCATGCTTTTTCTTCAGAGGATTGAGAGCCAATTCAAAGCCCTCACAGTTTCCTCCCCAAACTCTGGTGACATCTCTCTCCATCTATATGTTTGACCGTTTATTCGGTGACTTTAGATTCTTGATAGAGAAGCCATACATATTTCGCCACATGATTTCACAATATTTATTGCACTTGTTCAGTATTAGACTAGTAGGTCATGCATGCCGTCTTTTTCCTATAAGGATTATTTATTGTGGCACTACTCGAAGAGTCTGCTTTCCAAAGTATGCATTTGATGTCTTTTTTCCTGCCCCCTCCCTCCAATCTTCCTACAATAGGTGGCAGGTTATCCTCTCAAAATCTGGCTTTCATTACTAACTAGTTGCAGATCGTATTGTCTGTTGGATGCTAATGTCTTCCCTGGAATCCTAATCAGGTGTTGGGTTAGCAGGTTCATGTTCAAATCTCTCTTCTTCAAGGGAGCGGAATAAATATCTTGGCCTTGGTCTTTTTTTTTCCCCTCAGTAACCTAATGTGTCACAATTTTGTTGTGTTATGGAGGCAGGTTTTGTAATTTTATGCTAGTTTTCTATGATGCGATTTTCAACTGTTCGATAATAAAGCAGCTGGAGAAATATCTGAAAACAACAGAATTTCGGCCGGGTCTTGAGGATGGAAATGGTATACATCATGGTTTTTATGTCTGAAGTTTAAACATGTAGAGAGAACAACTGGCGCAGTTAAGGTTCCTTGCAACGTGAGTAGAGCAAGTGTAAGGGGATATATCTAGTGTAGCATACGAAAGTTAGCTACATGGAGTGAAGTGGGTTTGTGGGGCAAGAATATCTGTGGGCTTCATCAATAGATCTGAAGTAGATCACATCTATGATTACTTCTGTTCCGATTGTTTTACTTATACTTGATGAATCTTTTTTATAATAGAAAATATAGCATGACCCTGTGCGCAAGGATTTCTTTTTCTTTTTTATGAAGATAGAAGTAGATTAATTAATGTGAGATACAAGGCCATACAGAAAATGACCAATCAAACCAAACTGTTTCAAGTTACCGGTCTAAGATAAAGTCTAAAACCCACTGGTTTACTGAAGCCTTTGAGGTTGTGATTTGCCCACCAGCAAGTTTACTGAATCGACTTGATTGATATCTCCTTAGCATTTGACCTCTCTTTGCGAAATGGTATGTTTGGTGGACTTTAGAGTGTTTGGAACAAGAGTTTTCCTACAAAATTTGAATGCATGGAGGATCAAATAAGTCCTGTCAGGAGTCTTTTTATCATATCACTTGCTATGAATTCTAGTTGGTATTCTGCCTCCCAGAATGTAATCTTGGTTAGTATGTGCCATTGTGCGCTTTGACACTGATCTGCAGTATTTACTAGCAATAAGCCACCCTGTGGAGGTGATAATCCTTAGTTTGGTTCAATGTTTGTTAGAAAGGCCCAGAGTTCAATAGATAAACTGATATTTTCCTCACAACTAATTTAGGTAATTTGCATTTGGCAGTATCTATTAAGTCTATTAGGTCTTTCTACCATCATCATGATACTTGAAGTTGGTAAGGTATTTCTTATTAAATAATATTCTTGCTCCATTGTCACCTGCTGATGCTTTTATAACTTGATGATTCTGCAGGAAGTTATGTTGCGATATGGTGGCATTTGTATGTTGTCAAACCACATAACTATTCTTAGGGTTTCTTCTCATTGTTCTGGTTTGACATTATTCTTTTACTCTTAAAAAGTATTTTTTCGTGGCAAAACAATCGTTTAAATGAGTCTCGCTAGACCTCACTTTATGTAACCAATTGATGTATGTGTCTGATCACTCAATATCTTCTGCTGATATATCTATGCTGCCCTAACCTCCTTACCCCATAGAGGTTTCTTGTCTTAAGCCCTAAACCTAGGATGTGCCATCTAAACTACTGCTCATCGGCGCATGCAATCTAATCACCTACTTGGAAACTAGCAAAATGAAAGGAAGACAACAATGATGTATGAAGATTTGCATTGAGTATTGTACTGCTTTAGAATGAAAGTCCATGGGGACATTTCCTACTGTGAGAATTGGTATAATGCACCAAATTTCAGTGATTTCTATTATATGGAAGTAGTTGATTGATCTTACCAATATGATATTAATCCCACCCTTTTAGTAGTCCACACCATAGAATACTATGTGCATGGATAATTTCACTTTGGTGTGACCAGTCCAGCTAGTCTGTGATGTGATCCATATCATGGCCATTTCGTTGTCCTGCTCAGTCATCTGTTCGTGCCTTTCAGGTGATGTCGTCCAGAGAATGTTATAATTATGACAATATAATTCGTGCTGCTGTATGCAATTATTCTTTCATTTACATTACCGGTGCTGTTATAATTTGAGTGCTTCAAGTGAACCTGCAAAGCGAGTACATGCAGTGTCTTGTGATGGCTCTTATATTTATCCTAACATCCTGCGGTGAAAATATTTGTTTTTGGTCTGATCAGTATGTGGCGAGGCCGACACCAATGCCTCGTCTGAAGAGGAAGCTGACATTGTGAATAACAACTTCATAGATCCCCAGGCAGAAGATCAAGAGCTGAAAGGTCAGCTTCTACGCAGGTACAGCGGGTATTTAGGCAGTCTCAAGCAGGAGTTCATGAAGAAGAGGAAGAAAGGAAAACTCCCCAAAGAAGCCAGGCAACAATTGCTAGATTGGTGGAGCAGACATTACAAATGGCCATACCCATCAGTACGTGAATGCAAATTTACATTTCTATATATATTAGCATAAACGACAACTGTAGAATAATGTTGGTTTATGTGCGGTGAAACCTTTGTGTGAAACAGGAGTCGCAGAAGCTGGCTCTTGCAGAATCTACTGGTTTGGACCAGAAGCAGATAAACAACTGGTTCATTAACCAAAGAAAACGACACTGGAAACCATCGGAAGACATGCAGTTTGTGGTAATGGATGGTGGCTATCCTCACTATTACATGGATAATGTTTTGGGTACCCCTTTTCCCATGGATCTTACCCCACTGCTCTGAAAGATCCATTCAGATATTTACATATGTATGTGTGTTGCAATCTGTAGTGCTGCGTTGACAGCATCTCTATATGCACTGTTATACTATATTTGTTGTGTTCGAATGTTGCAAAATGAAGGCTATTTAATCTTTACTTATGAGTGCTATATCTTGCACTACTGTTTGTTAATTAATTTATGCCATACCCTTTATTATTTTCTTCTTTTTTTGCTGAATTCTTGTTCTTTTTTTAAAAAAAATGCATTTTATTTAGTTTTATGTTTTAATGTCCATGGCCATTATGCATGAAATTTGATTATGAGATCGCATTAATAATTAAGAATATTATTTATAATATAACCTAGCTATATGCAATAAAGCTAGATTAGACACAATAATATATGTGCTAGCATAATAATATAGACGAATAAATATACTTTACTGATTATGGACATACAAAATGAAGTCAATATAAAAGTAATTTATTAAGAACAAGTATTGAGTTCACTCACTAATAAGATAGATAATGATATGATTGTAACAGTAGTGTATATAATCGTAAGACCAGACTTTACTACTAATTTATATATGAGCTGTTATATAATTATGTACATTTTAAAAATATACAAATTGTAATTGGGTGTGTAAATTTATGCAATAGAATATATATATTAAAAATAAGGGTTTTCTTCCTATATAATATGATTTAATGTCTTTGTTTGTCTCCATAAAACATTAAAAACTTATAATTTTGATAGAATTAGATTATACAAAGATGGTGTTTATTTTTTAAATAGAAAAATATTTTCAGTGAATTTATAATCAATCATTCCTTTCTAACTAACAGGGTATATATATTTTTAAAAATAAAAGAATATTTATGTCCGTTGTATGATTAGTCTGTTTCTAAAATAATCAATCATTCCTATCGAAGGTTAAGCAAGAGGAATGGAATGGACCCAAATTTCCATTTCATTTCGTGGGCTTACAGATTTGCGAAAGAAAAGCCCATAATATTGCAGGGACTGCCCATTAAGCTAGCAATTGAGCAGACCCAATCGCAATAATAAGAAACTAGCACCATAAAAAAGGCAAACGAACCCCATAACAAACGAGCCCGGTTTCAGTTCTCCTGCAGACGAAGGCATCGGGGAAGCTCGCAGTGGGGAGCATCTAGCCATCGACGGCACTCTTATATTCTCTACAGCTCGGATTTCCTCTACCTCTAGGGGCTCTACTAAGGTTTTCTCCCTTCTCTGACCCTGGAAACATTCTTCCAGAAAACGGGCTCCTGTTTCCTGTTTCCTTGTGGAGGCATTTTGTCAAACACCTCGCTGTTAAATTACGTTTTTCTTTTCCATCTCTACTCCTGAAGATTTTTTAACTTCGCAGTTCTTAATATGATATTAAGATTTCAAATTTTGGTAACGAGAATCGGTTAGGAAATTTAACTAGGGGCTGTAGATGAACAGGTGATCAGTATTCCCTTGGGCTTATTTTGTGAAGGTGTTTGCTTCTCTAGTATGGCTTCATCTATATCGAGAAAGTTACTACGTTCTTTTGGCTCCTTATCTACTCTCACTCGTGCTGGTTATCTGAGTCCCACTTGTCAATTAATTCGAGGTTCTAATGGTGAGGGATGTTTGCTCCATTATATTTTCCTTTTGCTGGTTCTTTGTTTTTTGTTTTTTTTGTTGATTTTTTGTATCCTGATCTATGTAACAGAATGGCATGGCCATATTTCGGAGGATTACTTGTTATCTTCCGAATCTTCTATGTTTGTCAAGGTACATTCTCTTTATTGATCCTCATTAGTTTTATTTCCATGCTCATTTTGAGTTGAAGTAGGGTTACTGCGCTCTATTCATGGCTTATTCCTTGCTTATTTAATATTTCTTTCGATGATTGAATTGGTTTACATTATCTTCTGTTACAGGGTGGGTTATCATTCCTTGCTCACCGAATATTTTCAACATCTATCTTAACCCCTGAGTCAAGCGATGGAGCACTTCCTTCTGATTTATTGTCTACAAAGCCTGCAGTTTCTACTCAGCGTGAGATAGGTATCGACTTGTATCCTTTTTCTTTTTGAAGTATTCCCGTTCCTTCATTCACACCAAATCTGTACCATTGGCTAGTTATGGACTATGAGAAAATTGAAAATCTGATTGAAATTTCATTTGTTGCCCCTCTACTTTTGGATGTTAGAACCTTCTGATGACACTAGAGTGGAGTTAAGTACAACAACTTATCAATTGTTAAGAGCTGCTAATTACTGTCATTTCCAGAATCGGAAGGTTTGGGCAGACTGCATCTGCTAACCCAATATCTACGAGATTAATAATTAGGTTCTTAGTCCGTTTGTAGGATTGGGAGATTGAAAACTCAGAGTTTTGCTGGTATAGGTAAATGTTAAATTTGTGTGTGAGATAAAAAAAATAAAATTAGAAAGAATATCATCACCTTATGGCCCTGGGAGGTGTCAATGATTTTGCCTTTGGTCAATCTCTTTTGTTCTCTGTTCAATTGTCATGTTTGAAAACCATGTTAAACTATTAAGCACTGATAATTTATATCATTTTTAGTATTGGTAGGTTGGGCTGACTGTATCTGCTAACCCATTATCTACCTGATTAATCTCGTAGGTTCTTATTCTGTTACTAAGATTGAGAGATTGACAACTCACAGCTATGATGGCTTGAATTGAACTAAATGGTAAATTTATTTAGAGATAAAAGATAAAAAGGAAACATTTCACCCCTCATGGCATGAGGAGTTTTTTGCATCTGGCCAACCTCTGTTGTTCTCTGTTTCAATCTTATGTTTGAAATCATGTTGGCAGATATAAAACTAGACATTGATTGATTTACCAATGATTTTTTTATTTGTATGAATTATATAATTCGGTTAAGTTTAAGTCTCCAGAGCTTGCTTTCCTTTTGCTTCTTATACTTTTATCTTCTGCAAAACAATTATAATTATGCCATACTCTGCTACAGGACTCTATCAGGACCTGATTATTCCAGTGACTAATTTCCACAATGAGGATAAAGGACTCATGGTTTTGGCTGGTGATGTATTTGATGTACCAATTAGGAAGGATATTATTCATCGTGTTGTGCGATGGCAGCTTGCGAAACGACAACAGGTAAGTGTTATCTTTTAAAACATGAAAGCATTCAACTTTGTAGAAATATGGGATTAGTGGTTTTATGATAGTTGATTTATGCATCACTAGCCAAAGAAAATGAATAGAAGGCAATTTGCTTGTGTAAAGAAAATATTTTCTTGGTGTCTATTATTGAGGGGTTATATGAAAGACAATAATACTTGTGTTGGTGGGTTGATGAAAAACTTATTACAATTCAGATATCATTGATTAAATGCTTTCTTAATCTGCTATTGGGGGGTTGTTGGAGGACTTATTGTTGCCATTGCTGTGCCACGAACAGGTGCTATAAACAGTTGCGTTCCTTGTAATTTAATAAATATTTACATGAAAAATCATGTCCTGACATGCATGTTATAGATTTTTTTGCTTAAGAAGCAGATGCTAGTGAGATTCACTGATTGAGCTCTCCGCAGGGTACACATTCTACAAAAACAATCAGTGAAGTTAGTGGTACAGGAAGAAAGCCCTACAGGCAAAAGGGCACTGGTAGAGCAAGACATGGGACATTGCGTGGGCCACAGGTAAAAAAAAATTCCTTCTTTCTTCAATTATCAGATTTCTCAACATGGTATGCTGCTGTGCCATGAAAATGATTGTGCACTTTAATGACTTTGTTCATTGATAACAGTTTAGAGGTGGTGCCACTATGCATGGCCCTAAGCCACGAAGTCATGCTATTAAAATAAACAAAAAGGTGAGGCGTCTTGGGTTAAAAATTGCTTTGTCAGCTCGGGCAGCAGAAGGAAAGGCATGTTTCTTTTCTTGACACTGTTTCTTTATGAGTTCATGGTGACACTGCTGAAATTTCATTTAGTTTTTGTTGGGTTTTATACTTATTTTTGTAATTATCAATGCATTATGAGGGAAATTAGAAATATATTGATGGTGTTGCACATACTATTTGAACTTGCCAGTAGTTTATGCATATGCTTTTCTACCCAGGAGAGCTTTGATATACATGCCGATTGTTTGCTTTTCTTATGGACCTAATTATTTTGCATGGTTGTGGTTGCTCCTGCTTTGCATTATTGTTTTTCACATTTGTTTAGAGACCTTTCTAACTAAAGTATGATGTATAAACCTACAGCTTTTGATTTTTGAGGATTTGGAGCTTCCTTCTCATAAAACCAAGAATATCGTAAATTTTTTCAATCAAATGGAGAACACCAAGAAACTACTGCTTGTGGATGGGGGGTCCATTAATGAGAAGCTGAAGTTGGCCACACAGAATCTATATTATTGCAACGTACTACCATCAATTGTGAGTTTCAGTTCTAACCTCATTCCATGCCATTGATTATTCTGATTTGTTTAAGTTGAAACATATGCGTCGAAACATATGCCATCCGTTTATATTGGGACTTATTTCTACATTCAAAAGTGAGGGGTTATTTCTAGCAACTGATTCAGGATATCCGGTACTGCTGATTTGTTTTCTTCCCACACAATAAAATCTCCTAATTATTTCACTTGCCTAAAAATAGGCAGCAGCATAATCGTTCTCTTTGTTTCTAGTAATAGTTTTGTGTAAAATAACCTTATAATTAAATTTGTAAATCATTTTGGTGAACCATGGTATTCCTTGCATCATGTTCATGCGGCTAAAGAAATCATCAAACTTCGCTGAACTCTATTACATGCATCGACCAACTATCAGCTAGTCAGGTTTGTCTTCGGGGTCATGTCTTTTTTATCTTCTCCTGTCTTTGCAGGGTCTAAATGTCTATAGCATCCTGCTGCATGATACATTGTTGATGTCCCGTGATGCGGTAAACAAAATTGTTGAGCGGATGCACACTCCAATCAACAGATGATACCATTTTGACATCCAGCTCAAGTCAGAATATTAGTGGCCGTTTCCTTTAGGAACAAATCAACCAGCAGAAATAATTTGTGGGGTGAATTTCTTAAAGATACGCAAACATGTGAGATGTTCAGCAACATGTGCTAGCTTGTTCATTAGCTATAGGGACAATGCCATAAGAAACTGTGAATTGGTGAACAAAAGACTAGCAGGATTTTCATGGTACTCAGATCTTTGGCGGCGGTTATTGCAGTATCTCTAGGGACATTTGCCAAACCTATATTTTGTAGATGGCATGATTTCTTTTTATGTTGTATTAATTTTGAGTTGAACTTTTGTTTTTTAATGTGACAGGAAATCCCATTAGAAATTGAGGCAGGTGACTAAAGGCTCAATCGCTAGGTGAAAAGGCTGTTAATCATTTCCATTTTATTATCCGAGGGCAAGAAGTGCTGCAAAGGGCTCTTGCACGCAATAACTATATAGTTGAGATGGGCTCGGATGTAGAATGTTGGTCAAGTCAGGCACAGAGAACAAATCCATGGAACATTCTAGTTCCGGGGAAGCAGCTAAATAATCCCTGCAGTATTGATTAGAAAGATGAGATCTAAGTATTTTTTCTGCCAATGAACCGACAACCACCCATTAACCATAGATATTAAAAGAAGGCGTACTAGTGGAAACCAAATCTAATCCATCGTAAAAGAACCAACTTTCTTACAGTTAATAATTTGGCAAAGTACCTAAGCAAGCCAGAGACGTAGTTAAAGGTCACACAGTAAGCAAAGCGTGTAAAGGGTAGCACTCTGTCCGATTGCATGACGAGAACCTAGGGTTTGTCTCCCTCCGAAATCCCGATATTGCCATACATCACCCAAAAGATCGGAGGTTTAGCATGGCCAAGACCCGACCCGGGCTCATCTCCAAACCCAAACCCGGAAAGAAGGACCTCGATTCCTACACCATTCGCGGCACCACCAAAGTCGTCAAAGGTACCTCCTTTATCCCACTCCTTATTGCATGTTTCTCTCTCCTCGCCTGGATCGTCTTCAATTGTCAACTGTCATCGTTCTAACATTTCCGTGCTGTTCTGATTAGTGGGCGATTGTGTTTTGATGCGGCCATCGGACACCGGGAAACCACCGTACGTGGCGAGTATCGAGGGCATCGAGGCAGACAATAGGAACAACATCAAGGTGCGGGTGAGGTGGTATTATCGGCCGGAGGAGTCCTTGGGAGGCCGCAGGCAGTTCCATGGAGCTAAGGAGCTATTCTTGTCCGACCACTACGATATGCAAAGCGCTCACACCATCGAAGGCAAGTGTATTGTTCACTCTTTCAAGAACTACACTAAACTGGAAAATGTTGGGGCTGAGGATTATTATTGTCGGTTTGAGTACAAAGCTGCTACTGGAGGTTTCACGCCAGACCGTGTCGCTGTGTGAGTATTTTTTTTTTTTTTTTGGGTCTGATTAAATAAGTCTACTTTGTTTTCAATGCTGGAGTTTGATTCTGGTTTCATTGTTTTTGTTTCCTTTAAAGGTATTGCAAATGTGAGATGCCTTATAACCCGGACGATCTAATGGTGCAATGCGAGGGATGCAAGGACTGGTATAGTTGCTCACTTCGAGTTTGTGTGCTGATTTGTTCATTTTAGTTGTTGTAGCTCACTAATTTTTCCTTTTTCAACATAGATCCTTTGCTATCCAATTCATACTTTTTATTCAGGTTCCATTTCCAGTAAAATTTTATTATTTAATGCCAGGATTATTTTTTTTATATTGTTGATCCTACCCCACCCCTATCATCTGAACTCCTTCACTGGGTATCAAACACCGGATCTCGTAACCCTCAAGTCTTTGAGACAGTAAGAGATACCGTTGAGTCACATATTCGTTGGCATCATATTTTGTTCATTCTCAGTATTCATTTTGGTTTGGCGTTGTCAAGGTTGTTCATCCATATGTGGAGCTGTTTCCTTTCGCATCAATATTAGTCTGTGCTATAGTCTTTAAGTGATGCTTCTAAATTTTCTGGTTCTTAACTAAGTGATGGGCAAATCATTTTGATAAGCTTCTCAGTTCTCGCATGTTCTTGATAGGTATCATCCTGCTTGTGTGGCAATGACCATCGAAGAGGCAAAGAAGTTGGATCATTTTGTATGTTCTGATTGTTCTGCAGACAATGATGTCAAAAGACCACAAAACGGATTTCCGGTATCACCCTCAACTGATGGCAAGGTGGCCTTGCTGTTTATGTTCAAATATTAGAATACTTTTTTCCTTTGACTAAACTGTTTACTATATCTATAGAGTACTTGTTCTTATTTAACTGGCTGATCTACGGCTGTCATGTTATAAGTTTTAAACATGGAAGAAAACTACCTGCAATGCTTTTCTATTTGAAACCGGTCAGCTTTAACTCAACTGCAAGGGAGACAATCTTCAACTTGTTTTACATGCAGATGTTTTATCTCATGTAAGAGGAAAGTAACTAAATACATGTTCTAGAAGTTTGATACCGTTGAGATGGTTTTAAGTAGGAAGTCAAGGCATACATGCATTGATGGTGTAAGTAAATTCAAAGATATAGAAATGATCACTTTAGTAGAGAACATATGAGAGACAGTAGCTAAAGCTTTTGAGAGTTAAACTGTGTATAGCAATAAAAAGCTTTTATATGCCAATAACCGATAGGGTTATATCTTTTGTATTCTGTTATGATTATGTTTTAATACGTCTTGATGCACATTGTTGTTGGATATCTTATGCATTTCTACAACCATTTGTACCAATTAACTGTGAATTTTGATTGGTTGAACAACGTACATTTATTATGGAAAAGTCTGGCTAAGTTCCAGAGTGTTATCTACCTCTTGAAAATGCTGTCTTCTAAAGTTTACGTAAATGGTGTATCATTCTGAGAATGCTTGTGATCGTTTTCTGTTCTTTTCCTTTTAATATTTCATAGCCACATTGTATCGTAGTGTGTCAACTACTACTACACATTGTTTGCTCTCACATTTAAATAATTTTTTAATGGAGCATAAGTTGTTTAATTGTTATGGAGGGATATTTCTCCTAAAAAAATGCAAGTATTGCTTCTTTTATTCGGTATAGCATTTGGAAAAATCATGCTGACGTAAGTATGATCTTCCACAAGCTTTGGAAGATTGCTCAAGGACAAAGCTTGTCTGATGCACATCAAGGAATCTTACTCTTCCTGCACTTTTACTTGACATCCTGTATGTTGTCCCTGTCTGCAACCCTATTGATTAATAAAATCCTATTGGCTTTGCAGGTAGAAACCAAGCGCCAGAAGAGATGAAGGCATGATTCAGGGTTTAAAAGCATGCGAGGAAAAGTGTAGCTTTCTTGCTGTATTAGCTTTGTACATCTTGTGTGATATGTATAGCGCAAAAGACCATGGTGTGTTTTGCTCCAACTGTGGTGGTTGTATGTTTTATGTACAAGGACTAGGGGATTGTCCTGTTTGTTAATGTCAGGTAAACAAGAAAAGCTTTTTTGACATCTAATCAGCAGTTTTCGTTAAGGATAGTTGTGTCGGGCTTCATGTCAGAATACAGTATCAAATTGGCACCTTGCTGCCGCTTTGTAGACTGTTTCCGCCATCATTTATATCGCAGAAGCTTGCTCGGTGACCCTTTGGTTAGGTTGACTGAACTGTTACCGGCAAACCATGAATCCGTTTGAAGGTAAACCTGCCGGCAATTCGTTCGAGTACCCTCCCCGTTTGTCGCATTTAGAAAGCCTAATCAATACCCACTCCGTTTCAATCCTGCCGTTTCTCGAGTAAACATGGTTAGTTGGCAGAAAATGGTGAAGATATGTGGCCCTGTAGCCTATGACCGCTAGTATAGTTCAGTGATTAAATTCCACTCTCCATTTTTAGCCCGACAAGAGATGCTTGCGTGCGATGTCGTTCGGTGGTTTTGACTATGAATGCAAGCAACTCCGCCTGTTATGGATATTAGCACAAAATAAAGGATTCAAGCAAGAATGGCATGCAATGAAAAGCCTTTCCTGGATTTAGTCTTGCTTTGAACAGCATAAAGCAGTAGATGACTGTAACGGAAAAGCTAATCCAAAAATGGAGCTGGTTTGTTACTTGCTGAGGAGAGGGTTACGAACAGTAACACCTTTATTCACATTGACCACGTGTTCTTCAAGTTATCCTTTTGCATGGCCTCTACAAACTTATATATTCTCCTCCCATCCGTGTTTGCAACAGACCTCACATTTCTTCCGCTGTAATCATGGCAAACGAGGTTGGTCTATCAGCCTCTTCGTTTCTGTCAGTCTTTGGAGTTTTGGTTACTTTGGTTGCCTGCATTGCGGAAGAGAAATCGGTATTCTTGGTACTAATGGATGGAGAGCCAGTTGCATTCCGTGGAGGACACTCCTCCGAGAAAGAAAGAGTGAACAGGTATAACTATATCTGTTTTATGCCTATCGATTCTTTGGATGGCTGAAGTCATCGATTTACTTGGAGATGTATTTGACTGTACCAAAAGAGAATGGAGGGTCGATCGACGCTGTCTTTTTTTATAACCTTCTTCTATATATGTGTGTGCTTAGTGAAGCTTCGATGGATGATACGAGGCTCTTGGCCCATCATCATCATGACCAACTTCTGCAAAGCAATCTTGAAAGTGGAAGCTACAGTAAGCTGTACAGCTTCAAGCACATTGTCAATGGCTTTGCTGTTCACACCACTGTTTCTCAGGTTCTATCCCAGATATATATATTCTTTTCGCAGAAGAAAGACGACCGTTTCTCTCTCTCTCTCTCTCTCTCTCTCTCTCTCTTGCTCTTGTCTATATATATATATCTATGTAGCTCACACAAACACGTAAAAAGGAAAATAAGGTGGTGCTTGGTCAAAAATTTTCAGGCAAAAAAGCTCAAAGTTGCTCCCGGAGTGAAATTGGTGGAGAAAGATAGGGGAGCAAAACTGATGACCACGTACAGTCCTCAGTTCCTAGGGCTACCAATAGGAGTTTGGGCACAGGAAGGAGGAGACAAGAACGCAGGCAATGGGATTGTCATAGGTTTTGTTGACACAGGCATCAATCCAGTACATCCAAGTTTTGCCTATAATCCCCTGCATCCTTTTGCATCAAATATTTCTCGTTTTTCCGGGGCTTGTGACACCGGTCCGAGATTTCCAGCTAGTTCTTGCAACGGGAAGATAGTATCTGCTAGGTTCTTCTCATCTGGGGCTGAAGCAGTGGCAACTCTCAACACTTCCGTGGACTTCCTCTCCCCATTTGATGCTGTTGGGCATGGCAGGTATATATATGTACAATATCGAAATATATATGTAGCTATTAATTCTTAAGTAACAATTCTTTACATTATTTATACCAGAAGAATGATTTCCAAAGAACTTGCGTAGGAAATAATGAATGTACTTTGTCTAGTCATGTAGCATCAACTGCCGCTGGAAATGCTGGGGTGCCGGTGCTGGTGAATGGGTTCTATTACGGGCGTGCAAGTGGGATGGCACCGCGTGCACGGTCTGAAACTTCTTCTCATCTCTGCCAAAATTCATGAATATCCATTAAGACTGCATGTTTTTCTTGAGTCATGCATGTTATATATATAACATATATCCTTCGCTAGGGTTAGGATATTAACAGTTGGCTAGGCTGGATGGAGCTCGATAGTCTCTCACCTTTTTTGTTACAGGATTGCTGTTTATAAAGCAGTCTACCCTACAGCGGGAACGTTAACAGATGTTATTGCAGCAATAGATCAGGTATGGATTTGAAAATATTCCATAGAATTTATGAAAATAGTGGGTTTGTGTAGGTCAAATATGACGGTATTTGTTCTTTTCAAAATAAAAACTTCTACTGTCATAGGCAGCACTAGATGGAGTAGACATTTTGACCCTCTCAGTTGGACCAGATGAACCTCCAGAAGATAGCCTCACATTCTTGAGCGTGTTTGAGGTTGCCATTTTATATGCACGAAGAGCAGGGATATTCGTGGTGCAAGCAGCAGGCAACCATGGGCCAGATCTCTTTACAGTTGTGTCTTACAGCCCTTGGGCAGTAGGCGTGGCTGCTTGCTCTACAGACAGAATTTATCCCGGAACTCTTCTTCTGGGGAATGGTCAGAGAATCGGAGGAGTGGGTTTATCAGGTACTTCATAGTTTCGTACAAGATGCATTATCCAAAATCATCCCTCAAATCGTAGAGCATGAATTCAAACTCCCTTCTTATCCAGGACCGAGTTTTGGAGGTGGTTTGTTTTTATATGAGCTGGTGTTTGCTCGAGATGCAGTTAAGGTAAATGGAACGTTCCCTAGAACCCCACAGTATATCGAAGAGTGTCAGGCTCCTGAAGCATTGGACCCCGAGTTAGTGCGTGGCAGAATCGTTGTTTGTGTCTTCTCTGCTGGATTCTACAATGGGACATCGACTATTTTTGCCATTACCGATACAGCCAGAGCTCTAGGATTTGAAGGTTTTGCTTTCGTTGCAAGTCCAGTCTATGGTGATTTCATAGCAGAGCCAATTCCTTTTTCTATGCCAGGCATCATGATTCCAAGAGTTTCTGATACACAGGTATATATAGAGGTTAATTACCATAAAAGCTCACACACGTTTTGTCGTAGAAACTGACGAAACCAATTGCGTAGGACATATCAGAATACTATGAGCAGCACATCCAAAGAGATGCAAGTGGATTGGTTATTGAATTCTGCGCTCGAGCTGCTATAAGAGATGGTAGAGCGGCATTTTTCCGCGGTCGAGCTCCCACTGTCAGTAGATTCTCTTCAAGAGGGCCTGATTTCTCTGACATTGACAGGCATCCCGCCGATGTACTGAAACCGGATATTCTTGCGCCCGGGCATCAAATATGGGCGGCTTGGAGCCCCCTTAGTGTGTCGGAACCAATACTAGAAGGTAACCAACCAATCACATAATCCTTCAAATACGAGTTTTTCTCACCAGTCTTTGGATCATCAGCCTCACAAATGATACAGAGTTTGCCTCAACTTCTCAGGATACAGTTTTGCCCTACTGTCTGGTACAAGCATGGCCACTCCTCATATAGCAGGAATAGCGGCGCTCATCAAGCAATATAACCCTTCATGGTCTCCATCTACGATTGCATCAGCCATCCAGACCACCGCCTCAAAGTACAATAACTATGGAGAAATAATACCGGCAGAAGGTGCCGAAATTGATAGCTTCTACCCATCCACTCACTTCGATCTTGGCGCTGGCCTTGTCAATCCTAGTTCTGCCATTGATCCAGGCTTGGCTTTATCATCCGGTAATCAGTTTTCCTTTTTCTACCAAGAATTTGAGAAAGCAAAACATCTGACCAGAACTCAGTATTGATCACGCATATCATGGTTTGTGGCTTTGAAGCAGAGTTTGAAGATTACATCAGTTTCTTGTGCTCATTGCCCAACACTGACTGGACTGCCGTCAGAGCAGCTACGGGTGTAACTTGCAGCCAGCCATTTAGTCAACCAGCCAACCTGAACCTTCCTTCCGTCACAATATCAGCGTTAAGGGGTTCCCAAATAGTGCAGCGCCGACTGGAGAATGTTGGTAGGAATCCTGAGACATACTTGTGTGCAGTAGTACCACCGAATGGAACTGCCGTTAGCATATCCCCAAGCCGGTTTGCCATAGCTCCAAGACGGATCCAAGATATTGAGATAAAATTTCAGGTGATTGAAGCAGTTGGTAAGTTCAGTTTTGGTGAAATTGTTCTAACAGGAAGTTTAGGTCACATTGTTAGAATACCATTGTCAGTGCTACCCCTTTCAGTATCCTAAATAAGAAATACAAACAAAATCTCGGGAAGCACTCTTTCTGTCATGAGCAAGTCATTCAACCAAAAGAGTAGACAATACTTGGAAGCCAGAACTATGATCATTTCATTTGTGTTATAAAGAAAAAAATAATTCCTGTGGTCACAAAGATTTTTGTGTTACAAGAAAATTTCCTACATGCTTACAGAAAAAAATTAGGGTGATTGAGAAATACATCAGAATTGCAAAAAATTAGAATGAATCTTACAAGTTAGAAGGGTATGAGCATGCCTGCACGGTGTGGGTGTTGAATCATTCTGTATGACACATGCATTGCTTACACCGTGGGTACCGGTAGACACTTCTTCCCGTGGGCCTCTCCAGAACATGTTTAGTTTGCCTAACTGCCTTCCTAATTCTCTGCTCAAACACTTTCCACTCTATGGTGGAGTTCTTCATGAAGATTGCAGCAAGTCTCCGTTTGTTTGGTCGAATTGTTGGCATCACCCCTCCACCATAATATATTCGATAACCGGATACCAAAGATGAAAACTGACTTCCTGAATCTGTCATAGCGAATGCATCAGAAGCCGAGCATGCTATGAAGTCCAGAGCTGCTAACTGCATAAAAAGCACGAAAATAAGAAAATTTCAACAGCAAAAGCAAAATCACGGACAAAAAGTTAGGTTCATTAAATAGTACTGCAAACTACGACTATAACCTGGGAGACTTAAGTCTTACTATGCAGCATATGGTGTTAGCAAACTGAATAAAGAGCTCAACTCAGACAGATAAAAATGCAGAAATAGCCATCTCAGCCACCGAGCTTCTGAAAACAAGCAATCCACATAAATGAAGCTTACTAAGGCCATGTACCATCTCAGGCAAGGATTTCAAAGAATGCTTAATGTTTCATCATAACAACAATAACTCCATGGACTCCTGTTTAAGTCCTATAAGACATGATCAACAGTAAAAGAGATCATTAGATGGAGTAGACCATGTCTCATTATGACCATAGATTCCTCCAATCGTTCCCTGATATCTTCCTAAACGCAAGCAGTTTCAACTCAAGTTAAGGGGTGGTTCTTCCTCAAACATGCCAAATCTACCAGATGTCTGACTATGGTGATTAAGTTCCTTTTTAATTACCTGAGACGTAAAGTTCATGAAGGGTACAAGTTCAGCAGCTGAAAGCAGTTTCTCCTTGGTAACCAAATTTGGATACAAGCTAGTTAAAGCAGATAATCTTGACTTTCCCCCGTATATATTTGCGCCTGCCACAAATATGTGTGTCTTCCTATTGAAACCAAGAGCGGCAAGCATTAGTACAGCTTCTTCAGGTGCTAGTGGACACAACCCTTCTGATCTGAGCACTGCAGAAGGTAATCTGCAAAAGTTGTGTAATCTACTGAGAAAATATACAGAAGCAATTGCAAAGCCATTCTTTTCTACCCTGTATTTTAGAGTGCAAAGGGTTATGCTATATTCTGTATAAACTCAAGGACTACATTTTCTTCCTGATAGGCTGAGAGATACCAATAGCATACTTCCTAGTTACATACAGAACAGCTATGGAAAGTAGTATAAGAGTCAACATTATAAGACATAGCATGCATAAAAGTCTCGATACATCATGGATACAGCATCACATGACATGGATCCTTGGGATTTTTAAATTAGAGAGCAAGAGAATCACAGATTTCAATCCGGTATATTTTCACCTAACTTACAAATGATATCATGAAGTGATAATAGTTAGAAAAGAATGGAAGATTTTAATCCTAAGAACATACCTAGGGTTACATATACAGACTGCAAACACTGGACAAGTTAGTGATAAACAAGCTCACGCATTGAATCATCAGAAAGGGATGTAGAAATTACATACTTTGATGTCCTCTTAAGATGGGTTAATGCAGGGAAGTGGATTTCACGATATGCTTCCAATTCTCTGCTCTCTTCTTGCCCACCACCATATTCACAAAGAGAATGTGCTACCATGTCAATTTCAAATCTTAGATGTAAAGCTAAATATCTTGAAGCTTTGGCAGGATGTTTTCTCTTTTCTGTAAAATTTCGTTCTGTGTAAGGACCGAGAAGATGATGATCCACTAGCCCTGAATGAGCCTTTCTACGCAACCTTTGAAGGAGCAAAGCACCAGTTTCTTGTATTTTAGGAGCAAATTGCAGTGCATGAAAATTACATCTGCATCGAAGTCTCTAGATGAAATCCCCTCATTAGGAAGAGCACAATAAAAATGAAAATCGATGATAACAATGGCAATGAATAGAAAGGATGAGGACTTATAACAAGCAAGAATATAGGTTAGATATTTACCTGCAACTGATATGGTATTGGATCAAATGCCAAGCGATTCCCAAATCCAATGAAATGAATAACTCTGTTTTTTATTAGAATAGGGAGAATGTTTTTCAAATAGAAACTTGGCTTGGATTCTTTCCTAATATCGACATCTGTCACCTGACAACCACACAAAAACAGAAAATTGGTCATAAAACCAAATTTAAGCAAAGACCTAATGCGAGTAATTCAGTTATAAAACTCACAGTGCTACCAATTGCCTCCAAGTCCAATGACTGTAGCTCCTCTGGAAGTTCCTTCACTATCCGGATATCAGGAGTCAGGGTGTCAATAAAATGCTTCTCCCGGTAGATGTCACTGAATTGACTATGAAATAGAAAATCTCACAGTTACTTTCCATCTAAAATTACTGAGAAAGCTTCCAAATAGTCAAGGATAAAGTCTAAGTAAACAAGCATTGCCATCTAACAGAATACTGCAAGAAAATTAATTCAGGGAACCTGAACAATAGATAACTGACTAGCATCAATTGTAAAAGATGTTTCTTATTCGGTGACATCACATTCCTTGAAGATACTAAGGAAACAGAATTAGAGCAAGACTAGTTGGATAACCAAGAATCATCATCAATTATGTTTCAGAAAGACATCAAGACCTTCTCTTCAATTGAGAAAGAGAAATAAAATAGATAACATGTATCACCTTACGTCTCTCCAGACACTGCTGTACATAAACCTAGGAATAACGAGAGCGGCATTCAATAGTCGAGCGATAACGACAGCATTGCAGACCTGTTCTAGAAAGGGTATAGAATAAAGAAAATTGAAAGTATGAGATATGACGACGAAGGATCAAGTAGAAAGCTTCAACTAGCAGGGGAAAATGCTTACAGCCACACGTTGCTGATTTATCCCACCATTTGCAGTGACCATAATGTAACCATTATTTGCACCTGTCAAAGTATCAGAGCGACAAAACATTAAAAGCACCGTCTAGAAGATGCGTGTTTTGCTTTAAAAAACATTTTTATCCAAAGAAGATAAAGAAGAAACAAACATCAAGATCCATTCCCACCCCCATCCAATCATCAAAAGCAGGAACATAAATGGAAAGAAAGGGATAGAGAGTCACCACTAGGTTCCCAGCTACGTTCTTCCGAGCATGGTCTCCAAGCAGATGCAGGAGCGAACGGCTCCTGCCACAAATCTTTTGGTTCACGTTTATTCTGTTTCCACCGTAAAACAGCAAGCAGAAAATTGAGACAAACTACTCCAAAAGGTTGAAGCCAGTTAGATACAATCATGGAAAACCATGCAAGTAGATTGATTAACCTCTGCAAGGGCGTGGGCAGCCAAAGCCAGCATCCTTCCATAATTACCATATTGCCGCTTATTCCTTCTGCTACTCAACCTCCTTTCCATCTGCATAGATCCCAGTTCCTATATATATGAAGGGAAAGAACGTTCATCTAGCAATTAATTTCTAGACCAAAAGCATAAACGGCTCTGTAAGCAAGCATTTAAAGTACAAACATTTCCATTTCAATCTCAATGACTTGTTTTGTTCCTAAAAGCTTGTCATGGAAGGTGTAATTATCGTAATTTACCGACGGTGTAATCTAGTTGGCTGCATTAAAAATGATCATTTGCATTAATAAATGAATAGAAAGCGTAAGGAAGAACAGCAAAAATAGGTGATACCTTAATTGAGGAATTCTGAAAGGAGGTGCCCGTTTGGAGGTTGGGGCCATTGGTTTTCCGTTGTTGGAGAAGGCTCAGAAACATAATCCAATTAAGAGAAAAGAAGAAAAAACCCATGAAAGCAATCACACCCACCAGCACTCTCTTCCTCTGATACCACGCCCTTCCGTCCTTTCTCTTGACCACCTTTTTAACGACTTGCAGGTTACGTTTCTGCTCCCGAAACAGCCCCATTATATTCAGACCACTTCCTTTCCCGTCGAGGGCTGACAACCGGGACGGAAAAGAAAGGGTCGCCGGGAATTCGGGAACCGACCGGGACTGGAGAAGGCCGGGCCGATGAGGAGAGATCGGGATCTGGGAGCTGCATGGCTCAGCTTTTGTAGATGAGAAAGGGTGATGCTGAGTCGACATGTGTCTGTATTACTTAAGCAAAGTAGTGTTTGTTAAACTTTTTTGTAAGAAATGGGACATGTGGTTGTGCCTTTTCTTCCTCCAGTCCGGATTAAGGTTGCTAAAAATGGTCGTCTTCTTTGCTTTTGGTTCTTAAGGTCAGGAGTCTGTCCCTAACTCAGAATGCTGCATGTCAATGTTAGAGACGGAGACAAAAGGAATATATTCAAAGCGACTTCTTTGGGTTGGTTTTTCGATCTATCTAAATTAGTAAATTCTTTTATAAAATGTAACGGTACCACCTCTGTTTTGATTCCATTACCTGTTTTTTCTTGTAGTTTAATTTTCCATCCCCACCCACTTGCATTCACCTTTCGATGTTCAAATGGACATCGACCTGTCTGCCCTTTTGGTATTTTCTGGTAAAAACGCATATTGCACGGGTTACAGAACAATCTTCATTCACGCATTAAGAATTCAAATTCCATTTCCGGGTTAGATTTCAAAAAAATATACGAACACAAATATAAGTAAAAAATCTTTTCTTGTTTCAGGGAAAAATCAAACAAGCCCTTAACGAGAGGGAAAAAGAAAAAAGAGAAGGGATTCATATCAAAATGAAAATGTGTTACTGTGCTGTAGTACATTCTTCATCCACAACAATGTAGCCGAGAAAATTTTCGAATGTAGTATCCAACCATTTACAGACAGATATGCTTTTCAGTATTACATATATTTCTTCTTATCTTACTATAATAATAGCCACTCTCACCTGTTCATCCACTCTGCGGATGGCGGCTTCAAGGTGGTCGATCTTACGAGGAACTGCCAGCCTCACTTTCGCTCAAAAGGATATATCAACCGCATCGTGATCAGGAGGAGCCCTGTATGCAAATCCTGATTCGTCACTGGGATGCCTTTTCACAACACTTGCCCTCTGCACTAACCTCACTAATGCTTGCACAACTTCAGACATGGGAGGTCGGAACTCCGGCTCGGGCTGTCCAGAGGAAAACATCATTCATTACAAGTTCACACGGATGGCAGGAAGGATAGTGATGCAACTGCTAAAATCTACACAGCAAAAACTTCAAGCATGTCTATACGTTCTGACTGTCTGAATCAAATCTAAACGAGCATTGATGGTTCATAAATATATAGCCACAGATCAGCAATGCATCATGTACACATATGTATTGGGTTTCAAAAGGAGAACATGTTGATGAACTGAAGCAACTAATACTCCACCACCATATTCCTTTCCTTTTGGTCCTTAATGACAGACAAGACCTCCGAAACCTTTTCGACCTGGACGTGATGTTGGCTTCAGGTGTAGCCAAGATCAAGAATAACCTTCACAACCGGTAAAAAAAGAGTAAACTCAGTCTAATCACTGGTGTATAGGCTCACCTGAACACACAAAGCAATGATGTCTGCGAAACGTGACAGAGATTTAGCAGGGTACATTCCATTCAAGGCAGGATCAACCATTTTTGCCAAGGCATCAATATCATGCAATTGGGGAGTAGCCCATCTCACTAGCGATTGTTCTGCCCTCGCCCTTGAACTGTAAAAGACAAGGAATTGAAGTAGGATTAATATGCATGCAACAACCTTAAGGAAACAGAGGGGATTCGAGTATTCATATATTCAATGAACAAAAAGCGCAAAACATCAGTCAATTGAAAGAGGTATATATTACCTGTCTAGTGGCTTCCGTCCAGTCAATAACTCCAACATGACCACCCCAAAGCTGTACACATCGCTTTTTACAGTGTATATACCAGACAAGGCAAATTCAGGAGCACTGTAACCAAATGAACCAACCATCTGGGTTGCCACCTGCAAACGGGAAGGACATTAAAGTTTATTCAACCATGACATGAGGGCAGGTGCATCAAAGAAGTTTCATAAAGCATGAAGTTTATTAGGCTTGCTGCTGCTAATCTGATACTATCGGTCGGGTCACTATTCTAACCTGTCTCTCAGTATTTGGGGTTAGAGCAGCTAAACCACAGTCAGACAAATGGGGATTTAGCTCTTCGTCCAGTAAAATATTTGCTGACTTGAAGTTTCTGTGGACAACTGAAGGCAAACAAACTTCATGCAAGTACCTGATGGACGAGAGACAGTTGAGGAAGCAAGACAACCAGTAATACATGTGCAGCCATGAATTTTAAATCCAAACACATGTGACATACTCTAAAGCTCGGGCAGTCCCGAGCGCAGCCCTGACACGTGCATTCCAAGAAAGCGTCTTGCCACCATCATCTGAGTAGTGCAGTATATCGTGAAGGCTCCCATTTCCTATGTATTCATAAACTAAAAGACGCTGTCCATGTTCTGCACAGTATCCCACTAGTGAAACAATATTTGGGTGCCTTAAGTGTGACATACTAGAAACAGCTTCAAGAAAGTTGTCCTCCTCCTGCAATGATAATGCAGCATTGTCGATCTTCTTAATAGCCAAAAGCTGCATCCACAGAGCACACAAATATGTTCATTAATTAGTGCAACAAATCTTTTGTTTCGAATAAAGAAAACCCACCAAACCATATTATCAATCAGTTAAGAATTCTTCTGGCAATACAAAATAGTTATAAGTAGACAAATAAGAAGCAAGAGAATCAAATGAAGGAATTAAGAAACATCAATAAATGCAGTTCAAATATGCCATATCGAAAGACAAAGTGAAAAAGAAAAGAGAACGTCTGCGGTGACTACTCTCTCAAGAAGTTAACTCTCACACTAGCAAGCAGTGACCCGAACAATAGGTTTGTCTAAAGTGGCATACATCAAAATATGCAAGTTCGTTCGAAATCATGCTCCTCAAGGAACCATAGACAGGAATAATCAGAAGGCCAACAACAAGAAGGAAGAAAACAACACCGTTCTACACCTTGACAACTGTGTGCTTGACGATGAGATAAAGCGTAGTAAGAATAAAAAGAAAAACAGAATAACTAAATCAAAACTAGACAACAGCCATTACAGAGAACAAAGGATGCATGTTCAACAGCATCACAACGCTGATGCTAAAGATAAAGCATACAATAGAATTTCCCAGGTTCTAAATATCTCGGGTCCTCTGTTGTACTTCCAAAGCATATAGATGAACACAGAGACAAAATAAAATTATAAGAAAAATGCATGATTTACGAGCAGTTACCTTTCCATTAGGAAATTCTGCTCTGTAGACACGGCCAAGAGAACCTTCACCGATGAGGAACTCCTGACTAAAGCTATTTGTAGCTGTTTGTAGCGAAGCAACAGTATAGGATGTAGCAGTGATTGGTGATTTCATCCTTTTTACAGAACCAGAACCGCCTTGCAAGATATCAACCATCAATTTTTCAGCAGGTGCAGGAGGCTTCAGATCAATAATGGCAGCCGTGTTTTTCACCCTATGCTCTTGCGTCTCCATATCTACACCAAACACATAATATAATGGCCAAATGGTTAGGGTGATAATATCTGAGTTTCCACTTTCAATAGTAAAAAAAATTATGAATAAAGAAAAAGAGAAACGAAGAACCCACAATCATTTGTATCAGCAAACCGACTTCCTCGCAAAGCTAGAGGACCAACATTCTTGCTTTTGGGGTTTCTGAAGCAAAAAACAAGAGCAACTAATGCAATGGCTAACAGGAAAACAAAACCAAGAGCAATGCCTAAAATAGCTCCAGTTCTCAGCCTCTTTTTGGACTGAGAAGATTGATCAATGGAAGATGGAGGTGAATGTGCTCCTGATCCAGAACGACTATGATTTCTCCGCAATCGACTTGAGGGTGGTGGTGTATATGGAGGCGGAGGAGGAGCAGGACCATTATCAAAAGAATTTCCATCGTATCTGTTTGGTTATTTTGAAGGACTAATTTAGTTGAAAGCATTTGCATAGAGAAGCCTTATATTGGAAAGAAAAAAAAAAGAAGAAAAAACTCAACAGTTTGGAACTTACATAAAGTTTGGAACTGAAATAAGCTCCTGAGGTATCCATCCACTGAAATGATTCTTCGCAACATTTCTGTTGAAAATGAGTTGCAATAAGAACATAATTGTAAATAATAAACCCCATACCAATGTTGTTAGAGGAACTTACAATGAAGTCAAAGGCAATTCAGTTAAAACACTGAGGGAACCAGTTAGTTGATTGTTCTGGACATAGCTGCCACATAAAAAATTACCATGAAAACTTTTATCAAGCCAAGTAAATATTTCCAGACCTTTCATGTCATATTATCTCATAATATTTCTTTGGTTTAAATAAGATATTATGGTACTGACAGTGAAGACAAATTCAACAATGAACTTAAGGAGTTCGGAAGATCTCCACTGAAGTTGTTGAAAGATAGATCCCTGCGTTCATAATAGTAGAGTAAGAAAGCAAATCCTAAAAGTACCATTCTTGGAAACTGCATAAGAGTATAAAAAGGAGGTCAAAACTGAAAAAAAAATAAAATAAAAGAATAACACACATATGCATCCTTGTAGAAACATATAACTATGGACATTCACTCTTGCACTATACTTTCGCAGCATTGCAGCATAAAACATATAACTGAGGACATTCATGCATGCACAATACATTAGCAGGATGGCAGCATAAAATATATAAATGTGGGCATTCATGCATGCACAGTAAGTTGAAAGTATAGGGGAAAGCTATAGACAGTATAACTAAATCAGGATATTATAGTTATTTAAATACAATCATTGTAGGTTGAATCTTAAAGCAAGTCTCTCTTTCGGGAACTTGTCATCCTAATTGACTATTCAGTAACCAACAAGGATTGATTTTAGTGGAGAAGATGTGTGATCTCTTAAGCATTTAACCGGAGATCAAATCCATGGGATGTAAATGGAGCTTGCTCTATTGGTAGAGTGTTCAACTTAACAGGTGCTGATAAAGTTTGGGGAGAGATTATTCCTGCAACCGAAAGGGATACTTTTCTAATTTCAAAACAAAATTGACTATTCAGCATTTATCTATGCCTCCATTATGTTATACATTTTGCTCCCAAGTTTGACAAGGAACCACAATAATTCTTGAAACATTAATCATCATTATACATTCAAGAGTTACAAAAACTTATCGCAAATGTCAAATGTTTACAACAGGAATTACACAATAAAAAAGATAAAATGACAGTTATATATTGCAAATAGAGATATCTTACATAGTTGCGAGAAGAGAAAGATTAAGGAAGACATCCCCGATCGATTGGGAAAGGGCATTCTGGCTCATGTTCCTGATACCAAAACACAAAAATATCAGTACATGGCAACAAACAAAATGTATAATACCGATAAACCAAGTCTCTTGGCATTGAAAATATGCCACTCACAGGTAGGTCAGAGAAGGCATAGTAGAAATGGAATATGGAAGATTTCCACTGAAGTTGTTCTTTGCAAGATTTCTGCATTATGTTACAATGGTAAGATAGCTAATTCTGAAATCTAGCGACCATAAAACAATGGGAAAAAGAAGAATGATGGAATATTACAGGCTTGTAAGATTCTGTGGTAACTGATATGGGATTGTATCGTGAATGTTGTTTTCACTCAGGTCACTGTCAAACACAAATATAGTAATACAGTAAAATCCACAATGTTAACATAATAGGATTCCATAAGCTTATCGAATTGCAGTATCAATTTCCTTACAATGTTCTCAACGACACTAGGTTAGAAAGCAAGTATCCTAGCGTCCCATTGAGTTCTAACCCAGAAATTTGACTGCATGTGAAACAACAGCAAAACAACCCGTTAAATAATTATTTTTGGGCAAGATTACGACAGGTTCACTGGAATATTTGAGATTCAGGTCCGTACATGGAAGTAACAGCTGATCCCTCACATGTAACCCCTTTCCATGACTCTCCACACGGATCGCCACCATCACTCCTCCAATTGGTTAGCTGTGAAGGACTGTTCAATGAAGTGTACAGGACCTGCAGGGCTTGAACTGCAAAAGAACCAATTTGGATGATCCACAAAACCAATCCATAAATTTTTGAAAAAAAAAGGAAGAAGGAGAAGAAGCATCGACACTAGCCTTTCATCAAATTGATGAAAAATGTAGGGACAAAGAACTAAAAATCGAAATGAGACAACAAAGAAACAATATTTCAACTATTTGAGACCTGAACTCAATCATTTACTTTCAAAGTGAATGACATTCTTTTTGTGTATCAAACCAGCGCGAGGCATCAAAAAGCTATACTGGTATAGTCTTAAAATCTTCATGTTTTCCCGGGAAACAAACAGGCGAGTGGAAACTGAGATTTCGCCGAAATAAGAAAAAGAAAAGATTGAATGAAGTCAAAGTTAATTTCTTGACTCAAACTTTCTCTAATAAACCCACGAAGTGCACACTTTAAGCGCACCAGTCACCATCACAACCAACCAACAAAATATACTCTAAAAGGAACAAACATGACTATACCGTCAGAGGGATCAGTAGTGCATTGAACAAGAAGTGGCAAGGCAAAGATCAAAGCTTGGCAGATGAAAACTATGGACCCCAACTCAGCGAGTGACGAACGAGACATGGAGCAACCAAGAGCAACGTGCCTCTCTACAGCCATTGCTGTTGCGAGCTGAGGTGCTGGCCGTTTCACGGGCGTGTTAGGAGTGATGGGTCTCTTCAGCAGCGGCGGAGCACATGGTGGAACAGTGTAGAACCGGTGGCAGAGGCAGAAACGAGAGAGGAGGAGCAGAAAAAGGACAAGAGGGCTATTTTGTTTTTGTTGATATTATTGAGGTTGAGATGGAAGTCAGTAGATACAGACATTGCCATTAAAGAAAGGGACGTATTTAGAAAGAGACTCAGGCAGATTCGAAGAGTAGAGTAATGAAGAGTGAGAAACAAAACAGAGAGGTGAGACTGTGCGAGTGTCCGTTTGCTGGGTGTCGGCGGAAAAGGAGTATAGAAAAATAGAACAACAGAGGTAAAAGAGAAAACTTAACAGCGCAGACACGAGACACAGTTGGGTAGTTGGGTATCTAGATTAGTCAAGTAAGGTATTTCAAGATTGTACTACCTTTCAGACTCCTTTTCCTCTCCAAAAACTATACCTTTCTCTCTATTACAGTATCCTTTTGGTGTTGTCTCCTGCTCCATACCAAAGGGTAGACCTAGCTTTGATATCCAGCATTTGTCTGATTCAATTTTCATACTACAACTAATTTCATCTCCCAACGTTAGCATTTGATTGATTCTGCACATGAATTGGTACCAGGCTTCCCTCCTCTGCAGTTTTGAACTTCTTCTAGTTAATCATATCACCAAATGGTTTGCACATCTTTTCACTTTCTCTTCGGACATAGGAATATAAACGTTTAAAGTGCACTCTTTTTGTCTAAGGCTTCAACTGCATGTTTCGATCAGTTCCGTTTCGATAATGCAAGATACTGAAGGAAATCTGGCGGCCCCCTTAATTTATGATTTATATCCGAATTTTAAAATTGAATTTAAATATTTGACTAATTTTGTAATTGGAGTTAATAGAAAGACATAAAATACTATATAGATTAATTTGATGAAATACACAAATAGTATTAGTTAAAATATTAAACCTCGAACCCCGCACCTTTTTAATTTTTAATAGAAATTGAATTAATAAAATATATAATTCTCCTCCACTAAAAATCCAATGACATTAAAAAAAATATATGACATTCAACATGAATGTCTACGAAACTTCATAACCTAATTATGACAGCTAATTAAGCGGCACCTAACGCCGTCATCCTTAAACATAATTTTGGGCCCAGCAATTAATTTTACTGTTAACCAAACATAACATAAAATGAGTCAAATCAGATAAATTATTTTTTGTTGTAATAATAAATTAAGTACAATTAAGTAGTCAAATCGTACTAAGTACAACTAAGTAGTCAAATCGTCGTATGTACAATTAAGTCCATAATCCGGATCGCATAAATAGTCGCATATCACATGAAAAACAAGTATTAATTTTTCAACTCAAGTCTTGAAGAATGTTCATCATTCGTACGTACAACATTAAAAAAAAATTCATTCAAAGTTTCGGGAAACAAGGTATCGTAGACATAATGCATTACCATGCAAGAAATAGATAAAAATATATAATAAAATGATTACCGACACTGAAATATTTTTCTTATAAAAAAATAAGACAAAAATCATGAAATAATAATATAAAGAATTAAGTCGGTGGCCTTCTTGCTTGATGGGAATGGGAGTGTGGGTAATGCATACATAGAGAGAGCATGATTGGTGGGTGTCACGTCTCATCATTTGGTTCACTCCTTTCCACTATTGCAGTATTGCTCAACGACCTTTAGCTATCTGTCCCCATGCCCGTCCGCTCTCCCTTTTTCTGTCTTCCATTTTCTTATGGTATTTCCTTATGAAATCGGTGCCTCATTTATTATTCTCTGTCAAACAAGAGATTTGTGGCTCCAAGTTCCAAGATTGGCAAGTACCGCCACATTATCAGTAGCTTGCGCCATGAAAATAGGCATCCGCAAGTCTTCACGTACCTTCTAGTTAATCGATGAAGAACAATTGATTGACCGTTCTTGAATAAGCTAGGAATAATAACGATTTGTTCTTCGAATTCCCATGCTTTTTTTCATCTTAGTTGATGCAGATGAATAATGGCCGACGTAGGCATGCATCTGTACTGTATACTCTAAACAATTCTTATAAAATGGAAAAAACGAGAGGGAAAGAATCCCACCAGTTGGCAAAACCCACCTTGTTTTTGTCATTTTCTTGAATGACAAGTAAGATACGTGGATTCATAGTAGCAGACACACATGAGGAGGACCATCACTTCAACCCGGAAAATAGTTGGAAAGAGGAGAGACTCTTGTCTTGTTATACCTCAACATTTTATTTACGTGAATCTTCCATCTGTGCTTTTGCAAGGAATTGCAGGTCATTTTTACATGATTAATACGAATTTTGGGTCATAGCCCATTGGGCCTTAAGGTAGCTCCATTATTGAGGCCTCTATTTTGAGCTCTTACACGCTACAGCCACTTAGGATTATAGTATGTAAGAAATCCACGGATAGGGGAATCATTACTTTTATGGCCCACCACACGAGCGAGACGAGGATGTTTGAACAGGCAAGCGTAGAAGGAAGGAAAGCTCTCCTTATCGTCCATTGGTTTGTTTTGTCGGGAAAACAATACAAAGATTTGACCAAAGCATGAACAAGAAAGGGTTGGCTATTTTGATGCGAACCAAAATGCGACCCAACGACACTTCCAAGCTCGCTCTCTCCCCTCTCACCGTAAGTGCTCTTCAAGCTTCGATTTCTTCCTTTTCATGATGTTTTCTGATTTTGAGCATTCTTTGATTTTACTGGTTCAGCAAAACAGAGTTAATGCAACGCAGGGGAGCCAATCTGATTCTGGTCGTCTGCAACGTCATGCGACGGAGGAAGCTAAATACATGCTATCCAATGTCTCCAATTACAATTCCAATGATAACAATAGCAATAACGAGAGGTCTTTATTTTGTGCAATCAAATGCATTTCTGTATATTGTTTTTTTTTCTTCTTTTCCTTGTATTTTTTTGTTTGACTGTCTTTTGAATTTTACTTATTTTATCAGGGACTTTGATGTTGTCCGGGACTCGATGAACTCGGCCATATCAATGAACAAAACTGAAGTTTTGGATTCTGTGCTTGATGATTTCTCCAAGGTATGCGACACGATCACGTTCACTAGTTTTAAAATGTGGATCAATGAATTGCTTCCAGGTTCTATTATATTTGGTTTTTTCAATTCTGTATTGTCATATCTATACAAAAATTGCAGGGTTATCTCAGCCTCTCGCCTGGAAACCGATGCAAATTGTTGCTCATACTTGCCAAAGATTATGATCTCAACCGAATGCAGGTTCGTGAGCTCATCAACCAATACCTTGGTCTTGAACTTCCCACAGGTGAGCTTTTGGACATGTTTCATGGCATCAATTCGCTTATTACTTCTTAGTTAATGGTCCCCACTTTTACTGGTAGGAGTTTAAGGGGTTCTGAAGTTTTTGGTTTTCTAGGTCACGAAGGCGAATCTACTAGTTATGATGAAGAAGGCGCACTTGCTGCTTTCTATCGCATTGAGCGAAACTTGAGACAAGTGCTTAAGCCAACATATGATCTTCTTTTCGAGAGACTCAATACTCATGCGGGAGGACTGAAGTTCTTGACTGATCTTCGAGCAGATATCTTATCCATCCTCCAGTATGATATGGTCTATTCTTCAAATTTACATGATTTAAGCTATGATTTAGTCAATATAACACATTTGATTTCTGATATCAGTTGTTGATCCTTATGTTCAGAGATGAAAATTTTGCATCTCTACGTGCTTTGGATTCGTACTTAAAGGAGAAACTTGGTGCTTGGCTAAGCCCTGCTGCTCTGCAGCTTCATCAGATTACGTGGGAGGATCCTGCCTCTTTACTGGAGAAAATTGTTGCTTATGAGGTTTTTTTCATTAATCTCTTGCTCCTGGTTCTGCATAATGATTTAAACATTTCTTTGTTGGTGTTAGGTTTGTATTTCTAGTAACTATGTCTCATCTAGGCAGTGCATCCTATCAGCAATCTCTTAGATCTCAAAAGAAGGCTGGGTGTGGGTCGTCGCTGTTTTGGATATTTGCATCCAGCAATACCTGGTTAGAGAATCTTTTTTCCATGGTTATGGATACTTGCAGTTTTCTTACTAATTGTACTACATATAGTTGCTTTTCTTACTGTAAGTTTCATATTTTCCTCCGGAAATACAGTTGTGTCTGCAGAGTCAGAGCCATGATAACCTCTGCAACCTTATTTTTTTAACATTAATCTGCATTTGTAGATTGGCAATGCAGAGTCGATAGAGCAGATACATAGTAAAGATATATATACTTCTGTTGATATAAACCCACTAAGTAAAATATGATATCTGTATGCTCTTTGTCAACATACTGAAAAAAAGTTTATCGAGTTATGACCTTGAATCTTCTCTGGTTCAATCATAAAATCATCTAGCAGCAATCAAGAAGCTGCAGTGGTGGTATCAACGTGTGATCCTTTTTTATTTCTTCTGGATTTCGTATGTTTATAATATCAACTGCTCTTTTCAGGTTTTGGATTGCCATTGAAAAGTTTATTTAACTATCTTGGCATCTTTGTTTTTTTATGGAAAGTTAGCTTCTTTGTTTTTTTATGGAAAGTTAGCTTCTTTGTTTTACCTCCAGTTGCCTGGTTATCAATATTTTGCCTGTTCTTAATATTAATGTAGGTGAGCCTCTAATTTTTATAGAAGTTGCACTTCAAAAGAATGTTTCTCAGACAATACAGGTTAGTTTCACATAGCATATTTTTATTTTATCTTCAGAATATTGCTAATAGTTTCTTAACTTTATGACAGGAAGTTTTGTGGGATGATCCTCCTATTCCTGAATCAGAGGCAACATGTGCTTTATTTTATTCTATATCTTCAACTCAGGTAGTTACTTCTGTACCTTTTGCGTTGGTTGTAGAACACAGATTTGTTTCCAGCAAGCCTTGTTGCATGTTCATAGTCCTTAAGGTTTAGGGGTGGGAACTCCTGGAATTGAATCCGGGCAAGATTTGCAGGTGCTAGTATTAATAGTGATGTGGTAGGTGGTTTAAATTTGTTATGTCAAATAATAAAAAGAAGACTACGAAAAATTAATGGGCAAAAGTTTGGTTCTTGAACATTACTTCTAATATACATCTTTATCGGATTTTGTTCATGAATAAAGGCATATTGGCCTTACCTGATACTTGTGTCATCTCTTGTTGATTGACCCTGACTTGATAAGTATGTCGACATCAATTCTCTCTGCTTTTATAGATTGCAAGCCATATATGCTTGATGGTCTAGCTTGTGGTTTACCTTTCTCTTGTTATATCTCAATGGTAATAGCAACTGCTTTCCAATTATGAAAAAAATGTGCTAGTTGAAACTGGCTACATACTTACGTAAATTTAACAGCTTGGATTGGCAGGGATCAACCTTGGAAAGTTTCTTATTAAACGTGTAATAATGCTGGTTAAGCGAGATATGCCCCATATATCTGTAAGTTTTCTTTTGTTCTCTTGTAAAGTTGAATAATATAATATAGTTTAGTTAAATTGCTGTTATTGCGTGTTATAACCAACAAATATCATCTTTGTGTGTGTACATAATAACTAGTTGCTTCTAAAACTGTAGTTTACAAGTCTCTTGTCTATAAAATCAACAGAAAGTAGAACTAGCTATTAGTCTTTGGTTTGCAACTCTTTTTCAAGCAGTTTGTGTTTCACATACTATGTCATAGTCTTGTTTCTGAGGGTTCTGACTGGGTTTTTAATCTCTTTTCCCCTACTAAGACATTTGCGACACTAAGCCCAATTCCTGGGTTCATGCAATGGCTGGTTTCTAAGTTGGCATCTCAGTCAGCACTTGCTGAACAAGAGCTCATGTCAGAATCAACAGCTGTCAGATCTGGCTCCACTTTCCAGGAAAACTTACTTGAACCAGATGAAGAAAGATTGCTTTTAAGTTCTTCTCTGTAAGTTACATGTTTAGGTCATCATTTCCTGGTGGTTGTGCACTGGTTCTGAGGGAAAGTGTGAAACCTCTCTTAGATTTTATTGTTAACTGGTTTCCCATGCTAATCCAGGCTTTTCAATAGGTTTCTCAAAATTCAACCTACAGCGAGAACTGGAGTCTTGTATCTATGCCATGTAAAATATTTCAGAATAAAAGATTGGTTTGAACCTCTGGCACCTTTTATCGGCTAAAAATAGTGTGATCTGTCCCTCGAAAAGTGTTCAAATATAATATTACATTTGCGAGTGATCTCCATTAAATATAGATAAAAGAAGACAGGCTTTGGGATTAATATTAATAGGAGGCAAGAACTTCTCATCTTGAGAAAGAAGTCTGTTCTGCTGCAATATATGATAACTGGTCTTTGGTGCTATCTGTTTTCCGAACGCTCAGCTGTTCTTTTTTGTAACCTTGTTTTTGGAGCTAGCTGAGTTGGTGGTCCTTTTTTTTTTCAAAACTTAATGCTGTTGTGTGTAGCCTCTCCCAGAACTTCTTGGAACAATAACGGAGAATATATGGGTTATGTTTTGTCATTGGCATGTTATGGTAAATCCAGGATGATCATGTTCCTGATCATGATTGAGTTGCATGGAAATCTTAGTTTATTTTCTTTTCTAGGGAGAAGTATGGTGGAACAAATGGCATGGAAGTGATGCTGCACTTACTGACGTCAACAACTTTTGAGTGGAAAAATTCAGAGGAATTGCTTTCAGCCTTAAGGCCCCCTCTAATGCGACTCTGTGCCAGGTAAAACTCCAACCAATTAGAATGTACATGAAACTATATATTTGTAAAATGTTAATATGCATCTATCATGGTTCAAATAACATTGTCTAATATGTGCAAGTCCTTCATGTAAACGTGTTTTCGCTCTCAGTTAAGCAATATATGGATCTATGGGTGATGATGACATTGTCATTTTGCAGTTATACAATGTTGCATGACACTTGCTTTTTCAGTCTGTGAAATCCTATTGATGGTATAGCTTCAATGTAGGTACCTTTTTCTTGAGAAGAAGAGAGGAAAAGCTCTGGATTCTGTTGCAAATTTTCACTTGCAAAATGGAGCGGTATGACATTTAATCTCAAACTTGGAGACTAGAAACTAAATTATTCTAACAAAACACATCTAAAGGAAGTGCTTAGTTTCTCAAATAGTCTTTATTTTTGGTTATTTATTTGAGACGAGTAGCTGATTCAGATGTTTGTGAATGAATTTTGTGTCGTTTATGATGTAAAGGGTGGAAAACTTCTCAACAACATCATTGATCAGAGAAATCCCTATGCTTATAAAGATATGCATGCATAACTGATTTGGATGTTTCTATATAAATCTTTCTATTATGTATGTTGTTTCCAAGGTAGAGGGCCGAAAGCTTCTCTACAACATGATTGATCTGAAAAATGCCTATTATAATGATATGCATGCATAATTGATTTGGATGTTTCTAAATAAATCGTTGTATTATGTATGTAGTGTATGACATAGAGGGTGGAAAACTACTCGACAACATCATTGATCTGAAAATCCCTATACTTATAAAAATAGTTGATATGATGACAGATGATCGAGAGACTGAATTGGATGGCAGACAGATCAGAGAAAGGCCTACGTCAAAGTGCCGGTATCATGGTGAACTATGTTTACAGGTAATTTTCCAAGATAATACCAGTGATTAAATTGTTTTTGTTCATTGTTATCTAATGGGAATGCTGTTGTTCCCAACTATGGCACTAATCGTAGTAGTTGATTTGCTTCATATAGTTAGACTTACTTTCTGTTTGAACCAAACAGTGTAAACGTTCTTGTATTCATCTTTGGCATTGCCTCTGAACTTCAATAAAAACCTTTAAATGAGAGAGTGGTAATTCTTGACATCTCTTTGATTGATTTGGTGCCAGACAGAATTTCATTAAGATGGTGTTGAACAATAACATGCAGGGTTGAGAACATTGAGGAATACGCCCAGTCATATTTTAGCAAAGGGGATGTGCAAGCTTCGCCGGACATCCACCGATATATCGCAGTAAGTCACTATCCATACAGAGCATAAATTTCCCCTTCGATGCAAATATATCAGTTTTCAACATCTCTGGAGAATGAACTGTCTTTCCTTTATTGTATCTTATTTTTTCATTATTTGCAGTCTGGGAAGGAACACAAACCAACCGCTGATTAGGCTTATAATCAGAAACATACGAGTAAATAATTTGCTTTAGGCAGACCACTCATGATTGTTTAAGTCAACTATATTATAGAGGAAGGGCTGATCTGAGTTGGATGTGGGATCTGGACAAGGCACACAAAATAACAGTTCGACAGTTCGACAGGTCCAGGTTCCTGTTTCTTTCTTGATTTCAAGGTTTCTCATTCTTGAACACTCTGCAAAGCAGATAATTGCTTGAAATGTCACCATGGTCTGGAGTGAATACCTTGTGACAGGGCAGGCAGTAAGATAGTCATCCAGCAATACAGTATCACTTATACAGCAGAGACACTGTGGTTCAACTACTATATGCAACTACAGTTATTTTCATGGAAAAACCACATATATCAGCAGTACAGTATATTTGGAATAAACATTTTCCTGCAGTTTGTATATATTG
The DNA here is from genome assembly GCA_019739055.1 of Passiflora organensis. NCBI lineage: Eukaryota > Viridiplantae > Streptophyta > Magnoliopsida > Malpighiales > Passifloraceae > Passiflora > Passiflora organensis. The sequence continues at coordinate 1,428,975 of JAEPBF010000187.1, read as the reverse complement.
TAGAACCATTATATTATCATCACATTGCTAAGTTGTATCGTATATATTCCTAGTATTGATACTAGACGGGCCAGTGCAGGAATTGATCACTTCTCACTCCAGACAGGACTGGTTTCTGAAACATAATCTCTCATAAGCCTTGTGTTAGACTCATCAACCATCTGCAGATATGAGAAGCAATCAAACAGCAGTTAGAACCAGAGCAATACCCTTCAGTGCCAGACAGAAAGGACAGCCTACTGAAGATATTGAATTCTGACCTTAAGTGCCAATCGCTTCAAATTGTCCCATTCAAAATCGTGCTTGCAATATGCAGATCGAACCTATATTTCATTGCCACAAAAGATCTCATTATCATGAAAGGTACAGCCTACAGGATATGTGACTGTCAAGACAAACCGTATCTAATAGTACAATGCTTACCTCTAAGATGCGCAGAGCTGTGTGATTAAGACAGCATTTGATTATTTCCATGGCAGGTTTGCACGAAAGTTAAGAAAGTTAGAAACTGGCTAATAGTTAGGATGGTAAAAGAAGTTGTCGTCTTGTAGCATACCCAAAGTCTTATGCCTCGAAGATTGCCTCATCAATTCTGCGCAAAACTTGTCGCCATCGTTCAAGGAATGACTACCCGAAAATTCCATCAGCTCTTCGTACGCCTCAGGGTTATAGCTCTGCTACAGGAGATGAGTGTTAAACGATGAAACAACTCAAATAAGAACGCTTATTTTTCAGACATGGGTCCGTCTTTTAGGATGGAAATGGAATGAAAGTGAAGTAAACATTGGAGAATCGGTCAAGCAAAGGAGGAACCTGAAGTTGTGCTGTAACAATCCTGACAGCGATATATGTAAAGAAACTATGCAAGTTCTTTGCTGCCTTGGCCTCTGGTGACGCTTCTCCAAACCCTGCATTTAAACGGAAATACGAAGATTTTGCCCGACAATACATACGACATCGGCAACTATAAAATCCAGGAAGACAGCAGGAGCAGTAAGGGGACATACATACCTGGGACGTACATCTTTTGGCAGTTTAAGCGAAAGCGAGTACTCGGGTTCTTGTATGGCCAGCACGGATAAATTACGTTGTTTCTGTTGGGTTTTGGCGGGAAAAAGGAGAGCTGAGGGAGTGAAAGAAGTGCCGAGGATTCCATGGTTGATGAGAGGTGCAGGTTAGGAATTCTTATCAGGTGCTGTTCTGAGTGGCTGTTGGCTAAGGAGATGGGTTCGTTTTCTTATTAGGCATGGAGGCCAAATGTGATTCTGGTTGAAAATATCTGGATCAGTCCATTCCAAAATTATCTTTCAGATCCACGTGGAAAGTGCATAATATGTCTTGTCTCTAAATAATGGGAAGGGGTTAAAAACCGGAGAAAATATCTACGAAGACTATTGTAATAATGCTCCAAATATCTAAGAATAATATGTCAGAGAATCACCATTCATAGTCAGAATTCATATTTAGATAATTTTGCATAAAAAAACTTCTTTTTTTTAAAGTAGAGTTGAATATTTGGATTTTCGGATGGTTAAAATTCAGTGATCCAAATTCTAGAAAATATTATATTAAACAGAAACTTTTATACTGTAAAACAAAATTCTAGAAATTGAAATATATTTTAACTTATTCTACTTAATATTATAATTTATTATATAATTTTTAATTTTTATTTTTCAAAAATATACAATATATCACATTTTAAAACTTAGAATACCTATACAAAAATATTATATAATTATTATTTTAAACTTATAAATTTATTGAAATAAAAAATAATAAAACATACTATATATTGAATAACCTAATAATTAAAATCAAATTGAAATTTTTATTATATAAATTATTATATCCCATGGCGAGCCATAATTTTTAGGGAATAGAAGTAACTTGAAAACATAGATAAAATTATTTTATTAATAACAATTTTTCTAATTTTATTTTTATATACGGACGTCTTTCTTTATTTACAATACTCCGACTTTGTTACACCAGTCAAAACTTGGGGAGTGGAATAGAAACAAGAACCAGCACTTGAAATCAGAGGTCAACCCATGTCTGTTGATCTCCTCAGTTTGGGTTCGACATATTTAATCTTAGTTCCCATAAAGTGATTTAAATATTCGACAGATCTGGAACCTAGGATGTATGTCTGTCCTACTGCCGGTTTCCCATATTTAAGAACACACCCGACTTGAGACTGCAAATTCTGTAGCCTCCTCGACCAACCCAGGTCCCAGAACTTTTCTCCACAAAATGGTCAAGTCGTGGAATAGAAACTCATGGCTTCATTCGCTAATCCTTGTTCATGCTCTTCTCCTCTCACTCACTAGAGCCCGTACCAAGTGCAGAGCTGGCTGCGATCTTGCCCTGGCCTCCTACTATCTACAGGAAGGGTCAACCCTTTCTCATATTAGCATCATCTTTGACCAGAATATAACCCAAATCCTCCGTTACAATCCCCAAATCCCTAACCAAGACAGCATACAAACCGGTACGAGAATCAAAATACCCTTCTCCTGCGACTGCTTAAACGGCGATTTTCTAGGCCACACCTTCACTTACGTGACACAAGCTGGTGATACTTACGATAAGATCGCAAATAATGCCTTCTCTAATCTCACCACAGAGGATTGGGTGAACAGAGTCAACATTTATGATCCCACCAGGATACCAGACGATTCTCCAATTAATGTCACCGTTAATTGCTCCTGTGGAGACAAACGGGTATCTTCCGAGTACGGGTTGTTTGTGACGTACCCTCTTCGGCCCGGTGAGGACTTGTCATCCCTGGCAGTGGACTCCGGCGTACCGGCGCAGGTGCTGCAGGAATATAACATCGGTACCGATTTTAGCGCTGGGACTGGGCTTGTTTATCTGCCGGCGAAAGGTTAGTTACTGTTTCAACCTTTTGTTAATTCTATAGGGAATATACTATATGTATTCTGACCAACCCTTTCATTTTCTCTATTTATATTATATAGTTTTGTTGATGTGTATATCCGGCCATTTCTTACACTTGCAGTAGGGACCACTGACTAGGGACAGCTAGTTTAATGCATAATCGTATATCCTATGGTTTATCTATTTTTATATACATTACTGAAAATGGTATAGGTGGAATATAAACAAAAGCCGAATATCATGTATTCATGCACATTTGTCCGTTAGTTATCATTGCATCATAAATAATCACTTAATTAGTATTTAATGTTACCAATAATTTTCGAGGGGCTTGTTGTTTGTGGGAAACGATTTCTGGACTCAGCCCAACCCACATGTTTCTTGGCCCATACAGAACATAAGACACAACTCAAACTGGAATGCTCCCTGTTTTGACAGTTAAATGACCGCTATAATCTAACCTTAGCCGAACCAGGTAATGAAGAGATCCATTTCATGCTGGTTTGACAAGAATGATTAAGTTGACTATTCCATCTTTTGCAGATGAAACAGGAAATTATCCTCCACTGAAGATAAGGTGACATGGAAACCCTTGAACTATCTTTTTAAGCTGATCACTTCATTGTTAGTATAGCCTATTCGTAGTTGGCTGACAAGAATATCGAATTCTATCTTGTTACTTGTGCAGCGCGTCTGGTAAGCACTTGCTTGAACATATCATACTGCTCAGGGTTGGGTCTCAACCTTGCAGTAATTGTGTCAATAAGTGAACAAGAAACCAGAAGATGATTGCTGATATTGTCCTGAGTTTGAGCTTGAGTTGTTCTGGGCAGGAATATCTGGAAGAGTCATTGCTGGTATACTTATTGGAGGAGTTTCCGGGGTTATACTTTTTGGATTTTTCATCTACTTTGGGTTCTACAGAGGGAAGAAAATAGAGGCTTCCTTGCTGCCCGAAACAGTTGAAGACCCCTACATACGCCAAGAACGTGGTATTTATTCAATCATGGGCGACGAAATTGTTTATGTTCTCTGAATAATATTTTGAGGATTGCAAATATGCTATAACCTTCAGTTACTTGAGTTTAGTATCTCACTACAGTCATTTATTGCTGATGTGTTTGCTTCTGTCTGGTCTGTACAATCAAGTCTCTGGAAATAAGGAGAAAACTTCAGAATCAGCAGCACTTGTTGCTTCTCCTGGACTAACAGGTATTACAGTAGACAAGTCTGTGGAGTTCTCATATGAAGAGCTTGCCAAGGCTACTGATGACTTCAGCCTGGCCAATAAGATTGGCCAAGGTGGCTTTGGATCGGTATACTATGCCGAGTTAAGAGGCGAGGTTTGTACTTGTGCTTTTTACTCCCAACATAAAAAAATTGGACTAATGTTTCTTCCTATTCTTGTAGAAAGCGGCAATCAAGAAAATGGATATGCAAGCATCCAAAGAATTTCTTGCAGAGCTAAAAGTTTTGACTCGTGTTCATCACTTGAACCTGGTATTATGCTCTCATTGTTAACGCAATAGAATAGTTTATGTAGCTTCCAGAAACTATTGTCGTCACGAATGGTTTGATTACAAACATATTCAGGCTACTAAGATGGAAGAGCGAAGTTTTTTGTTTTTACTTTCTGTCATTCAATGCAGTGCCTTGCCAACCAATGAGATTTTTTGTTTTGTTTGAGTATATTGACACTATTAATCAATTGTTTTGGAACTTGTTGTAGTCATCAGTACTCTTCTGGGTACATGTCTGCCATATTACTTTTGATTCTTGACCGATTTCTGGCTATCCTTGAAGTATTTAGTTCACTCCATTCTTGGCAGGTACGCTTAATTGGATATTCCATTGAAGGTTCACTCTTCTTAGTCTATGAGTTTATTGATAATGGGAATTTAAGTCAGCACTTGCGTGACTCAGGTGGGAAAGAGTATCATCATCTGCATCATTAAACCTATTTTTTGATATATGAATCATCCGACCTGTTAGGTTTTGATGTCGAATGAGCCTAATGGAGATATATATATATGCATTGGCTTTGTAGTTAAGGACCCACTGCCTTGGCAAAAAAGGGTGCAAATTGCTTTGGATTCAGCTAGAGGACTTGAATATATCCATGAGCATACCGTTCCTGTATACATCCATCGAGACATAAAATCAGCAAACATCTTAATTGACAAAAATTTCCGTGGAAAGGTATACTGTTGAAAGTTCTTACTTTCCTCCTCTTTTTTCCCAAAAAAGCAACTTTTTACCGCTTCCATCTGGTAGACATGGAAACTCATTTCTTCTCCTCCTGTATTGTATGCAATGCTTTTACCAGGTTGCAGATTTTGGGCTAACGAAACTTACTGAATTCGGGAGTGCTTCACTTCAGACACGTCTTGTGGGTACATTCGGATACATGCCTCCCGAGTAAGCTTCCAATTACATTATGGTTTTCTATTCTTCTTACAATTATAAAAGACTAGTACCTAATCCGAAGAATATGGTTAAGTAATAAAACTCATTTATTTTTAAGTAATTCGATATAAGACACCTAGTAGCCTAGTCTGAGCATTTATTAGGCTTGCACTTCAGGCTGGTTCTGAGCAGTTACTTGACAAAGGAAAGGGCTTTGCACTTGCGTAGTAGCCTAGTTTTTGGTCATTCCTTTCATATATTTTTGAACTATAAAAGGCTCTGAGTAATTTTCATTTGACGGCAGATATGCCCAATACGGAGAGGTTTCCCCCAAGATTGACGTATATGCTTTTGGAGTAGTACTATACGAACTTATATCTGCCAAGCAAGCTGTTGTGAAGACCAACGAAATTATTACCGAATCCAAGGGACTTGTAGCCTTGGTACGTACGTAGGGATCATAATAATATTCTGCCATTCTTCACATCTTAACACTCTCGCAAAAGTTAGATTGTGTCCAACATCATAAGCTGAACAACAACGTTGCTCTAATGCAGTTTGAGGATGTTCTTGAGAAGCCAGACCCAAAAGAAGATCTCCTTAAACTCATCGATCCTAGGCTGGGAGATGACTACCCTTTTGATTCAGTTCACAAGGTGAAATCTGACTCCAGGACTACTGCACACTTGAATTCCTGTGCTGTTTTAATGGTAACTAATGGGTAGTGTTTTAGCTTCTTCCAGATGGCCCAGCTTGCTAGAGCTTGCACACACGAAAATGCTCAACTGAGGCCAAGCATGAGAGCCATTGTGGTCGCACTATCCACACTTTCGTCTTCAACAGAGGATTGGGATCTGGGTTCATTCTACGAAAATCAAGCTCTGGTCAATCTGATGTCAGGAAGGTAGCCTCTTGATTTGCTATTTTTTTTTTGCAAAACACGAAAAGTTGCTTGCTCTGTATATTTTTTTTATGCATTAAAAATTTAAAACATACACAGTTGATAATATTAGTGTTCTTGGTATGTCATTGACTTGAAAATGAAAATTCGGAAATATGTATAAAAAAATCATAATAATATTCTTATAATTGGTAAGAAACAAATAATATAATGATATCAAAATAAAAATTTAATTAATATAACGATTATATTAAAAATAAAAATAAATTTTTTTATTTTTGGTGAATTGTAAAATTCATAAAAAATATTTAAAATTTAAAATGATATTTTTATTTGTCAAAACTAAAAAATTTACATATTTTTTTAATAAATAATAAATAATAAATTTATCCCAAATTTAAAAAAATATTTTCTATTTTATTTTTATAAAATGATACCATATTTATAAAACTAATTTGTCTTTTTTATTTTTTTATAAGGATACTCTTGATAATATATTTTAATATGTGAATGATATCATCTATATTTTTTTCTTTATATTTATTTTATTAATTTAATTTATCTAATAAATCTAATAAATCATAAAATATTTGAATATAAGATTAATTTAATTAGTTAAAAAATATTTGAATTGTTCAAAATAAATACGTTATATCCATAGTTTGCTTTAATTATTAAATTTTGATTTATTTTTTATCAAATTTTGATGGTTAGTAGACTAGCGTCCGTCATTTCATTCATAACAAAACCAGCACAATGACCAAACGGCTATCAAACCTACCAAAAGAGGGTAGATGAAACAAAAGAAGAAACTTGACTACGACACCAATAAAATAATTGGTCGGTTTGCCTTTTTCTTCTCTCTTTTTTCTTTTCTTTCTTTATTGAGTTCTTTTTATATATAAAATAGAGTGAAACGTCAACTTTCTGACCGCGTACATCCCCGCCCACGTCATTAACGCTACATCCACTAGGTATACTGCTTTACACTGCACTCGCGTAGTCATCACTCTTGGTGATCAAATCCTCCGTTACCATATCTCCCGGTGGGTCCAAATATTCTCGATATTAATTTAAAAAATATTATTTTATTCTTACAAGACGACAAATATAGAAATAAATAGACAGTAGATTATGAGTTTTGCAGGTTTTTCGGTATGGTAAGATCGGTTCGATGGTTCTTTATTGAGATCTACAATGATCTTGAAATTCGGCACTTGCGGTGCGGTATTATTGCCTGCACAAACTTATCTTCACCATGCTTTCATATAATTTATATAAATTTGGTAGTTTGATATGTACAGTTAAATTAAAACCATGTTTAGTTTAATTTAATTTTCGCATCGCTATTTTATATTAAAATAGTTATTATATTATGTTACTATGAAGCAATATTTCTGTTTAAACTATGTTGATGTAAAGAAAATTATTAATTGGTTATGTTATGTGTAGCTATGAATTATTCTAATGTAAAAAAAATACCAAAATAGTCAAATTTTAGGACAAAGTTTATTACAAATTATTTCTAAGTTGAAAAATCAAAATTGATACGTATATCATTACTTTTGATCGACCAAAATATTTCGCTGACAATTTTACCCTTCGTGGATTGGACTTGGGTGCCGATGCATAAAGTCACACACCGGACGAGGCTTGGAAACGTGGTGTACCAGTGAACACAAACAGAAAATGGAATAATCAAGACTCCGGCCACGTACACGTTTGACCAAGTTCCCCGCCGGCCATCTCCGACTCAGAATTCGCTGTCTCATATCCTTGGAACGTACTACAAGCTACCCATCCTTTATCCACGCCACGCCACACCGCAACCCCGTCCCCTCCATCATCACTTTAAATGTATATGTGACCGACAACATTTACATTGCGGGGACCACTCACCTACAGTGGCGAGTGCAGCAAAGCATTCCTCTCTCTCTCTCTCTCCCTGCTAAGGTACACAAAGTAACCGTTGGTAGACCCACGTGGCTGTTTGCCGACAATAAGTGTTTATTAGTTTACTGTTACAGAGGACCACAAGACAAAATACACGAAAACGACGCGTACTAGTGTTTAATAATTAAATCTTTAATATAGAGTGAAAGCCAAAACGGTATTCCCCACACGCACCCTACCCCGGTGGTATCACATCATTATCACCTGGAAAACCGTTCACCATAACCACCCTCGTTAAATGAACCAACCCCACTCTTGGGAGCTATCACACAATCCAAGCTCTGCTCTATTATTCTTTGCCACTTGTTCCAAACAAAATCTCGGTTCCTTTCCTGCTTTACTATCTCCCAATATCATCCCTAAAGAACAGCAGCAGCAAGCAGCACTAGGAGGAGGGTCTGTCTTGTCGCTGGACTTTACTTTTTGTGTGCATGTGACGTATTTTGCCTGGCTATTAGTGCTAATTATTATCGAGGAAAGGCGTGAATGATAGCGTGATTGCTACTTATCCTCTTTCTGGAGGGAAGGAGTTGGAATAATGATGTTACTTTGCTTGAGCTGAAAAGTAATCCGAATACTCCCTCATTCTGCTTCGAGATACACGAAAAGAGCTTGGAAACTCTGTTTCTCTTTTGACGAGGAACCGTCGCAGTGCGGGTTAAGCAAAGGGGATTGCTGTTTGTGATAATATCTATAGTAAGCAAAAGTTTTGGATTCTTTTATTCTTTATTCTTTCCTCTTCTTTGCTGCGGTTTTTGATGAGTACGTTGCTAGAATTGGAGATTTAAATATTTTCTTTTGATTCATCGGTGCATATTTCCGGAAGCTGTCATAAAAAAGTTTTAGCTTTTGAGATCCGTTTGTTTTCTATACATCTCTTTCTCTCTTTTTTTGGCTAGAAGTTTGCTGTTGTATTGATCTTAACTTGGTTTTGGAATAGGAACTATGATTGATCGGTTTGATAGCAACTCTTGCTTTGATAAATTATCAGTTCATGTAAACTTTTACTTTCAAAATTTTTTGTTTTACATTGCAAATTTGATCAAAGAGTAGCATTTTCAGAACTTTTTTACAAGATTAATAGCTCTTCAATTGGGTAAAATGATTTTGATAACATTTTCTATGCCAGAGTATCAGGAACAGGGTTAAGCTTTGATTTAGCATTTTCACAACCAAGCCAAAAGTTACCATTTGTTGAATTGCTTGAAAATTTTCCTTTTTCAAGCGGTTATATATTTTTTTCCTGGGTGTGATGCAATAACTTGTGTATGTGTTATTTCTTATTTTTACAGGGAGACATCTTACTTGAATAAATAAATGGCCACCCTTACTGATATTGCGGTTTCTGGAGGAATCAATCTTCTCACTGCCTTCATTTTCCTTTTGGCATTTGCAATTTTGAGGCTTCAGCCCTTCAATGATAGGGTTTACTTTCCAAAATGGTATCTGAAGAGCTTACGAAGCAGTCCCACACACTCAGGGGCCTTGGTAACTAAGTTTGTCAATTTGGACTTCAGATCATATTTGAAATTTTTGAATTGGATGCCAGAAGCACTGCAAATGCCCGAGCCTGAGCTTATCGAACATGCGGGACTGGATTCTGCTGTTTATTTGCGCATCTACTTGATGGGGTATGTTTAAAGTTGTTTGTCTTGCTGTTTGTTGCCAAAGCATATCCCTGTGAAGCACTCTCTAGTTATCATTATTGGTAAAAGCAAAAATGAGTTGAATGGAAGAACTTAAGGAGTGTCAACAGAATTTTTTCATTGTAGTTTTTCTGGAGTTGGAATATTGATTTTTTTTTCTTTGATATTTCTTAGCACCAAGAATGCAGCCAATCTAAAGGTATTTTTTGGGATTACAGACTCAACCACCTGAAGCTAACCTGTTCCTCTTTCTCTTTCTGAATGTTTTTTTTTTTTTTGTAAGCTTTTCTTTCTGAATGCTATTTGAGGTAACACTTTTGGTCATTGAATGAGCACCATTCAATGCTTTAGCTGTCTGCCAACTGGATATTTCTTAGACTAATATATATATTTTTCGCACTGAGCTTCTCACTATTGCTTTGCAGGCTTAAGATCTTTGTCCCTATAGCATTACTTGCTTGGGCGGTCTTGGTTCCAGTTAATTGGACAAACAAAACTCTGGAATTAGACAAGCTAGTATCCAATGTGACTGCTAGTGATATTGACAAGCTTTCCATTTCAAACATCCCCCTTCAATCACGCAGGTACAATATGGACCTTCATATCATATTTCTACTTCCCAGATTTCTGGGGGTGCTGACAAACACTTGATACTGTCTGATTGTTGACCTCTGGTATTTTACTTTCTTGTGCAATAGAGGACATTCACTTGAAATAAATCATCTATCTGTTCTGAGATAATTAATGGTTAGTGTACCAATTCAAAGTGACTGACATTCTTTGCTACATGATGTTTGATTTTTTAGAAAAATTCTGCGTTTGCTTGAACTAATAGTTGTGGAACTGTTGAACAATGATACTCTTTGAGTTTGTAAATGTCTTTGTTCATCTAACTTGTAGCTTACTGTTAGTTTTATTTCCTGGAATAATTGTTTTATCTTCTGCAGTTTTATATGTGATCTTTTTTGTTGTCAATCTTCAGTTGTCATTTCTGTTGAAATAATCATGCTATGCAACGTATGCAGATTTTGGGCTCACATAGTGATGGTTTATGCTTTTACATTTTGGACATGCTATGTGCTACTCAAGGAATATGCAAAAGTTGCTTTTATGCGGTTGCAATTTCTTTCCTCTGAAAGACGTCGGCCAGATCAATTCACAGTACGAGAAATTCTGTTCTCACATTTTGAAGGAAAAAAATCTTGATTATTATAGTTTATTCATTGTGATAAGTAGTGTTTCTTATTGAAAATAGTCTACATCTTTTCTATTCACTCTTGACAGGTCCTTGTTCGGAATGTTCCACCAGATCCTGATGAATCTGTCAGTGAGCTAGTGGAGCACTTCTTCTTAGTCAATCACCCGGATCATTATCTTTCTCATCAGGTATTGCCTTGCTCATGATGAATGCATACCCAAAACCTATTTTGCAGAAAATTAGGAAGTGGATTGTTTGATGTCATAGAATATGGAAATTAGGCATCCAAAATTACCCGAGAACAAAAGAAAAATTCTGAATAATTTGGAAACTTCTGTTGGTTCCATATCAGGTGGCGATCGTGTGGATCAGCTGTGTGCTACTGGCAGCGGTCTCTTCCTTATAATTTATTCTTAGCAACCATCACTTTTGTGCAGTCTTTGTATTCTTTTGAAATCACATGTTTGACATACATGGGCAACATAGTACTAGATTCTTTTGCATTTGCCAAATCTTATGATTTTCTAAAGAAAACTATCTAACTGTAAGTCTACTTAATAGTCTCCAGGGTTTATTATGTCAGATTTTGATATAGGTGCAAACCTTGCCATTGGGTACGGTTCTGCAAAAATAAGATTTCTGGTAGAGAACCACAATTTAGTGATCCTAGCATTTTTTTTATGTAATAAGCATATATTTTCTTGTGATGTAGCGATCGAATAAAACATAATAAAACTTATCTTTATATTAGAATTTTTACCTCTGTCTTGTGTAAATATGGTGAATGCATTCTACTGTAGTGCAGCAGAATAACCAAAGAGACCATTTTTAACCGTTAGATGACTAAACATAAATAAGAGTAGAAGTCTGTGGGTTTTGGGCATAATTGCTATGTCTAGAACGCTTGGTATGTAATGTTTCCATAGATAATGACCACTATTGAAAAGGCTAAGTTTAATTATAATATCTAGGAATCCTAATGGAAATAAATAACCACTGCTGCTAGAAGTACTAACTTTGATTAAAAAAACTAGGACACCTAATAACATAGAAATTATAAAGCAGACTCTTATTACGAACGATAGAATTGAGGAAGAATCTCCTCGAGTTTGATCATTCTATATCTACTGAGTTGACAAGATTTCCCCTTTCTATCATGATGCCAAACATTGACTGTCAAAAATGTGCTGCACCTCTTTTGGCATATTATTATTATTATTATTGTTATTATTTTGGTTTAGATTAGAAGTGCACACTGATACTTTCATCTAACGGTTTTAAATTTACGAAGAGAGTTATATTTAAATTCTTCTGTCTCTCTGATGCTCCTAAATTTTTAGGGTACTCTCAGCTGCAATCTTCAAAAGCTTGAGCAAAACATGCTCAGTGAACAATGTAGGCACTGAAAAAGTTTTAGAAAGTAGCAAGGAAACAATAGAAAACAGTTACTACATATGTGAATCTTTGAGTTTACTAGCATGGGATAACATGCATAACTCCATTTCTGCTATTCTTCTTCTTGTAATAAAATTATTTTCCTGAAAGGTTTGTGGAAACAGTCCAGTAAATGCATCTTTATTGTTTTCCTTATAAGCATCAGTAAATGGATCTTTTAAACTAAAAAATTATGCAGGTGGTTTGCAATGCCAACAAACTTGCTAGTTTGGTTAAGAAGAAGAAAAAGATGCAGAACTGGCTGGATTATTATCAGCTTAAGTATTCTCGGAACCAATTGCACAGGCCTTTCATGAAGGTATTAAGTGCACTTCTGTACATCTGAAGAAGCTAATAACTTTTTTGCATCAATCTTGAGCCTGAAGTATGAGTTTACATTTTTTCCCAGACTAGTTTTCTTGGACTTTGGGGAGAAAAAGTAGATGCCATTGACTATCACATAGCTGAGATTGACAAACTATCGAAAGAGGTAATCTCACATCTTCAGATTTTTATCAAGTTTCGTGTTTTTTTTCCTGATATTCTTATATTTCTGTATCTATTGGTCACTTTGCCTGTAACTACAGCAACATGTATTTTGAACTTGGAAAGGTTATATCTAACACCATCAGTTTCCTGAAGTCTCACCCCCTTTTTATTTTTGGTACATATTCACCACTTTAATTGGGAACCAATTCCTTGATCTTACTCAGATATCAACAGAGAGAGAAGTGGTTTTGAAGGATCCAAAGAGTATTATGCCAGCTTCATTTGTTTCGTTCAGAACTCGATGGGGTGCAGCTGTTTGTGCACAAACACAGCAATCAAGGAATCCAACTTTGTGGCTCACAGAGTGGGCTCCAGAGCCACGAGATGTGTACTGGCAAAACTTATCCATTCCATATGTGTCCCTCACAGTTCGGAGGCTGATCATCGCCGTTGCATTTTTTTTTCTTACCTTCTTTTTCATGATCCCTATTGCCTTTGTGCAATCCCTTGCGAGCATTGAAGGGATTGAGAAGAGAGCCCCCTTTTTGGAGCCCATAATCGAAGCGTTAGTTCTCTTGCATCTCAATTTCTTGTTGATTGTTGTAAGCAAGATTTTGTTGTTACTAATACTTGTTTATTTCATGTTGTACAGAAAATTTATTAAATCAGTTGTCCAAGGTTTCTTGCCTGGGATTGCTTTGAAGCTTTTTCTGATCTTCCTACCGACTATATTGATGATGATGTCTAAATTTGAAGGCTTCATATCTATATCCTCTTTGGAAAGAAGATCAGCCACAAGATATTACATTTTCATCATTGTGAATGTATTCCTTGGAAGCATACTCACTGGTGCTGCATTTGAACAGCTAAATTCTTTCCTAAAGCAATCTGCAAGCCAGTATGTCATACTTTAAAATTTTCAGCATCTATTAGCATAATATTTTCTGTACATTTTCTTGATTAGTTCTGACATCCTTCTTATTCTACCTTGCAAGCATGCCATTCGGTGTCTGCCGTCTTCAAATGTGGTTTCATACTATTTATTTTCTTAACTTACCTTAGTCTATTCCTATCATAAACTGGTCGCTCTTTTTACCCTTCACTTATTTTCAAGGTTTCTTTTTTCATGGTTTTTATCAGTTCATATGATCAAAGCATAAATCAGTTCATAATATATTTTCATCTTATCTTCTAGAAGTATGATGAAATCTCTTCCTTATACTTTTCTCATCTATTTAACTGTCTATACTGCAGAATTCCTAAAACAGTTGGTGTAGCGATTCCTATGAAAGCAACTTTCTTCATAACCTATATTATGGTTGATGGATGGGCTGGTATTGCTGGAGAAGTTTTGATGCTAAAGCCACTTATAATATATCATTTGAAGAATTTCTTTTTGGTGAAGACTGAGAAAGATAGGGAAGAGGCAATGGATCCTGGAAGCCTTGGTTTCAATACCGGAGAACCTCGAATACAACTATATTTTCTGCTGGGGCTTGTGTATGCTCCTGTGACACCTCTTCTCCTTCCGTTCATAATAATTTTCTTCGCCTTTGCTTATGTTGTCTTCCGTCATCAGGTAAAGTGTGGATGGTTTGGTTTGTTTTAACTTCTGCTATAACCTTGCATATGAACGTCTAATGCCTTACTGATAATTATTAAGGTCCCCTCTCTGGATCAAACGTGCATAACATATCCTTGGCCAAAATGAGCAGAATCAGAAATTTATTTGATTCTTTTATGGTGAAACTGTTGAATCGCGGATTCTGAAATATATTCAAACATTTTATGCATGACCTAGCTGACTGCCTAATGCGGAATCATTTCTAACAATCCCAAATTCGTGTGCAGATCATAAATGTTTACAACCAAGAGTATGAGAGTGGTGCAGCATTCTGGCCTGATGTTCACGGACGTATTCTCGTTGCATTGGTAATCTCTCAGCTGCTAATGATGGGATTGATAAGTACGAAGGAAGCAGCACAGTCAACCCCATTCCTGATTGCTCTTCCTATACTCACAGTAGCGTTCTACAGATACTGCAAAGGCCGTTTCGAACCTGCATTTGTTAAATATCCACTGCAGGTGTGTTGATCATTGGCTGCATAACAATCTCTATTGTTGGTTCACATTTTTGGTTTAGAACACAATCTGCTGCATGTCCACACAGATTGCAGACTTTCCTTAATCTGTTTTCTTCTGTTGTTGAAGGAGGCAATGATGAAAGATACTCTTGAACGTGCAAGGGACCCGCACTTTAATTTAAAAGCCTACCTCCAAAACGCATATGTCCACCCAGTTTTCAAAGCCGACGAAGACGAAGAAGATGATGAATATGCAAGTGGAAAGTTGGAGACTGATAGCGTGCTTGTACCCACAAAGCGCCAGTCTCGAAGAAATACGCCTGTGCCTAGCAGGATCAGTGGTGCATCTTCGCCATCTTTGTCCGAAGCTATTAAGGTGAACGAAGAACCATGATTCGCAGACTATGCCTCTGTCTCTGTACATTTGACGCGAAAAATTGAATGTTTGCGTCGTCTCTTGTAAATTGAAACTGGTACAATAGTCTGTTCTATATAGCGTATCATAGAAGGAAAAGAAAGAAAGAAAGATCCAGGAATTTTTTTGAGCGGCACTTGAAGGAGGAATATGTATGATATTATCTGTCAACTAGAGCACGATAACGAGGTAGATATTATGTGAATCTTCTTTCCTTGTTTGTAAAATTACACTTTGTTGTCCTATTCAGTGAAGGCCTCTCTGTCGTATGTCTGTCTTGTCTGCCCAGGTCAATTTAATCCCTTTCTGATACTGAGAGATTTTTTTTATCAAATTAGAGGTATTAATGACTTATTATTTTTATTATATAATTAATACCAACTAAAAAAATTTGAATCCTTGATTTTTTATCATAAAATAAATCTCAAGCAAGTCACAATCTCATATTAATTTTTTTAATTGCATAATTGAAGATGAAGAAGAATGAAATATAAACCCTCATTTCCCAGTAATTTATTGATGCAAGAGTAAAAAGGTTTCCTTGGTCATTGTCATGAGAATCCAAGGCAACAATATAAATGTGTAGGTGGTTAAACTGGTAGTGAATGCCACCAAGTGATATAGAACAATAGCCAGTCAATCTGCGCGCCAAACGTTATCAACATCCTCTTCACTCTCCCTTCTATCCTGTTTGTACCGAAGAGGATGAAAGCACACACTTGCATGCAACTAACCCAAATCATTCCCTCCACTTCTCATGGCCAAAGATTTCATTTTTTCACACAAAAGCCTCAATCTTCAAGGCCCACGGTTGTCTACATAAAGAGAACTCGTTGGAAAGGAGTCCGGAGAAGAATTTGCCAATATGGTTTCAGTGATAATCATAGTCTTGGGCTTAAAAAGAGTACAATAAAGTGCTCTGCCGGTGAAGCTGAAGAGCAGAGACAGAATCAACAAGCTGTGAAGAGAGCTTATCCCTTTCATGAAATAGAACCCAAATGGCAACGGTATTGGGAAGAGAATCGCACTTTTCGAACGCCGGATGAAATTGACCCATCCAAGCCTAAGTACTATGTGCTCGACATGTTCCCTTATCCCAGGTCATGATTTGCCTCTGTCAACTGTTTTTCTTTCATTATCCTTTTTGGGTTCATTATGAGCAAGTTGAGTGCGTCTTTTGTTAGGTTTGGGAATGCACTTGTTATTTGTGGAGAAAGGCTTAACCTTCACTTTGTATATCGTCATTTTAGTGATTTGGTATTTGGCGTGAATGTTGGATATCTTTTATGTTGTTAACGTTTTTTTGTTTCCTCTCATCTTCAGCGGAGCTGGGCTACATGTTGGACATCCGCTGGGATACACTGCAACCGATATTTTGGCCAGACTGAAGCGTATGCAGGGCTATAATGTTTTGCATCCCATGGGATGGGATGCGTTTGGTTTGCCAGCTGAGCAGTATGCAATTGAGGTATGCTCTGTCAGTTGCTGGACTGATCGGCAGTTTACAGTTTGTTAAATGGCTAACATCCTCAGATATTGAATGCTTGAATCATTTGGATGACAGACAGGAACGCATCCCAAGCTCACAACGTTGAGGAACATCAATCGCTTTCGTACCCAGGTCATTTAGTGTCCTTATTTTCTTTTAACGAGAAACACATGTATTTGTTCTTTTGTTTTAACCATGTAGAGTGTTTATGCTGAATGGTTATAGTTTGGAATTCATTTTCGAAATGGTACCTTATGATGTGTTGCCCCAATTATAGTGGGAGGAAACAATTGTTAGGCTGAAGCCTACTGATCTTGATCTCTAAAACCATAGCTGACATAAGAAAGACTCCATTATCCAACTGTGTTCTTGAGAGGCAAATGCATGTGGGTGAGAATTACACTTTAGAGAGCATCACCCAGCCTCACTGCTTATTCAACAGCATATGTTCCTCATAATACAGAATATTTCCTGTATACTGATGTCACAATGTTTTTTCAGCTTAAGTCATTGGGGTTCTCTTATGACTGGGATCGGGAAATTTCTACAACAGAACCAGATTTTTATAAGTGGACCCAATGGATCTTTCTTCAGTTACTGAAGAGAGGATTGGCATATCAGGTCCAGGATTGTCTCTCATTCACATTCATACACTGTCACGTCCTTCTTAAAACATATCTGATGTTCCTCTGACTATATATTCAGGCTGAGGTGCCTGTCAATTGGTGTCCTGCTCTTGGAACTGTTTTGGCAAATGAGGAGGTAGTGGATGGAGTAAGTGAGCGTGGGGGCCATCCAGTTATAAGAAAGGTACTGCAATGCGTTTCTTCTTCTTTTCAGCCCATCATTTAACTATCCATACTATTTCCTTTGGTTGAATGGTTTTATAATTTTACAGTGTCATTGTTTATTACCAAGCAGCCAATGAGGCAATGGATGCTCAAGATTACTGCATATGCAGATCGCCTTCTTGAAGACTTAGATGATCTTGATTGGCCTGAAAATGTAAAAGAAATGCAACGAAATTGGATAGGAAAGTCTGAGGGTGCTGAGATAGAATTTTCTGTTCTTGATGATGATGGCAACGAAAGAGATATAGAGATTACTGTCTATACCACAAGACCTGATACCATATTTGGAGCAACGTAATTTCATCACATGCTTTGTTTCTATTGGTTTATTTAATAAAATTTTTATTTTAGGTGTTCTGTGATGGTATTTTGCAAATCCTTACTTCTGTGCATGCAGATATTTAGTTGTGGCACCAGAGCATTCTTTGCTTCCATCATTAGTTTCAGTTGACCAGAGCAAAAATGTATGGTCATATTTGTATTAGTGTTTTCTTTAGTGAGTTTCAAAGCAGCGGATGGTATTAAGATGATAAATCTCAATCACAGGTGGAGGAATACAAAGACCTAGCTTCACGAAAGAGTGAACTCGAGAGGACTGAGCTTCAAAAGGAAAAAACTGGGATTTTTAGTGGAAGCTACGCAAAAAATCCAGCAACTGGAGAAGCAATCCCAATATGGGTTGCAGACTATGTTTTAGGGAGGTGCGTGCTATGTTATTTTTGTATATCTGATGCTGCAAATGTTCATGCTTTAGCTGCTACTTTTCTTTTCTTGTTTATAGATAAATATAATAATACAAATATTTAAGTGGACTTGGTGATTGCTTGACACTAGGATAAATCCTAACTGTTAAGAAACAGTATTTTATAGTGCCACTGAAATGTGTGTGCCTGTTTTTGGTTTAGTTATGGGACTGGAGCTATTATGGCTGTTCCTGCTCATGACACCCGTGACTATGAATTTGCTGCAAAATATGACATTCCCATTCGTTGGGTTGTGAAGTCGGATCATGAAGATTGTAATGATTCAGGAAAAGCTTATGCAGGTGATGGGATTGCCATGAATTCATCAAATTCGTTGTTGGGGCTTGAAATCAATGGCTTACATAGCAAAGAAGCTGCTTCGAAAATCATTGATTGGATTGAAAATACTGGAAAAGGAAAGAAAAAGGTGCTCTTTCACAGTTAGTATAATTATTATGAAGGCTTTTAGTGTATGTGGAACATAAGATGACACCTAATTTTTTCTTCAGATAAACTACAAGTTAAGAGATTGGCTTTTTGCTCGGCAACGCTACTGGGGGGAACCCATCCCAGTGGTTTTCTTGGAGGGTACTGGCGAGAGCATTCCTCTGCCTGAAACTGAACTACCCCTTACACTTCCGGAATTGGATGATTTTACCCCCACAGGAACTGGAGAACCGCCTTTATCAAAAGCCATTTCTTGGGTTAGCTTTTCCTCCTTAAGTTGGTTCTGTTGAACTCAGCTTTATTTATTGTCTTGCTTTGTAGCTTTAGTTATGAGTACATGTAGAAGCTAGTCACTTGACTTTCCAACACTGGGAATAAGTTTTCTTATGATTTAGTTGTCAACTAGCTGCTAATTGATTGTGTTCCCCAGATAAGATTCTTATAAATTTTGATCTACTACTAACTCAACCATTTGTTATTGGAATCTTTGTCTTCCATCAGTTTGCATAGTTTACTCCTTGAAGATGCATATATTTATCTGTTTATTGCATTTCAGGTTAAAACCATAGATACTTCATCCGGGAAGCCTGCGAGCCGAGAAACGAGCACCATGCCACAATGGGCAGGTTCATGCTGGTAAAATGTTTGTTCTCTTAATAATTCTCTTTCATTATCTGTCCATTTGGACTGGCAAATGGTAGCCAAGTTGAATAAAAAACTGTTTTGAACATGACAACATGCAAAATTTTAGAAAGAGAATTGTTCCAGCTCTTCTCTGACTATGAATAATTGCCAAGCTGATGTGAGGAAACTCTAAAGAACTTTGTATGTTCAATTTTCCATGTTCAACTTAACATTATTACTCAGCTCCTCTATGCCGTTATTCGTTGTAAATGACAGCCCTGTGCCAACCATATTTTTGGGATGAACTTAGAGCTGGGTAACATATCCTTTTTTTGTCCAACATTTTCTGATGAGTCAAGTGCTGTTTTGTTTTTGTCTTATTCTTATACATTCTTGGCTGTATCCTTTAAGATTTGAAGTTCTTGATCTTATATAAAACATGTTCAGGTACTATTTGAGATATATGGACCCAAAAAACTCTGAAGAATTAGTTGATAAAACTAAAGAAATGTAAGTGCAGCTTCTGCTTCTTAAGCAATTTGTGACATGTTCTCTGTTATGCTATGGTTTACTAGCTATACTTTGGGAACCTTTGCCTCTACAGGTATTGGAGCCCAGTTGATGTGTATGTTGGCGGTGCTGAACATGCTGTTCTTCACTTGCTATATTCTAGATTCTGGCACAAGGTTTATGACGCCAATCTCTTATTTTTATGGTTTTGGACCAGGCATGGAACTAGGAATTTTTTGTTTGTGTTCTTATTCAACAGGCTTTTTGCTGTTAATATGTTTCTTTAAGGTCATCATTGTGCATGATACTATTCTTTATATTTTAAAACCATTTTGCACCTCTTAGTGAAGGAAGCCCTGAGGATTATACTTAAATCTCTTCTGATTTAATTCTATCATCCAAGGAATAAGCAAGAATTTTAAATTCTATTCAAAATTTTGGGTTTCAGGTTCTTTATGACATCGGTATTGTCTCAACCAAAGAGCCCTTCAAGTGTGTCATAAACCAGGGAATCATCCTTGGGGAAGTGAGTATCCTTTTTTTGGCTTGGTAGAGTGATTATCAAGTCTTTATTTATATATTTTGACTGCAGGTTCAATGCACAGCCTGCAAAGGATCAGACGGAAATTATATATCTGCAGACTGTACTGATAATTTAGGTGAAATTCATCATGAAATAATCCCTGATGAAAAGGTATGCCTTGCATGTGCCAATTTTTGCTGAATTCACCTACAAAATACCACAAAATCTCTAGCAAAAGAACTGTAGTCTTCTTTTTCCAAAATTTTCTGTTTGTAAAATTATGATGTTGTTTTGGTCATTTGTTCTCTTTATTTCCGATAAAATCAGATGCCTCTTTCTGTAGGTGATGAAATCTGGTGATTCATTTGTTCTGAAAGATAATCCTAATATTCGCTTGATAGCTCGAGCTCATAAAATGAGTAAAAGCAGGGGTAATGTTATCAATCCTGATGATGTTGTTTCGGAATATGGTGCGGATTCTCTTAGGCTTTATGAAATGTTCATGGGACCTTTCAGGTATGCCCTATATCTTGATT
Source organism: Passiflora organensis (assembly GCA_019739055.1). Taxonomy (NCBI): domain Eukaryota; kingdom Viridiplantae; phylum Streptophyta; class Magnoliopsida; order Malpighiales; family Passifloraceae; genus Passiflora; species Passiflora organensis. The sequence continues at coordinate 1,407,822 of JAEPBF010000187.1, read as the reverse complement.
TTAAATGGAAGGAACACAACTGACGTCTCACATAATGTGGTTCTTAAATCCAATGTGCTCTCAGAGACTCAAAAACTTGGAGTACCAGTGGTATTGAAGGTGTATATCGATTCTTGGGGAGAACTTGGAGGCTAATTGTTGGCTCACCTTTACCAAATGATGCTTTCAGAGATGGAACAGTTGTAACTGATGAGGAGCCAGCTTTTGAACAGCTACGTGCACTGCATAGATGCATAGACAAGGTTATATCTCATACTATGGTTGCATTTCGTCTTGTTTGACCACAACTATGCCTTCTGTTTCTTTCATTTCAATACTTTCTTGCTCAAGTTGGAGAAGGATATCAGTTTCCAAAGTCTCAATACTGGCATTTGGATTTCTTATTGAATATAATTTAAGGTTCTTCTCTGAGACAAATCATCATCAGTAGGTTCTGCAACATTTTCTAAATAGTATGCCCTTTCACTTTCTTTCACCTAAGCATGTTTCCTCTTGGCAGACTGATATTGGCTCAGTAGTCATCAACGATCACACTAAATGGTGCTCAGCCTGAAAAAGATTCCTGATGTAGGATTTGACCTTGGCGTGTAGCTTATTGGTAGAAAAAATAGTATTCAAAATTTATGTCTGTACTCAAGCAATATTTAGGAATTGGCTAATTTTGCCAACTTTGAAATAAAAATAGCATTTAAAACTTCTGATCTCTCCTCTTATTTTTATTGTTTTTAATAAAAGGCTGAATGGCACCACCTAGTCTCTTGAGCAAGCATAAAAAATTAAGAGATGAAGATAGTCATCTTTTCTTTCCTGGTCCTGACGATTTGATCTTCACCTGAACTTGTCCCACAAGCTGATGTTGATGGGAAGGTTTAAAGATGAAGAATCTTTTGTTTTGTGTCTATAACTTCCGCTAGAGGCTTAGGGGTGATAGCAAGTTTCCACAAAAATTTTCTGGCATATACACATTTAGGGTATGGATGGATTATCAAATATGTCTGCCTCATCCCATCTTGTGTGGAGTGACCTATTCTTGAGCATACTTTTCATGTCCTTCCTTGTGAACCAATTGATGAATTGCTTTTGCTTCACAGGTGACACAGGAAATTGAAGGGACACGGTTCAACACTGGAATATCAGCAATGATGGAGTTCGTTAATGCTGCTTATAAGGTTTTCCTAAAGACTTTGATAACTTTCATAATCCTTACACTTGGAATATTACTCTTATTTGATGTCCTGAAAGAATTTTCCCTCTTCCAATTTCTTATTTTGGTGTTTTCTCTGTTCAAAATTTCATGGGACAGTGGGATAAGCTTCCCAGATCAATCATTGAACCATTCGTTCTACTGCTTTCTCCATATGCACCCCACATGTCAGAGGAGCTCTGGTTTCGCCTTGGGCATTCAAACACATCGGCATATGAGCCTTTTCCCAAGGTAGATTTCTTTGACTCACAATATATGTTTCCAACTTTGTTTCTGGCCCTTCATTTCTTATCTTTGTATCAGATGATTTCTTCTGAATTATTATACTATTCCATATCATATATCTTGAAATGAAAAGCTGTAGCATCTTTTCATTTTCTAGATGATACTAGCTCTTATAAAATCCCACGACATCATTCTGTATTCTCATGACTGCTTCAACCCATTCCCTTGAGCATGAAAGAAAGAACCCTTGATATTTTTGGTTAAGTATGGATGACAGAATTAAAAGCTTGTTTCTTTTGTTCCAGGCTAATCCTGCCTTGCTGAAAGACTCCACAATTGTCCTGCCGGTTCAGATCAATGGCAAGATGCGAGGTACCATAGAGGTGGAAGAGGGATGTTCAGAGGAGGATGCTTTCCAATTAGCTTCTCAAGACGAGAAGCTCTCAAAGTATTTAGACGGAAACTCTGTCAGGAAAAGGATTTATGTTGCAGGAAAGATTTTAAACGTTATATTGAGCGTTAAAAACGTGAAGGCAGGAGTTTGATGCTCCATCTGTTCTAAAAGAGTAGGGTTAGTTCAATGACCTCCTTTTAGATCAGCAACGGATGGTTGAGTCTCTGAGTTGTTAGAAGACGACATCGTTTTATGTAGAATATATTCAAAATAAATTAATTATTGTTTATATAATTGATTTAGATTGTAATATTTTGAAAATTTAAAAGAAAAAGAAAGGTTAAACATGGGATCCCTTTGCTGGAGGTGTTGGATGTAAAATGGGGAATGGTCCACGTGAATGGTCAGAAATGAAATCTCAAGTACTAACCAAAAAACAACATACAGAAATTAGGTCGACCATACACCAAACCCTTTCCTTACAAACCACATCACGAGTTGAGCCGAGGAAAACCAAACTAGATTCGGTCTTTCTGTGTTTTTCTCAACTTCCACTCTCTTCCATCCCACCCTCCATCTGTCCTATTCTGGTATGTTCTGTCCGCCTTTTGAAACCGACGACGCTGAATTGCAGTAAAATAACAAGTGGGCCCCTTCCACCCGAACCAAAGCAAACAGTTGTGTTTCTCTGACACTAAGTACGGGTTGTATAGTTTATGGTTTTTTTGCACCATTAAAATCTTATTATCATAAGATCATTCTTCCATAAAATTCTTCGCAAGCATTCATTTATTACCAAGCAGTTGGCTGCAGCAGAAACTTTGTGTATGCCCCTTCACACGAGGGCGAGTGCGAGGGCGCCAACAGAAGAGGACACATAGGCAGGCATTTGGAATCATCCATAGTCTGATAAGTAGAACAAAAGTTTAAGATAGTAAAACGACAGAAACAAAAAAGAGCTTCATAGTAGCTCTCCCAGATCTTTGTTTCTCCTTTTATAGACCATCTGGGCCAAAACCCTAAAGATTTTGCTCCTTCCTCTGTCTTCTTTGTCTGCACTTTCTTTGAATTGAACTAAAGTTGATGTACGTGGCTTTTACCTGCAAATGCTTGCTTCCCGAACAAGTTTGGAGCTTGGTTGGCGGAATTTCTTAAGGGGAGGAAAAAGTGGAGGAGCAGAATGGTGAAGAAGGCAGTTCTGGCGCAGGCTTATGCTCCTCAGCCTGTAATACCAGGGCGTCGCCGCGTGTTATGGCTGGGGTGGAAGCTTGTTATCCTCCTCTGCGTCTCCCTTTGCCTTCTCGCTCTCTTCCGATTACATGCTCAATCCGATTATTACTCTTCTCCTTCTTCTTCTTCTACTCTCGTCACTCGCAAACGATCCCGCGATAACTTCTTCCACGGACCTCCCAAGCTCGCCTTCCTATTTCTCGTCCGCCGCGACCTCCCCCTCGATTTTCTATGGGCCACATTCTTCGAGGTTGCCATCTCTGTCATTTCTTTTCCATTCTTCAGTTGGCCTTATCTCTGGTAAAGAAAGAAGAAGAGAGAAACGCAGAATAATCATAGATTGTTGTTTACACGTTTTGCAGAACGGTGACGTGGCGAATTTCTCAATTTACATTCACTCGGAGCCAGGATTCAAGTTCGATGAGTCCACAACAAGGTCGCCTTTCTTTCATGGTCGCCAATTAAAGAACAGCATCCAGGTACACAATCCCGTTATCTAACCTTTGGCCAGTTTCATAAAATCGTGTTCTGTTTCAAAAAAAAAGAAAAAGGAACTGATGTTGAATTTTGTCGCATGTTTTAGGTAGTTTGGGGTGAGTCGAGCATGATTCAAGCTGAAAGATTGCTATTTGAAGCGGCTTTAGACGATCCCGCCAATCAGAGATTCATTCTTCTCTCTGATAGGTTCTTTTTTCTTGCCAGATGTTTGATTTGTATTCCTTATTTGTAAATGCTTGTTCCTGTCTGATATGTTTTTTTTCTTTTTGCTGTACAACGAAATGATCATGTACCAGTTGTGTGCCTCTTTACAACTTTAGCTACATATACAATTATCTGATGGATTCTCCCAGGAGTTTTGTGGACAGGTAGATGGAGGGCCTTTCAATTTTATTATTGAGGTGCTAAGGACGTATTAGTACTATCCTTTTGAAATCTTGTTCTATCTTCTTTTTTTTCCTTTTACTCTTGAATTTATTGTAGCACTAAAGGTTTTTTCCCTTTTTTGGTGTACTTCTTGCTGTAGTTTTCTTGATGCCAAGGGAGGCCGCTACAGCCAGAAGATGTCACCTATTATTCCTAATTCCAAATGGCGAAAAGGGTCTCAGGTTATCTCTTGTCCCTCTTTCACATTTTGTATTTTTAAGACAAATGTTGTAGTCATTATTGGCTTCGAGTAGACTAAGAGTTGTTGACATTTGTAGCGTAATCAATCCTTCCCTTCGTCCGTACTTTTTTCTGAACTAAGCAGAAGTTAATTTCAATTTTAGCCACTTTTGATATCTCATCTCATAAATGCTTCACAGGTAGTTCAATAATGTTGTTGTAAATCTTGCATCTGATGTAGTTCAGGAGCATGGATGATTCTTCTCGTTATTATCCAGATCTGGTTGTGCATCTAGTTGCTTACGTCCATTGCTCCTGTAGTGCCCTGGGATTTGTTATCGTACCTTGATTTGGAAGTAGTTTCTTGTAAAAGCCTTCAGTTGTGTCATCCTTTTTACTGTAATAATTTATTTTTTGTCTGCCCAAAATTCACACCTAGATACTGTCAGAAGTAACGTTGTTTCATTGGGAAATAAAGATATTTGCGTTAATCCTTTTTATGCCTGATTTTTTTTTTCTGATTTAAAGTCTGATTTTGTAAATTTTCAGTGGATAACTATAATCCGAAGCCATGCCGAACTGATCGTAGAGGATGAGATCATATTTCCAGTTTTTAAGAAATTTTGCAAGGTATAGTTTTGCTATGCATCTTAGTTGTAACCTCTCTGTACATAGAATTGATATGTGCATAAGTTATTACTGTTCATTTAATATGGTACTCATATGAACCATAAACACTAGGAATCACTGAAATTGTCTCCATGTTGGAATTTGAAAAGTTTTGCTTCTTATTATTGGAGACATTGATCCTCTGTTATTTTTGGCATGATTTGCATATATATATATATATATATATCTTTACATGAAAAATCTGCTTTTTGGTTGGATGTTGTAAAATTACTAATTTAACAGAAAGTTTTAATCAGATGGAATCAATGGCTAAAACCTGTATTTAATCTTGTAATAACTTTATTTTTTATTCCTTGTCACTTGCAGCGACGACCACCTGTTGATGTCAGTAAAGGAAAGCTGAATATTGTAAGTAACTTAACCTTTATCATCTTGAAGGAGAAGGATTCCATATTTTTCCTTTTCTTTTCTTTCAGTTTGCTGATGCTCAATATATTCTGATAGTTGATGTTGTCTTCTTTCTATTCAAGGAAGTGATTTTTTTTTTTTTTACTTTGGCGGCAATTGCAGGAACTTCAAAAGCAGCATAATTGTATTCCTGATGAACACTATGTTCAAACGTTGCTTTCGGTGAGTGTTATTTTGGGTGTTGATTTGCCTATTAGTCTGTTGTGCTTCATAGTTGCTTTATGCGGAAGTCTTCATTTATGTAGACATGATTTCATATGATATTTGTAGTGATATCACTAGTCCCAACTCCTAACCAAGAACTCTTGTTTTTTTATTATTTATTGTTAGATGAATGAACTGGAAGTCGAACTTGAAAGAAGAACCCTGACCTATACTGTATGGAATCTGTCTGTGACGAAAATGGAGAATAAAGGATGGCATCCCATGACATTCTCCTATTCGAGTGCTGATCCTGAAAAGATAAAGGAAATAAAGGTTGTTAATTTTTCCTTGTTGCTAAAGTTAATCTGTTTATTGGGTGAACACTCTTACATAAGCATGAAAGGGCTTGGCATTCCTCCATGATCCTTTCTCTTTGATGGTACAAAGGCTTTACTCGTCTTAATTGCAGAACACTTTCTCTTCTCGGCACCTCTTTGTTCTTGCCTTTTTTTTTTTTTTTTGCAATTGGAACTGATAGCATGCATTTTCAATGTTGATGAGGTCAGGTTTCATCTTTTCCTATCTGTAGCTTGTCTATTTTGCTCTCACTGTTACCTTCTTCTGTTGTTCCATTGAATAGGCCATCTATTTTACTCTCAGTGTTGCTTTCTTCTATTGTTTCATTGCATAGGGCATCAACCATGTATACTATGAGACGGAGTACCGGACAGAATGGTGCCGGACTAATACGACTTCTGTTCCCTGCTTTTTGTTCGCAAGGAAATTCTCTAGGGGAGCTGCCATGCGTCTTTTGAGTGAAGGGGTGATTGGCCCCTTTGATGCCTCTGCATTACTAGCCACAACCCCATGACAGTGACAAGCTTCTACACAGGATTCTAACTGTAGCAGACGCTGAATTAAACGCTTCAGCTTATCAAGGCTACATACATACAAGTGCATACAAGGTTAGTATACTGAAAACACAGCGGCTGTTTTATAAATTGCTAAGTGAGTGAAGTAGTAGCAAAATTAATCTCAACATTATGTTCACCTAGAGTTGGGGTGGCTCTTATAGAACTATGATTGCCGCTGTCTAATTTTTTTACATCCTTGACGAGGCCATACTCTTTCCTGATCTGTGGTGACTGCTCATGTAAAGAATTTAATATATTCTTTTCTTGGTTCTATCAATTTTTAAAACTTTAATTATCTTAAAGTTGTCATGTTTGTTTCTGCCTCTGAGTAGTGAGTAATCTTTATCTTATATAAGCAAACCCCTTACCGGTGAATATATTAGTGACGGATTTAATGAAGAGATAGATCTCCTATGACTTACATTTATTTCCTGGATCAACTTTCTCCACTTTGCTTTCGTGATTGCATTTTTGTTATACTTAAATTTGATGTGTTCACGTGCTTCCCAATCCGAACTCTACAATAGATTGGTGTTGTCCCTCTTACCATCATTATTGCTAACAGAAGCGTCCTCGTTACCACCATTATGAGGTGCGACTTTACCATTCCTTTCCCTGTCAAGACAGCCCTAATCAGAAGATACCGCAAGAACATGTGATTCTACCAAAAGTTGCCATCCTATGACTGAACTAGATGTCAATATTTAGGCGTCCCGACATCCGCTGGACCTATGATTAAGAGAAAAGGAGAAAGCTCCTCCCAAGCCCAGAATGAATATTTTATCCAGTTGAATTGGTAAGAGACGTCTTTTTTATAGGAAGAAAAGACGGTGATGACAGTGTTTGTTTTCTCCCGTACTATATCTGATCCAGCGAAACATATTCAATCTTTCAATTGTTACTGGGATTCGTATTCAACAAGTACTGCAGTAATTATAGAGTTGCTGCATCTGAAGGTAAGTACCCTTACCAATAGTGTGTTTCACTCTAGAGGATGAATGGAATATATGGGTGGGCGTTTTGATATACCATGCATCATCCATGATATGATTGTTAGAGCGTAAAACCAATTTGTGGTCTTACCTTACAATTTATACTTTCATCTCCAACTTGGTTCGGTGTTTGACAACCATTATAATCAATCACATAAAAGCATCCCTCGATCTCACTCAACATATGAAACAATTTCTGAGATCTCACTCAATAGTTCTGAAGTTTTTATGCTAAAAATGACAAAATCTACTTTATGAACCAACTGGAACACAGAATTGTGTCATAGTACATAAGACATGATGTCTTCTTCCCATCCTCTTTCAAGAGCCGTTATCTGCCACGATTCTGTAAGTATCCTCTGAGCTTCTAAAGCTTTTTCAACTTTTTCCCTTGCCTTCTCACAGGTCTCCATCCCTGAGTTGCATTTGTCGGCAATTTTCTGATACTGAGATGATATTTTCTTAGCTTCCAAGAGCGTCATATCAGCCTGCTGCTGTTTTACTTGCGCTCCTGCTTCATTAATCTTCAACGCCGCTGATAATTGATCAAAGCGAGACCTCTCCAACTTGCTCATCCCAGGACTCTTGTTGCAGTCTGAAAAAGAAAAAAAGAAAACATGCCCAATTCATATCTCACATGCGACTAGAAGAGTAATCATACACAACTAACCTGCAGTGGTGTTGGTATTGTAGCTCAATACTGCAAATTCTTTAGAAGCAACAGTCGCAGAATATTACCTTGTAATACTCCGTTGAGAGCAATAGAGGAGTAATCACACGGGCAAGAAAGACAAGTTGAAAAACGAGAAAGCACCGTCGATATATCCAGCGGCTGACCAATCATGTAAATCAATAAGCAAATTGCCACAGCCAGTATCATTATCATCTCCTTTTTTTGGGGTCTCCTGCCACCTCTGTTATTCCTAGGGCCAATCCTGTTAGTCATGCTGCTGCGATTAAGCATCGCCCCCAACCCTCCTTGGTTTCTGATGTTGGCCCTATTCTCTAACTTGAAACGTGGAATTAGGTAATGTAGATGAGGATTTTGACAAGCTCTAACACCAGTTTAGATGGCTGAGACTTCTATGCCGATTTACACGACAAATAAATAAAATAATTTACAATACAATCACGATAACTGCAAATGGATATTCATCTTATCCGATACCACTTTTAATCTTAATCTCGAATAACAAATTTGAAAAATTATTAATTTTGTAATTATTACTTTTCTAAGTTTATTCCTGCTGCTTATGTATTTTATTATTAAGAAGTTGTTAAATACATCAAACAATTAATTAAAAGTGTAACTGAATATGATTGGATGATAATCTTTAATCAAAGATCACATAATACATATTATTTGATATAAAAAAAGAAAATTAAGTTCCAAGCAGTCTTATCTTTATCTACATAGGTAACAACATATAATGTAGAGAGATAAAAAATATACTAGTGGATTGGGTGATAAGAACTCCAAAAATAATACATTATTGTTGCTGTCGGTAAATACTTCTTTAATTTTTTAACAAAGTTGGATACATTAGAGTTGTACTTCATAACAATGCTCACAATTTGCCAAGTATGACTGTTTATTTTGTTCAGTAAGAAGAAGGAAGTTATCTAGCTATTCAATCTGTGTAGTAGAGGGATGCAAGTTGACGGGCAACGAAAGGATGATTGTTTCCATATTGAAAAGCAGAAGACCAATAAGATGATCACAGTATCTCCGAGTGAAAGTAACCAAGGAAGAAGCACGCATTGTCTAGGTCGATTTCTTCTTGGGGTATTCCCTAGGTCCAAATATTGTAGATCCAATTCTCACATTTGTACTCCCCATTGCAATCTGCAAAAGAGCTCTCCAGTTAGTTACCTATCTCGAGAGGCTATATAGAGTGTACAACAATGGCACAAGTCATATTAAATCTTGACAAAGAACTATAGAGTTTTCAATTAACTAGTTTAGGACGATATAGTTAATAGCCGAATAAGTCAGCATTCCTTACAGCTAGTTCAAAGTCACCCGACATGCCCATTGAGAGTTCGCATTGATCTTCTGGTATCCCCAGTGCCTTGCACACCTCACTTCTGCAGTTTGCTAATGTCTGTCACACCAAGAAGTCGGGCATAAAAGGATTAATATGCAGAACAAGCCTGGAAAAGATAAGGAAGAAAGGTTATATAGTTCATCACCTCGAAGTTTTCGGGGGTTGATGTATAATCAGGCATTCCTATGGTCATTAGACCACGAAACTCAAGGTTTGGGCATGCCAGACTAACATGTTTAGCAAGTTCCACACAGCCAGAAGGCTCGACACCATATTTAGCTAAAAACAGAAATCAAACATCAGTCAAAACCGAAGCTCCCAAGATGCTCAATTATATCTAATAGGATTGGTAAGTCAATAGAAATCTAGCATTTATGAACAAGGAAACATTTTTCCTAAAAGTACAATCCTTCTACTTTGACTAGGATAGGGATGATAAATTTTATCAGCAGGTGTGGACGGTAAAGCTGAGCCACTGCCAGATTATGGGTTAAAAAGTGAACTGTCAAAACTTAGAATGTACACGCAGGAAACATGTAAATGCTGAACCATCAATTTTGACTGCAAAATAAAAGATGAGGAATTTGCAAAACCATACTTGCAAACGCAGGGTATAACCCACAAAAACTAAGATATTATCATTGAACAGGATCCCAAGGCAGAAACTCAACCGAATAAAGCATATTAGATTTTTCACAAAAAAACATCTAGACAGAAAGCTTACAACAGATCATCTTTACTAGTTCAGGTGATGCAAAGACATTAATAATGCAACTGATGAAAGGTTATATTCACTAACATTCTTCACCACTAGTGTTCACTTGGACCAAGACCTTTAAAGGCTTCCTTCCCAAATTTGCAACTGCAAGATCTAGACGATTGGCAATCTGAAAAAAAGAAAAGAAAAGAGGCTGATGAGTTATTCAAAGACACAGAGCAAGTTCTACTTTACCATTTACAATTGCAACCCACTCTGGATTGCTTGAACGAAAACAGATATCATTTCATGGAGAAAATTAAACCTACAAAAACCGTAATGGTCCTTAAACAAAGTGTGGACTAACATCAAGATTATGTTTCGATTGTTTCCAAGAAAGAACTTCTCTACCTTAACATCATCCACTGTCTCCACCATTACAAGGTTTGGTACACGAGCTGCACGAAAATAGATAGCAATGAGATAAAGTAATCACCCGATTAACGGTGTTAAGGCAGAGTTTGTTGATCGAAAAAGAGTTACAATTGAACCGTACAGAGTAAAGGGTTAACTTTATTGCTCTGCAAATTCCCAATAAAATGCCACTCTACATCTTCTGGAAGCTGCAAAATTCGCCAAATAAATTTCCAAACTCACCAAACAAAGCGGAACATTCATAGTCTAAGAAACGATAAAAAAGAGGGACCTGAGGAGCTTTCTCGACGAGTTCCTGGACGTAATTCTCGCCAAAACAGCGGTGACCCGCATCGTAGACTTGTCGGAGGACAGAAACCGGCTTCGTCTTGCTCACAGCCACCACTCTGACCCGTTGGGGGCTGCGACCCGCCTGCTCCGCTGCGTGCTGGACTCGCTGCAAAACCGAACGAAGTGCGGCCCCAGCCACACCGTCCGTGGCCGCGGAGGTTGCTGCCATCTCCGTTGCTCGCTCTGCTTTTGCTTCCTCTGTTACGTTATTATTATGATTATCTACTTCGGCGATGGAATTAGATTCATCTCCTTCCTCTACACTGTTCATGGCTTTCCCCTTTATTAGTGGCCTCCCTCCCTTGCCTCATCCGATCAAACGATTTTTCACCCGACAGGGCCAAGCCAACGAACAGTCTTTGCCCATAAGATACAGGTCGTTCACTACTTCGACATCTCACGTGTTTATTCAATCATCGTAAAATTAATTTCTTATGGAATCGGATTTAATCCATATTTATTAAAATATATGTATACTTATAAAATATCAATTTTTTTATTTGTCTCCATTAATGAAATACCCGAATAAAGCAAATCTGATTTTGATTCACATGGAAGTGAGCATATCCATTTCCCTTTCCATTAGCTTCTGAGTTCTAAGTTTGACGCGTCGTAGAGCTTCCAGTGTAATGGCAACAAAGCCCAAGACTATTAAGTATTCCAGTATAGACCCATTTCCACGTTTGATTACCTATCCCTTCAAATATATTGGTTATGATCATAGCAATCAGTGCGTAACCCATAACCTGATGGTAGATCTCCCAGCACCTGCAATATGCAGCTTCTCTCTTTCGATGAAAGCAAAGAGCAACCATCTGCATTAGAACACGACATATTATCCATGATCATGATCCTCAATATTGAGAGACGAGTGTTTTACTAAGCTTACTTGTACTGATGCAAATGTGAATATTATAGTGCCAAGAACTGCGTGTGCGTTGAAATTGTTTTGCTTGGAAGGGTACTTCCATAGCCATATCCCTAAGCTCCATCCGATTGTACCAGCAATGTATCCAAGAGTTTGACATAGAATGTGAAGATTGTACCATTCCTCGCATTTCAGTGGGAACCTTCTGAAGGATCTTGCAATTATCACGCCGATGGGTAAGAGGGTTCCCCATCCTATGATGTTTAGAATCCCATGAACCTATTTCATTTATGTATTAAGTATATAAACTATGCTAGTTTATTGAAACTCTATGAAGCCAAAAGGTAAAACGAGAGGAATTAATCTTCTTCTTGTCAAACATCTGCACATTTGATCTAGCTAGTGGAAGAACTTACATTCCTCATACCACTTCTACTATGATGCCATCGCAGTTGACCATTGGGTGATCTCAGATTTGTTGTTCCTCCATCCTCAGTGTGGCCGAGCAAACTTTCACTTCTTATTTGGGGGTTGATGTTCTCCACAGTTGAGCCAATTCTCCGGTGCTCATGATGCCTCCTTCCATATGTTTTCAGAGGACAAACCCCCAAGGCGGTTGAAGAAGCTACAGCGCTGATAGAAGGGAGAGGAAATATGAAAGTAAGGATTATAAGGTATCGAGAATTCATGGCCTAGTCAAAGCACGCAAGTAAAAGGAGTTGATATATGTTGCACTGCAGTACTATATTTCTGCTACTGATAAAGACATACATAAAACTGTATTAATATATACTTAGTTCATTATACAGCGAGGGTGTCTTCTACAGGTATGCTCTGACTGTCAGGAATATGTTCTTTCCTTATCAAACTCGAGAATCCTGTCTAACTTCAATCAATTGTACAGGAGAAAAACAGATATTATTCCTACCTTTGGCTGTATGAGCTTTTTTGCAATTACTATATTTTATTTCTTTAAGAAAAGCGTCTTGACCCTCTTTTTTGAGGCACCCTTTTGCTTAGAAAAAACTGTAACTCTAGTGGTTGATCAATGTGAATATATCTACGACTAGTGACATTGAATTTAGCAGATCGATGAACCCTTCATAATTAAATGAAACTGCTGTTCAAGGGGAGGCAGAAATATTCTTCTTCATTGTATTTATGACACAGTAATTTAGATATGTTTCATAGAAAGTGAACTCAAAACGCGGAAGCACACAAAGCCCAAGTTTTGTGGAACTGAACCAAAGCATTTCTCTCCTTGGATTGTGAAGCAGAAAGAAAAGAACTTGAAATCAAGTGCAAACTTTGTATAAGATTGATTACATTTACAAGTTATCCTAAAGGGAATTGATAAATTATAGAAAAACAAGTATTAAGAAATTAAAAAGGGAAGATACCTATTCACAACATCAAACAAATATGATATTAAGAACATATCTGTACAGAGGTAAAATTTGGTTCTTCGTAAAGAGGACGACTCAGATCCTGTCTACAGTATAGTCCTCTTCTATGCAAAAAGCTCGTTGTGGGGATGCACTTGTTTGCCATAAATTGGGCAAAATCATATGTATCTAGGACTGCAACAAATGTTTGGAGAGGCCTATAAAGTTGTTGCAACATGAGTTCACTGTGCAGAATCCATCCAAGTTGTTATGCCACTGACCTTTTTTCTTCTTTTTCTATAAGCGATTCAACAGAATTTGTATTGAGATGGACACCATCCAGTTAAGACATCGCATAGAAAAAAGATAGTCCAACTTCCTACATTATTTTAACAGATAACATCATGTATGTTAAAAGAAGATGCTGTCCAGCCTTGAAAAGAAGTCCTTTTGGGTTGTCGTCACATGCGTATATTAATACCAAGACAAAACCGTTACCATAACACTCCTTCCAAACATAAATTCACTCCCTCTTTCCCTTCTTTCCCTTCTGTCATAAACCATGCATGCATATGAAACCTAGCTAGAAGATTTGACAATGGTGGGCGACAGGCTTAATAATATGAAGCCAGAGAAATCCGAGTAATTAGCTACAAAGACAAACCGAGTCAACCACGTAAATGTCATAATAATCTGCCCAGAAAATTGACTATTGGAAAGTGCTTTTGTAACGGAATAGTTGTCAATAGTTTAAAACAGGTACGAATTTTGGAAATTCGTGGGGAAAGAAAATTAGACTGGCAACTTGCAAACTTAAATAGGTACTGCCTTTGAAAATTTAAATTAGACTAGCAACTTGCAAAGTGCAGGTTAGACCACCTCGCAAGAAAATGTAACCATTTGATGTTACAACTTTTGGTAATTGAGGAAACAAGGTATAAACAATTAGCATGTTCAGGACAGAGGAGTGAGTTGCAGAAATCTCCTTGGTTTGCAAGATTAAGGAGTCTCCATTGTTTCCCAGAGGGTCAAAGGTGTTTGATTACGGAAAACAGATAAGCAGAGCTTCCTGCCAGCAACCTTGTATGAATATGGGCAAGCTTACTTAACAAAACGCTGTAGAAGTACTCTAACATTAAGGTCTTTCGAAAGAGACTGGGAGCAAAGATCGAAGAGGAGTCTCACCTACCCGCCGTAACCTTAACTACTTGTGCTTCATCCAAAACCAAGGTCTTGCCTAACTCAGATAAGATAAGATATTTTCTCCCAGAGCCTGACCTGGTTTAACTGAAACCATGCACGCATGTCTACAAAAAATTGGCTATAAATACTTCCACAAATCTACATTCTTTTCCATCAAAGAATTCGTATCTTCACATTCCCCTCTTTTACTTCTTCTCACAGCATCAGCTATTCCCGTTAACATGAATTCTGTTAAGGTATTCATTTTGCTGGCTGCTCTCATGGCTTTAGCCATGACCTGCCTGTCAGCTACTGAATCAACCAATGGAGGGCCATTCCTCAATGACAATGATGATACTGCCGATGAAAGTTCTGGTCTCCCTTGGCCTGAGATTCAAGAAGCAACTTCTGTTTTCCGAGGCACAAGCAGGCTTCTAGGTCAGAAGACCCGAGATGTGCTGACATGTGACAAATACCCTAGGGTCTGCCGTATCAATGGCAGCCCAGGGCCAGACTGCTGCAAGAAGAAGTGCGTGAATGTGATGACAGACCGCCTAAACTGTGGCTTCTGTGGTAAGAAATGCAAGTACTCGGAGCTTTGTTGCAGAGGGAAGTGTGTGAATCCTAGGTCTGATAAGAAGAACTGTGGGGGTTGCAACAACAAATGCAAGAAGGGAAGTAAGTGTGCATATGGGATGTGCAGTTATGCCTAGAGAATGATAAGAAAATAAGGGAAATTTGGATCAAACATTTAAATGTAGTCTATACCATTGGTTATTAAATCTAGGAATCTACTACGTACTTGGATTCCATCAAACAAATAATGTCTAGCAAGTCTCCAATTCATGGAAGCTGGTCCTTTGCTGGATATTCGTCTATTATCGATGTAAGTTGGAGTGTATGATATAATCAGTGTTAAAGAGAATAGTTATTATTTTCGAGAATACTTATTTAATTTTAAAAAAATATACAAACAGTAAATTTGTGGTTGAAATAATTTTTCATTTTATTATTTTTGACCAAATTAAAGACAGTGAGCATCTCTTTTTTTCTAAGTAACACTTTATATTATGCAGCAATTTTTTATTTTTGTTCAAGTAACAATTTTTAGATATTATGCGATGATTTCTAGTTTTTACTCAGATAACAGTTTTTATATTATGTGACAGGTTTTAGCTTTTGTTTAAGCAACAATATTTTTATATGTATACAAAAAGTAATATTTTAATATTACGTAATGTTTTTTTTTTGTTGTTTTGTTTTTTATTTGTCACAATGAATTATTTTAATTTATTCTATAATGAAAAAAAATATAAAATCCATTCATAAATAAATATCTAAGCTATTATAATAAAAAATAATAATATAAAATTAATATTAGTATTACTTTTATTTTCATATGCTTATCATGCAACTAGTCACACTAAAATAAGTAAATTTTCAGCATCACAAAACATGTATTTTCTTTGTCGTATTTCTCTTATTATGATCTGATCAACAATCAATAAATTATGATAATTATAGAATTATTTAAATTTTAAAAATAAATTATAGTATATTTTTATATACAAAAATAAATAACATCATTATATAATGAATGATAATTAATTTTTTTTAAAAAATCAATCATTTTTAAAAGTTATATAAACTAGACCAATAACGGATTTCAGATGAGTTGGATTGAACCAGCTGGTCAGATCCTGTTCTCATAACCTTAATTAAGACTAAGATTTACTATTACTAATTACGAGATTGTTGTACAGCTGCTTTCGTCCTAAAGGTGTTACTATAAGCCAAGGCCTATAAAAAGTTTTGGTCGTGACGGCGAAAGGTTTAGATAGTTACCTCCTCCGAGTCAAACGATACCTTTACTTGTAATTAGCTCTTAAAAGGAACCAAGTCAACCCTGTTAATGTCATAATAATATAATATAGTCAGAAGATTGACCATCAGAAGTGGTTCTGTAACGGATTCGTTATCAACTGTGCAAAAACAGGTCTGTACATTGGAAATTCATGTTGAAAAAAAAAATGCATTTGAAAATTTAGAACAGGATAGCAACTTGCAAACTTCAAGTTAGACTGCGGGCCAAGAAATGCAACCATCTTATAGATAATTGCCAAATTACATCACCAGCTATAGACAAAAGCTACTTCACGAAATATTTTTTTTTAAGTATTGAATATTTGATTGATTAATTAAAAATAAATGAGTTTTTCCACCCAATATTACGTAGGTTCCCAATATTTTAAAATTTTGTATATAATAAATAATATTTATCATTAATTAATTTATTATTATTTTAATAACTTGTACTCAAGAAATATTCTTAACACTAAAATTTTCGACAAAATGGACGTAAACTTAGTTTAACAGGGGGCATTTCGACAGAGACCGAGGGCAACGAAGAGGAATCTCACCTACCCGCCGTAATCTTAATTGTTTCTGCTTCTTCCAAACCCCAGGTCTTTGCCTAATTCTGATTATATACTTTCTCCGAGAGCCTAACCTGGTTTAACTGAATTTCACATATGACCGTTGAATTAGACCACTCCACTAACATTACACAAGACATGAAACCATGCACGAAGTTGCATTTCGGTACAAGATCTTCCCGGAAATGGGCTATAAATTCTCCCATAAACCTACTTCCTTTTCCATCCAAACCACTCGTATCTTCACATTCCCCCTTCATTTATATCTTCTCAGTACACCGGCTATTCGTAATAGCATGAAGTCGTCTCAGATTTTCATTCTGATGGCTGCTCTTTTAGCTTTAGCCATGGCCTGTCTATCAGCTGAATCAATCAATGGAGAGTCATTCTTCGATGACAACGACGATGCTGAAGATGAAAATTCTGGTCTCCCGTGGCCAGAGAATCAGGACACAACTTCTATTTTACGAGGCACAAGCCGGTTTCTAGCTCAGAAGACCCGAGATGTGATGACATGTGACAAATACCCTAGGGTCTGCCGCGTGAATGGCAGCCCAGGGCCAGATTGCTGCAAGAAGAAGTGTGTGAATGTGATGACAGACCGCCTAAACTGTGGTTTTTGTGGTAATAAGTGCAAGTACTCAGAGCTTTGTTGCAGAGGGAAGTGTGTGAATCCAAGGTCCGATAAGAAGAACTGTGGGGGTTGCAGCAACAAATGCAAGAAGGGAAGTAAGTGCACATATGGGATGTGCAGTTATGCCTAGAGAACGATTAGAAATAAGATAAACATGTAGTGTGTGCTAATGGTTATTAAATCTTGGGAATCCAGTACAGAGTGGATTCCGTCAAACCAAATAAGGTCTAGCAAATCTCCAATTACGGGGCTTTGCTATATGTTTGTTAATTTATTGTTTATATCCTTTTTTTAATCAAATATAACATGCTATATAAATTTGTAGTTTATATCCCTTTTCCGATCAAAATATAGGCAATTATCTTCTTCTCGTAAGTCCAAGGAATTTCCAGTTTCTTCGTCGCAAGACTTGCAGAATGGCAAAGCCGAAGTTTCCCAGCTGAAGTTCAAGCGAGCACACACGCTTGCCTTGGTGTCGCATTAACAAGATAAAAACCATGAGTGTTCTTGCATTACTTGCTGGATTTATCTATATACTTATAATACAGTTAAAAGGATTAATTATTATTATCGATAAATAATATTTTAATTTAAAAAACAAATCTCTCAAAACTATATATTTGCAAAAAGTAAAATGGAACATCTTCTGGGTAAAATCCATGGCAGAAGTATTAGGGATTCATCTCTCTCTCTTTTTTTCCTGGTACGTAACATTGAAGAATTGTATAGGATTGTTTAGAGGAAAAGTAAAGTAACGAAAAGAAGCGTAACCCACATTCTACGTGATGGTTAAAGAGCCAAAAAGTAATCAACTGGAAAAAAAAAAAGAAAAAGAAAAGATATTGGATAATCATTTCGTGGCATTTGAAGATGCTCGATCAGAAGAGCCGGTTCTCATTGCTTTGGACCCCACACGTCACTGGTGCTTTTGCTCTAATTTTCTTCCAATACCATAGGCTAGCACCAATGCCCACAGCTGCAGCTGCTGATACTCCAGTTACAGTTCCTGTCGAACCAAACGAGAATAAACCAAAGCCTAAATGAACTTTCCAAGTTTCAGATAAATGATGTTGACTAAATGCTTATTTCATTGTTAAATGGGTTGCCAAGAACCAGGGACTAACCTGTAATGACTCCAGTCCTGTCACGCACTGAACTGGCGTGATCTGCATTCCAAATTATTACAATCATTTCTTAAGGGATAAGGAGAGGAGATAAGTAAGACTGATTGCATACCTTTGCAGTATGTAGTGGTATTTCCTTCACCGCATAGACATACAAAATTCAGTGAACTGGTATCAAATCCACAAGTCCCGCCTCCTTTCCTCATCTCTTGACATTGAAGGCAATGGGTAGTAACTGGAATATCAAAATTCACTCTGATGCCGTACTCTGGCACTTGATCATCAGGAGAATCAGCACCATTGTTTCTCCAGTAAATACTAGTGTAACTAGCACAATATTTCAGCATCATCCTCAAAGATTCTGCTGCTTTCGGATAGTACGAACAGCAAGAATCACCTCCTAATTCTGTAGCGCATCCCGGCAAGTGCCTGCAAAGATAACTAGCACTGTCACAAGCTGAGTCACACCGATCAGGAAACTGTTCACAGAAGATGGGCCTTGGCTCGATGATCACGTTCTCTTCACTGCAATTAAAGAAGAGATAATCGTTCTGAGTGGAGAGAGTGAAATGCACACTTGTGTCAAGGCTGAAAGGTCTAGTCGCACGATAATGATTCCCATCTTGACAGTTCCACATGAACGGATCGGTGACTATGATATGCGGGTCGGAGTAGCTTATACTACGGACTTGGTATCTCCCCGAAGGCGTTCGAAGCTCAAGACTGCCGGAATCAGAGCAAACAAGTGCGTGCCTGTAATAAGGACTACCACAACCGTCATCAATGCCAAAAGGGTAGTTGATTGGAATAGCTCCGCAGGAAGTTCTGCATTGGCTGGCTTTGACTACTGTGAGGCTAAAGCATGAAACAACAACTGAGATGAATAGAAACGATAAAGAATGACAGAAAAATGAACTTGAAGCAGGCTTTCTTAGTGATTTGAAGGGTTTACAGGAAAATAGAGTACCCATTGGAGATGTAATGAAATTTGTGATGATGGATTATGGTGCAAGTATGGTATACTTGAAAGATTAAAGATGGGTGTCGAATAGACAGAGAGAATCTCTCCGGGTTCTTTTTGCCTTTTGCTTCTGTTGCTCATTCTTTCTTTTTTTTCCTTCTTTTGTTTTCTTTTTTACCAGCTATGATGTAACTTGGTTCTTTTTCTTTATGCCGTTAAAGTAGTGGGTTTCTTTTTTGAAGGAGACGGAATGTACAACTAAGGCAAGGGTATGATTTTAGTTTTTTGAAATGAATTTATTCATGAAATATTCGAATAAAGATATTATTAGGTATTGAATTAAAGTTTCCTAACCTTCAAAGTCACTCAAAACAAAACTAAATAGCTATACTTCTAGGATAGGCAACTACCTATAGCATCGTACGTTAAAAAAGGAAACTCCAGATGATAGACACCAATAACAGACAAGTGATCATAGCTTGCAAGCCAATCCGCACAAGTGTTTCTTTTCTCTGTGTATGAGCCACGCACACCCAATCACGACTGAGCAAATCGTGAATAGATCGAATCATTTGTGACTTAGCCCTTCTGAACGGGGAAACCATTGCAGTACTATCTACCTCCAAACATACTCGTCTGAAGCTCTTCTGCCAATGGAGCAACAAATCATGATAAGTCCCTAGGGCTCTGTTTGGTTTGCTTATCTTTTAGAATTGGATCTGGTGTTTTAATTGGCTGGATTCTAGTTGATGTTGGGCTGGTATTTATTTCCAAAATACAATGATAGGATGGATATTGGACTGATTATTCGATCGGTGCATTTGTTCATTAAATTTTACAATGAATTGATAATAATACCCCGAATGATAGTAGAGACATTGGTTTTGGGATTTTTAATGGTTAGACTTCTCCATAAAAAACCTTCAGAGGAATGGAGCGTTCGAGACCCTCCTTCCACAATCCGCCTGAACACACTCTCAACCTAATCGCTTCATCCACAGACAATTCCCGACCCAATCCCCTCATTACACCCCAACCTAACCCACCAGTACTTGGAAATCAAGGGTGCCTTATTCAAGACCATTTCTTGAGTGAAAGGAGAGACGTTAGTTCATCTCAACAAGCAAGGTGGAACCCGAAAGCCATATTCAATGACAAAAAAATTATTTCCTATTTCGTAGACCATATTCCAGACGGGTGGAGCTCTAGCGAACTATATCGTTTGATCCATAAATGGGAGCTGGTGGTGGACGTCTACATCCCAAGGAAGAGAAGTGTGCGGAATACTCGATTCGGTTTCGTAAGATTTATGCATCAAGGCGATAATGAAGGTGAGAGGCTGGTAAAGCTAAATAGGCTGATAATGGAGGGACGTTCCCTTCTCTTTAGAGAGGCTCGGTTCGTGAATAGGGAGAAGCATTAACCTCAACCTTATAGCAGTAACAAAGGAGGAGAGGCGATAGGGCACATGATATTAGGAAATCCTTTGTGGAAGGTGCCTCTATCCGGGGAAAGAGAACCTTCTCAGAAGTAGTGGCTGGGAAAAGCGCTGATGATAGAGATGAGAGGGCAGACGTTGCCATTCGAGTAGGTGAGTTGGAAGCTAAAAGGGAATGGCTCAACATGGTATCGCTAAAGATGGCGCTCTAAAGAGACATCGTATTCCACAAGAGGTGAGTGTTAGAAGTCTGGGAAATTTGGCTTTCCTGGTTACTTTTCTCTCCTATGAAGAGATGTGTTACGAAACTACTGTTAATCAGGACATGTGGAAGGATCTATTTGTAGAGTTTCACCCCTGGAGACCGGAGGAAACATGGAGAGGAAGGGTGTGTTGGTTGAACTTGACCAGTATTCCGCTGCATGCGTGGTCGGAAGAAGGGATACACCGAATCGCTGAGGTCTACGGAGAGGTCGTGCAGATACATTCGGATTCTCCGAATTGTACCACTTTAGAAGCTGCATCGGTGTGTGTGAAGGTTGATCAGTCTGTCAAGGTAGGCGGGAAGGTACAACTATTGGTGGATGGAAGCAGTTTTCTGATCACAATAACCGAGGTTTCGCAGAAAGAAAGCAATACTAGAACAAGTGAAGAGGAACGAATTGGCATGGACAGGTACTGCCTGTCTGCTTTTTCACCATTCAGACAGGTGCAGTCCCCAAGGAATAAAGCGTCTCTCAAACTAGATAATGGGAATTTTCAGACAGCACGTAGAAATCAAAATCAAACGAGCGATAGAGAACACGTGGACAAGGTGAGGGCGACGGGATCCCAAAGGCAGGGCCCTGTGGATAATAGTGGGTAGAGGGGCACAGGTCCTGGGGGACAGGAAAGCTCAGTGAGTTCGTCAATAGAGAAAGCGCACCTGGGGAGCAGTCCTTGTGGGGTGGAGGCCCATTTTGTGGGTAAGGTGGGTGATAGTATGATTAAATGCGGTTTTACATTACGTAATAACCGGCTGGTTAGCACTTTCTATTTCCTAATATATGCGTTTATGGAGTTATTACTGGTATCTTACAAGATTTCTCTGAAAGCAGGAATTCACAGGATATTTTGAAGATTTAAAGGCAGATTTCCTGAAAGAGAATCAGGAGCCACGATTTGACAGCTGCTGGCCTGGAAGATCGGAGATCTTACCGTGATCACGGACCGAGAATCTGCCTGATATCTCGGGTGATCCTAACTGATATGGCAGTAATCTGTTTCTGATCCTGCGAGATCTTGATAGATAGTATATAGAGACCCTGGCCGCCTGTGGCCAGGAGGAGGCAATTTTTTAGATTTTTCTTTGTTTTAGACATTATTCTAGATTTTACTCCAGAACTCAATAGAGGGCTAGAACTTATTCTTCCTTTATTTAGTTCATTTACCGGACCAACCCTTTTCAATATATTACTCAATTTCTTTTGTTATCTCTCGTCATTCTTGAGCATACTGATGTCATGGTGATTGATCAACTCCATAACAAATTAGAAGCCAATCACTGTAATCGTGGGCGGTGAGTGAAACACGAGTGAGTGGAGGGCACACTCAGATTAACTACGTTGCTAATCCGGAGGTGCGGTTTTCTGGAAAGTAGGACACGAAAGGGCGAAGGACGTTCCTTCCCTCTGGAGTGCTCAGTCGTACTGAGCAACCCACTAACTGGAATCCAGCAGAAAAGACGTGAGTACATCCCTAGAAGACCCGTGATCACGGGGAGGTCTCGGTGTGAATCGAATCAAGGATCATCACAAGCATCTGAATTACACCTTTATTTCTCACCTTCGAAACATTACATTTGTTACACAACCTCTA
This sequence comes from Passiflora organensis, assembly GCA_019739055.1. Classification (NCBI taxonomy): domain Eukaryota; kingdom Viridiplantae; phylum Streptophyta; class Magnoliopsida; order Malpighiales; family Passifloraceae; genus Passiflora; species Passiflora organensis. The sequence goes on along the minus strand of JAEPBF010000187.1, from coordinate 1,385,123 downwards.
TTCATCACTAAGATTTTATAACCCTTCATTCTCATTGACCGTGGGCACACCGTGACCACGGCTAATTCAAAGACTTCCAACTCTTAAAACCATCTCCCTGAGGATTCGACCTTCCTTACCACTAGCTACCTATTCAGAAGAGGAAGATTATTTTGGTGAACACACGACAGTACATCAGTGGGGCTGGACACAGCAAAAGATCGAGGCCAAGACGGGATTACTCAGGAAGTTGAGATTACTGCAATGAAGCCCAAAGCCTGAAGGTTACTTTATTCTCCTACCTTAGAGTAGCAGTCGAGGCGAAGAGCGGAAGGAGAGAACTCGGAGGAGAAAGAATTCAAGGAGACCAGCGATGTGAAGAGGGGCCACAGCCCGAGTAGAAGCAGTCTTAGGTCTGACATAGTTCTTGCAAGGGTTTATGAGAGAATCAAGGCGGCCACGGCAAGAACGGCAAAGGTTACAACCAGGAGAGGAGCGAGAGGGATGTCGGGAAAGACTGAATGTGTACATACTCCAGCCCCGTGTGACTCCGACATGGCTAGCATAATACCTGACTAATATGCCTCTCAGTCGTGGGTATTAGAGACGGGCGGGGAAGAAGACCTGGAATAAAAGGAGGAGGAAGAAAACGAGAAAAAGACACAGGCAACGCTAGAGGTTATGGAGAAGTTAGAGCTGAGACCTCTCAAGACAAGAGAGGAATTGAGAGCGAAGATAGTGGAGATGGTGGAAGAAGAGCATGATAGTTGGAGACGCAATGGAGGCAGGTAAGCATTGCGATCTGCTTAATGTTTTGGCTGGGTGTGATGTCGTAGTATGTTTAATATTTGCTTTTGGAATGTGAGAGGAATTAGGAGTAGTATGAAGTGTAGAGATGTGCGAATTTTAGTTCGCATGAACAATATAGTAGTTTGCTTCTTAGCTGAGACAAAAATTGAGAGCATGGAGGAGCGTTGGGTGCGAAAGTTATAGCCTAGTGGGTCAGTGGGGTGGCACGCATGTAATGCTCAAGGTAGATCAGGGGGGTTGCTTGCCTTGTGGGATAAATTTGAAGTGAAGGTAGAAAGCCAACATAGTTTCGATAGATGGATGGCTCTAGATATCAGAGAAAAGGTTATGAGAAATAGGGTGTGGTGTGTGGCTATACACGCACCTAATTCAATGTTGGGAGGAGAAGCATTATGGCAGGAAATCCTGGCGTTCAAAGCTAGTAGAGCAGATCCATGGGTGATAATAGGCGATTTTAATGAAGTAGTATCTCCTTGGGAGAGAACGGGAAATAATTTTGATAGAAGAGGTGCATAAAATCTGAGAAGAATGATGGATTAAGGGGGCTTGGTAGATCTTCCTTTAAACGGAAGCAGATTCACTTGGTTCTCATCCAGGAGTGCATCGAGAATAGACAGGGCTATTGTGAGTGCAGAATGGATTGCCGATAATTTGGAGTTCAGTTTGTCAGCTGGATGTAAAAAATTATCTGACCATGTGCTGATTCTGATTAAGTCGGAGCAAGTAGACTGGGGACCGAAACCGGTGATAGTTTGGGATGCATGGTGGCAAGAGAAAGACTTTTTGCAGGTGGTCAAAGATTATTGGGCGGAAGCAGGAGAGCGGTTTCCGGGGAAATTTGCTCTAGTGCGCAAGATGAAATTTCTCAAATAGACACTCAGAAGATGGAGTAGGGATCACCTTGCGGACCCGGAGGCAAACTTGACGAAGATTCTGGAGGAAATTGATGTCATGGACTCGAATAGAACAGAGGAGGAGAGTAAGAGCGAAGAGGAGACATGTAGATACCAGGTGCTGCTAGAATCGAAGTGGAAGACCAAATATCGATTGGAATCGATGTGGAGGCAGAAGTCTAGAGTTCAGTAGTTGAGGCTGGGGGACTCGAACTCTTGTTTCTTCCATGTGTGCGCAAGTACCAAGGAGAAGTATAAGAGGTAGATGGAAGACTCTCTAAAGATCCAGGGGAGATAAAAAGAGAGGTACAAAGGTTCTACAAGAATCTGTTTCAGGAGGAATCCGAATAGTGGATTGGTATTGGAGGTCTGAGATTTAATAAAATGGCAGCAGGCGTGTCTGAGAAGTTAGAAATGAGAGTGGATAAGGAAGAGATCAAACAGGTTGTGTGGGACTGTGGGAGTCACAAATCTCTGAGACCAGACGACTTCAATTTTTATATCTATAAGAAGGCATGAGAGGTGTTACAGCCAGAAATAGAAGGTATTGTAGAGGAGTTTTACAAGAGCAGCAGGTTATTAAAAGGTGTGAATAATTCCTTCCTAGTGGGAAGGAGAGCCATAACACATCTGCAGTACGCAGATAACATCATACTATTTAGCTCAGTTGGGGAAGAGGGGCTGAGAAACCTGAAGAGAGTTTTGAGATGTTTTGCTCTAATCACAAGGTTAAGAGTTAACTATCACAAAAGTGCCTTAATATGAATCAATTACTCACAAATGTATGTGGAAAGCATGGCAGAGAGGTTACAATGCAGATCCAAAAAGTTCCCAATCAAATACCTAGGGATGCTACTTGGAGCAAACCCAGGGAAGTATAAGATGTAAGAAAGGGTGATAAGCAATTTCAGAAGAAGACTCTCAAGCTGGCAAGGGAGGTTATTGTCCATGGGAGGAAGGATTACTTTAGTGAAATCAGTCCTCAACAACATTCTGATCTTTTACATGTCGATGTTTAAACTACCCACAAGAGTGAATAAGGAGTTAGAAGTGTTAACCAAGAGATTCGTGTGGAAAGGCACGGTTGATTGAAGGTGTCTACATAAGGTAAAGTGGAGTAGAACCTGTCGGAGAACAAAGAAAGGAGGGGCTGGTTTGGGGCTTGTGGAGTCAAAAAACATAGCATTGCTAATCAAATGGTGTTGGAGATTATTCACATATTAGGAATCTATGTGGGCCAAAGTTTGAAAGTCGTAACGTGTCAAAAGTTTGGAAGGGCATAGCGAAGTGTATAAATGGGGATCAAAGGGCTACAGTCACTGTAAGAGAAAAGAAATGTGATAGCTTTTTGTTCGGACACCTGGACAGAAAACAAGACCCTAGAGCTGAAGTTCCCCTGATTGTTTCATCTGTCGCTACAAAAAAAGGGCAAGGGTGGAGCAAATGGGAGATTGGGAGGAAGGAAGGTGGAAGTGGAACCTTGAGTGGAGAAGAAGTTTGTTTGTATGGGAAGTAGAAGCGAGAGAAGGATTGATGGAGTACTTGGAGGATAAGAAGCCTATTCAGAACAAGTCCGATAACTTGGTTTGGGCAAATGGAGAGGAGGAGCAGACAGTGAGAAGGTGCTACAGAACGTTGGAGGATGCGACCTGGGAAGAAGACGAGATTGACATACCTGAAATTTGGAAGCTCCCAGGCACCCCTAAAAGTAGGGCTTTCACTTGGCTGGCATGTCAAAATCGCATCTTATCAAAAGGAAGATTGTACAGATTACAGCTCATTAGTGAGGATGAGAGGTTTTTTTATATATGTAATCTGGAGGAGGATAGCGCAGTCCACATACTAATCACATGTAGAGTGGCATGGAATTACTGGTGGAAGTGATGAAGCGATGGGGGGTGCAGGGACCTCTTCCAAGATCGGTGACTGATATGATTCGACAATGGGGAGGCATAAGTCCGAGCACAAAGAGTAATCAAGTGTGGGATTGTTTGATTCTAGCAGGGATATGAAGTTTATGGACAGCCAGAAATAGCAGAATTTTTAGGAACAAGGTGAAAAGTGCCAAGGATATTGCGGTGGAGGGGATGCTCTATGGCCTGGAATGGGCAAGAGTAAACAAAAACGCAAAGGTGTACAGAGGAATTGAGTTGTTAGCCATCGGAGACTGGTATCAGGTACTTGAGTGATATTGTGAATCTTTAAGGTGCCTGGTATGTGGTACCACGTAACTTAGATATTCATAGATATGCTAGATCCTATTGTATCCTAGGCGCATTTTGTTTTTACCCGGTTATTTGGTCAAACTGGGTTTGTATTTTGAATGGTTTGATCTAATTAATACTATCATCATTCTATCAAAAAAAAAAATACCCCGAATGATATTTGGCAGACAGATTCATTAAAAAAATTTGGATTCTCACCTTGATTATATCTTTATTTGTGCTTGGAGATTAATTTGCATGTTGAACTGTTTAATGAACTCCTCTACTCTTCCTTTTAGTTCCTCGTCGAACATATATACGTAATCTTTCTATTGTTGATAGTCAACCAAGTACGATGCCTACCCATGCTTTTGTTTTAGTTTCTATCTTCCTGTATCAATATAGTGTTGGCACAATAGATTACCAGTGTTTTATTAACCCAAGATCTCGTGTTCGATCTCACAGAAATAATGTAAAGTGTATTTATTAGAAGTAATCTCACTCTTAGAGATAGATAACGTTAACCACCTTTTTGATAATCCCAAGCCTAACTCACAGAAGAGTTGATGGTGCGATCGTAAAATAGGCTTCATCTTCCAATAGAACAACAAATATTTTTTGTTTTGGTTGTAAATGAAGAATGCAACGAATGGCGGCCACCATTTTGTTCGTCGATGATCCAGGAAAAAACTAGATGAAAGTACGATTGTTCAAAGAGACCTGACCTGATGGAAAATTCTAGACCGAACCAACTACGGGCCTGAAATAGGGACAATAAACAAGAGATTGCCAGAGCCTCGGGTCGGAAAAAACTTATCATAAATTGATGTTAGAAAATTTTTTTCCGACCGAATCGGTCGGTCAGTTACTGATTTGACAATGAAATAGTATGTGTAGTGTAAACATATCTAAATCCATTTATTAGAAAATGCAATTTGATGAATGATATGAAACAATGGTATTTGTGAAGCTTCTAGGTGCTTCATAATTCTTACTGGGTTTATAGATTTCCGTGATGACAATATGAACAACCAGATATTGCAACCCATACATAATTAACTCATGGATATCCATAAGACTAATCAAACTTAATCTTGTCAATCGTAATTTGGTGGGTTTTTATACATATCCAATATACAATTCATCAATTAATTCTATTAATTTGATCTGATTAAAAAAATTTAATCAAATGCACTAAATTGTTAATTTGATATGATTATAAATTTAGAGTTTAGTTTCAGTCTAATGTCTACAAGCCCAAATGCACTAAATTATATATGAAGTACAAATTATTCTGCAAACCTTTAAGATTTTGATTTTAGCCATAAAAATATACCCTATCTCTTGACACATGCATGGTAAGTTTATTCAAATAGTTATTATTTGAATCTGAATGATGAGCATATCTTATTTTTAAGAGATATACTTTTTATTTAAATATATTTTGAAAAATTTTAAAAAATTATTCTTAGTTTTCATGATATAGGAATGACAATCCCTTACAGATATTTTTATTTTCTGATTAAGTTTTATTTAACTAATTTTTTATATTTTATAATTATTTAAATTTAATAGAATCTCTCTCATTTAATAATTATATGGCTTAATAGGTAAAGTATCAGAATCAATTCTATTTGTTTAATTTGAACGAATATGTGAGTGTAGAAAATTAGGCCCTTGCCTTGTCCGTATGGAAAGCGAGGCGTCCCATCCTTGCTACTAGTGTCAAATCGTCTCACAATTGCCAACTTAACGTGCAACCATATACTTATACAAATATATATCCAGTAATAAAGTAATTGTTTTCATATTAGGTAATTGATTCGACATAATATTATAAATAATAGACAATACCAAATTTATCCTTCCATCTTTTACCCATGTAAAGTGATAAAAAAAAGGTGTGAAACAAAAATGTGAAAGGACAAAAAGGGGAGTTTGGTAAGTATCATTGCGTGCTAATTTAGGTGGTGTGTGATTTTTTATTATGGAGCTAAAGCTAAGTTTTAACGCATATGAATTATATTCTCACACACTTCTTGGCAACTTGGGCTTTCTGTAGGAATATTCTCGTTGATTTGTTGGGTTGCGACACGAGTACAGGAGTACATGTGTGAAATTATATATGTAATATTAATGTTTTCTAGTATATAATAAAAATTTATTTGACTGGTCTGGCCACATCTTTGTTGTCACGTTTATGTAATTTTCTTATTATTTTATTATATCTCAATTTTTATTAAAAATAAAAATATAATATTAATTATATCGAATTATTATATTTAACGTTCAATAAATATATTTAATTATATATAATTTGTAAATATATATTTATATGTAAGATGCAAGATTCGGTTCTCAAAAAGAGAAAATTTTGTCTTCATATCTCCCTCTGTCTAATTAATTGAGTCCAGTTTTTCTTCGGAAAAAAATTGAGTCCACTTTATTTTGTGATTTGCGACCAAAATCAGGAAGATGTATGCATTTTATTTGACAAAGAGGGATGGGTTCCTTTCTGTTTTCAATTACGTAAAGAAGAAAACACCCTACCACAACTTGCAGATATGGTCAAGATAAATGGGCTATGATGTTTGCCATCCCTTTTGTCGGTCCTTGAGGGTTTGACAATAAAGGAGGTGTGTTGTGGATCAAGCAAACAGTCAAAAGAAAGTTAAAAACAGACCAAAGAAAAATTTTCTTCGAAGAACAGGAAGAGAGACTATTGATGTATTGCTCGAGCAAAACTAAGAGCTGCCTCTAGTTGTTTTGGAATGACTCCTTGATGAATAAAAGTTGTGTTAAAAGTCCGTCGATAATAATAATTAATTTCTTTCTGTTGTTTCGCAACAATTACTTACTTCTTTCTCATCGCTTAGAATTAAATCAATTATCTATATATATATATATATAGAACGGTACTACCTGCATCGTTGATTCTTTAAGACTAAATTATTGATGGTGTGAAAAGCATCTGGACATTCCTTGGGGCAACACGCTAACTTGTCTCAAGCCCTCGTAATTGTCTGCTGCCATTGCTGGTTTCTTTTCAATTGTCCAAGCTGTCAAAACCTAACCAATACCAAATTTCTACTTGACGCGAGGTAAGCCACGAGGGATAGTATCACCTTGGTCTAACTTAAATCTCGGTCAACTATGTCTTTTTCTTCTATGTTGATTTTGTTTCCAGGAAGAGATTGGAGATATTAATAATTTAATTGTGTGAACTTTTTATAAGTTTTTCCCTGACTCAACAACTATGAAAAGAATATGACGACTTGTTGACTTTTAGATATGCATGCTACTTTGGTTTTCTGAACATATAATAATTAGTTGGTTGTTCGTGCATGCACCCAACTAGATGATCCTCTTGATTTGGAGTACTTGTCTGCTTTTGCACGAGTGAACAACCAAACCGAGCTAGAATTAGTCCAGTAAGATGTAAGAAGAGACCTGTAAGGAATAATGAGTATTGATTAGTTTAATTATACCAAACCTATTGGAAGAGTAATTACTCGACTCATACGGATTTCTGACAAGTGGTATCTATGTGACACAACTGAGAAACATTGCATTTATCAGTTGGGGTGAAAGATAAGCATGACTATGATCTCATAAGATTAGTTAAATAGCTGCGTGCAATCAACATTTCATCGTAATTTTGATCAAGAGTATATTCCCATTCGTGCATTTTGAGGTGGATGTCCTTTCCTCTAAGGTAAGAATCCATTGTCTATGATATTCAATGTGCGCCCCAGAAAATTAGATAGAACAGGAAAAACTGTTCTTTGTGTTCAAATCCGGAGAAGAAGGAATGCACTACTTTTCTCTGATGAGTGTAGTGAAAAACTATTTATATATTTATTGTTTCATATGACATTAACCGCTCCAAGTTTGAACAGAAACTGCAGGTTTTCAAACATGGATAAGAAAATTAACTGGTCATCTTTTTCCAGTTCTCCGGATTCCCACAGTCCAATCCACGAGTTTGGCTGTAGCTGAGAATTGTATAACTATTACGCTTACCAGATATTTTTCATCTTTTTTAATTGAAAAGTAGTAAGCAATCGTCATACGGTGCTGGGAAGCTTGAAAAAGCTGATCGCGAAACGTCATTTGGTGAGAACAAATGGTCAATTATTGGCTGGTCGACATTAATTTCTCTGTTCCGGCCACCTTTGGAGATCCGCCAGTCAAAGGAAAGTTAGAGATATAGCTTTTTGCTGTACATTAGAAAAGATAAAAACCTAGCTAGCCCATTGTATTTTATCACCTAAAACATGTATCTTTATCCTCCTCATGCTCCTGCTGCAGGTTGATAAAAATACATATACCAGATCATATATGTTGGTTTCACGTACACATAGGGGTATAAAAATGCGAAATCCTACATATTCTATGCATAAAAATAGTAAGAATCTGAAAACCAATAGACCCTATACGAGTAACATTAGTCTAGAGCATTTTTCAGCTAAAATTTCTGAGCAACAATGAACTACAGATGGGAATGCCACTTGGACGTACGGATGGTACGATCACCACCACTTGGGTATTACACGCCTTTCTTGTAGATGTTCATAAGAAGTGTTAAGTATAAATCTTTTCTATATTTGGTATCACCTTCTAGAAGATATTAGAAAGCAATTCACATGGAGAAGAAAGAAAACTTGTAATGTTGAAACTTAGAGATGTTATCCCTTTCTTGAAATGATTCTTAAAGTTCAAATTCAAATTAACCCAAAAGTTAAATAAAAGTCTATATTCATAATCCAAAAATTTTGTCGAATGTTCATTTATCCTTAATTAAGAATCACTCTTTTTTAAAAAAAATTAAAAAATATTCTCTATCTGTATCATAAAAATTGAGTTTGAAATTTTTATATACTTTATATCCAAAATTAAAGAATTAATAAAGTTAATGATGAATAAATCTTATTACTTAATCAGAATTAAAAATTTGATTTATAATGCTATATTAATCCCAATATAATATACATTTCCATTACATATTTGAACAAAATTTTTATATGATGATTAAATATAATAGAACTACAGAAACGAATAACAGGACCGTCATTATACGTTGAAAATCATGTGCGTCTACTTTACTCTGCCTTTCCTCTTCCTTTTCCCGTTACTTAAGAAAACAAATCAAAGGCCAATAGCAGTCAACGATCATCATTTTGCCTTGAAAATCCGTGTGTGGTTTGGATGCTTTACCTCCTTCGTCTTCTCCGGGGTACCCGGATTAAATAAGCCAAGAAATATGGGCATGTGAACAATAATTCAACTGGACGCCATACAACAAAGACACACAGCAAATTGGCATAACATTTATTATTTTCTTTTCAGCCATTTGAAAAATTATGCAATTAAAAAAGATAATCATAATTCAAATTTAAAAAATCAAGGCTTATAATTTTTCATATTTATATAAAAACATTATTGAATAAATTTTATCATCAGAGAGTACTAAAATTTGATGGATCTGATTTTGACAGCATTGATTTTCTCTCCATTCAAAGCAAAAGGAAAACAGTTTCCTTTATTGTCCAAGAGTTGACCACTTTTTAATCCTAGTACTTCCTCCAATGAACAACCAAGGAGCTAGGTTGTTTCCTTGGATTAAAGAAACCAGAGAAAATCGTATTGAACTTTGAATTGAAATGAATCAGACGGTCTACTCTAGCTGTCCCGTCCTATAGCCGCAGGGTTCAAGAAAAAAAAATAAATAAATAAGAGGACGACGTGATAACTGGTAAGAAAATAATTTTTTCTAAAAAACGTCGAAGCAAACAAACGACTTGGTCCCTCAGGTAAACAGTCAACAATGTTACCGGAGAGAAAGATCCTATAAAAGGGTCATCTGGCGACTATGTCACTGCTCAGCCCGGTCTCAAGTCATAGTAGAGCCGGGCCGTCAAAGTCGTTGACATGGCAGACAGGCCTGGCCTGTGGCCACATATGTTCAGTATAATTTTTTTTAATATTTTATTAGGTGTTTATGTATATTATATAAATTAATTTACTCACACGAAACGCGCCGCACTGCTCGGGTCGGTGCCGTATAGACATCTTTATAACCTTTATTTTTTCCTTTGCTTTTCAGGTTTCATTTGTGAACATGTCAAAATCTTTATTGACGAAATTTAGACGATACCTTAACCCTTCCTTTTCTAGTTTTCTTGTACCTCTCCGCGTAATATCACTGTTCACATGCGGTTCTCTGTCCTAATCCTATCCGGAAGACAGATTTTCTGAACAAGACAGAAAAAATGGGAGATTCTTGTAATTTATAATTGCGTTATAAATAAGAAAAATTAGAAAAATTTTGCATGCAACTTTATAATATTCTTTCATTAGTTCTCGATGACTAATTACTTATATGACATATGGTTCGAATCATTTAATATACATGATAGGTGCCGATTGAAATCAATAAAAACGAAAAAGAAAGAAAAAGCTATACGAATTCGAAAGATGTTTCTGCAATTTAGCTTTCTTCGTTTTCATTGGTTCGGATGAAATTGGTGTTAAATGCGATTAAAACCAGATTGTCTTCAAGGAGGAGGCCAGCTGGATGAGAGTGACGCAGAGTCTGATGCAACCAATAAGAAATTCATAAACTGTTCTTAATAGATCCAATCTATCGACGACTATTCTGGTCTACCCTTCAAATCCTTTTTATAGCCGAGACCATTGCACCGGTAAAAGAGTTCACAGACTTTGTACACATAACACGCTCCTTTCTCTCCTTCCTCTTCTGTCTTCTAGATTAGTTATCCCATCCTTTTTCCTTTCTCTCCAAGCTCCTTCCCCTCCTCACCTCTCTATTTATCTTTAATCCACCCTCGCTCCGTTACTTGCACTCTTAACTTCTCTTCATTTATGGACAAAGGATGGTGTCTCACCCTTGATTCCAGTACTTCCACCATTAGTAATTTCAACAGCGCCCCTCCTGATTCAGCTGCTGCCGCCGCGGCCGCCACTTTTGGCTATTTTCTCAACGTTGGACGAGATCAACTCAACACGGGTGACAAAACTAGGATGTTTCAGTTCCCTGGGAGCCTTGCCGGCAGGGCAGAGCAACCTTCGTCACCGCCGGCCGATGGGCATCGGCTGGTGGTTGGTGAAGTCGACTTCTTCTCCGAGGATAAGAATAGGGTCAAGGATGACCGCGATGATGATCCCAATACCACAAGTGTCGTTGTCAAGAAGGAGAATTCTCTTCCCAAAGTGTTTCGAAAGTCCAACCTTGATGTTTATGTACGAAAACAATGAATTCTGCTAAACCTTTCTCTCTTTCTTTCTGTTTTTACATATCACCTTATCTTTCTCATCAGTTCAAGTTTTTGTCTCCTGAATTTTCTGCCCATATTCATATATTGATTCCTTTTCCCTTTTCTGCTGGTTTAATTTCAGACGGGGCTGCACCTTCTCACTGCTAATACTGGAAGCGATCAATCAACGGTTGATGATGGGGTGTCATCGGATGCTGATGAGAAGCGATCAAGAAGTGAGGTAAGAAGACGATCAACAATCTGAAATCACTATTATCAACCCTTAAGCTTACATTACCCGAAGTAAACGTTTAATTTTTAACAAATATTTTGCTATATTAACTTGTCTTTCCTAATTTTATTCTAATTCTAGCTGGCTAAGCTGCAAGTGGAGCTCCAAAAGATGAGCGCAGAGAATCTGAAGCTGAAGGACATGCTTGCTCAAGTAACCAACAATTACAGTGCCTTGCAAATGCATTTTGTTGCATTAATTCAAAGGCAACAACAAAATAATGCAACGGAAAGCAATCAAGAACAAGAGGTATATATATATTTGTATGTAATCTCCATTAATTATCGCTAAAAAGAGCTTTACGAATGAGCAAAAGGTTAACATGCATGGTTGTGTTCTATGTTTTCAGCTTGTTGAGTCAAAATCTGAGGACAGGAAACCTGAAGCGGTGCCTAGACAATTCTTGGATCTCCGTCCTTCAGTTGAGGCTGATGAGCTATCTCACTCGTCATCAGATGAGAGGACTCGTTCCGGGACGCCTCGAAACATTGCCGAAGTAGCATCCGCTAAAGACATTAACGGTAAACTTGAGATGGCTTCATCTTACGATCAGGAGAATTCTAGTCCCCGTGAAGGTAAGAGAACTGGTAGAGAAGAAAGCCCTGAATCCCAGACGCAAGGTTGGAACCAGAACAAGGTCCAAAAGTTGCATTCTGAAAACAAGACTGCTGCCGACCAGACTACCGAGGCCACGATGAGGAAAGCCCGTGTCTCGGTTCGAGCTAGATCAGAAGCTTCAATGGTTAGTATTGTAACTAGGCTTTATAAAACGATCTGATTAAAATTTTGCGTGTCATTGTTTGAACTGAATCGAATTACGTTTGATCTTCGTTTATGTACGTAGATTACTGATGGATGCCAATGGCGAAAGTACGGACAGAAAATGGCTAAAGGAAATCCCTGTCCTAGAGCTTACTACCGATGTACCATGGCAGTTGGCTGTCCCGTTCGCAAACAAGTATGTTCCAGTTCATTTTGCCATTATGACCTTTATGCATTTCTTCTTTTTTCGTTATGAGCTATTTCAATAATTTTCTTCAAGGAAACTAACGGAACCTCATTAATTTGATGTACTTGCAGGTTCAACGTTGTGCAGAAGATAGAACGATATTGATAACCACATACGAAGGCAACCATAACCACCCTTTGCCTCCAGCTGCGATGACCATGGCATCCACAACTACGGCGGCCGCAACCATGTTACTTTCAGGGTCAATGTCAAGCGCAGATGGACTGATGAATCCAAATTTGCTGGCCAGAGCCATCCTTCCTTATTCATCAAGTATGGCAACCATCTCGGCCTCGGCTCCATTTCCAACTGTAACATTAGACCTTACCCACAATCCTAACCCACTGCAGTTCCAGAGACCTCCAGCTCCATTCCAGCTCAATTTCCCAACCCAACCACAAAACTTGCCCTCAGTCTCAACTTCACAGTTTCCTCAGGCTTTTGGTCAAGCTCTCTACAACCAATCAAAATTCTCCGGCCTCCAACTGTCTCAAGAAACGAGTTCTCCACAATTGCACCACCACCTAGCCCAACCTGCACCGTTGCAGCCATCACAACAGTCAACAGTCCTATCCGATACGATGAGCGCAGCCACCGCTGCCATCACCGCCGATCCCAACTTCACCGCTGCACTTGCGGCTGCCATCAGTTCCATTATTGGGAAATCCAACAACAACAGCAATGCCAACTCCTCCAGCAACAGAAATTAAATAGAAAACCTCGTGTATCAATTGGTTTTTACTTTTAGACAATTTGTTCATTAGGTTCTTCTCGTTAATTAGTTTTTTCCTTTATTAGTTCCTTTTTGTGGGGATGGGAAATGAGATCACACGTTCATATTATTTTAGCTCTTGTCCGGGAGTGGGTAATTAGAACACAAAATTCCATTCTTTGTCATTGTTTCATATTGAAAAGAAGAAAAAAAAAACTGTGCCAAGACTGTGTTGAGTGAATAGACACGGAAAAGAATGAAAAACTCTTCTACTTCTCTTTTGCCTTCAATTTTACGATTACGTCCGGCCAGAGAACGTAAAACAAAATGTAACCACTTTTGACTTCAACGTTGGAGTACTATCTCATGAAAACACAAGGTGGAGATCAATGGTTGCAAGAAAAGACAGACGAATAATCTAGCAGTCAAGAAAGAAACGCCGACGGGTACCACTTCCATTTAATGGGTCAAAAGATCCGGCTAGTTAGCTACTGCTGTTTGACACGTAAATGGCAATGGAATCTTGAGAAAAGTGTGACTGAGAGGAGACTTCCAGGCAACTCCCACATGTGTGATTAAATGCCATTAAAGGTCAAGTTTGGACGGGATAAAGAAATGGGATTGGGTGGTTTCGTGTGGGGTTGTGGCGTGGCAGTTGTTTACTCGAAAACTAGGTTACGCATTGTTGACTTTTGAAGGAAAGCTTAGTTTGACAGATCACGCAATTATTTCATTGGACGATGGAACGTGGAACTTTGTGGGCCGCAACCGTACCTCATCCACCGTACGCCCATCTTTTACTCTATCCTTACCAACCCCCAACCTCCAATTGTTGGCACATGTACTTGTGAATTTTTTATTACATTAAATCTCGTGAAACTCAAAAAAAAAAACTTTTATGGAAGTAAGTAACTCTTTACCTTTTATATTAATTTTCTAAAAAATATCCATCAGTGAATAAAAATTAATAATTTAAATAATACAGTGAAATTATTTTTTGTCGAGATTTAATGCTAGAGTCACCAGGGTCCCTTAACATTTTTTAGTCTGACAGCCTTGTTATGTAAGGCCCAAATACTAAAATTCTAAACCAATGGAGGCAAATCAGCCTTCTTTCTATGCTCATACGGTCCATGTCATTCTCGCTAAACCTTTGCCATGTGAGCCCGCATGCTGATGTATATCCCAGAAAGTCCGAAGCCCATCACTTCTGTTGACGGCTGTGTCATCGGGCTTAATGTGATAGTATCACATTCTGTTCTGAGCCCATTATTGTATTCGGGCCCATCCAACTTTTGTTTGAAACTTCTCTTTCAGACCTTTCCCGTCAAAGAAATAATATTAATAATTGCGTATTTGATATTGTAGATTTTTTAAAGTTAATTATTTTTTGTAAGTTATTAAATTAAATTAAATATTTATTTATATTTATATTTTATTATAAATATTAATATTTTTTAATTTCCTTCTACTAGGAAATAAAATTTTTACTATTGAAGGATAAGAAATAAAACGTACTCATAATTTTTTAAAATAATTTTTATCCTTATAAAAATTAAATTATTCTAGAATCAATAAAGAAAATACTTTAGTAAATATTGTCATAAATTATTTTTTTTAAATTAAATTTATCAAGTATCTACCTTAATAATAGATACAAATCTTTAAATAATAACACCAGTAAATAAAAATATGAATAAAAATAAAAATAAAAAATAAAATTACCGAATGTCCGTCCCATTCAGTTTTAAACACCTGTGATAATCATGCACTATACAATTCAGGGGGAACCACGATTGCTTGGTGTGGATGAGCACTTTATCTCACGTTTTCAATTATTAGCTTCTCGTGTATAATATTTGAATATAGTCTCATACGAAATCTAAGCTTATCTAGTGTTCTTTAAGAAATGATAGCTCCGAATGCTACAACTACGAATCTTTGGAATTATTACGATCAATAGATTTAATTATTTCTTTTCATTGAACCCGGCCCATTTACTCGGATAGGGAATCTTTGCGGTGGAGAGGTAGGATCCTATAGATAGTAAACTTGGTCTTTGCGTGTTAGCCATTTGATGAGAGAAGACGACGCGGAGGGCAAAGCTGGAGGAGGACGCCTCTTAATAGCCTAAACTCCTAAACTTGTAAAAGGAGGCAAGTCATCGCGTGCAAAGAACCCCTCTCTTGCATCCCTATGCTTCCCTCACACGTCAGCTTGTCTTTCAGTTATACATTTACGTAACGCCAACTCAGAGACCGTTACGAAACCCACGATTCACGATTCACAATTCTCCCACGTTAAAAATACTATCCTTAATCGCTCCCGCACACTCAACCAAATCCACCGTTAATTTTCGTGTTCCAACGGCTCCCCACACTTTGGTTAAAAGAGTTGGCTAAAACCCGCACCAAAAGCCTGGCTGGATAAATAAATAAAGGGCAATAGCGAGAATACACCCTGTTTGGCTGGGCACTCATCCTCCTCAGCAGACGGTTACTGATGATCCTGGAGTTGTATCAGAATCGGAGGGCCCACATTCTCCCATTAGGAAGATTCTGTTTCGATTTTTTGTTTGGACGGGTTGGTCGCTGAGTTGGACTGTGGGGGAGTATTTAGGTGACAGGTAATTCTCTTCTGTGTCCTCACTTCTTCTTCTCCTCCTCCTGTTAGTATATATATTCATCATTCCTATATTCAAAAAAATATATTCATCATTCCCTTTCTTCCTCCTTCGCTATCCGTTCTTTCTTTGCTTTGCCATTTCCTTTCTCTTGAATCGGTGAGGAATGCTTCTTCTCTCGGCTCTCTTTATGTCTTCCTTATTTTCCGTCGCTAGCATTTTCTGGACATGCTTAGTTTAAAATTCCTCTGTCTGATGATCTTGTCTTTTGTTTTTTTTTTTTTTAATTCTATTGCTAGCGATTATGTTTTTAATTGTGTTATGGTGCTATCTGTTTCGTTTTTTGTTTTTACATTTAGAGTTGCTTGTAATTATTTTCCTAATTTTGTCATTATTTTCAGTTCCTCCTAACTAAAATTGAAAGAGTAGCTTAGCATTGTAGGAAACATTGTAAAGGTAAACTTGGTTAGGCAAAAGCTTTGCATGAAGAAATGAGGTTGTTGTTATTCAGATATTTTAGAGTTATGGATTTTAATTCTTTTTTGGTGCAATAGTCTTAGTTTAGTCTTGTCCGATTGTGATACACAAGATGCTGAGCACTAGATAAAATTTCATTTTTCTCTGAATTGAAAATAATTTTGATGTATACTTCCAGGTGACCAATGGAAATGAGTTCGAAAGCTTTAATATTGTCTCTGTTTCTCTGCTTCATATTGGCGAGCTCCGCGGCAAGTGATGGATTGCTTAGAATTGGGTTGAAAAAGAAGAAACTGGACCAGAATAGCCGTATTGCTGCACGGTGTGATTCCAGAGATGCTATCAGAAAATATGGTCTTCGTGGTAACTTAGGAGGCTCCGAGGACACTGATATTGTGGCTCTAAAGAATTATTTGGATGCTCAGTATTATGGTGAGATTGCTGTTGGCACTCCTCCTCAAAAGTTTACTGTGGTTTTTGACACCGGTAGCTCCAATTTGTGGGTGCCTTCATCTAAGTGTTATCTCTCTGTAAGTCTCTTCTGCTATTATTTATTGCCTCTTCCATATATATGTAATTTTTTAAAACTGTATCTTGCAAAGGAGCACATGAGAATTATGGGTTTTTGACTACTTTGCAGGTTGCTTGTTTCTTCCATAGCAAGTACAAGGCAAGCCAATCAAAGACCTATAAGAAGAATGGTTTGTGTTTCTTCAGTTTACTATTTGATGTGTACCATTACCAAAAACTTCCTGCTTCCTGAACTGGAAACTGTTTTGGGCCAACAAATTTATTTATTCATGCATAGAGTAATTTGAAATTCCTCCTGAATCAAATTAGTGAAGTTTAATGTATAATGACCTATATTTTTGTGATATAGAGAGGTTATATATTTCAATATACTGACGAGGACGTTATAAGTTTAATCCTAAGTTAAGCCATGCAGTACTTTATGTGATTAGCCCAGGCTGCAGGAGATTTTCCATGTCAATGTTAGAATGTTTTTTCTGATTCCTGGCTTCCGTTCCGCAGGTACATCTGCTGAAATACACTATGGTACGGGATCCATTTCTGGGTATTTTAGTGATGACAACGTGAAAGTTGGTGAACTTGTTGTAAAAGATCAGGTAATAGAATCGCTTCTTCAGCCTTCGTGATTGCATATGAAGCTGTATTGTGATTGATTGATCTGTTGACACAGCTGTGCTCGTATTGATTTCCCTTCCCTCTCTTCTAACTCTTCAGGACTTCATTGAGGCAACCAGTGAGCCTGGGGTTACCTTTTTGATGGCCAAATTTGATGGTATATTAGGACTTGGGTTCCAAGAAATTGCTGTTGCAAATGCTGTCCCTGTGTGGTCAGTATTTAACATAATATTGTTTCGTCACATCTTGCTGCTCCGTGTAGCTGTATCCTTAACTGATCCACTTGCATGTTATACAGGGACAACATGATTAAGCAAGGTCTTATTGAGGAACCAATCTTTTCCTTCTGGCTAAACCGCAAGGCAGAGGAAGAGGAGGGGGGTGAACTTGTATTTGGTGGGGTTGATCCAAAACATTTTAAGGGCAAACATATTTACGTTCCTGTTACACAGAAAGGCTATTGGCAGGTTAGTTGACGGTAACTTTTTCTCCAAATTAGATTGTGCGATAAATCATATGTTCCTTTCAATTAGAAGATGCCATACGAAACTAATTTATACACAAAATGATATGGTAGTCAAGCTGTCATATGCAATTAACATAAACCAACTACACAGCCGCAACATTTGGTGCAAGTTTTGGTATGCAGTAAATTTTCAATTATTCATTTGTAGCCTTTGCTTGTTGTTGACAGTTCAATATGGGTGATGTCCTCATTGGTGGTAAACCAACAGGTGCGTTACCTCGTGATCTCAGTAGTTAGGTAGGACTAGAAAAGTGTCAAGTGGAACTAAGTTCAATGATTAGGTAGCTCGATCACATGGCATTATGTAGATCCTTACTATTTAAGTGGTCTGCAAAAATTTAGAATAGGAAGACATGAAATATCTCTCTAGCTTTCACGATATTGATCTGAATTGAGCATGTTGCTACTCAGGGTATTGCAAAGGTGGTTGTTCAGCCATTGCAGATTCTGGAACTTCATTGTTGGCAGGTCCAACGGTATGAACTAAATCTTCCGCTTTTATTAAGATTTCAGAAATGATTACTTGATCCGAAAATGAATTTTTGGGTTGAAAGCAAAAATCTATCAAGGTGTAAGGGTCAGGCTGTTCAGTAAGAAAAGTGGGCTACATCCATTTCATTGTCCGTTTTCAAAGAAAAGGACAATCTCACTTACTGTCCCTTTCCTTTTTGCCCGAGTCTCTTGCAACTATCTGAAGTGCATTCTGTTTTTTATTATGTATTATTTGCGTCAACGACTTGAATAGGTCCGTATTGCAATTTTGCATATAACATCTTTTCTTTTCGAGTCTCCACGCCTAGCATATTAAGTAATGCACCAATCATAAAGCTTTGAGTTTGTAATGTTCAATCACTGAAGGGCATTTTGGTTGTCTGATCTCTAATTGCAGAGTGTAATTACCATGATAAACCATGCCATTGGAGCTTCTGGTGTTATGAGCCAGCAATGCAGGGCTGTTGTTGCAGAGTATGGACAAGCTATTTTGAATTTGCTCCTGTCCGAGGTTAAATATTATCTTTCTGAGATATTTCTATCTATATTGCTCACGAATGCGAAATTTCTGGAGTTTCTATCATGTTAATGTAAAGTCTCATCAACTTCTCTTATTAATCACCTTATGGTCCACTTATAACAGGCACAACCACAGAAGGTCTGCTCTCAAACTGGCCTGTGCACATTTGATGGGACCCGTGGTGTTAGGTCAGGCCCTAATATATTTAGCTCACTAGCTTTTAGTGATTGCTTTAGGATGTTATACTTCAGCTTCTCTTGGTTTCAAATTCTTTGTACTGTGCGAGCTGATGCAGAGTTAAGCTAATCTTCTTCTCGATTACTGATATGCATTTAATTTTTGTGGTTCGATTGTGCTTATGTAGCATGGGAATTCGGAGAGTGGTGGATGAAGTCAATGATAAATCATCTGGTCCTTTAAATGATGCTATGTGTGCTGCCTGTGAGATGGCAGTTGTATGGATGCAGAACCAGCTGACACAAAATCAGACACAAGATCGTATATTAAACTTTGTTGATGAGGTGAAAGTACAGGCGTATTACTTCACTTAATAATTGCATTCAATTACCTTATTCTGATTACCGTTGTGACACTTTTCCACAGCTCTGTGATCATGTCCCAAACCCAATGGGACAGTCTGCGGTGGACTGTGGTAGTCTTTCTTCCATGCCAACTATATCATTCACTATCGGCGGAAAAGTTTTTGATCTTGCGCCACAGCAGGTATATGTCATCCATGTTTCCTTTTACATCGTCGAAAAATACCTGTTTTGGAGGCCTCAAAATTAGATATTCAATTGGCAAGTCTGGAAAATGAAAATCTGCAGTTTGTTGTTAAATTTTCGGAAAATGCAACTTATTCATCATCCTATATGCTAGTTTGATGATGTACTCATGTTATTGATCTTTGGGTGTTGATCAGTACATCCTCAAGGTGGGCGAGGGTGAAGCAGCTCAGTGCATTAGCGGCTTTATAGCCATGGATATACCTCCCCCACGGGGACCTCTTTGGTACTGCAATTCTACCCGGCATTTAAATGGTCCTCGTCAATAACCCCTTATAACTTGTATGGTTCTCTGATAATTGGATGCTTTGTGGGATCAGGATCTTGGGAGACATTTTCATGGGCGTCTACCACACCGTTTTCGACTCTGGCAATCTGAGAGTTGGATTTGCCGAGGCAGCATAAAGGATACTCATGGGAGCTTCCTTGTATCAAAATATTTCACCTTGGTCTGATGTCAAGTATGCGTAATAATTTACCTTCCAAAGATGATTATGTTAACGGGTCTTACAATAGACGAATATAGTGGCCACAGCTTAAAATGAGTAGACTTGATTGTAAATAACTTTGCTTTATAGATACTATCTAGTTTTTTTTTTTAATTTTCTTATTATATTCCTCGATTTAAGTTCTCTTTAAATTTAAATATTCTCCTATTATGTAGGAGATACTTATCTAACTCTAATGAGTTAAGATCCTAAACCACATTTACCTATCAAACTCATTGGTAGCCATAATTTTGCAACATGGAAAGCTCAGATTTCTATGCTATGCGCGGGCATACTCTATTTGGCCATCTTGATAACACATCTCGATAACAAATCTCTAGCCCCACCACCCATTCTTACACAAGGGAAAATCAACAAATTAAAAATTCAAATTACATATTTGGCCATCTTGATAACACATCTCTACTCCCACCACCCCCTCTTACACAAGGGAAAATCAACAAGTTAAAAATTCAAATTACATTATCTGGTTTCATCAGGATCAATTGATATGCAATCATGGTTTTTGTTGACCCAACTATTGCTGTAGCCCCTACAGCCAAGCTTGCATGGAATGCTCTACATACAATTTATGCAAACAAGTCTCAAACAAGGAATTTCAATCTCCGCGACCAGCTTGCTCATCTTACAAAAGACTCGCGATCTGTCAGAGAATATCTCCACCAAGCCCGATCACTCTGTGATGAACTTGCAACAGCTGGTACACAAATTTTTAATGATGAATTAATTATGAAATTTTTTTTTGGTCTTGGACCAGAATTTTGTGAGATATTTGCTACAATACGGGCCAGAGATTCAATCATTTCTTATGACGAAGAACTTTATGAGAAGTTGCTTGATCATGAAGAATCAAAGAAGACACTAGCTCTAATAATAGCTGTTGTTGCTACTCGCAACAAAATCAACAACTTCAATAGTCGAAATAATCGTCGACCCTAGCCCAACAGCTCTAATTCTCAATGGCAAAACAACAGTTTTCATGCTTATTCTCAAAGACCCAACAATTCAGTTTGTTGTCAGCTGTGCAGCAAACTTGGTCATACAGCAAACAAATATCGATCTCAATCCCACAGTCATCTAGAAGCCCAACCCAATTTTATCTCTACTTCACAAGGTGTTGCAAATATCTGCCAGACATTTGCTCCAAGTTTTCTGCGACTCACCTTTTTTAGCGAGGACTAGTCAAAAAAAAAATCATGAGAGAGAACAGCAAAGGAACCTCTGCCCACAATTCTCCGGAACAAATTCCACACCTAAACACTACACCCACAACTATCCTTCACCCGCACCATCGCAATACATCACTAGCTCCAACGCTAGTACCTGGCAACCAAGGGGGTCATAAACATGTTCAGATTTTGACCAAAACGAGTGACGCGAATATAGCCCAACGGGCGAGTTGGAACCCGAGAGTTATCTTCAATGATAAACGATACATCTCTTACTTCCTCGACCACATCCCAGAAAGGTGGAGCTCCAACGACTTGTTTCGAATGATTCATGAATGGGAACCGGTGGTGGATGCATTCATCCCGAGGAAAAGAAGTGTGCGGAACACGCGGTTTGGCTTTGCCCGCTTTTTGCATCAAGGTGTTCACGAAAGTGAGAGGGCGACTAAGCTAAACAGCCTGCGGCTAGAGGGTCATACACTTATTTTCAGAGTGGCCCGGTTCGCTCACAAGGAAAAGAACCAACCACAACTTACTAATAGCATCAAAGGAGGAGACGATGACAGGGCGAATCGCATGCAGCCTGTGACGCGTTCTGCTGTGGAAGAAGGTTACATAAGGGGGAAGAGAACTTTCTCAGAAGTAGTGGCAGGGAAAAGCGCTGGTGATGAAGTTGGGAGGGCAGACGTCGCGGTTCGGGTAGCTGAGATCGCTCAAAATAGGGAGTGGTTGAACCGGAGTATAGTTGGCATAGCTAGGGACGGTGTCTTCAATAGTAATCATATCCCGCAGGATGTATGTGTGAGAAGTCTGGGAAATCTGGCCTTCCTGATAACTTTTCCCTCCTGCGAAGAGATGTATCAGGCAACTATTGTTAACCTGGCAAAGTGGAAGGAGCTGTTTGTCGAGCTTCATCCCTGGAAACCCGAAGACACTCGGAGAGGAAGGGTGTGCTGGTTAAGTCTGATTGGCATCCCGCTGCATGTGTGGTCGGAAGATGGGTTACGCCGAATAACGGGGGTGTATGGTGAGGTTGTGCAGATACACTCGGATACCCTGCAGCGTTCAAACCTTGAGGAAGCATTGGTGTGCGTGTGGGTTGACAGCTCTGCCACGGTAGGCGGGCAGGTACAACTCTTGGTGGAAGAAAGTAGCTTCATGATTACTATAACAGAGGTGGGGCTGATGGAACGTAGCCTCAACAGGGGAGAAGACGGAAGTAATGAAAGAAATAAAAGTGGAGTGCCGGCGCTCCCTCCATGCCGACAGGTGCAGTCTCCAAGGTGGAAAGCTGGTTGTGAGCTACAGTGTGGGAAATACCCGACTGTAAGGAGAAGTACCAGTCTTCCGTGTGGCAGAGAATTTGGAGATATGGAGAGAGTAAGGGGGTTGAGTGAACAGGGCTTGGAGATCACTAGTGGGCCGAGGGACTCAGGCCCACGGGGGAAAGGAAGTCTAATGAGCCTGTTGGGGGGAAAGGAGTTCCTAGTGCACAGTCTAGGGATAGGTGAGGCCCAGCTTGGGGGCAAGGGAGGAATGGACTTAGGGGGAGGTTGTAGTCAGGCCTGGGCATCTCAGGAAACAGAGAGTGCCACCAGGAAGTCTAAACCTTGCAAGCTACGGTTCGTCAACCAGCTAGAACATCAGTCGAGGCCGCAGTTGGTTGAAGAGCTACTGCAAGGAAATGAATTCAGAGCGAACAACGATGAGGAGGAAGGACATAGCCCAAGTAGAAGCGGACTCGGATCAGACAAAGTTCTTGCAAGAGTATACGATAGGCTTATGGCAGGCAGAGCAAGAACAACTAAGGCTACGATGGAGAGAGGCGAGACCGCAGGGCCACAGACCCCAGTTTCGTGCGACTCTGAAGCGGCGAGCATGGTACCCGATTCAGCGCATTCACAGTCAAGGGTGCCAGAGTCGGGTGGGTTTGAGGAGCTGGAGCACAGAGCGGAGGTGGACGCAATTGAGACAGAAGCGCAGGCCACGTTAGAGGCCATGGAGAAACTAGAGTTGAGACCTCTCAAGACACGTGAGGAATTGAAAGCGAAGATAGTGGAGATGGTAGAGGAAGAGCATGATCAACGGGGCTGTCGCAGAGGTAGGTGAGTATCGTGCCTATCTTAGGCACGGTTAGGGTGTGTTAAATCCTTATGTTTAACATCAGATTTTGGAATGTGAGAGGCATCAGGAGTAGTGAGAAGTGCAGGGATGTGCGAGACTTAGTTCGAGTGAACAGACTTGTAGCATGTTTCTTGGCTGAGACAAAAATAGAGAGCATGGAGGAGCGTTGGGTGCGAAGGCTATGGCCTGGGGGTTTAGCAGGGTGGTATGCTTGCAACGCACAAGGTATGTCGGGGGGGCTACTGGCGTTGTGGAACAAGGCAGAAGTGGCGATCGAAAATCAGTCTCGCTTTGATCGATGGATGGCTTTGGATTTCAGAGTGAAGGCTACGGGGAATAGGGTGTGGTGTGCGATCATTTACGCACCTAATACAGTGTCCGGCAGGGAAGCAGTATGGAGGGAGATTCTGGCGTTTAAAGCGGACAACACTGAGCCATGGGTCTTAATAGGGGACTTCAATGAAGTTGTATCCCCTAGGGAGAGGTTGGGACGCAGTTTTGATAGACGAGGTGCTGAAAGCTTGCGACGGATGGTGGAGGAGGGGGGTTTGGTTGACCTACCATTAAATGGAAGTAGATTCACTTGGTTCTCATCTAGGTGTGCCTCAAGAATAGATAGGGCTATTGTGAGTGCTGAATGGATCGCAGATAACCCGGATTTCAGCTTATCAATCGGAGGGAAAAGATTATCTGACCACGTTCCGATCCTGCTCAAGTCGGAGCCCGTAGATTGGGGACCAAAACCGGTGCGAGCCTGGGATGCATGGTGGAATGAGAAAGATTTCCTGCAGGTGGTTAAAGCTCATTGGGCGGAAGCAGGAGAGTGGTTCCCAGGGAAGTTTTCCACGGTGCGCAAGTTGACTTTCCTCAAACACGGACTTAGGAGATGGAGCAGGGACAACTTAGTAGACCCGAAGGATAACTTGACAAAGATACTGGAGGAGATTGAAGAGATGGACTTGAATAGATCAGAGGAGGAGAGCAGGAGCGACGAGGAGGTGAGGCGATACCAGCGGCTGGTCGAAGCGAAGTGGCGGGCCAAAACTCAGCTGGAATCGATGTGGAGACAGAAGTCTAGGGTGCAGTGGCTGAGGCTGGGGGATTCCAATACCCGGTTTTTCCACGTCTGTGCACAAGGGGGAAGGCTAATCAGATCACGGCGCTAATGTTCGATGGACGACTCTCCAAGGACCCGGGGGAAATAAAAGGAGAGGTTCAGAAGTTTTACAAGAGCTTGTATCAAGACGACTCTGAGCAGTGGTTGAGCATTGGAGGCTTGCGATTTACTACACTAGCGACAGGGATGGCTGTGCAACTAGAAAAGAGAATAGATAAGGCAGAGATTAAACAAGCTGTGTGGGACTGCGGAAGTCACAAGTCTCCGGGTCCGGATGGATTCAATTTCTATTTTTACAAGAAGGCATGGGAGTTGCTACGGTCTGAAATAGAAGGCATTGTACATGACTTCTATGCTAGTGGAAGGGTGCCAAAAGGAGTGAATAATTCTTTCTTGGTGTTAATCCAGAAAGTAAAAGGAACTATCAGCTTGGGAAACTATAGACCTATCAGCCTGGTGGATGGTCTCTATAAAATTATTGCCAAAATCTTGGCAAGTAGGTTAAGCAGAATTGTTTCTCCCTTGATATCGAAGACTCAGTCTGGGTTCATAGCAGGAAGACAATTGGTAGAGTCAGTGATGATAGCTTCAGAGATGATTCATGCTGTCAAGGCCGAGAAGAGAAGAGGGTGGTGCCTGAAAGTTGATTTTCAAAAGGCATTTGACACGGTGTGTTGGGGAGCAATGGTCGAGATCATGGAGGCTATGGGGTTCCCGCATCGATGGAATCGTTGGATAGAACATTGCACGGGGACAGCCACAGTTACAGTACTTGTGAATGATGCACTTACGGAGCCTTTTGTCATGCGACGGGGCCTGAGACAAGGCGACCCACTGTCCCCGCTGCTGTTTGATATAGTTGTCGAATGCCTATCGGCTCTGTTAGATAAGGCAGAGGCAGCTGGCCTAATAAATGGTATCACAGTGGGAAGGAGGGTGCTAACCCATTTGCAATATGCGGACGACATCATCTTATTTGCTGCGGACGGGGAAGAGGGGCTGTGCAACTTGAAGAGAGTGTTGCGATGTTTCGCTCTAATCACAGGATTGCGAGTTAACTACCACAAAAGTGAGTTGATAGGAATTAATTTCCCTCAAGAGGATGTGGACAGCATGGCTGAAAGGCTACATTGCCGGTCAGAAAAACTCCCAATCAAATACTTGGGGATGCCTCTTGGAGCAAATCCAAGGAAGTATAAGACATGGGAAGGGGTAATCAGCAACTTCAGAAGAAGACTTGCAGGCTGGTAAGGAAGGCTATTGTCCATGGGAGGAAGGATTACCTTAGTGAAATCAGTATTGAATAACATTCTGCTATTTTATATGTCGCTGTATAAAATACCAGCGAAAGTGCAGAGAGAGTTGGAAGGGTTAACAAAAAGATTTGTGTGGAAGGGAACTACTGATAAACGGTGTCTTTATAAGGTAAAGTGGAGTAGGACATGTAAGCGAACGGAGAAGGGGGGGCGCGGTTGGGGAGTGTGGTGATAAAAAATACAGCGCTGCTAGTTAAATGGTGCTGGCGGCTATTCACTGAAGAGGACTCAATGTGGGCTTAGATAGTGAGGGATTTATATAACCCGACACTTAGTGGCAATGGAATCAAGTTAAATAGTCGTTCCTTGTCAATGGTTTGGAAAGGAATATTACAGTGCATCAACGGGAATAAAAAAGAGGCAATTGTTGTACGTGACAATTTGCAATGGCAGCTGGGACGAGGTAATGTTATAAATTTCTGGTCGGGCGTTTGGATGGGTAGTGGCTCCCTACAGACGAGGTTCCCACGCTTTTTTGAGCTGTCAATGAATAAGACTGCACGGGTGGAACAAATGGGTAGATGGGTAGAAGGAAGGTGGGAGTGGAATCTCCAGTGGAGGAAAAATTTGTTTGCATGGGAAGCTGAAGTTAGTGCACGGTTGATGGGGCTTTTGGAGGATAAGCAGCCGACTGAACACACCTGCGACAGGCTGGTATGGGCGGACGGAGTGGAGGAGGTAACAGTGAAAAGGTGTTCCAGAACATTGGAGGATGCGATTGTTGAGGAAGACGTGAATGACATTCCGGACATGTGGCAACTCCCGGGTACTCCTAAAAGCAGGGCTTTTGTCTGGTTGGCATGTCAAAATCGTATATTATCGAAAAGTAGACTGTATAGGTTGAGACTCATCCGAGAGGAAGAGACGATATGCGATGGCTGTAACCTGGTGGAGGAGAGTGCAGATCATATATTAGTCACATGTAGAGTGGCGTGGGGGTGCTGGATGGAAGTGTTGAGGCGCTGGGTGTGAGGACCCGCTCCCGGTAAATGGGAACCTCACCGTCGTGCAACATCGATCAACCCAACTCGTGAATCAATCGAAAGTACACAAGGCTTAGTTAAATTTTTAAAACTAATATTCCCAAAACTGCGTACAAATTTGAATTTTATTAAATCGATACAAGCATGGCACGTTTGATAAAACACTCGGCAATAAACAACAGAGTAATCACAGCCACTCAATGGAAGTCTTAATTGTGAGACCCCGTCCTTTTGAGTGTCTAGTCAGCGTTCGGTGTCAGTCAGTTGTCCCGGATTGGTCGGTTTGTGAGAGTTGACTAGTTGACCGTCAGCGCTGACCCTTTGACCGAGTGACGTGGACTTAGTCATAGAGCCTAGTTGTCGGGTCTAGGTTGTCTAGAACGTCATGTCGGTGGTTGTGTGTCGATAGTTGCACGACGTGTCGTTTCGGAGTTTTTTTAGCGAGTATTAGTTTGATCTGTGGTTGTTCGAGGTTTGAGCCCAGTGGAAACATCCATTCTTCTTCCTTGACCCGATTATGAGTTTCGAGGCCCGTTTTGAGTGGCCGGAGGCCTTTGGGCCGACTTATTGTTAATGGGCCGATTTTCGTTTTTCGAACCCAATCCCGTTTTAAAGCTCAATTTCTTGATTTTGAACCTTTTACTTTATTTTAAACCATTTAATTCGATTTTACACTTAATTTGAATTTTTAGAAAATTCTTCAAAAAAAAAAAAAAAAAAAAGGTCAAAGTTTGCATATTTACCAAACTGCCATTAATGAGCCAGCCTTTCTTCTTTTTTTTTTCTCACTGGAAGCGCAGGGAAAAGAAACATTTCTTTCCCTTGCTTCTCACGTGGCGCCGAAGGCTTTCTTAGCCAAAAATCCCTCAGTTTTTCTTCTCCTTCAAAATCAAGGTTTGAGCATTCTTATAAAACTTAAAGGTAACCCTTCTTCATCTCTCTTCGTTGTTGTTTCCTTAGATAATGGTGTTTTTGGTCGGTTTTGAGCGTTTTAAGTAAATTCAAATTTTTGAAGATTATGCTTGATTTCTTCGTTTTCTTTTCCGTTTGTTGGTTGTTTTAGCTTGCTATGATGTTTCCTAAGGTAGTGTGATAGGTGGGTTTGATCAATTTTGGCTTAGGAGTGATTTTTGAGTTTTGGCGGTTTAGGGATATTATGTGGTTTTGGGGTTTTTGATCTTAATGCGTTATTTGTTGCCTTTGATGATTGTTGTTGGTGTATTTGAGTTTGTTGAGAGCGTTGGTGGGCTTTGATTGCGTTGAATTGCCGCGGTTTGGTTTTCGGTTTATGTCGGGTTTTTGATGGTTTTTCGATTAGGTTCGAATTGTGAGTTTGTTGGTTTTCTTGTCTCGTTTAGAGTGTGTGAGGCTTGGTTTGAGTGTTAGAAGGAGTCTTAGGTGTCAGTTTGGCGTCGTAGGTTTATTTTCGGTTTTTTAGCTGTTTTAGTTATTTATTTGATTTTTGTTTTGAGATTCGATTTGTGTGTTTGCCTTCGCCTGTAGGTGGTCCTTCGACGCGCGATAAGGGCAAGGGCGTGGTTAGTAGTGAGTCGGCTCGACAAGAGGTGGGAGATTATGTTTCATTTACATGCACGGAAATATTTTGGTTTTATTAATTAAAATCGGATATATGCTTGTTTTTTAATAGAGGCAATATGTGCATTGATGCATGACTTTGCATATTAGGTTCATTATGCGTGTGGCATGTTTATGATGCATAAAATATTTTTATGGACCTATATGCATGCTTGTGACGTGATTGAGATACTTTGCGAGAATTAATTGGTTTATATTGATTTCTTAAAATGTGGGACTTTTATGCGAGCTTTTGAATTGTTTTTGGATTGCATCATAATCGATTTGAATTATGATATGATTTGAGATCTTTTTCACAATTGCGAAGTACGTATATTCATATACGATTTCTAGGATTTGATCTTGGAATTGACGATAACAACGCTTGGCCAATGCGGAGGTAAGTGGATGAGCACCCTTAGATAGAAGGGTATTCCCTTGCCTAGGAGTATAAGGTGGTGAGTATAGGCCTTGTGACGGTGTGAGTATCAAGCTATACATGATATGCCTTCGGGCTTTGCGAGTTGTGCGTGAGTTGGGATTTGTGTGATAGTGCGTTTTCTCCACATTTCCCTAGGACAACACTGGTGGCAGGGGATTTATATTTATTTGAAAATGTGTATTTAAATTAGCCACCAGTGGGCTTCCGATTTCCCTTTGGCCCGGGTTATCAGGCGAAGCGGTTTTAGTGGTCCTCCCCGAGAGATTTTGGCATAGTAGCCACGTGTTTGAGACTTTGAGATTTTGTAATATTTGGACTTGTGCTCGACATATTGCTTTATGATTTCAAACTCATTCATACGTAATTGATTTTATTTATATGAGTTCGTTGCACGATTAGCATCATGGATTAAATGTGATTTTATTATTAAGCATTATATTGTTTATACTTGTTTTCGTATGTGCCTCTATTCCACCGTAATTGTTTATGACGCTGTGACTCTCACTGAGGTCCTCGAGATCTCACCCCCTCTTGTTGTTGTCTTTTCAGGACTAGGTTGAGGCTTGGCTAGCTGACTTCCTTTTGAGGTCGAGGTTTCTGGTTTGTCATAGGGCTGGACTACTGCATATGACACGTTTGAAAACTCGACACTTTCTTTGTATTTTGGATTGTACTATGCATGCTTGTCTATTGTCGATTGTGACCCTTTAGTGGGCTTGACTTGGTAATTATTTTGGACATGCATGTACTCTTTGGGTTTATTATATATGAGATGAGTTTGGTGCCTTGGGCACGTTTTTGCTGTTCTTGGGCTTGCATTGATTGGACTTGTGTTAATGATGCATGTTTGGGGCCGTGTGGCCTGTTGTGTGTGAGATTTAAGTCTTTCGCTGTTTGTGTGTGCTTCTCCGTGATTTGTTCTATTGTGTCGAGATTTAATTGTTTGAATACATGCTCCTTTTATGGAAAAGATAAAGCTTTAAATTTATACTTATTTTTACGTGTTTTGGGTTTTGAGTTTGAGGATAAGCCTTGTGTGGTTCCGATTGGTCACGAGTTGGGCCAATTGGGACTGTACGGCGGTGAGGAGCCCAAGGATCGGGTTCGGGTCCTCACATTAATTCTCATGCAACAGGCCACACGGCCCTAAGCATACCACACAACAAGTCCATACACACAAGCCCTTAAGATCATTAATAAGTATTCAAAGCACACATCATATATATCAATCTATTTTCCAAATTATCCATGAATATTCATAACCAATTTCCAAAATAAATTCACAAACAATTCACATCATTTATCATGTTTTATTACATGCATAAGTTTCATAGTTCACAAGATAAAACAGAACATGCCGAGTCTCCAAAACGTGAATATGCACAAGTCCAGCCCTATGAAAGACACCGGGAAAACCTCAACAAAGCTTGGCTACGAAATCACGATCTAGCCCTGAAAAAAAATAAGGGGAGGGGGTGAGATCTAAAGACCTCAGTGGAAGTTACCGCGTCATAAGAATATCCGTTAGAATAAAGGCATTTTACTAAATCAATTTAATAAACATTTATTTCAACATACTTGAAATCTATGCCATCTATCATGCACCCAACAACATCCATGACAAATATGTATCATGCATGCCTCACAAAACATTACGCGATTCAGTTAAATAAATACATTTAAATCCAGTTTCTCATCAGTTCACTTGGCTAATATGCCAAAACTCATTGGGGCGGATATAAAATACTTTCGAACCACCCCCGCTAAAGGGTAATCCAAAAGCCCATTGACAGTTAACATTTTCGTTTCTGTAAAATAGATATATAAGTCACAAAACCCCCTACTGTCAATGTTATCCATAATTGAATAGAGAAAACAATCTATCACATTCAATTACCAAGCATGCATGCACAATGAATTCACAGCCGGCAAGGACAATCCAGTCCCAAGTGTCCTGCTAAGTACGTTAAGCTAGGCACACATAACACAAACCATCCATACTACTCCCATCAGTAAGTGACATTCCCCTCAGCTGGGATTCCATCAACTTACCTTGTTTGGCCAAACCCATTCGTCAATTCCATTTGATTCCAGAAATATATATATATATATATATATATATATATATATATATATATATATATATATAGATATCTTTGTATTAAAACATGGAATGCATGGTATGCTCATTATCTGATCCCACCATAGGACCTTCTCCCACTCAGATAAGCCACTTGGTTTCAGTAATTAATCGCAAACATATCACATAAAAATTCACACATCACAGGGTATTATTTAGAAGAAAGAAAAACTCGGTTTGCACTACTCTAAAGGAGTAGTCAATTACTTATTGTTGGTCGAGACTTCTCTGTTTATTTTTCACTCGAAGTAGTTGATTACCTCCTGGAATAATCAACTTCTTACTACTGGTTACATACCAACATTTGCATTCCACTTTCAATAAATTTTATGGCTCAAAACTCACAACAATTTTAGTTTATACACAACTCAACAACCAGAATATACTCCTGGCCATTCATGCACACAAATCTTGCAACCACATTCCCAGCATGCATAAGAGTTCAAATATATATTTTCTGCACATAAATATGGCAAGCAATATCATGACACTAACATGAGTATCCAACATATTTTAAGTAATGCCTCTATTCAAAACAAATCATGCATTTCCAGGCTTTAGATTACGTAAATCAAATCATTTTGCATACGCAAATGAAACTTAAACTCCCACCTCTTGACGCGCAGAAAATACACTTACAGCCACCCCTTTGCCCTTATCAACTTTCTGAGAATCACCTACAAATAGAACAAGAAAATTCAAGCTCAACGCAAACCTAAACTAGAAAAATCTCAAATCAAAAATCTGATTCTTGTGACTCCCTTCTAACGCATTCTATAATGCTCAAACTAACCTTAATCACTTATACTTAAACACTTCCTAACTCAGGGAATTAACCTCTGTAAACTCATATTACAGAGTATCAACAATCAAACCAGAATACATAACCAAACTCAATTCTACGCGAATCGACAGCATAATCCCCTACCGACATACTTCGCAACCTCAATCGCACTTAATTACATCCTCAAAGTCAAGGGAAACAAAATCAGAGTTCACATTCTCCAGAACCTTAAGAAATCCTAATATCTGATTCCCACAATACAAAATTTACAGAACCAAGCAAAACCAACTACAAATCCATCTTCCACAACATCACAAAACACCAATAAAACCGATTTTTCGTCATGAATGCAAAGAAATCAGAAACTTACCCCAAAATTTCGAATTTTTCCTTTTAGAGTCTAACTCTGTGGAAACCACTCCAAGAACAGCCAACCCCAGCAAAAAGTTACACAAAGGGTTTCAGAATTGCTGCAAAAAACTCAATTTGTTATCAATTTTGGAAGAAATTGTGTTTTGGAGGTTTGGGTTTTCAAAAGGGGAAAAGAAGAATGAGAAAAACTCTGGTTTCTGGTGTGGAGTCGTGGGAAGCCAGAGGAAAGAGAGAAAAGGGGAAAAAAAGGAAGAAAAGGAAAAGAAGGAAAGTGGGCTGGTCCGCCTATGGGCCCGGCCGACCCGACACGGGACCCGCAAATCTCGAAATTCAAAATACGTTTTAAAACGTTCCGACGCACCCAAAAATATGAAAAATATACTTGAGAACTAAAAATAGTGTTTCTAGCTCTTGAAACAATATTGGAACTAGTGAGTAGTGAACGAGACCGTTTTTGGCAAAATCGACTCAAAGGCTTATGGCCACCCAAAACGGACCTAGAATGCATTTACGGGTGCATGATAATGGAATAGAATTTACGCTAAACTCAACCTCAAAACACCCTCTAATCCCACTTAACACACTACTGTTTCCTATGACTATATCCGAGCTATTAACGACACTCAGGTCAGCTAACTCGATCGACTAATCAAACACTCTACGTCGACCACTCTAGCCATGCTAATTGTCCTCTCTCTCGCTGCCTATGCACTCGAAAGGACGGGGTTCCACACTGGGGGGTGCAGGGACCTGTCCCAGGTTCGGTGTGTGCCTTGATACGGCAATGGAGAGGTTTAAATCCGGGTAGGAAAGGCCACCAATTATGGGAATGTCTGTTGCTAGCAGGGTTTTGGAGTATATGTATTGCCAGAAATAGCAGAATCTTTAGAAACAAAGTAAGCAGTTCAATAGATATTGCGGTGGAGGGGTTGCTTAGGGGCTTGGAGTGGGCAAGACTCACTAGAGGCGCCAAGGGGTACAGCGGTACGGAGTTGTTCGCGATTGACGATTGGTACCAGGTTGTTTAGTCATCTTCAGCTTCTATGAATATTTAAGATGCTTGGTAGGAAATATTATGCAGTTTAGATATTCATAGATAGGCTAGATTTTTCCCTTTGGAGAGCTGCTTCTGCAGTTCAGCAGGGCCTTCCGTGTAACCTGGGGTGTATCTAAACAGTTTTTGATCTTTAGTAACATATACTTCTTTCTGTCAAAAAAAAACAAGGTGTTGCAAATCTATGGATTCTTGACTCTGGAGAACAATCCCAATCACTCATTTAAATAATTCTTTCCATTTACACAAAACTTTATGCGCACTAGCTATTAAACAAAATCTTGTTTCTATCTCCAAATTCTATCATGATAATTTTTGAAGGATCTGAAAACATATTTTCTGTCAGTATTTTTCCCTATCAAACAATATTTTCTCATCGTCGCACTAAATTTTCCTCTCTAATATGGCAAATCTGATAAACCATCATCATCCTCACCCAAACAAGTTGACTGTTCTACTATCTTCCCTTTACCCTCAGCTATCATTGACCATGACGCACGCAACAACATCCACTCATGTCTGTCCATCTCCTGCAACCCAAATCCTGAGAGCTCGACTGTTTTAGGTACTTCTGCCTCTCCTCTTTTTAATTCTATTCATAATTGTTTAATTATATATCATCGTCATCACAGAGATCAATCCACTCCTCCAATTTCAACATCCATCTTATCTCTTCCGTCTAATTCTAATTTAGATGTTTATTCAACAATGATCTCACACCCTATTCATTCCCCTCTACCTCCCACTCATCCCGTTACTAATCCTAAAATAATATCTTTTGTCCTCACAAACCCTTTAACTTTTCAGCCCAATTTTTTTTTAACACCCCTCATACTTTTAAGCAAGCTTAAAATGGCAGGCAACAATGACCTTTGAATTTGATGCTCTTCTTTGGAATAAAACATGGGAATTGATGCCTCCAGCTTCTCATCAAAATGTTGTTGACTGTAATTGGATGTACAAGATTAAAGCCAAACCAGATGGCTCTATTGATCGATATAAGGATCAACTTGTTGCAAACGGATATACTCAGTGTCCTGGTATTGATTATCACTCCACTTTCAATCTTGTTGTCAAACCTACTACTGTTCATATTATAACTTGTTGTGCAGAATAATTGGTTGTTAAATCAACTAGATATCAACAATGTTTTCCTCCAAGGCTTGCTTGATGAAGAAGTATTTATGTAACAACCTCCTGGGTTGTCAATTCCTTGTTTCTATCATATGTTTGTTGCCTGCGAAAAGCTTATCTATGGGCTTAAACAAGCACCTCGTGCTTGGTATAATGCATTAACGACATATCTTGTGTCTATGGGTTTCTTAAGTCCAAGTATGATCCATCGCTCTTTTAGTTTTAGAACATCTAACAGCATTGTTTATCTCTTGGTTTATGTGGATGACATCATTCTTACAGGTTGTAATGGGAGACTAGTGAAAAAAATTATTTATTCTTTGGCTACTCATTTTTTTCGCAAAGTTCTTAGTCCATCGAATTATTTTCTTGGTGTGGAGATTCATCCGAATTGTTTGGTTCTCTCTCAATCTAAATATATTTCGTAGCTTCTCCATGATTACAATATATATGGTTGTAAAGGTGTCCTCATCAATTGTCAGATACACTCACCAAACCACTTGCTAAAGAGACCTTTCATCGTCACTTATCCAAGCTCGGTGTTGTTCCTGGTATATTAGCAATATCAAATATTAGATATTCTGTTATAGATACTATCTAGTTTGTTTCTTATTTTCTTGTTATATTCCTTGATTTCAGCTCTCTTTAAAATTAAATAAACTCTTATCCTCTAGGAGATATTTTATATAAATTTAATCGTTTACTTCAATAATAACCAAAGGCATTCTCATTTTCATCTTTATTTTTCTCTACTTACACTTTGTTGATTTACATCATGAGTGTCGAGTATGAGGCAGCACAACTTTTGTTGGTAGTCGAAATGGAGGCGGAGGCTGAGTCCGCATTTAAACTCGGTCTCTTTCATATGTATAATTCTAATCTAAAATAACACAAATCGATTTTGCTCAGTTACATAATGAGGATGAGTTATATTTATCCTATGAGTGCGTGTATATTTGTGCAGTTTTTATAGCAATTTATATTTATACTTGTGTTATAATCCAATTCCATTAATTTTAACAGTTAAAATTATTTTTGAAAAAATTATATGGAATGATAATTTTGTCTAAAGAGTTTGCTTAGCAAGTTTCCTTAGGAATCATAACATCATTATGTATTTATAATGATAAGTACAATGATGAAATCCTAATAATGAAAAATTATAATGGGCTTATGGATTTAACCAATCATAGTTTATAAATTGGATTTAAATGAAGGGGTTAAGAGGGGTAATATGAGAACTGAATCCCATAATAAAAAATAGTGTGAAAAATTTTGAATTTATATGTGTGATGTGATGAAATCATATGCATTAAGATATATTTTGGATTGTGGGCCAGATATTTAAAGTAAATTTTTTATGTTATGTATAAGATGGATACAGATATATACGTATAGTCCATGTAGGAGATTGTTAGAAGAATTTGAACTCATAACATATAAAGCTCTTAGTAATTTTATTTTAATTTAATGGGTTCAATCATCTTATACTATCAAGATTGGGCTTGATTAGTTTTAGGATTACCTACTAAGGATTATGATCCCTATATCAATCACTCTCTTACAAAGCAGACTCTATTTTCTCTATAAAAATTTATATTAGGAATTCGATACTAATATATTGTTTCACAAGACCCTTGGAATTCAGATCGGCTTCAAAATCATCATATGAATTTAGGTACGTTTCTATTTCAAATACTTTTCATGTGTTTTTTCATTGGTTCAGATCTTGTTTCTAATTCCATAAAGTATAAATCCATCATTTGTTTCCAAATATTCAAATAAACATCATACATAAACAAAGATTGATTTAAAAAAAAACGATTATATAAATATATGAGGAAAATATATACACAAAAGATTTAATTAATATAACAGGCAAAAGATGAAGCGACAAAATCATCGTGTTGCTTGAAAGGTAAGCACCATGACATCCTTAAAAGAACGCAATATATCCAACTCCCAAAACACCAAAAAGCCGTCCAAACTGATGAGCTCTCAACAAGGCAACTGTCAAAGATCGTAAAGAAAGTAAAAGTTAGTTAGCGTAACTAGCTAACAGATAAGATGTGGGTGTAAAGAACAAAGAAGGGTTGGTGGGTTATGTGAGACTGTGATGAGTTGGGAGTTCCCAAGCCAGTTCATGGGGCGGCAGACCTTCCCTTTAATTTACAGCTAAATCCCAACTGTCCTCCTCAGGTTCGTGCCTTTGGATCCTTGCATTAATTTTCTATGACTCCCCTGGCAACTCTTCTCTTTTGCATTCTTTTGTTCACACAGGAGTTAGGAAATACCATTAAATTGTATGGGTTAACTCTGAATTATATGGTTTGCCGACACATTAATAACCCGTAAAGGAAACCTAAAGTTAAGCTTATACCATATGGTGCAAGTATAAGTTAAAAGTTGCATTGGGTCCACGAAACTTAATAGACGTTCAACCATAGTACTGAAAGGTTTAGGCTTTTAATAGAGCAACTGAAATGACTGCCTAACTCCTAACATTATTGTTAGGTTCAGCGAACCATAGGAGCACCATAGATTTAAATCTTAAATTAGCATTATCTTAAGTTAAACCCTAAAGCCAAGACGCTATGTATGCAGATTTAACACTACTATTCCTATCCACAAGCATAAAGTTAGGAATATCCCATCTCCATTGTATGTTATTCCCGGTTGGGAACAAAAGTTGCCACCGCACTCCAAGCACGTGCTCACATGGTAGCACGTGGGCGGCATGATTCTTACCAAAGCTATGTAATGGTTGAGAGCGTCAAGATTAAGCAACCCCCTCTCCAACTCCATGCCGGCCGAACTAAGCTTTCGAAATTGAAACGCCATTGTTTCGACACGTGGAGAAGTTTGGTTCCTGGGGGGAAAAAACGGCGGCCACACATTGGCCAGGAATAAGAAAAAGCTGATAAAGCAACATCTCTTGCATCAAAAGCTAAACTAACGTTACCAAAATGATTGGCATATATAAATATGTACCAATCAGCAGGGGAAGAGCAAACCAAAATTTTGTTTACCCTTCTCTTCAACAATGGAGTGGATCAGAGGGCAAGCCATTGGCCGGGGCTCTTCTGCGACTGTCTCCATTGCTACTGTCAACTGGTCAAGTCAGGTTTTGGCTGTCAAGTCAGCCGAGCTCTCTCAATCATCTTGTCTTCAAAAGGAACAAAGTATTCTTTCCGGGTTGAGATGTCCTCATATTATAGCATACAAGGGCTGTGACATTACGAGCGAGAATGGTAAGCTCTTGTACAATCTTTTTCTTGAATATGCTCCTGGTGGCACACTTAATGACGCAATTCGCCGGCATGGAGGCTGCCTTGAAGAGTCCATGGTTAGATCATGTACTCGTGAAGTTCTGCTCGGGCTAGAGCACCTTCATTATCGCGGGATAGCTC
This sequence comes from Passiflora organensis, assembly GCA_019739055.1. Lineage (NCBI taxonomy): Eukaryota > Viridiplantae > Streptophyta > Magnoliopsida > Malpighiales > Passifloraceae > Passiflora > Passiflora organensis. Next base: position 1,347,249 of record JAEPBF010000187.1, on the reverse strand, counting down.
ATTGTGACATTAAGAGTCGTAATATTTTGGTGGCCAGTGATGGGGTAAAAATTGCTGATTTGGGTTGTGCTAGAAGCGTTGATGGAGTGGCGTTTCCCAATTCGACTTCGACAGTGGCAGTCACTGGAACTCCTCTATACATGGCACCTGAGGTTGTGCGTGGCGAGCAGCAGAGTTTTCCGGCGGATGTGTGGGCTCTGGGATGCACTGTGGTGGAAATGGCTACAGGGGAGGCTCCATGGGTTGAGATTCCTGACCCAATATCCGCCCTATACCAAATTGGGTTTTCAGGCAATGTGCCAAATATTCCCAGCTCCATGTCGGAGCAAGCCAAGGATTTCTTGAGCAGATGCTTCGAGAGAGACCCAATGAAGAGGTGGTCAGTAAGTGAACTACTTAAGCATGCTTTTATTACAGAGGAGCAAAATTTTGAATCCAATGGAATCAACCGTTTTTACACGGATTCTCCAACAAGTATATTAGACCAAGGCTTGTGGGACTCAATAGAGAAGCTGGAGACTTCTTGCAGTCCCATGGATGATAGTTCATCGGATTCTGCAGCAGAAAGAATCCAGAAATTGGTACAGGACACCGGAAAATTGCCCGACTGGTCAGGAGATGATACTTGGATCACAGTGAGATGCAATTACAGCATCAAAGTACAGGAAGCAGGGTCAAGTATCCAAGATTGTGAGTCAGAATATGCCAATGAATCCATTTGTAGTGGAGGAGCCGGCGTGCTTTGGGTAAATGGAGAACATAATTTGGTTATTCCAAATCAATCCCCGTACCCCAGCGTATTAAACTTACGTTACACCGACAATTATAGTCACAAGCCTTGTAAAGTTAGAATATATGACTTTAGCCATTGTTTAAAATTTGAGAATGGCTTTGTGTTTTGTCTTCAATCTTGTAATATCATTCTTCATTTGTCATTTCATTTAGCTTTTCTGGCAATTATGTCCATTTATTCAGTAGAGAGAAAGCCTGATCTACCCCTCAAAAAAGTTTCATTTATCCAATTATCTTGCCACTTAAATAAATGCTCACTAAAAGTTTCATTTCATTCAATCGTTTGATTTTGTAATTGTCTGAATATTTGTATTAGAAAAATTCATGGGAATTAATTTGAGCGACCAAAAATTTATTCATCCTTTTAATCAATAATGAATAATTTAATTCTTGACACCAAATATGAAATAACAATATGAAATCTCATCCTTTTAAGGCTTTTGATATGAGAGTTGACATGATGTGGGCCAGCATATGCCTTGAGTTTGACAATATCTGGTTTGTGGGCCTGTTCGGCCCATTATTAATGTTTTTACACGGAATCTGGGATACTATGCCCGTACAACAAATATTTATAAAATGTCACTTGTTTTTTTCTGAATGTTACACGGACACGAAATATGTTATATACTTGTTTACTTTAAACGGTATATAAGACATCAATATCAAGAATAATTATGTCATTTTATCTCCAATTATTTTAAATTTATTGATTTGAGTAATAGTATCCGATTTTGTAAATCAAATATGGTTTTGGGATATAAAGATCTAAAATGGATTCCATTTTTATTTCTCGTATCTCAATCCCATTATATCAAACAAGAATTTCACCAACTTACCTAATTATTTTAGGTTTTCGAGTTGAAATAATTTTTATATGACAAAAACAAAGAACTAAGAGGTGGGTATGAAGAGTAACTTATCGAACCAGGGAATTCAGAATGAGAGGGAAACAATATATGATATTATATTGATCAATCTTTTTGATCTAATTGAAAATGTTATATGAAATTTATGACTATTCTCGATATGTTATCTACTAATTCAAATTTTTAGATTCAAATAAATTTTATAAATGTTTATAATATTTCCATGATCCAGAATCTGTAGCCCCGAACACACAGACCTTATAACTAATCTGCAACTTTACACATGTAGCCCGATAGGGTATATACACGGCTTATACCTAACTTATACCTCCTCATGCACACCAAAATTGCTGACTTGTTTGGGTTGGATTATGACAATTTTTCTCAGAATCACGCTTAATCCAGTTCCTACACATGCACCAGTGCAAAGGCACTCGCAAATTCTTTGGATAACTTATTTAAGGTGGTTATCTTCTTGCGTCAATCGGAAGAGATAAAGTCCATGGGACGGCATTGTCACCACCCACCATGGAAAGTCCCAAGTATGGTACCATATAAATCAGCTTCATTAGAATACACAAAAAAGAAGGGCCACTTATCGAGCTAGCAGTCTATGTAAACTGGCCACACAGCTCTTCTCGCTTTCATCTTAAGGTTAAATTTTTATACTATATTCGGTTGACTAGGATAGACTATAGATTTCCAACTTCAACGCTGGTAGTTCCCTGGCGGGATTTAAAATTTCCTCTAACTTCTCTAAACCGGCCTTTCAAAACCTGGAAAGGTCGACTTGTGTAAAACTTGAGCTTGGAGGCTGCTTCCCGAGGTATATAAGTTCATTTTAAAAAAATAAAAGATCTCAGGTATGAAGTGGAGTCCATATGTAGTGAAGAATTGCTTGAAGTTAGGAAAAGCAGAAAAGGAGCATGACTTTTTTCTCAGCAGGTCCTGTAACTGTGTTTGAATATCAAAATCCTATACGTCCGTAGCACTACGTTAATTGTGGTTGCCCACCACCCATTTTGCTGTAATTTGCTTGGCTAACACCACCAACAGTCCAATCTATTTCTCATCTTTCTTTCCTTCTCATCCCGGGGTCCAACGCAGAATACACGGACAGTCTTTTTTTTTTTAATTATTATTCTGTTAGCCCACCTGCTCTTGTTAGGTCACCAATGGAAGATAAAATGTGCGCTTGAAAGGTGTTTTGGAGCTTGTTTCTGTTTGTCGGTCAATCAATATTTTAGGTACTTGCATGGCTATTTAGGTTAATTCTGGCTAGTGTTGTCTTTAGGTAAAACGGTATGATATAATTCGTGGTTAATTGTAGCTGGAGTTGGCATAGAATTTATTCCACTGCAGATTTTGCTGTTTTTGTTCTGTCATCCTCGTCCTTTTGTTTTCGTGCTATTCGTGAATACCTGTAAAAACCGGTGTACATTGTATAGAAAGGAAGATGCTCATAAAAGAACGGCCTGTACCAAAAGTTTGTATTCCTTGGATCAAGTTACTGCGTGCAGTTGTCAGAAAGGGGAAAACGAGCAGAAAATTGTGTGGTTCCAAACCATCCAAGAAACAAAAAAGCCATGGCGTATACATGCTTCTGAAACTTAGTCTGATAAGTGGCTTGATTAATGTAAAAGAAAGAAACGAAATTTCAAAGGAGCCTTGGACACATCCACTTCTGACAGAGAATTGTAATCCTAGTTCAGAGTTGGACATAGCCACCACAACTTAGCAGTTCCTCGAGCAATCAAAACTCGCGTACATATCTGTACTCCTCTTAACCAGGATGGAAAAAGTTTGATTACGTGGAGTTTTCCTAATGCGAGCAACCATGGAATGTGACGTCCACTGAGCATGAAGTCTGATGGCTTTTATGAAATGCGTAGGACCTGATTAAATCTTTTGTTTAAACCCCTCTTGCCTCTCCCTATATAAGCACCCTCATGGTTCAATCCTGAAAGGCAAGTCATCATATACGTATAGTCAACCACAAGCTTCATTAATATTATCAATACTATTCGATGGCTAGTGCGGACACTAAACCTCCACTTAACATCATAATCGATGCACCCTTAGAAACCAGCTGCAAAGAGCAAATCAGTCCCCAAGCAATCGCAGAGAAGCCATCACAATCTTCCATTTTAACAAGGATCCATGCTGGCTATTTTAGGATTAGCATTTCTTTTGGCGCTCAGGCTTTACTGTGGAAGATCCTGAGCGAGCCTGGCAATGACACAAAGGCAGTCTGGCACGTTTTCCGTCAACTCCCTTCATCAGCTTTTCTTTTGCTCTGGTGGCTTGCACTGGCAATACAAACTTCCCTCTCCCTTTTATATATTCTCAAGTGTTTCTTCCATTTTAGCATGGTGAAGAAAGAGTTCTTGCACCATATAGGAGTAAACTACTTGTATGCTCCTTGGATTGCATGGCTTCTCCTGCTTCAATCATCCCCCGCAGCTGTCTCCCAGGCAGCTCCCTATCTTGTTCTTCATTGCGTCTTTTCTGTCCCCGTTTTGATGCTTGATATAAAGCTCTATGGTCAGTGGTTTACAACGGAAAAGAGGTTTCTATCCACGCTTGCAAATCCGACTAGCCAGGTTTCTGTGATAGGGAACCTAATGGTTGCAAGAGCCGCAGCACAGATGGGGTGGAAAGAAACTGCAGTCTGCATGTTCTCACTTGGCATGGTTCACTATTTAGTTCTGTTTGTTACACTTTACCAGCGTTTATCTGGCGGTCATAATTTTCCTTCTTTGCTGAGGCCAGCGTTCTTTTTGTTCTTCGCTGCACCCAGCATGGGAAGTTTAGCTTGGAATTCAATCTCGGGAGATTTTGACACCTCATCAAAGATGCTATTCTTTCTTTCTCTATTTCTCTTCATCTCCCTGGTAAGCTATACGTAAGTTGGAGAATAAAGTTTAAAATACCTTAAATCTTCGTTAAAGTTCTTTTTACCTGACGAGAAAACTTGGCCTGACAGAAACATATATCTTTGTGGCTTTATAACAGGCTTGCAGACCAGTTCTATTCAAGAAATCCATGAAAAAATTCAATGTCGCATGGTGGGCTTATTCCTTCACGCTCACGTTCCTGGCACTCGTTGCTGCTGAATATGCTAAAGAGGTGAAACATCAAATAGCATCAGAGTTGATGCTTGTGCTATCCGTAATCTCGGTTTTGGTTTTCCTTTGTCTGATGGTGCTCACTGCTTTAAACACTGATGGCTTTCTGCCTGAAAACGATCCCATAATGAATTTTCCTGATCATTTGAAAACAAGAAGATGATTTGGAAAATGGGTTCTATGTAATAATCCAATGTACATACAAGTCACCCTTAAAATTTTTAGCTTTCTTATACAACCAGCTCAACATTTGTATTTCAGCTCTCATCGCAAGTTCTAAGTCCAGCCTTGTTTCTCTCAGTAGAATCACAGTGAAAGAAGAAAACATTGGCAATGTAAATTCCTTGTCATGGTGTCTAATTGTAACATTTCACAACTTGTCCAATACAAAATTGATCCAGGAAAGATCTTAATTCACTGCTAAACTCGATATATTTGAATCAAATCAGAAAAAGGAAACCTGTTCTTGCATCTTTTTTCTCCTCCTTTCCCCCAATCTTTGTATCCACACAACAATCAACAAAATAACAACTGTAAAGAGCAAATTCATTGTCGAAATCCGGAAAAGACATTAAAATCAATAAAAGGCGTATAAAGTGGTATTCTAGAGATACTGGTATTCTTAGCTACTCTTCTTGCTACCTGATCTTGACAATTTCATGTCCAAAGATTGTAACAGATTCCGTAGGTTTTGGTTCTCCTCAATTAAACGACCATACTCTAGGAGTAATCCTTCAGATTGCTTCCTTAGAGCAATTGCATTGGACTCAGCGGTATTCACTTCTCTTGATCTTTCTTCCAGCTCAGATTCCAGCTGCTTAAGTTTTGCTCGCAGTGTTTCCTCCTCTGCTCCCAAAGCTTTACTTTCCTCAACTTTTGCATCCTCGAAACATCGATTTTGTTTCTTCACAACCTCCATGGTCTTCCTTCTTACTTGGAGTTCTCTTATGTAATGATGTAACCTGTCTATCATTAACGCAAGGAAAAGGAAGGACCCTACAATGGCAATTTCACAGGTCAATTACCAATCCGGTCACCAGGATAGAAATGAACAAAATACAGCGGATCAATAGGGAAAAAACGAAAAAGAAAGACAGTTTCTAGCAGTATATGATGTCAAGCCACTAGTGAAAATCAGGCTGAAATTTATCCACTATTCAAACCAATATGAAAGCAAGCAGTGAAGTAATCACATTGTCCAGGAGGATCTAATGAGGTCCTGGAGAATGCTAGGTAGATAACCATCATCACCAATGAAGAGAAGAGACAAATAGCCTATAAATATGTTATTGAAGGTGACCAAGGCCTGGAGACACAGGAATAGGAACAGGAAATGCAGGAGTCTATAGCAGTAATTATGGCATCATGGGATGCATTGCCTTTTCTTGCTTTTACCAAGAGGAAAGAAAACAGAGGCAAGAATAACTCTGATTATATATCCATATCGAGGTTGTGCGCTTTCTCAGTTCTATATTCTTGCAATGAAGGAGATAGAAGTACAAGGGCAAGACAATGAGAAAATTCTTTCATGAATACCACAATACTGAAATAACATGTCCCCTCTTTAAGAAGTTGACGCTTCCAAGCAAGAAAAAGACACAAGATTGACCTCAAACTGTCGTCAAAGACGCAGCAAGAATATATTCTGCGTAATCATAATCCTGCGGCTCAATTTGGTTCACATCGATCAGAAAGCAACGAGTAGCATCATTCAATTGAAACAGCTATTCTGTTCTTAAAAGTTAGTAATCTTAAAGCTTGATACAGATTCTACAATCTTTTTTAAAGAAAAATGTGGATCAATAGCATTTTAAACTGCAAGCTAAGGAATGAAAGCAGGGATTATTAAGAACTGTCGGCCAATATATTTGCTCATCAGCGCTCATCGCATTCATCAACCCCACAAAAGCACACAACCTAAAGAAAAAAAAAACAAAGCAAGAACAATCATACGGCTAGAGAAACCAACAATTACCCATGAGAGTAGCCTCAAGGAGATGCTTGGCCATGAGGACCTGGTCGGTCGCTGTGACAGCACCCTCATCGATCCCTCGCTTCTGGATCTTAATCATACTGTAAACACTAGACATCAACACCACGAACACCGTTCCTACGACAGTCTTGACCACCACGGGTCCACGACCGCGCTTGAGCCGATCTAGGCCCAATATAATTAGCTTCCTCAACGGAGTCCTGAACACGAAAAAGAGTATCACCGCCATTTCGAAGAATATCACTGTAAACAACAGCTGAAGCATGGTTCTCTACTCTGTTTTTCTTTTCTATTTTGAAAGTATGTATTTTGTGTGTATGAATGCACTGAAAGAAAATCTGAAGTGGGTGAGCTGTTCGTAGCAATGGAGACTGATGATAAAAGTGAGGTGAAGAGATCAGAGAAGTTAACGAGTCAGAGAAGGATGGGGGCTTTCTACATCAAGGAAATGCAATATGAGATGGGGGGTCTTCCATGACTTGGTAGTAAAGTGAAATCGACTTGGAAATGAGCCTACTTGGAAATTCCTTGTTTTCCCTTTTTGCTTCCTCAAATTACTCATTTTTAACTTCTGCCTGTTGTGGGCTGCCATTTTCTTTCTCAATATTTGGTTTGCTGCTAGTGACCACTAACTGTCTCTCTGATCTTTTCGTGTAAAAGCCGACCCTTTTCCTGTTGAAAATTGGAACTGAAATTGTCAAATTATGATCGTGATGTCATGTAAAAAAAAGACATAACTAGTCACGTTTGACTGCTCCTTCTGTGAACATACAAGGAAGGGCTTGAGATAAATTCTAATGATTCAAAAGGCAGATGTCCATTTTATAGTCGCAGTTAGACGTTTGATGTGTTCAAAATGTGATAAGCTCTTCAGATCCTAAATGAAATGGAGCCTAAACTGTCACTTACCAGATCACTTTGAGATTCCACATTTTGTCTTAGAAACGACACAGTGTGTTCTGAGCTTTGTCACTTTGTTTCCCGTTCAGTTCACATGTTGATGTTTTCGATATATACTACGAGCAAATGATTTCGCTGCATCGAATAATCCCTTGATTTAGTTATTTTTCACGAGTTTTGGAAATATTTATCATTATTAAGATGCATAAAATCATGAAAGATTCATCTTTTACTGTTTTAGTTTCCCCCGGATCATTAGCTAGGGGTAGATGAACTAATCGGTTCCACTCTCTTTTTCCTCTTTGTCAGTATGCAATGAGCCGTACTGTCGGCAAATTAAGCCACGAGATTAGAAGCAGGTGATATAGCTAGCAGATCCATCATTAGCGGCTGTTCCTGGTGAGTAAAGCCCATCTCCTTTTTGGGCATGATACTTGAAGTGTGTTTTACAAGAAATCTAGTGAAATAAAAAAGCAAAAGGTGGTGACAGACTAATTGGCTCAACTGTTCATCTGGCCATGGCAAAGTAATTGTGGATGGTGGTAGTAATGATACGTGCACGCACAAGGTGTGTAGGAGTTGGCCAAAAAGAAGAGAGCACGTCCTGGACTGATCCTACACGAAAGAATGGTCATCTAGTAAAAGCTAAAAAAAATAAAAATTGTAATGGAATTATATATATAGACACCGTTTTATCTTGACAAGGTCGGAGATCCGTAATCGTTAGGAAGAGAGCGCTAAACTACTCTACCGATTCATTTTTTTCCTGTGATGGAGATGAAGACATACGAAGAATGATGTGGGGGGTTATGTTAGATACCTATGTGGATGGATATTAGGAAAGAGATAGGTGATAAAGGGGAAAAGTTGGTGATACCTCCTAGAAGAACACCAACAACAGTAGATAGGAAAAATAGTTTTAAAAGTTTTTAAAATATATAAATTCAAGATTGTATTAATTTTTTAAAAATAAAATGGTAAAAATAATTTTAGTAAAAAAATTTACTTTATAATTTGATATTATTATTTAATTTTTTTTTGGTTTTTCTCAACTGATATGAATACGCATCTTTTTATATAATTTAATTTATTCTCATATAGATTTTATCTTTTTGAAGCATATTGAAGTCAGATTATTTAAAATTAGAATCGTACAGTAAATATCTCTATTTTATAATTAATTTTAGTCCAGAAATATATTTATATGTGTAAATATAAATAAATTATATTTTTAAAATAGCATATATGCCATATAAAAGTTAAAAACTTGTAAATTTTATATTAAAATAATATTACAAAGTCATATCGATCGTCAAATCAAAATCATGCTGTATATAAATTAACATTACTTTTAAAATATTTATATATATTATCAAATCAAATTTAATAGTATTATATTACGGTAACTTCTATACATGTAAATCATCCTTTTCTATATATACGCTGGTGATAATTTTTTTTACAAGGGAAGATAAGTTCTTACATATATTTTTTTTATCTGAAAAATGCCCAATGATTTTGATAGAGCAATGGACTAGGAAGGAGAGGTCCAGATGGTAATGTAGGAATCAAAGATGATTTTATTGATTTTGTAAGATAACAAGTAAGATAGTCACCTAGAACCTCAAGGTTTGGTGCCCAAGCAATAGCCGAAAACTAATAACAGCAATCCCATGATCTGTATTTGTCAGGCTACTTCATATATATAATTCTCTCCCTTCCCCTGTAACAAATTCTTCCCCTGTAACAAATTCTTCCCCTGTAACAAATTCTTCCCCAGTAACATTTTCTTCTTCTGCCAATAACGAATTCTACGTTGCCTTCTTCCTACGGCTTTACACAATGACGGGCATGTCATGTTCTTTTTGTCTTTCCCTAACGGTTGTGTCCACGTCCTCCTCCTGCCCACCTGTATCGCTAACAGACCTTGTCCACAAGGTTGGAGTAAGGAAATTGGCACCTGAAGTCCGCACACGAAATCCATGTGGAATCGTTTTCATGTTGGTCCAGCCATTTAACCAACAGCTGATGACAGGGAACAGTTGAAGCACCCAAGCTTCGTGAGCTGAGGATGGTTTCAGGAACAAAAGCTGGCGCTGTAGAGTCCCAGTCCTGCGGAAGTGCAGAGACATCCTGTGATGATCCGAGTGCCTTCTTCAACAATGAAACATGAAATACCGGATGCACACGGGAATCCTGTGGGAGCTGCAATCGGTAGGCCACCGGTCCAACCTTCTGGACAACCTCGAAGGGTCCGTAAAATCTGGGCGCCAACTTCTGATTCGTGTGCTGTTTTAATGACGTCTGGCGATGCGGACGGAGCTTGAGGTAGACTCTGTCACCAACATCAAAACTGACAGGCCGTCTGTGCTTATTTGCCGAAGCCACCATCTTCTGCTGAGCCCGTGAGAGGTTATAATTTAGCTCTCGTAAGATCGCATCGCGAGCAGTATGTTCTGCAGCAACCGCAGCTACTTTGAATTCCCCGGGAAGGAAATGTTGCAGCGAAGGCGGAGGCCTGCCATACACTGCTTCAAAGGGGGTAAATTTAGTGGCACCATGAAAATTAGTGTTGTACCAGAATTCCGCCCAATGCAGTCACCTACCCCACTGGCGAGGCTGATCTGATGTAAAACAGCGGAGATATGTTTCGATGCAACGATTCAACACCTCTGTTTGGCCATCCGTCTCAGGGTGGTATGTTGTACTCATCTACAACTTAGTGCCCCAAGAATGAAATAATTCCTTCCAAAAATAGCTGAGAAACATCGGATCTTGATCACTAACAATTGACGTGGGAATCCCATGCAATCGAACCACCTCTCGTGAGAACACTTCGGAAACAGATTTCGCGGAAAAAGGGTGGCGCAGGCCCATGAAATGAGCATACTTGCTCAATCTATCAACCACGACAAAGATGCAATCTAGGCCATTGGAACGGGGCAGTCCCGTGATAAAATCCATAGCGATATCAGACCATACCTCAGTAGGAATTGGCAATGGTTGCAATAAGCCTGCTGGGGATAGAGTTTCCGTTTTATTCCGCTGACATGCGTCACAATTGGCGACGAAAGTCTAGACGGCCTTCAGCATTCCCGGCCAGTACACATTGGCAGCCAAACGTTTATAAGTGCGGAATGCCCCCGAATGACCACCTGTAGGCGTGGAGTGGAATTCCTCTAGGAGCTGCTGGCGCCAGGAAGAGGACGCAGGAACATACAGGTGGCCCTTATAAAATATCTTACCATTAAGCAGCTGATAGTGGGTGTGTGCTGCGATAGATGTCTCCAGCTGCTGGCGCAGCAGGTGATATGTCGGATCGGCCTGGGCATCCTGGAGTAGCGTGTCCCATTGCAACCAATAGGGAATAGATAGTGCCGAGAAAGACACATCCTCAAACTGTCGTGACAGGGAATCAACGGCTTTATTCAACCGGCCAGGCTTGTATTCAATGGTGAATTCGTAACCCAATAGTTTGGACATCAAATGCTGCTGAGCTGGAGTGGTGATATGTTGCTGCCACAAGTGCTTAAGGCTGCAGTGGTCAGTCCGAATAATGAATGCCCGTCCCATCAAGTACGGCCGCCAATGACGAACCGCTAACACCAACGCAATGAGCTCCTTCTCGTAGGCTGGTTTGGCCAAGTCACGAGCGGTCAAGGCTTTGCTAAAATAAGCAATTGGCCGATCATGCTGCATCAAGACAGCTCCCACACCCAGCCCAGATGCGTCACATTCCACCACAAAGGAAACTGAGAAATCCGGCATGGCCAACACGGGAGCTGAGGTTACCGCATTGCGTAGCTGATCAAACGTGAATTGAGCTTCAGCTGTCCATGTGAATGTGGAGCTGCAATCCTTCTTTAACAGGTCCGTGAGAGGTCTAGCAATCTGGCCGTAATTGCGTATAAATCGTCGGTAGTACCCTGTCAATCCAAGGAATCCCCTGACTGACTTAACGGATGATGGCATAGGCCACTGCAGAACAGTCGAGATCTTCGCCGGGTCCATGGCTACTCCAACGGCAGATACAATATGGCCTAAATATTCCACTGAAGTTCTACCAAACGCGCACTTTTTCTCATTAGCAAAGAATTTGTTGTCGGCTATGAGATGCAAAACCTACTGCAAATGAATTAAATGGTCAGGCCAAAACTTACTATAGACCAGGATATCATCGAAGAATACTAGAACAGAGCGACGAAGTAGAGGGCGGAACAGATCGTTCATAACAGCCTGAAACGTCGCTGGCGCATTAGTAAGGCCAAAAGGCATTACTCTGAACTCGTAATGGCCGGAGTGAGTACGTAACGCCGTCTTGGGAATGTCCTCCTAACGCACGCGGATCTGATGATAGCCGGAACGAAGATCAATTTTGGAGAAGAATTGAGCATCCTTCAGCTCATCCAGTAACTCCTGAATAACCGGAATTGGATATTTATCCGGAATTGGATATTTATCCGGAATTGTAGCCCGGTTCAATGCTCGATAGTCCACACAAAACCGCCAACTGCCATCTTTTTTGTGAACTAAAAGAACCGGACTAGAAAAAGGACTGGAGCTGGGCTGTATCACCCCTGTTGCCAACATGTCCGCGACCTGTCTTTCCAATTCACCCTTCTGATAATGGCTATAGCGGTAAGCGCGGACATTCACGGCGTCGATGTCTGCTTGTAACGGAATACGATGATCCGTTTGCCGTACTGGAGGCAACCCAGCAGGTTCGCCGAAGACCCCCGCGAACTGTTGCAGTAAACCAGTGAGTTCGGCCTACTGCCCCGCAGTCAAAGGGGAAGCACTCGTAGCGTCCTGGGTGAGCTGCCACAATAGCAACCCGAATTGGAACTCGGACAACTGAGTGACGGACTTGCGAGCCAGGGGCTTGCTATATAGTGAAGGGTCCCCAACCAAGCACACCTGATGACCTGCCAGCTGAAACTCCATAATCATGGTGTTCCAGTTTGCTGTTATAGTGCCCAGCGATCTTAACCATGATACACCCAAGATCATGTCGACTCCACCCAAAGGAAAATGGTAACAATCCACCGTAATCGACAAACCTGGTAAGTCAATGCAAACTTGCGGGCTAATAGCAGTAATCACCTTGCGAGAGCCATCGCCAAGCCGCACCGCGATGGGTTTAGTGTCTTCCGTCCGCAGGCTGCTGCGAGAAGCTAAACCACCCGAGATAAAACAATGACTAGCGCCACTGTCAACCATGATCACCACTGGAATGCCGCCAACACTGCCGTGAAAACGCATTGTCTGATAATGGCCCAAGTCAATCATGGCAAAATAGGGTAACTCCAGCTGGAAAAGATGATCGCCCACGATAGGAGAGAGTTTACCCGGCTCGGGCTCCGCTGATAACTGGTTACATATGGGATCCTCCTCGCCGAAATCAAAAACTATTGTCTGAAGCGTCTTAGAAGAGCATTGATGAAGGGGGTGATAAGGTTGCTGGCAGCGGAAACACAACCCCTTCTTACGCATGTCTTGATATTCCTGTTGGGAATATCGTCGAACACCTTTGGAAGCAACCTGTACTGAAGACTGTTTATTGGGCATTGAGCCCACAGAACTAGCAGGTTGGGCCGGACGAGTGGAGGAGTTCCCGAAGCCCACTGACGTACTGGACCCAGTGCCCTTCCCACCCGAGAATGAGTGGTTGGAAGGAGAGAACCTAGAGGGTCCAAGAACAGCTACCGCCTTCTCCCCCAAGCCATACGATACCCTGCTCTTCTCCCACTGGCAGGCACCTGTTCGCTTATGAATCTCGACCTCGAACTCAACTTCCCTGGCGAGCTGAATGGTGCGATAAAGTTCGGTAGTATCCTTCGAACGGATCCGAGCGCGGATCTCTTCTCGTAACCCATTCAGGAACTGGCCGACAAAGGCCTGCTCGGGCCAATCCCGAATCTGTGTAGAACGACCGACGAATTCGCGAATATAGTCATCCATCGAACCCGTTTGGCGCACGGCAGCAATCAACTCATACGGATTGGTGGCAAGGGCTCCTGTAAAGTGTTCGAGTAATTCATGCTTGACATCCGCCCATGTCAACTCCGGCTTCCGATCCTACAACCATGTCATCCAATGAAGCGCATGTCCTTCCATCGAAACCAATGCCAAAGTGACCTTAAGGTTCTCCGGGGTGCGCTGCACTAAGAAGTACTGCTCGGCCCGACGAACCCAACTGAGGCGATCATTACCCGTGAAAGCAGGAAGGTCGATTCGTTTAGAGGAGAGGTGGAGATCATCCCCTGTGACCTGACGAGAGAAGGGATTAGGACCTGACGAGGAGGACGGAAGATTTCCCTCCGAACCCAGAGCAGCGCTATGTGGTGCAAGCTCTGGCAAAGAAGCCATGGTCGAAGGCCCTTCAGCCGATGCATTCCCGCGAAGAACAGCTTGAAGCAATGACTTGATCTCCTCCAGCTGCTGCCTGGTATCACCGACCTCAGCGGTGACAGAAGATAACTTCTGATCCAAGAGACCCAAACTGCGCTCTATCTGGTCCACCCAAGATTCCATACGTGTGTTTGGCATAAACAGGTAAGAGCACGTTCACCACACCAATGATAGAGCAAAAGAACAAGAAAGGAGAGACCCAGATGGAAATGGAGGAATCGAGATGATTTTATTGATTTTGTAATATGAACAAGTAAGACAATCACCAGAACCTCAAAGGTCTGGTGCCCAAGCTGTAGCCGAAAACTAATACAGCAATAATAAGATGATTTCTATTTGTCAGGCTCCTTCATATATATAATTCTCTCCCTCCCCTTGTAACAAAATCTATCCATGTCAATAACGAATTGTACGTTGCCTTCTTCCTACGGTTGTACACGATGATAGGCACGTCATGTCCTTTCTGTCTTTCCGTAACGGTTGTGTCCACGTCCTCCTCCTGCCCACCTGTATCGCTAACAGATTTTATTCAAGAGAATGAAAAAAAATTAACTGCTGAAATCAAAGTTCGGCACTACATCGCTACATCGCTGTAGCAAACACCAGCATGACTACCTATGGTCATTTTAGCTAAACTATCTGCTAACTGATTAGCTTCCCTAAAGACATGGTTAATGGAAACTTCCACAAAGGATGCCAGTAATTCCCGACATTGTAATAGCAACGAAGAAATCCTGCTGTCACGCTGATTGTCCTGAAGAAGATGAACTGTCTCAGGACTACCACCAAAACTCCCCTTAATTCAGCCTTAAGAACCGAACAACAACCCAAAGGGGCTATAAATCCCCCAATCCATTGCCCTTCACACGAATCACCCCACCAGCACCTCCCAAACCTATCCTACACACTCTAGCACCATCACAATTCAGTTTAAAGCAACCATATAACGGAGGGATCCATCTAACCCAACGATCCTCTCTGAGACCCTTAAAATTTGTAGTTTGCCCAATAACATCCTGAGCAAAGTGAAACTTTGAGGCACGTTTTAAAATAGCCACATAAAAATCATGAGGAAGAGGATTATCATAGTCAAAAATCTTTTGCTTCCTCCACCTCGAGTAACCAAGCAGCCGTTCCAAAAATTAGTTTCCACGGAACCGAGTGCACTTGCAAATTGCAACTCATGCTTTTAAATTCCCAGCTAAACATTCCTCCAAAGTGGCTGCGAAGAACTCATCTACCTTCCAAGATGTAAGTAACATCTTCCACAATTTTATCGCTAGAAAGCAATCCCTCAAAGCATGAAGGCTTGATTCCTCAGCTTGATGACAACAAGGGCAAACCGGATATGGTACAATACCACGTCTGAAACATAAAACCTTAGTTGCAAGTCTGTATTTCGCCAATAACCATAGAAATAGTCGAACTCGCTCAGGTCCCTTCCAACTCCAAATCGAATCCCAGATTGGGTGTACCTCCCCAGCTGCGTTCTCATACAACTCACAGGCGCTAGCCACTGAAAATCTTCCACTTGGAGATAGGCCCCAGACTATCATATCTGATTCACCCTCTCCATTGATCACTGATGTCGCAAACATAACTAGGAAGAAGCTGAGTCAATAAACTCCAATTCCAAGAGCTATCCGGAAAAGTATAATCTGCAACCACCTTTAATGGATTGTCTTGTGACAAATCATCACTTACATGCCCTAATAAAGGGCCTAGTTCTTCAACCTGGCAATCAGACCAAAATAAAACCGTACAACCATTACCAATTCTCCATCTTATCACTTGGAGTAAAATAAGCCATATCCTTACCAAAGTTCGTCCAAGATTTAACTGAGTGGTACATGTTTGAAGACCAACCATATTTACCCTTTAAAACATGCGCCCATAATGAATCTCCTTCCGTCAGTAATCTCCAGCCTAGCTTAGTCACTAAAGCTAGGTTCCTCGTTGTGGCTTGGCGTAGACCTAATTCCCCAATGTTCTTAGACGAATAAAGGGAATCCTATCCAACTAGATGCAGTTTTGGTGCTTCTGAAGTCGAGCCCCACAAGAAATCTCGCACAATACTATCTAACTCATGAAGGACCGCAGCTGGTAAAATACTTGTTTGCATATTGTAGATAGGAAGTGAAGCTAACACCGATTTAGCTAGTGTGAGACGGCCAGTCATAGAAAGGTGACAACCTTTCCAAAACAATAACCTGGATTTCGCCTAGTTAATGACATCATGGTAATGGGACTTCGTGCGATGTCCATGGATCAAGGGAAATCCCAAATACTTACCCAAATTAGTGGTTATCTTGAACCCCAAAAGATCACTTATATCCTTTGAAAGGTTACTAGAAACATTCCTTGAAAAAAAAGATCGCCAACTTGGTTGCACTAACTCGTTGGCTTGAACAGGTGCAAAAAATATTTATAATCTCTTGTGGCTTCTGCAAAGAGAAAAATATCATCTGCGAAAAGAAGGTGTGATAGTTGCGGTCCTCCAAGCCCTAACCTCACAGGTCTCCATTTTTTTACATTAATTGAATCTTGAATCAAGTGTCCTAACCTCTCCATACACAAAACAAAGAGATATGGTGAGCTATTACCTTGTCCAATTCCTCTAGTAGGACTAAAACTATCTGTCATGTTCCCATTCCAGACAACTCGCATTGTAGCATTCTCAAAGCAGGTTTGAATTCTATTAATAAGTGTACTATTAAATCTTGCCAGTCTGAGAGTATCAATAGTAAAATTCCTCTTCAACCGTTTATAAGCTTTCTCCAAGTCCAGTTTGATGGCCATCCATCCTGTTAATCCTCTCTTAAGCCGCATCGAATGAATAATTTCCTGAACTATCACTATATTATCTGTAATTTACCTCCCCAAAATAAAACCTGACTGAGTATCTGAGATGAGTAAGGACATATAAGGCCTCATAAAGCTAGCCAACAACTTAGTAATGACGTTATAAATCACATTACAAAAGACTTATGGGTCGGAACTGAGATAGCTCCTCAAGATGTGCAACCTTACAAATCAGGACAAGGAGAGTAATATTTATAAAGGGGTCCAAAGTACCTTGGGTCATAAATTGCCTTACCATGTTCCATACCGAATCCCCAACAATCTCTCACTAGCTCTAAAAGAAGATTAGTTGGAGTCCATCAATACCGGGAGTTTTAAACTTGCCCGTAGACATTATAGTCTTCTTAACATCATCTTTACATACACTCCACAAACCTGCTCCTGCCAACTCATTCCCAATATTGCGAAAGGAAATTTGTGATTGCAAGGATTGAGCTCGGTTACCATCATCTGAGTAAAGAACTCAGAAGAAAGAAACTGTTATTCTCCTTAGAATGCCTTGATCCGAAACCCATATATCACACTCATCATTAAAGTGTCTATAGTATTAGTCCTACGCCTAATGATAGTAGAAATATGGAAAAAATGAGTATTACGATCCCCAGGTGTTTACTTATATTCTTCCCGCAACTCCATACCTAGCGACTCCAAATGACTGTTCGGGGATCTCAACAATTTTTCCTCAATTTTCTTGAGCCTTCCCATCAAAGACTCCTTATGAAGAAAAATATTGCCAAAAACATCATGGTTCCACTTTCTGATATCACACAAAAAATAATCATATGTAGGCATCCACTCCTTGTTACTAGACCACCGCTTATGGACAAAATCTTCAAAGCCTGGGTGGGACAGCCATATAGCTTGAAACCGGAACGACCTATTTAAAGTTTGTGGACCTGTAATAGGATCAATAAAAAGGAGAATCGGTCTATGATCAGACCATATACGAGGTAAATGACAGACGACCGTGTCAGGATATTCTAACCTGCCTATGGAGTTACACAACCCCCTATCCAGCCTTTCACAAAGCAGTCTGCGAAACCAAGTAAAGCGAAGGCTTATCCACCCGAAATCCACAAGTGAGCAATCCCTTACAAGTTGCTCAAGTTCTCATCCTTGGTTTCTCTTATAACCAGCATCACCACACTTATCCTCTGGCTCCATTAGTGCATTAAAATCACCAATAACGAACTAAGGAAAATCACAATTCATTGCAAAGGCTCGTAATTCATGCCAAAGATCCCGTCAAAGCAGCAGATTAGGATTACCATAAACAGTAGAGTAGAAACCTTTCTGAAGACCTTCTACTCACTCAAAATGTATAAACTGATCACCAGAAGCAAGAATTCTCTACCGAAAATTATTGCTATTCCAGAATATCCATAAACCACCAGCAAACCCTCTAGTTTCCACTTGAAAAGAGTCCATCATGCCAAGCAACTTCACTATCTTATCTGCCTTAGTACCATTAACTTTTGGCTCCAGTAAAATACAAACATCCGGTCTATGAACCCTTATCATTTCTTTCATCGCACATGTGAAAAGGGGATTAGATGCCTCTTGACAATTCCATGACAACATTATCATTAAAGAAACACAAAATGGCTAAAAAAAATCAAGTCAACCTAGTTCCTGTGGTTAAGACTCATTGGACCTAGTGACACCTCCCCACTATTCATTACGATACCCTCCATAGCAACATCATCTAGAGGTTCACCAAGACTAGCAGTTATAATAACAAGATTAGTTGGTCTCGTAACCTCAATGAAATTCTCCTGTCTAGATCGTTAACTCGTTGTCCCATGAACTTTACTAGAACCATTCTTGAAAAGTTGTATAGATTCTGAAAGGATGCGAGGAGGGAAATTTTCAATACTCATCAACGGCTTAGCCACTCTTCCTTTCCTTCCACTTAACGACCCATTAATAGCAACTGCTTGTTCCACATTTTCCACTTTGGGCCCTAGTGAGTTAAACCGGAATGAAGGCTTTGTAGAATGGGCCACATCATGATGTCATGGTTACTCCTTCCCTCTTTGCACTACCTGCATGTGTTCCTTTCCCAAATTACCTCTACGGGGAGCCTTAGAGGTCGCCACCTTTGATGAGGAAGGTAAATCAATACTAGTAGCAACTATAGCCATATTAGTAGGTACACTATCTCCATCATCATTAAGGATATCAAATCTCGAACCTGAAGTTGGAACCCTCACAGAATTCTGAGTTATTTCCTTGCCTGCTACCTCAGACTGCATCTGTTTCCTGGGGCTCAGACGTCTTGGTGCATGCAACCACGGCCCAAACTCACCCTTTATTGGCTCACCAATAACTACCGAGTCCCCATGCTCATCCACCATTGTTAGGTTGTGGAGCCTGATATTTAAGTTTACTTATGGGTTAAGTTTACTTAATGGCTAAGTGTAACACCTATATAAATACTCTCCTACGTAATTGTTTAGGGTGTGAGAGGCAATTCTCTATATAAGCCTGAAATAATCAATAAAAGAGCCTAGCCAACGTGGAGATTACCATCCTGGTGTTACCACGTATATTTCTCTTATTTTTCCTATTTCTTCATCTAGATTGAGTGTGTGAGTTGTGATCCTAACAACTGGTAGCGGAGCTAGGAGTGATTCAGCACAATCTCAAAGATGGAAAGTTCGAAGATTGCAAAATAGAAGTTTGATGGATCCGATTTTGGTTTCTGGAAGATGCAGATTGAAGATTATCTATACCAGAAAGATCTTTACGAACCCTTGACCGGAGTGAAGCCGGATTCAATGACGGAGGAGCAGTGAAAACTCAAAGATCGTCAGGCTCTTGGGTTGATTCGATTGACTTTGTCGAGAAACGCGGCTTTTAACATCGTCAAGGAGAAGACTACGTCCGATCTCCTAAACGCGCTATCAAATATGTACGAAAAACCATCGGCAATGAACAAGGTATATTTGATGCGTAGATTGTTCAATTTACAGATGTCTGAAAGTGGATCTGTTGTGGATCATATTTGATTTTGATGTCATCTCTGCCCGAGTCTTGGGATATTTGTTGCTGCGATCAGCAGTTCCCGTGGATCTGAGAAACTGAAGTTTGATGAAGTCTAAGATGTTGTTCTCAGTGAAAGTATTCGCAAACGAGAAATTGGGGATTCATCGGGCAGTGCTCTCAGTGTTGACCGAAGGGGGAGAGGTAGCTCGAGGGGTCAAAACCAACGTAGCCGATCAAAATCACAGAACCGAGGAAAATCTCCAAACAGGTCAAACATAACCTACTGGAATTGTGGAGAAAAATGACACTATCGGACGAAGTATCCCAAACCAAAGAAGAAGAAGCATCAGAAATCTGGAGATGATAATGATTCTGTAAATTCAACAGAAGACATTAGGGATGCTCTAATCCTCAGTGTGGACAGCCTAGTTGAATCCTGGATTTTGGATTCCGGTGCATCTTTTCATTCATCTCCTAGCAAGGAATTATTCCAAAATTTTCAATATGGAAACTTTGGAAAGGTGTTTCTTGCTGACAACAAAGCCTTGGAGATTGAAGGAAAGGGGAAGTCTATATAAAGACTCCAGCAGGAAATCAGTGGACATTGGAGGATGTCAGATATATTCCTGGTCTCAAGAAGAATCTAATCTCTATTGGTCAGTTGGATAGCACAGGCTACGTAACAGAGTTTGGAAAAAGTTCGTGGAAGATTGTGAAGGGTGTTATGGTGGTAGCACGTGGCACAAAATCTGGAACTTTGTACACCACTGCAGGGTGTATTAACATGGCTGTTATTGCTGAGGGTGCTGTGGCACAATAGACTTGAACACATGAGTGCTAAAGGAATGAAGATGTTGGCTGCAAAGGGAGTTTTGGAGGGTTTGAAATCTATTGATATAGGTCTTTGTGAGAGTTGTGTTATGGACAAACATAAACGAGTTAGCTTCACAAAAACTACTAGAGAGCCGAAGAAAGTACGGTTGGAAATGGTCTATACAGATGTTTGGGGGCCATCTCCTGTATCATCACTTGGTGGATCCAGGTTCTATGTCACCTTCATTGATGATTTCAGCAAGAAGGTATGGGTTTACTTCTTGAAGCATAAATCAGATGTTTTTGCAATTTTCAAGAAGTGGAAAGCTGAAGTGGAAAATCAGACCGGGTTGAAAATCAAATGCCTGAGGTCTGACAATGGAGGGGAGTACAAGAAGTCAGAATTCAAAGCATTCTGTGTAGCTAAGGGAATTAGACTAATGAGAACTGTTCCTAGGAAGGCAAGGCAGAATGGAGTTGCTGAGAGGATGAACAGAACGTTGAATGAGCGTGCAAGGAACATGAGGATACATTGTGGGCTGCCTAAGATGTTCTGGGCAGATGCTGTGAGCACAGCTGCATACTTGATCAATAGGGGGTCATCTATTCCCTTGGGGTTCAAGATTCCAGAAGAGGTATGGGCAGAAAAAGAACTCAAATACTCACACTTGAGAACTTTTGGTTGCACTGCTTATATTCATGTTGATCTAGAGAAAAGAGATAAGCTTGATGCTAAGGCTACGAAGTGCTACTTCATAGGCTATGGTTCTGACTTGTTTGGTTATAGGTTTTTGGATGATAAGAATAGAAAGATCCTGAGACATTGTGATGTGACTTTTGACGAGAATGTCCTATACAAGGACAGAGAGCATAAGGTTTCAGAGACTGCAAAGCAAGTCGGAGTTGAGGTTGAGTTGCATAAGAGTACACCAAGAGACGTTGCAACAGAAACTCAACTAATCCCAGACACTGTTTCTGAAGAACCAAAGGAGGAGCAAGTAACACCTGAGCAAGTGTTAAGAAGATCTCCCAAGACCATCAGAGCACCAAATAGATATTCACCTTCATTACACTATTTGTTGCTGACTGATGAAGGGGAACCAGAGTCTTTTGATGAGGCCCTATTCGTGGAGGATTCAATCAAGTGGGAGCAAGCCATGGATGATGAGATGAGTTCACTTGAGAAGAATAACACATGGGTGTTGATTGAGTTACCTGCAAGGAAGAGAGCCTTGTTGAACAAGTGGGTGTTCAGAATCAAAACTGAACCCGATGGCAAAAGAAAGTTCAAGGCTTGGTTAGTGGTTAAAGGTTATTCACAAAGGAAAGGTATTGATTATGCTGAAATATTTTCTCCTGTTGTGAAATTAACTACTATCCGAATTCTGTTGAGTATTGTTGCATCAAAGAATTTGCATTTGGAGAAAATGGATGTCAAAACAGCATTTTTACATGGAGATCTAGACAAAGAGATTTATATGCAATAACCAGACGGATTTGTAGCTCCAGGAAAGGAACACATGGTGTGCAAGCTGAATAGGAGGTTGTATGGACTGAATCAAGCACCAAGACAGTGGTACAAGAAGTTTGACTCTTTTATGAGAAAGAGTGGTTTCAAGAGGAGTGAAAAGGATCAGTGTTGTTACTTCAAGAAATACATTGATTCTTATGTCTTTCTACTCTTGTATGTGGATGATATGCTGATTGCAGGATCCAATTCAGCTTTGCTTGAAGGCAAGTCTGTCTTCAGTGTTTGAGATGAAAGATTTGGGTACAGCAAAGCAGATTCTTGGGATGAGGATTTCTCGGGATAGATCTGTCGGCACTTTAAATCTATCCCAGGAGCAGTATATTGAGAAGGTATTGTCCAGATTCAGGATGAATAATGCTAACCCCAGGACTACTCCGTTGGCAAATCACATAAAATTATTAAAGGAGCAATCACCCAAGACAGATGAGGAGCGGGAGCACATGGCACTTGTTCTGTATGCTTCTGCAGTTGGAAGTCTTATGTATGCTATGGTCTGCACTAGACCTGACATAGCACATGTAGTGGGAGTTGTTAGCAGGTATATGGAAAACCCATGGAAAGAGCACTGGGAAGTTGTTAAGTGGCTTCTGAGATATCTGAGAGGTACATCCAGTACTTCACTTTGTTATGGCAATGGAAAAATGACTCTACAAGGTTTTGTGGATGTTGATCTTAGTGGAGATGTGGACTAGAGCAAGAGCACATCCGGTTATATCTACACTTTAGGCGGAACAGCAGTAAGTTGGATGTCTAAACTTCAGAAGTGTGTTGCTCTTTCGTCTGTTGAGGCTGAGTATGTGGCAATAGCTGAAGCTGGAAAAGAGATGATATGGCTGGCAGATTATTTGGAAGAATTGGGCAGAAAACAACGCCAGAAGATTCTTTACACAAATAGCCAGAGTGTCATACAGTTGGTGAAGAACTCAATCTATCATTCAAAGACAAAGCATATCAGGAGACGGTATCATTTCACTCGCAAGGCGGTGGAAGAAGGGGATATGTGGTTGAAGAAGATAGAGGGTGCAAAGAATCCAGCAGACATGTTGACAAAATGTGTTGATATTGGAAAACTGAGGTTGTGCAAAACCTTGGTTGGCTTTCTGTAGTTGTGTTTCTACAGATGATGCAGTGCGGTGAAGATATTGATGATGAAGGGATCAATTTTTGAGAATATAATTTTTTTTTTGTTTTTGGGTGACTGGATCAGTCTCCAATTAGGAGAATTGTTAGGTTGTGGAGCCTGATATTTAAGTTTACTTATATGTTAAGTTTACTTAATGACTAAGTGTAGCTAGCACCTATATAAATACTCTCCTACGTAATTGTTTAGGGTGTGAGAGGCAATTCTCTATATAAGCCTGAAATAATCAATAAAAGAGCCTAGCCGACGTGGAGGTTACCATCCTGGTGTTACCACGTATATTTCTCTTATTCTTCTTATTTCTTCATTTAGATTGAGTGTGTGAGTTGTGATCCTAACAACCATGACTCTATCAGGTTCCTCCATAGATGATCTTCTATATGGACAAGCAATCTAATCTACCCATGCCCCAAATGACCACAGTCGTAAAGAGGCAAAATTTCATATTCAATTCTTTGCCACATACTATTAAATCTCATTTTTGCAAGCAGCGGTTTCCCAAGATCCATCTCCACTGCCACGTGAGCAAACCGTCTCCATTGGGATTGCAAAGTTGGAAGATCAATTTTAACATTCTTTCCCACCATATTACCCAGTCCATTCAAAATTGTTGTGTGATAATATTGGACTGGAAGATCCGAAAAACAGACCCAGCCGATCAATTTAGACATCACTGCCAACCCTGGACGAAAATCCGGTGACCATCGCTACATTGTTAGGTAATGGCCTATTACCACCCATGGCCCTCCGAGCAGAACATGACTCACTTCCTCCTCATTCCTCAACCTCACCAAATAAAATCCATTGTCAACATCAATAATTTTGGGATCATTGCTTAACTTCCACAAGCTTTTCAGTTTAGAACACATTAACGCAAAAGAAATATTCCGACCAAGTAATTTCACTTGTATCCTGTTCGTCCACTTCTTGTTAATTAATACTATCCTCAAAACTTGCTGAAATAACCATATACGGTCCACTGCCATCCTCAACAATCACAACATCCCCATCTTCTACCTCCACATAATCTGAGGACTCCATTATATTCTTCAAAACACTATCCCTGTATGAAAAAGAAGATTCTATTAGATCAATACCTCCCGGAATTTGACTGTCCCTGAGCTTGTCGTTGCATCGTCAGAATCCATCTCACTTGCCACCACCGTCTCCATAGTCTTTACATATACTTTAAGTTCTATAAATTCTCTCTTTGCACTTAATAAATATTAATAAATATCTTTAATTCTTATTTTTAATAAAAATTTAAAAAATTTCTATATATTTTGTTTTATTATTATTTGTTGATTGATATATTTTATATGCATGAATAAACTTTGTCACGGAATAAAAAAAATCATAATATAAATGATAATTCTTTATTTGTTTACAGTAATAAAACTAAAAAATATAATAAAAGTAATACAATAATATTGTGTGTGTAAATAAAAAATATATAAATTCCGTATTCATTTAAAAATCAAAAGCAGATAAATTCAGAAAATAGAGGCTTCATTCCTAAAAAGCTATATAAAGTCAATAATAAAGTAATGGCAAGACTGATCCATTAATGTGTTTTTAAGACAGATTTGATTTTAAGAATGTTTTGTAATTGACATTCTAATCAGTTGAATGAACGAATAGATATATACAAGAATCACTGCATCTCTGTACATGTAAAAAATCTGAGAATCAGCTAGCTACAAAGCTTTAGAAGAGTTTGCTTGCAAATTCTTCTGTAGCCTTCCCATTTCTTGAAGATGCTGCAAGACGCTTCAGATCTGTTGGGCTCCTGCCTAGTTGTAGGGCCACTTTCGTTTCAAGAACCTCTCCGTTTTCTCTTCCCCAGACATTCTTTTCATTTAGATTTGATTCTATTGTCTCTTCCATGAGCTTGAAGAACCCAGCATTGCCTCGATACAGCTCAAATACCATCCCAACTTGCCCTCCATGCTCCATTGTGTTCACGATGCTCGCTAAAGCACCTGCAGCAACTCCCACCATCACTGCCCATGGATTGTGGGTACCCGCAAAAGCAGATCCAAGAGATGCTAGGCCTGTCAGCAGTGGACCAGCAATTGCTAACATCTTATGCATCTTCAAGGCCTTTTCACCTAGTCTTAAGTAATCTTCCTTGTCATTCCTCTTCAGAATAGCTACAACCTCTCGCATCTCATCTTCCATCTCCTTACTCCACCCATTCTCGTTTATCTTCTTCCCCAGACCTTTCGATTGTTTTCTCCTTTGCTGGGGCCACCAAACTGCTGGCTCCACCGTTGATGGGTATTTCTCCAGCATAGCCCCAAGTAAAGGGAGTGGGTACGCCTTGTCTAGAGCCAAAACATTTTCCATTGCCTCATTGACATCACTGCTTGTGGGATTGCCAATAGACAGCAACGTACGAATCTGGTTATGTAGCTGCTTAAACAGCCTCGTAGCGTTTCTTTGCTCTTCAGCGAGCTGGGATGGTTGGATCTTGTTCATTATCATCAACATGCCAGTGGCTGCGAGATAAAGCATGGTAGAAGAGACTTTGAGCGCTGCAAGGGGCTCGCCACTTGCACTTGCAGCTGCAACTCCACACATTGTCGCCGCCGCAAGAGTGATCGCATTGATGGAAGTCAAGAGAAGGTGGTTCCAATTATCACGCTGTTCTCCAATGTTTTTGTGCATCTCGACTCGGTCCGCCACAGCTTCCAAGATTTCGTAGAGCTTGGCAATAACCAAGGGATCTGACCCATTTGGGCTGATCGGACCTCTGGAGGGGCTAGTGCTTGTTGTTCCATTAATACTCCGGTAGTCGCCTGATGATCTCTTCTTTAGTTGCTCCACCAAATTCGTGTTGGAATGGTTTAGGAGAGAGAGAGGAGTAATCCCAATTTTGGGCAGATTTAGAGCTGCTTTGGTGATTATCAATCTTCTCGGATTACATGACGAAGTAGAGGAAATTGAGGAAAGTAACATGCTTGAAGCTTGGATGGTTGCCATGCCTGCAAAATACCCTTCTTCAACTATCCTTCTAAGGTTTAAAGGTGCTGCTTTCAGGTGTTGTAATATAGATATGGAATTGCAAGAACGGGTTATGGTCGAGAGGAGAGTGAAGTGAATTGGGTTAGAGAAACGAGCTCCAAGGGTTTATATACTAATAGGAAGGGCTATTGAAGACGAGGTCTCATGTTTGAATGTCAACATGTAAGTTTGAACGAGGCCAATGGACTACGAAATAGAACGTTTCAAATATCTGACGGCTACGAATAGCCGAATAGTTTAGGATATTCACATTGTGACTTTCAACATAAATGAAATGACGAGTTTTTATGAGAGCTGAGAAGTTGAAACAGCCAAATCAGACAAAACGGTCAAAGACAAAATAGTTGTCTACGTCTTCACATGTATTCTAATTAATCAATTGGGTCAAAAACATTGATTTTGCCAACACAGAATATTTGGTAACAAAAACGGTGGATTGTATTCTTAATATTTGGACCAAAAGAGGGCTCATGGTAATGAGCTAACGCCCACGTGCTCTCCCTCTACTGCTTCGTGTACACATTATTTAAATGGCCGTAGCATTTTCAGCCACTGCTTTACTTAAATTTCTTTTTTTTCCAATCTCATGCGTTGAACTCATCAAAAAATAATTTTTTTTCTTTTTGAAAAACGAGACAATTTTATACATATTACCATTTTTGACAAACCTATATCCAATTGAATATATATATACACCCCAACCATCCATTCATTTAATAATAATCAAATAATAATTCATTCAAGAAAAAGTATACTAAAATCATAATGCTTAGTCCCTAATATCCCAATTTATCTTCTTCCTTTTTAACAAACAACAACATACGTAAAAAAAAGTTGTGGACGTATTTTTATCTAGCTAATTTGTTATGTGTTAAGTCAAACTTACAACTTCGAAAAGAAATAATGCATAAGTTACGAATTTCTCTGATAACTGTTAATTTTTAAATAAACTACGGTTGAAAGAGTTTATACTACTGACATGCTTCTTCTTTTTTCTGTAGTGGATTAGCAAAGTCAGTTGTACGCGTCATGTTCAATTTTGGGGAGCTAAAATTAATTCAACTGATTCTACTTTGTAAATGGGATGGATTGACCTTTCTTAAAAATATTGTCTTTCCAAAGAAACACGGTCTTTCCTATTTGCTGAGTGTCTTGATATTGCGGCCAAAGAAAAAGAGAGGTCAATGCAAACTAAATTATTTCCATGTAATAAATTTCAGAAGATTTTTTTTGTAATTATCCTAATTTTTAATATATGTATTTGGTATCTTAATTTTTTTGGTTTTAGTATTGTAACACCAAACTAAACAACAATTCTATTGATATTTTGTTGTATCAGCTTTGTCAAACTAATAATTTAATAAATACTATTAATTCAGGAAATAAAAATTGTACAAAACTAATATAATAAAAAAAACTAAAACATCCTTCATAAATTTTAAAATTATTTTTTATAAAATCTTAAAAAAATAATCTAATATTATTTAAAATATATAATTTTTTATGTGTAATTTTTTGGATAGTAAAAAAAATTATTTATATATAATTCAAATTTTAATTTAATTTAAATAAAATTTATAATTTATAATCCAAAACTAACTAACACTAGATAACTATTCTCACATGAAGTTGGTTTTAAATCATCAAATAGCAAAACTAATAATTTCAAAAACATTTATTTTATAATATCAAAACTAACAATTCAAAAATACCAAATATCCTTGTATAAATTAATAAAATTGATCGAGTACATACTTGATATACATAATTAGTATTAGGAGATACATAATAATAATGGTATACATAATTATTATCTTTTGAAATACAAGTACAAATCAAAAGATTAAACCCACAAAAAATATATTGATTACAAGAATATATTGAATGCCAACTGCCCAACTCATTCGCTATGTAGATTGAGTTCTCACTGGCCGCTCGGCCCTCTATAAATTGGGGAAACCACAATAATGTTTACATCAGGACTTAGCCATTATCCTGTTGAAAAAGAAATCGAGATGTATTAAATAAAAATACTTTTAAGTGATATGGCTAACAAGGTCGTGGCCAAATCGACTAGAAAAGTTTTACTATATACTTTGAAGCAGTAATCTAAAATTTTTAGTACAAATAAAATTAATGTCTGAAGAATTAAAATGATTCGAATTGAGTCTAGCCCACCAAAAAGAATGTTTAAAGAACCTAGAAAAAGATTTATTAGGAAAGAATCTCCAGAATTAGAGAACACCACATTGTTTCTATCCAGCCAAATGTACCAAGCACAAAAGAAGAACAAAGTGAATCAGAATCGTTGAGAAGGAGAGAAAAAACTCCAATGAAATAATAAATCTATAGATGAATATAGAATACACCACAAGCAACCCCACCATTCCAATGCCATACTCCGGACTTTCCAAGAATCAAAACAATTGATGATAATGTGATTAGAATCTTCAATATAAAAAGAACACCTAGAGCAGCAGAAGTCAGCAGCATGAAGAATACCAATCTTTGAAAGAAACAGTTTAGATTACAGTTTGTTTTGACACGCAAGCCAAAACATAAATTGGGACTTCAAAAGAGCATTCCATTTCCATATCAAAGATAAGAAAGAGCTAGTATAATCAGTAGAGAGACTTTCAATTAATGAAGGGAAAACTTTAATTAAGAATCCCTCCGGCTTTGTTTTTCCAGCAAACGAAGTCATGTATGAGTTCAAAAGGACAAAAATCATTAATCAGCATAGAGATTCTTCCCAAATGAATAATAGCCTCGTAAAAAAAGGGACCAATGCCAAAAGAGGAATCCACAAAAACACCCATTTCAGAAATAAGTGCATTTTGGGAAGATTCTCCCAAAACGCTTATAAAGAGTTTATGTAAAATCAGAAAAGACGTGAATAAAAATGGTCAAAGCAAAATCCGATGAATCCAAAGAAACTGAAATATTATTCGGTACTTGGATTTCTCCCAACTTTGAACATTTTCAATTCCATTTCCAATTATGGGGTTTATTTGGGTTCGTTACACAGAACCAGATACATCAAGTCTACCTCAAGTCTAGATAGATAAACAACAGAGACTGCTAGTTACTATTTTACATGACAATATAGCTACTAACATTCTGAGTTCGCGGCTCATAGAGGGCACGGGGAGTCTTCATTTCTTCAGCCTTTGGTAACTGTCATTGATCTTGCTTGCAGATTCAGAAATATTCCCCTGCACAAACATAGAGCTTAAAACAATAAGCTCTTATCGTTTTTTACTGAAAATGGAATTAGCTGCAGCAAGCTTGTGGTGGGGGATTAGAATGAGTTAAAGAAACCAAGTAAATACCAGCAACATGCAACAACGCTGTGGAAAATGACGCGGAATTGCAGTGGCACGAACTGTTGATTTATCCATCCCACAACCGGCCAGAACTACAGGTTTTCATCTTTTGGTAGTGAGTCAAAATGCAGAGATTAATATTTCATATGACAGAAAGTAGTGCTATTATGTGATCAGAGGAATATACCGTCCATGAAGTGAACTGCACTGATGGGTAATCCTTTCTTATTTTAGCTTTTACATGCATCCAGGGTCTTCCTGCATTTCACTTTCTTGTTAGTCCATGAGCAGCTGCTATATTGTTGCCGATCATTCTATGTAAGTAGTTACTATGATAGATAATGCTAATTCTCGCTAACTCTGTTTGAAAATTTGACAGTTGTTTTACTTGACACAAAATCACATATTCACTGACAATCAAAAACCATGCCCATCCCCATCCCTCCCTTCCCACATGCCACATTTAAGGAAGGCGTCTTGAGATGGACTCACCCTCAATAATCATCCCATAGTAAATCATAAAAACCAAATTGTTCCATGGAGAGGAGGTCAACTGCTCGACTGCCACCTGAAATAATCAGGATTTTAGAATGATTTCTTATTGAGCTTCATCATGCCCAGAAGAAACTAATGATTATCTAAATACCAACCTTCTTGGCAACTGTTGTAGTATCCTTTCCCTTGAAAAGTTTATCCAGCAGTATGTGTAGGAAATGTCCGAATGGACCGAGGTATGCAAAACCCAAGAGCTGTATTCGGCCAAGTTGAAACACACGAGTAAAACAAATTTAGAAATAACACAGCAAGAAATCAATTTGTCAGCATCAATTGCAGTCTTATTGAATTTCAAAGTACAGTCATGACATCAAGCTACCAATATGGTACATATAAGCATAATGGGAATTCCCTCAAGTCTAAATCAGGGTGTGAGTGGGGATCTTGTTAGTAAAGCAAATAGTTTTGCAACCAAAAGACGTCGTGGCATGAAATCAGCAGGCTCTTTACAGTAATGTTTCATGGTTTGCTGTACCTAAAACATAGATGAGCGAGCATAAGGCCAAGTCCAGGTTGAGGGACGAAATTTAACTGGTCGCAGCATGCCAAATGGTTGATATCAGGTCACAACCAAACCGAGTAATAATATTACTGATATAAATTATTTAAGGAAACAAAAAAATCCAATAAACCAATATGCTAGATTTTTTCCTTACAGAATGCCAATATGCTAGATTTTTCTTCTACCCATCTACAGAATTAGAAGGGAGTAGAATTTCCAATAAACCTTAAGGGAGAAAAACTAGGAGCACTGCAATAATAGATCAACATTACTCACTTGTCAGGTTCATAAACAACAGAAAGAATATATCCAACAAGTGACAGCAAAAAGAAATTGATTTTTACCACTTTGAGTAGGAGCCGTCTAAGTTGAAGTTTCTTTATGCCAGTTAGCTTCTGGGCTGTTATATCGCTAATGGCTGATAACACCCCAGCGGTAATAGCCTGCATTCCAAGTAGATTAGCCTCAAAATCTGTCAACTTCGGAACGGAAGGATCATGAAAGAAAAACAAAAAGCAGGGCATCACGCTACAGAACATACCCCGTTTGGTAGATAGGAAAAACAACAATTCCCCAATAGCCTTAAGGCCACTGTTACATGTTTACTAAAATTTCCCAATTTTTAGTTAGCAAAAAGAAACGTCAGATCCAAACTTTATGTAATTTTCCTCTCTTAATCAAGAGAACCCAGGACATATATTGTTCAGATAAACAATAAAAAACAGCATTAACGATGCAAGCAGAAGCTGAAAGAGATGGACAGACCTTGGTTCTCAAGGGGTGACGCTGAAGCTGCAACAAATACTGTTGGAGTCCCTTCTTTGCAACTGACCCCATGCTTGCTCTCGTCTAAACCCCTCGAGAGAGCCTGACAGACTGACAAAGGAAAGCTTGTTTCCTTTTCACTTTCTACCTAGCTATGCTTCCTTCCGTTGACTCTCTTACATTTACGTATAACAGCACACCATCACTAAAAAATATCTTGCAACTTGCTGAACGTGGAAATCGTCAGATTATTATTGGATTTGCTGTGGGTCCCACATGTTTACTTTTTGGGGGTGGAAATGACCTTGTATTAGCCGCGAATATTGGGATAATTAGTCATGATAGGGAAGGATATTCTATTTTTTCGTAGGTTGGCAATTCGTAAGTACCAACCATTTATTTGGATGTAGTGAAAGAGGAAGACTAAAAGAATAAAATATTTATTGAGAGTTTTTATCGACAGATTTATTTCACAGATGTCTTTGAGAGAACTCAACCTCGGAAGGGAGTAGCCGGGGTTATCAGGAGAACTTAATCTGTGGAGTCTGTGTGTGATTTTACACACGCACATTCATGTCGAGTCTGTTGAATTTATTTTTATTTTGTATGAATTTGAACATTTTAATTTAAATAATTCAATACCACGGTATCGGTATGGATGGAGTTAGTTTAGGTTTACAGTGTTATATATAAAAATGATATATCATTTTGGATTATAAAATCATATGTAAAAATGGAAGACCAATCGGAGAATAAGTATATTATTTGATGGAATCAATATGGATATTAGGATAAGTGTTTTATTTCTTTAAGGTTTTCAAATCAGATTCTTTTTTTAAACAACTTAGTCCGAGCATCCCTGATCCAATCCATCGCTTCAAAATATTTTATGCAATTGTTTTGTCTCTTAGTATTAGGAGATCATAGGTGCACGTGTTAGCGTTTTTGCTAGTAATTGGTATGCACTCTGTAAGCAGAACGCCTCATTACATGTACACCTCGTATGGATTTGTCGCATTATATATTTCCTTTTCTTGTTTAGACTAATGACAATTTGAGAATTGATTGCTACATAAAAATTAATTAACATATGATGGAAGTGACCAAGAAATAGCCCTTCCTTAATTATTGTCAATTAATGTAAGATGGAAGTCTAATTATATTAGTCTTATCCAATTGTTTGGAGCTAACTTTATAATATACGTATGGACGTGCCCTACCCAAAGTCATAGGCAAATTTGAAGCAGTAAATTTCGACAGGGTGAACAGGTCAAGTCAGCAGCCACCATGCGAGGTCAAATAACCCAGGCAGTCAACATTTTCAATGCACTTGACCATATTCTTTGATTGTGTTATATTCATGCCGCTTTGCCCTATAAATAACTTCCATCGGATCTCCAGGGTTCTATCATCTTACTGTTTCTTCAAGATACAAAACTCCTACAGGGAAAAAGGAATCGATGTATACCCTAACCACAAACATGGCTTCCATGCAAGCTTCAGGTCTTCTATGTTCGTCTTCTTTAAACTTTCGTTCACGTAGCAGTGCTACGAAAAGAAATATCAACGCTGCCATATCTGTTCCGCCACTCCCAAGAATCCGTTTCTCATTTCCGAAGAGACCGGTGAGAGGATTGGTTGAGGAACTGAAATTAAGAGATGGATTCGCTACAACGAGTCCGGTGGAAAAGAATGATATGAACTTGACAATACCTGATGAATCAAGCAGGTCTGCAAAGTCTACTGCACAGCTTTATGCGATCTTAGAAGCTGTTGCAGACAGAGTGGAGATGCACAAAAACATCGGAGAGCAACGTAACAACTGGAATACGCTTCTTTTGAATTCCATTAATATGATCACTCTAACCGCTACAACCATGGCTGGTGTTGCTGCCACCGGGCCAGCAGGGACACCTCTTCTGGCCCTGAAGCTGTCTTCGGTTCTTTTATTTTCTGCAGCCACCGGAATGCTGCTTATCATGAACAAAATCCAGCCATCTCAGCTGGCAGAAGAGCAACGAAACGCCACGAGGCTTTTCAAACAACTTTATTCCGAAATACAAACTATGCTGGATATTCGAGTTCCTGAAGAGCTGGATGTGAATAATGCTATGGAAAAGGTACTGGCTCTTGACAAAGCCTACCCACTTCCATTGTTAGGCAAAATGATAGAGAAGTTTCCCGAGCAATTTGAGCCCTCTGTTTGGTGGCCTGCATCAAATGATGCCCAAAAACGAAGCAAAAACCACGTAAAGAACGGACGGAGTCAGGAGCTGGCAGAGGAGATGAACGAGATTGTTCAAGTTTTGAGAACGAAAGATACTGAAGATTACATGAGGTTGGGCAACCTGGCATTAAAGGTAAACAAGATATTAGCCATCTCAGGTCCATTACTCACAGGCATTGCAGCTGCTGGATCTGCCTTTGCTGGCAACGGATCTTGGGTTGGAACGGCGGCAGTGGCAGCGGGTGCATTAGCTAGTGCAGTGAATACATTAGAGCATGGTGGCCAAGTAGGTATGGTGGTTGAAATGTATAGATACTGCGCCGGATTCTTCACACTTATGGAGGAAACCATAGGATCAGAGGCTGAAGAGCAAGATGATGAAGAAATATTCAAAATGAAGGTAGCCTTGAAGCTAGGAAGAAGCTTGCCACAGCTTAGACATCTCGCTCAAAATTCCTTTTCTTCTCGCTTAGAGGGAGCACCGATTGATGAGTTTGCTAGCAAGCTCTTTTGACTTTGGAATTATTGTCTGTCCATTAATTATAGCAAATTCGTTAATTCTTTCATTATTTTCCAAATGGATTAATTTTGTGAATAGTTACTTCCAAAACTGTTGCGTATCACATTGCAAACAAAGAAGCATTCGAGTTAACTTTTTTATTTGAATTATTTGATATTAATTTTAATGATTCGAACAAAACAGTATTATTACATGAACAACAAAATTCTTCAGTCTATGTAGTCTACATTTCTCTCTGTTTTAGAGTAATATCAGGGTTGAAAAGTCTAATTTAAGATAATCAATTATAAATCTAAAACATTATCATAACAATGACTTTTTTTATTAAATAACAATAAAAAATAGATATAATTTAAGATTATCAATCTTACCACTCAATCAATTACTCAAACTCGAATTGACTTGAATTACTTCAATTAATTTATCTAGTCAACAATATAAATGACAACATTACGCATATAACTTATACATAATTTATTTATCAAAATTGATGATTGCTTATTTGACCCCTACCTATGTTTTACCTACTACTATTATTGTTATACTACGCAATGACCACATCACTTCTTTATATTTATTTGTTCTATTAGGGTGCGACTACATTGAAGAATACAATTCTGTTCAATATTACCCACTACATAAAAATAAATTAATTTTATTATTTCTCCTAAATCTCTCTTCAAATTTATAGACACAACCAATGGGATATCATTCAACCTCCCCTTTCAACCATGTATGAACGATAATACCGTTGTTTCTTGACCATAAGGAATCAAATATGGAATCGTACCTGAAATAGTTTTGAAATCTTCAGTCTAGAAAAGTAAATACTCATCATTTCCAAAACATTGCCTTCAACCACTACATAGGTCAGGATATCATGGCTTCTTGTTTTTTCTGTAGCATATAATGGAGCAGGATAATTACAGAACATAACTTTGAACCTGCATTAAGTTGTGAATTTAACATTTGGTTCTGTGTTGATCGGATCAGGAAACATTCAAGTTTCTTTTATTCAATTTTGACCATGAAAATGAAGTTAACTCTATAATCACGAATCATATACTAATATTCATTATTTGTGTGCTGATTGTGCATTTTGCTATACTTTTATAATTTGATGTCAATTGGCTTTTCTTTCGAGTCTAACAACTCCAGCAAACCCTACCAGCCCTTGTGATCTCCAATATCAGTTGGTATTTCTTTATTTAAAACTATATTAATTGCTTTGCTCCACCTGGATTTCTGTTCAAATATGTCGATATTTATTTTCATACCTCCGCCGCTTTCAACCGTGCACGACCGATGTCTGATGTACGCTTGTTATCTGAATTCTGACTGCAGAAAATCAAACATGGGCTGCGCATGTAATTCCTTTCTTACACACCATAATTACTCGGATCAGAAATATTTGGCTCTGTTCAAATATTCTGATTAGAAGCGTTCAAGCTTTCTCGTATTTGATGTTGACGTTCATTATTTATGTGGTAATTGTGCAACTAGCTCTACTTTCAAACTTTTCAGGTCGTTATCTATGTGGTATATATATCAAATTTGTGATCCTAAAAAAACCGAATTTAATTTTCCATATAATGAGTTTACAGTTTTGACCAAATGTTATTGCGATGGTCTTATTGAATTTGATTACACGTCACCAACTTTCTTTTGACCACGTTTCCATCTACTCATTGCTATTACCAATCTACCAGGTCAGCAGATTAAATTTGTTAGAATTAATTTTTAGTTTCTGATTTTGTTTATTAATGAAAACTAAAAGCTTTTAAAATTCAAAAAATTATTAGTCGTTTACAAAGTCATATGAAAGACCGACGACGCCATGAAAGGAGTCCGGAGCTAATTATGAAAAGCTGAACAGGTCAAGAACAGCCACTCCATGTTTAGCGTCAAATAAACCAAGCAGTGTATATTTTCAATGCATTTGACCATTCATGCTCTTTCTGTTGTATTATAATCATGCCCCAGTGCCCTATATAATGACTTCGATCATATGTTCCGCTCTATATCATCTCCTCCTCAAAACTTAGTTATCATTTAATCCGTGTTCCCAAAAGGAAAAGAGGATTGAATTGGTATCACCACCATATATATAGCGAGAAAGAGACATGGCTTCCGGTCTCCTATCGTCTTCTTCAATATTTTGTTCACGTATCAGTACTGTGAAAAGAAATGTTGGTGTACATGCTGCGGTATCCGTTCCGCCACTCCCTAGAATGCGTTTCCCAGCTCCAAAGAGAGGGGAAAGAAAGTTGGTTGAGGAATTGAATTTAAAAGATCGGTTCACGACGACAAGTCCGATGGAAAAGAACGTAATGGACAGAGCATTGATTCCTGATGAATCATCAAGTACCTCTACGAAGTCTAGTGAACAGCTTTATGCAATATTAGAAGCTGTTGCAGACAGAGTGGAGATGCACAGAAACATCGGAGAGCAACGTAACAACTGGAATACGCTTCTTTTGAATTCCATTAACATGATTACTCTAACCGCTACAACCATGGCTGGTGTTGCTGCCACCGCCGCGGCGGGGACTCCTCTTCTGGCATTGAAGCTGTCTTCGACTCTATTATTTTCTGCAGCCACTGGAATGCTGCTTATAATGAACAAAATCCAGCCATCTCAGCTGGCAGAAGAGCAGCGTAACGCCACGAGGCTGTTCAAGCAGCTTCATTCCCAGATACAAACTACGCTGGCTATTCAAGTTCCTGACGAGCAGGATGTGAATAATGCGATGGAAAAGGTCCTGGCTCTTGACAAAGCCTACCCACTTCCTTTGCTAGGCAAAATGATCGAAAAATTCCCCAAGAAATTTGAGCCCGCCGTTTGGTGGCCTGCACCAAATGATCCCCAAGGAAGAAGCAATACCCACGTGAAGAATGAATGGAGTCAGGAGCTGGTAGAGGAGATGGACGAGATCGTTCAAGTTTTGAGAACGAAAGATAGTGAAGATTACATGAGACTGGGGAACCTGGCATTAAAGGTTAACAAGGTATTAGCCATCTCAGGTCCATTACTCACCAGCATTGCAGCGGCTGGATCTGCCTTTGCTGGCAACGGATCTTGGGTTGGAACGGCGGCAGTGGCAGCGGGTGCATTAGCTAGTGCAGTGAATACATTGGAGCATGGAGGCCAAGTTGGTATGGTGGTCGAAATGTATAGGAACTGTGCAGGATTCTTTACGCTTTTAGAAGAATCTATCGGATCAGCAACTGAAGAAAGAGAGGAGGAAGAAATGTTTGAAATGAAGGTAGCCTTGCAGCTAGGAAGAAGCTTGTCACAACTTAAAGATCTAGCTCAAAAATCATCCTCTTCTCGCGTAGACGGGGAAACAGTGGATGAGTTTGCTAGCAAGCTATTTTAACTCGATGATTTACTCTCCCTATTACTAATCCTGATTCGTTTATTTTTTTTTATTTTTTTTTGGCTTTCTTAATGCAACAAATTTATATGTTTTATAGCTATTTTTCCGTTAAACAGTTATGTAGCACGTATTTATGTAGATCGCGTGGCTGTTGCACCAAAATGAAGTTTTTATTTTTTTAACGAAAATATCGAGAGGGTTATTTTAGTACGTATAGTACGTAGGCTATAATTTTGTATTTACGCTAAAACAAAGAAACAGTATAAAAGATAAAATAAGTATGTAATAATAGCAACACAGTAAAACCGGACTTTAGGATAAAGTCATATAGTAATATTTTTTTCAATGAATTATCTTATAAATTTTAAAATATTAATATACAGTGAGAATCATAATAAAATTATTATTATTATTATTATTATTATTCTTAAAATGCTAATCGTAACCTTAAGAACAATCGAAAAATAAACATAAAAAAGATGGAGAAATGATCTATACACTTAGAATTATTATTACAGTTCTCCAATGTAGTAAAGATCAAATCAACTGATTTAATAGTGTTTTTATAATTGTATACATGGTAAAAACTAACGGTTCATCTATCCTTGATTGTTCCAACTATGGTTATTTTTTATTATATTGATTATCTCGATTTACTAAATTGGGTTATCATATAGTAAGATCGGATTCTCATTGAATACATCGATTGTCTTTAATTGGATTTATGTATGGTAAACTTTGATAGTGGTTTACCAACCTTTCGTAATGTTATCTTATGAGAATCTTGAGGAACATGTCATCCACCAAGCCAAATGATATATAATTTGAGTTTGGATTGTAATATGATGCATACAAATGTAGTTGTGTATTTAACGCTTACAATGAATATATGATAATCCACAAAAATTCAAATGTATATATTCATTATCAATTTTAATCCACATTGTCATGTCAATGATTAGGGTACGTGTTGGCTGATTTATTTTTATAAATAATTTTATAAAATTCATATTTCTATTATTTTACCAACACTTTTGTGTTGTAACAATACTCTTATATATGATTATTTTGGTTAATATATTAATCAAAACTAAAATTTAGTATGCATACATCATCTTGATTCGAGCGATTTCAGCTAATAGAGATATTGTGATTAATACACATTTGGACAATAATATATGAGTTCATGTGATTGAAATAAAAAATAGAAGATCGATTCGACTGACTATTATGACTGACTATCTCATTATTTATATCTTTTTGAAGTTGAAATATAACTTTATTTCATCTTCAGCTATTTCTATAATAATGGAGATAACAATTCATTCACTTCTGAGAATGAAATACGAGGATAAGGTCATAATCAATCACGATTATAATATAATATCTTATTTATTTTAGAAAATAAACTATAATTATCATGATATATTTTATTTATTTTCTTTTTCATAATCACCTTCAAGGAATAATATCCCATATATTTGATAAATTATAAGAAATAATATATAAAATATCGTTTTTGAAATCATTTTATTCTGCGTAATAGATCACATAAATTAATTAATGATATCTACGGATATATATAAATTTACATAACATAATAATTAATTATATACATGTTTTACAAATATTAATCTCTATAAAATTTATATGCATAGTTAAATTATACATGTCACCGTAATTAAAAATATATATATATATATATGTATTATATTTTAATTGATACAATTAGCCTTATTATACATAACAAAATTTATAATTTTTTCTATTTTAAAAGAATTAACTAAATAAAAAATAAATATTTATCTTATTATTATTATTATTTTCAGTCAAAGATAAATACTTATCTTGAATAACTTAAATACGAATGTATTTTGTGTCACCAAAGAAAAGTAATCCACATTATCATGTAATTTTGATAGTATTAAGTATCTTATCATAAAATAATATTTTATTTTATTTTGGAAGAATTTTTATATTGATAAAAGATTGTGAATAAATAATGGAAAGAGGATTGAGAATTATTTAAATATGTTAATACTATCAATAAAATTGAAATAGTTGAGCTAACTAATTGGTTATGGTTGAATTTTGTTTTAGATCTGACCATCTAATCTTTGTTTACTGTCTGGTCTGGCTGTTTGGTAATCAGAATTATTGGAAATTATTAAAATTGAATTAAAATTATAAAAAAAATATTTTTAATTTTTAATAATATATATTTTATAAAAAAATATAATTATTAAAATATTTGAAATTTGAAATCAATTCCGTTGAATTTTTGGAAACTAAACAGGCCTTAAAATATCCTGGTCTGCCTTACGAGCGTGGCGTTGTTAAAGAATGGTCTTTTTCTCTAGTCCATTCAGGGGAGGAAACGACACCGCGGGTGGCGGGCACGGCAAAGATTCAATTTTGCCACGCAAACCCCCCAGGAAAATGTAAGATCTTTCCAGGTCGCAGTCGTCAGCCACATCGGAATTTCCATGAGAACCAGAAATTTAATTGAGGGAGACAATCATTTTGAATCCATACCCACCATTAAAAAACTGGTGGCCTTAATGCAATCTATTTGTAAGATTCTTTATTTCTACGCTTCTTCTTAATAACCCACCCATTCATATATCTGTTTATCATCTCTGCTGTTGGATTATCTTCCGATTCTTATCCTCTTAGTTTTTTTCCTTGAAAGAAATAAGCCAATACCGATTTAATTAAGGTGTTTCTCGATTTGCTTTTCCTTCTAGTTTGATGCTTGAACTCGTAACGTATATGAGGATATGGATATGAGACATCTTTATTAGTTGATTTATCGTTTTTTTAGTAGAGTTAAAACTGGCATGTGGGTTTGATCTATTTGTTCTTTTGCAGCTTACGGGTGCTTTCTTGCATTTGATGTTTAGATAGTATGTTTCAACCATGGTAACTTTATATCCGACCGGAGGTGTAAGCAACTTTGCCTCATCTCGGGGTTTAATTGCTCTGCAAGAAACTTCTCTGAGCAAGATTACACATGTGAATTCATTGGCAAGTGCTACAGTTTTTCCTAGCCTTCAGTGCTGTCTTTGTAGTAATTTGGCAGTCAGTTCTGGTTTTAATTGGAAGGGACAGAACCTGCTTAGGATTCATCATGTACCTCAACGCCCACCGTCAAATAGATGGCTGGTAAGTAGTATTACAACTTCCTAGCAGAAGGGCTAATAATCTTTTTGAGTTGATTTTGGGAGATAGATTGGGAATTTGTTGAATGGTCCGTAAATGTTGCAGTGTAGATCACATGATTATATTTCACCAGATAATGAGTATCGTTCATCTCGCAATATAGCAATCAGCTTGTTCAGGCGATACAGAAATGTCATTGACCGTGGAGGAGGTGACAACTTACAAGTATATTCTGTAGTTTGCACTCAACTTTCCTTGCATAAGCTCTTCCTTTTATGCTCTTTCCAAAATAACATGTGCCAAGTGATGTGTATTAGGAGTTCATCAGTGCTGGGGTCAATGCATATGCTTTAGGCTGCACCGATGAAGGATTGCGTAAAGAACTTATTGCTTTGAAGGATTCTGGTGTGGAAATTGAGGCCATGCTGAATTATGGTGGAAGTACCAGAGTGAAATCCAAGATATTCAAAAATGAGGTTAGGATACGGAAATTAGATTGCAATTATAGTCTTCATCATTAACCATTAATATTGTTTATGGGTTAGTAAGATGTCAGGCTGGTTTCCCATCCCACGGTGCAGGTTGATGAGTGCATTCTTTGGTTGAGCATTATATTCATTACTATCTTGTGCACACCACAACCGACAGTAGTAAGATGGTCGTCTACACCTTCAGTGACTGATGAGATACTACTCAAGTGGAAAGGCTTTTGTGCTATCATAGCAAATGCATATTATATGAGGGGAATGGCATGGTAAGGGAATTTTTGGATCTTCTATTGTGCTAATTACCAGTATAAGGATCATATCGACAATACTTGATGTTTCCATCTAAAACCAATGAGCACAGTGGTGATCAGGTTAGAAACTATGTTGGTTTAGCCTATAAGTCAAATCTCCCTATGAGCTACCGTCATGGAATCAAGATACACATTTTACATTGAAATGCAAACTTGCTGACCCATTTTACCTAATTTCTGATTCATTTGTGTGATGAAAGATATACTTCATTTCATTTAAAACAGATAGAGATTCGTTTGAGCTGACTCTCGTGGTTTTCTTTTTATTGTTTTTTTTGTTCGATCTCAAAGGCTTCCAGTGAAGACTCTTCAGCTAGAGCAAATGGCAGTTGCAGGACATGCTGAGGAAGCATCGGTTGTTGCTAGTCGAATGCGAATAGTATTTAGCACACTTGAGGTCTGCACTACTTCTGCTAACTCTTTTCAGATACGGAAACTTCAAATTCATTAATTAAGAATTGAACCACAAATAGGTGCGGGCTATGATGATATCTAACCCAGTCTCCTTGCGTGAATTCTATGCACTTTTGAGTTTTTCTGTGCATTGACGCAAGAGATCGTCCATATTGAATGTTGCTGCTTCTGCTTTAGTTGAGATTGTGATTTGGTTATTTGGATGGCTTGCAGGTAGTGAGTCCACAGTGGCCAAAAGTCTAACATATTGCATCAGGAAAAGCCCTCTCCCTGGGATCTCTGTTAAGCTTATGTTCAATTTGGAAACTGTAAATTAGTGCATATGTATTGATGCCGCTGTATAATGTACTCTTCAAGAGTATCTAATCTGGAAAACTGAAGACGCACCAGTTTACTTTCTATTCTGGCTTCTAGTTATGTTATTCACTAATTAACGAAGCATTGCTCCATCATGCATTAACCTATGACCAAACATCAACACCATTTTCGAATTTGTTGATTAGATCCTTAATTCAAATTGTCATTAACATTGATTGATAACAATAAATAATTTTTTTGTTATATTATAAATACAAATTAAGAATATATTCAATTAGTCAAAATTTGATATTTGTATACAACCAAAAATAAAAAATAAAAAATCAAACTATTATTAATATTTGATTAAAAATTAATAGAACTTAGAATTCAACCATCTTTGAATTTTCTACTAATATTGTTGTGGACGGTTCTGGGTTCTGGGTTCTGGGTTCTGGGTTCTGGGTTCTGGGTTCTGGGTTTTGTTTGGAAGGTGTGATCGCTATAGGAACACAGCATGTGTTTGAGAGTACCACTGTCTGGGGAGATCAAACAGGACGGGGATTATCTCACAAAAATACCTTGTTATGTCAAAAACCAATACATATACACCAAGAATTTTTCCCTACTAGAAGAAGAGAGGAAAAATAGGAAATGTAGGACATAATAA
This sequence comes from Passiflora organensis, assembly GCA_019739055.1. Lineage (NCBI taxonomy): Eukaryota > Viridiplantae > Streptophyta > Magnoliopsida > Malpighiales > Passifloraceae > Passiflora > Passiflora organensis. The sequence continues at coordinate 1,304,177 of JAEPBF010000187.1, read as the reverse complement.
ATATATCACTGAAAATCTCAAGATGCAGCTATTCCCAGTTCCTATGGCATTCAGTATAAGACTAACTAAAAGAGACTGGGAACTATCAAAATTGCAACTTGTTTCTTTCTCGCCAAAGAAATAACAGAATATATAGAATTCTTTTTTTTACTCTTTCTGGAGGTCATGCTAATCTTCTGATTTCAGTGCTCTTCATAACGACTTTCCATCTACCCAACCATTTTGGCAGCAGGAAGATTGTGGAAAGATCGTGCAATGATGCAACATTGCTGCAACTTGTTTGTTTATCTTCAATTACACTGAAGAAATCAACGTATCGGTCCGAAGGTCAAAGTTAAACCATTTTAGGCGAAACACTGTTGAACTTTGAATTATGACAGATTTGGAGAAGGGATGAACGCAGCTGAATTCTTGAGAATCTTCAGTGCACGTGAATATACATCATTGGCTGTCTCTGACGTTCCCAACTGTTCAAAACACAAAGAAGAGGCAATATTGAGTATCAATGAATGTCAATGCCACTTGATATATGCAATCATCAAACAACAAAGAGGAGGCAATGTCAAGCATCAATGACTGCCAATACCGATGATATAGGCTATCATCTAACAACACTTGGTATTGTATACGATACCTCTATTGGAGGGATAGAGGGAAGAAAAGGTAAAGGTAAAGAAGATTCACCTTAATCTCCATGGCGTGGTAATCTTGCCATAAGCTCACATTTTGATCATAAGTGCCAATAGCAGATGCATATAATTTTCTAGCATTAACTAAGCAATCCTTGTGACCAACAAATGCAAGGTTTGATTCCAGTTCAATACAGTGTCTGTAGAAAGCCAGACCTGGTCGGGGCAAGTTGAGAAATCTGCAAGTTAAACAAAGCCTGGTTAAGATTGGAACAAGCATATCTATAAGAAGACATGTGTTATTTGCTGCATTTAAGTGTAGAACGAAATAAATTTCAGTCTTGCTGGAAAGACCTCTTCTTAACAAGATTCAAGATATAGTTATAAGCTAGTTCTGCTATTGGAAGGCGATTTCTTTGGCTTACAGAATGTATCATACCGCTTATATAACTCCCTTGCATGCTCAATTCCATCCTTTTGAACAACAAAATTTATGATAGCAGAAGGGAGGGAGAATCCTTTGTCACTGCCACCATCTTTAGCCACTGCAATAAAGGAGATCTCAAGCAACTTGTTAAAATAATGTTTATCTCCAGCAAAGAACTTGAGAGCCTGCAATGGGGAGATAAGGCTCACGATGAGTTATTGTCAGCAGTTAAATGACCAGATATAGAATAAGCATTCACTGATAATAGTTCAAGAGAACAGTGAATGTACCATTAACCACAAGCCCTCAGCTTCCGATACTGAGACCTTCGTTAACACACTGTTCACGAGTTCAAATATAGATAACATGTCAGTATTGCTTCTAGCAGGAACATTCTTTGTTAAACAACGAATTTCCAGTGAAACCCTTAAAAGCCATAATTTTAAGGCACTTGATAATTTCCCAGAGCAAAGCTTTGCTGCTAGGTTCTTAGCTTCCTCTACTCTTCCCAGTTTTAAGTAAACTGAGACATATTCACAAGCCAGATCAGCTGTAAGGAGTCCCATTACATCTGCCTTCTCATATAATGACAGTAGCCGAGAGATGTAATCTTCCGTATGATTATGTAAGTCTGTTTTTTCGCTTTCATCTCTCTTAGGAGCAATGACATCCATTAGAAATTTTGTGTAGAGGCTAAACATATCGGTAGAGGGCAGAACTTGTAAAGATTCCTCGTAAACCTGCAAAACAGCACAGCATCCAGAGCGATGAACAAATGAGAAGATACAATAAAATGACATTCTGTTTCGCTAACGTGTAAATAGGCTGTTGGTAATGAAATAACTAGCGCATTAAGGATTCAGTTGTCCATCTCGTGATCATACCTGAACTGCTTTGTGCAATTGGAGAGACCTACCGGCTTCCTCAAAACCAGTCAATTCACGTCTTGCAAGCCAATTCCAATATCCCGGATCACCAGAAAAATCCCTCCTCATATCACTCAGTATCTCATCCCTCAACTCCTCAGACTGAGCCAAATCGGTTCCTTCCATTATCTCAAGCAAACGCTTTCTCAACCCAAAACTACGAGGCAGAGCCTCAATTGCCCCACTATAAACTGTCCGCAGAACGCTCACGCCATGTTGCCGAAACAGATCCACTCTATCCTCAGACCCAATAGACAAAAACTCCTCCCCACGGTCCTTCTCCGGCATCACTACTTTTTCCTCGTCCGCGTCCTCTTCAAGCGCAAGCTTTCTCGCCTTCAACTTGTTTAGGTAAGTCAATTCCATACGAAGGTACTCTATCCAGAGGTCCTCCGACTCGGGGCACATTCTCAAACCATTGTGCATCAACGCACGCGCAGCAGAAACATTCAAGTTGTGATCAAATTGCCACGCTGCAGCATAAATCCACACTCCAGGAACAGTAGGGTGCAGTCTAATTAATTGCGCCAACACCTGCAAGTAAAAATAAAAATAGTAATAAAATCAATTCAGTATAAAACAATTAAGATGAAGCCATAGAAAATTCAAGCCCACCTTCTTCATTCTACCATTCTTCCGCTGCCTGCAGAACTCCAAATAACGGAACCAAAGTCCAAGGTCTCCTTTAAACCTCGTGACCGCCAGGCGATAAATCTCTACAATTCTTGAAACGCCAGCGTAATCAGAGACGGCAGATTTTTTGCGTCTGCCGTTGCGAGAGACGGACTTCTTGCGCAGGCGTCGAAGCGAATCCAGTTGAATCTCGTAGTCTATGTAGGCCAGGTAGTCCTGCTTCAACGGGCTTGGACGCTTCAGTCTGTACTCGAATTTCCTCCGCTGCTTGACGATCTCAGATATTTCCCGGCGGGAGAATATGCCGCGTCGCTCTAGGTCATCGAGCTCGTCGACCATGCGCTCCAGACGGTATTGCACTGTATCCGCCATTGCTTCCTGAACTTGGTGAACTGACTCCGAAAAGGGGAGGGCAACAGAGAGAGAGAGAGAGAGAGAGAGGGTTTAACAGAATCAGCTAGGGATCAACGATCTAGGGTTTTTCAGGGGAGATTAAGCAGGGAAAGACGTTAAGTTAGCGAGGTCGCTTACAAATTTTACGTAAAAAAATGGGCTGGGTTAGCCCAAGCTTGCAATTGAGTCCAGTAGTAGGCCCACGTTTGACTTATTGTCGTCATTTCATCGTTATTTCATCTTCCAAGCGTCAGTATCCTATTGGCTGCAAATTGCAGAACAAAAAAAAGAAAATTGTAATGATTTCCAAATTTTTTTAATATACTAAAATAGTATCCAGCCGAACTAGAATTAATCTCCAAGTTTAGTCTGTATTTATTTTCGTTAAATAGTTTTCTGTTCTTATAGGAATTATTTTATAAATGAATAATATTTTTATTTTTTTAATTATTATAAATATTAATATTTTATATGATTGAATTAGTTTCCCATAATTATGTGACTATAACGATAACAAATAACAAGGATATCATATCACACGTTATTATTATATAAAATTATGCACAGTGGGTATTTTGATTATTATTTAATTTTATATTATATTTGTATAATTTCTTAGTATCAAATAGACCAAATTGAAATTTTTTTCAATGAACAACAAATAAAATACTAGGGGTGCTTGCGATTATATTTTTCAAATTAATATTATTTTATTTAAAATTTGTTAGTAATCCAAATTATCAAATTAGAAAGATTTTTTATTTACATCATGAAACCGTGGACTTCTTGACTGGGAGCGGGATGATTACAATAGAAATAAAGTTTCCTTTTCTCCTGACAATGTCGTCAATGTACTACTTTTTTTAAATTATGATTGAATTACAGAAAGTATCCACTGGATAACCTGATTAATCGTTCTCCGTCACCCAAGACAAGTGTCTATCCAGCCATATTTTTTCGAAATCTAACCTAAAACATTAAACTGATATAATACCGCATCCACATCCACCACCCGTCAAACACACTTCACAAAACTCCTCGCCTTTACTTTTCGCTGCCAGTTGTTTTATGTTGCGAGGATTAGAAGACAAGTGCCTCCACAACTTGACATTGCATCCAAAGTTGTAACAAAGAACCAACTATGCACCATACATTTCAAAAAATATATATAAATAAATATATATTTCCTCTTGTTTCGTGTCTGCAACTCAGCACCGCACTACAATTGGAATATATAACAAAAGAGAGAAAATTGCAGCCAACAACGAAGACAGCACCTTGTCAACTGGACTTGTTGTACTGCGTTTATTGAAGCTAATCGATCGAAAACTTGCAGCTGCACCACCCACTTGTGTAGAATTCACCACCGTCCTTGTCTTGTTGATTATTTGTTTGCTGCACACCAAAGATGAGAGATGCTTTTCTATAAGAATCCGAGGGAAGTTGTTCCGAATATAAGCTACTGTGGTGTGCACTTTTCAGTTTCTTCCTTTTTGAAAAGCATGATCAACATGTTATATATGAACCAATACAAAGTAGCAAGGGTTAGACATCTGAGTTTTATCTTTTTTCTTACCTTCCGGGGAATATACAGCCACCATGACCTGAACATATCATAAAAGAAAAAAAGAATGGTAAGATTTCTACAAGTAAACAAGGGAATCATTAGCAGCAGGAAGCAAGTAAAGTTGCAGAAGAGGATAAAAGCAGATCGAGTGAAGGGCCAGTTCCTGATCAAGGAGACTCATTTCGAACAGTATCTTAACTTACTTTACCAGCTGCTCAACTAGAAAAAGCACTAAAATCAAATCACTCATGAACCAACGTGCCTCTGTCAGCTAGGAATCCCGCGGCATCCGCTCATGAGATCATGCCGTTGTCCTTGGGATTACCCCTCACGATTGCAACTATAGGGTCACACTGTTTCCTTAAATTACTAGTTTCTGTCGGCTCCATTCCAGAGTTGTAATGTTAAACATGTAAACCGGCCTATCAGAAGTCCCTACCCTCGTGAAACTAATGAACACCTGATTTGAAGATAACTTACTTGGATCGGTAGTGGTGATTGTGGCTACACCCTTGAAATCACAGGACCCAGCAGCCTTCCCCTCCTTTTGGTAATAGCTATCAAATGCATAAGAGGCATGGTTCTTCACATTGTTGGGTTGGTAACAACTCTCCCCTGGTTGAATCTCACTGCAGTTGGCCCTTCCTGGTCCACACGCCCAATCCAATGCTGCCTGCAATGTCTTTGAATCAAAACCATCTGTTGCAATACAATACGTTTGGTTTGTTGTGTCATTAGCCAAAAAAGTCCCACTTCCAGATACGTGGAGCAGATAAACCGGCGTTGAATTCCCATAGAACAATCCCCAGTTTGCTTCGGATGTAGGAGGTGACCTCAAGTCCTCATTGAATAACTCGTATAAATACACACTCGAACTGATTTCTGGATGCAGCGGAGTGCCACTACGATCAAGAACATGCTTAATCAGATTTGAATTGTAAGTATCTGCATTGTCAATGGTAGCGTACGGCTCTTTCGAGTCACCCTTAGAAGGCCATCCACTCTCAGTAACAAGAACCACAACATCAGTAATGTTTAAATTCTTCAAAGAAAAATATGCAGCATCGATCATGGCATCAAGCACGTTAGTGTAATGCAACAAGGTATTAGGATCAACCATTTCTTTGGACGGTGTCAAGGGCTTGAACAAAGAATTATCCAAAGGAACGACTCCTTTGTTTTGCATAAACACATAGTAAGGATAAAGATTCATCATCAGTGGAGACCCTGTTTTTGACAAGAACTGAACCAAAGGGAGCATGACGGAACTCCAACTCTGATTAAAAAAAGACTGAGAAGGTGGGAAGGGATCGAGAATGATAGAAGCCGCATGTGGAGTTGAAATCTTGATCTGGTTATGCAAATTCGCAGCAACTAAAGCACTATACAGCGACTCAATAGCGGGAACAAGCAAAGGAGCCGAAGAGGGTACGGTAGTTAAGACCTCATCTCCTACAGCAACTGCAACGATTGCAGTCTGTGGATAATAGGCAACAACATTGCGACCAATCCAGGAAGCTGCCGTGGCATTAGAAGAGCCAATGGCAAGAAGCTGATTATTGGGGACACTTATGATGACCCGGATCTTGGTTTTAGCCAAGGCTTTGAGGATGTCAGGGTTTGCATCATAAAGGCGGATGTGATTGATTTTCTGAACCAGCAGAAAAGAAACAAGGTCTGTGGCTGACAAAAAATTGGAAAGGTCTGTTCCTATGTTGAATCCCACAAATGGCTCGGTGTCTCGCTCTTGGTTCTGCTGCTTGATTTGGGTGACTCCCAGTGAGGAAGATTTCGCTGCAAAATTGGTAAAGTGACTAAAATCAGAAAATCTTGTTGTTGGCTTGTCCATAGAAAATGCATAAAACAGAAGGGCTACAGTTTATTACCTTGTGAGACTGTGAAGTATCCAGTAAGGAGGAAGAAGAAGAAGAAGATAGTGATGACGCTGAGGACGGTGAGCCTAGATTTTGCCATTATTGAAGAGAAGCTTAAGTGTCACCTCTTCATCCTCTGTTTCTTCAACTACAGAAGCTTGCATTATATTGCGCAATTACCTTCTTCCAAGCTTTGCGGTGAATTTTTGTTGGTGGTGGGTTTGATATTGGGTTTTTCTTGTTGACCCAAGATAGCACCACACTGCGAGTAAGGAAGAAGACATTATATTAGCCAAAAAGAGTATCCAGTGTTGCTGGGTTCCGGATCCTGTTCTTGGGTGATGTGTGTGTTGCTAGGTTGCCTGCTTGCGCTTTGTTGTTCATTGTATGAATTGACCAAACTGGCCTTGGATACCGACAGGCACAACTTCGAGACAAAAGCTACTAACAGCTGTCAACGGTAACTTTTGTGGTTAACTTAGAGATAGTTCAATAATTGACCTTGGCCTTGTTCTGGACATCGAGGATGGTTCATTGAAAGTCACAAGCTGACATTTCCCGACAGAGTGCCATGCATGTCCACTTGTACAACAAGCTGGTTGCCTTACATTTTCATTTCAAAATCTGCCCTTTTATTCTCTTATTAACATTTCAAACTTACCTCAAATTAAACCACTCTCATCTTCCTCCTCTTTTCTGCTGCTTATTACTTGGGGGAGACTCTACCACCTCTACGCTTTTCTCATCAGATTAATCGTAACCAAATCTACTGAAAGCTTCTAAAGCAAAAAAGACCGAAGAAGCTAGCAAACAGTTATGACAGCTACGAATGAAGTAATGGAAAATCCAAGAACGAATCCAGCCAAAAGGAACCCAATTGAGAAGCACTTAGAGGAACTGTGTCACTACACCAGTGTATCAAACAAATAAGGGTGTCAGAGAAGACTCTGTAGCATAATTTACTGAGCTAGTCACGAGCATAACAGGAACTTGCATCACACTCTCCCGTGGATCAACTCTTCTGTATGATAGGTGTCTTCTTTCAGCTGTTTTGTGTCTTAATTTGAGACCTTAAGTACTGGTCATAACCGGTATTAATTCTTGAAGAGCTTCTTAATATTTCACTAATACAAGGAGAAGCCGGGTGGCCCCAAATGTCCTTTTGGGGCGATATTGTTGATCACCCACCTGAATACACTGTGCCAAGGCTCTTTTAAAAGTATTGACAAAAAGGGATTAATAAGTAATGATGATCATCACTGAAAGAACCATGATAAGCAAAAAGCAGAAAGGAAATTATATAAGATCTGCGTCAGTGATCATTAGAAAGGTCCTTTTGAGAAGGGTAGATGATGGAAAGGTTCTGTAGGTGTAGGTTTTTGTGAGGGGGGATACAATCCAAACTTGCTGTTCAACTACCACTGCTCATTATAAGCTGAATTCGAGAAGTCCTGGTCCATTATATAATGCAGAGATTATAACTTGGAAGCAAATACACGTGGATGCTCTTTTCTATCAGCTTCAAAGTGAAGCTCAAAACCAAGTGGCAAGTAAAAATGTAAAATTCAACTTTTAAATGAATGTTATTATTAGGATAACATATCAACACTCTAATTCGACTCGGAAGTATTATCCCGCTAACTAAATTTATAAAAATGTAGTATGAGACGATAAGACTTATTTATTCTTAATTAAAAATAAAAATTAAAGATTAAGGTTCAAATTTTATTTTTAGAAATAAATTATTTTAAAAATTTCAGACTAGTTGAATTCACCTATAATGTTTCGGACTAGATATAATTATTATAATACTTGTATATATATCCTAAGTTCAACCAATTAAACTCTCTTTGCTCCAATTTATGTCAGGATTTTGATTTGAAGGATCCTCAAGTTTTATAAAGATCTTTAATTATATGCAGAAAGATTTAGGATATTTTAAGGGAAAATAAATAAAATTTTTAATTAGAAATTATACCTTGATTAAAGAACCATATGACATCGGATTCCTATTTAAATTTCTTCTATATTTGTTTGACTCGGAAGTATTATCCCACTATTGAAATTTATAAAGATCTAATCTAAGAGATGTAGTTGATTGATATAATCTTTAACCAAAGATTAATATTCAAATTTTATTTTCTGAAATAGATTATTTTAAAAATTTTCTATTAACTAAATTCAACCATAATTAATGTTTCCAACTAGACATAATTACTAAAATACGTGTATTTGCTAAGTTCAACCAATTAAACTCTATTAATTCTTTGCGTCAATTTATGTCAGTATTTTGATTTGAAGGATCCTCAAATTTATAAAGGTCTTAATTATATACGGAGGGATTTAGGATATTGTAAGACAAAATAAAATAAATTTTTTGATTAGAAATTATACCTTGATTGAAGAACCACATGACATCGGATTCCTACTTGGATTTCTTCCATATTTTTTTTACAAAAATTTCCCTTAAAATATCTTAATGTAAGAAACTTTTGTTTGTTGGATTTATGAATATAATTTAAGCTTGGTTCTTGGATTAATCAAAGTATCTTTATCATATTTCAATTATTACGAATATACAACCTTTACACCATCTGAATATAAATCTAATAAACCACGCAATATAAATAAATCAATTTGTAAGTTAATTACGCATTTAAAAAATTTATTGCACAATTCTTTGCCTAAATATAATACCATATATTTTTTCATCTTAATCGTACATATAATTTCATTATGCACAATATAATAAGATACCATAAAACTTTCACATCTTCATGTCTGTATAATATTATACGAGTAACTATATGATCACATAACTGCTGTATGATGATTTATGAAATTAAATTCATAATAATATAATTGACATTATGATAACATAAAACAACCAAAATTAAATATGACTAATGCTTTGAATGTGTATAAATTTAATCATAATATTATAATAGAAAGTGGAGATTGACAGTCTAGACACCTTGAAAGTCTAGCTCATCATATGTAATTTTTAAGGGGTTTAAGGGAATCTTAATTTTTTATCTACCAAGGCCTCCCCTCCTTCCTTAGCCTGTAGTCGACATGCCACAGAAGTTGGATGACGTCATTATCATGTTCTGCAAATGACAAAATAAATTTATTAACAGTAAAAGCAGTAGCAAATCCCATATGTCTAGTATTTAACAAGACTTATATTTATGATAAATAGTACATCCACAAACCCCCAATTCAATCCAATCTGTTTAGCATTTAGTTACAGGGAGGAATATTAACACAGCATACTAGATGCCGACGCCCACTACAGCCAAAAGTAACCTCTATTAATTAGGGCAAATTGCTGGGACAAAAGCAAAACTGTATGAAACAGAGCATGAATACATGATACATGGTGATAATGGCAAACACTTAAGTTTTGCCTTCCAACATCGTGACAGCTGCCTTGCTTTATTCCACCCGCGATTGGGATGCAAAAGCTAATTTTTTTCCTTTGAACAAAACAAAATTGTCGCAACAGCCATCACCGTAGAGCATTCACGAAAGCCATCAAGGAATCTACGTCCCTCTTCTCTGACGGGTACTTGATCGGACGAGACGAATGTTTGGGGAAGAAAAGAATTGTAGGAAAGCTTCCGAGCTGCAACTCTTGTTTAGCAAACTCCTTTTGATCCCCGTCAGCCCTGAATTTCCCCACCTTCACTCCACTCCCGGCTAACTTATCAGCTAATTGAAGATAAGATTCTTCCATGGCCTGGCAAAACTGGCACCATGGAGCATAGAGCACCACAAGCCATGGCTCTTTTCTGTTCTCCAATCTTGAGAGATTCTCTATTCCAGTCCTGCTCAGTGCGACCAAATTCTCAGATTCAAAAATATCAGCAATAGCTGCAGTTCCATTGGAATGTGCGTTCCCATTTCCGTTGCCGTTAAGTTGGGCAGCTCCATCCTGTCTAATATTTCCTTTATGGAGACCACATTCCTTGGCTTTGGCGTCTTCCCACCACCATCTTCCTTCTCGCTCATGTTGGCCTGGAAGAACCGGCCTTGTGCAGGGCTCGCACCCAATTGAGACATACCCCTGCGAGTGCAATGAGTTAACGGGTACATTCATGGTCCGAAGGAAGTTCCATACGTCTAGGCCTTCAACGTTAGCCATGGGGTTCCACTTGACCAAGCTACCAACCCCACCATCCAATCCCTCAAAAACTGGGTCTACCTGGACAATAGGGATTTCAGATCTAGTGCCTGGAGATTGATCTTTCCTCTGTCCAGTGATCCAAGCACGCAAACCCTTTAGCGCCCTTCTCAAAGGTCTCACCTTCCTGACACGGCAGCACTCTTGATGCCCATCCTCGTAGAATGAGAACAGACCCTTGTTCCTCACTAATGCCTGAACTTCAACAGCATCTGGGAACATGTACTCAATGTGGATGCCATAATGCTTCTCCACCGCGTCAAAAAATTGATAAGTTTCTGGATTCAACCTGCCAGTGTCCAGACTGAACACCCTAAAGGGACGCCCAGTCAATTTCGCATACTCGATCAAAGCTACATCTTCAGCACCACTGCATAATAAAGAAGCACATATGTGGTTGTCAATAAAAATTTACCATTTATAAAGTCAACAAAAAGGAAAACTCAAATCAAAGACCAAGGAATCCGTTCAAAATTCCAAAGATTACGCTAAACGCATTTCTATAGATTGAACATCTTCAAACATTAATCCACACAACACAGGCAAGTAAGCGTTTACAAGCTTAATTATATTCAATTTGCTTAATCCGTGTCTCTATCGTTCTGTAAAACTTGCGAATGCCCCCTTAAGCTTAAGTTATTTACCAAAATCACAATTCTATGAAGATTCCTAATCCAACTAATATTAGTTTCAATATAAATGGGACGCATATTGTCACAAACAGTATAGGAAAATTAAATAATAGTGTACCTGAAAGCAATAGCGATGTCATCGCCAAATTTGTCGAGAGCCTTGTCCATAATTTCCAAAGGCGAAGCGTTCTCAAGTTCCTTTGCCAACACCTCATAATCCACTGTCTCTACCCCTTTCTCCGACACCTCTGCCAATCCAATACCACGAAAGATCACTAAATTAAACTCTAAAAACAACAACAACAACGATGATAATAACAATGACAATAACAACAAACACTCACCGGGAGCAATGGTCGTCGCTGCAAGCGGTACAATGGAATCATTCCGCTTGGGCTCAGCATTCACCGGCCTCACCGCGCTTCTCATCCTCTTCTTTGCAGAAGAAATGTTCACACCCGCCATCCGATCCAACAACCGGACCGAACTGAATTGCGGACCTGTAAAGCAAAACCACGGAAATCATGAACAACACAACTCAAGACAAGAATGATAAAAATATTTCAGAATTAATTTTTTTTATTAAAAAAAAGCACCTTTGGCTTCGGAAGAGCTACTTGAAATCCGTGAATAACCTCCGATTGCAGTTGAAGAAGAGGAAGTAAAGGTTAATGCCATAGCTGCCAAAAGAAACACAACTAACAAAATGCCTTTCTGCTTCTCCTCTAAACCAAATTACAAACAAAATGCGTTTGTTTAGTGTCTAATTGCGTCTGAATCCTTTCCTACAGCGTAAATATTTTCTATTATGGATTTGAATTGAGAGATGAAGTAGCAGAAGAGACTTAAATAAGAGCCGATCAAACAACGCCCAACCAGGTTCATTGAACCTGGACGCTATTTGTTACGGTTTTCATGTTGCTTGCGTGGCGTGTTTTGATTGGGTCGTCCTCTCATATTTCTTCATCGCTTCCGTCACGTGGTGGGCTGCAGAGGAAACCTCTCTCTTCTTGTTGTAATTTTGGCGGTTCTTAATTTTTTCCTGGCTGCCAAAATTTGGTGGTGGGGCCAGGAGTCAATTGGAGCCTCGTCGGGAAGTTTCTTTTTGTGGCTGAGCTGATGCCTGGCCGTTGGATTTAGCGCAAGAAAGGATTTGATGGGGTAATATAGACCGTTTGATTTGTTGACGGAGCAGTTTATGGTGTTGAAGAAATCTAGAATTAAAGTAATATTCGATGAGCACAGTGATGGTCCGAATGGTCTGAGCAATTTGGACCTCACTTGTGGTAACTAAAATGTGTTGCCTCCATCTCCCTTTTTTTCGTGTGGCATACTGGCGTTTTGGTATGTGTTCCACACACGAACTTCTTATTTGCATTAATGAAAGGATTATGGTACTTTTTGAAATTTAAAATAATAAACCTTTTTCGCTGGTCTGAAATTTTAAAAAATTAATATATTTGCCTCCACTTGCCTTTATCGTGCACCACACAGATTTTCCCTTTTGGATTTGTTGTAGGGACCAAAATTGCCATTCTCCGATCGTGCTCTAAGACTTTTCTGTTTCCGATATTGAGTTGCGCCTCCTCTTTAGACCAAAGTCTTGTGTTCCAATCGCCTAGCTCTTGTCAGCAGCATCTCCCCTTCTTTGGCGGAAATTTCGATTCGTCCCAATGAAAATAAAATTTTAAAATTCATAAAGTACTTGTCATATCTATGTTTAAGCCAAGTTGCAGGAGTCGTGGACAATGAAACACTTGCTCTAAGACATGACGTCAATACAGAGTGAACAGATAAAAGGAGATGCGGAAGAGAAGATCTTTGCTTGTTTCTTAACCGGACACATCATGTTTTACGCTTCAACTGTAATAACCAAAATCAGACCCGTAATATTAATATTAATATTAGGATGTTTTAAATACACGTTTCTTCAAGCGAATTTTTTTAAAAAGAAAACCATATTATTCATAAATAAATGGGCAAGCTAATATTCAATCGCAGAAGTCAAACTCATCCGATTTATTGGGGCAGGCCAATGTCTATGCACATCTCCCTCAGCTATATCTGATGCTTTTCAACTCTCGATAACATTGCTAATTCTAGTTATCAATTTATACGTTTTTGCATCCACTTCTTTAGAGGTCAAATGTGGGATAAATTCGAAAGTTGCGACATACAATAGACTCATTGTGAGTGGTTATAGGCTACTAACAAATCTTTATCATCGAAAGAGGAGACTGGAAGTTTAATGATAAAGGAGCTTATAATATGCAAACTTTGTTAGATGGTTGTTCTCTTGTAGATTTATCTCTATAGGGAAATAATTTCACGTGGGCTAATTCAATAAGAGATACATTGAGCAATAGTGTAAGGATCCGAACCCGAAAACCGGACCCTTACCGCTGTGAAACCCGGACAAACCCAACGCGTGGACCAATCCGAATCCCACAAGACTTAGAAGACTTTTCAAACGCTATTCCCAAAACAAACGTATTTAATAATTTAAGAATTGGAGCATATCAAATAAGAAACAGACAACTGACATAAAAATCGGAGTGAACAAAATACTACAGCGGAAGACTTTATTCGAATGAACAAAAATATCCAAAACGGAAAACGGGTCCATACAGTCACAAGCCCAAAATCACCAACTGAGCTTAAAGCTCGGTACATAAAAAAAACGTATCCAATAGAGTAATAAATGCATAAAAATATAACGTGACAAAACATCAAAACGAGTCAAACAGGAAATGCCAGAAAAGAAAACCGTGTAAAATGTGCAGGTGCGATAGTCCAGCCAAGTCGTAAGAAGCTCTCACACCTCAAACGACGTCTACGGCTCACGAACTACTCCTGAAAGGGGAAAACATCAACGAGTGAGATAAAAATCTCAGTAGGAGTCACAACATCATATGTCCTACGGGGAACGAGAACACATACAAAGAAGAGAAGAAACGGATTACTATACGAACAAGGACGTAACAGAAGCAACCCGAAGAATATGGAATTTACATATTTGATTTTTATAACGTAAAACATGATTCCAGCCCAATAGGTTATAACTCAACAACTCGTAACACAACACGGCTAACAATGCCAACCAAAAACCCATCAGGATGGACATAATAAATCACTCCTCGAGTAATCCCTGCTAAAGGGAAACCGGGAGCCCACTGGCAGTATTAATTTATATATTTTTAGGAAAATACTAAATATATATACGTAACCCCTACCGCCAGTGTTGTCCGAGACTAGGCAGAGAAAACATAACACGTATCATACCCGTCTCATTACTCAATACGAACCAACCTGCGAAGACGTGGTAGGCAAACGAAAACAACCTCCATACGACTCCCAAACAGGTATGCAACTCTCCCCTATCACTGGGATTCCGTATACTCACCTCGCATTGGCCAAGCGAACGTTTAATAGCTGTAGATACCAAATTGATGCATGTAGGCTGTTTATAAAAACTATACATATATTTGACAACCGTCACAGTTCCAAAAATACTACGTTACTAAGCAATATACTTGATAAAATCCATAATACTCAAACAGTAGATTCGTAAACTAATGTACTTGCCTAAATTAATAGCACAAAGCCCTACGTTTATAATCGAACGTAACACATGCACATACATCACACATCCTCAAATTATGTCCAGGTATAAACCCTCCCTACAATTAAAATGAGCTAAATAATTAATATTTAGAAGATCCAATAATAACATCCTTATAAACCTCATGAGTGAAAATTAATAGTAAAAGGCTTATATCCCATATTCATTATCAATTTAATAATTAATTAGGTTCAAGAAAGGAAAAAAATACAAAAGAAAGAACATCAATGCAGCAAAGAAGGACACGCTCGACGAGAGAAAGAAAAAGGAAAAAAAAGACAGTAGGAATCGGGGAAGCAACGAGTAAGGGCTCGGCTCGCCCGACGAAGAGGATGAAGAGACACTAGGAATGGGTACCGCCGCACTGGACAAGTTTTTCCTGGAACGCGTTGAGGTTGGGGCAGCATGGTTGGTGGCGAGGCTGGTGGTGAGGCTACTGGCAAGGCTGGTGGCTTCCTACCCTTCGCTCGACCGGAAAGATGGAACAACCAAACAGGGGACTTGAAGGACGACGGTCGGGAAGGAACCAGAGAAGGGAAGGCTCGGCTTCAGACCAGAATATCCTCCGCACTGTGCCTCTCTCGGATTCTCTGTATCTAAAATGCTGGGTTTGAATGACGAACGAGATGAGTCAACCTAGGGGCTCTGAAAATGGCGGACGAGAAAGAAACGAGAAAAGGAATGGGAACGACGAAGCCTTTTGGCTTCCGGACTTGGTGGTGAGTGAAGCGGCTGAGTCAGATCGGGCGAGCAGTAGTTTACTAGGGTATGTGACGGTTAAAATTGTTCACGGTTTCGATTGACAAAAGGATTAGGATTTGGCGGTCGAGAGGCAGTCCCGACGGAAGGAGAACCAGAGGAAAAACACTGTCAATGCTAGGGATTTTACATCAAGCTCACAAGTTGAAAGATGCGACAGTACAACCGCTAAATACCTTTCTTTAGAAAGCGTAAGGAGAAGGATCAAAAGGAATAAACGACGTAATAATTAAGGGAAAGAACTAAATAAGAGACAACACGAACAGCAAGGACGAATCAATAGCCGATCAAACAGATGAGGCATAGTCTCCTACCTGACGTGCAGATGAACTGGTGGCAATTTCTTTACCCTTATCGCGATACCCAGATTCAGATCCACCTGAATCAAACCGATATCAGAGCAAGCAATCACAAACCAATCTAAAATGCGGAAAAGAAAATTCCTACCGTTCCCTCACCGATCTATAAAATTGACGAACAATCCGATAGTGGAACAAGGAAGGGGCTAACCGAGGCAGATTGAAAATAGCGTGAGAAAGAGAGGACAGAGGATGAACGGGCACAGGTTTTCTGTCTGAGACGATAGCAGGGGCAGCGACTAGGGTAAGGAGATGGGCTTAAAAAGGTACGTACAGGGCCTTAGGGAAATAAACAGGCCCGAAAATAAGACAAAGGTACGAAGAAGGCCTTAGGGAAAATAAACAGGCCCGAAAACAAGTTCGGGTCCGATAGTGCAACACGATAATTTTTTTTACCGTCTCGATTCTCGTCCCGGTCAACATGTCAAACATACACGTGGACCACTAAAATGATGCTGACTGGACATACGACTAGGACGGGGTTTCACAAATAGTGAGTCCGGTTTGGATGAATTTCTACAGTGAATCGTGTGTTGATGGAAGGTAAAACCAAGTTTTTAAGATTATGTAGAAAGTCACAACACGGGAGAAAGAAATATCTCTTTATTATTATTTTTTGCTTTCTTTATACATGAAGTTCTATCCTTATATATATTATCATAAAAGAACAAAATAAGGAAGAGAATGATTATAGCATCCCATGATAACTACGTGGTCAACTAATCATTAAATGTTATCCAAAAATATAAATCAAGATCACATTGATCGCGTAATCAGTATCACAAAGATCACGTTTAATCAATGGAAGAGATTACGCCTGTCAATATTCCCCCTCAAGCTGGAGTATGTAGGTCCAATATTCCCAGTTTGCTTACTAAATAGTTGAATTGTCGATGACTAAGAGCCTTAGTCATAATGTCAGCTTGTTGCTCATTTGTCCCAACGTGTTGGGTGATCAACGTTCCTTGTTGTATTTTTTTCCTGATGAGATGACAATCTATCTCTATATGTTTGGTCCTTTCATGAAACACAGGATTGCCTGTAATGTATAATGCAGATTTATTCAAGAACTTGAGTAATCCTTGTAACCAAGTTATTTCACTTGTTGTATTTTCCATTGACTTATACTCTGCTTACGCTGAGGATCGTGATACCACTTGCTATTTTTTTTTTACTTCCAACATATAGAAGCTTTGCCTAGTTTAATAAGGTATCCAGTGACGGATCTTCTTATGATGGGACATCAAGCCCAATCCAAATCACAATAGGCAGTTAAGGTGAGATCCAAATTGTTTCTTGGTAGTAATATTCCATGCCCTGGATTCCCTTTCACATATCGAACTATTCTTAGGGCAGCTTCCCAATGATTTGTATTAGGATCCTGTATATATTGACTTAGCACATGCACGACATAAGTGATATCAGGTCTTGTAATAGTTAAGTAAAGAAGTTTCCCAATTAATCTCTTGTACTTTTCTGGGTCTTTGAGTTGTACACCTGAGCTATCCGACAACTTGTGTTTTTGTTCTATTGGTATGGCTACAGGTCGTGCTCCTAGCAAACCACAGTTGGTGAGGATGTCCAAAGCATATTTTCGTTGACATAGAAAAATTCCCTGTAATGATCTAGCCACCTCAATGCCAAGAAAGTATTTTAGTATTCCAAGATCTTTGATTTTGAAATTTTTGTTCAAGTATTCTTTGATCTCTCGACATTTTCCTGAATCATTGCCAGTTATCACAATGTCATCCACATAGATAAGCATAGCAAGAAATATGGTACCTTGTTTATACACGAACAACGAATGTTCTATTGGTGATTGTTTGAAACCAAAGAGCTCTAGTTTAGTTGTTAATTTAGCAAACCAGTTTCTTCCTGCTTTTCGAAGTCCATACAAGGATTTCCTAAGAAGGCAATATTGTCCTGGTTTTGGTACCTTGAATCCAGGAGGTATCTCCATGTATATTTCTTCATTGAAATCACCATAGAGGAAGGCATTGTGCACATCCATTTGGTGTAGTTCCCAACCTTTTGAAGCAGCTATAGTCAACGAGCAACGTATTGTGGTCATTTTAACAACTGGTGCAAAGGTTTCAGTGTAATCTTCCCCCTCAACCTAAAAGCACCCTTTTGGTAAGAGTCTAGCTTTGTACCATTCCACTGATCCATCAGCTTTATATTTAATTTTATATATCCATTTACATTTGATGGGTTTTTTACCAGGATGAGGGACTTTATAGGTCCATGTGTGACTACTTTCCAAGGCATTCATTTCTATATCCATGGCTTCTCGCCATTTGGCATCTTGTACTGCCTATGAATAATGTGTGGTTTCGGTGCTAGTGCTAATGGAAGCAAGAAATGATTTATGTGAATAGGAAAACCGATTATATGAGAGGTGCTGACTAAGTGGATAACGCGTACCTGATGTAGAAGAGTGACATATATTTATCTCACAGGGACCTGGAGTGGCATGACACACATATTCTTGAAGTTTTCGTGGTGCCATACATTCTCGTTGTGATCGACGAGGTGCTTCAGGTTGAACTGAGTTGTCATTATCAGGAGAGACCACGCTGACATTGTTAGAAAGGCTGATTTCCAAAGGAACTGCTTATTGTTCACCTGTTAACTCTTGGTGATCTTCTTGTTCAATAGAGTGAGCATGTGACACATCATTATTTCCATCTTCAGTAGAGTGAAGGTGTGACACTTCATATTCTTCATGCTCAAAGTGAGAAGGGAGTTGATCAGGAACTGTCATCTGTTTTGGATGGCTTATAGGTGGCAAGGTACCTGACTATTTGGACCTTAAAATATCATTGATCATAGGTCTTGTGGTTGATGAGTTCTGATAAGGAAAAATATGCTCATGGAAAGTGACATCACGGGAGACAAAGATCTTCTCGTTTTGTAGATTATAAACTCGCCAGCCCTTCTGTCCCATTGGATATCCAATAAAAATGCACTGGATAGAATGCTCATCAAATTTTTCTCATCCAGGTTGATGATTATGAGTATAACACAATGATCCAAAGATCCTTAGGTCTTCGTATGATGGTGCTTTGCCAAAGATAATTTCATATGATGTCTTGCCATTGAGAATTCTGCTAGGTGTTCTATTTATTAGGTATCCTGCTATTAAAATGAATTTGCCCTAAAACTTTATTGGCAATCCAGCTTCGAAACGCAAGGCCCGAGCAACATTTAGGATATGTCGATTCTTTCTCTCAACATGTCCATTTTGCTGAGGTGTTCCAACACATGAAGTTTCATGCAAAATTCCATTAATAGCAAAATAATCTCATAATGAGGTGAACTCTATGCCATTGTCAGATCTAACTTGTTTAATTTTTTTGTTGAACTGATTTTTAATCATTTTGTGAAAATTGACAAAAATCTCATACGTCATGCTTTTATCTTTTAATAAATATATCCATACTACTCTTGAATAATCATCTACTAAACGTAAAAAATAATATGCACCACTTAGTGATTATGTGTGATATTTTCCCCAAAGATCACAATGAATGAGTTCAAAAATCTCAGCAGTCTTATTATTACTAATTGGGAAAATTGAACGAGTGCTTTTAGCCTTGTGGAAAATGTCACAAAAATCAAAGAAATATTGACTAGAGTTTTTATAAAAAGGAAGATGAACCAGGATTGTGGGTGACGGGTGTCCAAGTCTGCAATGCCATAGTTGATTTTTCTGTTTCTCAAGAGCCATAGCTACTGTACCAGACTCATCTCTTATGCTTGTGAGATAATATACTTCCCCTTGGACTTTACCCATGCCAATAGTCTTTCTCTTGATATGGTCCTGAATAAGATATGAGAAAAGTGAGTAAGTCACAATGCAATGTAATTCTTTGGTTAGCTGAGAGACATAAATTAAATCATATGCAAAATCAGGTACATAAAGAATGTTGAGCAAGATAAGATTTGGACTGAGTTCAACTTTTCCACATTGAGTGACCGTGATAATAGACCCATCTGGTAGACTTATGCGAGCTGGTTCATCCATGTTCCTCAAGTTCTATATAGAATTTTGATCATAAGTCATGTGGTGACTAGCACCACTGTCAAATATCCACTTTATAAAAATTTTCTTACCACTCATGGTTTGAGCTGATTTGTCTTCCTTCAAGATACTGGCTACCTTAAGAGCAAGTTCTCTCAAATTTTTTATGTTTAGAGATCCAAGGCTAGTCACTTGAGCATTTGTTTGTATCTCGGGTTGTTCCTCAATTCCAACTGTCGCTAAGTGATTGGCTCCTCCAAAATATCTATTTGTACGACTTCTATTTTTTATGGGTTGCTTGTCTTTGCGTTGCCTTCCATCTTTGTTAGTTGTAAAGCTATTTAAGAAATAACAATCTTTCTTTTCATGGTTTTCTCTCCCACAATATCCGCAAGCAGTTTTGGGGCTGAACCTAGTGGCAAAAACAACACCTTCAACTTTGACTTCTTGATCTACCACTGTTATATGGTGTTGTTCTTCACAAAGAGTGTTAGTAAAAACTTTATCAATATTTGGTAAAGGATCCAAACTTGCTATTTAATCCTAAGAGAAAATGATGAATTTTCTCAAATTCCCTTTGTTGTATAACAACTTTAATGGTTTCTTCACAACCACAGGCAGGGAGTGGGATGTACTGTTGTAATTCACCCTACAATGTTTGTAATTTTGCAAAATAGTCTGTGACAATAATGTTACCTTGTTTGAACAATAGAATTTCTTGGCACAGTTGAAAAATACGTGGTCCATTTTCTTGAGCATAGCGTACCTTGAGTATAGTGAACATCTCCCTTGCAGTTCGAGTATGCGTTAGCATATCTCGGAATTTTAAGTCTAATGATGACATGATCCATCATTTCACGTAAGAATTGCAGCGATCCCATGCTGTTGCTAAAGTAGGATCCACAGGACGTGGCAGAGTCCCATCAAGGAAGACCATTTTGACCTTTTCTTAGAGACTATTTTCAAAAACGGATGCCCAACCATTAAAATTTTCTTCATTAAATAAAATGGGAGTAATGGCTATGCTTGGATTATCTGAGGATGATATAAAGTAAAGAGAGTTGGGGTTGGTTATTGAGACAGCATTCTCAGTCTTCTGATCTGCCTTTTCACCCGTGTTGCTCATGTTGAGCTATTGAGAAGAAGACCAACTATGACAGCATTGGCTCTGCTACCATGTAGAAAGTCACAACATGGGAGAAGTATCTCTTTATTATTGTTTTTTGCTTTCTTTATACATAAAGTTCTATCCCTATATATATTATCATGGAAGAACAAAATAAGGAAAAGAATGATTACAGCATCCCATGATAACTACATAGTCAACTAATCAGTAAATAATATCCAAAAATATAAATCAAATCACATTGATCGCTTAATCAGTATCACAAAGATCACGTTTAATCAATGGCAGAGATTACGCTTGCCAATAGATTATACCTTAATTTTCTTCAAAGCTGATATTGGTTAGGGGGTCAAAATCCATAAAATCTTAGGATCATTGATAGAGTGAGTCATCGTCTGCAGAAAAAAAGTCAAAGCAATATGAGAGGATAGTTGTAATCTTGATTTAGATTCTTTGTCGTGGTTAAAGATGTTCACTTTTGTAGAAGAAGACTAGTAGATTAGATCATAACTACTAAGATGCATAGATTATTTGGATAGAGAGAGTTTTTCATTTGCAGAAGCAAAAGAAAAGTAGTACAGTATAGAGATTTTCAAAAAGAAAAATAGAATCTAAACAAGATTATTGAATCCAACTGGAAACAAAAAGACAAAATTAACTAGATAATAAGTATTGGAGAAAAACATAAAATTTTTCCAATTTGCAATTTTAGTTAAAGAAGGAAAAAAAATTAATTTGGAGTCTAAAAATAGAACACTCCATCATGGGTAAGTCAAAGGAGATCCAGGAAGATACAAAGGCATATTTATAGTGGTTACTCATAGAAATGAGATTTGGCTGAAGGCATTAATAATTTTGTCTTTTATCTTTTGTTTATTTTTAGAAGCACGATATATTAAGTGTGTTTTACATGTCTAAATTTAAAAATATGTTATTTAAAGAAATTTATATATGTGAAAAAATATTATATTATTGATTTTTTAAATTCGGGACTATTCTGAATAATTACGAACTTTTGGTTTGTTTATTTTTTCTATTTTATGACAGGTTTGAGAATTTTAAAACTTAAAATAAAAATTGGAGCTCATTATATTACTAGTATAATATTGATAGTTATTCCATTTTTGTTGTAATTGACTCATTTGTTAAATTCTAACAAATAAGATTCAAAATAAAAATCTAATACTTACAACCTACTATCTCTTCCTCTGCTTACCCTCACTACTCCTCCTGTCTCAATTGATTTTTGTTTTGACTTCTCTTTTGATTCTCTTGTTTATTTTGTGAATCATCCTATGACCCAAACCCAAAACCCAGGCTATTATCATCGTGAAACCTGAACAAGCTTATCATGTAGATCAATCCAAATCTCACAAGGTTTCGAAGACTTTTCAAATATATTTCCCAAAAATATAGCATTTAATTTTATTGAAATAAAGAAAGTACCAATTACAGTAAGATATCTAGCATAGAAACATGAAGCAAAAAGACAACAACAGAAGTCTTTTATTAAAACGAAAACAAAAACCCGAACGAATCCATAACACATAAGCCTAAAAACCAAATTGGCCTAAATTCCATAATATAAACATAATGTGTCCAAAATACAAATAATAATCCAAGTGTGTAATCCAAAACAAAAAGTAAATCCAAATAAAAAGTGGTAGAAAAGAAAACTGCATAAAGCGTGCAAGTGTAATAGTCCAGCTAGGTCGTATGAAGCTCATACCTCTAAATATAGCCTATGGCTCACGAACTACTCCTGAAATGAGGAAACAACAATGAGTGAGACAATAATCTCACGAGGAGTCACATTATCATAAGTCTTACGGGAGAACAGAGACATATACTAAATCAGAGTCGAACACGTATACTTTTAAAATATACTTGTAACTGATGCATCACAAAAATACATAAACAAGCTTCTGACTTAAAGAATATAAAACAATGATCTAGCTCAATAGGTTATAACAAATACGAACAACAAAATACATGCTAATAGTGCCCAATAGAAACCCATCGAGGTAGACATAACAAAACACTTCACAAGTAACTCCCGTTAAAAGGAAATCGAAAGCCCACTGGTAGTGTTAGTTTTACTTGAATATATATACATATAAACTACCGGTGTTGTCCGAGACAAGATAGAGAAAAAAAAATATAAACAAGTCATACCTGTCTCAAAACGCAGAATGAACAATACTCAGCACGAACAAACTTACGAAGATGTGACAGGCAAAACGAAACAACACCATACAACAACATACAACTCCCGAACAGGTAAGTAACTCTTCCCTAACATTGGAATTCCGTATACTCACCTCGCATTGGCCAAGGGAACATTTGATAACTGTGGGTGCCAAACTCTGATGTGTTTAAACGATTAAAACTAGTATACTTAGATTATGATAGTAGTACAAACCATACGTTTATAGAATTTTGTAAAACATGCAATGATATCACACATCCCCAAATATACCCAAATATAAACTCACTCTATAATTATATTAAGCTCATAAACTAATATTTATAAAATCCATCAATATCAATTATTAACCACTTTTTGCTACCCCAATATAAATAATAAACATAAATCCAAAAGTAAACTTTTTATCTAAATTCACAAACCATAACCTTTATTGTTCTAGTCCTTTCATAGGCCTAAATTAAATATAACCCAAAATATATTTTTTATTATTCTTTTTATTTTATTTTAAGCCTATAAAATGTGACCATATTATTTTACAACAATTTTATGATTAGGCATTCTTTCGTCTGCTATAACACTTTTCATGATCTTGTAAATTCAAACCTTCAAAATAGTAACATCAGATTAACTTAAATATATTAATTCTCTTGCCTAAGTCAAACCTACACTACTTGACAAAGACAAAAATGCTACATTTGAAACACTGCTGGTGTAAGGACCTAAACCCAACCTGTTAAGACTTTTACCGTCGTGAAACTTAAATAAGCCCTCGCAAGATCCTATTTGAATCCCACAAGGCTCAAGTCACCTAATTGTTAATTTTATTGGTTGATTCATATGTTATTTAAAGGTTAGAGCATGTTAATACATTAATGAATTTATAGCTTATATGGAGTGAAAGAAAACATCAACGGAAGACTTATATTAACACTGAAAACAAGTGGAAACATAACACACAAATCCCATAGGAATCTCAAAACATCAACCAATAGTATCATACATATTTCAGAAGCAACCAGAAAGAGGAAGAGGGATTAAAAAGCGAGAATGCAAATCCACACAAGTTCAAAGACATGACATATGCATTCAATAGGAAAGGGGAGCAAATGAAGTGTTCGTCCAACCATGCAACCTTGATCTCACACCTTTGGTACCAGCAATACAGCACACACCTAAGCCTGCAAAAGGGGAGAAAAGAAGGGATGAGATTGCAAAAATCTTAATAGGGTCACAACATCATAAGTCCGAGGGATTCCCAATCAAACATCTCCCTATAACCAAAAGATCAACACCTAAAACCAGTTAAGATATCCAATTAAAAACCGCAAGCATCAATCACACATAATAGGAGTCGAAATCATCACAAGCACACACAATATAAGGGTTGGCCGAAATTGGTAGAAAATAAGAAGAAAAACTGAAAACACTTCTCATTCAGAAGCACATAGGTAGCCTATAACATAATTTGATTTTCAAAACCAAGGTTTGTCCCTATCTGCCCATGTTGTCCAAGGCTATGCTGCAAAAAGGGTAAAACAGTTAGACAATCAATATTACAGCAAGCCTTTTAGTTGTCTCTGACATCTAGACTTTAACTGGCCTAGGAGCACTCTTGCAGCTGCACATACAAGTCATCCTGCCACACAAAAACAGGGCGTCCTAAAATATAGACTCGAACTGGCTTATAGGGCATCTTGACATCCAGACTCAAACTGGCCTACAAGACAGCTGGGAATAATCACCCATAAACCTCCCGGTTCGGTAAGCATCTCTCCTCTCCC
Organism: Passiflora organensis; assembly: GCA_019739055.1. Taxonomy (NCBI): domain Eukaryota; kingdom Viridiplantae; phylum Streptophyta; class Magnoliopsida; order Malpighiales; family Passifloraceae; genus Passiflora; species Passiflora organensis. The sequence goes on along the minus strand of JAEPBF010000187.1, from coordinate 1,279,030 downwards.
TAGGAGCAACAATATTTACCTTGTATGGCCAGCGACAAAAAGATCCTTCAAACAAAGCACAAACAAGGCACATACACACAAACACACATAGTACATGCATATACAAATCACAACAAAGGATCCTCAATCAAATCACAATATAAATCAAAAATCAATCCTCAAAGTCATAACCGAATTAGGCAACCTATTGCCATATTAACTTCTGAGATTTCCTATCATCATAATCACACATTCTGCAAGCATATAACCATGATAGGTAATTGAATTTAATCATATTAAAACAATCAAACAATAGGGTGACCACAGAAGCCGATGAGGAATAAAGCCTACCTCTCACATGTCTGAATCAGATGCAATCCTTTGCCTTTCCAATAAGATCAGAATCTCCTAAACCATCACAAGGCAAATACCACACAATACTTAAGCCACAAGATACTAAATTAAGAACCAAAGGCATTGGGAATCCTTATCAATTAACCTACTAAAATCCAGCAATCCGGATGCAACAATATCTTCCCCCTGAATGTGTGATGTGACGGCCAAAAGCTCAACAAGAAACAACCTGATTATTCACCGTAATTCACCATGCAAATTTTGGCAACACTTAGGGCTTAACATAGTATATGCAATTTCAACATTAGAGAGGTTAAGGGTTGCGATTCATGAAATTAGAAAGAAAATAGGTGCCAATTACTCAAACGATTAAAAGGAACAGTATCTGAAACCAATAGACAAGTCAACTGATTAAATTTTGACAAACGTAGGTTTAGGAATAGGCCATGTTGATTTCTTCAATAAGGAAGATACAAAGGATGAATTCATCATAACATAACAAGGATAGGTACCAAACATCCAAACGATGAAGATGAACAGAAACAAAAATCAATAAGAAATTCAGCTAAGAAACCTAGAAATTGTGGCAACAAGATTTAAAGGGAAACACTAACCTTTTGCTTGTGAATAAAAGACAGTATGAAGAGAGGATTCCAACAAGCTATCACATGCAGAAATCTGATGAAGGATGATCAATTTCATGTAGCGTTTAAGGAGAAGAAATTTCAGCCAGGAGGGAGAAGAAGAGAGTTTGTTTTGTATAAAAAAAGAGAATAATTGTATGCTAGATAGGGTGGCCGACCATGTTAATTTATAGGGTCTTAACGAGGTTTAATTAAGTGATAATTAGCTTAGAATGATAAGATATGATTAAAAGATAATTCTATTAAAAAGATAATTCTATTAAAAGAGTAGTTCTTTTTAAAAGGAAGAATTATCTAATACTTAAGATAATAAGGGATAAAACATAAGGATAATAAAAATACCATATTTAAAATATAAAAAATTCGGCAATAATCATTTTAGGTCATCATGTATTTATTTTTCAAGGGCAAAATAGTAATTTTAGCTGCATCGATACCTGAGTTCCATTTCTGACCTGTGAACTTCTAGAACATCTATCCTATGGAGAATTAGGGTCTCATAGGTAGGCTCCTATGGTAAGCTCAAAAAAACAAAAATGGAGCAACGAAATATTTATCTAGGTTAGTGCATTAAGAAACAAACACCTTTAACCTACTCTAACTTGTATTCTTATTTGTCCTTTATTTATTTATTATTATTATTATTTTAAAATTGGCAAAGCCCATGATTTTTCTTTCTCAAGCTTTTAAGTTGCCATTTAAGCTTATAATTTGGCAACCGACATTACTAATGGTTGCGCAAAAAGATAAAACAAAAAGAGAAGCTACTGATCTTCTTCTTTCTTTTTTTTTTTCTTTTTTTTTTATGATGTCTTCTCCTTTATCTCTCTCTTCTTCCTTCTCTCTCTTCCCAAATCAATATATACTCACAGAGAAACAACATCTCTCTCTTTCAAGGAGGACGCCTCTTACCCTTTCGGCTGTTCTTTGAAGAAACAAAAGACAGTGGATGGTGATTCGAATCTCAATGGCAGAGTGCCAAGAAATTAAAAGTATTCCACTACCAGACAAGTGTGTTTGTTCCTAGAGAGAGGGAGGGGATCCTCACACATCCACACATATTTCTCTACACAAAATATTATTATAATAATTTCACAGCCGAAAAATAAGAATTTACGGTTGTTTTTAGGAGTGATCAAGTAGCTAGGGCAAGAAATATATGATTTTGGTGAAAATCTCTTTGTTCTTGATTTTGATGCATGATGTTGGTTTCTTTCTATTACTTGATGATTTTGTAACATGTTAGAAGATTTTTTTCTGTATCTAAAAATCGAATTTAGTGTGTGGATTGAGGATTTATGTCCTAATAATGACATAATCAGTAATTTTATATTTAAATTGAGGCCATAGCAATTGAATGCTTTCTTGCATAATATACACATTACACATTTCCATTTATGCCTATGTGCTTGTGAGTGCATTAGATGAATAAATATTATATTTAATAGCTTGTTCATATGTATTGTATATGAAAAATATACGTCATGAGTTTGAAAAATATCAAGAATTTGAATGGATGTAATTGTGTTAATAAAATAAGTTTTTTTAACGGCTATATTAAATAAGGTCAGGACCTAAAAGGTAGTAAAGCATGCCGTCCACACCTTTTCCTTCAATTTGATTTTAGGCATTGACCCGACAAGTTTCATGCAACTATTTTCCATTTTTTAATAATAATAATAATAATAAATTATAATACTGACCAGACAACTTTGTCCTCCTGAGTTAATAATAATCTCAAGTCTCTGGTTGGCAACCAGGTCTTTTCAGGTAAATAAAATCCTGTCACAAACAGCCAATTCATCCTTTCACCGTCTCATGTTGAAAACGTGGTTAGATTTCATACCATCAGTAATTTCACGTTCGGTAACAGTCTGTCAACTTTATGTATGTATAAAACCCCCCCGGGGAAATCGCCATTTCATTTCATCCATCCAGCACGCTCTACGCTTCACTCCTTCTGGTAACTACGCTGCCCCTCTCCCTGTGTTTCCTACTCTCAAATTAGATGTTCTATTTCCTTTTTCCTTTTTTCCTCTTCTTGGAAAATTTCCTCGATTTTCTCTGAAAATATTTGCTTTGTGACACAGTATACAGTGACTGCAAACTTGATCCGATCGCGATCAATCAATGGCCGAGGCCGCGACACCTGTAGCTCCTTCGAACGTGGAGTTGCTAGAGTGGCCAAAGAAAGACAAGCGCCGATTTCTCCACGCCGTCTATCGTGTCGGTGACCTTGATCGTACCATCGAGTAGGTTTCCAAAGCTTAAAAGCTTTGTCCTTTTGTGTTTCCAGTTTTGGTAGATGCTTACAGTGGATGTTGCTGTCTTAGGTTTTATACAGAGTGCTTCGGGATGAAGCTGTTGAGGAAAAGGGATATTCCCGATGAGAAATACGCCAATGCATTCCTCGGGTTCGGCCCGGAAGAGACTAACTTCGTCGTAGAATTGACTTACAGTATGTTGTATGGTCCTCTGCTTCGGATGTCCTTTTCTGGATTTATTTCTTGTTGATTGTTCTTTTGTTCTTGCTGGCTTGTTTGCTACTTATAGATTATGGAGTGACTTCCTATGATATTGGAAATGGATTTGGGCATTTCGCAATTGCAACTGAGGATGTAAGTGGGCGTTAAACTGTGAAGTGATTATGCAGGTTTTTCCCTTTTTCTGAAATTTGATTGTGCTTGGTACGAACTTTGCAGGTCTACAAAATGGTGGAAGTAGTGCGTGCTAAGGGTGGAAATGTGACCAGGGAGCCAGGTCCTGTCAAAGGTGGAAGTTCTGTTATTGCCTTCGTGAAGGATCCTGATGGTTATATCTTTGAGCTCATCCAGAGGGGACGCACTCCGGAACCCCTTTGCCAAGTCATGCTTCGTGTTGGTGACTTGGATCGCTCTATCAAGTTTTACGAAAAGGTGATGTATCTTGTTAGAACCTCTTAAGCAGTTGGGGAAAGAAGGACGCGTGATTATTTTATGTACATGGAAATGAAAGAGTGTTTGGCTAACTGAGAAAACTATTTGTTTCCCCTGTTGTCAATCTCCGAGTGTCCATCATGCTTTTGGTTGACCTAGCTTGCCAATAATTTTCAGTTATTGTTAAGAACTCTTGAAAGAATTCTCAGTGTCAAGTTTTCTCTTTTGTGGATTAAGTTCACGTTTATTATGTATATGATAATGGCTTGTATGTGCAGAAGAAACTTGCGCTGCCTGCTTCAATTTTCTGGGTCAATTGGTTTTTTATTATATAGCCTGTTTCATTATCATTTTATTCTAGCTTTTCAGAATGCTTGCAAAACGGTCGACAGCAAATACATTAAAGTTGCAAGTACTATTATCACAGTGAAAGACTTGATATTGATTCCTTGGTCTTTCTTTTCCACAGGCCTTGGGGATGAAGCTATTAAGGAAAATTGATAGACCAGAATACAAGGTGAATTATCTATCTTTAAACCTTGTATTGACGGCAAGAGGATCCTAACTATCCTTTACAGTGCATAAAAGGGTTTTGGAATTCACTTATTCTTCTGGATGTCCTTTACAGTACACTCTGGCCATGATGGGCTACGCAGATGAACAAGAGACAACTGTACTGGAGCTGACTTACAATTATGGTGTGACTGAATATACCAAGGGTAATGCATATGCACAGGTTAGCTTTTCACCTTTTCCCACCTTAATGGTTGTAATCATTTTCTCATTGGGTTGAATATCCTTGTTATCCCAATGTTTTATCTTTGACTGACCTTTACAGGTTGCAATTAGTACTGATGATGTTTACAAAAGTGCCGAGGTTGTCAACCTAGTTACACAAGAGCTTGGTGGAAAGATAACTCGACAACCCGGACCAATTCCTGGAATCAACACCAAAATCACCTCATTTCTAGATCCAGATGGCTGGAAGACTGTAAGCTTTTTAATTCTGGTCTCTTCATTTTTTCATTTATTAGGGGTCTACTACTTCTACCGAGTTGGAATGGCATGTTAGTCTATCACTGGAAAATAAAACTCCATGCTTTTTCATATTTATTAAGAACTTCTTTGTTAGGAGTTTACTTTCACTAATTTTGGGAGGATATGACCTTCTATAATTTTGAGTTGTTAATCTAAGTCATTGAATCCTATCTAGTGAAACTGAATATTTGACAAGTGACATCTGCTAACATACCTGATAACCCATGTCTATATTTGTTGGTAACCAACAGTTGTTATTCTGCAGAACATAATTGAAAAGTGACATCTGTATTTCACAGCCTAACTCTGCTATTCATGTGGTTTTACTCTCCAGGTACTGGTTGATAACGAAGATTTTCTCAACGAACTGAAGTGATCGCTAAATTCAAGGCGGGTGTTAATACATTACTCCACCCTATTCTACTATTTCTATGAATAAGTTGATGATCAAGGTTGTGTCGGAGAAGTAGAACGCAATCGATATGGTTGTGGCTGTTGTTTGACAAGACTACATCAGTGTGCTACTACTTTTGAGTAATCGTAAGTACTTGTTTACTAGAGATGTGCGTTGTAGCAGGGGATGTTTATATCCTTGTTTATTAATGAAAAATTATCGAATGAGCTGTATGGTTCTGTTTCGCTTTTCCTAAAGGCAATTGCATTTTTCCTATTCCCTTATCTCGGATGCTACCCTAACGTTTGTTTCCCATACCTCCCAGAATTTTGGAAGGTTTGGGGCATTGATAAAATTATTTTATCAATAGGGTTGCGACGTATTTTAATGATCCAATTGAAAGTTGTAGCAATAACTCATTGATTTTCTACTACTTGTGCTTGGGAGGCAATAGAAAAACTTAGTATCTGAAGAATACACATGGATTTTGAAATCTTCTTGTTGAGTCCTTATGAGCAAATGTGCAAGCAGTAAAGCCTAATACTTCCTGTCCCACATGGGATAGTTGGAGATTTTTGGACAAGATTATACAAGGATAGCAGATTTATCGAGGCATCAGGGGGTGTAGAGCCGGGGGGTGGTTGTGAGATTTTACTAAACCCTAACCTAAGCTCCTGAGTAAGGAGCTGTTTAGCTGGGGGGTCTTTGTCCGGGGTTTCCCTCCATGATGTAAAAAAAAGAAACACCGATGCCTTGCACTGGCCATCTCCCACGTTGATAGCTCCAGGATAGGTTTGTAGGTGGTGCTGCCTACAACATGGAAATGTTGTCTCGCGGATACTGGTTTCCTCGCCTTTCCAGCACCCCCAAAACTTTTTCTTACCTAGGCTTCCATTACACTAGCCAAAACAAAAGTTATTCACTTGAGAGAAGAAGGTGGTTTAAATTGTCGATGCTGTAAAAGGGGAAATTGTCCCCCGCAATCATCACTTTATAAACTCCAGCATCCAACAGTTCAGTTCCCCCTAGAATTCCCCTTGGGAGACTGGAAAGAATTGCGAAAGAAAATGAACGAAAAACAAGGTAGACCTTGTTGAAGAGAAACTGCAGCCTCTTCACCACATCCTAAGTATTTTGTCTCCTTTTTTCACTTGGAGCTTAACTGGATCGTACATATGTACAGCAACTACAGCTGAAACATCATCTTATTACAGGTATGATGGGGGGAGCAAATAGCTCGTTCGAATCGTAGTCCCCAGAATGGTATCTAAACAACAGTATCCATTGGATAGGAACCAAGAACACGAAGAAATCTTGCACATTCCTGCAAAAGGAGGAAACAAAAGTATTGTCATGCTTAGTTTCGGTTCAAAAGGCCTGCATTTCGTGTTTATGCCTATTTGTTTATCATCAGCGATTAGCAAGACTAACCTGCAAATGCCCTAAAGCATTTTGTGCACGAGGCTCTGCCATAGAAGCTTCAAAGTCGATGTAAAAAAGGTAGTCGAAGTACCTGTCACCACACATACATCGCTGGTTAAAAGAAAGATTCGAATACAGTTTCCACATCCCAAATCTAAACAAATGGAATTTCTTGAAAAACTACACTAGTTCGACCAGTCTATAATGCCCGTTGCAAGACAGGTTTTATGTCCAACAAACCTTAAGATGCAAAAAATGGAAGGACATTTCAGATTGATTCTATGTTATATGATTGACAATATATCATCAGCAGTGCAATCACTTACTTGGCACTTCCCTTGTTCAAGTCATCAACAACCCTTAACGGACGTTTTCTTTGAGGCCGGCTCTCTATCTGGAAGTTGTCCCAAAAACAAGAGATGAATCAGGGCCATTGCACACCATGTAAACAAGAAACTGGATTCTTGGTCTAAAAGCTTACCTTTGTCAAATTAATTTCCCTCAAAGCAAACACAGACAATGCTTTGAACACTACACCAGGACCTTCTTCAAGTGTGAATACAATGCTTGTCTAGAAAGGAGACAAAGTTATGACCCCGAAACAAATGATGAGACACAATTCCAGTGCTGATCAGCTATTGATAAATACAACAGAATGCATGACTGATAACAGTACCTTATAAGGCCTATCAGTTCCTGGAATAATAGGTTCTCTCGCAAGAATCAGAAAACGAGTTATATTATCATCATCATCCTGATCAGTTCAAGTGGAAAAGGTCAAGGTAAAAGATGTTAAATTCTGCAATCATCAGTTTACAAAAACTACATAAAATCTATAGAAAAATTTCCACAGATCAGTTACTGAATTATGAAACCTCAGAAAAGCACCATTACAAGAAAGCTAAATTTGACCATAAAACACTTCTCGAGACATCTACGCTAAAGATGGCTAGATGAATGATGGATGATGCAATTATTCCCCCTAACAACGTAAGGAAGAACTTTGATTGACAAAATGCTAATAATCAATGTTATATGGCATATAGCCACACAAAATGAAGCAGAAGCTTTACCTGAATTTTTTGTGCCAGAACGTCAAGGCCATAAATTTGTGCAGCACGAGCACTTGCAATGGCTCCAGTATCCCTAATGCCACTATTTGCTACCATCTGCCGGAAATATTTTAGGGTTTACAAGATGAATAGTCTTTACAAACAACAAGGTTCAAAGGATTCTAATGTTTACCTGAGCAGCACCAGCAGTATCATCCGCATTAACTCTTAGAACACCTAAATTGTTCAATGTCATCTCACACTGTGCAAGTGCCTGCAAGTGAAAATGTTAAACGAGCATAAGATGTTTGATACCTGGGATAACACACCAAAAGCTTTTCTACAGAGCTAGTCTCATTTCAAAATTTGTATGTTATATATGCCAAATTGTCTCCTCCCCAGAAATTTCACAGGCATCAAGTCATTAATGCTGTGAATCAAAATACTTTTTCCAGCACTGTAGTACGGAAGCCAAATCATAATGCTCGACCTTATATGCAGAAATGGTGGTGCAAGGATTGCAGCTAGTCCACTCATGTACCCTGCTTTATCTAAAAACAAAAGTATCTAAAATTTTGCCATGATGGAATAACTTTCCAAGCTATTCATGAACAAATTGGTTCAGCAAGAGCGCTAACTAATGACTACTTGCATCTAACAAGAGAAATCACACAGTTCACAACAAAATGCTATCACGTCATTTTGTGTTCTGGAAAGTTTGTTGGTGAATTGCAAATCAAACTCATTCCAAAGTGCACATGTTGGCATCCAAATAATGAAAGAAATTATCTTTTCAGTGTATTGAAGTGAATCAAGAGTATCTTGCTGGAACTTAATCAAAATTTTGAAGTGTACAGTATGGAAAACCCACAAGGTTCACAAAATCACGTTACTGAACCCGATTGAATATTCATGGAAGCTTATTACCTCTGAGGCATGAATAAAAGTAATATTTACATGTACTTAATACTCCATGTCAAATATTACCTCGTAACAAGCTGAACAACAAAGTGTCATGAAATAAATACAAATTGCTAACCTGGGGGTGGCTCAAAATGCGTTTCAGCTCATCCTTTTGTACGCCAGGTAATCCCAAAAGGCAATGGTTGACTACCAACTGCACCTCCCCTACAATATGCAACCTATGGCGAAGCAATAGGTCATAATTTCGGTGGATGCTTCCACCCACCGAGTTCTCAATGGGTAGGACGGCTTTATCCACTAACCAGAGTTCAACTGCCTGTTCAATGGAAAATAACATAAAGGTGGTAATGATGCTATTCAGTCTTGCTGAAAATATATAAAAATAAAGAGTTTCTTATGAACCTTGAATGCAGCTTCAAACTGTTCACATGGAACAGTTTCACAGTTTGGATAGGCTTTGAGTGCAGCATCCTCACTATATGCACCTGGTATCCCCTAAAATTGGCAAGAAGCCAACGTAAGAATAGCTAGAAATATGAGGATATATGGAAGAGAAAGAATGGCCAAGCACTTACCTGATAAGCAACACGGACTTTTTTACCATTACCAGAAGAAGATACATCTGCTGCAGACAATGGTTCTGCAATTCATTAAAAAAACCGAAAGCAGATCAGTTCAAAAATCTAATGAAGACTGAAAAACAGTCTCTTGAAAGAAATTCCATAATTGGAGTCTAAAACTACAAAAAAATCATTTACGGCTGTCCAAAAAATACATAAATAATTAAGTGAAAATCAAGATTAGCAGGGAAAGTAATCCTCTGTGAATTTAAACCAACACGACCAAGGGATTGATCAATCCCTTGTCCCAGTACAAATGGGCATAATAGCTTTCTTACTATTAGCAGACCCCAACACTGTAAACCATCGAGTCGTCGTCTATTACAGACAAATGAAATCAACCAACACTAGCAGTTGAACAAAATCAATAATACTCCAAGGAGAATTAAGTTAACCAACCCAATCAATAGTGAGAGATGACAATAACTTTCTTCAGTAATGCTTACATGTTGAAAACAGAAAAGAGTATAAACCACCTAATCAAGTCAATCATTGTGCCAAATGCATAAGATTGTTTTATTCCTCGATAATAATTGCAAAGGAAATAAGATCCATAAATCCAACCAGTAAATAAATCAACCTCTGTCCAATTACAGAAAAACTGAAGTCTTTTTGGCATAGGTGCAGAGTATGACTATTAATTCCAAAGCTTCTCAGATACATCCAGACCCTACCCAACTCACAAGATCATCTCTACCATATAAATCCATTTTTAAGATTTCCACAAATCTTTTTCCTTGTACAGGTTCACATTCACAACGAACACTAAATATACGAAACGTATTGGCAACGTTCCTAATCACAGAAGAAACATGTGATGCATTGACATATTTTGGATACCCCAAGAGTCGCAAGAACGTTTAACAACGAGAGAAAAGAAGCAAAGTTACAACATATGAGTGCACCAAAATCAAGTTGCGTTGAATACCAGTTGGTTGTGTGCTGGAACTCAAGTTCAGCTAATTCAGCAGTGCAACTGTATGTGCATATATCATGTCATATTTAGATATTAAAGCACAGGCTGATTTGCAAGAACTTCTCCACAAATAAGTAGAATCCTTTAATCTTAAACAAAACTCACTCCCTTAATCGTGAACAGAACACTACTTGGATAAAGACTCACTAGGAAGAAGGTTCAAATCTCTGTGGAATTCCCGGGACTGAGTACTTTGAGACTGGTCAATTGCACAAGAAGGCTCAACTTCGGGAGATAAAGGCTTCTCATCTTCCACAGGAGTGATTGCCCTCCGAGCCAAGACAGCTAAACAACAACATTCCCATTTGGGGAACCTCTCAAGATCCCAACTGCACCTCGAACCCAAGCCAAACGCACATGGTCTAGAAACTGAATCTGGAACACCCACATTTGAATGAGGCATTAAGGGGCTAACCCAGATGGGTGAAGCAGCCCTTAAAGCCATGGAAGGATAGGCAAAAGAATCAAGATTTCACAGCGTGAATGCGAATGATAAAATTGGGCATGACAAAAGACAGAGAAGGGTTGTTGGTGATGGGTTAGTTGGAGGTTAGTTTTGGTGAAATCTCTAGTCTTGAAGACACATTGTCAAGGTGGTAGTGGAGGTTGCCAACGGCTGTGGCCTTTAAGGGCAAGAATTCATGGACCCCACAAGAAGCAAAATTTCCATGTACCCATGTTACCATGTAGCTCAAACCAACCATTTCATCCTCTTAATTATTCGTTTTTAAGTTTTAACTGAATAGTGAATAGAAATCCAAGCGAAACATTACAACCATGGACAAGTCTTAAATACTCTGAACCAGGATAGCATTTCCTTTAAACTAATTAGAGAAAGAGTAATAGATAGTCTAACACACAACGACTTTGCTAGGTAACGCATGATTGTGATCGAGGGGAGAGAGAAAGAGAGTAAGCGTGGCTCTCTGTGTGTGCAGAATGTCGGCTACACGTTGCCTAAAGATTCTAGAAAAAGCTAAAACTAGACTCCATACAGGGCGGAGAAAGATGTGTGGCCGGCTACAGCGAAATCCCTAAATCATAATCTTGATCGGTTTCGGTGAGGTCTTAAAAACATTGCTATGTTACAGAAAAGTGATGATTGGCAAAATGCATAAATATCTCATCATACCCCTGGGGGTTAACAATGTGAGATTGACATTTCATTATTATGGCGTGGCTGGTTGAGAATGGCAGTATTGTACAAAGGACAGTACATAATGCAACCTGGAAGCGCCTTATTCGTCCAATAATTAAATCCGTTGGTTATGTCTATTTCACGTGTAAAATGAGTTGGGAGTTTTATTGGCATATTAGGCAGTTGCTGTCGGTGACCTCTCCTCGTAACAATGATGTATATCCACCCAAAGGTTAATTTTATGGTGCAAAATGTGCATCCAATCAAAATTTTTATTTTTTCTCTCACATATACGGTATATATGTCCAACAAATACAATATATGAAATATATAATATGCATCATATATACAGTATATGTGCAATAAATATAATATGTGTGCAACAAACAGTATGTGAAATATATAATATACATCATATACGGTATGCGTGCAACAAATACAATAATATGTAATGTATATCACATATGATATGTATGACATATTATTTTGGTAGAACATAGGGTTTATAAAAAATAATTACTGAGTCCTGAGAGAGAAAATAGATTTTGATTTTTGAAATTGTATGATACTGTTTAGCGGCGGGTTGGCAGGAGAGATAAAATAACATTAAAAATAATTGAAATCGGAATATTCAGTTTAATCATCTAACATATATGAGAGTGACTGAAAATTATTTTATAATGATTATGTCTTACAAATGGCTAAGCAATGTAAGACCCTGTGCACATTTTACACTATAAAATTATCCCCAGCCAGCTAAGTGGAACTGGATCATAGGCCGTTATGTAGTGGACCAGTTTACAAACAAGTGGATAAGCAGGAAAATCTATTTATTATGAAGACGAGCATAATAAAATATTAATGATCGTTGACATATTTATTATGAAGATGAGCATTTAGTTTAATGATATTTTCATTAAGTGACGATACTAAATTCAATTATAAAATATTTTATCATAACTAATCCCATATAGTCTTTTTGGTATTATAGTTTTGTTGGTGTTAATTTAGTAATCATAAAAATTTCTCTTTGATGATCATTAATTTTTTGTTTAATTATCCAAATAGAATTTGTGGAATTATAGCCTTCATTAACAATTAAAAATTTATTTTTTCACATTACATACCTTTTCAGTTGACTCTGAAATCTCAGAAATTTCTTATTGACACAAACTCTCTTGTCCTAACAAACCTCTTCCATTGACAGAAAGCCAACACAGATCTGGCGAAATTTTGCAAAGAACTCTCCCGTTAAATTCGTCGTGCTTCTGTACTGTTTTCCAGGTTTGTGATTAGTACTCAAACGGTAGAATTTTGTTTTCCTCCCCGGTAGAGTAAAATTGTAGCGACATGTGAAGATAAATGTGAAATAGAGTTTGTTAGTTTGTTATATGATGATTTTTATGGTAAATTAATTTGAATAAGAATATTATAGGTACTTCACAAAAATTAAAAATCAATACTAGATTTTTCTCATAACAAATAATCATTTTTTAAGTTCTATATTGATATCTGTCTAGTTTATATTTAATCGAATAAATTATATTTTGTCATATTAAATAGAATAAAATTATTTTTGATATACAGTTTAAATAAAACCTATCGTTTTTATAGGTTAAGATGACTTTGTTTCAATAAACAAATCGTTTTTAGTTGATAATTCACTGGCCAGTCGGATAAAAAATATTTCAATTACTACTTATCAACTACTGTATTTGATAATTTCAAAAATAAAAAGTTTACTTTCTTATTGTATAGAGTTAATTAACAAATAATGTCACAGACGATCCTCAAATTAGTCTATGATTCCTTGACTCAATCACATCTCTTTATAGATTTTAGGATCTAAGATAAATACTGGATTTAAAATTCAATTAAGTTGTCTAATGAGAGGTTTAAATTGGAAAAGATAAACGACAACATGATCAATATTAAAAAAAATCAAAATTCTGAATTTGGGAGATGGGAAAGGTAATATAGTGGTAGAAACTAGACTATATTTCGGCATTTCCATTATATCCTACAAGACAGCAACACCTAGATAAGAACAAAGATAAATCAGTACAAATTGAGAAAAAGGTAAATAAAGATAAAAACAAATAGTCCTCCCACGAGTAAAAAGATGTTTTTTTTCCCTGCGTGTCAAAATCAAAAGCACCACAATATACTAAACAGAAAAGAAATCCAAGCATACCAAAATAAATGAGTCCTTGTCCGGACTCCTGAAGTTTGAAATGTGAAATCCTCTGAAATAATCTTTACATCATATATATATTATTTTATAATAAGAAGTATCCTCATTAATTGCAAGGTTAATCTATACTCATCTATTATAAAATTAATGAACGTATATTACTGTGCCATATACCTATACATTATCAACAGACAATTGGAAAATATGAAAGGCTAACACTCTTCCCAAACAGCCAGACATTCGCTCATCATTTCACAAGGATCAAGTTTAGCCAACTTCCTTTGTTGCCACTAAAATGTTGGAGTTTTTCACATTCAGGGTAATCAACTTGGTTGAATTAGACAATAAAGAATGAAATGTACGAGGAAGATGACGGGCCCAACAAAAAAACAAAAGAGAGGAATTTGAGGCAAAAAAGGGCCAGTAACGGGCTTGGTTTGCCGTGTGCAGTTGTGTTTGAAATCTGTATTCGTTAGGATTTGGTCTGGGTTAAGCCAGACATGTCGGCCTGTTTTTTAGTGACATTGGTCACAACAAAGTTGTGCTTTGACCGCTCTTTTAAAATTGGCCCCACCACTTAATCATGTTTTAGACCTACGTTGTCTGTGTTGGGTGAAAAACCAGAGGGTACTTCCGTTTTAGTAGCTTTAAACTAAAGTTCGCTCAAATTCACTGCCCCCCGTCTCAAATTCGTCAACCTCCTCTTGTGCCAAACTGCCCAATCACAAACACTGATCTGTATTTGCTGCCGCTTGATTGTCGTATAACTATTGGCCTTTCTGGTGCTTTATCATCTGTCCATTAAATATCTAAACAACAACCAAATGTAATATGTAGGAAAATTATTATTTAATTCTTTAATTCTTACTAAATGTAATATGCTTTATCAGCTGTCCATTAAATATAAATATTCAATCATGATGATCAGGAATTGAATATTGCTGCAAGTCTTGAGATATTCAATACTTAGTATTCTAAAGATTGAACTAACTGAATAATTAGTAATTGAATTAAATCTTTACTTTATAATTCTATTTATCAATTTTTTGGCAATTTTTTTAAAAAAATCTGTTTGCTGATTTTATGATTACACACATTTTTAAAATTAAAACAGTCAATATCCACTATTAATTGTATTTCCGTTAATAGTAATTTTAATTCATAAACCCTTGACAACGAACTAAAGTATTTATTAAATCTAATTGTTTTTCTGTGATATCTATTAAGTTCGATAAACTCTTAAAAAATCATACGAATCATCGTACATATGCACTGATTTGCATCACTATAGCATAAAATAATAAGGCTCTAGAGCATTGAGGGTCAAAATCATAGCACATAAATCGATGCCTCTATGTCTTGGACAAATGAGGGTAGATTGTACGGATCCACTGGTAATGGATTTCTGAAACTCTTTCTTCTTGTCTGGGGCATTAACTGTTAGAAATCAATCATTACTTAATAACCTCAATAATAATAATGAAGATTAAATGTTAGAGGGACCATATTCTACCTAATTTACATCTCTGCAAGATTAGGGGAAGTTTCTTCTTTCTTTTCCTCTCTCTTTTTTTTCAACGATGGCAAGCGAGCAAAGTCGGAAACCTGGAAGGGAAAAGGAAAAGAGACTGAAAAAAAGACAGAAACCCCAAAGCTAATAAGATGACTGACACGTTAAAATACGGAAATACCTCTTCTTTCCTTCCTATTCCCAGCAAACAAGTAAGGTAGAAGAATCATTAAAAGCCGAGCCAGATTGCGTGTATCTCCCCTTTCCTTCTTTCTCCTTACACACTCTCCAATAAAACAGAACAACCCACCCCTTCTTCTCTATTTTCTCTTGTTTCGCGAAATCAAAGAAACCAAACGCTCCACCCTCCCTTTCTCTTGACCATTGACGAGCCCTGACCTCACCCCCATTGCTTTCTTTCGAAACACCAAGGGAATACTATACGACGATGCCTGGTGGTGGTACCACTACAACGACGTCTACCACGACGTCGTCTCTGAATCTAAAATTGAAAGCGGAAGACTACTCCCACAGTCCTGTTCACTTCGCTGTTGCTTTAGGCGACCACACAACACTGGCTCGCCTTGTCTCCACCCTTCCTCGACTAGCTGATCCAGCTCATATCCAGACCGAAGCCGATTCGCTTGCTCAGGAGCGAGTTGCTGACCAGATATCCTCTGTTCTTGACCGCCGCGACGTCCCATTCCGCGAAACGCCTCTCCACCTCGCTGTCCGCCTCAGCGATTGCTTTGCTGCACGCACCCTTGCCTCAGCCGGAGCCGACGTTTCTTTGCAGAACGCCGCGGGATGGAATCCCCTCCAGGAGGCTCTTTGTCGACGCAGCTCGGAGATAGCGCTGATTCTACTGCGTCTGCATCACCGCTCCGCCTGGGAGAAGTGGCGTCGACGCCTGCCACGTGTTATCGCCGTTCTCCGACGTATGCGCGACTTCTACATGGAGATCTCCTTTCATTTCGAGAGCTCTGTCATTCCCTTCGTCGGCAAAATCGCCCCCTCCGACACCTATAAAATCTGGAAACGCGACGGCAATCTCCGCGCCGATACTTCCATGGCCGGCTTCGACGGCTTGAAAATACAGCGAGCTGACCAGTCCTTTCTCTTCCTGGGCGATGGCGACCTCATCCACAACGTTCCTGCAGGCTCCTTGCTGGTCCTTAACCACGACGAGCGCAAAATCTTCGACGCCTTCGAGACTGCTGGAGCTCCAATGAGCGAATCCGACATTGCGGGATTCTGCGCTCAGACCAGCGTGTATAGACCTGGAATGGACGTTACCAAAGCCGAGCTCGTGACCCGAACCAATTGGAGACGCCAAGAGAAAACCGAGCAAGTCGGTGAATGGAGAGCCAAAGTCTACGAAGTACACAACGTAGTTTTCAGCTTTCGCTCGCGCAAGGTGGCAAATACCGAAAACGATGTCGCCGGGAGCGAACAGGTTCTGCCGCTGGAGCTGGACGAGGACGACGACGGTTTCTTTGTGGCGGAGAATCCAAGATTGTCTACATCGTTTAGTAACGATAATGAGAAGAGGAGGCATAGCAGTTTCGTGAGGGAGGAGAGGGATTGGGTGAGGGTTGACAGGAAGAGTGTGGACATAATCCCCTCATTGGCGCCGCCACTGAGGAAGGTATCAGATAATAAATCGACGGTGATTTTACCTCCCACGCCGCAAACGAAGGAGAAGGAGTACGTGAGGAGTCTCAGGCCGTCAGTTTGGTTGACGGAGCAGTTTCCACTGAAGACAGAGGAGTTGCTGCCGTTGCTAGATATTTTGGCGAGTAAAGTGAAGGCCGTGAGAAGAATGCGTGAGCTCCTCACCACTAAATTCCCTCCCGGAACTTTCCCGGTTAAGGTACGGATCTCATTTAATTTTAAAATATTAAATTATCTACGTATTGTGGGTATTCTTTATTGGTCTCTCCAAGCTTGGTGTCTCCATTGATGTTTTGCCATTGCTCGTAAATTAGCGATGTGGGGGAAGCAGATACTTGTTTTTTGGTGGTGGTCGGTGATATGGTGTGGGCCATCATCGGAACGATGCAGAGTGGGGCCCAAATCATCTGTTGTCCATTCTCTTTTCTTTAGTAGCATGGCATTGAGCATGGGTCCATTCTGCGTTGTGTTGCCTTTTTTGGGGGTTAGGATAGTTACCCAAACCCTGACCCAGTTACGTGACGTGGCAGGACGGATGCCCTCGATTTCTAGTCTGGTGTATGGTTGTGTCGTGTTGTTTCTAACGATGACAGTGGTTGTTTGTTTTGATGGTGACAGCTGGCGATTCCGGTGGTCCCAACAGTGAGGGTGGTGATTACTTTCACAAAGTTTATGGAGCTACCATCAACGGAACAGTTCTACACCCCACTGTCGAGTCCAAGACATTTTGGTAGTGGAAGTAGAGTGGCATCAAAGGAGGATCATAATTCATCAGACACTCATTATTCATCATTTCCATCTTCTTCCTCTTCCTCCTCTTCCTCAATTTCTACCTCATGGTTGAGGAGAAGCAACAGCCAGTCTGTGAGCAAGCAGCGGCAGCTGCAACAAGATGGGGATCCCTTTGTCATACCTACTGGGTATACATGGACTAGTAATGAGGACGATAAGCCAAGCAAATCGAAAAAGTCATCCAAATCCGCTAAGAGATCTTAGTAGTTGCTGGAGCAAAAAGCGTGTAGAAAGCTTAGGTAGAGTGGAGGATGATGAATGTCTTTTCCACATTGTTCTGGGCATGGAAATACGTTTTGTAAATACACCTGCCCGCTACTTGATCACTGAGAATCTGCATTGCAGCCTATTGGGGGAGGGGATGGGGATAGGGTTGAGGGTTTATAAGATGTTTAACTCGTTATTAACCTGAATTATTGCACTGTAATTTTGATTTTTTAACTCTTTTTATGCCTCTGGAATGAAGGATCTTGTTCGGTAAGCATATATCTACTCATTTGTTCATATGACAGAATTGCCTAGTAGCAAGTCTTCATCATGTAACGCTGTGAAAAGGACTGGTGCAATCAGTCATTGTTGACGAAGAAAAGACTGGTAATTGCCTACTTGTCTTCTATTTTCAGTGGCAATAATGACTAGCGTATGTTGAGAAAGGTTTCTCGGAGATGTTTGGTATGAGATACAGTACAGCAAATGATTCATTTATATAATCCACGAGATAATGCAGTAAGCCAATGAGACTTTTTTCACTTTCATAACTGAATACCATGTTTTCCTAAGATAGTTGTTTTGGAGCGCCAATGTCAGCAAGTCCACTCAGAAGTCTGATCTCTCCTTTTGGTTGCCATGTCAGCGCCCAAGACAGAACATCCTCAATGCTTTGGGATAGTCATACCGCCCGCTTCATCTTACTTCCTCGTTTGGGTTATGCTTGTTTACTTCCCTCATCATTGTCTTACAGTTTGCCGTGATATAGAGGACAGCAACAAAACTCACTCAACAGTATGAAAACTCTTCCTTCCTCGTCGCTTGCCTGCTTCCTCTTCTGGGTTCTGCTTGGCTGCTTACTTTATCACTGTCATACAGTTTGTCATGATAGAAGAAGGTAGCAGCGCATCCCAGTACACAGTTGAGCAAGGAAAATCTTACTGTCAAAATTACAAGGCATTATATTTCAATCACATTTCAAATAAACCAATGGTAAGAGTTCTTTTTTTATTGATAAACTACATTTCTGCATCTTGCATCCACAATGTTCCAAAGGAGGAGAAAAGCCAACTTGCATAGCAAAATGAGTCCATATGTTGGTTTTTGTGCTTAAAGATTTTAAGCTCATAAGAAATATCATTTACTTTTTAAGTAACGAAGACTAGATTGAGAATAATGAAAAAGTATAAAATTTACGATGAAGATAATAGTTGTCTATTAATACAATGTCCTAAATTTAAGCCACATAAATATATAAGTGACCACCACTAAAAATAAAACAAACTGAAAAATTTAAATTTAAGTTTAGAGAAAATATAAAAAAAATAGTTAACACTATTGTTTATCAACAAAAAACATGGATGCATGACATGTGAAGCACCCCTAACCGTAACTTCTAACAATCCTCCTTGTTTAGAAGTCTACAAACATCCATTCTTAGATGAAAAATGAATAATCCAATTGATGATCATTGAAGGATAGTGGAGAACATAATACTTTCTTAGTTCTTTTTGTCACCTTGATAGTTTTTATTTGTATTGTCCGTTTTTGTGACTTTGTTAACATAAGTTATCGACTCTTCTTTTAATGTATCCAAAGAGAAACTATTTTCTCTCATTTTAACTTTGATCAAATATTCACCTGTGATCTTTTTGATCAAGCAACATTCTCTTCAAAATACACTTTGAAACCCTTTCCTACTAACTAACTAGTACTCAACAAATTTTGATCAAAGTTAAGTACATAAAGCACATCATCAATTGTTTTTGTATCAAAAGAGGTTTCGATTGTTACAATTCCAATGCCTATTATGACCACCATGACCTATTCTAACATTTGCTTTCTTTGTAAGCTCTAAATCCTTGAACATTGCCCTGTCATGAGTCATGCAACCACTACCAATCAATTAAGTCTGGCTTGCGATATTACTTTTGTATAAGTTGCAACAAAGAGATAATCATCTTTCTCCTTACTAACCATTTGGGCATTTGCATGTTCCTGTTGGACTTTATTTTTGCAGATGATTGCTTCATGTCCTAATTGATTATACTTTTTACATTTTGTGTTTGGTCATTTTCGACACTTCTACGGTGAATGGTTAGATTTTCCACAATGCTCACAGGGTGAATAACTCTTCTTGTTGCCTCTATTTTTATTTTGATTAATTGTAGATTCCACATGCTTGCCATTCTTGTTGTACTTTCCTCCTCATCGGTGTTTCGTTAATAAAGTTCATTTAACAACACCTTCTTGTCTTATCACACGTCGTTGTTCATGTGCTTGCAAAGCATTCAAAAGCTCTATCAGTGTAATTTTTGACAATTTTTTAGCATTTTCTAAGATTGTGATGATGACTTCAAATTTTTCAATCACAATAACAAAGATTTTTTTTCAACAATCCTTGAATCAGCTACAATGGAGCCTAGTAATCCTTTATAGTCTCAGTCTCCTTCTTTTATAATTCAAAATCACGTATAAAGTTCAAGACTTGGATTCCTCTGATTCGCTCATCTCCTTTATATTCGATTTTGAGATAATCCCAAATCTCCTTTATAAATTTTAAGGACATAATATGAGTGCATATGATGGATGTTACTGCAACAAACAAATAGGTCATTACATTTGGTTTCTTTATCTTCTTTTCTAATGTGACTTCATTCATGTCATGGTGGGGTTTGCTGGAAGTGACTGAATTTCATAGTCTTCTTCAATAGACTCTCATAGATCCAATGTTTCTATATAGGACTCCATAAAACACTGGTGGTACCATAGCTGAAAAGTTTAGTTCTATTTTCATTGATACTATCAATTAGCATCAGAGATCTCTTAAGAAATATGCTTCATTACCAATTATTGATTTTTGTGTTTAAATATTTTAAACACACAAGAAATATCATTTGTTTCTGTAAACTAGAAGGCTAGACTAAAAATAATAAAGACACACACTTTTATTAAAATTTGATGTTTATGATATATAACAACAGATAATAACTATCTACTAATATCATGTCCTAAATTCAAACCACATAAATAGATAAGTGGCTACAACTAAAATTAAAATAAATAAAAAATTTTAAATTTAAGTTTAAAAAAAATAAATGAAAACAGTTAGCAACAACATATGTAGATGTGTGACATATGAAACAATCCTAAGCATAACTTCTAACAAGCTTTGTAATATCAATCAAACTTGAGCGCAAGACATGATTAAATAATGAAATGACAATTACATCAATAAGAATAAATAAATGACAGCCTAGAAAATGTTTCATTACATATGTAATGAAACAAAATATTGATACCATCTAATAGTCGTTCGTTATATAATTTATACACATACAAATCTTCTCATATTATAACTTATATTGTGTTTCAATATATATATATATATATATGACTATATGTAAAACCAAAATAATAAAATATTACTATTTTGTAAATATTTGGTTGATACTTAAACATAAATAGAAAAATATAGTTTTACCACTCTTTAGTTTCAAATGGAAAAAGTTGGGATTAACTATGAAAGTTATATTATTATACTTAGTTACATTATTTTTGATTTATATATATAATAATATTTTTGAAAAATTATATCTAACATCTTAACAATTTCAAACGTTATATTTCATTCTACGAAAAAGGTTAGGATTTCTAATGTCTTGCATGCACATGTCATTGAAAACTTACAAGCCATCCTAATTCAACCTGATAAAATTTCTTTCAACTATTAATTATGTTTGCCATATATGTTATTGGTATCTGAAGTAACGTAAATTCCTGCTGAAGAAATGTAAAGAGAAATTGATATTGCAAGCTCCTTTCTAGAGAAGGAGTTAAGTTTCCAGAAGACAGATGAGAGTGTTGCTAGGAAATGAGAAGAGGAAAAGAATCAAGAGTTCACAATTATCAGTAAACCTTTTCTAACTGTATTTCTTGTATTTATACTATTCCTAAATGATCACGCTAGTTTGTTGACGATTCCTTTGTTAATTCTGTCAACGAGTAATCTTTGTAACGAACTGGAAAAACTGTTGACCGCGTTCCTCTTCTTGGCCCTTCCGCTGGCCCTTGATCTCCTTCATTGGCATTGATCCCTCCAGATACAACAGTACCTTCCCCTTCCGACAAAACCTTGTCCTCAAGGTTGATATGAGGAAAGTTCCTGAGAAGCTGATCACGATCCTCCCAAGTATCATCAGCCGGGGACAACCCTTCCCAACGAACCAGCCATTGTTCCATCAAACGAGAACCCCTTCGAAGCTGTCGGCGCTGGACAATCTCTGCCGGTTTCAGAATAAGCGTAGTGGTAGTATCGACCAAATGTAAGGGCGTAACCTGTTGCAAAGGCTGTCCACAACACTTCCTTAACAAGGAGATATGAAACACCGGATGAATACGAGCCACCTCTGGAAGGTCGAGCTTGTAAGCAACCGCGCCAACCCGTTGAACCACCTGAAAGGGACCAAAATAACGCGGACCCAGCTTGTTGTGCCGCCGCAACCGCAAAGAATGTTGACGATACGGTTGTAAGCGAACATAAACCCATTCTCCAACCTCGAACTGTAAATCACGTCGACCCTTATCAGCATAAGCCTTCATCTTTGCTTGAGCTCGCTGCAAATTACAGCGCAGCAGTTGAAGCATTTCATCCCGTTGTAGCAGCTGCGTCTCTACTAACGGATTACCTGCGGAGTCTCGTATGTAACGAGACATGGTCGGAGGAGGCCTTCCATATAATACCTGAAAAGGAGTGAGTTTGGCTGCAGTTTGATATGAGGTGTTGTACCAATACTCAGCCCAAGGTAAATATTCTGCCCAAGTTGCTGGTGCATCTCCCACAAAGCACCGCAAATACATCTCCAACGTCTTGTTAAGTACTTCTGTTTGTCCATCGGTCTGCGGATGATAAGAAGTGCTCGTCTGTAGCTTAGTTCCTTGCAGCCGATGAATTTCCTGCCAGAAACTCGTTAAGAATTTCGGGTCTCTGTCACTAACGATCGAGACTGGAATTCCATGTAAACGAACTATTTCAGCCACAAATCAAGCAGCCACCGACTCACTAGAAATTGGCGGAGACATCGCGATAAAATGTCCATACTTAGATAATCGATCAACAACCACGAGTATCACTGATTTACGTCTTGAACGAGGCAACTCTGTTATGAAATCCATAGAAAGGCACTCAAAGACCTGATCTGGAATAACCAGGGGTTGCAGCAAGCCCGCAAGTTTCAAAGAAGAATCCTTCATCCTCTGGCAAACCTGACACTTCCGCACAAAATCAGCTATGGCCAATCGCATGCCTTTCCAGAAAAAATTGGAAGAAACTCTATGCCACATCCGAGTCACTCCAGCGTGTCCCCCAACTGGAGAAGCATGAAAATCAGCTAAAATGTGCTGCGCAAGCACCGAATTGGCAGGAACAACCAAGCGGTCCTTCATGAACAGCAAACCATCCTTGAACTGATAACCGGGTAGTGCCTGGGGATCTGACAGGAGCTGCTGTTGATAGCGCAACAATTCCGGGTCTGTTGCATTTGCATCTCGGAGCTGTTGGACAAGATCGGCCGAAGTAGATTGAAGAGCGAGCAATTCGGCAGCAGGTACCCGAGATAGTGCATCCGCAGCAAGATTTTGTGTCCCTGCCCGATACTGGATGTCAAAGTCATAGCCAACTAGCTTGCACAACCATCTGTGCTGCTCTGGGGTCTGGATCACCTGATCCGCGAGGTACTTGAGAGATTGCTGATCCGTGAGGATAGTGAATCGCCTGCCTAACAGATATTGTCTCCATTTAGCCACTGCCTGCGTTATCGCATACATCTCACGATGATATGCCGATGCCTGTTGCATACGCGGAGTGAGCTTCTGACTGAAATACGCAACCGGCTGCTTCCCTTGAGTCAGGACAGCTCCAATGCCCACCTTAGATGCGTCTGTTTCCACGCAAAAAGGCTTAGTGAAATCGGGCAGACACAGAACAGGTGCGCTACTCAGCAAGCTCTTCAACCCTTCAAACGACTTTTGAGTGTCATCATTCCAACGGAAACAATTCAGACGCAGCAAATCCGATAAGCTACCAGCCTGGGACGCAAAATTCCGGATGAATCGTCTGTAATATCCCGCCAAACCCAGAAAGCCTCTGACTTCTTTCACATTCTTCGGCACCGGCCACTGCTGAACTGCAGCTACCTTGTCAGGATCGACGGACAACCCTGAAGCAGAAACAATATGCCCCAAATAACCAATGCGGCTACGACCAAACTGACACTTAGAGTATTTGGCAACCAGTTTATGTCGTCGCAAGGTTTCCAACACGGTCCGCAAATGCTTCAGATGCGAAGACCAGGAACTGCTATAGATAAGTATATCATCAAAGAACACCAGCACAAACTTGCGAAGAAAAGGGCGGAACACCTCATTCATCAAGGCCTGGAACGTAGACGGAGCATTGGTCAACCCAAAGGGAATAACCAAAAACTCATAGTGCCCATCATGAGTTCGAAAAGCCGTCTTGGCCACATCATCCGGATGAACTCGGACCTGATGATACCCAGCCAGCAAATCCAGTTTCGAAAAATAAACTGCACCATGCAACTCGTCAAAGAGCTCCTCGATTGATGGAATGGGAAACTGGTCACGAATCGTGACGGCATTTAAAGCACGATAGTCAACTCAAAACCTCCATGATCCGTCTTTCTTCCGAACCAACAAAACAGGGGAGGAAAACGGGCTATGGCTTGGTCGTATGATACCCTCCTGTAACATTTCCTTTATGAGCTTCTCAATTTCCTGTTTCTGAAAGAATGGATACCGATAGGATCGGACTTTCACTGGTGTTGCCGTGGGTTGCAGAGGAATAGTGTGATCGCAATCCCTGGATGGTGGCAATCCATGTGGCTTGTGAAATACATCCTCAAAATCCGCTAAAATTCGCTGCAAATCAGGAGGCATCGGCTCAACCACTGGTATAGAAGGGTCCATAATCTCCAATCGAAAGAACGTTGCTGCTGCGTGAGTGGAAGAAAGTCTGCGAAGGGCCTGCAAGGAAGCTGGTTGCGCTGAGTCCAGCAAATTCCCCTTCCATATAATGTTCTTCTTCCCAAGTCTGAACTCAAATCTGGATTACGCATAATCCATTACTACTGGCCCCAACGATGCC
This sequence comes from Passiflora organensis, assembly GCA_019739055.1. Taxonomy (NCBI): domain Eukaryota; kingdom Viridiplantae; phylum Streptophyta; class Magnoliopsida; order Malpighiales; family Passifloraceae; genus Passiflora; species Passiflora organensis. The sequence continues at coordinate 1,254,032 of JAEPBF010000187.1, read as the reverse complement.
AGCCACGAAACACCCAACACCATGTCCCAGCCTTGCAAGTCTAATACAAAAAAATCGGCACACACCTCCACTCCCTGTATTTGAAGTGGAATCTGTCGCACCCAACCAGTACACAACAATTTCTCCTCGTTCCCCACCAAAACCCCAAAGCTAGGCACAGACTCAACCGGCAATTGCAAGAATTTAGTAGTGCGCAATTGAATAAAATTGTGCGTACTACCTCCGTCAAGAAGTACCTGAACTGGAGACCCACGAACATAGCCAAGGAAACGAAGTGTCGACGGAGAAGTGCTACCCGCGATTGCATAATGACAGATTGTTGTATCAGCCACATCTTCCGCTAGCCCTTTACCCTTGTCCGCTTGCATAGCTTGCTCAACGCCCTGCTCAGATTCCCCTGGCGAGTCCTCACTATCAGTCTCGGAGAAGAACAACAACTGAGGTTTAGCCTTACATTTGTGGTCCCAGCTGTATTTCTCATCACACTGATAACACAGCCCTTGAGCTCGTCTCTGTGCTACCTCCGCCGGGGTCAAACGTCGGACAGGCAACTTGGCTCCTGTTGCGAGAGTTGCCGAGTCGTGCGAGGCCACCCCTGGAGAAAAAACTGGAAGCGATTTTGGTGTTGGCAAAAGTCCCGGGCCACCCAAAAGGTCTGCTAAAACTTGTCATCGAGTGGGAAGGTTGCATTCCAGTCACAAAGGAAGATGTTCCTTGTGATCTAGTAGGGGCTGCAGCGTATGGGGTGTATCTCTTATTTTCTGGTCTTCGATCAAACCGGCTGCCAAACCTCAAGGGGCTCTTGCCCTGACCAAAGTCCCTCAACCTACTGACTTGTCCCCGTGCTATCTCCTCGGATTTCACTGCCTCCATAACTACCTTCTCAAAGTCTGTGCTAGTGTTTAGCCCCATGATGGTGCGGATGTTCTGATTCAGCCCATGCTCAAATCGACTCGCCAAGACAACCATGTCCTGTTCAATTTCCGGCACAAAATGAACAAGTGCCCGGAATTCTGTCTCATACTCCGCCACGGTCTTGTTCCCTTGTCAAAGCATCTAAAACTCAGACCGTTTATTGTTCTGAAAATGCGGTGGAAAATACCGCAAATCAAACTCCCTTTCGAACTCTTCCCACGTGGGCTGGCCGCCATAACGGTTTCTGATGGTACCCCACCAGGTAGCTGCATCACGTTCCAGTAAACTGGTAGCCAATATGACTCGGTCCTCAACTGAAATCCTCAAATCCTGAGCTGTCAAGACAATCTTGTCTTTCCACAGCTTCGCCACTAATGCATCACTCGAGCCATAGAAACTTTGGCAGCCCAAATGCCTTGCCTCCTTCAATAGCTTGGACACTTGTATTGGTAAGCTACCACCTTGTACATCAGCTTGCCTTACCTCTGGCTGCACTTCCGGTTCAGGCTGTACCGGGACTTGCACTTGTGGTTGCTGAGTAGCTGCAGTTTGCATCTGTTGCATTGTTTGCTGCATCTGTCCCAGAGTTGTCTGTAACGCCGTCAACATCTGAATCAAAACCGGGTCTTGGACCATAGGTGCTGTCTGTCCTACTTGTGCTGTCTGTTCTGTTTGTGCCTCTTCCGTTGGTCCACGGGCATCGGACCTGTCCTCAACATCTTTTGCCTGTACTCGGCGTGGTCTCCCCACCTTCTTAGGTGCCATCTAAAACCAGAGAACACGCAGCCATAGGTATAAGCCTAAGAAAAACAACAACAAGACAACTAGACACACTCTATGCTGGACAATGCAGGTGCCGTGAGTGTGATGCACTTGTCAAAATATCAGTTTGCACTCAATGCACACAAAATAGCCATGCTCCGCTACCAACCTTGTGAGGACCCGTTCCAGGTAATCGGGAGCCTCACCGCCGTGCAGCTCCGATTGTCCCAACTGGTGGACCAAGCGGAACTACAAAATATCAGATCACATACAACGGGCCTTACGGCCTCAAACATACAACACCGTGAGTCCACACTCACAGAGTCCCAGAAATTCACAACAACACTACTTCGTATATACCAAAACATCAGAATATGCAAGCATGAGTTGTACACATATGTACCAGTCAAATACACAAGTATGTAAATATACAAGAAGATGTGAAAGATGCTGAGTCCAAAACGTGCATGTGCATTTGTCCAGAGCCCTACGACCAATACCGAGATAGTAACCTCGAAGTTGCACAGTTAATTCTCACAACTTAGTCCTGAAACAAAACAATATAGAGGGGGAGTGAGATCAAGGACCTCAGTGGAAGTTACTGCATCATAAGCATAAACGGTGGAATGGAGACAAAACCAAAACATAGTATCAACCATTTATTCAAACTAGTACAATCCATACTCTTCAATGTAGCCATCATAAGTGCACACACCAAAATGCATAAAGAAGTGAAAACAGCTTGATACTTGGCTACTATGCCCAAAACATAATGGGGTGGACACAAACCACTTTCATGTAACCCCCGCTAAAGGGTTACCTAAAAGCCTACTGATGGTTTTCAGTTGTAGCATATATATAAACAAAACCCCACCATCAGCATTGTCCAAAATTGAATGGAGAAACACAAACTATCACATTCAATTTTGTGCACACGTATATAACGTCGTAAGATATATATGAAGCATTTATAAGGCCTTTCCACTTTCCCTTCCTCGTGCACACAGCACTCAACATACATACATATATCCAACCATACCTCTCCAAGGTAAGCAACTGTCCTCTCTATAAGGACTCCATATACTTACCTAACTTGATCAAGTATTCACCGTCAATTCCAATCGATACACATGCATTGGTTATTAAATTTAAAAACTCATCAAATATTCCATGCATGCATTTAGCCATTTCCATCTTATAAATCAGGTGCCAAACATCTCAAAAGAATATTCAAAGCATTCAGCCACAATAGAAAAAATGTCTAAAAAGATGGAAAATCATATCGTATGGAAGGGTGCAAAACACGTATGCAATTTCGTATACCCAATAAATCAGCATATTTCAGCTTTTGAACATCCAGCTGATACATTCAAACATGGCAAGTAAGTGATGATGCTAACAACACATCTGTAACACATTTCAAGTCATGTCTCCATTCAAACCAAAACATGTGATCATATTGTAATTCTGAAAACAAAACATGACGTGTATGTAAATGAAACATAAAACTCCCACCTCTCGTTCTGTCGATGGTTCTCCAACAATATCCTTGCCTCTACTGCTCGATCCGGTTCCGCCTAAACAAGCACAACCATACAGCCATACTAAGCATAATCAATCAAGAAATCAAATGGAAAAGAATTGAAAACAATCCTATGGACCCTCTCACGCTGCACACACATCTACCTTACATTCAGCTACTCTCAGTACCAGCTCAACATCTACTGACTACAACCACTCCATTAACATGACCAAACACATCAACATGATCAAGAACATGTCTAAACAACCTCCTGGTACTGTTCATCCGAAATTTCTTCAAGAATCATAGGTTGTTTTCAGGCATTTCCATCCATCAAAAACACTCAATTACAGCACTAGCAACCTGAATAAACCAACCAATCCCAAAGAAAACCAAAGAGCAACACTTACCAACAACTCTGAAATTTTCGTCCAGACTGAAGAACACCTCAAAATCAGGCCTTAGACATCAAACTAACAGTGGAAAAGTGTAGAAAATTGATGGGAAAGTGTTTTGGGACAATCCCCCACAAGTTTTTGGGGTTAAAGTGAGCAAAGTGTGGATTTTGGTAGGTTGGAAGGGTGAAGGAAGGAGAAAAACGAGTTAGGTCTGGAATGTGCTGGTCACTTCTGGAAGAGAAGCATTTAAGGGATGAAGTGTGGGCTTGTGGGCTGATGGGCTTCAGGCCCAAAGTTAAACAAGGCTGGCCCGTGCCATCGACGGCCCGTTTCATCACAACTGAGCCCAATGGGCTCGGGAAATGTCAATCAAATGGCCCAACAACTTCTGTACATATGTCCAGCTATAACATCAGGGCTGGGCAGGAAAGAAAATAGCAAACAGCCCAAAACACGAAATTGTGGCCCAAACGGCCTGCAGTCGCTTAAAACGACCAAAACTCAATCTGGTTTGTTTTCCACTAACTCAACCTCGATTGTCTAACCTATCTCACTCACAAGCATACTTAAACACACTCAAATTCGCTATGGGTTTCCTAAAGGCTTCCTACGGCTGTGTTCCCAAACCAACAGTTTAGCATCGGTGCGTTGCCGCTGGCACTAACGCTACCATTGATGCTGCCACTGACTGGCACTACAATAGACGGGATCTCACAGATAGCCTCTTCTAGATCAGGAGGCTCTTGCATAAGCACTGAGGCCTTGATATCAGCCCGAAGCCCTGAAATGAAACAGCGGATGACAAAAGCAGAGGGTAAGAGTATGGAACGGTTCATCAACGATTCAAAACGAGCGCGATATTCCTCCATTGTCGATTCTTGATGAACTTTAGCAAGCAGTCCTTCCGGTGACTCCAGATCACGCGGACGAAACCGCTTCTTCAAGGCTTCAACAAATTCCACCCAATCGGCCAGTTGCCGATTACGATACATCCAATCATACCAATCCGCCGCGGCATCGTCAAAGTGAAAAGAAGAGATGGAGAGACGATCTTCCTCCTGAATGTCATAAAACTCGAAATAGCGCGAGGCTTTAGAGATCCAGCGATCAACATGAAGTCCAGAAAAACGTGAGAGCTCAACTGATGCTAATTTGTGCTGCGTCTGATGGTTCATTCCACGACTGAGAGGACCTATAGAGGCAGGACTCGAACCTGAACGTGGAGCAGAAGAATCGCCCATGGATAGAGACGATTGAGTAGAGACTGGACGAGCCAACAATTGCTTTAAAAGTTGCTGCTGATCAGCCAATAATTTTGACTGCTCTGCCAAGGATGAAGCCATAGAGGTGAAATCCGATGCCATAGCTGTAAAATCGACTTGAAGCTTAGCCTGAGCTTCCCTAATTGTGGTGACTTCTGAATCCAACGCACGAAACCGAGTGTTATACTCTGCCATCTATGCAGAGCTCGATGAAAGCACCAATGAAGTAACGTAAATTCCTGCTGAAGAAATGTAAAGAGAAATTGATATTGCAAGCTCCTTTCTAGAGGAGTTAAGTTTCCAGAAGACAGATGAGAGTGTTGCTAGGAAATGAGAAGAGGAAAAGAATCAAGAGTTCACAATTATCAGTAAACCTTTTCTAACTGTATTTCTTGTATTTATACTATTCCTAAATGATCACGCTAGTTTGTTGACGATTCCTTTGTTAATTCTCTCAACGAGTAATCTTTGTAACGAACTGGAAAAACTGTTGACCGCGTTCCTCTTCTTGGCCCTTCTGCTGGCCCTTGATCTCCTTCATTGGCATTGATCCCTCCAGATACAACAGTATCATAGTTGTTATTGCATGTTGCCTTTTCTCTTAAGTTTGATCAACTCTTTATAAAATATAATGGTATTTTATTAAATAAATGCTAGTCAAACTATTATATAAAAATAAGAATATATAGTGAATAAATAATCTTTTCATCATTTCTGATTTGTGGTTTATTTTGTTTTAAATTGAATGAATAATGACAAAAGAGGATTAATAATATTTTATCTATACCCATCTTTGGTTGTTTAAGAGGGATAGTAATCTTCTCTGTCAAACTAATTTGACTTTTAACTAGCATCATTATTCTTCTTATGCATTTGATTCTCTCTCAAAATATGTCCTAAGAAGGAATATATTCCAAAATGATAGCAAAACAAAAGAATGGATCAACAAGTATAGTAATTAGAGATGCACATGCAAACTCTTTTCGGTGACCAATAAGCTATTGTAAATCAAATGAATGAAGTACTCGCTCAATAGACTACAAAATGTGATAATTTTTTTTCCATGTAATAGTGAATCCTTTAGTTATAAGGATAGTTATGGAAGCTCTATTTTTTATAATGCACCCACAAACTTCATGTACAAGACAAAACTTGAATTTCCTAGGTTCAATAGGAGAGAAGGTCCAACAAGTTGGATTTGTCGAGTTTGAGTAATTCTTTCGTTACCATAAGACTTTGACTGTCTATAATAAAAGATAAGACACAATTATGGTTCCAATTATTGTAACGAGATGAGAAAGAGATATTTTGTGAAATCTTAAAAGAGAGATGTCACTTTAGATATGGCCTCAATCAATTTCTTGATTTCTTTGATGAACTAACTAGCTTAATTGCAAGACCAAGGCACTATACAAGAGTATTAAGTGTAATTTGAATGATTCGTGATGGTGGGATAACTTAATCATGAGCAACAACTAAGTTATTTCATTAGTATACTCAAAGACTCCAAAGTATAAAAATATATCGAGTGTCTAAGTATATCAAATACAGTAGTCAAATCCTAAGTCTCACAAGAAATGTTGATATTAAAAAAAGACATTGTTGAACCGTGATCTAGCATTGATAAGTAGTAACAAAAGGGGATGAGGTATAAAAGACCTCAATGAAATCCACTATATTATAAATAATTCTAGTAAAACAGAAAAATATATATAAAAACCATTCAAATTATTTAGTAATAACACAATTACTACCCATGATGTTATGTATGCGTATAATTCTAACTACGAACAAATATATATGCAAATCTTTCATAAATAATTTACGCATAATATAAGTTTAGCTTAATCAGTTTAACATCACAACACATAAGTTAAGATCATACCCTCATTTACACTGACTATTATGGTTAAAAACCTATCGAGTGGACCACAAAGCACTTTCAAATATTTCTCAACCAAAGGAAAGCTAAAATTTAATTGGTAGCTAATTTTATCTATTTTAAAATATATGTAACCCCATTGTAAATATTGTCCAGAATGAATAGAGAATACAGTTTGTCATACTCAATCATATTTAAATAATCACATAGATATTCATACTTATTAAGTCAATATAAACTTAAACCTTTGCTAAGTCAATACAAACTCAGGCATATCACACAATACATTCATCTATTCAACTTTGAGGTAAGAGACTACTTATGCTTAATGTCCCATATATTTATTTTGCATTAGTCTATATTTATTCGTTAATTCCAGGTAGAATCTTAAAAAGCATTTATACATTCGTGTATATAATTCGCAAAGAATTATACAAATAAATACACATGAAACATAATTTCTCAATTCTCTATAAAATCAATAATTTCAATAAAATATATGAACACTCAAAGGTATCTATACCAGATTCAAGAAAGGTCAATGAGATAGTAATCTCGAGAATTGTAACATTAATTATAGGAGATTCTATATTGGTTACAAATAATTATCAATAAGGGGATATATATCCTTAGATACACTCTTCTCTTAAGCTGATTTTTATTATATCAAAATATTTGGGCAGTTTTTGTTCAAAAATTATATTAAATGGTGATGGAGAGATACTTACCAAAATGATTATAAAATTTGATTATTTTTTTTTTGTCATGAAACTGAAGCCTCTACCATTGACAACATTTCATTCATCTTCATATGATACACAAATTATTTACAAAATTTTGGTTGTCATTTAAGGTAATGTGACATGTAGGTATGATGTCATATGAATTATAATTATCTCCTAGCTTGAGAATGCATCCATTATATCATGTGGTTCTTCTCAAGCAATATTTTGATAATACTTGCATTGTTAGTACAAAGCTTCCAAGAGGAACTCGAAGCAGTTGCTCCATCAACTGTATTGGAAAGTGTAGTTCATGAGAAAACAATGCAAAGGATGCTCTCTAACATGTGGAAAGTTTTTGAAGATTTTTATCAATAATTTCTAATATTTTTCTGTTAAGGACAAGATAAATATTTTTGGATAGAGGAATATTATGGGTTGGCAAGAGTGTCATTTCATGTTGTTGCTCTTGATAAGTTTAACCGATTCTTTAAGAAATATTATTATGTTTTATTATAGAAATTATAGTCAAACTCATACGTAAGAGATAATATTTGTTGGAATATAGCAATTAAATCTTTTTATTGTTCATATTTCATTTATATTGTATAGATTTAGATGAATAATTTCAAAAAAGGATTAGTATTTTATCAAGAATCCTCTTTGGTTATTTGAGAGAGCTCGTGGTCTCCTCTAGTAGACCAATCTTATCACTAACCAACCTCAATTATTCTTTATTTTTTTTAAAAAATAATTCTCTCTCAAAATAGACCATAGACCATACAAGACATTCCATTATAATTTCATTATAGTTTTAGTCAAGACTTGGTATGGTATAATGTGATATATACCATATCAAATTTGTTATGGTAAAGAGTACCAAAACATGTGTTTTGGCACCATGCCAAATTTTATTTTATATTTTTATCGAATTTAGGAGTACAAAAAATTTTCGGTACTTTATTGGCCAAGTACCATATTGAAATTCAATCTCAAATAGATAGATACAATGATATAAATAAATAATATTTTTTAAAAAATTAATAGAAAATAAAATTATAAATAAACAATCCATAAAAATTAATATTTGAGTCAAAATTAGGATTGTAACACCTCAAGGTTTATCTTTTATAATTAGTAATTTGGTATCGATTTGGTATATCGATCCTTACTATAACGAGCCTACTGCAATTTGATGTCACCAAACTATTACTATTAATTTTTGTAATGTCTTATGCTATATGAATACAAAAAGAAAACCTATTTGTGGCATTTTTTATTTGATAATTTTCATGGAAACCCTATCTCTAGTTGCTAGAAGATTGTATGTCTAAGATTGTGGATAATTATATAAAAAAAATTGTGACAAAAATATTAAAAAATTTATGAAGGAATTTAATCATAATTAATGACAGAAAATTTGTAGTGTTGGACAGCAGGGACAAAATGACAGCAGCTTAAAAATCAGTGAGACAGAACGACAATATAAGTGCAGGAAAAAAGTTACCAACTCTAAGCTAAAGAAATGATGTGACCATACAAACTCAAAAGATGGAAAAAAGCCACCAAGTCTAAAGTTATGTCCGGAAAGGCCCAATAGGTACGACAATATTTTGAAAGTTGAATTTGCAAATATTAATATACATTATTCATCAGTAGAATGGAAAGAAACAACGAGGAGCTTGCCTGAAACTGGGTTTAGGTTTTGGTCAAACAGGTTGTTGATGCCATGTCCATGTTTCTTAGTTTATTCCTGTAGTTCTGACCTGGCTTTTGCCTCCTTCCTCGATGCCACAGCCTTCCGCTTCTCGTCGTGATGGGTTCGCCCGTTTGGTTTCCGGGGTCATTTAACTAGGAGGCCATGGCCATGGTCGCGTTCGAACCTCTACCCAGGTTTCCACAACCACTAGATTGTATCGTATTAAAAATAAAAAAGATTCCGGATGTGGGTTGCTTAACAAGGAGGAAACAGGTGAGTTGGCAAGTATCCTTTTTTTAAAGCATACAATGATGTTAAAAGACAGCCTATCTATAGGTGGCTTTTTCCTTTTCCAATTAGCTTTAAGGTCCCTTCACCATTCAGCAACTAATCATTCTCCATTAACTCTTCCATCAAGTCTCTGAGTCTCATCCTCTGCTTATCATCACAATAGGTACTGTCTCTAGGCCATCTTGATCTGCTCGATCTATCATTGATTCTGATCAGTATGTGATTGCTTCCCTTGCGTTTTTATCTTGGGTCTTTTATTCTGCTGGCATGATCTGCCCTTCTGTTTTCATGAGCATATTTCTTGAGCTTTTCTTCTCTGTGTACGGGGGATAAACTCTGATCCAACACTTTGTGCTGTAGATACAGTTTTCATTCTCATTCAGGTGACTAACTATTTAGGTGATTTTCTCTTCTAGAATCCGTGCAGAAATAGAGCAGCAGAAAAATGGCTACTGAGGCACCAAGCTGGGCGGATCAATGGGGTACGGGGGGCATTGGTGCCATAGAAGAAGGCGACACTGCCGACAAGAAAGATACGGGGAATACAAAGAAGGGAGATTCCAAAACGGGGTTAACCAAGGCCAAAGCGGCTGCAGCGATGGGAGCACAAAAGATCAAGAATGGAGCATCCAACAGCTTAAAATGGGTCAAAAGTAAGTGCCAGAAAAAGGACACCGAGACACCGAAACTAAATGAACCATGACAACTCTTGTTCATAATTAAACTTTTCTTGTGCGTCAGAGTGTTTGAAGCTGCAGTTTAAACCTACAGTTGATTAAAAAAAACCCATGTAGAAAATCTATTTGTTCCTCCATTGTTCTGCGTTGAATGCAATTTTTGTTGTATTGCAAGTCTGTTTTTTAGGTGATCAAATCATATCATTTGGGGTATAACTATTCTGATTCACTGAAACTTTTACAATAACTATTCCATAACTGTATGGGAAGAAAGTTCATACCAAATTGAAGATCTGTGAGTTATGTTATCGGTACATGTTTTGTTTGACCTTCAATGGAAGCAATTCATATAAACCATCCACAGAGATGGACAGGCCAACAAATATCAGCGCAATTACTGGCACACCAAAACAAAGCAAGCACCATATAAAGACAGAAACCATTCATTAAAATCAGCTAATATTATGAAAAAAAAAAACTATTTCGTGGCATAACACCCACAAAAATAAAAAATCGTGTCATTTTTTTTAAAGAAAGTAAAAAATCGTGGCATAATCATAACATGTGCTGCTGAGAATTTGCTCTCTAATGGGATCCAAAGGTGTTCTCTCCACTGTAAATCATGTAAAGATAACCATCTTCATCCTTGTTTTCCTCATAGACTGAGGACATCGGTGCAGCTGAACCAACAGAAGAATATAAGAAGCAAACAGAGAACCATTAAAAAGACTGACTTGATATTACAGATTGATACTGACCAGTGGAAGGTAGGATATCATTCACAAACATAAATAGAGCCTCGTCAGCCCTGATCTTAATCCTTCTACGAACAACATAAACAAACTGTCCCACATTCAAATCGGCAGGCACAAGATACCTGGGATCAAAATGAAGAGAAAACCATTGGATTTTAGAAGCAGAAAATTCGAGTCATAGTCGGCTTGCATGATTCCTCCAGAGCTCCCTTAGGAGGGCTGAGGGCCAATAAAAGAATTAGTTTCTATGAAACATACAGCTATGAACACTGTTGCACATACCTAATGGCCATTGCTGTTTCTTGACTCATTAAATAAAACAGAGAAAGAGAAACTAATCATAGGCATAAAAGTGAAATACTCTCATGCACATACAACATAACGCTCAAAGTGATGAATCTGGACCTACAAATAGTAATAACTTAAAAAATAATTTCATCGTGCTACTGAAAAAAGATGCTTACTTATTTTTGTCAATGTCAGGAACATGAGTCCTCTCAGCTCTTTCCACAATGACCTGTACCGCAACCAGTTAGAGTGCTATAAACGTAGGAGGAAAAGAGTCTCAACAGACAGAAAGACTGCTTACAGGGATTCTATCAGGATAATTTTGTCTGACTCGTGCAGCTTCAGCTTGCCTTTTCTCTGAAAGGCAAAATAGACAAATGTTTATAAAATTGATGTGATCATATCATCATCAACATATAAAGGTCCTTAACCAGATTAGTATAACTAGTATAAGAGAACTATAAATCGTCATGGAAACCATTCATAGACAAGGAGTATCCTTTTGCATATGACGGTCAGCTAAATACAAGCGTAAAAACATGAACCCAACGAAAGCACAAGAACAACAGTAAGTAAATCAAGCAAGAAAAGACACGAGAAATCAATAAATCCAAAACATACCAAAAGGATGTTGATGCTTGAAGGAACTTTTGGCCATGGTAAAAGTCTTCTTTCAATCACAAACCACTGTCAAAATCAAGCATCGACTCATCAACCCCTCAAAAAACGTGCAACCAAATACAAGGAAAAGAAAAGAAAAAACTAGAACATACCCAACAAGAAATCGAGTGAGAATGAGTGGAATGTGTAGGATCACTTTATTGAAAGTTTTAAAAACAACAGAGAATAACCCAATACACGTTAAACAATTGTTGAGCTTTAAATAATTAAGTGGCATGAAAACTATTTGGATTTACATTATCTCTATTCAAATAAAATAATAAATACTTTGCGTCCACGACGTATATTGTGGATGACACCTTCATCTTCTCGCAAAGATAATGGCTAAAACCTGGAGTGTCAATCTAATAAAGCTTGAATAATTACAATGATCTACACCCACAAAAGAAAAATAGATAAAATAGTTTGTTACTGTTATCAAATGGAATAGATTATCTTGTGTAGGATCAATATAGTTATTATCATAACAGTGTATTCAGTTTTAAAATCTTTAAAATATCATCAACAATAATATCGCAGGGATATGACCTGAAAAGATAAGCAATCAACAACGAAAAAAATTGATGAACGTAATAGTCGGAGACTCGTCTTTTTATAATATTATTTAAGGCCAGTCAGCAAGATACGTTGATTTTTTTTTTCTTGCAGGGTTACTGATGCAAAAGTTGTGTAAAGATTAAAATAATATATTAAAATAATCTGATAATATTATTTTTAATAGATATTTTAATTTTGAAAAAGAAAGATTTTGTTATTTCTCTCACATTTTGTATAGCTTTCTGCGGAAGCTTTGAAACATTTGGAGGAAAACGAAAAAATCAGAAGGTTGAACAAGAACTTTCTACGCAAAGTTTTAAAAAAGGGATAGTCCTCTATAATCGATTGTATGTTAGTCGTATCAGTTATTAGTATACAAAAATAATGAGACATAAAAATAAGTATTTTTTTTAATATAAGGGGACATCACGGATGAACATCCAGAACCAGAGGGTAGTGCACCGAACCCAGTAACGCAAGAACTGAAGATAGGAGCAATATTTTATTCGGATAATGAAGCATTTAGTGCATATAATACTTACGGGGTTAGTGGAGGATTTGAGCTGAGGAAGGGGAATAAAAGATAGAACAAGTTGGGTAAAGTAATTGGCAGAGGGGCAACTTTCAGTTGCACCTGAATCCTTCCCATTGGCAAAGAACTTTCTTGTTCATATGAGGGGACATCAAGAGTTGTTCAAAACAAAGAAGATCGAAGACAGCGACTTGAATAGTAATTTTGGATGCTTATTTTATGGAAATTTGTTTATGTGTGAGATTTATGTCAGTATAACACAAGTGTGTGACAACAAGATAAGAGTGCTTCTATTTTATGATGGTATAACAGAAGAGTGTTATAACAAATTGCAATGTGTTTCTATTTTATGTGAGTATTATATAATCATGTAATACCAAAATATAAGTGTCATGTTGTTTTATGTGACTATAACAGAATCCTATATTAGCTTAATCACTTATATTATTACGATCTCCAGGGTCATTTCATAGGTCATATAATTGTGAACGACCACTTATAAAAGCAACAACTTGGTCACATTTCATATCCATGAGCCATAACATACATATACATAACGGTGTGATCAAAACACATACAAATCGGTTCCAACAACAACTATAATTCCTATCACCTACCTCATGATTACATAATAGCATATTACAAACATAATTATAAGCATTATTCTCATCTTCGATACAAATTTCTCATACATATCTCATACACAACTTGGTCACATTTCGATACATTAATACATTTTAGAACTTTACATATCTCATACATATCGACATCAATAGTTATATTTGAGCTATCCTTCGTGGGATTACACCAACTACCAAATCGATGATTGACACACCAATACATCAGTTTACCTTTGTTAGGTTTCGACTGATATATCCTGATCTTACATCATTTAATACAATTATCACATTTTTTATTCATGTACTTCAACTGATTTAATTGACTAACCATACTGGTGAAATTTGACACTTGCAAAATTAGTAACACACTCGTTAATGCAACATAATTATTAATGAGTCTACCGATATTGTTGAACACAACATTGGCTACTATCATGGCTATGTCATCCACATTGTGACTATACACATATTCTAACATAAACTGCAATTGATATGTCAATTTAATAGTGTCGATAGTATGATTGTTTGATTTGGTATCACTGACAGAATACATGGCTATGCAATGAATAACCCTTAGGTGCACACTTATAACTTATGCTTACACAATTCAATGTTTCAAGTTCATTCCACTTCAATATACATGATTGGGTAGCTCAACCCTCTTATCCATTACAAGATAACCAGTCCATTCTATTGACTAGACCAACACAACAAATCCTAGGTATTATCATATAATGCATATACATTCAACAATTATAATATTACACGAGAATATTATCCATACTAAACCGACCTTACAATCCATTATAATGCTACATCTATAGGTACTACATGATAGTGAAGTTCCCACTCTACTATCCAGATTACTAGAATTTCTTCAATTGATTCACAATGCACCACATATAAAACTGCACACATATTAAACGGTTATAATATTGCACAAGAATGGAATACATAATTTAAATCGACTATATCTCCCTCCCCAAAGATTTAAACAGCTAGACTTCTACAAAGACTGTTACGGTCACTCTCCCTGCACGATTCCATCGCCAGTCCCTCACTCTTGGATATCTGATGTGGAATGCTAACTAGATATGAATCAAAAAAATCATATTACACGCCGTTGTAACTTTCGAAAATTACAACGGATGTCCCTTAAGCTGCCCATATCGTATATGTTATATATGACAAGACGAGCGGGTGGCTCACATGTCACAATTACTCTGCAGCATATACTATTGTCCTAAGTTTGATAGATAAATTTAATTGGATTATAATTGTTATCTTAGTTAGTAAATAATTAAAATAAACTTTTATTTAATATAATAATATTAATTACCTAATAAATATATAATAATATATAAAATATTAGTATTTTATAAAATATAATAAATTTATGATTGAAGTAGCCATTTTTTTCTAAAATTGAAGTGGCCAATTTTAAATTCCTTATATTCTTCTTTTTAGTTTATTTATAAGATTATTTCTTATAAAATTCTAAAAATCTCTTTTTATGTGAAATTCTTTCGAAAATGATAAAAAAAATTATATTTGTAGGAAAAATTTAAATTTTAATATAATTAAGAATAAAAATAGAATTTTATAATAAAAAATTAATACTATATATTTATTTTGATGCAATTGATTTTAAAACAGTTTTAAAAGATCAAAATTAACAATTCTACTGCCAAACACAACATAACTTTTTGTGGCACCTCTTATTCAGTAATCAGTTATGGTATTTACCACACCAATTTGTATATGATATTTTATACCATTAAATTTTATTAATTAATTAAATTTATCATGGAGTTAATTTAGTTTCAATAATCAATCATAATTTTACAACTTAAGGGTGACATGCCGCCCGCTTAGTCCCGCTCTCAGTCTCTTACAATTCTCATAGTTAAGGTGAATACTGAATACCATATAATTTCCTATCTTATTGTATAGGAGTAAAGGACATAATTGGGCAAACATATATGTTTTGAAACTTGCCAAACATGTTGTTACGTTTGGAGAATAGGCAAAAGGATTATTCTATTACAATTGCCAATGAAGTTCACTAGCCAGGCTGAGAATAAAACTCAAACTGGAAACAATTGCAGAAGAGTCGAGGAACCAGAAAGATACCTTTCAATCATATATTTTGCCGGCGTAGTTGTGAGCTGAAAGAAGCAGCATCACGTGATATTGGCACGGCTCAATCCAAAAATCACCGTGCTCTGGATATAGAGCACTGCTTTCCGATTGAACCGCACCAATATCTCATTTTCCGGGCCGATAATGGTTGATGATATATGCCTCCTCCTTTCATCCTTTACTCATCAGCTCAACACGACTAACTGTTCGCAGGTGATCAGTAAACCATAGAGAGACGTACGACGCATCAGAGGATGCAAGCAAAAGCAAGGGAAGATGGAACTGATGTGTTTTCTGTGTGCGAAGATGCAATTTCTGGTCTCTAGAAAAAAGTTGGCATTGAATCTTTACACCAACCCAACAACAGAAAAGAGTGGCAGTATTAAAAATAAAGCTTATGGACAGTAAAAAAGGCGAACTGAAGCTCCTTGGGGGTTCGATTCGAATTTATAATGAAGAGGAGGGGACGCTGAAATGGTACCACCAGCTACGTTTGAATTTCAAAAGGCTAAGCAAAAGTCGGTCCTGGTTCGGTGTACTTGATTACTTGGGCTGCTAGTAGCTGATATTGTAGGGAAGAGAACCAACTTGGGTGGCAAAGTTGGTAAGAACCGGGTAACCACTTGCCAAACTCACCTATAACATATTGGTGGAAATTAGTTGCACACTCGTCTAACCAATAAACGACCAGGTTTTATCAAAAAGTAAGACTTTTAAACTACATTATGTTCTGACTAGGATTTTCATTTGTTTTTGCCGGTAACAATTTCATTATTTTATTTTAATTTTTTCTTTAAAAAAGAAATCGATTAGGAATTTCAGGGATGGCTGATAAAATATATAAAACTATTAAATATCGGTGATTATTTTAAAAATAATCAAGAAACGCTATTTCGAGGATTTTAACTTTTAAAATCAACAGGAATAGTACTGAGATTGAGATTGTTTGGTTTTGAAACTTGTTTTTCTTTTCTATTAAATATTGATTAAAAATATTCTTTCATTTAAATACTTATGAAGTTTTGGTTGAATTTCTGAAATAAAGAGATATTAAGAAAATCTTTAGTTTTTTTTTAAAATATAAACCACCCACATATTAGAAGGTTCTACAGTTTTGAATTTTAGAAAATAAAATTTTTGATAAAAGAGTTACCGAAATATTTTTTATAGTACTTTATTGAATGATTTATATATCAGTCACGGTAATCTTCCCAAGTGTAAATAGAATATTAATAGCTAATGAAACGAAAGTACAGAAGTAGGCTTCTCTAGGCAAGAAGATGCAGCAGAGTAACACACTGTTTCAAAAGAGATGCGATGCTACAAAAGTCTCTTTTCCCATCACGCAAACAAACCCTTAAACAAATTGTAAGGACCCGAACCCGAACACCGAGCCCTTACCGCCGTGAAACCCGGATAGACCCAACCCGTGGACCAATCCGAATCCCACTAGGCTATTTTGACTTTTCAAACACAATTCCCGAAAACCAATATATTTAATGATTACAAAATGGAGCATGACAAATTAAAAACTGACATCTGGCATAAAACGGAGTAAACGAAATATACAGCGGAAGACTTTCATGACTGGAAATGAAATACCATAAACGAAAACGGACCCAAACAGTCAAGTCCAAAATCACGAAATGGGCTTAAAGCCCGATACGTAAAAACAAAGTATACGATAACGAAAAGATGTATAAAACGTAAAGTAGGTCAAACATTCAAAACGATTCAAACCGGAAAATGCCAGAAATGGAAATCTGTATAAAACGTGTAGGTGCGATAGTCCAGCCGAGTCGTAGGAAACAACCACACCTCAAATGCCGTCTACGGCTCTCGTACTACTCCTGAAAGGGGAAAATACAACAACGGGTGAGATTATAAAATCTCAGTAGGAGTCACAGCATCATATGTCCTACGAGCACACTGGAATACAACAAAGGAGGACAAGGAACGGATCAGGATACAAACAGGGGTGTAACTGAACAAACATGAGGGATATGGAATTAGCACATTCACTTTCTTAATTCACAATTCCAACCCAATATATTATCACACAATGGTTCATATCACCACACGATTAACATTATTAATCAGAAACCATCGGGGTGGACATCGTAAAACACTCCTCTAGTAACCCCCGCTAAAGGGAAACCGGGAGCCCACTGGCAGATTAATTTATTTTTAAAACAATACATAATACGTAACCCGTACCGCCAGTGTTGTCCGAGACTAGGCAGAGAAAATATC
The DNA here is from genome assembly GCA_019739055.1 of Passiflora organensis. NCBI lineage: Eukaryota > Viridiplantae > Streptophyta > Magnoliopsida > Malpighiales > Passifloraceae > Passiflora > Passiflora organensis. The sequence goes on along the minus strand of JAEPBF010000187.1, from coordinate 1,236,094 downwards.
ACACACATCGTACCTGCCTCAATACACAATATGAACCGACCTGCGAAGACATGGCAGGTATACATAAACATCACCCATACGACTCCCAACTGGTAAGCAACTCTCCCCTGTAACGGGATTCCGTTGACTTACCTCGCATTGGCCAAGCGAACGTTTACATACTGTAATTATCAACTGAACACACACATTATCACACACACATTGATATTGTTTCATTTAAAAATATAAGAACTTTGTTAACATAAGGAAGAACAAAATCTTGTGCCATGTTTAAGAAATTTAGTGACGGACATGGATTTTAGTTAGTTGTCCGTCACTGTAGGGTTTGTACGTTTCACGGAGCGACTTACTCCCATTTAGCTCTCGCCCTTGATTAACCAGTACATCCAGGGACTTGGGCTTAGACTCCATCTTCACCAAATTTTATTAATTTTATAACTTTCATTATTTGATATAATTAGAGTAGTAAACAATGACAAAAACAAATGGGTCTCATTGTTGAAGAATGAAGAAAAGGAGTAGTGTGTGAGTCGAGAACAGGAACCGAGGCTTGCTGTGAAAGGAATCTGTGCACAACTGACACGAAGTAGAGAGAAGCTCATCTGATATCCAGCTTCGGGACAAAGCACCCGAAAGCAAGCAACCACCAATGAAGGAAGGCTGGCTGCGACATTGAATGGGTACAGGAACGGAGTGAACAATCAAACACAGGATTTCACAAAGCAACACTCGACAATCAGTGGCAAACACAAGAGACACGGTCACGAAGTCGAGGGGGGGGCATGTCATGGAACCAGCTCCACTCGCATGAACCTGGAGAAAACAGACTCACGGTACAGGGGACGAACCTAAGTGGAAAGGAACCCTGAAGAGAAGTTACAATCGGAGACACTAAATGAATGGGAACACAGATTCGGTGGATGGCCGGCTCACGACATCAGGTGGTAATTGAATATAACCCATGCCACATTCAAGGAGCCCCAACCCACACCAAAAAGAATACATAACACTGAAACAAAAGGAACCCAGCAACCACGCGCACATGGCTCAACCCGGAACAAAGATCCAGAAAATACTGAGGAAGAAGAAGATCAAGGCACTGGTACGAGGGAACATGCGAATGGGGAACAACAGGGAAACATGCATCCGATTTACGCGAGTAGAAGAAAAGAGAAAGAGCACAGAATCGGAGAAGCACTGCTCACGACACTGGGAACGGATGAAGGAAAGAAAACAGTAAGCAGCTGCAATTGCGAGGAAGAGACGCAAGCTGGGTATGGGACAGAACAAAGAACGGAGGAGGCAAATGCGAGCTGGAAGAAAAGGTGGAACTGAAACCGCATATAGAAGCAGGGACACAACAATGCAGGTCATCTCTTGGCATAGAAGAGTCACCTTTTATTCATTAAAAAGATAACTAAACAATAAAACAAGATGAATACGTGGGGCATAAAGAGCTAAAGGAAAAGTCAACAATGGCTGCAAGAAAGGGACCCATGTATATATATTAAAAATGAAGATTATTAGGTATACATTCTATTCCATTATTTAACTGAGTGGAACAAGAATACAAAGGAAGGAAATAAAAGAAATCAAAAGAAAGAACATCAATCCAGCAAAGAAGGACAAGCTCGACAAGAAAAGGAAAACAAATAAGAAACTGGAAAGGGCTGGCTGGTACGAAGCTACAAAGGGAGAAGAAAAGAGAGCCAAGAAAACAGAAGAATGAGATCCAATTGGATAGCTGCTACAGGAGGATCTAACGTACCTAAGTAAACACAAAGAACAGAAATCACCAGAACACGAAATACGAATCACCCATTACGAGACATGACTTTATAATTAAAACAAAGGTAATTAACCAGGCATCAATAGGAGGCAGAAACAAGGGTTGATCAAAGCATTCAATACCAAACAAAAGAACGGATTCAGAAACAAGGAGGATTCACCAATCAGACTTATGAGTCATAGACTCCTACCTGATATGCAGATGAACAACTGGCAATTTCTTTGCCCTTATCACGATTCGTGAACTCAGAGACACCTGAATCAGACCCCAATCAGATAAATTCATGAACCTAATTAAAAATACAAAAAGATGCTCCTTACCGTACCCTCTCCGATTTACAGGATTGGACTACAATCTGACTATGGAACCAGGAAGGGCTACAGACAAATGAGAAAGCATACTCAATTCCTTGAGCTGATTAACTCTGGTAGCCGATTTCAGAAACTCAACCTTCCTACCATGGCAACACAAAAAGCATCAAGAAATTTAGTAACATATTACTACAAAAAAAGTAGAAGCAGTAAACCTGTCCATGCCCCTGCCGTGAAAATATAAAACAGCTGCACCCAGGCAGCTGATGATTCCACCCCACGGGATTATCTGCATCTCCAATCGTTCTCAGCTTGAAAACAAAACAAGAACCTAACCATTTAATCGATAATTGTTATCAGTGGAATCCTATTTATTCTCTTCTTTATTTATACAGTAGTTATTTATCGATAAATATTCCCGATTGTTTTGTTAACTTGTTCTCCAATCAAAATTTAAAATATTCATTAAATATTGATGTTTATTATTTTGTTGGAATGGAAACATATCTCCATCAATTTAAAATACATATCTGGAAAAGATTTTGAGAATTTGATTTGTCATGGGTTTTAATAAATAAATTAACAACTTATAATTTACTATAGCTATTCTTATTCTCACAGCATTATTTACTACAACATCAAGAGACCTGGATTAGGCCAGGAATCGCATATGGTCCATCAACAGAGGTGGATTGGTGTAATTTCCGGCGAGTATCTGTTTTGTGTCACACGATCAATACCCAATGGTGGGCTTCATTTTATTAAAATAAAAAAAATATAATTTCAATGGAAAACAGTGAGCTTCTTTATGTTTAAGAGGAAGCAGATTGTTCACCAAACGCTTAAGTCAGGCACAAGAAATTGTTTAATATTTGTCATCTCTATCCATATCTGTAAAAATGTATAAGTTGTTAAGAATCACAGCAAATTACCTAGGCTAAGGTGGTTCAATATGATTCTGAAAGATACGTTGTCAACGAAATTGCATGGTTATACTAGGGAGTTTTTCCAGAGGCAAAGACAAAACATTTCCTGGTCATATACAGAAAAATGCAGGATAACGTTTGATCAGTATGAAATTTACACAAGGAGGTCATTGCCGTGATCGAGGGGATCATAAGCCTTCATCCAGTAAGCTTGTTATGACTTGGAAGCAATTCTCTAATGGCGGAAAGTCTTCACTATCTGCTCTATACGACTTCGACAGAGAGGACAATTGTTTAACTGGGAAGAGCAAGCTATACAACAGCACATGTGACCACACCTGCGAAGTTATGTTTCAATGGTTATGTTTTTGAAGAGATCTACAAATTTATATAATGAAAGATGTGCAATATTCTTGCACTGTGCACCTCTAATAACAGATATTTATCCATAGAACTCCTGGAACAATGGAATAAGTTTACCAAACTATCCAGAATTTTAGTTTGACCTTCCAATTCATCTATATGCCAACATTGTTTAAGAGTAAAAGGTAAAGGTCTTACGGTAGGAAAACAGCATTATACTCTTCCTCGAGGCATATGACACAGAGATCTGGAATTGGGCGATCTATCTTAGAGCCATCTGTTCCATCTTCAGCGGCTGAAAAATGATAAATTGCTCTAGCATCATTCCTACACTTTTTTCCTTCAAACTACCAATATAAGAAACTAACCTTCACTTTCTTGGCCTAATCTTTTAGCAGCAGCAGCAGCAAGAACCCTGCAACAACTCCCTTTGTCAGCTTCATTAGCCCCCAGAGCCAATAAATACAGTTGGAATGAGAATGAGACCTTCCACAAAATTCTTTTCTTTTTTTTTGTTTGAGTAAGGCTGTAAATTCATGGCAAGAACTTTCTTAACGCATATGAATGAGAGCCTGATTACATCACTCATGCATTTCACAGTCTACAAGTCTAGAAAACTTTAAATCTTTACAGAGATATAGAATGTGTAAATGCAAAAGACATCTGTCCCAAGTTCTAATAAACATTAACAACACTGACATTACATACCTACTCTGCAGCTCCCTACGACGTCTCCTTTCCAAGATATACTTTATAGCATGCTTGGCTATTAGAAAGACGCCAAAAACTGTCAATCCCATTGAGGCATACTTGTACAACCTGTAAATACATCTCTAGTTTTAATACTAACACAGTCCATTAATTACAGTTATGATGAAGAGAAAGCACAAGCAATATTTGCATGTAACAGTTTTCCAGTATAATACAGCCAACCTTGCCCACTTCCCCAAATTTCCAATCAGTTCATCAATTGTTTTGGGAGACACATAAAAGGGCCCTTTATGAGGACTCTGAACACGAACTGTTCCAACATCATCTTTGACAGCCTGATCATAGATAACAGAAACAGAAGGAAACATGATATGCAATCTCGGTATCCGACATCAATAAAGTTGGAAAATTTAAGCAGATGTGTACAATTCTAGTTGTGATCAGATCATACCTCACCAACCACAGTCAAAGAAGTGCCAGTAGGAAGTACCCTTTCAATTCGCTTAACCCCAAGAAGCGGTTACTGGCTGTCTGTATGAACGTGTGTAAGGCGACAGATAGGGTAGGCAGATAGATTTTTAAGGGATGTATACAGGACTGGGCCTTAGGTAAGTTACTGGGCCTAGAACCAAAACACAAGCATCTACAAGGCCCTCGGGACATCAAACAGGCCCGGAAACAAGCCCGGGTCCGATAGGGGCAAAACGGTAATTTGTTTTACCGTCTCGGTTTTCATTCCGGTCGACACCTCAAACGTACACGTGGACCACTAATACTACGCTGATTGGACACCCGATTGGGACGGGGTTTCACACAAATAGGTCAGCTCCGACTTCTACTAATAAACTAACAGGTAAGTACTAAGTGGGACATATCCGATTGTGTGGATGCAAAAGATGGTGATGATTGGTAATGGCAGAAATTGATGCTCTATGTTTAGAAAAAAAGAGAAACAAGAGCGGTGGGATGAAATGTTCAGTAGGCATATTATTGGATGGATATATGTAGATTACTCCAGAAAACCAGTTTTCGTCAGAATAGCATTTCTCACTTTCCTAAGATCTCTACCTTTGAGTGTCCTCCCAACTCCTTCATACACTGAGAAAGAAGAAATCTGGCTTCTTGCGAGCTTCCTGGCATGCCACACATGTGGAGGTACCATATCTTCACCATCATCTTCATTGTAATTCTTCTTAATGCCATGAAAATCCCTATCCTCTTCATCATAACTATCGTCGGTCCATGAACCCAGTCGGGCATTTTTTCTCCCGTAGATCTTGGACCAATCAGGGATGTTCACTGGAGCTGATGATTGCTGAACCATCTTGGCTGTAGCTAGCTGGTTTGCAGCTATTTTTGGCTGGCTATTGTTATCAGCGTCTGGAGAACTAGAGAAGCGCAAGGCATAAGAAAAACCAGAGCAGTTGTTGGGACATGAATCCTTTTGCTCCTTGGCAGCTGACCATACATCCTCTTCTTCTAAATCTTCATCATCTTCCATTGATCTTCTCTTCGCCCAACCATCGATGATACTGCCATTGTGTATCATGTCACGCCAATCTGCCATATCACTCAGCTCGGGCAATCAAAAAGACTAGAGAAAGTATATATATAGGATGCCAAAACTAGGAGAGAAAGAAAATAAAGTACATATATTGGCTTGGGAATCATACAGGTAGAAAGTTGTGAAAGAATAATAAAGAGCAGGATCCTATCTGTATATTGGCTTTACCATTATTCCTTTTTATCTGGATTTTACCAATCAAGAAGAAAAGATGTATAAAAAAGAACCTTTTTCTTCGTGCCAGGAGTATTTCCAAAGGAAATCACATATTTCAAGGACCCAAATGATGGCATAGCTTAAGAAATAGACCAGAAAAGGACAGAAGAAAATGGGACTAGAACTTTTAATTAATGTGGCTTGTCAATCCAAAATCATAGATTTTGATAAGGATCTCAGTTGCCATAGCTCATAGTACTTCTTTTAAAAATTCTTTACTGAAGCTGTCAGGAGTCAGTCTATAGGTGGCTTGCCTCCTTGGATGCAGACAATGGAGACGCCTACAGAAATTAATAGTCACTGAAAGCAGGACGGTGGTGGCAGGCAATGAGAGGCATAGAGGGGAGGAGACCCAAGAACAAAAGTGACATCAGGAAATTTCTTTCAAGCTCTAAAAAAGAAAAGTGACGTTTGAGTTTATTTATATTTTTATCTGCCTGCAGTTACTGAATTTTCACTATATATAATAATGTTTCCTCAATTTGGACAGCGATGAAAAGGCTGATGTTTGATTGGAAAATTTGGTAATGACTGATTGGCATTGGCTGGACCTGCCTCACAGATTTGAGTAATCTTATCCTCCAATTATTCACTCACTGCTGTTCATCTCTCATTGAGCTGTATAAACAGCATAGATAAAAGCGAGTCCTATCAAGTAGGCGGAAGTGTAAAGCTAACTCAAATTTGGAGGATTCCACAGGCATAGGAGGAGATCCTATAGCAAAGCCTGCTGTATTTGTATCTATAAGCGTGAAGTTTCATTCTCCGATGCTACCTGGCTCTGGGTCTAGGGATTACAGAAGACAGAAACAGATTGTGGTAGTGTGACTTTTGTTTGTTTTTTTTTTTTTTTTTATATTTCAACTCTTGTTTGGTTTTTGTGTGTGTTTTAAAGGGTGGGTTGTTTTATTTGGGTTGTATGTGCAGCAGCAGTGGAAGACGAAGAGTATTTGGGATAGAAGAAAAAAAATTGTTGAAACAGGATACAGTACAAACAAATAAAAAAAATGTTATGTCGTTTAATTTGAATAAGGATACCTATCATGTCTATAATTCTTTTGGGGTATAAGAAGAGTTTATAGTTAGAAAATAATTGAATAAATATAACAAACAAAATGAAGGTACTATGTAGTACATATTTTGTTTGTATTGTAAGACAATCACAAGTTTAATTCTTCGTAATGAAAGAATTAAACTAAACTGCAGTTCTGTAAAATCAAAAATTATGGTAGATGCTTATATTGAAGGTATGAGACAAAATCAACATGCAATCTAAAAAAACATGGTGAGCAACTTTAGCTTTACTTTTCCTTTATATTATTTTCTTCTTTGATCAATAAATCTCTGAACAAATGAGAACTGTTTTCTGCATGTACCTACACAAAAATGGATACGAACCATTCAAGGCTCTGAAGTAGATGTGACCTCACATTATTTGCAAGTGAAGAGGACATATTTTTGTGGCAGTAGTTAAGCAATGAAGATTCAAAAGAGGAAAATTGATACCGCTAAACCTGTACAAATTATGGACTACTGGGATGGTCTAGCATACACCATTCTCTGGGCCTAGCTATTATTCCCTTGGTCTCACTTGCGCACCGAATGGTAAAGCTCCAAGTATTCGAGAGCAGGCTTATTCCAAGACCAATCTTGCTCCATAACCCTTTTGTATAGTGAGTAAAACCAATCCCGACTATCATACCAGGCGGAGATTGCCCTGAAATTTTTCCATAAGAAATTTGAAATGATCTTATAGCATATAAGAGGCATAACAGCATGAGCAAAAATGAAATAATCAAAGGCACATTTTAGGCAAATTTTATGCAAATTTTATGCAAATTTCAGTTCTTTCCGTCACCTGTTCAGAGCATAATCAACGCCATTAGGATCAGCTCCATCAAAATTAAACCCATTTGGCTCTAGACCTTGTGCCTCGGCTCTCTCTTTGTCATTGTCAACATCAAAAACAGTGTCAAAGAGACCTAGAAAATTGGAAAAAGAAATGGGTCAAATGAACAACTGGCATACTGTAATTGCTAGCAGTACCGAAGAATGGAGAGCACCTGAAAAACCTGTCAATGTTCATGCATAGTTTTTTTTTTTTTTTTGAGAAATATGTTCATACATAGTTAAGAAGCACAGTAGAATCAAATGAATGTGCATGGAGAAACCGAACTGAGTTTCTTATCTAGCACATGGGAAAAATGGAGAAATCATATAAAAAACAAGCTGTTGGTAAGCACACCAAAATAAGTTTTTGTGCCAGATTTTTCTTTTTAAAAAAAAGAGAAAAAAAGAGAGCATATTGTAGTTTAACGCATACTAGGTGAATATTTGTCCCAAATCCCAACCCAGTGGATAACAAGCATGTGATATGGCCGTGACCAACTAATCAGGCTGTCATTCTGCAAAAGTTTTCTATTTTCAAACACCAAAACTACTTTTATGCTTTCATATTCTTTCCTTATATCTGCAAAACTCCAGAGCATGCTTTAAATGGTTTCACAAATAATTGAGGAAAATTTTGTAATATTTTCAGTTTAGATCAGAAAATTGATACCCACCCCCAGTTTTCCGAACAACAGGTATGGAACCGTATCTCATAGCTGTGAGTTGGGTGAGTCCGCACGGCTCAAAAATTGATGGGACTAGAATCATATCAGAGCCAGCATATATCTACCAGAAAAAGGAAAAGTCAGTTCTGGAATGCTGAAACTGCCAATGGTAGGATAAATAATACGAAAATGGAAACAGAACAGTAAGAGTTCATGAGAATACCAAGTGTGAAAGGGGCTCATCATAAGTTAAACGGAGACGAGCACGATCAGCATGAGAAGAATGCAATTGGTTGGCCAAATTCACAAAATCGTTCTGGATACGAGGATCTGGGGCTGATCCCAGCAATACAACCTGTCAAAGTTTAAATCTTTAGACACACACATATATAGATGCTGTTCAGTCGAATGACATTAATTAAACTGAAAAAGAAATTGGCACCAACAACGCATTTTCATGTCCTTGAATTCACATTGTAACTCAACGGTGAAAAGAAGTACCTAAGACATGAGAAGCAACATAGAAAAAAAATGACAGATTTGGCGAGAGGGCTCTGTAATTAATATTTGGCTTTTGGGTTCTTCAAGACATTTCAACCAACGCCAACATGCCACAAGGAAGCATACACGCATAATCTAAACTATCAAGTGCATGTTATCCATAATATTTTTGTCAAGTGGGCATACTATCTTAAAGCCAGTTTGGACCAAAAAGGATACAATTTTTTCAGGGGACATTGCTCATTTGTGATGTTGAATAGGTTCTATTTATCTATTTTACAACTAAACAGTAATTATGTTTCAAAAGTTTCATGCTAAGATTTGCATCAAGACTACTACTTTGACGAATATTTTTTTATCTATATGCATTTAAACCAACCAGTGGATAGACAATCAATCTTGTCCCTGTTGATATCCAAAATAGCTTGTACAGAATAATATTGATTTGAAATAATGCATGTGTTAAACAACAATGCATGGTGTTGAATCAATTGATAAAATGTGAAGCATGAGATTGTCTCCAAAAAACCTGCCCATTCCGTTCTAAGACTCGCGAAATGGCATGTTTGATCAGATGGATTCCTTTTTGATGTGTTAAGCGAGTGATGATCCCTAGTAAAGGGAGGTCAGCCTTCTTTAAACCAAGCCTTTGCTGTAAAGCTTCCTTGGCAGCTCTCTTCCCTTCGATAACATTCTTAGACGTGTAAGATACCTGGGTTTAACACAATATATATAAGCCAAACAGGAAAAATTATCAGAATCTCATATTATGAGATTATCTGAAAGACCAAAGGAAGTATCATGCTTGGCTTGAATGGGCAATCTCCAGCAGAGAAAATTCTCTGAAAAGAAAAATCAAGCAATGCATAGGCTTCCACCTTATATCATGCAATATCCTAGATTTTGCATATGCATTAAGCTTTTTCAAGAAGGCAAGAACAGGATTGAAGAAAAGGAGTACAATGCAAGATCATGCTTGGAAGGGTCATTCTCACATATTGCTTCATGGTCTTAGAAGAGTGCATTGCAATTGAGTAGTAATACAGACAATGACATATCATAGAAGGAAGAAACTAGATCATAAAGAGCTTTAAATTCAAGAACAGTTTATCCAAAAAAAAAAACAGAGGAAAGCAACAATGTAATCCCCTTACAGGTAAGAACTTATCATTATAAGGGTCCCATATGTCTGGATCAATTCCATTAAGTATACCATGAAACTTATAGAGATGAGGAGAAACCGCAGGATGGCCAGCAATCTCCCTTGAATATGTGGGAGAAACCTACATAAACAGTGATGACTAACTCAGATGTTGTTTATATAGATCATGTTTCTCCTTTTTCAGTATAAATACTAGTCTAAAAAAATTTTAAAAGTTGCAATAAAATAGCAAATGAAAAAATAAAGGTATGACTAGCAATAGGAAAATAACTGATGCTTCAATACTTCAGTTAATCTATACTTTTTAAAAGTGACTAGCAATTTTAAAACCTACTCATGTAATTTAATGGTAGTTTTTATTAGTACAACTAGAGAAACATCTGAGTAAAATTATTGGAGGCATTGTGTTTATAATAAGCCAACAAAAAGAAAATTGCCAGCTTGGGAATCTTTCCTTTGAAAAAGAGGATGGCAAAGCAGATTACCAATAAATGAAACAAGCTGAACGAAAGAAGGGAGGTTGGGGAACTCACTGTTGTAGCCTTATCCGAATATTGCATAGCTTTTGCAATGTTGCCCGCCCCAAATTCAAGGTTATGAATGGTGAACACAACCCGTGCTTTACTAAGACCATAATGCATGTAATAGTCTTTGAACAACCAGGACACTGGAGCACTTGACCAATCATGGCAATGGATAATATCCTGCACACATGGACATTTAAAGCAGTGCATATTCATACAGTGAATAATATTTAATTTGGTCTGAGAACTTAACAATCTACTAAAGAACAAATAGAATTTATAAATAGAGTTGCAAAAGTGGAACTGGTTATTTACATGTTAAGAAATTGAAGTGATAACACACTGTACTATGTGAGTAAGAACAAGTTACAGGTAAGGATGACATCAATTCCACTGCATTAATGTGTTTTACCATGCAAATCATTTTGACACTGCTATAAATTCATTTCTCACTTTTATGGACCGCTCAGTGGGGGCATTTCCTCATCCTATGTAAAAGGAAACTAAAACTACTTTTATAACAAAAGAGTAGTAAGAGAGTCCATGGGGGATGGTCTCTGTTTCTGTTATAGGTTCGTCCGCACATTATTCTATTAATATATCAACTAGCATTTTTTTTAAAAAAGAAGAAGAAGAGAGAACCTGCTACAAATAGCATAGAACAGGTTTTGGTACTAACAACAAATATCTCAAGAGCAAACAGTCCATTACCAAATGTTTGAGCAAACAAAAATACCATAAATTGTCAAAGATGTATTCTTCATCATAAGAGAACACTGATGAGGAGTTGAAGTCATAAAACTTACAGGATGGAATCCGCCTTGCAGTAAAAATTCAAGAGCTGCATGGCAGAAGAAACCAAATCTCTGCCCATCGTTGTGGCATCCATATACACAGCCTGCCCAAAACATTCTGCAAGAAAGTACATTTTGAAATCTTGCTGGTCAATAAATCATATGCAGAAATAGAATTGTGAGGTACACAAAATCATACTGAGGCGTAACAGTAATAGAGGGAGAGAGAGAGACAGAAAGACAGACAGACAGACAGAGACAGATATACAGAAAGTAAAAATCAATTTTAAGACATTTCTCTTTCTTAACCTCAGAACCACCATCGGACATTGTGGGCTTGAATAGTCAGATTATAAATTACAATGAGGTCAAATTAATTCGTCAAGCATGAAAAGGAGATGGAAATTATGCTTTAAATCAAATTGGAAATGGATTAGAAACCAAAACAGAAATGAAGTTTGTCCTTTTTTCACATATCTTCCAGTGTCCAGCCATCCATAAGGTACATGAAGGAGGCTTTGAAAAACTAAAAAAAGTTCAATTCATATAGTTGTCCTTTCTGCACCTCAAACAACCCATGCCATTAGATGGAACAAGACAACCAAGTTCTGACGGGGAAAAGTCATTCATGAGACTACACAGTGCATGAAAGAATGCACATCATCCCATGTTTCCTTCCTGATTATCATCAGATTGGAACAGATTAACAATTAGTATATGTGAAACTTAATAGAGTTGGCACCCACAATCAATAAATATTCAAATTCTTAGACAGAGTGAAGCATCCACTTATAAAGTTTATATACTAAATCTTCAGAAGAGTTCAGTCTAGAAAACTTATTTGGATGATCGAAATGAGAACTTAAAAATATAAACCCTAAAATCAATGCGGTAAACAGAAATTTTAAAGGTGATCGAGAGAAATTACCCATTCAGGGGTTCCAGAAAGTAGACAGAAAGACCTTCCACCACCCCGAACCATACTTTTATTTCTGTTCCACCCCAGGAATAGCTTCTCTGGTAGTGCAGATCTTTCACCTGTTTCAGGAGTATATATGTTTGCTTCTGAATCAGTTAGATGTGAAGAAGCGGGTCGCATGAAAAATCTTGGAACATTGTTGACTAGGATGAAGAAACAAAATTTCTAGCCAAAATATAAACTCCGGATCTAATCACTCCCATCAAAGGGAAGAAACTGATTGGTTAGATGCAAAGAAGCAGGTTGCATGAAAAATCTTGGAACATTGTTGACCAGCATGAAAAAACAAAAGTTCTAGCCAAAAAATAAACCTGGGAACTTATCACTCCTACCAAACGGAAGAAACTGATTGGTTACAAATGGGTGTTTATCGTAAAACACAACACGGAAAGGTCAATTGAAAGATGATAAGCCAAATTGGTAGCTAAAGACTTTACTCAAACATACAGAGTAAAGAAACATTTTCTCATGTAAAATAAACACAATCATGATTTATATCACTTACAATAAAGCTAGATTGAATTTTGCAGCAGTAGCTAAGTCACTCTGAGAAGCAAGAAACAAAATATTACTGTTTGATCTAGTACTGAAAAAGTATGAGGCTATAACTCAAGGAGCTTGTGAATTACTATGCTTGTAGAAGTTATAGGAAGAATTGAAGTTGTTGGGAAAGGATATGCTAACCTTATTTTGTGATAATGAAACTATCATCAGTACAACCTAATCCTAGTTCAATAGTTCAACATGGTCAGATAAACACATTGAGATTGATTGACATCACTAAGAATATAATAGTAAATGGTTTTTACAACATATTCCATATGACATCTGAACTAGCTGATGTGCTCATTGAAGGCTCGAGTAGCAGAAGTGTAAATATGCTACTTTATAAATTGGGTATTCATGATATCTATATGCCAACTTGAGGAAGAGTATTGACAGCATGATTCTAGCCTATGTTGTCAGCATTTAGCTAGGTTGACTAGCATTATTTTTAAGCTAACTAGTTGCTGTGAGGCTGTGTAAAGAATATCCAGATTGTTAGCTAATGAGAACGCATATAAATACCATCAAAATTGAATATGAATATAATGAGTTCTCTTCTCAATATCTTCAACAGTAAACTTCATATATCTCAAGGAGTGGCATGATTTTATATGCTACTCTGCTGAAACTGTACAACTCGACCAAAGATAATTCTTATTGTTAAAGAGCAAAGGAATACCGAGAAACATGACGTGTTAAGCATGCAATAATGCATAGAATAAGCATTTCAGAGATATTATAACATTTTCAACCCGTGCAAAGATAACCAAACTACTTTTTCTTCTTTTTGGGATGAGGGATCATAAACAAAGCTTTTGTCTAAGGAGCAGAAATGGAGCTTACGTGACTGAGATTCAAACAATCATATTTTGGAAGAATGATGTCAACATTGTGATTCAAATCTTGAACAGCACGGGAGAGACTAGTCACAACATCACCCAGACCTCCAACCTGCAACAGAACATTATAATATAATTATAGAAAAAGGCAACCAAGACAAGTAGCTAAATGGTGAAAAATATACCCTTTGGACACAATAAATATTAAATGCTTTAAATAAAAAAAATGACCCTCACAATCTCGAACAAGAAACCCCATCATGACAGAAAGCATCCATAATGTCTATGCTATTATATAAAAAGAGGGCACCTTTCGTCTCACATAGATGCAACTTCAAGAATGCAGGCGCAATCATTAACAAAGTTTCTGATGCAAACCTTAGCGATTGGAGCCATTTCCACAGCAATGTGCACAATATGCATTGGGGGCTCCCTCACTATTCCTCCAGCTATGGGTATATGGTAATCCATACCATCTCTGTTATCATAAATTCCACCATCTTCCCTCTCAGAAAATACAAAATCCATCATGTATGCATCTAATGGGACCTTGACTGCCAGAAAAGGAAATCATTGAATGAAACAGTTCCAATCCAAATAATTCCTGTTCTAAATAGCCAACAGAACATGAAGAAAAGTCTAAGGCGCTTTTACATGCAGAAAAAACTGGTATCTTTTATCTCCACTTTCCTACTTTACATACTAATTTATTTTATAATGATAAACAACAATATTAAACCAACAAGATTCAAAAATTATATTCCAAATACATCCGGTAACTGGAGACAAACAAATTATTCAAAAGAAATATATTTTCAAGGTTATATTCATGAAAAGAAATGATATGCAATAATGTGCAAAAAATCTTGAAAATTCCATAGCTTGCTTTCTATTTCTCTGAAAAAAAATTGGAGAAAAACACTGGTTCCCAGCAATAAAGATCTTCTTTTAAATTGATAGTCATTCCCATTCTTTGGAAAACATCTCCAGAAACCAAAGAAATTTTCAATTAGAGCTGCCTTAATTCTTCCAGCGTTATCTGAAAAGGAAAAAATTGTAAACCAGTTGGTCTAATAGGATTTTCCTATATCATTACGACGGTCAGCCATTATAAATTTTCATATATGAAGTATTATACCAAATGCACATCTATTAGCCATATAACCTTGTTCATACCTGTGTATGACAAGGAATCCATAGAAGGATCTACTACCCTGGTGATGCAAACACCATGATAATACTGCATGTGATAATAGCATGCTACAGGAAAGCCAAATCATGATATTTTCATGATATTTTCATGAAGGCAAAAGGAAATGAAAATTTTAAAACTTACCCTGGTGAGAACAAATGACAATACCGGAACCAAATACTTACCAGTAGCTTTGAGATGATTACTATTATCTGCAGGCAGCATCTTCTGAGGAGGCAACGGACCATTCCGGTGGGTCCAACGGTTAAATGAGCATCTGAACCAAACTTCAGATTTTCCATTCAGAACTGTGTTAGCAGGATTATAGAGAACTGTTACAGTGCTTCCTGCTTGAACATCTAAAGGCTCGGTGTAAACTATATGTTTCTGAGACAACAGAAACCTTTTCATAGTCTTCTGCTTTATTTCGGCTTTCAATTGTGCTGTTTTTTCAGCCTATACCCAGAGAAGAAGAAAGAAGGTTACTAGATAAAGAAAATGCAAATGATATAAAAAACAAAGTCGAGGTTTTGCAAAATTCAACTAAGCTACTACAAAGATGACAAAAAAGGGCACTGATTTTTACTTATGATTTTTTATTTTTCTTTTATATTAAAGAGTATTAGATAACAATGACTCATATTTTTTGTTGTATCATAAATGAAACCTTGTCATAAAGACAAGTGCTTGCGGCCTATACACTGAATCTTAGGTGGCGAGTCACTCCTTCGTTAGATATTCATAGCCCATGGCATTATTTACAGAATTTTCTAATTAATTTTTTTTAGAAATGACCAGCACTAGTTACAACATTCTTACATATTAAAAAAATAATATTAATCAACATGATGCTTGTTCTAATCTCTTCAAATGCAAGATCACGTGAACTGACCTTGGCACGCATAGCCTCCTCTCTTAGCTTCCTCTCTTCCTGTAGTTTCCTGAATATCTTGTGTTCTTCCTCAACCCAAAATGTCTCTTCTGGAATGGTTTTTGGGACAACAGCATGGAAATCTTTGCGATAGTTGTTATCATACACAATTGCACTCTTTGGGGGACCATCAGCAAAGACCCAATCCAGGACAATGGCTTGATTAGGTACAACAACTGCAGCAGACAATGTTTTGATAAGAAAATTTAACGCTAACACCAACACTAAAGAGTAAATTACATGTCGGTAGACCAAAAAGAATCATTTTATTGACATCCTAAAGAGATTTGATAACCAACAAGATATTCAAAAGACTACTGGTTCCATTGCATCACTTACATATCTGAAGTCAAATAACAATTTAGAAAAACTATAAATTTTAGTGGAAAACTCGAAGTTAAGTATGTCAAGTACCAGGCACCACTCCACGCTTCTTAATTTTGTTCACTAGTATCTTCAATGTTGGTCAATGCAAAATAAACAGAAAATATACAAGTTTGATGACCGAAGAAGGTAGCTAACACATACCATTAACATACCACCAGTCACCATCCTTTGTCTCAGACCTGACAAGTTTTTGAACAATGGACAATCCATTTTGCCAATTATTATGCCCCCCATGGATCCACAAGTCATTTGCATGAGCAAGGGGACCCGAGCTTTTATTATAGAATAATTTGACCATGTCTTCACCTTGAAAGACTCTAGGCTCTATGTACCACACATTATCAACAGATGCTGCAGCCTTTTTCAGCATCTGTTGCAACATTTCTCTCCTCTTTCCAATTTCTGCCTTAGCTTGAGCTTTATCAGCTTCCATGGCAGCCTTTTCCTCTTCTCTTTGCCTCTGCTCTTTTATTTTTTTTTCTTTCTCATCTTGTTCCTTTGCAAGTTTCTCCATCTCTCTACGTTTTTCCTCAAGCAAGAAATCATCAAAAGCAAACACATCTATTCCACCTTCTATAGGTATGCAAAAATCTTTATTTTCATTGTTATCATAAACATCTTTCCCATTGAAGAACACAAAATCCAATTTATATGCTTGTTTTGGGACATGAATGATGCAAGACCACCAGTCCCCATTCAGATGGGTCTTGTTCAACCTCATTGTAAAGGATTTCCATCTCCAATCATTAAAAGCCCCCATAATTAAAACATCTGGTTCGTTGATCAGAGTGGAGAGACTCCTGTTTAGGAACACTTCTATGTCTTCATCAGGTTTCACAACCTGCGGGTAAACAAAGAATTTGTTACCCTTCGAGAAGTTCTCCTCGGCAAGCATCTCAATCTCCTGTCTCCTCAAGTTTTCTAACTTCAATTTTAGAGAAGCATCTCCAATTGTGTTTTCCTCATTCTTCTCCACGACTTCATCTTTAGGGACAAATACATCCTCATCAACTTTACCAGCAAATCCATTTCCGTCCAACTGATCAATCCCAGAAACAGCTATCTGTTCACCAGTCAAAGGTACTCCCTCTGCATTTTTCAGTGAATCAGGCTTTAAATCTACTGATTTCTGCTTGGATTCGACAATCTTACTCGAAGTTGAGGCAGTTGACAATGCATTATCTCCAATGTTTTTTGAGCCCTTTTCGCTTCTTTTTCCCAGTGGTGCTTTCGGAACGAATCCTTTGGTTGCTGGGCCTTTAGGCCTTGCAGGAGAAACTTTCCTTGGTTTCTTCCAAGACGAATCTGCACAAAATCCATTTCAAGTCCAAAAGTGAAGCAACACTTACGCCTATTGAGGAAATCATGCATCCAAAGTTACAAACCTGCATTTGCAGTGATTTTGATTGATATACCACTTGCTGGGTGCTGTTTGCGCCATGAATGAAGCTGAAACCAGAGGCAGTATAAATAGACGCACTATGCAGTAGTTAAATAGGAATCCAATTATAATGTCCTCCAACTTAAACTGAATTTACTCATTGATGCAACTCGAAATCACGGCCTCCACAGCAAAATGCCAAATGTGCAACAGCAATAAAACCATCGATAACGAACAGCGACGTCAACAACAAATCAGAAACGCATATAGAACAGAAATATTAGAAATACAATCAAACATCACCAAACGATGTTGCCGTCAATAAAGCAAAAAAGAAACAGCAGAAAAAAAAAAAGAGAGCAATAAAGATCATGCAAAGCATACAATAATTTCCATTAACCAGCCAATAAGAAAGGAAACAAAAGAAAACACGTAGCATACAATCTGATACACGTATGAACTGGAGGCAAGGACTGAAGACCGAATTAGAACGAACATTCCAAGATTTTCAACTTTACGACTGCTCGGACGACGAAAGGAAGACTTACACTTGAAAAGCGTGACGCTTTGACGAGAGGGAAAGACCAAAAAAAGGCTTTGACCTTTAAGTGGTTCTTTTCACGAAATACGGTTGTGGAACCGGCTGCTGGTGGTGGTCTCTGAACCTGCAAAGCCACTTCCATTGCTTCGGCCAAAAGTAGGAACTGAAGGAAGTACACAGAAAACACTGTTTAAATGAAGCTGGGCGATTGCTCTAATGTTTTGTTTCAGTAAGAAACTGAGTTATCATTATTGATCAAGTCAATCAATCAAATACGGATTCTTCCTCCAAAACTGTGCACTTATCACGTATGGCTATAACAAAACATCCTCCCTGATCCCAGAAATCAGCTAACAGTGTCAGTGGTTTTATGCTATTTCACAAGTGCAGCGCCTTCGCACGCTTGTCAGATTTTGGACCGTAGATTTTCTGTCTGGTCTGTTCTCGACATTTTTCGAGGGTCACAATCAGGTTTATTTCGAGCGTTACTATGGGTTTTGTTGTGGGTGAACATAAATTGAGATTTTTATTTTTTCTCTTGGAATTCGGAATTTACTTTTTTAAGGTGGTGTATAGAAACTTTGTGAGGCTTTGATCTGCCAGCCATGACGACAGAAATGGTCATCTCCAATATCGGTCTGCCACGTAGGCTTCTGAAACTTTTAAAAAATTTATTTATTTTAAATAGTTTTCACTGCAATTCAAATTAAAAATGAAAGCGTGAAATAATCAAATAATATAATTTGAGAGGACATTCTGCAGTACTGGCATGTGCATCATGCAGCTGCAGACTGCAGGGAAGGGGTAAGGGTGGTGGGCAGGACAAGTGGCATTTTGTCTTGTTTTGATGGTGGATCGTATGGATCTTCGATTTTTGTCCCTGGAATTTTATTAGGATATTCCTTTTTATTGTTAATTTAAAATTAAAAATATAATTAAAAATTTTAATTACTATAATTTTTTACAATGTTTTGAAAACCGGACCGGACCGGACCGGCCGGTTCAATCCGGTTGAACCGGACCCGGTATATAATCCGGTTCAAATAAACCTTAAATATTAATATCAGTAAAAACCGGTAAAAACCGGTTGACCCGGGCGGGTTTTTGAAAACCGGTTGAACCGGTCACGGGGTCAACCGGTTCGAAAACTTAAAAAAAAAATTGAAAAACCAACGCAGCCGCCTTGTCTTTGAAAAAGAACTTCGCTTTCTCAAACCGGTTTTCACTGGGTTTTGTTATAATGTAAGGCAGTTATAACTCTTCTGGGTTTTGTTCAAGTGAGAGGTCTTGAAAACTTGTACAACGTTCGTCGAGGCATCTGAAATTTCTTTTTGATTTTCTTTCATGTTGTGGGCTGGAATGGGTTGTTGACTGTGTTCTGTTGGTGAAATGCTTACGGTAGTAAGATGAAGAGAGCTTGTGCCAACCTTTGATGAGCTTCGTTTGTTCTTCATTTTGAAGGTTCGGTTCGAGTTTATGCAGAAAAGAAGTCAAGGGCCGGTATCTTTATTTTTGAAGAAACAATCATTATCGGAAAGGTAACACCTTCTTTTCTGCTTTCTTCAGAGCTTGAGCAAAAGCTTGTGGGCGTAGATAGAAAAAGAAGCAGCAGCTGTTTCCAGAGATTAACTGGATTTCTTTTCAATTTGCAGCTTCAATCGTAAGTTATTCATCAGCCTTCTCTGTTAGACATAAGTTTTTTCAGTGACAATGTCTGAGACACTTGTTAGTTTTAATATGTAATTTGAATTAAATTATCTTTAAAATATTATAATATTTTTTGATATATTAATTATCGGTTCAATTTTCCGGTTCAGTTTTCCGGTTATTTCCGGTTACCCCTAAAACCCCTGACCCCTTAACTTCACCGGTTCGAAGACCGGTCCGGGTTTTACAACCTTGATTTTTTATTTATAAATTCATTAATAATAGATAATAACTGTAAATTTAAATAATTTCTTTTGAAATTAGAAAAATATATCTTATTAATTGTTAGACTGATCTCTTTCTCGAAATTTTAATTGAGACTTGGAGTATACGTTCAATTAAATAATGTATAATGAAATCTGAGAAGGATACAATAATGTAAGAGTTATAAATTCATCATAAAGAGATAATAAATATCTATACGTTATAAATTAAACATTGGGATTGGGTTTGTTATCCACTATATGTTATAAAGAGTCATTTCAATCTAAATTAAGCAATGTTATAATATAATTACTAGGACTTGGGAATTGCAACAAATAAACCATATTCAATAATGTTTATAGATATATTATAGTTACACGGTAAACAGAATGCTTTTCTGTTCCAAAAATACACTGCAGTTCTCATTGTGGACAGAATTTCTACGCAGTGGAAAAATTAGAGAGAAGAAAGTAAGTGTTTGATCTCAGAGCCGTTCGATTATGTGTGCAGGAACGAACAATCATCTAGAAAGGAAAAGAAATGTGGAGGAAGAGAAGGGCATGCATAACTCAGTTAGACCAAAGCATTGGCTCCTGCAACAATCTCCAATATTTCTCCTGTAATCTTTGCCTGACGTTGCCTGTTGTAAATGATTCCGAGGGACTTCGTCAATTCCTGGGCATTATCACTAGCGCTGCTCATGGCAGTCATTCTGGCAGCGAGCTCACTGGCTAGTGATTCCTGTAATGCCTTCAGGATCTGGCTGTTCAAATATAGAGGCAGCAACCCATCAAGAATCTGAACGGGATCCTGCTCAAACTGCAAAATGGGTGAGAAATCTTCTGTTTCCCTCCTAACCACCTCTCTTTCTACAGTCAGTTTCCCTTCTTTAGTTGTCAACCTGAAGAACTCGTCTTCGTTGGCATCCACACAGACCCCATTTATATCGCAAATCTCTCCCTTTGGGGAGAGTGGGAGCAAAGTGTGTATAACAGGTTCGGACTTAACCAGGGACACAAATTTTGTGTACAAAAGCTCCACCTTATCAACCTCTTCACTAATAAATAGTGAAAAGACATCATCGGCAACTGCCTGCGCCTCTTTAGTAGTGGGCTGATTGCCGGCCTCCAGAAACCTATCAACTGGGATAAAAGGTCTTCGACCGAAATAATTGTTCCCCTTCCTTCCCACGCTGATGACAGTGTAATCAAGTCCAAGCTCCTTCAGTTCTGCGATCCTTTTTTCAGCCTTCTTGATGATGGAATTGTTGAAACTCCCACATAGACCTCTGTCGCCAGTAACAACAACTAAAGCAACTTTCTTGACAGGTCTAACTTTGGTGAGAGGCACATCTATGTCCTCGGTCTGGAGCTGTTCATTGATGTTGAAAAGAAGGTCAACCAGAGTTTCAGAGAAGGGTCTGCCACTGACAACAGCCTCTTGTGCTCTCCTAACTTTAGCAGCCGCAACCAGCTTCATGGCCTCGGTGATCTTCTGGGTGTTCTTCACTGAATCTATGCGAGTCCTGATCTCACGAAGATTGCAGCGAATTGGGGCGACAGAGGAGGATCTTGAACGGATATTGGTAGCTGAACTGTGACCGGGAAGCTTGAATGAGTTCAGAGAGAAGGTGGAAGAGAGCGATGGGGTGTCAGAAAGAGTAGATTTTGAGGAAACCAACATTGTCAGATTTGTGCAAGACATGGTGATGACAAGTTTCTCGGGGTACCAATTACCAAAGAGGAGGAGATCAGAAGAGAAGATAGTATAGTGTTTGTGTCTATTGGGTTGTTGAGTGCCTTATCTTTTGTTTTTCTTTGGCCGCAGACATGGAGGAAATTGGAGGGGAAACGAGTGGACGGAGAAGAAAGAAAGGGATGAGGTTTTGGGATAAGGATTTTTCGTTTGATGCTTGAGAATTACCTTAAATGTATATACCATGAACAAAGGATCAGCTAATGAATAAAATTGTCAACATCAGGCATTCTGACCATACTGAGTGGTGGAATGTAAAAACTCCAAAAATATAACCGAAAATTTCAAGTGAAATACAATCAGTCCACAAACAGAAAATTAAAAAATGTCGACAAGCGAAAGCATCAGCATGAACCGACGATATATATTTTAAAATTTAGAACAATAGGTATTTAATTTAAAGTATGTAATTGAGTGATAAAATTAATTTATTTTTATTTTTAATAAAAATCAAGAATTCAATCCAATTATTTTGTAAATAGCTTTTGAATTTAGAAAGTTAAATGATTTTATTAAGATGTAAATATTTCAAGTTTAAATAATTGAGCTTAAATTAATCCAATTTATATTTGTTTTAAGTTATATCATCAAGATTGACCAAGTTGATCTAGAGATCGTTAAGTTATTCATGAACTATGAATATAGTTATAATGTTTAAGTGTGTCTAGCATGTTTAGAGTGTCGTGTTATCAGTGAAAAGTCGATAGTGTCATGCAACATATCATTTTGTGGTTAAGCGATCTAGACTGGTTATCTCTATTTACATATAGTTGAGGTTTGAATTAAGTGAAAATTTCTGCTTTTGACCTGTAAAATCCATTTGTATGCCTTCCGAACCTATTTTGAATAGTTGAGGGTCTTTACATCCAATTTGATGTTTTTGACCTATTTACTATTTATTGAGCTTAATAGTATTTTAAAAGTCTTAAATTAATATTTTAAGTTTTAAAGTATCAATTTGACCAATTTAGCATATTATAATTATTTTAAAATTTTATTTATGGGCTTTTGAGTTTTCATGTCCAGTAGTGTAGCATAGATACCAAACTCATGAAATCCAAAAAACTTGAAAAATTTGTCTAAGTCATTAAAGCCCCTTATTCTCTCCCAATTTTCAACCCACAATCAACACCCCTCATATACTCACTTCTACATTTTTTATTTTTCTTCAAAACAAACACTTTGGCCTTTGTTCCAAAACACTTACCTAACAATTTTCAATAGATTTCCATTGCTACAAACTAGATTTGAGGAAGGAATTGATTATTCTAGGAGTTTTATGGCATATTTCAAAATTTTAAGGTAAACATCTGATTCAATGATTTCTTTTATCAATTTCTCTTTCTTTGAGTTATTGTGGATGTTACTAAGTTTGTTTGATGGTTTAGATTAATTGAAAACACTCTTTGACTCATGGGTGTGATTTTTTAGACTGGTATTTTCTTAATTTTTGGCTTTTTTTTTGTTATTTTCTCTTAGTTTCCTTTATTGAATTGGTTTGTTTTTGTGTTATTAAAGAATTGGGAGGGTTGTGTTACCCTCCGGACATGTTGGTTTTGGTTGCGACTCAATATTGATGATTTGAGTGTATTGAGGAATTGGTGATTTTCCCTTTGTGGTTGTTGTTATTGTTATTGCCGAAGTAGAATTGAGTTTGTTGTGAGTTTGTGAGAATTTTGAAAGGGATCTTAGGTTTTTTTTTTTTCCTGTTTTGAGTCATTTCTCGTTTGGTTTGATTTTAAGCTTAAGTGGTTCTTGTGTGTTTTGTGCATTTAGGCTGTATGACGGTGAGCGACAAAGGAAAGGGCATAGCCGTAAGAGTCTGCATGACAAGAGGTGTGAGTTTATATTTCATTTGTATGCATGAAATATTAGCTTCTATAAATGTTTGTCATGTGGCTTGTGTACCTTGCACTATGTTAAGGAATCTTGTGTGAGATTGTTGGAAGTGAGTGAGGTTATTTCAGATTGGTTCCGGAGAAAAGGTATGAGAATTTGAGGTTGAGAGTGTTGGATATTAAGGTATGCCCTAGGTCCAATCAATGCGTTATGTAGTTTTTGTATCATATTAAAATAATCAATAAATATATTTTATTCTTTGGAATTACTATTTATCAAGTATAAATGTAACGACCCTAATTCCTACCTATTAATAATTGCTCCCATTAAGGTCATTACCGCCGTGAAACCCAAATAAGCCTAAATGACACCTAAGACCTATTTGAATTCCACAAGGCTAATCTTAAAATTTCCGATTTTAAGCTTGTTAATCTTATTGCTTATCAACAATTGGAGCATGATATTGGACATATGTTCTGGTATCATACGGAGTAAATAAAACATCAGCGGAAGTCTTAAATTAAATCATTGGGTTCATAACACACAAGTCCCATAGGGATCCAAATAAACAACAAGAAATCTTCCAAGTTTCTGAAGTAGCAAGCAAAAGAAGAGTGCTTAAAATAAACCAGAAAGTTGCCCAATCATATGTTATATGCGCAAGTAACAAGTTTTAAAATGTGATGCGATATCGTCCCGCCGTGCAGCCTTGATCTCACACACTGGTACCACGAACAGTGAATGTACCTAAGCCTGAAAAATGGTAAAAACAACGGTTTGAGATTACAAGAATCTCAGTAGGGTCACAGCATCATAAGATCTGCAGAATCCCTAAACACAAATCTCCCAAATCACATAAGA
Organism: Passiflora organensis; assembly: GCA_019739055.1. Lineage (NCBI taxonomy): Eukaryota > Viridiplantae > Streptophyta > Magnoliopsida > Malpighiales > Passifloraceae > Passiflora > Passiflora organensis. Next base: position 1,211,516 of record JAEPBF010000187.1, on the reverse strand, counting down.
TCATTCCCTAAACAACTAAAGGGGATCACACAATTCATAAATCATTCAAAAAGGGTTAAGGCCGAATCATTGGCTGAGGGAGGACTACAAACACTTCTGAAAGGTCAGAAGTACACAGGCAGGTGAAACACATCAGAATTGCCCTCGGCAATGAGTAAGAAAGGCCATCCCCTTCCACCTGTGTTGTCCAAGACTTACTGCACAAAGGGTAGATGGTTAACACACAAACTAATCAGTAAGCCTTTCACCTTATCCTCGCAAGGATTAGTCGACTAGCCCCACATGGACAAGTCTTCCCGTAGCCGCAACTAGGGCATTCCCAAATCACACAGAAGTGGGCTTCCTGTCCCGCAAGACAGGGATCCGGCCCCGCAAGGACAGATATCCAGCGCTAGCTTGCTGGTTCACCTCCCATACAACTCCCACAAACCGATAAGAACCTCTCCTCTCCCTAGGAGCATCAGTTCTTACCCTGCCTGGCCAGAAGAACAGGATCCTGACACACAAACACGTACAAGCACACACAGGCAAGTACAAAATATAATACCACAACAGGGTATTCTCAATCATGTCAGGAAACAATCAACACATCCAATTCATATAACAATAGCATCCCAGGCACTCAATCCCTAACTCAGGGGTTCTATACAGCCTAGGAGATTCATATCTCATTCCGGATTGCATATTCACACCCTACAATCCAATCACAAACAATACAACAAGGGCAAGTAACAAAACAACAGATAAGAGCAGGGGTTTCTGGAGAAACCGATGAGGCATAGATCCTACCTCTCTTGTCTCTGAACAATAAGCTAATCCTTTGCCTTTATGAAGTAAATCCGAACCACCAAACCTATCAGAAACCAGTGATCAGATGCTGCAGGTGCCTTCCCCTTGGATGTGTGATGTGATAGCCAGAAACTTAACAAGAATCAACCTGAATTTACCATTCCAATTTAACTATGCAAAACCTATTGCTAAAAGTAGGGCATAGGACGATTTCGTCTCGACTTACAACGCAATATTTATCTACAAGCTGCGATTTATATATGGTTGGAAAGCTAATGAAAAGAGCTTTCCAACGAGATATTATTTGTAAGATTCTGAGAAACGATCAGAAATTTATGCTATTTTGAAGTTCAAGAAGATTTGGCGAAAACCTAATTCGGCCGCCGATTTTCAAAGTAACATTAGACAAAGAAATACTAACCTCCTGACAAAAAACAAAAGATGGTTGGAAAGAGGATGAAGAGAGCTTTCCAACAAGCTATTACTCGCAGAGATCCAACGAACGATGAGTGAGTTATGCTGGTTTGAAGTTTCTGCAAATTATGGTGGCTATAGGGAGGTATAGGGTTTTAAGCCTATACGAAATTTGTAGGTTTTCTATGAATAATTCTTTGTGAGGTTGGCTTCCTATTTATAATGAGAGGGTATAGAATTATGATTACTACTTTAATCACTTTATCTAAATAGGATAATTTACTAGATAACTAAACTCTAAACTCTTTAATTATCTTCCCCTATTTTTAGGGACTTTAATCTATAAGGCAACTATCTAGCCTTAAGGATGATTCCTAAGGCAATTACTCATCTAAAAGAACCTAGATCTAAAGGAATTAGAAACAAAATAATTTACTAAACAATCTTACCAATTTTGGCCATCACACATCCTTTCCTTCAGGGGCAAAATCGTCTTTTCACCTGCACTGGCTTCTGGACTTCTAGGACTCAAAATTCGGGGTCTTACAATAAAAAAAAATGTCCATTGATCCTACTTTGTTAAACATAGGTCATGAATTGTGTAACTTGATTGTGAAACCCTATTTGTAAAAGAATATCATAAATGAATCTCTTATAATTGAAGTGGACAATAATAACATATGGACTTGTATGCAAATGATAAATGACTAAATTTCACAAGTCATAGATATATCGATACCATTTCATTACATAGATATCCTATTAGAGAATAGAATGTTAGAATGACCTAACTAAGAGAATGCAACATGAATCATAATATGAATATCATATGCAATTCTCTTAATAACCATCGAGTCATAAATCCTAAAACCGGAATCGGGCCTCTAGATGGACCATTAGTTTTGGGATATTTCAACAACATTTGTAACTATCATCCAAACGAAATACTTAAAGGTTTATAGGTTCATAGTTGAGGATAGACTCAATGGACCATATTGATCCGTCCTATATAACATGAGTAAATGACTCACCAGACCCTTTGATAAATTGAATGAAAAAAAAAATGCTTAGACGAGCTTGGTTGTGATCCTATTGGGATGTAGATCATGACTGCAATCATCAAATTCAATGTGGATTAAGAAACTAAAAGTTGGGCCTACACAAGGATGATGGATTCATGTCTTGGTATCCTAATAGAGATGTTGTGATAAAGGGACTAATACGAACCAAGTTGTCATGCCCTCAATCCAATGCGTCCGAACATGAGTGTGTGTGTAGAATCACAGATGCAAAATTGTGTTGAACTTCTATCTTCACGATCCAAAAGATATATTGATGCACATGATTTGACAAGTCTATATATAAATGTCTAAGACTTTTTTCACTCTTTCTAATGCGCAATTGGAGTTTTGATACAAGAATTGTTAGTTTTTATTGTTTAAATGAATGATTTAATATTTTTAAAAATATGTAAATTAAATGATTTGATGGTGTTAAATATTTTTTAAAATAAATTCAATAATTTATAATAAAAAATAATTTCATTAAAAAATTACTTTATGAATATTCAATTTTTATAAGTTTTTTTTTTCTAAATTGATATGAATACCCATCTTTTTTATATAATTTGACTTGTTCTCATACAAATTTTATCTTTTAAAAACATATTAGATCCAGACTATTATATCTCTAAAATAAAGTGAAATTAGAATCATCGCATAAATATCTCTAATTTATATCTAACATTAGTTCATAAATTTTTTTATTCATATATACAAATATAAATAAGTTATATTTTTTGAAAAATAGTACATATATTATAAAAGTTAAAACATATAAATTTTATATTAATATAATATTTTAATATCAAATCAAAGTAATATTATTTTAAAAAATTTTATATGTATTATCATATTAAATTTAATAATATTATATTCAGCCTCTTATATAGGAACATACATATTAGAGGTAAGTACATTCTATAAATTCTCTCTTTTTTATTATTTTTTATATTATAATTAATATATTTAATTCTTGTTTCTTATTAAAAAAATTACGTTTTATATTTTTTGTCTTGTTATTTTTTTTGTTAGACCCATTTACATGCTCAAATAGATTTTGTCGTGGAATAAAAATAAAAAAATCATACTTTGAATAAAAAATTCCATAGAATGATTCACTCTATTGAATCAAAGAATAAAGATTTTAGAATATGATTGAACAAATTAAATATTAAAAATAGTTTAAATTATTTAAAAAATCAGAAAATACAAAATATTTAAATTTATAAAATATATAAAACAGATAAAATATATAAAATATTTTCAATATATGTATAAATAACATCTGATCAAACCTAACAATAATTAACCGACCAAACAAGCTAAGCCACCAACTTTATTGACTGACCAAACAAGCCAAGCCACCAGTCACCCCCTCCTTATGAGGGAATAAACATGGCCACTAATATATATTTTTCATCATTTTTAAACCATAGCTCACAAAGATATTGTTGAATGATGATTTGATCAAATCACTTTGATATTATATGGTGATAAGGGATGCAAAAGAGTCTAAACGGAGGCCATTGTTATGACATCACTCAATAATGTATTGTCTTTTTATAACTCACACATAATATAAAATAAATACGATTAATCAACTCTCTATAAAATTATAATTTTAATCAATCCTCTATAAAATTACGATTAATCAACCCTCCATAAAATCTTCAAAAGGCAATATAGGTAAGGAATATCAGATATTCTTGTGTCACAAAAAACATAAGTGCATCCATGTGCATTCACTCTCATGCATCCTGGTATATGTTTCAGAATTTATATCATTGTACATATATCAAAATATGCATCTATGTACAGTCACATATGAGTATAAAAAATCTTTTCCAAACAACATATTACAATGTAAATAGTTTTACAGTTATTTATATTCCAAAATTTTCAAAACTCAAATATAATTCATCATTTATTTTTATTAAAAATTCATAATCATAATCATAATTATTTATTTATTTAAAACGTAAAAAGCTAGTACAACGACGTTCCTCCCTTTTTCTAAATTATTAGTAATTATTTAATAAATATTTAAAATATATTTAAAATTTTTAAAAATCAAAATAATCATAGATAAGTTCAAAAATGATCAAATTTCACCAAAAATCTAAGAAAATCATATCTATCCATATATCTAAAAATTATATTTTAATGACTAATATATTTCATTAAAAATCAAATACTATTCAAAATAGTAAAAATAAAATATTTTAAAATCATGAAAAATAATATCAAATTACAAAGTTCTTAAAAACACACTCCAAAATACTAATAACCAACAACAACCACAAACATTCATCTCAAATCTCAAACATAATTCAAAAAAATTATTAAAATATCCTTTTAAAGCCTGAAAATATTTTTATTCCTGTCATTATATCTCCTCCATACAAGACTTTCTACATTCAACCATTAAAAACACCACCTTTGGAAACCAACAACTTTTGCAACCTCCACCATTCATTGAGTTCTTGGTGAGTTTCTAATGGTTAATCCTTAACAGTTTAATGCTAGAGATTTAGTTTGATGTATGATATTATTCTTGTGTTTTTTAAAGGGAAAAGCTCACCTTCGGAAGACTTTGGTGCTTGCCTCGTATGCATGGTGATGCTTGTTTTGGTTTTTCTTATGATATCTAAAAATAAGAAAATCCTTGGTTCTGGTTTTATGTTTAAGGTTTCAAGTGGGTATGTTCCTTGTGGTTCAAGGTTGAATTTTTATATTTTTCCTTGTATTTTGGGTTGTTGACCGTTCGACGCCATCCACACTTGCTGTGACCTAATGGTATTTGATTGTTTCCTTGATATTTCCTTGTTGACTTTGGATGCTATCTTGTTTTCTCTGTTTAGTAATTGAATGCCTCTCACCATCTCAAAAAAAAAAATTGGATGTCTCTTGATATAAAGGTGCTTAACTGGTGAAAACAACGAAAACCCGAGATGGGTATACTTAAGATTTATTTTGACATACTTTTGAGGATAATTTAGCAAATATCAAAACTGCGATTGAAGAGTAAAACCGTCAAATCTTAGTTTTGAGTATAAGATATCTTAAAATATCGGATTAATTATGATATTGTTACCAACAACAATAATATCCTTTAATTTCAATCCACAGCAATCGCAGACTTTGAGGCCCGAGAGAAGTTTCCAGTAAATGATAGAAAGTAAGAAAAGAAACCAAATTGATTCTAAACTATTAACCAAACAATATAAATTTTGATCATATACATTACTTAGAAAACAAATATGCACAGGTGGTATGGCTATGAGGAAGAACTCTCATTTTCGACAGATTTTTCTACGCAATAACAAAATTATTAAGGGCAGAAAACAAGTGTTTGAGCTCAGAGTCGTTCATAGAGCAAGCAGCAAGTGTGTACGAACGAACAATCACCAGGGAATTTACACAGAAGGAAGACGAAGTATGGAGGAAGAAAGGGCATGCATAACTCAGTTAGACCAAAGCATTGGCTCCTGCAACAATCTCCAATATTTCTCCTGTAATCTTTGCCTGACGTTGCCTGTTGTAAATGATTCCGAGGGACTTCGTCAATTCCTGGGCATTATCACTAGCGCTGCTCATGGCAGTCATTCTGGCAGCGAGCTCACTGGCTAGTGATTCCTGTAATGCCTTCAGGATCTGGCTGTTCAAATATAGAGGCAGCAACCCATCAAGAATCTGAACGGGATCCTGCTCAAACTGCAAAATGGGTGAGAAATCTTCTGTTTCCCTCCTAACCACCTCTCTTTCTACAGTCAGTTTCCCTTCTTTAGTTGTCAACCTGAAGAACTCGTCTTCGTTGGCATCCACACAGACCCCATTTATATCGCAAATCTCTCCCTTTGGGGAGAGTGGGAGCAAAGTGTGTATAACAGGTTCGGACTTAACCAGGGACACAAATTTTGTGTACAAAAGCTCCACCTTATCAACCTCTTCACTAATAAATAGTGAAAAGACATCATCGGCAACTGCCTGCGCCTCTTTAGTAGTGGGCTGATTGCCGGCCTCCAGAAACCTATCAACTGGGATAAAAGGTCTTCGACCGAAATAATTGTTCCCCTTCCTTCCCACGCTGATGACAGTGTAATCAAGTCCAAGCTCCTTCAGTTCTGCGATCCTTTTTTCAGCCTTCTTGATGATGGAATTGTTGAAACTCCCACAGAGACCTCTGTCGCCAGTAACAACAACTAAAGCAACTTTCTTGACAGGTCTAACTTTGGTGAGAGGCACATCTATGTCCTCGGTCTGGAGCTGTTCATTGATGTTGAAAAGAAGGTCAACCAGAGTTTCAGAGAAGGGTCTGCCACTGACAACAGCCTCTTGTGCTCTCCTAACTTTAGCAGCCGCAACCAGCTTCATGGCCTCGGTGATCTTCTGGGTGTTCTTCACTGAATCTATACGAGTCCTGATCTCACGAAGATTGCAGCGAATTGGGGCGACAGAGGAGGATCTTGAACGGATATTGGTAGCTGAACTGTGACCGGGAAGCTTGAATGAGTTCAGAGAGAAGGTGAAAGAGAGCGATGGGGTGTCAGAAAGAGAAGATTTTGAGGAAACCAACATTGTCAGATTTGTGCAAGACATGGTGATGACAAGTTTCTAGGGCCACCAACCGAACCAAGAGAAGGAGAAGAGAAAAGAAGAGACTATAAAGTTTGCATCGCAGGGATTTGTGAGTGCCTTATCGTTTGTTTCCTATGGCCGCAGGCGTGAAGGAAAGAGGAGGGGAATTGAGTGGATGAAGAAGAAGGAAATGGATGGCTTTGGTGATAAGGATTTGCTCACTCAAGTTTTCTGTCTACGTCACTATTCAGCGCCCAATCTCGTGTGGCCCCGCGATCTCAGGAAGGGTTTCAGTGAGCAAATGTTGGAAGGATAATTGTGTTGTTTCTTAGAACTGCAAAAAAAAAAATGCCGAAAGAAGTCTGCATGACCCTTAAAAAAGGACAAAGAAAGTTGAAAATGCTCAACCTGGAATCACATTGAATACTGAAAACTGTCACTGCGCCATCAAAGTTTGCACCAGTTAATCGTATATATACAATATTAAAATGCGCAACTCACTTGAAATGAGGATAAATATACATTTCAAACTACTGAAAGCATAATATTCTATCATTCTTTTAGAAAAATATCAGTTCCAATACCCATTTTTGACCTGATGTACCTTCAATTCGATTCGTTGTAACACCATTACAGGCATGAAACTGGAAGTAATTTGCAAGTTTGGAGAGCTCGGTCAACTCAATTTTGCAATACTCAAGTATCCAGGCCTTCCTCTCCAACAAGTGGAAGAACAATAGCCTTGTATGCTTGTTTATCGGGAACGACTCCCTTGAGCATCATGTAGTCATGCAATGCAATCACTTCTTCAGGGCTGCAATTCTTGCTGAAATTAGTAACCAGAGTTGTGTATGTGATATGATCAGGAACTATGCCCTGAAGAACCATTCCATCCATAAGTTCTCTAGCCACTTGAACATAACCAAGCTTGCACAAAAGGTTGATCAATGTGTTGTATGTGACCCTGCTTGCCAGAAATCCCGCATTTCTCATTTCTTTGGACAAAGCAAAGGCCTCATCAATCTTCCCACTTATGGAGCATCCATTTATCATTGTATTATAAGTTACAGCATCAACCGAACATGTTCTCTGCAAAATTCCCATCAAAAGCTTTGCTGTGTCGCTCAATCCAACCTTGCAAAGACCATTTATTATAGAATTGTATATAATCAAATTGGGGGTCCGTTCTGCCTTGATCATTCTGTCATATACCTGAATTGCATTTTCAATTTTCCCTTCCTTGCAGTGTCCATCAATCAAAGTGCCAAAAGTAACAACATCAGGAGCCAAGCCATGTACAAACATGCTGGATAACAGTTGCTTGGCTGCAGGTAAATTATTACTTCTACATAAGTAATGGATAAGAACATTGTGTGCAGAGGCATCCCCAATAAGGCTCCCTCCTAGAAGTTTGTTATGAAAGTTAAAAGCTTCAGTCAGATTACCACTTCTGCAAAGACCTTCTACAAGGATGGAATACGTAATATCATCAGGATTTATTTGTTTATCAACCATATCAGAGAATAAAAAAGAAGCTCCTTCCATGTCTCCTTCCATGCAAAGCCCATGAATAATAGAATTGTATATAACGGTGTTTGGCACCAAACCCCTGTCCACCATTTCATTGCATAACCTAAGTCCCTCCTCCACACTCCCAACTCGCGAATAGCCATCAATCAGAGTTGCATAGGTCCATTCATTAGGCTCATTTTCTGACATCTCCATTTTCCTCCTAATTTCTTCAGCCATACTTAAGCAGCCAATTTTGCAAAAACCGTTCATCAGACTATTGTAAGTTACTGAATTGGGCTTAACACAGGATTCTGACATAATTTCCATCTTCTCCACAAGTTTCACAGCGAGATCCATGTCAACCATCTTGCAAGCTCCATTTATAATTAAGTTAAAAGTGACAACATTTGGCCAAATGCCTTTCTTCAAAATTCGATAGAATACTGCCAATGCTTCTTGCAATTTACATTCTTTACAAAGAGCATAAATAACCAAATTGAGAGTATTTACATTTTCAATATATCCATATGAAACCATTTCCTTGTACATTCTCCAGAACCTACCAATATCATTCAACTTCAAAAGATGGTTCAAAAAGTTATTCCAAGCATGAATTGAAACCTGACAGCCCCCCATCTGCAGTTTCTTGATTACTTCATAAGCACCCTCAGTATTCCCAATTTGAGAGCAAGCCCGAACTAAGGCATCAAAAACAGCTGGACTAGAGTTGCATATTCCATAGCTACTAACCAATTCATCCAAAACATTCATTGGAGAGCAGCAACTTGTAATCATCAAGTTGCTCAGGATGGTTAAGACATCATCAAATCTCCTTGATTTAACCATCACATGGATTACAGCACAACAAGCCTCCAGAGACGGTAGACCACCGCTTTTCTGTTGAACCCAGTTAAAAAATGTCATAGCTAATTGAGGTGAGTTCTGAAACTCGCAAACAACACGAGTTATAAGTGAATTTGTTACTCTGGGCAAAACTTTCTCCAACTGATTCCATCTCCTTTGTTTCAGATTAACACAAACTGCCTTGAAAATAATGTTTTCAGAACTTGGAAGTTTTAGCAAGCTTCTACAGGTGTGAAAACCATGGCTTAACAAGCAATTTCTCTTCAATAAACAGGAGGTCAAAAGCATAGGAAACTAAAGCTTAACCGGCAACCTTTTCCGCTAAAATAAGGGGTTAAGAACACGGAATTTGAAAGGCAGACTAGAAAGTGATCTACCAACTGCAATATGGAAAAGAAAAAAATTAAAAATAAGACCATCCAAACTAGAATTAGTGCAAAAATATCATGAGTAATTATATATTCTCCTACTAGTTAGGATTTATTAAACAAAAAAAGTTTCAAATCACGAATAAGCTTGATTAATTCGAGAACACAAAACATCTACAATCCGACCCATCACCTGAAGTCGAGAGAGAAAGTGAAAAAAATGGACTTTCATACGGCTGGTGCAAGGTCGTCAGGTGCGCGCGGAAGTAGCACTAGTAAAGAGACCTAAGTACGGACAGAACTGCTGATTCTGACTCGACAAGTTGCTGGAAATCTTCTGTCCTTCAGAGTGTGTCTAGTGCATGCCAAAGTGGTATTTTTGGGCGGAGGAAGAGATGAAATCGAGAAGAGAGAGCAGTATGTGGGTACGTTGGTGATGGGAAAGCAGGGTGGCGCGTGAGAAATAACAATCCCCTTTGTTGTACCTCCCAAGAGCGAAGACCACCCTGCCTTTTATTGTCTGCTCAAAAAGTTATCCTCCTCCCTATACTTTGTGCAGTCTTATCAGCCATTGAGGAGGGGAGGAAGAAGGTGGCTGGCAAGAAAGATGTAAATAGAAGATATCTCGCCGCTGTTGGTGGCCGGGAAAACAAGCTATGAGAGGGCACTCTGGGACGGGTACTAGGCTGTAAGAGAAGAAGGAGCTGAGATACAGACTCAAATTTGGGCTGTCTTCGGTCAGTCGGTTTAGGGGTTTATCAGGAGTCGGTGGGCCTATGGGCTTTATTGGGCTTTAAAAGATAAAATATGTTAGCTCCAACATATAAAACATGTCCATGGGCTATTATTGTAAAGCAAAACAGTATCCTGGATTTGATACATAACGAGCCCAAACTATATGGCCGTGAATGTTCTGCTTTGTTCCAAAGCTTCTGATGATCTTTAGTAACTGACAAAACATTATATAAAGTATAACGGTGCACATTTATTTAAAATTATTCAAACAAAATTATTTTATATAAAATTGGACAAAGATTTAGGAAAATTATATTCATTTTTTTTAAAAAAGCATTTTCCGTAAAACTTTTTGTTCGTTTCTTAAAATTTTTTTGATGCATGAGAATGGAAAATATCTTTCTTTGTAAAATTTTTTACGGAAAAATATATTTCGTTTTTATTTTTGAAAATGACGATAACAAAGAAAATATTGAAAATAAGATATAGTAGTGAAAAATAAAAGATTTTAAAAGAAGTCAAATATTTTCAAGTAACGGTACAAATATTCGACTATCAATATAATCGGATATATTTGAAAAATATGTATTCTATCATTTATTAAATCAATTCATTATTAATTATAATCAATTTATTATCAAATTAAGAAAATTTTATTGTTAATAAATTTAAAATATTTGATTTATATATTTCTAAATAAAAAAATAAAATATGAAATTAGTGAAATTATTAGAATTAAAATAAAATAAAAAAATATTTTAATTATAAATATTTTCTAAAAAATTATTATTATTAAATTATATCTGAGTTTTAATAATGTATAATTTATTAATAAAAATTAATTATTAAAAGATATCCATGTATCAATTTCTTAAGTGTTATATAGCATTGAGTTTTACCATTCAAACTCCCGAATTTCCAATCGATCTTGTTGGAAGAATCTCAAAGTGGTCTCTAACTTGGTTATTTGTTTTGCAAGAAGCAGTGTTATAGGTACCTATATAAATCTCATCGTGACCCTAGCCACTACAAACAATGATACCCTCCACAGAAAAAGATGGGGAATATAAAATGCCTCCAAAGCAGACTCAGCAAGTACATTATTGCAGATAGCAACCCAAAGATGATTTAATAACCATGTCTGGTCCGTATCTAACAATGGAAAGTGATGGAAAGTGCGATATGGGACTGACCTGTTTCAAAGGCAGAGTCAGCAATGATTTCGTGCCAAGCACCCGTGAAGCCATTGATTATTTAGTCGTGCCCATTTGGCTTCATATAGCAAACTGTCGGTGGCCATCCCACTCAGAGTTGGGAGCCGTTCAGCTTGGCTTCAACCTTTCCTCCTCCACTTTTCCTTTAGTGCCATCTTTTATACAATTTAGGAATAAAATACGCGAGAACTATAGCTATCTTCCACAAGACGATTGGAAAACTAATGAAAGCCTCGTTTCAATTATTTAGAGGACAGTTTACAATTTGTTTCCTGTAATCCATAATTGTTCAGCAGAGCAGCTCCATTTGAACTACGAAAATTACTTCAAGGAGAGAGCATTAATTGTCTGTAGCTTATTACCATAGATTATTTCTTTTGGAAACTTATAGCTTTCCAGCAGATCGAGGCTTGAATTATTAGAAAACCCTATAATAATCTAATCGGCATACCCTATCTTCTCACAGTCTAATCAGTTTCATAAGCATGAATCCTGGTGAAATGGCAACCCCACACTTGGAAACGAAAGGATACAGTACACCTCTAACATTGGTTCTCTTTCGTGTCGACGAATTATTAAAGCAAGGCTCTGACATCGCTCCACTTGGCAGCTAGTACACGTTGTTGTGTTTGCTTATTTTTTCAAAACCAATAATTTTCATTTGCATTCAATATGGGAAACCCACCGCTTCACCCATCAGAATCCACGTATTAGTTACCTTTCTTTTGCTCGTGGTTTCTTGGCTGGAGAATCAACTATAATCCCAGCAAGGACCAAAGCGATGTAATCCACTTATCACCTCTTGAAATTAAAAAATAAGTCATTTTCTAAGTTTCCCTATTTAATTAATCTTTGAACTTTGCGTACACTTGAGTGAATGCGTTGAATCTCGCAGTTTCCTTTCTCGAGATCCCCGTTTATAGTAAGTACTGGCACATCAAAATTGAGTATCTGTCGGCAACCGTCCTACAGGTTTTAAAGACAGTCAGAAAACAATATAGAACCAATTTTAGTAAACCGTCATCGTATATATTTAGCAATGTTTATTTTGTAATTTTTTTTTCTATACTTATGTGTGTGTCTACCTCTTCAACGGCTAGTGTCCAACAAATTATTAAGTAGTTCCTTAAAGAAAAACATCTTTCTTTTTCGTAAAATATGTTTATGATGCAAAGATTTGGTGAGATTTTAAAAAATTAAAATCTTAATATTGTAGTAATAATTATATGATACGAATAGGTGATCCAATCAATTATAGGATTTATCGTAAAATTAGCTTTGTATTCAACAAAAATATGACTTTTGGTTTTTCAAGCATATTAAAGATTGATGATATATATCAAATTATATATTTCGGTTATTTCGGATTCAGTACTCATCTCTAATTTTAATATGAATTAAAAAAAACATAAAACCTTAAGTATTTGTTTTTCATTGGACTAGAGTTACGCAGAGTCAAATTTTCTTGTGGCATCTAGACTATTGTCTTCATAATATACTAAATAAGTCTTCCTCTCATAACTAAACTTAAAAATGTTAAGTTTAAGAATTAACAAAATAAAAAGAAAACAAGATAGAGATGAAGTGAATGCTCTACAGACTACAAAAGTATTGCCTGATTTACAAGTAAAGGATGACATCCCTTACATACCCTTTATAGTTTCCTAATAAAAATAGTAGATATTAAGGATTTAGATAATTTATCATTTAACTTTATCTATATAATTTCATACATGACAAGCATTAATATCATTTATCTAGTCACTTACATGATATCATTTGGGATGTAAAGTGAGATATCATCTTGAGGGATATGTTATACAAGAAGTGGTCTATGACATTTTCCCCTATTAATCTTGACAACATCTTCCTTATGTGTTGTCTAAAAATTTATTCATTAGACAATGATCGAAATTATTTTTCTAGTCTCAGTCTCAATAAAAGGGTTACCTTTTCACTTATTAAATACTCTAATTCATGTATTTACCATTTTTTCTACATAACATGCATTAGACAAAATTTTATCAAGCTTATGTCCTGCATATTTATTACAGTTTATAGAAGCTTGGATTCTTCTCTTCCAAAATTCTCATGTCTTCACAACTTGGCTCTAACACATTCACATAGAAGATATGATATAATTCCAACTTGGTCGGCAATTCAAGCTTATATAATGTTTTGCTAATTTTCTTCAACACCTTAAAGGTACACTCATATGCACAAATCCCTTATGCAACCTTACAAACTAATATAAGATTTTTGTGAAGATTTTATTCCTGGAAGAACAACTCAACTCAACTCAATTGGAATAACATATATCTAACTCACATATGAGGTATTGTCTGTAGAGAAAATACATATATTTCTGATCCAAAACCCAATGAAACATATTCAATCATTGGCCGTTGCCATTAGAATTCGAATCACTACTCATTGTTTTTTGTTCCTACAAGGAAGACGTCTCTCAAGAGGCAATGGATAATGATTCGAATTCTAGTAACAGTTTAAATATGTTCCACTGAATTTTGGACTGGAGATATGTGTATTTTTTCTTCGGATAATACCTTATATATGAGTTGAATATGTATTGCTCCAATTGCATTCTTCCTCCAAAGAGGGATTCTCACAATCTTTTTCTTCAAACTCCAAGAATTAATGGCTAAAGGGAACTTTGCATTTCTTTAGAGAGCTCATCACGTTCTTCGACCTAAACTTCTCGTTGTGTCAACAAAATTACTCAAGTTTGTCATTATCGTCAACAACCTTTACCTCAACACAGGGGATCCTTATCTCAAATGATGAACGACAATCAATGGACTTCACCCTCTTCTTGTTGGTTTTTCGAGGAGATGCTTGATCGACCTCCTCCTCCATAATATTTTGGATGTTGGCCTAATGCTTGATGTCTCCATTTCTCTCTTAACAAATGAGCCTCAACTACGATATTAATTGTCGCAAGACTAAAATTTGTGCAGTAAAATACTGATAAAAGAGTAAGTATTCTTCACAAACGAATCTAAAATTCTAATTAAGAACTAAACAGAGAGAAAAAAAGATGGAATAGAAAATATTCTATAAAAAAAATTAGATAATTTAATAGTAAGGAATGACACCCCTTATATAGTTTTTATTTCTCTCAAATAAATGATGGGTATTAAGATCTGAATTTTACCATCGACATAACAATATTTGCGTAATTTCATACATGGTTAACATCAAGAGCATTCAACTACCTCATGATATCATGTATGACATCATTTATGTGTAATGGGTAATACCATCCTTAATTATAGGGATGTGTTATTCACAAAGTTGAATGAATAATAGTTTGATCCGCATTGTATACTGTATTAATAAATAAATATATGAAATGACAATTTTGACTTAGTATATTCATATTTCTCTAATTAGTAAATAGAAGTCATTTGATCAACTAATCCCAATATTAATATTTAATTATTATTTTATTTTAATTTTTTTATGAAGGAAGAAATATATAGTTTAGAATTTTATGCTTTTAGTATTTTTAAATGATTTTATTTTTTAAAAATTTTGAAGATATTTTATAATAAAATTTATAATGAATTGATGATAAAAAATTTAATAATATAATAAATAAAACACGAACAAAATTCTATATAATCATATAAATTCTTGGAAAAACTTTAAGACGGCTGAATTTAAGAAAAATAAAGAAAAGAAAAAAAGAAATGGCCTTCGTATTGGCAATTACTATCCTCCCACTCTAGATGGAATCTAGATTGAAATAGCCAAACACTAAAAAGAAAAAGGAAAAAAAAAGAAAAAAGGTAAAAACGTCATACTCATAAATTATAAATTATTGACAACTGTTTCTTTTTTTTTACACAAATTGTCACTTATTTCCTTATTTAAGAATAGACCAAGAGTGTCACTAAGCAAGAGCAGTGACCCAGTGATAGAGGTTAGAGTAAAAAAATGAGTGTGAAAGCCATCTTCCTCTTTGCTTTGGCAGTCCTGGCAGCTGTGTCTCTGAGGCCAGCATTGGCAGAGAATGAGGCTGATCCTGGACTTGTTATGAACTTCTACAAGGATTCATGCCCCCAAGCAGAGGAAATTGTCAGAGAACAAGTGAAGCTCCTCTACAAGAGGCACAAGAACACTGCATTTTCATGGCTGAGAAACATTTTCCATGACTGTGCTGTTCAGGTAAATAGAGCAAACGCTCCTCCACTTACTGTCATCTCCACACTCTTTCTATTAAGGTCTATTAATGTCTTTTATGCATGGCTATTTTGTCCTTTTGTGTTGTGGTGTAGTCATGTGACGCTTCTCTGCTGCTGGACTCGACAAGGAGGACCTTATCTGAGAAGGAGACAGACAGAAGCTTTGGTCTGAGAAACTTCAGATACATCGAGACCATAAAAGAGGCTGTGGAGAGGGAATGCCCTGGAGTTGTTTCCTGTTCCGATATTCTTGTGGTGTCCGCTAGAGATGGCATTGTTGCCGTACGTACTTGATCCCCGTTGGTCTTTCTGTCTCGATTGGATTTCCTTATCCCCTCTGCTAGAGTCTGATCTGTTTAGCTTTGATTTCATAGATCTAAAAATAGCAATTAATTGAGCTAAACTTGGATTATCTATCCCTCTGACGCCAACTTGATTTTATGGAGAATCTGTCCACCGGTCTTGTTTCTATTTTTATGTCCGACAGTTTTTTTTTTTTTTTTAATCTTAAGATTATTTATGTTTTTCATGCTTTACCAGTCCAACATATGCCTTCAAGTTCTGATTACTTTAGTTGCTTATCCTTGTAATGATGTTAGTGTTCTTACTGCCAGAGGGATCTCTGCTCTTTACTGAAAAGAGTGCCTAATTGTACTGTTTCTCTTTTTGAACAAAATAAAGCTTGGAGGCCCATACATTCCTCTAAAAACTGGAAGAAGAGATGGCAGAAGGAGCAGAGCAGATGTTGTGGAAGGGTATCTCCCTGACCACAATGAAAGCATATCAGTTGTTCTTGATAGGTTTGGTGCCATGGGCATTGACACCCCTGGGGTGGTTGCCCTGCTAGGTATGCCACTTACAGTAACCATATTTAACATGCATTGAACCTAGCTAGACACCAATTCCAAGTGAATTTACTGGTTTATTTATGTCCAACAGGAGCTCACAGTGTCGGCAGAACACACTGTGTGAAGCTGGTGCACCGTTTGTACCCAGAGGTTGACCCAGTTCTCAACCCCAACCACGTTGAGCATATGCTTTACAAGTGCCCCGATGCAATTCCAGACCCCAAGGCTGTGCAATACGTGAGAAATGACCGCGGCACCCCAATGGTGCTCGACAACAATTACTACAGAAACATCTTGGACAACAAGGGCCTGTTGATTGTGGATCATCAACTAGCCACAGATAAGAAGACGAAGCCTTATGTGAAGAAAATGGCTAAGAGCCAGGCCTACTTTTTCAAGGAGTTCTCAAGGGCCATCACCATCCTTTCTGAGAACAACCCGCTTACCGGCACGAAGGGTGAGATCAGAAAGCAGTGCAACGTTGCAAACAAGCTCCACTAGAAGCTTGCATTTCTGCGAGAGTTGCACAACTTGTCTCGTCTTTGTTTATGTGAAGAAGCGTGTGTGAGTATTATTGAAGAATAAACTTCTACTAAGATCGACGGTCCTGCTCCCATTACATGAACTGTTCTGTTTTAGCGAGGTTAGCTCCTGTAGTTACGAGTTGTCGAGATTGACTGTTTTGATGGGCATGGTGGATGTGGGGATGTGTGTAATAGGTGGATGGTGTGTGATGCAGGGAAATGCATTATTTGATGGGTTATCTGATAAATTATGATCCTGCTTAAAACTGCAATGTCATTTTAGTAGTTGGTAATGTGTATTCTTGGCTCTTACAGAGATTTCCAATATAACATAAAATAAAAAACCAAATATGACTCACAGTGGATGAAGACATTGAACAAGACAAAACAGAAGAGGAGGGGACCGTCCTCTCGGGATGAGAATGATAAAAATTGAATGGCAAGAAGGGGAAGTGTATCTGCGAAGGGATAAGATTCCCTTGTTTTTTATATTACAATCGTACAGATATTAATGCGATATACTTTTTAGTAGGTGGTCGTCATATAGCAATGCATGTGCTCACACAGATCCAGAGATCAATAATTAAGAGCCGTGGTCCTCACGGCTGACTGTGGGGGCAGTGGCGTTTCTGTTTTGCATCACTTTCTTTGTACGGTCATCTTATAATGTCAAATTTTTTGCCAAATCCATCGGAGACCAAAAGAGCCCTAACCGGGTAGTTTTAAGGTGCTCCGGGAGCATACGTGAACAGTATGCTCCCAAGAGACATAAACAGTGTCAAACAGTGAAAATAATATTTTTAAATCAAAGAATAAAAACATAAATATACAGTTATTTCACTGTTTAGCACTGTCTCTTGGGAGCATACTGTTCATGCTCCGGAGCACCTTAAAACTACCCAGCCCTAACCAGACAAAACCAATGGTGCAAGAGATGTCATTAATGATTCAGTTATCAGTTATTGACGGCCCTAGTTCTCAGTTATCAGTTATGCCAAGTACGTAGTAACTTTTATAAATACTTTTATAAATCAACCATTTGAACATCATTTCCAGCAAAATCCTAAATCAGCAGACTAGCTAGCAGTGGCCAAGATTACAACATACTGATTTCAATTCCATCACTTTTTTACTACAAACCTGAAAGACATCTTAATTTGCCTACTACAGTTTATGAATTCCTCATTGCAAATGACTCATTCGGCTCTGTACTGTTTGAACTGCTATTAGAATCAGTATCAGCTCCCACGCAGTTCACACCATTCTTTTCTGTCATTTTGGGAACCAAAGAACTGCAAGATGGTTGGCTTTCATGATAAGGTTGAGGACGTCTGGGGATGCTGTTTATTGTGGGTGGAAATGATGGGTAACTCATGTAGATGGATGCGTAAGGGGGAGGAGGAAATGGATGTGGTGTAGACCAATAATAAATCATAGGCATGAAACTGTTTGATGTATGGGGTTTGAAATTGGCTAGGGTGGGGGGAGCCAATACCGGATATGTTAGTAATCGATTGACGAGGGACTTGCGGGATGGCTGTCAAAGGTTGAAGTTGCAGGGACTGAAATGCTGGCCTCTTATGACTTTGAGTGGAGTTATAGCCTACAAGTCCAAACTGCAAAGGATGTGCAGAGCTTGAAGCTGTGGTATTTTGCGCGGAGGTTATTGGAACAGTTTGTTGTTTGGAAATCGAGCTTGCTCTTTTGCTTCCCTTTGATTTTGCTAAAGGTTTCTTCCCAGGTAACTTTTCAGAACCGGGAGTACTGGCTTGCTGAAAGAGCAGCCAACGCCAAAGTTAGTGTCGATATGAGATCAAACCTGAAGGGAAAAGCAGGATGTGAAATTCAATGCTTACTATCTTACTGTATCGATTATCTTTGGATCTGGAAGAAACAGTATCTCCTCTGCAGAATCGTTGTCTGACCTGAAATAGATTTTTTTTTTTTTGTTTCGTGAAACATTTCTTTGTTAATCTGACAGAGTTTATGATAGAAGACACCTAGAAAAAAGCAAGAACAAAGATATGTATGTCGGGTCAAACATACCATGAATGACTGTAAACCTTAAGCATCCTCATCATACCTGTAATACTTTTGCAACAAGTCCAAGATCCGGTACTTTGTTTCTTTCTGAACCAAGTCATTAGGAAAACCAGCCATGAACAGGAGTGTGATTCCCAAGGCCTAGAAGAAGAAGCTTCCACTACGAATATTGACTAACATTGCCATCCGACAGATTAGCGGTCCAAAAGACTTCAATTTGTTTCTTCCCATGCGCTGCCTAACATATCTTTAAAGATAGACGGGGAACATTTCTAGAGATTAGTTTTCAACAGGATTTCCTGAACAATTCAGGATCGTCATGGTCTAGAAAAGTAAAATTTGCAATGTCGAGTTTCAAAAAGTAAGAATTTCAACCACCAAAACATATAGCTTCTGTGATGTATATAAGCATCTAGACAAGAGAAAAGGGTTCTTTCTTTTGGTTTCAGGACTCACTCATTTTGGGGAAGATTTCTCGTCCTTCCGCCATACTTGATGCAGAGAAAAAAATATGATGGGCAACCAGGATCCGTCGGACGCATGGCCTTCTCCTCCTCAAGTATCTGAACAGGGCATAATGTTGGATTCTGTAGATTTGGATATAATATTTTCCTTCGAATTCCTGGATTCTCATACAGAACATGCTCCTGCGAAGAAATGCTTATATTTTATTGGGATTACATTAAAATAAAAGGGGAACATGAGAGGGATGGTTTGCCTTTACGGCTACAATTTCAGAGGATCAGTTGGCAGAAAAATCAAAAGAATAGCGTGCAAGAAGATACGAGATAACATGACTGTTTAGTTCTAAAATTGAATAGGTGAGGCCCTTTCAAAAGATCATAACTCTATATAGAAGGCTTCCATAAAAGCACTCAGGATATGTAAAGTTACCGAGTACAAAATGATGCAAACCGTATTGAGGATGACAAAGGTATGAAGAATTTGGATAGTGACTGACCCCAAAATCTTTTGAAGATGCAAACGGATCACCCTTCTTCAGAATGTGAAAATGGTTGAAGTCCAATTCATAAATATCATCGCAACCATGCCTTATACCAAGAGAAGCAAAAACTAAGATTTTTCTGATAGTATGCGACTGAGCATTTCTCAGTAAAAGTACTTCCGAGGCGAGTATTTTCTTCACTTCCTTTGGACAGAAAGCCAATTTTTGGGGTTTTCTTACTGCTGACATACTTCCAGGTTCCAAATCAGTCTGAAAACTCTCATTCAGCTTAGACTGCTCTATGTGTCCAACAGTATTAGTTTCATTGTCATCATGTTTGAGACCATCCATGTCGCTGCCAACAATCTGCATGTGAGCTGGCACGGGATCCTTCTTATCTTCATCTCTTGATTGGTACAGGCAAGTAGACTTTTTATGATCCTCAGCAACAGAGGAACTGGAGTATGGTTAACTCCGAAAGAACCTTTATTGATTCAGTAATCTAATACAGAAATGAAAGCCAAGGAAAGAGAGAAGAAATCAGCATGAGTTGAGAGTTCTATACACTTTTCTTAACTACCCTCTAACTAACTCTCCTCTATTTATACCTTCCGAGCCACGCAACTATTCTAAGCTAATACAATCACAGCTCGTAATCCTTATAGCGAGTATGTAAAGTTGTTGCTCGTGTCCCTCTACGTACGACTCGAGCCAAACCCTGCACGTCGCGTTCCACTCCCTGCACCTCCTTGCTAGAACCTTGCTCAGTACTAGCTGAACCTTGAGCTCTCACGTTTGAGCTACTCCTTCCTGATACAACAATACTTTCCCCTCCGGAAACAACCTTGTCCGCAAGGCTGAGATCAGGAAAACTGCGTTGAATTTGGGCACTGTCCTCCCAAGTATCATCCGCAGCAGCCATGCCTTCCCACCTAATTAACCACTGGACAATTTCCCTAGTTCCTCGTTGCACACGACGCTGCTGAATAATTGCTTCAGGCTTCAACTTCATAGCAGTAGTTGTGTCCACCAGATGCAGGGGCGTGATCTGCTGAGCCGGAACCCCATAACACCGACGCAACAAAGAGACATGAAACACTGGATGAATCTTGGCAACCTCCGGAAGTTGCAACTCATAAGCAACAGATCCAACTTTCCGTATAACCTGAAAAGGTCCAAAATATCGTTGACCAAGTTTACTGTGTCGACGTAATCGCATCGAATGCTGCCGATAAGGCTGTAAACGAACAAAAACCCATTCGCCCAACTCAAATTGCAAGTCTCGTCGCCCCTTATCTGCATATACCTTCATCCTTTCTTGTGCCTTTTGTAAATTAACGCGAAGCGTACGAAGTATCTTGTCCCGCTGAAGCAGCTGAGAGTCAACTAAGGGACTACCAGCCGTATCACGAATATACCGTGACAGAATCGGTGGAGGCCTCCCATACAGCACCTGAAAAGGAGTCAATCCCGCAGCAGTTTGATAAGAGGTGTTATACCAATACTCTGCCCAAGGAAGATATACTGCCCACAAAGCCGGTGCCTCACTAACAAAGCAACGTAAGTACATCTCTAAAGTTTTATTCAAGGCCTCCGTCTGTCCTTCAGTTTGTGGATGATATGAGGAACTGGTAAGTAACGAAGTACCTTGCAACCTGTGCAATTCTCGCCAGAAGGCTGTCAAAAACCGAGGATCACGATCACTGACTATGGAGACTGGTACCCCATGCAAACGAACCACCTCAGACACGAAACATGCTGCCACAGACTCGCTTGTGAACGGGGATGGCATGGCCACAAAGTGACCATACTTAGACAGACGATCCACGATCACCATTATCACTGATTTTCCCTTAGAGCTAGGCAACCCGGTGATGAAGTCCATGGAAACCCCTTCAAAGACATGGTCAGGTATTGGCAAAGGCTGCAAAAGGCCTGCAGGTTTCAAAGTTTGGTCCTTCATCCGCTGACAAACCTGGCAATCACGCACAAACTTAGCAATGTCTTGCCGCATCCCTTTCCAGAAAAAGTTGGCAGATAAGCGATGCCATGTACCCACCACACCAGCATGTCCTCCCACTGGCGTAGCATGAAATTCCAGCAACAATTCCTGTATCAAGGGTGAGTTCGTAGGAATCACCAAGCGATCTTTCCTGAATAAGAGTCCCCCTTTAAATTGGAACTCTGGTAGAAGGTGAGGAGCTGTCCGCAACTGTTGCTGGTAATGCAACAAACCTAAGTCTGATTTGTTGGCCGCCTTCAACTGCTGTACCAAATCTCCCGGGACTGATTTGGATTCCAGCAACTGCAAAGCTGGAATTCTGGACAAGGCATCAGCAGCTAGGTTCTGGGACCCTGCTCGATACACGATCTCAAAGTCGAAACCCACCAACTTGCATAGCCAACTATGCTGCTCAGGAGTCTGAATCACCTGTTCAGCCAAATGCTTCAATGATTGTTGGTCTGTAATGATGGTAAACCGACGCCCCAACAAATACTGCCGCCACTTAGCAACTGCCTGAACAATAGCATACATCTCTCGATGATAAGCTGAAGCCTTCTGCATGCGGGGTGCTAACTTCTGACTGAAATAAGCTATTGGCCGCCTCTCCTGGGATAAAACTGCTCCAATGCCAACCAAAGAAGCATCTGTCTCCACACAAAATGGTTTGGAGAAATTCGGTAGCCTCAATACAGGTGCCGAACTCAGCAGGGATTTCAACTCATCAAAGGCCTTTTGCGTTTCAGTATTCTAGCAAAAAGAGTTGGGGCGCAGCAAATCCGTCAAACAACCAGCATGAGATGCGAAATTCCGGATGAAACGCCTATAATACCCGGCCAGACCAAGAAATCCCTGAACATCCCTCACACTCTGCGGAATTGGCCAGCATTGAATAACAGCCACCTTGTCCCTATCAACCTATAATTCAGCTGCGGAAACCACGTGGCCCAAATAGCCAAGCTGCGTCTGACCAAAGTGACATTTGGATCGCTTGGCAACCAAACCATGCCGCCTTAGTGTTTGCAGGACCAACTGTAATTGTTCCAGATGCATCTCCCAAGAACTACTATACACAAGAATGTCATCAAAGAAAACAAGAACAAACTGGCGTAGGAAGGAACGAAATACCTCGTTCATCAAAGCTTGGAAGGTGGATGGAGCATTCGTTAATCCGAAAGGCATTACTAAAAACTCGTAATGTCCATCATGCGTGCGAAAAGCCGTCTTTTCCACGTCCTCAGCACGAACTCGGATTTGGTGATATCCGGCCAATAAATCCAATTTGGAGAAATACACGGCACCATGGAGTTCATCAAAAAGTTCCTCAATGGAAGGAATCGGAAACTGGTCTCTAATCGTCACCGCATTCAGCGCCCTGTAATCCACGCAAAAACGCCACGAACCATCTTTCTTCCGCACCAACAGCATTGGAGAGGAGAATGGACTATGGCTCGGTTGGATGATGCCATCCTGTAGCATCTCCCGAACTAACCTCTCTATCTCTTGCTTCTGAAAAAAAGGGTAGCGATACGGCCGGACTTTGACAGGCAAAGCTGAGGATTGCAGTGGAATAGCATGATCAAAGTCTCGGGCTGGTGGCAGTCCTTGAGGTTTGCGGAAGACATCATCAAATTTGGACAACAAGTGTTGCAAGTCGGGTGGAACTGGCTCAACCTTTGGGTTATCAGCTTCGACGACTTCCACCCTGAAGAGAACGTCCGTAGCATGAGTGGTAGACAAACGTCGAAGCGCATGCAAGGAAACGGGCTGCGCTGTATCAGTCAAATTCCCGGACCAGAGGATGGTCTTCCCTTCAAGCTGAAATTCAAACCTGGACTTCGCATAATCCATCACCACCGGACCAAGGGAAGCTAACCAAGTAACCCCCAACACCATATCCCAACCTTGCAACTCCAACACAAAGCAATCAACCCGAATTTCTACACCCTGTATGCTAAGAAGCACCCGAGTCACCCTGCCAGAACAAATCAGCTTCTCCCCGTTGCCCACAAGTACCCCAAAAGATGGAATAGACTCTATTGTTAATTGGAGAAACTTTGCAGTACGTAATTGAATAAAATTATGTGTGCTGCCTCCATCCAACAACACTTGAACTGGCGAACCGCGAATCATCCCCAAAAATCGAAGTGTGGAAGGGGAAGTAGTACCTGAGAAGGCGTAGTGGCAAACCGCAGTTTCATCCGTCTCCTCAGCCTCCTCAACAACCTCCTTCCCTTTATCTGTGATCGTAAGGGAATGAGCCACTGGAGCTGGGTCGACCGAATTTGCGTAGCCATCAACGTCCGAGAACAATAGCAATTGTGGCCTGGCCTTGCACTTATGGTCCCAGCTATATTTTTCATCGCATTGATAGCAGAGACCCTGAGCTCGTCTCTGTGCTACCTCTGCTGAGGACAATCTGCGAACCGACAATTTGGATCCCGTCGCGAGAACTGCAGAGTCTGGAGAATGAACCAAATGCGTAGAAGAGGGTAAAGGTTTGGGCATTGGTAAAAGCCCGGGGCCCCCCCAGCTTGGGCCGAGTAGCCATCTTCTCATTAAGGATCCGCGTTTCATGAAGATGGGCTAAGCGGATGGCTTCCTCCAGATCAGGCGCCTCCTGCATCAGGACTGAAGCTTTGATATCAGTTCGCAAACCTGAGATGAAACATCTAACCACAAAACTCGCAGGTAGGAGCATGGAACGATTCATCAAGGACTCGAAGCGAGCACGATACTCCTCCACCATGGACTCCTGTCGCACCTTCCCCAATAATCCCTCTGGTGACTCAAGATCACGAGGGCGAAACCTTTTCTGCAAAGCTTCGATGAACTCTGTCCATCCAATCAGTTGCCGATTACGGTACATCCAGTCGTACCAATCAGCTGCCGCATCATCGAAATGAAAAGAAGAGATCGACAAACGCTCTTCCTCCCGAATGTCATAGAATTCGAAGTAACGAGAAGCTGTCGAAATCCATCGATCCACATTAGAGCCCGAAAAACGCGAAAGCTCCACGAAAGCCAGCTTATGTCGCGTATGATGACTCGGACCACCTCCAAGGGAACCCGAAGAAGCTACACTCGAGCCCGCTGTCAATGCTGTGAAACCGACCTGCAGTTTAGCCTGAGCCTCGCGGATGGAAGTAACCTCTGTATCCAAAGCTCGGAATCGAGTATTATACTCTGTCATCTATGCAGAGATCAATGAAAGCACCAATGGAGTGATGTGAACTCCGAAAGAACCTTTATTGATTCAGTAATCTAATACAGAAATGAAAGCCAAGGAAAGAGAGAAGAAATCAGGATGAGTTGAGAGTTCTATACACTTTTCTTAACTACCCTCTAACTAACTCTCCTCTATTTATATCTTCCAAGCCACGCAACTATTCTAAGCTAATACAATCACAGCTCGTAATCCTTATAGCGAGTAGGTAAAGTTGTTGCTCGTGTCCCTCTATGTACGACTCGAGCCGAACCCTGCACGTCGCGTTCCACTCCCTGCACCTCCTTGCTAGAACCTTGCTCAGTACTAGCTGAACCTTGAGCTCTCACGTTTGAGCTACTCCTTCCTGATACAATAGGAACTTCCCGAACATGATGGTGTTGCCTCATGTGCAACAGATATATAAACAGAATTGCAGTCATCTTCTTCGCGATCCTCCTCATCTGATTCATCAGAGTCGTCATCCTATAGTTTATCAATGTGCAAGAAATGGGTCTCTTCCATACTCATCCAATTGACTATACTATCTTTTAGATCATCATTTCTGAAGAGGATGTTTGCATTCTGATGCTTCGTCCCCGAGAGCAAATTGACATTGTTGGCATTTCCAGTTCCAGTAGTTTCGGTTTTCTGTTTTTTCAACTTCTCCAGGCTTTTTTGCCTTATGTTGGGAGAGCTTCCCTGAAAAGGATCATAAAACTTACAGTTATCTTTCGCGCTGTTTCTAAGGCAAGAAAAAATCTGAACTCCAAGTTAACCAAGCTCATGAATTCAAGCAGTCTGAGAGGAAAATTAGATTACAGGAATTCTGCATAGCAGGGATGATGACGTTGTGGAGAGCACAACAAAATGCCCAAAAATAGAAGACAAAAACATAACAAGCAAAACAGCATGAAGAAGAAGAGATTTTTCTATGTTGCAGGCAGGAAAGGAAACCAAAATCTTGGGATGAAAAAGAAAAAGAAAAAGAAAACGAAAACGCAAAGAGTTGAAGAGGATTCATACTTGTCCATGGGTGAGAAAAGACCCCTTGTTCATCTCTTGTATTTGAGCTTCAAGAACTGATATTCTCTCCATGAGCACAGCATTCTTTTCTCTTTCCCTCTGTAGCTCTGCTGATAACTCTGTAGTAGCATCGGTAGCACTCTCTTCTTTCATTTCTTCCTCTATTGCACACAAGGCAGTGGCATTGACGAATCTCCCACAGGATTGAAGTTCCACCCCAACATCTGATAGTACTAGAAAGCTTAGCTAGTTTCGATAGCCTAAATCCTTTAACATCGATCTATCACCTCAAAAGAAAGCTTTCCAACATTACATTACATGTTTTCAAGACAACAAAATTTGGAAGCTAAAGCAAACCACCGTCGATACGTCAAAGTCGTCGTGATTTAATCATGAATACTAGTCAATACGTCAAATCAAGTTGCATATTTATGTAAAGGTAACTCAGACCTATAAGCCTAAATTTTGGCTACAAAGCAGTGTCTGATCCAGGCGCATAAACTGCTCCTCCATCCATGTTCTCATCCCGAAAATCCAAGACATATTTAATCTTTAAAAGGTGCCCCAGCCTCTTACTGATGCATCATTGTCTTTGTTAGCTTTATCTTGGGAATCCTTTTCCTTCTAAATATTCTCTCACTCATTGGAAACGTTTCTGTTTTAGTAACTATAGACTGTCTTCTTATCCAATAGTGGTGACTGTGCCCTATTTCGAAGTGTAAAGCATCCGAGGCGCTGCTCATGATCATATTTCTAGTTAATACACTTAATTGGGTATTTGTAAAAGCAACCCACTTTGCAATATAGGATGACAGTGGGTAATTCTCTGGTCGAGCATCCACCTTGGATTTATTCTAAAGAAGAAATACAATTTTTAAAATTATTCAATCAGATACCACATATGTTTTGATTGGATTAAAAAAACAGTTGAGATTGGTTTTAAAAAGGGGTATCCTAGGTAAAATTTTGCAGTTTGTCTCAACACCAGAACACCTAAGCCATTCCAACAACAGGCTATCGGGATACACAACATCGATTTATTCTGCATAAATAAAAATAGAATCAGTTAAAATTGGATAAAATTTAGGGTTTAGGCGAAAATATTAAAAAAATTCTCGATACCCATTTTTAAAAGTAAGTCCGATCTATTTTTTTTAATTCAGTCAAAATACATGTGATATCTGAACTGAATAATTTTAAAAGTTATATATCCCAATGACAATTATAATATGGTGTGAGGATGGCTATTGCTGAGCGTGGATTGATGATTACTTATACTGTTAAATTAATTAAAAGGATAAATGGTTACTGTTTTCAATAGTGGGCACACATGCATTTAAATTTTATTGCAACCTCACGTGGGAAGGCAACTAACATGGTTGTCTGTAATGCTATTTTTGTCAGGGAATATGAAGCCAAACCTTGGATTCCATCAATTCTAATTTTAAATTCAATTATAACTTGGTATTACAAAAGAAGGGGCGTACACAATCGTAGTGACCGTTTAATAAAGAACCTCAAATCTGTCAATTCTGAGCTTTTAAACGATTGTTAACGAATGATGAATATATGATGAGAGAGGGACGAGGGGTTGTTTTTTTATATAAAATACTTATGACGATAAATATTTTTAAATTTTTTTTTAAAATATCATCATATTATTTCTATCGTGATTCATTTTTATAATATTGTAACCCATCTCTATTTTCTTTCACTCTTATTTCCCCTTATCTTTTTCCTCCATCGTTATTTTTCCCTTTTCTTTAATTTTCTCTAAAAATCATCTTCTCTGGTTTCAATTTTCTACACGTGTTCATCTCTTGTATACCATATATATTTTCCAATCTCATTCTCGATTCTCCCATATGAAGCTCTCCTGATTTCAACACGGTTGCATCAGAGAACAAACCAAAATTTGTTATAAAAATAAAAAACGACATACACGACGTAAGTCCCTCTCCCAGTCTTAAACTATTTCTCTTCATCTCTACTGTTGAAAATTTCGGGATATAGTCAGATAATTTAATTCATATTTATGGTTTGGTCATATAATTTAATTCATGTTCATAATTTATTTAAAATATTTATTTTAGTTTATATTTTAGTATGAATTGGCAGACATCTTTTTGGAATGATCATATGATCCCATTTTTTTAAAAAAATTAATCAGAAAACATCTCTATATACCTAATTAATCCAAATAAAAAAACGATCAAATCATGTATTCATGATAATCAACAAGTGTTTTTCCGTAAACCTAACGATCTGTTAGGATTAAAATTTAACTCGATTATCTTATAAATAAGATATTTATTTATTGATTCTATTCTTTTATATTTTATCCATCTTCCTAAATTATCTAGTTAGGATTTTGAACTAGATCTCGTCCTACGTTGTAACAAGAGTGCTTGTTACACAAGACCTAACGAAACTTACACATATTTCTAGTAAGCTATATAAAAATCTCTCAATTTGATGGGAAAATATCTTTTATAAAGAAGTTGGCGAAGAAACTAAACACTAGAAAATCAATATTAAAAAGAGTTGTTGCCAGCACATCTCAAAAGCCTTTCCCTCTTGTCGTATAGATTTGGAGATCATAGGGATTCGTTATATCTGCCAATTAACCTGTTCCTTCCCCACCATAGTGCACCATTTGATAAAAATATCAAGAAAAAAGCTGGCAAAAATAATTTATTCCTAGAAAGCCAAATAGACGACAAAGGCAAGGCTAGAAGAACGTGTCATATGCTATCAATCTTACATGCAAAGAAAATATCCATGCCAAGGAAACTATTTTTCATACTTTATTTTGTCGATGCATAATATATAATTATTATATAGATTTAACATAATTCTGAGCTTTACCTATAGATCAGGTAACCGGGTTATACGACGTAGGAGTCAAATACAAATCATGTTTCCTTCTAACAGAAGGGCCAAACTCTTCAGTCATGTTAAGATCTTCGATTTGTGTTCCACTTGGGAGTTTCCAGTCAAAATGATACAGCAGATTTGCTAGTTGAAATTCCATGCTAGCCATAGCAAACATTATTCCAGGACAAATCCTCCTTCCAGCACCGAAAGGAACGAACTCAAAGTTGGTACCCTTGTAGTCGATCGAAGACTCGAGGAATCTCTCAGGGAAAAACTTTTCAGGCTCAATCCAATAATTGGGATCTCTTCCAATCGCCCAAGCATTCACTATGACCTTAGCTTTAACAGGAATGTCATATCCATTGATTTTACATCTCTCTCTGCATTCTCTGGGTAACAACAATGGAACAGGAGGGTGTAATCTCAGACTTTCTTTGATAATTGATGCCAAGTATTTTAATTCCCCAATATCCGTTTCAACTACAGTACCTTTCTTGTGAAAGATCTCTCGTACCTCTGCCTGTGCTTTCTTCATCACCCTTGGATTTTTTATTAACTCTGACATTGCCCATTCCATAGCAGTTGACGAAGTCTCACTTGCAGCGATGAATACGTCCTAATAGTCACCATAACGATGCCAACAGAAAATTAAAACAATGAGATTACGAGATTATATATCAGTCTTTCGACAGAAAAGGAAAGAAAAACAAGTGCACAATAAAGTCTCACAATGATAACTCCTTTGATATTTTTTTCTGACAAGGGAATCTCAGCAGTCGCACTCTGCTGCAGATTCAAAAGAACACGTAAAAGATCATCTGCTTCTTTGTCCTCAAGACTCTCTGTTGTGGATTTGGAAGCCATGTGTTCGGCTATTATGTTATCCAGTATAATGTCCAATCCTCGATGCAGTTTCTTCAGTCTGGATTCCAGTCCAGTAATCGTACCAAGAAATGTTGACGAAGGGAATAAATCCACTAAAGCGAAGCCACCGGCGTTCTTGATTACTTTTTGAGCATTTGATATGAAGGCTTCTTGATCTTTGCATTTTTTACCGAACGCTGCTCTTGCGGTGATGCTATATGACAAAGAAAATAGCATATTACTGAGGTTGATGGGAGAACCAGAACTGCAAGAAATGGATCGAGTGAATTTGGACACCTCTTCCTCTCTAATTGGTCGGTAGGATTGCACGCGCTGGGCACTCAAAAGCTCCAAGCTGCAAATTTTCCGCATCTGTCTCCAATACTCTCCATAAGGTGCGAACACAATGTCCGAGTTCCCATAAGTAAGGATGTTTAGTGCAAAAACAGAAGGCCTATCACAGAAGAAGATATCATGAGTTTTCATGACTTCTCTGGCCGTTTCGGGTGAAGAAACCACGATGGTGGTAACTTCCCCAAGTTGGAGGTGCATCACAGGTCCATATTTCTTTGCCAAGTCTCTGAGCCTGTGATGGGGTAGCGAAACTAACATCTGAAAAATGTTCCCTAAGATGGGAAGCTTCCATGGCCCTGGGGGTAAATTTAGGGGCTCTGCGCCGCTAAATCTGGATTTCTTGCACAGTTTCCTCCATAAAAGGAGAATTAGAAAGGGGAAGAAAAGGAGAATGACGGCCATGGAGGAGGACTGTGGCTTGATTTGATAGATGAAGTTTTGCTTGGAATGAGTTTTGAAGTCTGATAGGCATTTTATTCTCTGGGCTGAGAAGCTCTTCACTGACGCTTCACATGGGTTCCCTTATCTATAAGCTCATTGGTCATTACTTGTCTGTACTCGTATTTAACTATTACCAATTATTATCGGTAAACGCTATCAATTATTTTTTTTCTTTCTAATCTCCACAGACTCCGCGTGTTTAGAATAGGACAAAAAGTATGGGACATACAAGTATTAGGATAAATGCTACCAATTATTTTTTATCTATTCTACTATCGTAAAAATAATAACTAAGAAATAATCAAGAACAGTAATATCCATTACTAGAAAATTTATTATCTCATAAATTTATAATTTGTTAAAAAAAATTTTATTATATAACTTGGAAAAATCATAATTGTGATTTTAAAAATTTCTAAAAAATTCACCAATCACTATCAACTTCCTATGGACCTATCTAATGTCCCATATACCAAAATCTTCAATACAACATACTATTTTATTTTTTTATCCTTAATTTTATGAATAATCATATAATTTCATAATAATTATAAACTTTCTCCAAAAATATAATTTATCTTCTTAAATATCCAAAGTGATCTATTATTTCATAGTTGATACCGATATATGACTACAGCCCACTAGCGGTAATGATTCGTAAATGAGCTTTCCGACCCAAATTGTTCGAAATTCCGGGGATTTCACAATTATTCCTATGGTGCCCATGGTTGTTTTCTCTGACTGGAGCAGAGGATTGAGCTATACTCTCATGACTCATATTAGTGTTATTTTTTCTACAAGTTTCTTTGATCTTTGAATTGGGACTAGTTCATTAGTCCGTGATGATTTGGGCTTACAACCTTTGTTTGTCATTATTGTTTTGCCAACTCTCCAGCAATGATGCCAAATTTGGCATGCTATCAAAACACCTATATTAAATACCCACTTGGCTTGTAAAGTAACAAGGGAAGTGGGGTTGGATCTACTGAGGAGATAAGATCAAGTATGGATAAGACTAAGGCCGTGAGTGCGTCGACACATTCAAAGTAATAAAGATTGTGAGTGTCACTATGCAGTTGTAAGTAGTTGTAACTTGAAAGCTCAAAATAAAAAAAAGAAGAAGAGAACTTCGATTGCTGATAGAATATAGTCTCAATTGTTTTTTGTAACCGTGTGATGGTCACGGTCCATTCAAATGGTTGAAGTAGTTTCTCTTGTTCTGATACCTTTGACAGGGCTGCCAGGTATGACTGTGGCACTGCGGGAGCTTAATACGGCTCAAGGCCCTTTCATTCGCCCTCTTTTCGAGAATCCAACTCTCGGATTTCTAACGTAGTTAATTCTTAAATTTCCTCACCTTACTCTCGTGTATCACTCACCAGCATAGGTCAGTTCACTCTAGTTCACCTTGGACGTGTCACTCACCAAAGGGGTCACTCATTAGAGTAATAACAACTATATGGTTTTGACACTAAGAATGTAAACTTAATGAGTTGACCAAAAATAATAAGTAAACATATAATGAAATTATGCTAAGATAAGATAAATAAGAAACAAATTTTATTATAGTAAAGTACTAGCCTCATAGAGGACACGAAATATTCAAAAACTGAAACTAGAACAAAGGTTTTTAGCCAAACATGTTTAGAGGATACAAAGCAAAAGTTTGAGGAATGCTCTAAACATTAAAATTATTGACTCCAGACCACAGGCGGTGTTTGACACTTCATATTAAAATATAGATCATGTAGAATCTGTAACGACCCTAATTCCTATCTATTAATAATTGCTCCCATTAAGGTCATTACCGCCGTGAAACCCAAATCAGCCTAACTAACACCTAAGACCTATTTGAATTCCACAAGGCTAATCTTAAGATGTCCTATTTTAAGCTTGTTAATCTTATTGCTTATCAACAATTGGAGCATGATATTGGACATATGTTCTGGTATCATACGGAGTAAATAAAACATCAGCGGAAGTCTTAAATTAATCCATTGGGTTCATAACACACAAGTCCCATAGGGATCCAAATAAACAACAAGAAATCTTCCAAGTTTCGGAAGTAGCAAGCAAAAGAAGAGTGCTTAAAATAAACCAGAAAGTTGCCCAATCATATGTTATATGCGCAAGTAACAAGTTTTAAAATGTGATGCGATATCGTCCCGCCGTGCAGCCTTAATCTCACACACTGGTACCACGAACAGTGAATGTACCTAAGCCTGAAAAATGGTAAAAACAACGGTTTGAGATTACAAGAATCTCAGTAGGGTCACAGCATCATAAGATCTACCGAATCCCTAAACACAAATCTTCCAATTCACATAAGATCATCCCTAAACAACTAAAGGGGATCACACAATTCATAAATCATTCAAAAAGGGTTAAGGCCGATTCAATGGCTGAGGGAGGACTACAAACACTTCTGTAAGGTCAGAAGTACACAGGCAGGTGAAACACATTAGTATTGCCCTCGGCAATGAATAAGAAAGGCCATCCCCTTCCACCTGTGTTGTCCAAGACTTACTGCACAAAGGGTAGATGGTTAAAACACAAACTAATCAGTAAGCCTTTCTCCTTATCCTCGCAAGGATAAGTCGACTAGCCCCACATGGACAAGTCTTCCCTTAGTCGCAACCAGGGCATCCCCGTATCACACAGAAGTGGGCTTCCTATCTCGCAAGACAGGGATCCGGCCACAAGGCACAGATATCCAGCGCTAGCTTGCTGGTTCACCTCCCATACAACTCCCACAAATCGATAAGAACCTCTCCTCTCCCTAGGAGCATCAGTTCTTACCCTGCGTGGCCACCGGAACAGGATCCTGACACACAAACACGTACAAGCACACAGCAAGTACAAAGCATAATACCATAACAGGGTATTCTCAATCATGTCAGGAATCAATCAACACATCCAATTCATATAACAATAGCATCCCAGGCACTCAATCCCTAACTCAGGGGTTCTATACAGCCTAGGAGATTCATATCTCATTCCGGATTGCATATTCACACCCTACAATCCAATCACAAATAATACAACAAAGGCAGGTATCAAAAACATCAAATAAGAGCGGGGGTTTCTGGAGAAACCGATGAGGCATAGATCCTACCTCTCTTGTCTCTGAACAATAAGCTAATCCTTTGCCTTTATTAAGTAAATCCGAACCACCTATAATATCACCAGGCAAAGACAAGAACAAACTAAGCATGCATATTCAATAATCAATTGAATACCTTATTTCCTTACCAATACCACTCACCAAACCTATCAGAAACCAGTGATCAGATGCTGCAGGTGCCTTCCCCTTGGATGTGTGATGTGATAGCCAGAAACTTAACAAGAATCAACCTGAATTTACCATTCCAATTAACTATGCAAAACCTGTCGCTAAAAGTAGGGCATAGGACGATTTCGTCTCGACTTACAACGCAATATTTCTCTACAAGCTGCGATTTATATATGGTTGGAAAGGTAATGAAAAGAGCTTTCCAACGAGATATTATTTGTAAGATTCCGACAAACGACCAGAAATTTATGCTATTTTTAAGTTCAAGAAGATTTGGCGAAAACCTAATTCGGCCGCCGATTTTCAAAGTAACATTAGACAAAGAAATACTAACCTCCTGATGAAAAACAAAAGATGGTTGGAAAGAGGATGAAGAGAGCTTTCCAACAAGATATTATTCGCAGAGATCCAATGAACTATGAGGGAGTTATGCTAGTTTAAAGTTTCTGCAAATTCTGACGGCTAATGGGAGGTATAGGGTTTTAAGCCTATACGAATTTTGTAGGTTTTCTATGAATAATTCTTTGTGAGGTTGGCTTCCTATTTATAATGAGAGAGTATAAAATTATGATTACTACTTTAATCACTTTATCTAAATAGGATAATTTACTAGATAACTAAACTCTAAACTCTTTAATTATCTTCCCCTATTTTTAGGGACTTTAATCTATAAGGCAACTATCTAGCCTTAAGGATGATTCCTAAGGCAATTACTCATCTAAAAGAACCTAGATCTAAAGGAATTAGAAACAAAATAATTTACTAAACAATCTTACCAATTTTGGCCATCACACATCCTTTCCTTCAGGGGCAAAATCGTCTTTTCACCTGCACTGGCTTCTGGACTTCTAGGACTCAAAATTCGGGGTCTTACATCCTCCCCTCCTTATAAGAATTTCGTCCTCGAAATTTTCAACATAAGTACCTAATCAAAACAAGTAAGGAAATTTTTTTTTTTTATTTTTTTTTGCATGCATAAACTCCTCAGTCTCCCAAGACTGCTCCTCAATTTGGCCATTACGCCAAACAACTCGTACCATAGGTACGCTTCGACTGCGAAGCTGTCGAACTGACCAATCTAGTATGGCAACTGGCTGTAAGGGATAGGATAGGTCTTCAGTAACTTCAACTGGCGGTTCTTTAAGCACATGAGCAGGATCTCACATATGCTTTCTTAGCATTGAAATGTGAAGTACATTGTTTTCATTTGCTTGATTAATATCAGGAAGTTCTTCATCTTTTGAATCATCAAAAGTCTCAATCTGGTCATTATTCACCACGTGCCAATCTTTATCACTTAAGCCTTTCTCTGGAAAATCTTCAATAAAATTCCCTCTTTAGTTGTTCTCGTCAACACATACTTGAAAATATCAGTAATTCTATTGTAATTCAGCCTCTGAAAATTTCCTGGCGTCAGAAGGTCGAATTCTAACTCTTCTCCAGGTAAACCTTGCGGTTGACCACCACCAGCCTGGAAGTGGCAGTTCTCAGCAGCACGATTGCTCTCCCTTCTGGCAGCTTTGTATGCTTTCTTGGCTGCTTCTTCATCTTCTGTGCTTTCTTTTTCCACCATACAAATTATCTATTTGTTCACAAGTCTCAGAAACTCTTCTCGCTCCATGTTAACTAAAGAAACAGAACTTAGAACAGCCAATGCACGACTTGGTCCACAGAGCTGTTCATGCTTCTTCAACGTTTTTGCTTTCACTTGTTTCTGTGCTCCTCTAGCTGTTGGAATACTCATCTCTTCTAAAGCCACGTCCTTTTTGGTTGTCAACAGATTCCCTCATCTTTGCCTGCTCCTCTTCCTCTTCTTGCCTTGCTTGCAAACGACAAGCTTCAGCTTTCTCCATTGCCTTTATCTCTTTGTCTCTATCAGCAACCAACGGTGCAAGATACTCATCATCCTGCTGTTCACGGATCAAGCGCTGAGCTTGCAAAGATGGGGATGGAGGGTGAGGTGCAGGCCTGGGATAATGGTCATTGGATTGAATGAACTGATCGAATACCCCAGCCTTTACCACCAGATATTGCAAACACCTGTAGTTCTGCTTTTATGCCACGCTGAACAATATGATCTCCATAGGTATTGTTGCACCCACATTCACTCTAGCACTCCTTTATGAATATCCTTGTTAAATGGCCCTTGCATGGTTTTCACCCGTTGAACAACACCAGCGGTGTCAGTTCTTTGAGCCTTGAAATCTTTTGATCTGGGAACATATCTTTCACTTCCTAGAAATCTGTTCTTCATGCACAGCACGAGCATTGTACACTTCTACAGCCTTTTGGTAGGCTGTGGCAAGATGTGAGGAAATTCCACCCAAATCACTCGATGCAGCTTCAAGAGTACTCCCTCGTTCTCTTTCCCATGCCGAATCCGTTGGTCCTGCAATTCTTTTGCCTTAACATCACCGTCGGGAATGGCAGCCAAAACAGCTTGCTCGAAATCTTGGTACTCTTCCCAAGTACTACTGCATTGAGAAACATGCAAGCCAGTAGCAATAAGAGCATGTTCGAAAAGATCCCTGGAATGCAACTATGGTTTTGTGTTTCAGAATTCCACTGGTCATGCAGTGCTGAATCTTGGGTTTCAACAGAAATGTCGTTCAAATCATTTTGAGCTTCTGGAACTAAATGTTGCGGTCTCAACATCTGTTGCATCTGATTGAAACAACAGATAATTTCTTCAGCAATAGCTCATCAAGAACTTCACATATCTCACCAGTATCATGGTCACGTCTATATTGAAGAAGAGGGGGGAATTCTTCAAGGTCGCTTGGGCTGATCACTCTTGGAGCTGGAGTTGTAAGAATCTGTATGGCCACTCCCCCCACCATATTTTAGAGTCATCGCTTGTAGATCAATTCTTGGGATCAGCTTCACTGTTCGCAACATTGCACAGTGATCATGCATTACGCATGCATGAAGATAACTAGCTTTCCTTGCAAAGCCTCCTGTTCTTCCTCCTTTTGTCTTGCTTCTGAGACTTCTTTCTCTTCTCGTATAACTCCTCAACATCAGCCACGCGATTCACGTTCTTATTAATAGAACCCGTGTCTATTCGAGAGATGAAGCCAGTGTAGTCTTGACTTTCGTGGAAGAACTCTTCATCCTCGTCCGAAACTTGAATCTCATCATCCGGAATCTCTGGTGGAAGCTCCGGCGGTTTTAATATCTTCTGGTTCATAATTCGTCTCTTGAACATCTGCTTCCAGAGGTACAAGTTCACCTTTGAGGGAGGAGAGCTTTTAGTGGACTCCCTTGATCCTCCGCTGCTCTATCTCAGCCCTTGAGCTGACTGCTCTTGCTTCTCTTGCAAGTTAACCAAGCTATCCTTGCATGATTTGTCCTAGGTAAAGTGATGATAAACTCCCCAGGCTTTTGCACAGCCTTGACGATCAATAATGACAATCACCATTACGGATTGTTTATGATGGGATGGTGTGCGTAGGTGGGTAACGTTAAGTTGTTTCCGGTACATTATGTATCATGCATTCAGATCACTGTTTACTTAACCTCAAGTTCAATGCCTATGATGGTGAGCTGCGGTCGTGGCTAGTGTGACTTTTGCAGTCCATGGTGTAGCTATTGTAGTCCAATGTGTGATCCATGTATCTTTTATAAAAATTTTACTCACTTTCGCTCCCCTAGCCAAGATCATCTCTGTTTCCCAACCAACAGTCTATTCAATTGATGCATAGCTCACCGCAGGAAAGCTGCTGTACTTTCTTTCATTTGTTTCTTTCAGTGTATCTCTTCTTTTACGCTTCCGCTGCGCCACTCCGCTTCCATTGCAGCTGGCCGTTATGTGTTCCCTGCATCCTCCTTGGGCTACGCTCTTGCGGTAGTCCCTGGAATGGCGCCAAAAGCAAGACTTGCAACTTATAAGGTGTGCTAGTAATTTTGCCAATACCGTATCTTGCAGTGTCAGGAGCCATTTTCTTCCGCTTTGAGAAGTCATCCATTCCACTTGAAGCACCAATAAGCATTTTAATAGGAAACTTTGCAAATCGTGGAACAACTGGTATAGAGTCTTCAACTTCTGGTCTTCCTCCGCATATACAGAACCACAAAGGGGTAGGCAGTCCAGCACAAAAACAGTACTGGTAGATCCTTTGCCAACAATTTTCTCACTTGGTAATTTCAGAAGCACTGCAGATGCCTTCGTATCAGATTCATGAGAGACCATAATAATCGCACGGTCAAGCAAAGTTCCGCTCTGCATCAGTACCATCAGACACTGCATGTGATACCACAAAAGGGTCGCTTCCTTTTCCCGTTAAAATATAGGAAGGGTTGCTAGGCATGCATGGACAACGTGACAATATACAGGAGGAGATATTGGAGGGTTCTTGCATCCTTGGTCGTAACGAGTCTTCTGGTGCTGACAAGGTGATGAAGTTCGCATCATAACTACCACCAAAACCTCTTTTTTTTTTCATTTTGCTGCACCACCCGCGAGCGTAAATTATTTGCTGCATCTTCGTCATCTTCAGACTCAATTATTTGCTGCACCACCAAACATACTTCTACGAAACTGTGGATCAAGTATTGAGAGAGAATGGATTCACAGTGTCGGCCTCAGATAGAGGATTTCTCTTACGTAATGCAACTTCAGCTGGATCATCGATATCCATTGGATCGTCTTCAGGAACAACAATAGCATTGTCCCCAGCACTTGATCTTCTCCATTGAAATGAGTAAAAGCGGCTGCATTGAGAGCACCACCGTGAGCCTCTAGTTTTTGCAGCGAGACATCCTCCGTAGCTCCTATGATGCTCATAAATGCATCAATTGACTCTTGATTAAGTCTCCTTTGTATTTCCCATTCTTCAGACGTGGCCACATGCTCTTGGTAACTGGACAACGATTGTTCTGGACAGTGAGCAGATGGCAACGTTTACTTAGTGGAACTGTTGACAGTCTACTAGCATATGTACCAGTAAGTCCTTTAGAAGCCTCGTTGATATCACATTGCTTGTAGGTGAAGATAAAACGTTTTACATGGTCTACAGCAAATGCAGATAATATCTGTAATTTGCCTCCTCTTCTCAACAAGTTGCTGTTCAGTCTGAATCTCAAACCTATCCCATTGGTCCCTTTGTTGCCTCAAGAGTGCCATACTACACAACTATATCATTGTTACTCAACACATACTAAATATGACACTAGGAATAGGAGTGGTACCTGGTGGAGAGGCATGCACTGGACGATACGCATATGCTGGAAACAGTATACAAATTTTCGAAAATCATATGCACACATGCAATGCACACTCGGCAATGACATTAACACTCATAGAAATCATTAACAAACATCAAGCAAACAGAGACTCACACATCAGCAATGATATACATTCGGTAATAACAAGAAACACATAAGAAGGCATATAAACAATCAGTAGACTAGTTTATTTTTTTCATATCATTTAAACCTTACAACTTAATCCCATTCCCTTTCAATATTAGTCCCTAGGTGAGTGAGTTCTTACCTGAAATCACCACCTGAAATCATCAAAATCAACAAATAAGTTAGTATATAACAAATTATATTCCCTAAACCATGCTCCGCTACCAAACTTGTAACGACCCTAATTCCTATCTATTAATAATTGCTCCCATTAAGGTCATTACCGCCGTGAAACCCAAATCAGCCTAACTAACACCTAAGACCTATTTGAATTCCACAAGGCTAATCTTAAGATGTCCTATTTTAAGCTTGTTAATCTTATTGCTTATCAACAATTGGAGCATGATATTGGACATATGTTCTGGTATCATACGGAGTAAATAAAACATCAGCGGAAGTCTTAAATTAATCCATTGGGTTCATAACACACAAGTCCCATAGGGATCCAAATAAACAACAAGAAATCTTCCAAGTTTCGGAAGTAGCAAGCAAAAGAAGAGTGCTTAAAATAAACCAGAAAGTTGCCCAATCATATGTTATATGCGCAAGTAACAAGTTTTAAAATGTGATGCGATATCGTCCCGCCGTGCAGCCTTAATCTCACACACTGGTACCACGAACAGTGAATGTACCTAAGCCTGAAAAATGGTAAAAACAACGGTTTGAGATTACAAGAATCTCAGTAGGGTCACAGCATCATAAGATCTACCGAATCCCTAAACACAAATCTTCCAATTCACATAAGATCATCCCTAAACAACTAAAGGGGATCACACAATTCATAAATCATTCAAAAAGGGTTAAGGCCGATTCAATGGCTGAGGGAGGACTACAAACACTTCTGTAAGGTCAGAAGTACACAGGCAGGTGAAACACATTAGTATTGCCCTCGGCAATGAATAAGAAAGGCCATCCCCTTCCACCTGTGTTGTCCAAGACTTACTGCACAAAGGGTAGATGGTTAAAACACAAACTAATCAGTAAGCCTTTCTCCTTATCCTCGCAAGGATAAGTCGACTAGCCCCACATGGACAAGTCTTCCCTTAGTCGCAACCAGGGCATCCCCGTATCACACAGAAGTGGGCTTCCTATCTCGCAAGACAGGGATCCGGCCACAAGGCACAGATATCCAGCGCTAGCTTGCTGGTTCACCTCCCATACAACTCCCACAAATCGATAAGAACCTCTCCTCTCCCTAGGAGCATCAGTTCTTACCCTGCGTGGCCACCGGAACAGGATCCTGACACACAAACACGTACAAGCACACAGCAAGTACAAAGCATAATACCATAACAGGGTATTCTCAATCATGTCAGGAATCAATCAACACATCCAATTCATATAACAATAGCATCCCAGGCACTCAATCCCTAACTCAGGGGTTCTATACAGCCTAGGAGATTCATATCTCATTCCGGATTGCATATTCACACCCTACAATCCAATCACAAATAATACAACAAAGGCAGGTATCAAAAACATCAAATAAGAGCGGGGGTTTCTGGAGAAACCGATGAGGCATAGATCCTACCTCTCTTGTCTCTGAACAATAAGCTAATCCTTTGCCTTTATTAAGTAAATCCGAACCACCTATAATATCACCAGGCAAAGACAAGAACAAACTAAGCATGCATATTCAATAATCAATTGAATACCTTATTTCCTTACCAATACCACTCACCAAACCTATCAGAAACCAGTGATCAGATGCTGCAGGTGCCTTCCCCTTGGATGTGTGATGTGATAGCCAGAAACTTAACAAGAATCAACCTGAATTTACCATTCCAATTAACTATGCAAAACCTGTCGCTAAAAGTAGGGCATAGGACGATTTCGTCTCGACTTACAACGCAATATTTCTCTACAAGCTGCGATTTATATATGGTTGGAAAGGTAATGAAAAGAGCTTTCCAACGAGATATTATTTGTAAGATTCCGACAAACGACCAGAAATTTATGCTATTTTTAAGTTCAAGAAGATTTGGCGAAAACCTAATTCGGCCGCCGATTTTCAAAGTAACATTAGACAAAGAAATACTAACCTCCTGATGAAAAACAAAAGATGGTTGGAAAGAGGATGAAGAGAGCTTTCCAACAAGATATTATTCGCAGAGATCCAATGAACTATGAGGGAGTTATGCTAGTTTAAAGTTTCTGCAAATTCTGACGGCTAATGGGAGGTATAGGGTTTTAAGCCTATACGAATTTTGTAGGTTTTCTATGAATAATTCTTTGTGAGGTTGGCTTCCTATTTATAATGAGAGAGTATAAAATTATGATTACTACTTTAATCACTTTATCTAAATAGGATAATTTACTAGATAACTAAACTCTAAACTCTTTAATTATCTTCCCCTATTTTTAGGGACTTTAATCTATAAGGCAACTATCTAGCCTTAAGGATGATTCCTAAGGCAATTACTCATCTAAAAGAACCTAGATCTAAAGGAATTAGAAACAAAATAATTTACTAAACAATCTTACCAATTTTGGCCATCACACATCCTTTCCTTCAGGGGCAAAATCGTCTTTTCACCTGCACTGGCTTCTGGACTTCTAGGACTCAAAATTCGGGGTCTTACAGAATCTATCCAAAAATCCCAAGTTCAAATTAAAAGATAAAAATGATAATAACCGAAGATCACGAGAAAAGGTTTGTTAAATTTTTGAAGGCCACAAGATAATGTCTCAATTATCTCGGAGGTCATGAATCATTCCAGATTGAACTAAAATCCTACTAAATTCCTGTAAATGTCTCACAACTATATTTTCTCAGATAATAAAAAATTTAATTAAAAAATATATATTTTATCATAATTTAACTTCATAATTATCAACACAAATATAGTGCCATCAAGAACCTCAAATTTATCGATTTTTTGTTCTTAAATGATATGAAGTTGTAATGAATATACGAAAAGAAAGAGAGCATCTTGGATAAGGAGAACGTTTGTCAAGTTCAAACCTATCAATTTATCTTTACATACATGCCAATTAATGTTACAAATACTAGAAAGACAATTTATTTTTCAAAATCATATATAACATCAACAATTTAATTATTAATTTAGATATAAAATGTATTAAAATTAATTTAGTTCTATATTTTATTAATATTTACAATATAGTAAAAATAATTAATAGTTATTGCAATACCCTTTAATTTAAAAAATCATAGGTATATAGGCACATCATAATCCATTGTTGTTCTGCTACATTGATTTTACTTCATTTGATTCAGATTTGCTCCTTTTATCAAATGTAATTGATCCTTTTTTTTTTATTAAAGGAAGGCACAAAGAGAGAACCAAGTTTAAATATTACACATGCAAAGCATTGAGATATTTGTTATGTCTTCAAGAAGGATATTAAGGCATTTGTTAGGAGGAGAATGGAGGACATGAGATCCCATCGGAGATCAGTTAGCCAAAAAGGCTAAAACGATTGTGCAACGAAAACTTGATTCTCTTCTATTTAGTGGCGGATATCGACAACACGAAATTATGAGAAAATTTTTGGATTAATCTAATTTGTATTTTATTTGACCTGAAAATCTTGTATATGTATAATAGAGATATTGTTATCTTCGATTTATGTAAACTATGGTTAGTCAAGATTTTTAAATATACAGAGTAATTTATGGAGTCCAATCATTCATTTTGGAGATAGAATATTTTTAAATTTTGAGATTTGATTCACTTTTAATTGTTACTTGTAAGGGATAATACAGTGAAATGGATCATAATACTCTTCTTCTTTGTAAATATGTAATAATCGATATTTTTAATTTTTTCAAACGCAACGAATACTTGATTCTCTTATATTTAGTAACGGATATCAGTAACACGTCATTGAGATTATGAGGAAGTCTTCATATTAAGTGTGACGACCTCAATTCCTAACTATTACTATTTGCTCCGATTAAGGTCATCACCGCCGTGAAACCCAAATAATCCCAAATGATACTTAGGAGCTATCTGAATCTCACTAGGCTTACCATTAACTTTCGACTTTTAGCATGTTTATTTTAATGTTTAATAACAATTGGAGCATGATATTGGACAAATATTCTGGTAACATACGGAGTGAATAAAACATCAGCGGAAGTCTTTAGATTAAATCATTGGGTTCATAACACACAAGTCCCATAGGGATCCAAATAACCAGCAAGAAATCCTTCTACATATTTCGGAAATAGCAAGCAAAGGAGGGATCTTAAAATAAACCAGAAAGTAGCCCAATCATTCATGTTATATGCGCAAGTAAACAAGGAACAAGTATGCAAATGTGATGCGATATCGCCTCGCCGTGCAGCCTTGATCTCACACACTGGTACCACGAACAGTGGATGTACTTAAGCCTGAAAAATAGTAAAACAACGGTATGAGATTACAAGAATCTCAGTAGGGTCACAACATCATAAGATCTGCAGAAACCCTAAACACAAATCTCCCAATTCACATTAGATCATTCCTAAACAACTAAAGGGGATCACGCAATTCAAGAACCAATCAAAAAGGGTTAGGGCCGAATCTATGTTTGAGGGAGGACTACAATCACTTCCGAAAAATCAGAAGTACATAGGCAGTTAGAACTCATCAGATTGCTCTCGGCAATGAAGAAGAAAGACCATCCCCTTCCACCTGTGTTGTCCAAGGCTTACTGCACAAAGGGTAAACGGTTAACACACAAGCTAATCAGTAAGCCTATTCATCTTGCCACACAAGGAGAAGTCATATTGTCACACAAGGACAAGTCTTCCCAAGCCACACACAGACTAGGGCATCCCAAACCACACAAGGATAAGGGCTTCCGACCACACAAGGACAGGGTTCCGGCCACACAAGGACCAGACATCCAAC
Source organism: Passiflora organensis (assembly GCA_019739055.1). Taxonomy (NCBI): domain Eukaryota; kingdom Viridiplantae; phylum Streptophyta; class Magnoliopsida; order Malpighiales; family Passifloraceae; genus Passiflora; species Passiflora organensis. Next base: position 1,167,080 of record JAEPBF010000187.1, on the reverse strand, counting down.
GCACGCATGCTCGGGTTTGCCACCCATACAACTCCCATACCAGTAAGAACCTCACCTCTCCCTAGGAGCATCAGCGCTTACCCTGAATGGCCACCGAAAAAGGATCCTGACACACAAACACGTACAAGCACACACAGGCAAGTACAAAGCATAATACCACAATAGGGTATCCTCAATCATGTCAAAACACAATCAACATATTCAATTCACATAACATATGCAACTCAGGCATTCAATACCTAACTCAGGGGTTCGATATAGCCTATGAGATCCATATCTCAATCCGAAATTCATACTCTCACCCTATAATCAAATCGCATGCAATACAACAAGGGCAGGTATCAAAAACATCAAGAAAATAACAGGGGTCTCTGGAGAAACCGATGAGACGTAGATCCTACCTCTCTTGTCTCTAAACAAGAAGCTACTCCTTTGTGATTATTAGGTAATTCCAAACCACCTATATTATCACCAGGCAAAGACGAAAACAAACTAAGCATGCATATTCAATAATCAATTGAATACCCTATTTCCTTACCAATTCCACTCACCAAACCTATCAGAAACCAGTGATCAGATGCTGCAGATGCCTCCCCCTTGGATGTGTGATACGATAGCCAGGAATTTAACAAAATTCAACCTGAATTACCATTCCAATTTAACTATGCAAATTTTGGCACTAAGAGTAGGGTATAGGATAATTTCAACTTCAAGCATAGAAAAGTTTAAAAGAAGGAAATTTATGATCAGACATCATGAATAGATGCTAAGCAATCATAAGAACACGCGAAATGACAACAGAAATCAACCGAAGACAAAAACTGTGGAAATCTAAAAACCTAATTCCATCGCCAATTTTCAACTTAAACTTAGACAAGGAAATATTAACGTCCAAACAATAAAACATACATGGTTGGAAAGAGGATGAAAATAGCTTTCCAACAAACTATTATTTGTAGAAATACAACAACCGATGAAAGAGTTATGCTATTTTGAAGTTCAAGAAGATTTGGTTATGCCGCCGAATTACAACTTATCTTTAGAGAAAGAAATACTAACCTCCCGAAAAAAAATATAAAAATGATTGGAAAGAGGATTTAGAGAGATTTCCAACAAGCTATTATTCGCAAGAATCCGACCGATGGTGAGAGAGTTATGCTCGTTTGAAATCCTAGCGGATTTCGACAGAAGTAGGGCGGTGTAAGGTTTTTAGGGTTTACGAAATTTGTGTACTTTGGTGTAAGATTTTTATATGGTTGACTTCCTATTTATAGAGGATGGTTATGAGATTATAATTCCTACTTTAAAGGCTGTATTAAAATAAGAAAACTATCAGATTTAAATTCTGCAATTATCTTCCCTTATTTTTAGGGATTTTAATTTCTACGACAATTATCTATCTATAAGGACTTAGATTAAAGGGAATTAAAATCAGAATTAACTACCATACAACTCTTACCAATTTCGGTCAGCACACATCCTTTCCTTCAGGAGCAATATCATTTTTTCAAATGCACTAGCTTCTGAACTTCTAGGACTCAAAATTCGGGGTCTCCCATTAAGCTTGTTTGCTCTGAAAATCTTCTATATGTATAATAGAGATATTGTTATCTTTGTTTTATGTAAACTTTGGTTATTCAAGATCTTTAAATGATAAAATGTAATTTATTCAGTCCAATCATTTATTTTGGAGATAGAATATTTTTAAATTTTTGGATTAAATTCACTTTTAATCTTACTTACAATACAATGAAATAGATCATAATATTCTTCTTCTTTTGTAAATACGTAATAATAGATAAGTTTTAACTATTTCGTGCCATTGCAAACCACCCAACAAATCTTTAGGTTGCCCTGTTTTGTTGAGAAGCTAGTTTTACACATCCAACTTGGCATATACTGATTTAAGTGGGCCTTTTGGGCTTATATTGGGTAATATATGTATATACATACAGAGTATGCGTGAGAACCAAAGCGAAGAATGTTTGTGGTTTTATTGGGGTACCACGAACGCCCATTTAGGAGATCCGTATGGTTACAAAGGAATCTTTATTTTTTTTCTCATGTGCTTTCCGTCATTAATTCTATTGATATTACGAAAGGTCGAAGAGAACAGAGATGGGCGAGGTGATCCCACCGTTATGCAGGAGAAGCTTGTGCCGGGGGCTTACATGGGGTTGAGAAGGGCGGGTGGTGTGCTGGATTCACTCAGAAAATCGGTCAAATGCTTACCGAATAATGCTGAATATGAGGTTTCGCACTTGTCAAGTATGGGGTGCTTGAAAAATCGAAGTTGAGTCACAGTCGTACCGGTGAGCATGGCAGGATAACTTGTATCATGGTGAAGAAGTGTCTTCTTGTGATAAAGCCCTTTGATGAGACTGCCTTTGAACTATGAATATGAAATAAAGAAGAATCCACAAGCATCCACTAAAGTCAAAAGCGTGAAATTAAAGAAAGAAAATGGGTCTTCACTCATTTGTAGCTATCCAAGTGCCGTTATCTGCAATTCATAGTACATCTGCACTTTTATCCATTCCAGATTAAGACTACAATAGTCCTCTTGATTTCAAAGAAAAGCAAATATCCATGCCAATGGATTTATTTTTCATACTTTATTTTGTCGATACATAATATATAATTATTATATAGATTTAACATAATTCTGAGCTTTACCTATAGATCAGGTAACCGGGTTATACGACGTAGGAGTCAAACACAAATCATGTTTCCTTCTAACAGAAGGGCCAAATTCTTCAGTCATGTTAAAATCTTGGACTTGTGTTCCATGTGGGAGTTGCCAGTCAAAATGGTACAACAGATTTGCAAGTTGAAACTGCAAGCTAGCCATAGCAAACGATATGCCAGGACAAACCCTCCTTCCAGCACCGAAAGAAACGAACTCAAAGTTGGTACCCTTGTAGTCGATCGAAGACTCGAGGAATCTCTCAGGGAAAAACTTTTCAGGCTCAATCCAATAATTGGGATCTCTTCCAATCGCCCAAGCATTCACTATGACCTTGGCTTTAACAGGAATGTCATATCCATTGATTTTACATCTCTCTCTGCATTCTCTGGGTAACAACAATGGAAGAGGAGGGTGTAATCTCAGAGTTTCTTTGATAATTGATGCCAAGTATTTTAATTCCCCAATATCCGTTTCAACTACAGTACCTTTCTTGTGAAAGATCTCTCGTACCTCTGCCTGTGCTTTCTTCATCACCCTTGGATTTTTTATTAACTCTGACATTGCCCATTCCATAGCAGTTGACGAAGTCTCACTTGCAGCGATGAATACGTCCTAATAGTCACCATAACGATTCCAACAGAAAGTTAAAACAGTGAGATTATAAGATTATATATCTGTGTTTTGACAGAAAAGGAAAGAAAAACAAGTGCACAATAAAGTCTAACCATGATAACTGCTTTGATATTGTTTGCTGATAAGGGAATCTCAGTAGTCGCACTCTGCTGCAGACTCAAAAGAACACGTAAAAGATCATCTGCTTCTTTGTCCTCAAGACTCTCTGTTGTGGATTTGGAAGCCATGTGTTCGGCTATTATGTTATCCAGTATAGTGTCCAATCCTCGATGCAGCTTCTTGAGTCTGGATTCCAGTCCAGTAATCGTACCAAGAAATGTTAACGAAGGGAATAAATCCACTAAAGCGAAGCCACCAGCATTCTTAAACACGTTTTGAGCATTTGATAGGAAGGCTTCTTGATCTTTGCATTTTTTACCGAACGCTGCTCTTGCGGTGATGCTATATGACAAAGAAAATAGCATATTACTGAGGTTGATGGGAGAACCAGAACTGCAAGAAATGGATTGTGTGAATTTGGACACCTCTTCCTCTCTAATTAGTCCGTAGGATTGCACGCGATGGGCAGTCAAAAGCTCCAAGGTGCAAATTTTCCGCATCTGTCTCCAATACTCTCCATAAGGAGCGAACACAATGTCCGAGTTCCCATAAGTAAGGATGTTTAGAGCAAAAACAGAAGGCCTGTCACAGAATAAGATATCATGAGTTTTCATAACTTCTTTGGCCGTTTCGGGTGAAGAAACCACGATGGTGGTAACTTCTCCAAGTTGGAGGTGCATCACAGGTCCATATTTCTTAGCCAGGTCTCTAAGCCTGTGATGGGGTAGCGAAACTAACATCTGAAATATGTTCCCTAAGATGGGAAATTTCCATGGCCCTGGTGGTAAATTTAGGGGCTCTGCGCCGCTAAATCTGGATTTCTTGCACAGTTTCCTCCATAAAAGGAAAATTAGGAAGGAGAGGAAAAGGAGAATAACGGCCATGGAGGAGGATGAACTTTTGCTTGGAATGAGTTTTGAAGTCTGATAGGCTTTTTATTATGGGTATCCAGTAGGTAACACAGATAAGCTATCAGGATAGCCCTCCTTCAGATTATATTTAGCCCAGCAGAAACTATGTCTAATAGCATTATAAAATATCTCATTCGTATTACAGCAGACGTGGCGGAAAATACGTGCATTGCGTCCCAACCAAATGCTCATTCACTTTTAATCTTACTTACAATATCGTGAAATATGGATTATAATACTGTTCTTTTTTTTTTAAGGATCAAATACTTTGATTAACTGTTCGAACAGAGTCTTGGTATAGCAGTTCCTACACTATCTGCATAAAGTAGGGAAAGTAATGGAAGAGGAGGAATAAAAACCCTATGAAGGCCTAAAGGAAGTGAAGTGGCGTATTCGGCCAAATAATCTGCACAAGCGTTTCCTTCACGAAACACATGTTTGCACACGACCAACCAATCCCTGCCGAACTGTTCTTGTATTGCTTTGACAAGGCTAGAGTATGCATTAACTCCAGATTTTTTGTTCAGAATCATGTTGATGGAACATTGACTGTCGACTTCCACAATTACTTTCCTGAACCCAAGCTCCCAACAAAGCTGGACACCATGCCATATTCCGTATAACTCTGCTTGAACTGCAGAGATTGATTCCCGGAAATGAAAAGCAAATCCAGAAATCCATTTACCACCATCATCTCTTATTAGACCCCAGCACTACCATTGTTTCCCCAGATAAAGGAACCATCTGTATTCAATTTGACCCACTGGTTTGGTGGTCTATCCCAGCCTATCATGGCTGTAAAGTGCTTTGGCTCTCGCGCTCTTTTAATGACATTGCACATCTTTGCCATTAGCTCAGCTTACTGTTTAATTGGTTTTGAACACCAATTGACCTGTTCATTTTTACCCAATATAAACTCATTTCTAAGATTCCACAAACGCAGCAACAAACTCCAAATAAAATGCTCCACTTGAGGATGTCACCCACAGGCTCCATGCTACTTAGATTCGTTAATAACCAATCCTTCATAGGTAAACTAAAAAAATTACAAATAATCAAATATGGATGGAGGTTCCGCCAGACTGATGCTGCCATCGGGAAATCACGGATAGCATGTAGAACATCTTCATCTCCCCTTCCAGACAATTGACATATTCCAGAATTAGTCAAGTGGCGTCTCTTCCTTTCAGCATTAGTCAAAAGTTTTCCATGAAGAGCGAGCCAAAGAAATATTCTCACTCGTTCAATACCTTTCCAACGCCAAATGAGTTGCCATTCCTTAGGTCCATGTTCCAAACCATTATTGGCTAATAATTGGTAAGCTGAACTTACTTCAAATTCACCTGTGGTGGTTAGCCCCCAATGTACTTGATCTGTTGATTGGTTATTCTATATTGGGTAAGTAGTGATGATCTGTATAATCTCAGCAGGGAGAAAGTCTTGCCATGATCTTTGATTAGAATCATCTAGTAAATACAGCATCTCTGCTACGGTACGTTGTGTCCACTCAGCAGGAACATGCTGAATTGAATAAAAAATCAATGGTTTCGGGAGCTCAAGCTAGATATCCACCCAGAACTTACACTTTGTTCCATTTCCTACTGCCCAACGAACACCCTGTTGCATAATAGGCCATAAGTTGGCTATCCCTCGCCACAATCTCGAATCTCCTTTTTTAGCTATCACAGCCTGGTCTCGTCGTATTGTGCAATATTTTTCTCGAAGGATTTTTACCCACAACTTATCTTCTCGAGCGAGTAGTTGCCATGCTAGTTTCATCATCAATGCATCATTTTGTAAGGACATTTTCTTGAGACCAAGACCCCCTAACTCCTTGGGTTGACACAATGTATCCATTGACCAAATGGATCTTGTTATAACCTTTCTCGGCACCCCATAAAAAGGCCCTGCAATTTTTGTCAATTTCAGCTGTAATAGCCCTTGGAAATTTAACAATCTGCATGGTATAGGTAGGAATTGTTTGTAACACCGTCTTTGTCAATAAATGTCTCCCTGCATGAGAAAGTCGTGAAGCATGCCAACTAGAGAGTCGTTCTTTGATGGATGAAAGAACCATTGACAGGTCATAATTTAATGACTTTCCCTGCTTAAAGCAAATACCCAAATATCTTCCAAGATTATCCGTTTGCTGAAAGTCAAATGCATCTGCTATATCTGATTTAGTGGTAGGGGCAATATTACTTGAAAACATAATCCTCGTCTTAAGCTTATTAACTCTAAGGCCCGAGGCTTCGCTGAACCTCTCAAGGATATCATTGATGACAGAAGCTTGTCTTAAAGATGCTTTACCAAAAAGGAGCAAGTCATCGGCAAAAAATAAATGCGAGACTGCAGGAGCCTTGGATGATAATCGCCACGGTTGCCATTCCTTCTTTTTCACCATCTCGTCAATTGCATGGGCTAATCTTTCCATGCAGAGTACAAAAATATATGGAGAGACTGGATCACCTTGTTTAACACCTCTTGATGGTTTGAACATCTCAGAAGGCTTACCATTCCATAAAAGCCTCAAGGAAGTAGCAGATAAGGACTTCATAACTATGTTGATAATATGAGGCAACCCTACATCTTGTAGAGTATCCTCAATAAACGTCCAGCTCAACCTATCATATGTTTTTTCTAAATCCACCTTAATAACATCCACCTATTTGCTTTTTTTTTTTCTTGTAAAAGAATGTATTGCCTCTAATGCAATAATAATATTATCAGTGATTTGACGGCCAGGAATAAAACTGGCTTGAAGAGGTCCAATCACTTGGTCCATAATTTTTGTGACAGTTTTAAAACTAACATTACAAAGACTAATAGGCCTTAATTGGCCAAGTCTCTCAGGTGGTGTCACTTTAGGTATAAGTACTATATTCGCTGCACACAAAGAGGAGTCAAATAGCAGGCCTTGGAAAATATTTTTAATCATAACACATAGTGACGATTGTACCTTTAGCCATTGATGTTGATAGAAGATTGCCGGAATCCTATCAGGCCGACTTCAAGGGAGCCATCATGAATAGTGTTGTCTTAATCTCATTGTCTTCCACAGGTCTAGAGAGAAAGACCTTAAGATCGTCACTTAATGAAGGAAATTTCCCAGAAATTCCAAATCTTGGCCTTATTCCAACATAATCTTCAGTATATAAGGCATTAAAATAATGAATATATTCTCTTTCAAGTTCTACAAGGTCAGTACACCATTGATCTCCAATTATCAACATAAAAATAAAACTCTTCCTTCTTTTAGTTTTAGCTTTTGTATAGAAGTATGATGTGTTTCTATCCCCAAGATTAAAAAAATCACTCCTTGATTTTTGGCGCCAATACAATTCCTCTTGCAAACAGATCTCGTCGAACTCATGAAGCAACTCTTCCTCCAACCGAATTAACCTCTGCGTAGGATGATTCTCCAAGGCTATTTGCACACCTCTAAGTCTAGCCAGCACACGAGTCTTCCTGTGATAAATATTCCCAAATGTCCTTTTGTTCCATGCTTATGCCTTAAGTTTGAAGTCTAAGAGTGTTTGTTGGAAGTTTAAATGGGCAGGCCAAGCTTTTGCCATGAATCGAGCCCAATCCTCAAGGGCAAGCCACGAGGCAAGGAAGTGAAAACATTGATTATTTCCATTTTTTACCCTTGGTGTATCAGCTCTTAAGTTAACAAGTAATGGTCTATGATCAGAGCCTACACGTGGAAGATGTAGCACCTGTGAAGTGTCGAAAACCTCCAGCCAGCCCTTATTTCCAAAAGCACGATCAAGTCTCTCCAATAGAGTTCCACGTCTCCAAGTAAATTTAGGGCCATGGAAACCTAAATCTGTGAGAGAACAATTATGGGCCCATTGATTAAAGAGTTGACAACCCTGCTTCATACGAGAACTACCCCCTTCTTCTCTAATCCATTCATGATCACATTGAAATCTCTTGCTAGCAGCCAAGGTTCACATTCATCTGGAAGTAATGATGAGAGTAAGTCCCATAGATTCCGACGAATTGCTAGGTTTGGAGATGCATAAACTGTTGTAAGCCAGAATGGGCAGTCCGGTTGTTGATAAACCCTCATGTGTATAAACTGTCGATGATTCAAGTGAATTGTGACGATGCCTTCTCTCCATAGAATCCAAATACCACCAGAAAAACCTACTGCTTCCACTCTATGGGATCTATCAAACTGAAGTTGAGCAATAATCCTATCTGTAGTGATTCCACTAACTCTAGGTTCGAGCAAGATTGCCAAGTCTGGTTTGTGATTGTTTACTAAAGTATTCAACGTGAATCACAATCTCTTGTTCGCAGCACCCTGCACATTCCATACCAAAAGTTTTAAATTTTGTATAGTCATGAAAAATAAAAATAATAAAAAAGAAATGTCCACCCAATTGTGTCATTATTCCACCACAGGTATATCATGGCCTATGGACTCATAGGGGAGCTCCGTCTGTTCAGGCCTAGATGTGTTTAGGTCTTGGTTTTCTTCATCTTGAGTCAAAGAGGGCCTTTCAGTGTCAGAAAGATCTGTTGGTTCGCGGCCCACCAAACGTTGTTTTGTACTCTTCATGCGGGTTGTATTCTTTATTATAATAGAGGGTTTTGTTGGGCCTAGCCTATTCCCACCTTTAATACTCTTTGTTAGGGATATTGATGGCGATGTGCCAGGCGAGGGAATGAAATCTGTCATGGCATTCTGTGGTAAACATGGAATGACTGCTGAATGCTTGGAGTTATCTAAAGACACCTGGACTGAAACCATCTGCTCCATATCTTCTCCAATTACTGCTTTCTTTTGTTGTGACACTGATAACTCATCCAATTTCAAAAGATTTCTGCTAGGAGGGTCAGGAATCTTTTGGCCTTTAACTTCACTTGCCTTGGTTGCACTGGGACTGCCAATTACCTTACCCTTATTTCTCGATTCTTTCTCGCTTGTCCCTTTATGCATTTCTGTCGTATTAGGCCCTTCAGAGATCAATCCGCTGATCATTTAACTAGATTTGGCCTAACTTGTAACATTGGCTTACATGATTTTCAGGTTCAACCCTACTTTATGTATGACTTTGTTGAACTTGACAAACTTAGCTTGTCCTTTATGCGTCCAGGCGCTTAATCCTGTACTTTCTTACTAAAAAAAAAAAATCACATTTTCTTTGATGATCTGCGAGATTTTCTAGAAGAGAAAATCGGGACCCTACCATTACTTCCTTTGCCCCTGATTTGCGGTCTTTTGTTGTTTCCTTTTGGGATCTTCGTCATCCTCGTCGAGGAGCCATCATCCATGGTCCAGGTTCTGACCTAAACATTGTGCCATCTAGATTACTAGTAGCAGTCGTTTGTTGTTGAACTCGAGAGTGTGTATAGTCCTTATTGTTTATCGGAGCACCCAAACTCTCACTTGTTAACTGTTCATTGGTTCTGGTCGACAATAAATTGCAAGCATCCATGGTATGCCCATATCGGCCGCAAGTAAAACATAGATGAGGAAAGTCCTCATATTGTACTACTTGTTTTCGGCCATCTATGATAATATGAGACACCAAAGTTTTTTCAAGATCCAACTCTACGGCCACACGCACAAAACGTCCTCGAAAGCCACCCTAATTATAATCAATCTTCATAAAAACGACCCACTATTGATGCAAGTGCTTGAATAATGCTCCGATTATAGTATTTGATTGGGAGGCTTGGAAAGCGAATCCAAGCCATAACCAATATTATCTTTTCCTCTTCTGGATCGAAGGACGGTGTCCATGGTTGTACAGACAAATAATTTCCCATCATACTCCACGGTCCTTCCAGCAGTGCGCGAAGGTAATCTTTCTCTGAATTGAGTTTAACCAGAAAAAAATTATTATCAAGATTCATCACTCGAATTTCACCCATTGGTTTCCATAGGAGCAATATCCTATTAAGCAAGGCACGATAACCAGTAGCCCGCCCCATCAATTTGACCACCATAGAATATTTAAGAGATTCATCCATTAGTTGATGAGGTCTGTCTGAGAATTTTATTGATGGTAGTCCTTCAGCAACCACCGAAACCAAAACATCCTTTTCTTCCAATTCAAAATACTCCATCTTGAGACTAACGTTTGAGTCTTTGTTACCAACACTCGATGCACCAATGAGAACTGACTTGTATGAATTTTTGTCGATCTCCATCAAGGTCCCCTCGATCGCATCCTGTTTTTGTGGATCATCACCGATGTAGTCATCTGGCGGTGGATTTTCAGAATCCATACTTCTTCCCCACTGCGCTCCCCCAAGAAACGCCTTTCTCGTTACTAACTCTCAATCTTCTTCTTTTGAATCCAAGAATGCCAAACGTTGGAATAATACTGTTCTTCTTTGTAAAAACATAATAACCGATATTTCTTAAGTCAAAATCTATTCTAACTAAAATTTTTATTTTTTTTGGATGATCCAATTGAATTTAAGTTTTAATTTTAGTTTGCATGTTCAAATAAAATTTTGAAATAGAGATTATGACAAAAAAATTTAGTTTATCAAATAAGATAGAAAACTATCATAAATACAACGTAATAATTCAACCCTAGAAATTAAACTTAACCACAAGCCATATAAGTATTCGTGCCCTTGCAAACCACCAACAAATGGTTAGGTTTCCCTGTTTTGTTGAGAAGCTAGTTTTGCGTATAGTACAATTTACACACAATCACACATTAGTTCATTAAGGCTTGCAACTCACACAATAGAACACACATTAATAGTCATCATATGCAACAACATGACTCTTCATAGCAAACATGAATATGATTGGCTGACAGTATCTTCCAGTCTACCCGAGCCAATGATAAGATTAGAGTTCATTAGTGGTACTCTATTCTCATTTTTTTCAATTCATCTCTTTTTCTCATGCAATAGGTAATACCATGTCGAGCTAGTTTCATTTTTTTTCAAGTTATCTCTTTTTCTCATGCAATAGGTAATACCATGTCAAGCCAATTTCCTAGTCTAATTTAGTGACGATGCTAGGGAGTTAGGTGATGGTAGCTCCACTTAAGCGGTCCCCACTCTGCATGATCCTAATTCAGTCTCATATAAATCACATTACAATAAATAAAACCACTTCCTCCCTTATTACCTCATTTTCTGGCATCTCCTTGCCACACTACCAGATCCTGAAAGTTTTCAAGGATTGCATTGGTTATCCTATCCAAATTTAGTGTATCGCATAGTGCATTACATGCATCTCAATAATCCAACACAGCAAGATACATTTATATAGTTCACAACATATCTTAATAATCATTACACATTGTACATGCAATCATTCATAGCACAACATTTCTCAGACATAACACAACACACATGTCATTCTAATTAATCATTTTATACTAAATGTATTTTATTACTCATGCCAGAATTTAAGAAACCAAAAGAAAAAATCCATCCATTCACGAGTTTTGAAGTCCACATGTCCTTCATTTGCTCTCTAGACCGACTCCTTGAGGTTTAACACCTGTAAGTATCCGCCTACGCATAACATCGTATCCAATTCCTTAATAATCCAAACTAGATCACATATTAATACGTAAAATTATGCGTTTATATCTTTTACCTAACACATTTCCACTCATAAACCAACCCGGGCCTAATCAGGGTAAGTTTTCTATTTTTTCTTATTTTTCTGAATCTTGTTCTATTTATTCAACCTATCAAATTATATTAGATCTAGCAAACTTTACATCATTAAAATTCATATAAATTTTATTATTTTTTTAATTTTCAGGAATTTTTTTAATTTCTAACTATTTTTCTAAATTTTTAATTAATTAGATTATTTTCTAATCAAATAGAAAGTCACACACTCATTGGACCATGTCTCAAACTATACCTACCAGATTTCGAAACATCACCAACCAAGCCTAGTATCAGACCAACACATGGCTCAATCATAGGGTGTGTAACGACCCCAATTCCTAACTATTAATATTTGCTCCGATTAAGGTCATTACCGCCGTGAAACCTAAATAAGCCTAAATGACACCTAAGACCAATTTGAATCTCACCAGGCTAATCATAAACTACCGATTTTAAGCTTGTTAATCTTATTGCTTATCAGCAATTGGAGCATGATATTGGACACATGTTCTGGTATCATACGGAGTAAATAAAACATCAGCGGAAGTCTTAAATTAAATCTTTGGGTTCATAACAGACAAGTCCCATAGGGATCCACATAACCAGCAAGAAATTCTTCATCAAGGTTCGAAAATAGCAAGTAAAGAAGAGTGCTTAAAATAAACCAGAAAGTTGCTCAATCATTCATGTTATATGCGCTAGTAACAAGTATGCAAAAGTGATGCGATATCGCCCCGCCGTGCAGCCTTGATCTCACACCCTGGTACCACGAACAGTGAATGTACCTAAGCCTGAAAAATGGTAAAAACAACGGTTTAAGATTACAAGAATCTCAGTAGGGTCACAGCATCATAAAATCTACAGAATCCCTAAACACAAATCTCCCAATTCTCATAAGATCATTCCTAAACAACTAAAAGGGGGTCACGCAATTCAAAAACCAATCAAAAAAGGTTAGGGCCGAATCTATGGCTGAGGGAGGACTGCAAACACTTCCGAAAGTTAGAAGTACACAGGCAGGTGAAACACATCACATTGCCCTCGGCAATGAAGAAGAAAGGCCATCCCCTTCCACCTGTGTTGTCCAAGACTTACTGCACAAAGGGTAGATGGTTAACACGCAAACTAATCAGTAAGTCTATCACCTTGTCCTGCAAAGACAAGTCGACTAGCCCCACACGGACAAGTCTTCCCTAGTCACATACCTACTAGGGCATCCCAGGTCACATACCTACCAGGGCTTCCTGCCACACAAGGACCAGACCTCCAGCGAGCTCTTGCTGGGATTTTCCGCCCATACAACTCCCATACCAGTAAGAACCTCTCCTCTCCCTAGGAGCATCAGCACTTACCCCGAATGGCCACCGGAACAGGATCCTGACACACAGACACGTACAAGCACACACAGGCAAGTACAAAGCATAATACCACAACAGGGTATCCTCAATCATGTCAGAACACAATCAACTTATCCAATTCACATAACAATTGCATCCCAGGCACTCAATTCCTAACTCAGGGGTTCGATATAGCCTAAGAGATTCATATCTTATTTCGAATTTCATACTCTCACTCTATAATCCAATCGCAAGCAATACAACAAGGGCAGGTAACAAAAACATCAAGAAAAGAGCAGGGGTCTCTGGAGAAACCGATGAGGCATAGATCCTACCTCTCTTGTCTCTAAACAAGAAGCTACTCCTTTTCCTTTATTAAGTAAATCCAAACCACCTAAATTATCACCAGGCAAAGACAAAAGAAAACTAAGCATGCATATTCAATAGTCAATTGAATACCTTATTTTCTTACCAATACCACTGACCAAACCTATCAGAAAACCAGTGATCAGATGTTGCAGGTGCCTCCCCCTTGGATGTGTGATGTGATATCCAGGAACTTAACAAGATTCAACCTGAATTTACCATTCCAATTAACTATGCAAATCTTGTCGCTAAAAGTAGGGCATAGGACGATTTCGTCTTAAGCTTAAACAAGGAAATATTTACATCGAAGATGCGATTTATATATGGTTGGAAATAGGATGAAAATATCTTTCCAACAAGCTATTATTTGTAAGTATCCGATAAACGATTAGAAAGTTATGCTATTTTGAAGTTCAAGAAGATTTGGCGAAAACCTAATTCCGCCGCCGATTTTCAAATTAACCTTAGACAAAGAAATACTAACCTCCTGATGAAAAAAAAAGATGGTTGGAAAGAGGATGAAGAGAGCTTTCCAACAAGCTATTACTCGCAGAGATCCGACGAACGATAAGTGAGTTATGTTGGTTTGAAGTTTCTGCGAATTATGGTGGCTATAGGGAGGTATAGGGTTTTAGGCTCATACAAATTTGTAAGTTTTCTATGAATGATTTTTGTGGGGTTGACTTCCTATTTATAATGAATGAGTATAGAATTATGATTACTACTTTTAATCATTTTATCATAATAAGATAATCTACCAGATAATTAAACTCTAAATTATCTTTTCTATTTTTAGGGTCTTTAATCTCTAAGGCAATTATCTCTCTATAAGGACAATCTCTAAGGCAATTATCCACCTGTAAGAACTTAGATCAAAGGAAATTTAAAACAAAGTTAACTACTAAACAATCTTACCAATTTCGGCTATCACACATCCTTTCCTTCAGGGGCAAAATTGTCTTTTCACCTGTACTGACTTCTAGACTTCTAGGACTCAAAATTAGGGGTCTTACAGGGTGCCTCGTTGCCTGAGCCTAAGGCTCGAATACCACCCTATCAAGCCTACTGAATGACATGTTGCTCACATCAAACCTAAACAATCACTCACACGAAAATGCCTTGGATGACATGTCATAAACGTTTTCAACCTCCAGCTACCTATGATGTACATTTTCATCCTCCAGATTTTTCAGACCCCTAAATACTCAAGCAAAATATGTAAACTCTATATCAAAATGAAGCTTTGATAATTCTGAACCTAACCCTATTATCATCAACTAATTTTGAAAACTATAATGAGACAAATAATAGAAAGAGCACCCGGATCTCCAAATTAGAATTTTACCTAAATCTGACCATTAAAGGCCGAAATCAATTTAAATTTTCCCGAGGAAGATTTATAGAAATTAGAGAAAGTGTTTGATTTGAATTTCGGGGCTTAAAACTAAGTGAGGAACAAAACCCAATAATATGATCTTATCCCGATTTTCTTCCGGTAAAAGTAGTAGATTGGACCGACGACTCTTCCAATTACGAAACGACGTGGTGTTGAGTTTCTTCTTAAATAAGGCATTTTTGGAAAAATGACACTAAATTTAATTAATTTTTTTTAAAAAATCACAGTTATACAAAATGAACCAAAGTTTTGAATTATTTATTAAGGATTACATAAACAGAGTCTCGTTATTCCCCACATCAGTGGAATCCTGGTCTTGTTGTTTGTGTAGCCTGAGATTTATCTATTGATTAGGTAATGGATGATACAACATAGGAGTCAAATACAAATCATATTTACTTCTAACAGAAGGGCCAAACTATTCAGTTATGTTAAGATCTTCGATTTGTGTTCCACTTGGGAGTTGCCAGTCAAAATGATACAAAAGATTTGCTATTTGAAACTCCATGCTGGCCATAGCAAACAGTGTTCCAGGACAAATCCTCCTTCCACACCGAAAAGAACAAACTCAAAGTTGGTACCCTTGTAGTTGATCGAAGACTCGAGGAATATCTCAGGGAAAAACTTTTCAGGCTCAAATGATGGATGAAATTTTGTTGGAATGACTAGTAAAGTCTGGCGGTTTTTTTTTATTATTTGCACCGGCCGTCCCTCATGAGTCACTGAAAGAAATCTTTTTGTATTTATTATATTTATTATTTTCTTTAATTATTCTTATTAACTTTTTTTTTGTTATATATAAACAATAGTAAAGTGTGGTCTCCATACACATGTTATTCGTCACTCTGTCAATACTTTTTTTTATTATTATGTGAGCCGAGGAGATTGATATGGTGCAAATGGGATGCAATCTTTTTTGCTGACAAACTTTTCTTAAGGATAGGATTTAATATTACTGTATTTTTATATTCAAACTCAAAATTTTATTATATTTTTAAACTATGAAAGATCTCTTATCATCTCATCTAAATATTTCTTGATTTATTATCATTATTTCTTTTATTTTTTGTTTTATATATAAACAATATCAAACTATTGTAATTGTTACACGACCCTATTCATCAATTTGTCTAAACACTTGTTTCTTTCCTTGAATTTCCCTTTTTTTTATACAGTAGTAGAGCAGGTCTAAATGTTATTACAACATGTTATAATAACACTTCATTCAGTCATAATGAAATAGTTATTAATAATATGTCATTAAATCTCTTAAATATCTGACATGTAATTTAAATATAATGATAATTAATTAATAAATTAATTATATAATTTTTTCATAAAAATTTAATATAATGATTGTAATAATAATTATATACCTAGTTATTTATGTATATATAATATTTAAAATTATTTAATTACAATAATTTTAGATTATTAAATAAATTTATAAATAATTTATTTGTCTGATAAATTTAAATAATTTTATTTGGTTTAGGTATAACTATAAAGTATCAGACAAATAAATTTATAAATAATTTATTTGTCTGATAATTTAAAATATAACCGTCTTTATTATTATAAAATTATTTTATTATTTTTTTCTATTTCTGTTTTTGAAAGAAATCAATATAGTCTAAGAAGAACTTGTCATCTGAAAAGGTCTATTCGTATCAGATTAGTGAGTTGCTTCAATTGAATATAAAATTATTTAACTTTTGATTAAAAATATATAGAAAGTAATTTAGCCTTAAATCTCTAAATAATTCTACACTAAATTATAATTATTGATTAAAAATCACATAAAATATAATAAACATTAGGTAGTATTTAACCTTGGAATTTATTAAATGTAGAAAGTAATTTTCTGTCAAAATTACATAAGCTTTTGGTGTGGGTTGTCCAATCATTCGGATTGATGGGCCTAGTTGTTGGACTGCGTATATTATCTACTTGTGTCTATTTTGGACTGGATCTATTTTCTGAGCAGATTTTGAGCCCACTTTCATCCTCTCAAATTGCAAGCTCATTCCATATTAGATCTATTTATCTAGACTTTTGGACCAGTCCAAATTTTAGACTTAACACCAGAATTTTGAATCCGTTGTAGATTAATAATTGTGGGTCCAGTTTTATATATAATTTAATTGTTAACCAATAACCACACTCTACTCTTCGGGTTATGTTGATATAATTAACTTGGGGAGTATTGTTAATCTGAATACTTTCCAAATATAAATTCGGTTTTCAATGGATTCGAATTTATAAAAATTTAGATCAAATCGGATTAATTTCATATGTAATTCAAGTTTTTTATCAAAATTTGTTCAGATTTGGATCATTCAAACTCAATATTTATTATCTGAAAATTTTATTTTTAATAAAAATAAAAAATTAATATAATATATTATAATTTGAAAAATACTTAATTTTTTAAATTATAATGCGGGTGAACATAGTAAAATAATGAGAATTTTTTTATTTTTATGAAGATTTTAAAGTTGTTATTTTATAAAAAAATATTTCGTTTTACATAAATCAAACTAAAATTTAAATTTTAACTTGATTAAAAACTAAATTTAAATATTATCGATTTCAGTTATTTTGGATAATTCAGATTTGGAGCTCTCCCAAGAAACTTATGGCTCTAAACAAATTCATTTGTTTGGGCATTTCCCATGTTTTTGTTCAAAACAATAAGCCGATATGAAAAGCACTGTCCTTCAATATTCTTGAAGACAAATCACATCCAAACCCGAAACGCATCCACTTGCTCCACTAAAAAGCAGTCAAAAGCGTACTTGTTCTTGATTCGTGAGTTTGTCCATTCTTAGCATGAACTGAATTCGAATCTGGGATCACTAACTTCGATCATGGATTAAGAAACCGCGGGTGCGGGCCCTCCAAACACTCCCAAATCTTGAGGCATCATTTACTATCATCACTTACACTGGACGGAAACTAAATCATTCAACGGAGGAACAAAAGAGAAAAACCAATGGTTCTACACTCTCATCAATCGTGAGCCAACAAAGGAGTGGAGTCTTTTTCAAGGGGGAAAAGGGAAGTTTTAGTGCCTCTTGGTACTATCTGTATTCAGCTTTTCAGCTTTTCAGCTTTTGCCACTACCAGTACTACGACTCTCGTCATGGCACCATCTATTAATCATCCACTAAAAGTAGTTTGTTTCGCTGGCCCCTCCTCACCTATATATTGTCCCTTTCCATCATTTCATGTCTTGTAGCTTTCGTTTTTATCACTACAAAATCTGGCTACCTACCTATTCTTCTTTGGCTTTGAGTTTTTAACTATGATCATTTAACCAACTAGACTACTTTTTTTAAAAAAAATAATTTTAAAAATATACCATTTATAGATGAGTTTAATTAACCCAAAACTTTTAACCAACCAACTATTCTAGTGAATATTTGTTTCTTTTTTAATTATTTGATCACACGTGAAATTTCACGGGAAATAAAACAAATCAGAGGACAACATAGAATGAATTCTAAAATAATAAATACTAAATATCATAAATATAGAATTTTAATCCTAAAAGTCATTGATCATTAAGATTATGTATTTGATCATTGGTTTTATGGGAAAATATAGAATATATTTTCATCAAGATATGATTTATGTAAACAAATTGAGAAAATATAAGCAAATTATCAAAAAGAATTCAAGAAGATACATAATATAACATTAAAACATAAATCAAGAAAATCTAAGAGTATCATCAATCACAACAAATAGTACCAATTCTGAAATTTGGCTATAGTCATTTTTCTTTTGTGGCAAAGGCCAAATTCAGGTAGATATATCTCATATGTTTCAAATTTATCTCCAACAATAAGAAACCAAATCTTATACTAAACTTTCCTTATTTATTCCTGAAACTAAATATCTAAAATCCAAATCATAATCTAAAGTTACGCTAGAAATAAAAGTACTAGTTCGGTGCGAGGCATGGGATGGTTGATTCGTTTAGCTCCAAAGGTTATTCGGGGTGAGGATAGCAATACAATACCTTGTTTACGTGGTGATGCTTACAGGGGTGGGGTCGTGCTTTCAGGGGTGGTGCACTTGTAAGGTTGGGAGGGGTTAGGATTTCATTTTTATTTTTTTTTTCATTTGCGAAATTTTAATGTCTCTATATATATATACTATGTAATCAAGGCGCCTATAAATTTCTGATTGTGTAAAAATAAAAATAGGTCCAGTGATCTATTATTACGGTTTCTCCAATTTCAGCAGCTAATTTCTCACGTTAGAGAGAAAACTTCCTTCACATAGCAAAAGTTCACACCCACACCTTGTTCAAATTCATTGATTTTCCTTAATTTGTTTCCTCCTCAAGGATTCATTTGAAGAAATTACCCCATAATAATATCTAAAAAATAACTAAATAACTAGGAAAATGAAAAATTAGTTATATAATTTAGAATAAAATTTTTCTTCAAAAAAAATTTAGAATAAAATTTATATCAAATGTCACTAACTTCAGAAGAAATATATTATATCATTTTTCAGCTAACAAATCCATCATTTGTTTAAATCTAAAAAGTAGAAATCAAGGAAAATAGTTATTATATGCTTATTTCTCGATTTTGAAGCAAGTTAAAAATAAAAATAAAAATAAAATATTTGTGAAAATATTATATAATTATGAATATATATAAATTTAATAGTGAAAAATTTTAAAGTACAACATATAATATCTGTAAATAATTTGAGAAACTATAAACATAATAATGAAAAGAAAACCAAGAAGACACAAACATGATTTTATTAAAATAAATTGAGAAGGACAAATAAATATTATCAATCACAAGAATCGTATAGATTCTTAAATTTAATTATTACTCTGATCATAAGAATTCACAATTAAGTGTATAGACAAATTTAAATTCAAACATACATATCCCAGCAATAAAGGTCTAGATCATACTATAACGTAACATGATGCCTTATCATTTATCCTTAAAAAAATTTCCATATCATAACCCTAAATTACATACAAACAAAAGAGAAAAACTCGGGGGTTAGTCATTGTGGATACCCATTTAATTTTTTCATTATTAAAAAAAGGAAAAACTCAAGATTTATTTAACGATTTATAGAAAAATAATTAAGAATTATACTATAAGATAAGTAAAGCAGCAATTCATAAAAGAACATAAATTCTATTTTTTTCTAAAAAAAAATAGAATTAGTTTGGTTAGGTTAGGAAATTAAAATTGGATTAGTTTGGTAAGATAGGATCAACGTATCTGGTCTGGTCTAGTTTTTGTGTATAAGATAAAACTATGAAATTGTAGTGTATTTATAAATTTTTTTAAAAAATAAAAATGATAGATAACGTTTAAACAATAAATAAATTTTAAATTTGATTTTAATTTCAAATTAATTATAATAATTGCAATTCCCACAATCATGTATAACATATTATCAGCTAGAGGAAGGAAAGTTAATAATAGAATCGTCATAATAAAGAATAGTGACAATTCTCAATAAACTTTGTTAAAGAAAAAGGAAATTAAATAATTCTAAATAAAATAAAATAAAAATAATTATTGGCTTGCTAAAATAACCATGAAAGTTTAAAATTCCAGTAATGGACACAAATTGAGGTACATCGTCATCAGAATCACCATGCTTGAGCTCACTCGCTACTGAGTTGACTCAGTGTAAAGTCTGGTCAACATGGCCAAAGTCATTGCCCAAGGCAAAAAAAAATCATTTGACAACAATAACAATCCGGCTAAATTCACCCGTCCACGCCAGTTTGGCTCCAAATCGCATCGCGCACGCGCCTCATGTCCCGGCCCTTGAGGGTCCTCCCCACGCCCTCAACCACGGAGGCACCGCCCATTTTCTTGCTGCGAGCGTACTCTCGTGCTAGGTACTCGTGCGGCGGAACCAACTCCGAGTCTCCGTCGTCCAACTCGTGCAGTGACTCGACCGAGTCAACCCGTAGGACTTTGCTCCAATCAGGGACATTCACTGGCGCCGACGAGGCCATGTGACGTGGCTTGGTTGCCTCGTTGTCACGTCCGCTGAACTGGTGCAGGATCCTCGGTGAACCCGTTTTGTTGCCAGAAGTATCTTCAAAGGCCATAGACAAACCTCCCAAATGGCGCACGTGCCGTGGGATTCGGTGGCGGCTCCACATGGGCAAAATGGTATTGCTACTCTCATCACCGAGGCGTGGACTCCACTCTTCTTGTGAAGTATTGACGATTTGGTCGCTCCGGTCAGCCACATCATCAATCATAGACCAAACATCTTCTTCTCCTAGCTCGGACACGTCTGTTCCAGTGATGTCTTGGCCGTTACCGAAAGCATAGCTCCCTAGTAGCCTCTCACTGCGACTTGTGGCCAGCTTCCTGCCTTTGGCCATACAGGATCTTAGGATTTTGGCCACCAAATTGGGTTCACGCCTCAAACCCACCCTCACCGAAAAAGCAACGACTCCTAGGCCTATCTATCCTACACTTTAAACCAATCAGATGGTGTCATGAGTCCATTACAGATTAGACTATAGGTTGGGTTTGGAGTGCGCGGCTCATTTATATATAGATGATCCTGCACTATGAGGACGGTTCTGCTTTCATTTCATGTGAATTCAGGTTGCATTTGTCTTCATTTCATGAAAGACACCAATCAACCATCAATACGGTGGACGGTAAGAATGGACAAAGGGCAAGAAGAGCAATGAGCCGTTTAAAAAGAAGACACGGGTGGAGTGGCGTTGGTTGTTCTCACGTGCTTAGGACAGCGCGTTTTTGCTACTTGAAGGGTGCTGTTTTTGCCACAAATGAGTAGACATCCCATGATAATGACGTGCCATACTTGGATATCTGATTTTCTAATTGTCGACGGACGAAATTTTACTGGGCGATCTGGTTTTGCACTTCATCAAGCACCGGTCGTGAAGCAGACAAATGCAGTAATTTATTACTGAACAAAATTCTCCATCCCTTAAATTTTAGACATATTTTTAACACTTTCCATTTCTTTAAATAAAAAAATACGTTAACGTGTATTGTATTGCTGCCACATACAAAATTTAAGCTATTATCTATAATTAATATCAATATTGATTTAGATAATTTTAGCAATTCTGTACCCATTGTAGGCCATCCTCCACGTGGACACTCACCACTGACCATTTTCATTTATGTCCTTTGCCGGTCCGACATGTGTATTCTTCTAAATAAGGTGGGCCAGCATAGCATGTCATTGTCTTGCACGTGGCAGAGCGATGACCTATCGGAATATTTAAAGATAGTTTAGGGTGTTCTTGAGAGGCAATGATAGGGACCATTGATTAACCACGGCCATACTGGATGGTTTATAGTTGATGGTTTACGATTAAAAGATATAATCCCCTTTGTGGATTTATGGTTTGGGACGGGCACTTTGGACGGTTGAAAATAAGAAAGGTGAGCTCCATGATCGATCCTACAAGGAGTTGTCAATTTGTCATTTTTTAATTTAACAGGCTGCCTTTATCACCCCATCCACCATCAGCATTTCACAATCAATCAGAGGCCAAGCCATGCCTATGGGAGGAGAGAAGACCTATTTCTCTATAATGTTGCCAAAATGATGACGCTTTCCCAAGCTCAAAGTTTCATTTTCACTTGCTGGTTTTCAAGTTCAATGGCATCGACAGTGACACAATGGGTAGTATTATTGGAGGGTCCCTGCTCTTTCACCTCGGTACGTACCTAATACTCTCATTAGTCATTAGAGTGGTTCCACTCTTTGCAGTGACCGGACCCGTCCTGGAGCTGTTTCCACTTGCTGGGTTTGCCTGGTGCGTGGACCCTTACCCAACTCAAGCCAAAAAGTACCGGGGCCTATCATGATTATTCTCTTCAAGAATTGCTGTTTGCAGAATCCGATGCCCCGAGGTGACCGTGGGAAATGGAAAATCTTACTGTTAAAGGAGTTACTACGTACGGACTGTGGTGATCGATAGCATGGTTATGGGATACTGAACAGTAAATGAGGACGCGAATCCAATAATCATAAGGCTTATCTACAGAACGTGGGATTCCATAATCATCTGGTTTTATTATTTCCTGCACAATCATTAGTAACGACTATTTTAATCATAAATTTTGATAAGGAACAAAAGAACAATCAAGACTTGTTAGAAGCTGATCACATGTTAGGATCGTTTTGATATGATCCACATGCAGTAGATATCATGGTCTAAAATGTTAAAAGAGACATCAATATCTCTTGTTCTTTTGAGGAAGGGATCGTCCTGGATGCACATGCATTGGCTTGACACTGACATTACTTCACAGCATCTGTACTTGAGACAGGGTTATTGAATTATACATGGGAAATGCGAAAAGGGTTATAAACTTGTGCTTGGGAAACGATATATCAGAAGGAGAACAAGTACCTGAATGATGTAGAAATGACCCATTTGCTGGGTGTGGAGTTCTGGTTCGGTAATAAGAACAGGATTTGGATGGGGTGGTCATGTGACATCTAATCAAGTACGTTGTTATTTGGATCTTTATAAGCGGAATCAATTTTGGCGGCTCTAAAGTTACTCCTGACCACATGGGTATATGAATTTTAGCTATGATAATTTGCAAAACACTGGCGGCTTTGCGAGCCCAGACTTTGCATATTGACCCACCACCACTTCTTATCCTCGCACCCAGCACAAGACAGCCAACTCCTGACAGGAACTTGTAGGCCGATTGTGTTTTATTTAACTTATCACGCAGAGGGATTAAATACATCAGCGCTAACAATAATAATTTAACAAAAACAACACCTTCAAGTGTTCTACACGCGACATGTAATGGTTTCCAGATAGAAAACTTTTATGATTCCCAAGTTGCAAGACAGTGTCAGGGAAGATCCACCTAATCACCTTATCGGTGGCGTGTTGTACTAGATGGATCTTCGGCCACTTAATATATTGCATCACTGCCTGTTAATTTCTGTGGTGCATATAGTGCAAGAGGTCAGGCGTCAGAGTTTACTATATATTATTTAAGCAGGTCACATATATCATATATGTTAAACAAGAAATTCTATTTTGGCTTAGTCATTTATAATTATAAAACAAACTAATTTAAAAGATGAATACATCGCACCACAGAAATTTTCAATTCATTGTCTATTGGAGACTATGCCCGACAGAGAGGCATAGGTTGTCAGGCGAGCACAATGAAATGGGAATCTTCCCCAATTGCTTGTACTAACAAGGGTGACATATGGAAACTGGGTTTTTCCTGTACATATATTCGAAAGCTTTACTTATTATATATGCTTCTGTTTATAAAACAATTTCTATAGCAGCTAATGTCCAATGCCTCGATGCCTCATTCTTACGAATACTCATGGAGGCCATTTTGCTTTACTACGGAGACAGTGAACATGAGTCTCAATGAAAGACTATTAAAACAGAAATTAAGGAAGAAGACCATCACCTCTAGATTCGATCAGGTAGTATGATGGTATATTCAAACCTAGTAGTTACTTTGAGGTTCGGCCATGGCGTGCATTACTTTTGACATGCACCCCCATCAGGGGACTGAAATACTGAGAGAGGTTGATATGATAGAATATGTTCACAAGGACAGACGACTGATAATAACCATATAAGTTGGACAACATTCCAAGCACAACAAACCAATGAACTCATACCATAGCTCAAAACCATTTGAACAAAAATATTATATCATATCCAATAGATTCCCCGATCGAGTTTATTCCATCAAGCTTTGATGATGGTAGCATATCTTTATTTTTACTTGTTTCTTTACACAGATTACTAACATATATCTAGCGTAATGCATGACGTCGTTATGCAATGTATTTATCCTATATAGAATTGAAGTTAGAATTCCCATCACAAAGTAGCTCCCTAGCTATCGAACTATATTTTAGTGATTGCATGATTAAAGATTCACATGAGTAAAGTGCGAAGATCTGCATTGGCTTTATTTTGTGTGCAAAGGCTAGTAGTATACATCAGCACGGCAGGCACTTGCTATCAGGAATTAGAAATAAAAAACTATATATAATTGTCACACAACTCCGAATTGTTAGTATTTTAAATAAAAGATTCTTTCTATTAAATATAATATACATTCTGTGATGATCCTGATTCCTGAATATGATCTCCTTCGATCAATTAAAATAATTGGTTATAGGGAGGAATCTTGCCCTTACAAAACCAAAGGGGTGATCCAGTTGGCTGACGCCCGCATGGTCGCATCACAATGAAGATTCTCTAATAGTTCGTCCTTTGGTATATGGCTAGGTCCTGCTTTTTTCTATTGGTTTGCTTCTGGAATGCTACTGTTGCTCATGCATGCGTGCAATAATTCTTTTATGTAGATTTTAACGAGCTGGTATAGTTAGAATTGTTTTTTTTTTCTGGATTATTATATTCGATAAGTATTGATGTTAAAGAAAAGGACTGAGAAATGATTTTGATTTGATAGATATCCGAAAATTGCGAAATTATAATCAATGAAAAATCAATTGCAATGTCAAATCAAATTTTTATAATTTCAACTGGTAAAACCTTTTTTTTTTCAGAATGTAAAGAAATATCATCATTAATTATAAGATTTTTCAGGTCACAATTGGATACTAATACAATAAGAGCGCTCCCGACTGCATTTGCACAATTCACTGAAACCTAAATTATTGGAGCTCACTTGCATATTTCAATGAATCGACTAAATCTTTTGTTAATTTGTTACGCATTGAATTTAGAAAAAAAGAGTTTATCCCAACTCAGTCCTCGATTTCTTCTCTCAAATCTCAGTGAAGTACCTTGGCTAGAGGGTCAGGGACTATCATTTTGGTGTATTTTGTTTCACTCAACTATTTGGACCCTGTGGACAGCAATAAACAAAAAGATATTCCAAGGCGAAGGAAGTGACTTGGGTTGACCTGCTGTCGCAGGCTTTTACAGGGCCTTTTAAATGTTGGGCTAAGAATTTGTACAGCAACTTCTGCAATATTCTATAATTAATCTCATAATTAACTAATGTAGTGTTGGTATAGTGGTATATGATAAATTATATATTATCGTATATTATATTGTTTAATGTAAAGTTTCTAGGTTTAATCTCATAAAAACTGAGATTATCAATTAATTAATATAATGCTGAGATAGTAATCTATTGTATATTATATTTCTTAAGGCAAAATACTAAGTTCAATCTCACAAAATTATGATTATCAATGATAATACTTTTTTGAGGAAAAGGGTGGTTTGACTGTTCAGAAACTTTTAAACTTGGGAGAGATGCCAACAGGTACATTGAACATTTCGTTTAACTGCTAATTAAGATATATATAGTTCTGGTGGCTGTCTTTTAACTTCATATACCTCTTTGATGATTCTGTTCTAGCTTGTTTTCTCATTACAGATCCATGTCGTGTTCTTTGGGTACTTGGGCCTTCTTCAAGAGCCACTAGGTAGTCTCACCGAACCTTTTTCGGTAGCCAATTCTTTAGCAGCAGGCGTGTGAAGTCCTTTGCAATCATGCATTTTATAGGACGATTAAAATAAATACGATAATAAACAGTTTAGAACTGTTTCACTTCTTTCCGGCTGTAACACACTCAACCCAAGGCAAACACCGTTCACATGGGGGAGACCGGAGTGGTTCCTTCAGTTGCATAACATGACGGCTCAACTTCTTGTTGTAGCCGTAATGACAGCCCCATCTTCCCCGAAAAATGAGGTTCTCCTCAATCATGAAGCGCTGATAGAGATTATAATAATACATTAATTGCTTTTGATTCATGATTTGGTTTGGTTGATGTCTCCTCACGTCATCGAGCCTGCAAGTTATTTATCATCTATCCTTTTTCACTTTGGCAGTGCCTAATCAAATCGATGCCTGTGAGCAGACGAACATTTGGATACTACTTTTTATATTATTAAAAAAAATAGACACCTACGAGCTTGCCACAAAAACTAAAAGAGGCCCAAATGGGATATATGGGCTCTGTAAAATTATTTGCATAACGGTATAATAAGGCTTTCAACCAAACCTCTGCAGGAGGTTATCAAAACGAACCATAGCAGGCTTCTACAAGAAGCCATTTGGGTGCAGTCTAGCTGGGCATGCGAGACATTCTTTGCCTTGTAAAATTGTATTAAACTCAAAACTGGGTTAAGAGGTTCCTTCAAATTAAGGAATTGGGTAATATTCAACGAAATTGACTAACTCCAACAGCATATGCTAGTCTTGTTTCACATGATATGTAAGCAGCAATATTATCTCCTTGTGGGGCATCTGAGATTGGTCTCAGTGAGTATCCCAGAAAATAGCATAAACTCTGACCGAATTGTGTTTTACTTGCTCTCCTACCACCCTCTTTCGATCCTCAAAATTCCAAACATTTCCCACAGGCTTTTTAAAGTTTTGGTATGAAATATTTTAAAATTTTAGACTAATTGAATCCATATATATAATTGATGTTTACCATATAATTTTTTTTTAAAAAATCACCAGCTATATATTGAGGTGTACCTGACACTCTCCGAGGTTTCTCTCTCTCTCTCTACATATAAACAATTAAACCTAGAGACATGCTGCAAGTCTTATTTCTATTTCGTGTAATTATTTAGATAAGATCGTGTACGTGAAGAAAGCAAACTCCCTTCTTGCTATAGGATAATGATCTGTGTCTGGAAAAAAGCAGAGAAAATCACGCTTTGCATGGTAGTTGAAGGATGAAGTGGAAAAGGGTTTCGAATTGCCGTCGACTTGTAAACGATTCCACTCTTAAAATATCAGATAAGTGTTCACACCTACTTCTTTAACCCAAAGATGCCATCTAATAGTCCATTCCACATTACACGTACACCCATTATGGGTTTTCTTTATACTATTATTTAGTAGACCGTACCTGTTTCAGGAAGCCGTCATGACCGGCTTAAGCTCTCTAGAAGCCGGGTGGCAGTCTGGCACCGTCGAATTAGTCGCCAACACATGGGGCTTTTTGGTCAACAAACAGGCTATTATAACTTGCTAACGTAAACCATAGTTGTCACCGATGACCGTAGACTCCTTCTCACATGGGATCGTCTCTTGAAGCAGCATCCGTCGGCTTTATAGACTCGTTCCATGCGAGGAACAACAACAATGCTAATTAAGTTTCAAACCTCTATATATACCCCAAACGTCTCCTCATACAAAATCTCTCCTTTCATTTGTTAATAACGGTGTAGCTAGATAAAATATATATTCACATGCAGTAGGTAATCAAACTCCCAGACGCTATGGGTAATTGCTGCAGACGGGGATCATCTAACGCGGTGTGGGATGACGATGATTGGGGGTCTTTGGCACGAGGCAAAAGTAGGCGACATTCTGACGATAAGGATGATCTTCCGAACATGGAAAGGCAGCGACTGATCGGGGAAAAGAGGATAGACTTTAGTACTACTGGTGGAGAAGTGAAGATCAAGATCACAAAGAGGGAGCTAGAGGCATTAATGGCAAGGGTTGACAGGCAGGGTTTGTCTCTGGAGCAAGTCCTGGCGAGGATGATAAATGATACTGACGGTGCATTTGACACATTGGAGCGCCATGGGTCGTGGAAGCCAGCTCTTCAAACTATTCCTGAGGTGAACTAGAATTGATTATAATTCATATCCTATAGTTAGCTATTGATTAATTCATATCCGTTTTATTGCTGAGCACCTCCCTGCTATTTAGCTTTGAGAGAGAGCCAACTAGCTAGCTACCTAGCTTATCCATACATTGTAAATATTGATCAAGTAACCTATTAAACAGATGTTCATGATACAGTGTTATTCTTATCTTTTCTTGTTGGATTTAATTATCTACTTGGCGAATTTTTTTCTTTCCTATTATTGATTTATGAGTTCTTAAGTATGAAATCTGCAGTTAATAAAGAGGATTATTTACTCTTGCCGATCGTAAATCCCCCTCTAAACTTTTTTTAAAAAGTAAAGTTATAAAACCAAGAATTATGACCCCAATGGATTATCACACAATTCATTAACTCGTTGATATTAAACATTTTCTGTTCTCATAAATATCATAAACAATTGTCTCAATGAAGTTTGCTCAAGTATTATAATGTCTTCTTCTAAATGGTTACTGTACATAAAATTATTTTTTAGATATCATTATAATGTTAAGTTGGATGCTATAATGGTTAGAAAATATGATCATATGAAACGATGACCATTATGCCTATGTTACGAACAAGGCTTCAGACAATGTCATTCGTCATGTAATTTGTCTCTGCACATAATTCACCAGACATGTCGTGTCGTTGGGGTAAGTTTTAGTTTCGGATCAGGATAATAATAGTACCGGTTGGGGCAGCTTTCGGGTGCAACGGTTGTAACGATCTCTAGTAGAAATATAATTGTAACTTTATAAATTACAATACCTGAATTCTACCCATACAGGTTAGATTGATTATAGATTGCGAAGGTGTAATATAATATCTGTTGCCTGGTTGCACTTCCTGTCAGTGCATTACGAGAACTAATGAATATACAACTCCAGAAAGTAAAAAAAGGAACATATCAAAAGAAGAGGAGGAGGAAAACGGCTGATACAGTCATAAATGCAGAAGAAATGAGCGTCAGTAGAAAAAATAAATTAAGTCCAACCACCCAATTACACAGTTATTACTTCAATTGGACTAAGAGGGCTAAAACCCATTTTTCATTATGCTCATGTGTGAAACCTCCACAAGTTGGAGACGCAAAGGCACACACTTCATGCTTGCCGAGTACTAATTTAGTCAGGAAGTGGAGAAAAAGGCCATGGATGGCATTTAATGCACTTGTGCACTTAATGACACTCTTTCTTACTCATGTCTTTGTGGGGTCTGTTACGAATTGAGCTGTTTCTGATGCTGCTCTTCTAATCCCCACTCACCCAACTAGCTTTAAATTTCTTAGCTTCTCTTTGTTTTCTTCTTCTGCATACCCACCTCCACCATTCTCTGAAATTTCAAGCTAGAAGATTCTCTAGCTACTGTTTTGTTTTTCCCTCTTTGTTACCTTCAACTATAGTCATTTGGGTTTGCCTTGGACTCGTGTAAGTGAAGGCATGAGTGAAGGGGTTTCTCTCAAGTTGAGGCTCCGGATGGCTCCTGCGATGCTACTTATTCTGGTTTTAGGTGAGTATCCAAGCTTTTATTTTTCTTGGTTTTTTTGGGTCTTGCTTATTTTAGCGTGATCTATGAGCTGACGTAGTTTGGTGTTGAGGCAGCTGTATTATCGTGGATATAACTGGGGTTACTTTTTCTTCTTCCATAGTTGCGCTTATGCACGGGCTTCATGGAATTTGGAAATTAATGCTTTTGCCTAAACCATCTGCGTCTCTCTTTTTGTAGGATTGCTGATTTTTGCATAGTTGTTTGGTTGTATTGACTAGTATTTATCTTGTTGGACATAACAAATAAACAAGTGACTCATTTACAGATTGATGTGCTAGTGTTTTGATGTTTAAAACTCTGGAAATGAATAATTACCCAACAAGCCTTATATCAGCTTTTGCTGATTTGTGTTACTGACATGTCAAAGCTAAGCATATTAAATTGTTTCTAGCTGTTATGGCGATCACTGTGGTTGTCGTTCTGGTTAAACTTTGTTTTTCCTTCTAGTTGCTTTACGCCATCAATGTGTGTATGTTGCCATATCGTAGTTTTAGACTCTGTTATACAGATCTTATACTGCCACAGGAAAGAAATAAGCGAAATTTTGCGTAACTATATCTGGCAGATCTTTGCTGTGAAAGGAAAAAATAAGCAAAGATTTGCTAGATTGTGTCCGGCTGGTTGTATACTTTTGTGTTCACCTTCCAAGACATCCTTTAGTAGCCCAAAATTTAATTTGTTATAATTTTTACCTAGGAGAAGTTCTATATTGTTATGGCGGTTACTGATAAAAAGGCTGGCTGGGGCTAAGGATAGCGGACTATGATTGATAGATTCTTTACTGCAGATCGTTGCTGTGATTCTCCTTACTGTGCTTTTAAACGTGCTCCATGCATTCTGCTTTAGATCCAATCCTGAAATTTGCACAATTGATATGTGTGGTGAAGGCAAATGTTCTCATTACATTACCATTGTACTCTTTTATGTGCACTACAAACGATCCAGTCTAGGAGGAGGCTATTATGTATCTGTGCTGGAATATTTCCGTTTGTTACATTTTCCTTTTGCCTTTCTTGTTATAATACGAATGACTTGTTGTTTTAGTATAGGTCTTAGTGAATGTCTGTGCAGCCCATCTATTGACAATAGAGTCTCTTTACTGACGGATGGAAGAGAGGATGATTTTCTTCCTCAGATCTCTCCTAATGCAGCACCACAGCCATTTCTTCCTTTTCTTGCTCCGTCTCCATTGGCACCTTTCACGAATAGTACTGACCCAAAATTGTCAGGTTTGTTTTGCAGTCTCGTTACACATTTTGTGCTATATAAACTGACATACTCGGTTAATTTTTGGTTTCTCTCTTGTTTGTAGGACTATGCACTCTGAATTTCACAGCTGCTCAAAGTCTAATGAGCATGACAGCAACTGACTGCTGGGAGGTTTTTGCGCCATTGCTGGCTAATGTTATATGTTGCCCACAACTAGAAGCCACTCTTACGATTCTTACTGGTCAATCCAGCAAAGCTAGCAATATGCTTGCTTTAAATAGGACGGTTTCCAGTCATTGCTTTTCAGACATTGAGCAAATTTTGGTGGCTCAGGGTGCAACAGATAATCTCAAAAAAATATGCTCAGTTGGTCCAACAAATCTCACTGCAGGTTCCTGTCCTGTTAAAGATGTCAATGAGTTTGAGGCAACTGTTGATTCTTCTAAGCTTCTTGCTGCCTGCGAGAATATTGATCCTGTGAAAGAATGTTGTGGCCAATTTTGTCATGATGCAATACTAGAAGCTGCAACTGGAATTGCATTAAAAGCTTCTGAAGTTCTGAACATGGATGGTTCCCATGGTTTACATGACCACTCAAATATGGTTAGTGATTGTAAAAGTATTGTTTTACGGTGGCTGGCTAGTAAACTTGGTCCTTCCCGTGCGAAAGAAGTTCTAAGAGGGCTATCTAACTGCAAAGTGAATAAAGGTTAGTTTGAAAGTATCAATCTGGAAACAGAATTTCCATTTCAGATACAAAATGCTTGAGTCATGGATTCACAAAGTTTGGTGCCAATTATATGTGTCAAGGGGTTCATGATACTGACTTTGTTGCAATTTTTAAGAAATTTGTTTTCATCAAGTATATCATCCATTTGGTGATGTACATAAAGGCAAATATGTGTAGTGACTTGCTGGACATTGCCGGCTCTTGTTTCCCCTTTGGAGCCTTATCTTGACCAAATGTAGTGGTATATTTTTTAGACAATAATGCGGGTTGCCACCCTATGCAAATACTGCAGACCCATTGGTGGTGGTTGTGGATCTATTTTTTATGTGTGGCTACTTTTGTCTCTTCATTTCCTTGTAGTGCATATTCCTGTCTATATCAACAGTACCACTGACTTTCTGCAAATCATTTCAACACGTATCCCAGTGATTCTAACCCTGACTATATTGACATATATTGTTTCCTGTCCTTTTATTCTTTTGCAGTTTGCCCACTGATTTTTCCTGACACGAGACTTGTTGCCAAGGGGTGCGGAAATGGTATAAGTAACAAAACAGGATGTTGTAGTGCCATGGAGAGCTATGTATCTCACTTGCAAAAGCAGAGCCTCATAACCAACCTGCAGGCTTTGGATTGTGCTTCGACTCTAGGGTTGAAACTACAAAAATCTAATATTACTCAAGATGTGTACAGCCTTTGTCACATAACCCTTAAGGATTTTTCACTCCAGGGTTAGTATTTTTACCTTTTGTGTTGTTTTATTTCCCGTGCACACCTTCTTTTCAACAATAGAATAGGAAAATTATCATTTCTTGATGTCTCGATACATGTTTTTATTTTATTTTACTGTCAGATGATTTTTAGGCAGATACTAATAAAGGATTCTTTTTTTTCCTGATTTTCTCTGACATGGGGATCCACGGTTTGCACAACTCAGTTGCTAGACAAGGTAATTTGAATAATCTAAACAACTATTTATGTGTGTACTAAGTTTGCCTTACCATCGTGAATTGTTTATTCCTGTGATCACTGAAGCTTATTGTTTAGTATTCTATGTTTTATTTTATATTTATTCTACTTAATATCTGACTTTTTTATCTTGCTTGTCATATCACTGTAGAATGTTGTTTTAGTTTTCCATTGTCAATGATATCTGCTAATGCTAGGGATCTTTCAAACCTACTGCTCATTGTCAACAGTCCATGGACACTAGGTATAGAATTTGACTTATGGGATGGAAGGAAGAGGAGGGGAGGGGATGTGACAAGAAAGATTTTAGCTTAATGTCTTATGTTTCTAATCATTTTGCAACCTGGGATGGAAAGAAGAGGGAGTGAATGCGAGAAGTAGGAATTTTATAGCTCAATTTCTGGTGTTTGATCATTTTGCATTTGCAAGTGGATATGAGTTTTGCATGCTGTTTGGCGAGTGTTTTTTCTTGCTTGTTTCTTCTTTTCTTAAGGTAGAATTTTACTTAACTTTATTTGCTCCATTTGTTTTTCCTTGAAAATTCTTTCAACGAAAACAGAATCCGGATGTCTTCTACCTAGCTTGCCATCCGATGCAACATTTGACAAGTTTTCAGGGATCAGCTTTATCTGTGATCTGAATGATAATATTCCAGCACCATGGCCCTCTTCTTCTCAATTATCCGCATCATCATGCAATAAAAGTATGTCTAGTTCAGGTTTACCCATCCTATGGCTTATCTCTTATAAATTTCTCAGTAAATTTTTTCATCGTCCCCTTGTTTAATGAATTTCGCTTGACTTTTTGGATTTTGCAGCTGTCAAAATCCCGGCACTTCCCGCTGCTGCAAATGCTCAAAGCAGTAAGAAAATACCTCCCAAACTTGTACAATTATCTCTGGCTGCAAGAACTCGATTATAAGATCCCAGAATGAATTTTGATAGGAAATTGTGTAATAAAATTTTTTCTTTGAGCATCAATGCTACCTAATCTCCAATCAACATGATTACAAAAGATAGCTACTCCTACTCTGCCATCTTTTGCTTGTCCACAATAAACTTTTTATTTAATCCGATCAACATGGAAGGAATGGAAAACCCTTTTTATGCTTTTTTCTGCACCAACAATTGTTCCACCTATTGGATTGCAGGGCATGTTAATGATTTAAACCTATATTTTTTTTATAGGTCTGTACAACAAAGATTTGGTACCTTACGTGCTGTTTGCTGCCTCAATGATCTTCACAATGATACAGTAACCGTGTCACAGGTAGAAAGTTTTCTTGTATGTTACAGAGGTTTCAGTTAAATGTAGAGAGGATAATCCGATCATCCGATCAAAATTGTACCAAAAGAGCTGCTTTCTCATGCCTGAGCTCTCTCTATGCATTCAAGTGTTAATTCCGAGAGCCAAATCTCCAATTCATGTTCCCCAAAGGCTGTGCTTCTGATTATATTAATTCATGATTCTTACATGGTGGTATAATAAAATTATTATTTCTCTGAAGAAAAAAAATTACAGATACTATTATATTGTATTAGGCAGTATGTCTGTAACTTTGTAAATTTGTATTAGGAGTTATTCCTTGCTTGGTCATGTAGTGATAATCGTACATGTTCCTTGCTTCTTTTCAATGAATTGTATCACTATCACTGATATCAGGAAGGTCCTGTAGATCTTCATAAAGTGTTTAGACTATATATATACTATATATGTCATGCTTTAATCACAGATAATGAGGCAATTTTGATGGTGATAAGTTGTAGAAAATCACATGATATGTCCTTTTATCCTATTATTGCTTTCATATATTTTATATTTGCAATCTGATTTGGATTACACCATGATCTTACTCCCCACCCATTTACAGATTTTGTTCCAAATTTTCCAGACACAGTTGATTTCGATGACACTACACCCTCCAATCGCATTGTGGAATCTCACATACTACAACTTTATTTTACCCTTTTATTCCTTTCACATTCCTTTCATTGATGGAATGTATTTGCAAACGAATTTGGATTAAACAGCGATATTCCCCACCATCTAAATTAGAACGAATTTCTTTTAGATGTTGTTCTAAATTTTCCAGGCCAATTGCTCTCCATGACACTACACACTCTAGAGCACTAGCATTCATATTGAGGAATAATACCTCTAAAAGAAAACCCTCCTCAGTAACCATTAGCACACCTCATAGTCATGAAATTATAAGTCTCACAAAACCCATCAAAACACATATAGGAACAAAGGTACTATTTGGCAGAATCAAATTGTAAGGAT
Organism: Passiflora organensis; assembly: GCA_019739055.1. Taxonomy (NCBI): domain Eukaryota; kingdom Viridiplantae; phylum Streptophyta; class Magnoliopsida; order Malpighiales; family Passifloraceae; genus Passiflora; species Passiflora organensis. Next base: position 1,131,631 of record JAEPBF010000187.1, on the reverse strand, counting down.
CCGAACCCGAAAACCGGGCCCTTACCGCCGTGAAACCCGGATAGACCCAACACGTGGACCAATCCGAATCCCACAAGGCTTAGACGACTTTTCAAACACGATTCCCAAAACAACCACATTTAATATTTCAAAAAAATTTGGAGCATGACAAATAATAAAACGACATCTGGCAGAAAAATCGGAGTAAACGGAAATACCACAGCGGAAGTCTTTATTTCAAACAGAAAATGGATCCAAACAACCACAAGCCCAAAATCATAAACTGGGTTTAAAGCCCGGAACATAAAACCGTATAAAAATAAAATGAGTTAAATCATCAAACGAGTCAAACAGGAATTGCCAGAAAAGGAAAACCGTGTAAAACATGCAAGTGCGATAGTCCAGCCAAGTCGTAGGAAACACTCACACCTTAACCGCCGTCTATGGCTCACGAACTACTCCTGAAAGGGGGAAATACTACAACGGGTGAGATTATAAAATCTCAGTAGGAGTCACAGCATCATATGTCCTACGGGCAAACTGGAATACAACAAAGGAGGACAAGGAACGGATCATGATGCAAACAGGGGTGTAACTGAACAAACATGAGGGATATGGAATTAGCACATTTAATTTCTTAATACAATATCCCAACCCAATAGATTATCACACAACGGTTCATATCACAACACGATTAACATTATTAATCAAAAACCATCGGGGTGGACATAGGAAAACACTCCTCGAGTAACTCCCGCTAAAGGGAACCCTGGAGCCCACTGGCAAGTTAATTTAGTTTAAAACAACACATAATACGTAACCCGTACTGCCAGTGTTGTCCGAGACTAGACAGAGAAAATATTACACACATCATACCTGCCTCAATATACAATATGAACCAACCTGCGAAGACGTGGCAGGTATACGTAAACATCACCCATACGACTCCCGAACGGGTAAGCAACTCTCCCCTGTAACTGGGATTCCATTGACTTACCTCGCATTGGCCAAGCGAACATTTACATACTGTAATTATCAACTGACAACACACATTATCGCACACACATTGATATTGTTTCATTAAAAACCACAAAAACCTTATCTTTGTACGCATCAAATCCTTAATATATTCGCATTACATTCTCCTTTTTACTAATAGTTAATATAGATTAATAAACATTAAAGTCAACTGGATAACTGATTTGCCAGCAGAGGGTTGCTGGGATTAAGCAGTCGACTAATACAGGGAAAGTAGAAGTCTCATGCTTTATTATGGAACTTTAGTGGCGGATAGGGACTTTAGGTAATTGGCAGCCACTGCAGAGTTTGGTACGTTTCACAGAATAAGCTTGCTCCTAAATTGGTTCACATCCTTGCTTAGCCATTAAACGCAGGGATTTAGACTTAGATTCCATCCTCACCCAATTTTATTAATTTCGTTATTGGATTAGCTAATTTGATACATTATATCGGAACAAGTGGAACTCGTTGCTGAAGGAAGAGGAAGATGAGCATTGAGTGAGTCGTGAACAATGAACATGGGATTGCTGGGAAAAGGAACTCGACGCATGCCAGGTCCGAAGCACACAATCAGAGGAGACCAACAAAGAGCAAAACACGGCATACAAAGTGAGCTGTGAACAAACCAAAACTCACGAAAAACTGGAATGCGAAGTGAGCTACGATCCAAAAGAAATTCATGAAAAACTGGGATGAATCAATAAGAACAAAAGCCCAGTTATTACGGCAACTCGAGGAAGAACATGCGACGGTCTACAAGGAAGGAAAAAGGCCAACTGCGACAGTGAATGGGTACTGAAATGAAAGAAGAAACGAACAAGTAATTCCTAATTCCCAAGGCAAGACCAAGCAACCAGTGGCAAACCCAAAGATACAGTCAAGCAGCTGAGGAGGGAGCTGATGCGCGCCTGGGATGAGGCGCATGAGAAGCGGGACTCGAGGGAGAAGAAACCTGTTCAACTGGATGGGAAGAGGAAGAAGAGAACAAGTCCGGTTTGCACAACGGGAGCAGACCCACAGTCTCACGAATCAACAAGGAAGAGGAGAGGGCAACTCGGGAAATAAACAGCAGGTGCGGAGAACTTGGCTGGCAACAGGTTCGCATCTCGCTTAACACTGAAGAAGGGAAAATCAAACAAAGGCCAGCTGGGTAATATTAGGTAAACGGAAGAGGCACAAGAAAAAGCATGAGTCCGTGCTGGGCAAATCCAGCAGGGAACGAACTCGTGGCAGCACGAGTCAAGGGAAACGCGAGCTGAATCTGAGATGAAGCAACTGGGTATGTGTCGAGGCAGCTGGTTACAAGACAGAATGAAGAGATCGTTGAGAGAAGTAGCTGCGACTTGATACCCAGAAGAAGGAACCCGTGGCGAATTGAACTGTCCCCGACCAGCTTACACTAACCGAGAGGGAGAGAAACAGAGGGAGCGGGAGAAGGAGAGGTCGGTGGTGCGAGCTGGGAATGAAGATGCGAGCTGAGAGGCCTGAGCTGAGAACAAATCTGAGAGGAGAGGAGTCGTGGAAACATGGGAGAAAAAAAAGAAGAAGCTGTGTAACCGGTTTGAGGAGAAGTAACCAAATGAAGGAACAGGGGAAATAACAAAATAAGAAGGGAAGGAAAGAAAGGAAAATAGAGGATAATTTGCTATCTGGTTATAGGCGATACTGATAGTATGATAAAATGCGGTTTTACATTACGTAATAACCGACCGATTAGCACTTTCTATTTCCTAATATATACGTTTATAGAGTTATTACTGATATCTTACAAGATTTCTCTGAAAGCAGGAATTCACAGGATATTTTGAAGAATTAAAGGCGGATTTCCTGAAGGAGAATCAGAAGCCACGATTCGACAGCTGCTGGCTTGGAAGATCGGAGGTCTGACCGTGATCACGGACCAAGAATCTGCCTGGTATCTCGGGAGATCCTAACTGATATGGAAGTAATCTGATTCTGATCCTGCGAGATCTTGGTAGACAGTATATAGAGGCCCTGGCCGCCTGTGGCCAGAGGGGGCAGTTAGGAAGATTTCTCTTTGTTTTAGACATTATTCTAGATTTTACTCCAGACCTCAATGGAGGGCTAGAATTCCTTTTTCCTTGATTTAGTTCAATAACCAGATCAGACCCTTGTGAGGCCTCGTTCCATCTGATATTCAATGTCTTTTGTTATTTCTCGTCACTCTTTGTGCATAAAGATGTTATGGTGCATGATCAACTCCACAACATATTAGAAGCCAAACACTGAAAACCGTGGGTGGTGAGTGAAACACTAGGGCGAGAGAGTACACTCAGATTAACTACGTAGCAAATCTGAGGGTGAGGTTTTCTGGGAAGTTAAACCCGAAAGGGCGGAGGACGTTCCACCCCCCTGGAGTGCTCAGTCGTACTGAGCAATCTACCAACCGGAATCCAACAGAATAGACCCGAATACATCTTCAGAAGGCCTGTGATCATGGGCGGTTTAGGTATGAATTGAATCAAGGAATATCAAAAGCATCTGAGTCAGAGCTTTATTTCCCATTTTCCATTCGTTACATTTATTTACTCAATCTCTACCTATCATTCTCAATCCATAACCCTTCGATCCCTTCGACCTGGGCACACCGCGATCACGACCGATTCTACATTAAGACTTCCAACTTTAGCCATCTCCCTGAGGATTCGAACTTCCTTGCTGCTAGCTACCTGTCCATAAAGAGGAAGATTATTTTGGTGAACATACGACAGTCACCAAATTGGCGCCGTTGCCGGGGAGACGGCAGATAAAAGTTTGGAATTCTTACAGTATATGACCCGTTCAAGCCGAACAGGACCTTTGTTGCCTCTAGACCCAGAGATTGAGTCGACCTGTCGGCTGAATAACTCTAGACGAAGACGAGACCCGTCTACATCTGCTGCATCGTCAAGTTCTAATCAAGCAAGTGACCGTGACCAAGCCGATATCACGGTCAGCTCATCACCAAGCAATCCAACTTCTCCAAACCATATATCGGCTTCACCAATGGGGGACGACCCAAACAGAGCAAGGAACCATGGGAATCCACCAGCACCGATAGGAGATCCTCCACCAGAGGATGCTCCTCCAGTGAATAATGAGGTCGAAAGAAGAAGACCTTACAAGGTACTAGATGCCTTTCTCGCTGATGAAGAAGAGGATGAAGCCCAACTCATTCCAATGGAAGAAATGGGGGAAACCGGTAGATTTCGAAGACCAATGTGCATCATTCACGAGAATGATCGAGATGTCAATTATGAAATGAAGCCCGGGCTCCTTCAAACTTTTCCTTTCTTCCATGGACGAGCCCGTGAAGACCCAAACGAGCACCTGAGGAAGTTTGAGATGGCATGTACGAGTTTTAAACCAAAAGGTTTGGTAATGGATCAGGTATTGCTTTGTTCGTTCCCTTTCTCATTAAAGGGAGAGGCCGAGGACTGGCTTAGTGAGATGCCTTCTGGATGCATCAGGACGTGGGACGAAATGGTAGACGCGTTCTTATACGAATATTTCCCACCTTCTGTCGAAGATGACCTCAGATGGCAAATAGCTGTGATACGATAGGATGATGCCGAAACCTTGTACGACTACTGGAGACGATTCAAGAAACTCTGCTCATCATGCCCACAACATGGCTATACTAATTTCCAGTTGCTTCAGGCTTTCTATCACGGCATGGACGATGAAACTCGGAGTGCTGTAGACCATTCTGCCAATGGATATCTTCTTTCCCTTGACTCCCGGAGAGCTAAAGATCTCATTCTCAACATGATAAAGGGAGCCAAGCATCGTGTAAGGCGAGGGAGACAAGTTCCAAAACCAACCACAGGGACAGCTGCGGCAGCCTCCATGGTCATCGCAGAAGCAGACCTCCAGCAAATGATCGACAAAACCGTGGGCGATGCATTCAAGAAATATGCTTCACAACTTCAAGCAAAGCCATGTGAGTTCTGCGGAAACCGTGACCACAGCACAAACCAATGCCCCAAAGTCCTCAACAATGAAATCCAAGATGCAAACGCATACAATCAGTATGTCCCTCCATACCGCAGAAACCCAGAATTTGCTGGCAAACAAGGTGGGTTTTACGAAACGAGAAAAGCTTATCCAAATCCGCCCTATGATGATGGAGCACAAGAGTGACAAACCAACCACCGAGGATCTGACACGAGACCGTATCCAGAGCACAGATCAGGAGCCACTTACGAGAGGGGGTCTTCCAGCCATAACCATCAGGAAGAGTTAGACAAAATATGGGATGCCCTGAAGCAAGTGACACTGAACCAGCAATTACTCATACAACAACAGCTGGCCAACCAAAATGCTCAGAATGCAAGGGAAGGTAAGTTACCTGCACAACCTGAAACTAACCCCAAGCATAATGTTAGTGTTATCATTCTCAGGTCTGGAAAAGAACTTCAGGAGCCACCACAGGTGCAGGTCAGACAAACAAAGGTCACGGGGGAGCCACAACCTACTCAAGAAGGAGCTGGCACTTCGGAGATACCCTCGTCTCAGCCAAAAACAATACCGCCAAACGACGAAGCAGAAGTTGAAAAAGAAATTGAAGTGCGACCCAAGCCCGTGATCACGATACCTCCACCATAATGCCCTGCCAGATTGGTGAAGAATAAAAAGAATCAAGAGGAGCAGGCCATTCTAGATATCTTCCGGAAAGTGGAGGTCAATATACCGCTTCTGGAGACAATAAAGCAAATTCCAAAATTTGCTAAATTCTTGAAGGAATTATGCACCAACAAAAGACGATTGTCTGATCATGCCAAGGTCACGATGGAAGAGGTTGTGTCTGCAGTCCTTCAGAAAAATATGCCCCAGAAATGCAATGATCCGGGAATGTTTTCAGTCCCACTAAAAATTGGAGGTGTCCAGATAGCACAAGCTATGTGTGATTTGGGCGCATCAATCAATGTGATGCCTATGTCCGTGTATAAGACTCTCAACCTCGGTAGATTGAAGAAAACTGGAGTTGTAATTCAGCTAGTTGACAGATCAGTGGTGCATCCAACTGGAGTGGTTGAAGACTTGCTAGTACAGATAAAAGGGTTGGTATTCCCAGCAGACTTTTTTATACTAGAAATGGAAAACGATGGACAACAATTGATTCTACTCGGAAGGCCTTTTCTAAAGACAGCTAGAACGAAGATCGATGTCCACCGAGGTACCCTGACAATGGAGTTTGATGAGGATACTGTGACCTTCAGTATACCTGAAGCCATGAGACATCCGGATCCTGGAGCCACTATATTTGCCCTAGACACTATAGACGAACTTGTTCAGACTGCTTCCAGAACATACGACACTGACAGATTGCAGGTTGCTCTGGAAGACAGTATAGTGATCGAAGGTTTTGAGGATGCAAAAACCGAAGTAGATGACCTGATGATCGACGCTCTCCGTGACCTTACCACGATCACGGAAGAGCCACCTCATGTGAATTATGTTCAGCTCCCAGTTTTGCACGAGAAGTTACAACTAAGCATAGAGCACTCGCCAGCCTTGGACCTGAAGCCACTACCATCACATCTGCAATATACCTACCTAGGTGAGAACAACACCCTTCCAGTAATAGTCTCCAGCAAGCTATCTATGGAAGAACATGCACAGCTGACAGCAGTACTCAAAGCATACAAACGAGCCATCAGATGGACTTTAGCAGACCTTAAAGGAATCAACCCCGCTGTTTGTATGCACAGGATCTTGCTAGAAGATGACTCGCAACCCACCCGAGAAGCACAGAGACGACTAAACCCGCCAATGATGGAGGTAGTAAAGAAAGAAGTACTGAGATTACTAGATGCCGGTATGATATACCTGATTTCCGACAGTAAATGGGTAAGTCCAGTACAAGTGGTGCCCAAGAAGACCGGAGTCACGGTAGTTCAGAATGACCGTGGGCAAGCCGTGCCCACCAGAGTCCAAAATGGATGGCGAGTCTGCATCGATTACAGGAGGTTAAACAAGGCAACTAGGAAGGACCATTTCCCACTCCCCTTCATCGATCAGATGCTTGAAAGGTTAGCTGGAAAGAGTCACTACTGTTGTCTAGATGGTTACTCAGGCTTTCATCAGATTCCCGTAGCTCCAGAGGATCAGGAGAAGACAACGTTCACATGTCCATTCGGCACATTTGCTTACAGACTCATGCCCTTCGGTCTATGTAATGCACCGGCAACTTTCCAAAGATGTATGGTCAGTATTTTTTCGGAGTACGTGGAAAACATAATTGAGGTGTTCATGGACGACTTTACTGTATATGGGGACTCTTTCCAAGTCTGTCTAACCAACCTCACGAAAATTCTGCAGCGGTGCATAGAAAAGGATTTCGTCCTCAACTACGAGAAATGTCATTTTATGGTCGATAAAGGGCTGATTTTGGGACACATTGTCTCATCAGAAGGTATCCAAGTTGATCAGGCAAAGATAGAAGTCATCAAGACCCTACCTTACCCCACAAAAACCAGAGAAATCAGGTCATTCGTGGGCCATGCCGGCTTTTACCGACGATTCATAAAAGACTTTTCCAAGATAACTCAGCCAATGTGCCGATTATTACAACAGGATGTAGAATTTGATTTCAACGAAGAATGTAGGCAGGCCTTCGACAAAATTAAAAGATTGCTGATCTCTGCCCCAATCATACAACCCCCAGACTGGTCACTGCCATTTGAACTGATGTGTGATGTCAGTAATTATGCCATAGGCGCAGTACTTGGGCAAAGAATAGGCTGCGACCCCCACGTGATCTATTATGCCTCCAGGATGCTGGACACTGCTCAAGTAAACTACACAACCACGGAGAAAGAGCTCCTAGCAATAGTCTTTGCCCTGGAGAAATTCCGACCTTACCTACTAGGGACCAAGGTCACGGTCTACTCAGACCACTCCGCCCTCAGATACCTGATGGCCAAAAAGGAGTCTAAACCACGGCTAATCCGATGGATATTGCTCTTACAAGAATTCGACATCACCATCAAAGATAAGAAGGGCGCTGAAAACTATGTTGCAGATCACCTTAGTAGGCTCGTGACCACGACCGAACCCCGACCAATTCAAGAGACTTTTCCAGATGAGCATCTTTTGCTTACAAAAGCCATATCCATCCCCTGGTATGTTGACATTGTCAATTTTCTTGTTACTAATGAGTTACCCGACCACCTGACACGAAATGTAGCTGCCAAGATCATGAGGGAGTCACGATTGTACATATGGGATGATCCCTACCTATGACGTTTTTGCAATGACCAGATGATCAGGTGATGTGTACCCAAGGAAGAACATCAATCAATCATACGCTTCTGCCATGATGAGGCATGTGGAGGACATTTCGGACCACGAAGAACCGCTAGGAAGATCCTGGAAAGTGGGTTCTTTTGGCCCACTTTATTCTATGATTCCTACAGGTTCTGCAAAGCGTGTCCCAGATGCCAACGAGAAGGTACTTTAAGCCATCGAGATGCAGCACCCCTACAGCCCATTCTTGTGTGTAAAATTTTTGATGTGTGGGGAATCGACTTTATGGGCCCTTTTCCATCCTTCTCTGGTTTCACATACATCATTCTAGCTGTGGATTATGTTTCAAAATGGGCAGAGGCGAAAGCCACCAGAACCAATTATGCCAAGACCACGATGGAATTTATCCGCAAGAGAATCTTCTGCCGATATGGAGAGCTTAGAGCCATCATTTGTGATCGAGGTACGCACTTTTGCAATCAGCTCTTCCGGAATCTACTGAAGATATATGGTGTGGTACACAAAACTTCCACAGCCTACCATCCACAAACCAATGGTCAAGCTGAGGTCACCAACAGGGAAGTTAAATCCATACTCCAGAAAACAGTCAATCCTAACCGGAAAGACTGGAGCCTCAGACTTGATGACGCGCTTTGGGCATACAGGACTGCGTATAAAACCCCAATCGGAACTACTCCTTTTCGCCTCATCTTTGGGAAAGCTTGTCATCTTCCGGTAGAGATCGAACACAAAGCTTACTGGGCTATCCGATAGTGCAACCAGGAGTTGTCACGAGCTGGGGAGGAAAGGCTGTTGCAGTTAGGAGAGCTTGAGGAGCTGAGACTTCACGCCTACGATAGTTCGAAGATATACAAGAAGAAGGTTAAACACTTCCATGACAAGAACATCCGAAGTAAGCACTTTGCTATAGGACAACAGGTTTTGCTATACCATTCGAAATTCAAAATTTTTGCAGGAAAATTGCGCTCTAAATGGATAGGACCCTTCACCGTGACCACGGTCTACCCTCACGGTGCTGTTGAAATTGTGAGCTACAAAATAGGGAAGATTTTTAAAGTCAACGCTCACAGACTCAAACCATTCTATGAACTACCTGCTAAGGACGCAAGACAGGATCTTGCGGTTCCAGAGTACCAGTGATACGACAGTATCAGCAATAAGTCGAGCCAAACGACACTAAACAGAAGCGCTTCTGGGAGGCAACCCAGCAGTTTTTGTTTTAATTTGGCTTGTTGTTTATGTAGTTATTCAGGTACCTCATTGCTGATTTTGGAAACCAGAAGCATACTTAAAGGCTAGGAACGGTCACAGGGGGGGCACAGCTGGTTCCGTTGCAACACCTGTCTATTTAAAGCCCAGTGACAGAACTAAAGAAAAGAAAAACAAAAAGCCAACCTAAGCAGCTATCCGCCACTAAAGTTCATTGCGAATTAGCTAACCTAATTTGCATTGTATCCAACACTTGCATTGTGTGTGAATGTCATACTAGGTTCATTGCGATGCTTGCCATGATTTTTATGCACTGATATTATATTTAAATTATTGAGCATGATGATTGTGTTTTGATGCATTATTGGTGAGCTTGAGTTTAATGAACCCATTCCTTGTTTATGTGAGAATCTGATAATTTGAGTTGATGACCCTTGTTTTTAAATCGCTTGAGCTTGTTGAGTTGAGAGACTGATTTATTGTTAAGAAACTTGTTGTGAGGTTGTTGGGAGTGTGAGGATGAAAGTCAAGCCTTTTTCCAAAAAATAGAACAAAATAATAATAATAGTAAATAATATTAAATATTTCCTTTGTCTTCTTACCTCTTGAGATCGCCCAAATAAATTTTTATCCCCTTTTCCAAACCTTCTTAGCCTTGCCTATGAGTGTGAGAGTGTCCTTGAGATATTTTTTGATTTATATGAATGCATGGTACATTTTTACTTGGTTTTCATATATCATGAGATATGCATTTTGAAAAATGCATGAATATGTATATATATGATTTCTAGGTGTGACTTAGAATTGAAGAATTGCGTTTGGTTAATGAGAAGGTAAGTGGACGAGTATTCTTAGATAAAAGGATAATTCACTGTCTAGGAGTTTGGATGGATTGTATATGCCTTGTTTGAGTATGTGATGTGATAGACTACATATGCCTTTGGGCTTTTCGAGTTGTGTGTGCATGGAACATGTGTGATAGTGTGTTTTTTCTCCATGTGTTCTGATGACAATATTGGTGGTAGGAGTTATATTTTCAACTTGCATTATAATTTGCCACCAGTGGGCTCCCGGTTGCTCTTTGGCCGGGATGATTAGTGGAGTGGTTTAGAGGGTCGTCCCGAATATATTTTGGATGTATATTAGTCAACAAAAATTCTGATTTTTGGTTTGCGACTTTAATTGAGCTTGGACTCGAGTTTGTGGATTTATTCTTATTGAGGTCATGCATTTACATTGGATTGTATTGCTTGTGTTGATTGGATGCACGTTTAGCTAGCATGGGCTTACTTGATATTTATTTTCAATTGTTTTTTTAATGGTACTGGTGTATTGCCTCTATTCTCCCGTTATTTTTAATGATGCGATAACTCTCACTGAGGTCCTCAAGATCTTACCTCCTCTTGTTGCTGTTTTTCAGGTTTAGGTCCGAGTGTTCGCATTTCAGGCTTCTTTTGAGGTCGAGGTTTCCGGTTTATCATAGAGCTAGACTATTGCATATTTCACGTTTGAAAAATCGGTATTTTCTTTTGTATTTTGGGTAATGATATGCATGTGTGTTTTTGGTATTGCATGATTATCCATTGATTGATGTGAACCTTTTGTGGGCTGTGTTGATTATGATATATGAAATGAGCAGGGTGCCTTAGACATATTTTGTTATTATTGGGTTTGAGAATGATGAACTTTTTGTGATTATGCATGATTGGGGCCTTGTGGCCTGTTATGTGTGTTTTTAAATCTTCTGTTGTTTGTGTTTGTACTCTGTGACAGGTTATGCTATGCCGAGATTTTTTATAGTTACATACTTCATTTTTAAGTTTCAAATTTTCATGTATTTTTATATGTTTTAGGAAAAGAGTTTTCAGGTTAAGTCTTGTGTTTTTTTTGAGAAATTATCGAAGTTGTATTAAGAGTAGAAACTGTTAATACATGAGAGGAGGACAATGAAACATTGTGCTCACTCAATAGAAAAAATGAAACTGGCAGATACCGTAAACATGAGACGATATTTGACACTTACATTCGTTATGCAAGCTATGAAACCAGCAAAGAAACAAAATCTCCTGAGGGTAACAGATCCAAACTATCAATGCATACATCCTTAAGATTAGTCTTGTCCCAACAAAAACCATGCCGCAAACCGTTATAAAACATATCATTAGCACTACTATCTTCATCCCTGAAAATCCTGTGATTACGGCCCAACCAAATATTCCACGCTAGAGAAAATAATAGAGCGTACCAAAAACCTTGCCACCGGCGCGAAATTGGATAACCATCCCATTGCACGAATAATTCTGCCATAGAACGCAGTTGGACCCAAACTATACCCCAATGCCTGAAGAAGAGTGACCAACTTGCCTATGCTCGTCTTCAATGAAGCACGATATGATTTGAATCCCCTTCGATGGATCCACAAGCCTCGCAATATCGATCGGTCACAGGTAACAGACCAAGTCTCATTAGATATCCTTTGGATGTAAGCTTCTCCCTGCACGCTAACCACATGAACGTTTGCCATTTGGGTGCTCCCGGCTTGCGCTAAACATTTAGAATCTGCTGCTCATTGGGTATGACTGAACTCTCTACCAGTTCTTTGCAGCAATTACGAACCGAAAAAGGCCTCGACTGAGTTCCCCACAACAGCAGGTCTTCATCCTCGGAAGATGGCCTGAGCCCTTCCATCAGGGACAATAGGCGTCCGACTTCAGCATCCTCCCACGCGAAGAGACGTCGCCGCCAAATGAAAGACCATCTCCAATCCGTACCACTCAGTGTCCCAAACCGCCACACCGGGCCCTCTTTATCCATAGATAACTCGTATAAGCGAGGAAAGAGAATCCTTAAAGGCGACGTACAGCACCAAACATCGTGCCAAAAGGCAATGGAATCTCCTTTGCCCAGACGCCAGCGATAAAAAGCTAATAGATGCTGACCATTTGGCAATGTTGAGCTGCTCGTCTGCACAATTCCTCTCCACTTGGCAGAACCGTCGGGAACAACACTCACAATACCATCATACCGCAATGTAGGCTGATATTTCTGGGTTATTACCTGACTGCACAATGAACAAGTATCTGTAGCCAATCTGTAACACCACTTCATCAACAGAGCATCATTCCGCAGCTTCAAACACCCCAATCCGGCACCACCCTTATATGTCGGTCTCACTGCCACCGACCAGCTCACTTTACACAAACATCGCTTATCCGCCTTCCCAGCCCATAAAAATCGCCGCATCCATTTTTTGAGTTCCTTCCGAACTCCCACAGGCATCCGGAAAAAGATCATATAATAAACTGGTAGGCTATTCAACACTGATTTCAGCAATGTGAGCCGGCCTTCCAATGACAACAGGGAGCCCTTCCAGGACGCCAATTTGCTTTTAAATCTATCGAGTACCGTCGACCATGTGCTTAGCCGCCGCGGATTCGCTCCAAGAGGCACCCCTAGATACTGGAATGGTAAGGTCTGAAGCCGACAATAAAGTGTAACCGCCATATGCCTAGCCTCCTCAAGTGGCACATTGATCCCTACTAAACTAGATTTAAAGAAATTAATCTTTAAGCCGGATAATAACTCAAAACATCTCAATGTTCTTTTTAGGACGAAAATCTCCTGCTGGTTGCCTTGACTGAAGAGAATAACATCACCCGCGTATTGCAGATGCGTTAACCGTACACTTCCAACCGTTATTCCTTGAAACAATTGACACTTAGCTGTTGCACCAATCAGGCGAGACAAGACTCCCGCAACTAAATTAAATAAGAGCGGAGACAGTGGATCTCCTTGTCTCAGACCTCGTCCCATAGAAAACTCGTCCGTAGGTGCCCTATTGATGAGAACTGAACAACAAGCTGTGGATATGCATGTCTGAATCCATCTCCGCCATTGACCACCGAAACCCATCTTCTCCAGCACCTTAATTAGAAAAACCTAGTCCACCGAATCATACGCCTTCTTAAAATCTAATTTGAAACACCAGCCCCTCTGTTTGGATGTCTTCATGGAATGGATGATTTCATTGACGACCATTATGGAGTCCGCTATATATCGACCCTCCAGAAATCCGGTTTGAAAAGGAGAAATAAGCTGCTTCATTACTCGCTTGAGCCGTGTAGACAAGAGCTTGGCAATGATTTTATACAGACTATTAATGAGGATAATAGGCTGATATGCATTGAAATCAGTGGCTCCCAGAACCTTGGGAATTAAAGTGATAAAATTGTTGTTTATACCGCGAGGCAAATCACCACTGGAATGGAATTCCTTCACCATCGTCAGTATATCTTCACCAATTACATGCTACACTTTCTTGATGAAATGAAAGTTAAAACCATCTGGGCCTGGGGCCTTTTGGCTTCCACAATCCCAGACAGCTCTCTTTATTTCCTCATCCAAGAAAGGGCCTTCGAGAGTATTTGCGGCCGCAGAAGATATCCTAGGAAGGTTGAGCCGGCCCAGCCTTAAACACCTATTGTCCTCGCACGCAAAAACCTTCTGAAAATTGCTAACCGCTTCAGCTTTGATTTCAGCTGGTGTACATCTATCCGACCCATTGATTTTCACTGCACCAATAAAATTAGAGAAACGGCGGATGGAAGCACAAGAGTGAAAAAACTTGCTGTTTTTATCACCCAATTTGAGTCACTGTTGTCTAGACTTCTGCCTCCACATAGCCTCCAGCTTCTTCTTCAGCTCCCATTTTTGAAGCTGTAGTTCTTCATATCGTCTTTTCGAGTCAGCTCCCCATACCCTTCGATTCTGATCAAGAAAGTCAAGCTTAGCCAAAAGAAGCTTCATCCTGTTTTCCAGTTGCCCAAAAACCTCTTTGTGCCAAACCTTTAACTGTTTTAGCAAAAAAGCCAGCTTTTTAACCACACTGAAAGTCCCTGGGAAACGTGTGCTCGCTTCCTGCCAATACTTCTCAACCAACACAATAAACTGTTTATCCTCCCACCACAGGTCCCACGAACGGAAAGGCCGAATGCCCCAGAAATAGGAATCAGCTTTCAAAATCAATGGAACATGATCCAACATACCCTTATCCCCAGCATATAGCCTATCACGACCAAAATGCAGACTCCACGATGGTGATGCCAAAACCCGATCAATTCGTGAGGTACTCTGCGTATTGAACCAGGTAAACTCCTTGCCAAGCAGGGGCATATCGATCAACCCCGTTTGAGTTGTGAAAGTCAGGAATTGACATGCCGCAGTACTATTAAAAGATCTGTCAATCCGCTCCGTAGCTTGGACAGACTCGTTGAAATCACCTAGGACAACCTAAGGACTGGTATCCGTAGATTTCCTTTCTGCATATATCTTCCCACAAAACACCTTGTTCAGCCGCCACATTTGGTGCATATAACCTGACACAAATGAAACAAAAGCTAGAGACCCGTATCCTTATCTCCAATAATAGCCACCTTTCATATTTTTCTACACCAATATTCTGCACCTGCGCATCTTCCCAAAGACAAACAATACCTGATAGAGTGTCGCAAGCTCACCAAAATAATCTTCCTCTTCTGAATAGGTAGCTAGTGATAAGGAAGGTCGAATCCTCAGGGAGATGGTTTTAAGAGTTGGAAATCTTTGATTCGGCCGTGGTCACGGTGTACCCACGGTCGATGAGGATGAAGGGTTATAAATTCTTAATGATGAATAGAGGTTGTGTAACAAATGTGATAGTTCGTAGGTGAGAAATAAAAGTGTAATTCAGATGCTTTTGATGATCCTTGATTCAATTCACACCGAGACCTCCCCGTGATCACGGGTCTCCTGGGGATGCACTCACGTCTTTCCTGCTGGATTCCAGTTAGCGGGTTGCTCAGTACGACTGAGCACTCCAGAGGGAAGGAACGTCCTTCGCCCTTTCGTGTCCTTCTTTCCAGAAATCCTCACCTCTGGATTAACAACGTAGTTAATCTGAGTATGCCCTCCGTCACTCTGGTTTCACTCACCACCCACGATTACAGTGTTTGGTTTCTAATTGTTATGGAGTTGATCATTCACCATGACATCAGTATGCTCAAGAATGACGAGAGATAACAAAAGAAACTGAGCAATATATTGAACGGGACCTCACAAGGGTTGGTCCGGTAAATGAACTAAATCAAAGAAAGAATAAGTTTAGCCCTCCATTCGGTTCTGGAGTAAACTTTAGAACAATTCTAAAACAAAGTGAAATCTCCTAAATTTGTTCTCCCCCCTCCACAGGCGGTCGGGGTCTCTATATACTATCTATCAAGATCTCGCAGGATCAGAAACAGATTACTGCCATATTAGTTAGGATCTCCCGAGATATCAGGTCAGATTCTCGGTCCGTGGTCACGGTAAGATCTCCGATCTTCCAGGCAGCAGCTATCAAATCGCGGCTCCTGATTCTTCTTCGCGAAATCTGCCTTTAAATCCCCAAAATATCCTGTGAATTCCTGCTTTCAGAGAAATCTTGTAAGATACCAGTAATTAACTCGGTGCATCCGATATGGCGGAATAGAAATCGGTGTTGTCCCTGGAAGTAACTCAATCTCAAACTCAATCTCTCGGACTGGAGGTAGACCTGTCACCTCCTCGGGAAATACATCAGCATACTCTCTGACAACTGGCACACTGCTCAACTCTGGAGGCTCAACTGATGCATCCCGAACATGTGCAAGAAAAGTTGTACAACCCTTGTGAATTAACTGTCTGACACTCATCCAAGAAATCACACAAGTCGGTAATACCCGTCTGTCTCCTTCAAAACAATACTCTGTCCCATCTGGAAGACTGAACCATACCCTCTTCGTGAAACACTTCATACGGGCTCTGTATCTACATAAGCAGTCCATACCAACTATCACATCAAAATCACTGATACCCAATGGTATCAAATCTGCCTCAATCTGTACTGTGCCCACTGTCATCACACATCCCAAGAAAACACTACTGCACGTAATCTGCTCACCAAGAGGGGTCAACACAACTATAGGTGGCTCTAAAGGTGACAACACTCTATCAGCACACCTAGCCACTCTAGGACCAACAAAAGACCTATTCGCTCCAGGATCTAACAAGACTTTAGCAGAACAAGAAAATACAGAAATAGTACCTGCAACGACGTCCGGACTAGCACATGCCTCAGCATCTGCTAGTGTGAACAGGCGTGTCTGTGGCCTCTGCTGCTGCTGCTGCTGGGTCTGACCCATAGCCTGGCTACCAGCTGGTCGTCCTGCCTGTGACCTAGTATGTGGCCTCGAAGACCCCTGTGAACCCATATGGCTCACACCTGACCTTTGTGCTGCTGGCAAGGCTGGAACTCTGGGCTGAGAAGCACTAACTCTCGATGCACTACCCCCTGGGCAATCTCTGGCTAGATGCCCAAACTTATCACATGCATAACATCTGGGAGGCTGACGGCAAGGAGGAGGGTGGTTCTGCCTACAGTTCCCACACCAAGGATGTCCTACTGACCTGCTGAAACTGGGAGCTATTTGGATTGGCTGTGCACGGGTCACGAAAGAAGATGTGCCCTGTGATCTGGTCTGTCCTGCTGAGTATGGAGCTGACATCCTGCTCCTCTGTCTGTGGTCAAACCTACCACTATGCCTCATGGGACCCTTGCTATGTGCAAGTCCCCTATACCCCTGAGCCTGGCCACTCTGACCACGGGCAATGTCCTCTGACTTCACTGCCTCCATCACAAGCTTCTCGAAGTCACTACTGGTATTCAGACCTATAACAGTGTGAATATTCTGATTGAGACCCTGCTCAAACCGACTGGCCATCACTGCCACATCTCGCTGCATTTCTGGCACAAAGTGGACTAATGCCCTGAACTCAGTCTCATACTCAGAAACAGTCTTGCTCCCCTGGCGAAGCATGTAAAACTCTGACCTCTTATTATTCTGAAAGTGTGGTGGAAGGAACCTCAGGTCAAACTCTCTCTCAAACTCTTCCCAAGTGGGCTGACCACCATATCTGCTCCTAATAGTACTCCACCAAGTAGCTGCAGCTCGCTCAAGTAATCGGGTAGCCAAGGTAACTCTGTCATCAACAGATAACCTCAAGTCCTGAGCAGTCAAGATAACTTTGTCTTTCCACATCTGGGCTACCATAGCATCACTGGTGCCATAAAAACTCTCACATCCCAAATGTCTAGCCTCCTTCAGCAACTTGGACACCTGAACCTGAAATCTGGCACCCTGTGTCTCAACCTGCTGAACTCTAGGTTGTACCTCTGGCTCTGCCATAACCTCTGGCTGAACTGGTGCCTGTGGTGCCTGCACCTGTGGCTGCTGAACTGCTGTAGCCTGCATCATCTGCATGGCCTGCTGCATCTGCCCCAAAGTACTCTGAATAGCAGCTAGTGTCTGAAGCAGTACTACATCCCGGTCCACTGACTCTGCCTGGGCTGCCTGTGTCCCCTGTGCTGCCTGTGGCTGCTCTACCTCAACTGCTGGTCCATGAGCATCAGACCTCTCATCTACCTCGGTAAACTGAGCATGGCCGCCCCGGCCTCTAGTAGCACCACGGCCTCTTCGGCCTCTACCACGCGCCATCTCAATAAACTGGATACATAGTCATATAATGAGCCCTAAAACAAAACAAGACTACTAGACGCAACTCTATGCTGGACTACGCATGTGCAAAGTGAGTGTGATGCGCTTTCAAAATATGCAATTTTAAATTATTTTTGAAAATGTTGCACACATAAACAACCATGCTCCGCTACCAACCTTGTGAGGACCCGAACCCGATCCTTGGGCTCCTCACCGCCTTTCAGTCCCAATTGGCCCAACTCGTGACCCAATTGGAACCACACAAGGCTTATCCTCCAACTCAAACCCAAAACACGTAAAAATAGTATAAAATTAAAAAGGAGCATGTATTCAAACAATTAAATCTCGACACAATAGAACAAATCACGGAGAAGCACACACAAACAGCGGAAGACTTAAATCTCACACACAACAGGCCACACGGCCCCAAACAGGCATCATCAACACAGTCCAATCAATGCAAACCCAATAACAGCAAAACGTGCCCAAGGCACCCAACTCATCTCATATATAATAAATCCAAAGAGTACATGCATATCCAAAATAATTGCCAAGCCAAGCCCACCAAAGGGTCACAATCGCAATAGACAAGCATGTATAGTACAAACCAAAATACAAAGAAAGTGTCGAGTTTTCAAACGTGTCATATGCAGTAGTCCAGCCCTATGACAAACCAGAAACCTCGACCTCAAAAAGAAGTCAGCTAGCCAAGCCTCAACCTAGTCCTGAAAAGACAACAACAAGAGGGGGTGAGATCTCGAGGACCTCAGTGAGAGTCACAGCGTCATAAACAATTACGGTGGAATAGAGACACATACGAAAACGAGTATAAACAATATAATGCTTAATAATAAAATCACATTTAATCCATGATGCTAATCGTGCAACGAACTCATATAAATAAAATCAATTACGTATGAATGAGTTTGAAATCATAAACCAATATGTCGAGCACAAGTCCAAATATTACAAAATCTCAAAGTCTCAAACACGTGGGCTACTATGCCACAATCTATCGGGGAGGACCACTAAAACCGCTTCACCTGATAACCCGGGCCAAAGGGAAATCGGAAGCCCACTGGTGGCTAATTTAAATACACATTTTCAAATAAATATAAATCCCCTGCCACCAGTGTTGTCCTAGGGAAATGTGGAGAAAACGCACTATCACACAAATCCCAACTCACGCACAACTCGCAAAGCCCAAAGGCATATCATGTATAGCCTGATACTCACACCGTCACAAGGCCTATACTCACCACCTTATACTCCTAGGCAAGGGAATACCCTTCTATCTAAGGGTGCTCATCCACTTACCTCCGCATTGGCCAAGCGTTGTTATCGTCAATTCCAAGATCAAATCCTAGAAATCGTATATGAATATACGTACTTCGCAATTGTGAAAAAGATCTCAAATCATATCATAATTCAAATCGATTATGATGCAATCCAAAAACAATTCAAAAGCTCGCATAAAAGTCCCACATTTTAAGAAATCAATATAAATCAATTAATTCTCGCAAGGTATCTCAATCACGTCACAAGCATGCATATAGGTCCATAAAATATTTTATGCATCATAAACATGCCACACGCATAATGAACCTAATATGCAAAGTCATGCATCAATGCACATATTGCCTCTATTCAAAAACAAGCATATATCCGATTTTAATTAATAAAACCAAAACATTTCCGTGCATGTAAATGAAACATAGTCTCCCACCTCTTGTCGAGCCGACTCACTACTAACCACGCCCTTGCCCTTATCGCGCGTCGAAGGACCACCTACAGGCGAAGGCAAACACACAAATCGAATCTCAAAACAAAAATCAAATAAATAACTAAAACGGCTAAAAACCGAAAATAAACCTACGACCCCAAACTGACACCTAAGACTCATTCTAATACTCAAACCAAGCCTCACACGCTCTAAACGAGACAAGAAAACCAACAAACTCACAATTCGAACCTAATCGAAAAACCATTAAAACCCGACATAAGCCGAAATCCAAACCGCGGCAATTCAACGCAATCAAAGCCCACCAACGCTCTCAACAAACTCAAATACACCAGCAACAATCATCAAAGGCAACAAATAACGCATTAAGATCAAAAACCCCAAAATCACATAATTTTCCTAAACCGCCAAAACTCAAAAATCACTCCTAAGCCAAAATTGATCAAACCCACCTATCACACTACCTTAGGAAACATCTTAGCAAGCTAATACAACCAACAAACGGAAAAGAAAACAAAGAAATCAAACATAATCTCCAAAAATTCGAATTTACTTAAAATGCTCAAAACCAATCAAAAATACCATTATCTAAGGAAACAACAATGAAAAGAGATGAAGAAGGGTTACCTTTAAGTTTTATCAAAATGCCCAAACCTTGATTTTGAAGAAGGAGGAGTTTTGAAGGATTTTGTTCTTCTTTTTGGCTTAAAAAAGCCTTCGGCCGCGTGAGAAGCAAGGGAAAAGAAACTTTTCTTTTGCCTGCGCTTCTCGTGAGAAAAAGGGGTGGGGGGGCTGCCTCATTAATGGCAGTTTGGTAAATAAGCAAACTTTGACTTTTTTTTTTTTTTGAAAATTTTTCTAAAAATTCAAATTAATTGTAAAATCAAATTAACTGGTTTAAAATAAAGAAAAAGGTTCAAAATCAAGGAATTGGACTTTAAAACGGGATTGGGCTCGAAAAATGAAAGTCGGCCCAAAGGCCTCCGGCCACTCAAAACGGGCCTCGAAAACTCATAAACTCTGAAACGACACGTCGTGCAACTATCGACATACAACCACCGACAGGACGTTCTAGACAATCTAGACCCGACAGCTAGGCTCTATGACTAAGTCCACATCACTCGGTCAAAGGGTCAGCGCTAACGGTCAACTAATCAACTATCACAAACCGACCAATCCGGGACAACTGACTGAAACCGAATGCTGACTAGACATTCAAAAGGACGGGGTCTCACACTAAATATCTGCGAAGTGAGTCGGATACTCGAGCTACGGGAAAAGATTAGTATGGTTATCGACTGAGATATTCTTTCTAAAAAAAAAAAACTAAGAAAGGATAATATGAGAGAATCTAAGAAAGCTAATATAGTAAGTGAATAACACTTTGCTGCATAACATGTTAAGCACATTGTCCATTTGTCGGCCCATCTTCGGCCGAGCCTTGCACACAGAAAAGCCCGATATGAACAGTTTTCATTCTCCGACTATAAAAATGAGTTATCTAATAATGCCTCATCCATCACAAAATTAAAGAACACAAAAATTTTAAATGAGGTTTGACTATAAGCCTATACTTGGACCATAGGAAATCAAATTTCAATACTTAAAAGAATATAGAAAGATTTTTGAAATTTCTTATCATTATCCTTTTTTAAAGATTTTATATTTTTAGATTTAATTTTAATTAGCACCTGCCTTCAGATCATAGTTCCCAAGCCTGTAGAAGTTTTATTATGTGATAAGAAAGTAAGTAGACAATTGGATGGCAATCCAATCAATCTGTAGCTGGACTTGCGTAAGAAATGAGGCTCACAATTTCCAACAGCATGACACCAACGCTAAACACGTTTTTTAGAAAACACACCTCAGCTTGGCATACATCCGCAGGTCTAACATTGCGTTAAATTTCTATCTTTACGAGCTTTACGGTCAAAAAAATATTTTGATGTCATATTTATAAACTCAAAACCTTTCATCACTCTTTTGAATTGGAGTGGAGTCTCACAAAGGACCCATGTTTATAGTGCTCCCATCACATATTGGTGGTATTAGCTATAGCTTGTGAGCCTTGAAACATCAGGGCCAACCCAAAATCTGACATCTTAGGACTCATCTTGTCATACAAGATAATGGTGCTGACTTTCAATTCTCGGTGTATAGTCCTCAATAGAATGTTGCTGACTTTCTGATCTTTCACAAACTCCGCTAGGTCCACGATCCGTAGATGTCGCGTTTACTGTCCAACACAACAGGAGCGGAGCAGATTATGTATGAAACTATGAATTGGCATATTATTTGTGAGGTTTTGTATCTTATAGGGTTGGGAGTTAAGTCCAAACCCTAATAACACGATAAATAAGTCAACAAATCAACACCAACTATTTTTAGAAAATTTACCTAGTCTTATTTAGTTTTACTTATTTAGTTGGAGAATAAGTCAGGTTATTAACTATATAATAATTAAAAATAAGGAGATTAATGGGCCATCAAAGTAAAGTAAAATTATTACATACTCCACTTCTTCTTGTACACCATTGAGAGCAAAACAAATCTTACTTGTTTAGTTTTTTCCTTTCTTGTCTCCTTTTCTCTTTTTGTGTTCTATACCCATAGCGTATGGGCTAGGGATATGAGAAGCCATAAATACTATTGAAATAGATAAATATGTATAATAGATCGGTGAAAACCAAAATTAATAGTTGGTAAGTTATAATGTAACTATACGACTCGAAAAAAGCTGATTTAGAAGTCATAATCATATTCCTTCATGTCAAACATTAGTCTGTAGGCCGAGGCGCGTCATTTCGGATTGAAACGACACCATTTCATCGAAAGACGAAACAATGTCGTACTACTGTTGGGATCGGAAACCCTTGTCTTGCCTGACGGGTTGTCCTCTTCCCACTGACCCACTGCCTGCAGCTCTATATCCCGATTAAAATTGGGAACTCTCTTATACTATATCCAGTTGCGAAAAACTAGCATTGCTTCGCCCATTTACATCTCTTCATTCATGCGAGCTCGATTAGCACGGTTTCAGTCGATCTCCTTTATTCTTCCTGTGAGTATCACCCTTTTTCAGTGTGGAACTTTGAACTCATATAGGGCTTGGTTTATAGTGTATCGAGATTTGATTTTTACTAGGATTTGTTTCGGGTGATGTGGGGATTAATTTTAGTTAGGTTTGATTTGATTTGGGTGAGGGAAAATGAAGGCCCGTTTTTAGAAATCCTGTTGAAGACAACCTCAGACGAATAGTCATCCGAGGGCCTTTCGAGTAACATGTCGTTCACGAGCATATGCTACGACATGTCGTTTACAAAGGGAATGTATGACATATCGTTCACTTTCAGTTTGGTAAGTTGGTTCTGGTCTGGTTATTAGGTCAAGATCAGGTCAAATCTGGTAAGAATGTGGTCGTGTCACAAAGTGATAGGTGTCCTGTTGGCTTTGATCGAAAATTAGAAAAATGGCAGAAATTGAATTAAAATCAGAAATAAATTGAGGAAAATATGGAAAAATTCTAGAGAAAAATATGAGGATTTTGATGATATAAAGTTTGAATGATTTTGATGTGTTTTGATACATATAAAAATTAGTAGAAGTTTCCGGTAATAAAAAAAAATACGAAAAGTGACCAGATTGAATCCGAAGACAATCATCGAGCTTCTAGGACAAATTTGGGAACCTAGAAACGTGTGTTATGAGGCTATTACAATTCATGTGATGATATTAAGTATCAGACTATAGTTTTATGTGTATATGTGCATTAAGAAGATTAGGAATCTGGATCGGATATGAATCGAGTCAAGAAAGAAAATCAAGATGTTAAAACTATGAGTGGACAATTTTAAATTGATTCCCATCATTTTAAATGAATCTAGATTGATTCCTTGTGATGTGTGATATCGTGAGTTGCTTGCATGCATAAACGCATGATCGAGGGGAAATTTCTTAAATCGTGGCAAATCTCGATTGCCTGATATAATTGAAATGAAACATGATTTTGTGGTTATTTTCTATGTTGTGCTTAAATATTGCGACTATGCTTGTGATAACCATGATACGGGAAACAACAGTATTGCATTGCCTAGCGAAAATTTTAAGAACACCTTGTATGGCTTCAAGGTCATACGAGAAGACTATCAAATCTCGTGTTGGAAAAGCACAACACTTGAGTAACAGAAAAAATGATTAAAGTAAGAAGAAATCAAGAATAACAAGGGATTCGAGTCCTACTGATAAGGACCATAAGCCTGCTGATTATAAGAAAATATCCTAACAATATCACATATGACTAACTAGTCATGTGAAAGGATATTGACTAAGCATACAATTCTAGGTCCTCAAACTTGCCCTAGAAGTTCCACGATCACCATTGGATTCAATCCAGATACTTTTCGTATTTTTCCTTAATTATTAGAAATTTCTACTAATTTTTATACCTATCAAAACACATCAAAATCATTCAAACTTTATATCATCAAGTTTCTCATATTTTTCTCAATGTCGTCCGCAATCATTTCCTTCCTTTCGCCGCACCTGCAACTCATGATTTCTGAAAACCCTAAATCCGACAAACCTCAAAACACTTCAAGATGCTACAAAAACTCTCCCCTCATAATCCGCAACAAAACCCACTAAAAATCTAACCATATTACCCTCTACCATATGATCAATCAAAGGAGGAATACCCAGATTTCCGATGAGATAAAAGTAGGAATTGCTCACCAATTTCGGTCTGAAAATACAGAAGGACCACACACACACACTCAGGAGAAAGAGGCGACCAAATTGTGAGGGAGAGGAAACAGGTTTAAGGCTGGGTACCAAATGCCCTTATCCCTATTTGAAATCGGGATAATACCTCTTCCAGTTGGTGGGTCGTCGAACAAGACAAACCGACGATCCTTCCAACAGTAAACAGTGTTGTTTCACCCTTTTTATGAAACGACATCGTTCTATGTTTGGATGACGTAGTCTCGACTTAAGGTTGAGCCCGTCGAAACAACGAGATGATCCATGTTTTGGCATTTTCCTTTTTATTTTCTCTTTTTTAAAATATATTATTATTATTATTATTATTTCTTTTTAATTTACTTAAATATTTAATATTCATGAAAAATAGCATATAAATCAGACAAATATCCCGAAAAATACTATAGAGTCCTTATGAATAGTAGCTTCTACTCAAATTGAAAAATTATATATTTCTCATATGCATATTTTACTTAAAATTATAATATCATATGGTATTTCTTAGAAAAATACTAATAATTAGAAATATCTTCCAAAAATTTTATGAACATTGATATTCAATCTAGGGACCTATTTATGATCCTAACCATTAAAATTATCCTTGTATTTTATTCTTTTTTTATATACCATATATATACATAATTGTATGTATATTATTCACAAATTATCACATGATTATTCTTACAGAAAGATTTAATGATTCATTTTCATTCTTTATACTTTGAATCATTCTCTCATGAGTCTCAAAAGTCTTAGTCATCAAAAGGCTTGGATTACGAAATTGACAGGTATCGGGGTATGAAAAAATGAAATTGCCCCCAAATACCAAGTTCCAAAAACTACATCATCAGAGACTCTTTCGGAGTTGTCAGGAGTCAAGAAACACACACATTAGTCCAAATGACTCAATAGAAAAGAGTATGAATACAATATCTAAATCGGCTACTATTATCACCTGACAACGACTAATTTCGGTCTTCGTCGATTCCTTATTGATACCTAACCGTTTTGATAACATCTCTATCTTCTCATACCCCGGGGTCCATAGGTCATGGGCTTATCAATTTAATGTTTATTGGATTATTGGATTTAAAGCCCAACCTATAAAGTACAAAACCTCATATACGTGTACTAATTATGAACATAATCTAATATATTAAAGACTAAATATGAATAATAAGTGTCAGTGATCTCTTTTCACCTCAAGATGAAATATGTATATCTTGTACATCCATCTTGATAATTGGATAATTGAATTAATTTTGTATATATTTGACATTTGTCCTTTTGTTGACTTGTATACGGTTTCAATATCTCTACACAAAATAACAATCCACTTTGATATGTTTCGATCCCCCATTGGATCTAGAATTTGCAGCAATTTGTGCAGCCAAAATTTTATCAGACCACATCTTTTTTAGTTAAAAAAAGAAAGATCTGAGACATAGGAGAAACCGAAACCACGTGAACTGCCAAGAAGCCGAAACTTCCTCATTGGCCTATTCACAAACAGTTTCCGAGCAAATCCAAGCACAGTGCATCCCATCCACGGTCCAACTAGCATCAAACCCCAAACCTACCAACAACCCACAGCCGCCGAATAAGGAAGAAAAGCAGCTTTTTGTGGGGCTTCAACATGGAAAACCGGAGTTCAAGGCCATAGAGTTGAGGTAAAATTTCATGTTGGTTAGTAGAGTTGAATGAGATTCTTATGGATCTGATGGTCCCGGGTGGCTATCTGGATGGTTTCTTCAAACATTTCTGCGCGCATACCAAATTGGAAATGACCTTCTCATGAGTGGACGGCTGCCAGAATTGTCGAACATAGCCAATTTGTTGGACTTGGTCACGGGACACAATTCAACAAAGACTTTCTCTTGTGCAAAATTGATCGATGATATGCACGAGGCACACCCTTTTCATGTGTTCTCTTTTCTTCCTTTTCTTTTGAGAATTTTGTACATGTATATTCAACTGGGCAACATATTCACATATACAAGAACGTGGGCAGGCAAAGCAAAATATAAAAGGAGAAAGAATTGTTGTCTGAATAATCATCTTCCAGATATCATGGTGACTGTCATGTCATTGGAGGAACCTATCTCCTGAGCTTCCAGAAAGATGTCTGTATCAATAGAGGCTCTCGCTGAAGTGAAAGTGGGTTGCCGGGGCAGCGGAACGATTGTGTTCTCGCTCTCCAGCATTAAGACAACAGATGCCATGGTTGGTCTACGAACAGCCGAATCTTGCACACATAACATGCCTACTTGTATGCATCTCAGCACTTCGGGCTGACCGCACGATTCTCGGATTGAAGGATCAACTAGCTCAATTGCTTTACCTTCTTCCCAAAGCTGCCATGCCTGGAATCAAACAAAATGAATTCTCAACAACTCCAGCTAGTGATAAGTAGTAGTAACTTAGGCGTCAAAAACTGCAAGCTTAGCTGGGATATATGCAGATACTTACATAACCAATTAGGGACATTTGATCAGATAAACGAAAGCTAGTGTTCTTCCTGCCACTCATGATCTCTAGTAGTAATACCCCAAAACTGTAGACGTCTGACTTGACTGAAAACAGACCTTCCATTGCATATTCAGGAGCCATATAGCCGCTGCATATTGGAAGATGGTATTTCAATAAATAAAAATGGTTGGTTACCTCAAAAGTTCATCAGTTTTCTAAACATTTTCATACTTACTATGTGCCTACAACTCTGTTTGTGTTTGCTTCATTTTGGTTTCCTCCAAATATTCTAGCCATGCCAAAGTCTGAAATTTTGGGGTGCATCTCCTCGTCCAGCAAAATGTTGCTGGCTTTTAGGTCTCGGTGAATAATTCTGAGCCTTGAATCGCGATGTAGATAAAGAAGCCCTCTGGCTATCCCTTCGATTATTCCGAAACGTGTCTTCCAGTCTAAAAGAGCTTGCTTCTTTGGGTCTGCGATGGTGTCAAACAAGAAACATGGAAATGATTAGCAAAAGCAATTCATTACCCTAACTTGGGTTAGGCAGGGGAAGCAAGAAGAGCTTACCAAAAATAAACGAATCCAAGCTTCTGTTGGGCATATATTCATAAATCAGAATCTTCTCTTCACCCTGAATGCAGCAGCCTAACAATCTAACAAGATTTCTGTGCTGTAATTTGGCAATAAGGATGACTTCATTCTTAAATTCCTCTAGGCCTTGACCTGAGATCCTTGAAAGCCTCTTTACAGCAACTTCCTCTCCTCCAGGAAGCTTTCCCTGTGCAGGTAAAGAGAAATGTTAAATTCTGTTCTTAAAATTCATCTCCGCAGCATTTTTAACGCAAATATTCACCTTGTAGACTAGACCAAATCCTCCCTGCCCAAGCTTGTTCTTCTCTGAAAAATTGTTTGTTGCAACTGCTATACTGTTGAAGTTGAACAATGGTAAGTCCGGACCGTTCACTTTACTTCCATCAATTGCAAGTTCAACTGATTCAGAGACATCAGTTGAGTATTCGTTACTCCTGCTCACGTCATAAACTGGCATCTCAGTCCTCGTCGAAGTTAAGGGAACTGTAGCCAAAGCTGGAGATACCAAATGTAGAGTTAATATCATAAATGATTACTCTGCTCCCCGTTCATGAAATATTAGTGTGTTGAGTTGACGAAACTGAAAAAGTACCTTGAAGTCTTTTTCTGATCGTCCATAGCAAACATATGAATAAAACGATGAAGATAACACCAACCATAACGACCACAACTATCACAAGTATTGGCAATCTGTTCCCACCTATAATCAGAATTCAAATCAGAACTTTGAAACATATGAGGTACCTGAACCCTGGCTTTTTATTAGATCTTTGTGGAAGTATTTCCAATGTGTTGATTCAGTTATGAAAAACCAGAAGACTAATTTATAAAGCCATCCCACTTGAATCATAATTCTCTGTTTCATTAATTCTTACTTGAACAGAAATGAGATGCAAACAAAAGATTTAGAAGCAAACTAGTATTACCTAGTTCAGAATCTGCAAGACGGAGGTACATAGAGTTCGCAGCTTTGCCACCAAAATTCTGGACGTCAATCAAGTCCCCGTACCATAACATGCATCCAATCCCATTGACCTGCGCAAATGCAGTACAAGAACAGTTGCTCAAGCAATTTTCCTGACAAGTATCCGCGGAGTTTCCTCTGATCACATCTGCAAAATCTGGCAACTTCATTGAGCTGAGCAGTTTAAATCCATCTTTCCCTTGATCGGTACTATTCTTCTGGCACTGCAAAGGGGACTTCCTTTGGCAGCCACCTGACCAATCCTCTCTGCTCCATTGATCTGGATATCTTGGCGTAAACCCTTCCATACAGGTGCACTTGGACTTGTCTGATTCAGTACAAACTCCAAAATTGCCACAGTAATTATACAGTTCACATTCATTAGCCGGCTGTAGTTGCATCAAATCCCAATTGTTCCCACTTTCATTCCACTTGAGCTGCTCTTCATGTCCATTCCAGCTAATTCGAAACCTCATCAATTGAGAAGCGTCTGATGGATTGTATGTAAAATACGACTTCCCATCATCTTCTGGAGCAAACTTAAATCCATATAGATAATTGGTGACTGCTGACATATTCGGCACACCTGTAAATATTTGAGCATTCCAATGCCCGCTTCTCCATCGCCTTTTTGATTGCTCCCATATAACTATCTGTGGTGCTCCGCGAGGATCAACACCCATTGTAAAGTTTCCCCGAGAAGGATCATTTGGAGATTTCCATGAAGAGAAGGTATGCCTCTCTCCCACTTCAATATCTACTGGCACTTTCATGCTAGGCAAAAACGTGTCAGTCAGATCGTTGAAGCTTTGCCAATATGCTTTGTTTAAATCTCCAATACTGTCTTCGCTTGAGAGAACAAGATTCCCTGTTGACAGAAGGGTTGCTACAGTGACGTTGGACAAGATGGAAGCGTTGTTACTCGACCAAATAATATTCTCATTTCCGTCTTTAACTATCAATTTCCCATCTTCAGCTATCGTGAGGACGCCACTTCTGTCATTGATCGGTCGCTCTCTATTAGCAACCCAAACGACAGGCTGATCTCGAGTCTTGTAATATCTTATGCCAACATACCGAGACGAAGAGTTTCCTGGGCTAAAGAAACCCAACTCAAAGGTTTCATCCTCAGATACCACGGTTTCACCATCTCTTACTGACTCACCCTTCGTGATTGTGTTTACCGCTTGGCAAACCAGAACTCCATAGAACAAGGAATAGAAGACCAAAGCAAGGAAAATCTTAACCGGGTTCTTGGTCTTGTTGGACATTTTTAGAAAATTTCTGAGGACAAAGTTTCAAGAGAACTGAATAGATGTATAGGAGAAGAAGAAGAAGACGTGTAATAGGAATGTGTTCATTCAAAAAGAAGACCCGAGTTGCTAGCCTTGCTAGTGGATTCGTGTTAGCTGACTAATAGTGATAGACCCCAAGCTCTGACAATTCTGCGTCGAAGTATATGATAGACCTTCTTAAATTCTATGAGAAGCATCATATATTCATATCTTTATGCCAATGCAAAGCCTAATGACACGTATTGATGAACTTACCGCACGTTTTTATGACCAAACCGAAAAAATCTAGAGAATGAAAAGTTGGTGAAGGTCAAAGAAAGTTCAACATCAGACGCCCATTGACAATGAAAACAGGGTTTTCCCGGAAAAAGACAGGACAAAGACGAAAAGCTTGTTTGATCTCATAATCAGGAAAATCACATAAAGGTTTTATCGTTTATGTCAAAGTAGAACAGGATTAGCTCATGCTCTTCTAAATTGAATTTCATGTTGGAATGAATAATCAAGAGCTTATGCTTTCTTTCCAAGAGACATAAGTAACCAAGCAAGCATCAATCTTTTTATGTTCACATCTTTTTGCTCTCTGTTCTTTCATTTTCACAAACTAGTAGGGGATTCCCGGCTCGATTGATGTGACCAGGCACCAAGAAGACAATCCTCCATTACTGATGCCATATTTTTTTATGGGTAATAATATTCTATAACTTGGTGGTCGTATGTGTTTTGCCTGGCAAATATTGGCTGCTCGAGAGCACTAATATATTTTTTTTCAGAGATTAAAATAACAATTTTTGCTGTTTCTTGGACCATTTGTCGACGGAGATCCACCAATCAAGCATTCAACCACTGTAGTTTTAAGGTATGTTCGATAGAAGCAAAAGAATTAGGAGATGTGAAATATTTAAAAGTTGGTTGGGAATTAAATATATACACATAAAGTGAGAAGTTGGCAAGGATAAGCGGTGAACTGAAGTTGAGAAACAAAAAAGAAAGGTTGGATTACGACCGAACATATCTCAGTATTTCCTTTTTCAGGCGAAAATGTTTTCGTCTAGAATCATGCTATACCTAGCTATGACGCATCTTTGAACACGTTCAATACGAAATTCCGCTTAAAGAAACTCCTAAATCTTCTGGTTTGTGCTAAAATACATGGCTATTCCTATATCACAACGACCCAAGTTTGCAACCAATATGTATTCAAGCGTGGGATTGGGATTGGGATTGGGATTCTCACATGGGAAAGTAATGTGACAATTTTAGATATATAAATATGAATTTATAAAATTATATATAACAAGATATTTATTAGATTACCAGAAAAAAAAAAACTAAAGCATTATTTCAATATAGAATCACACGTATACATTTGTATCTGGACTCGTTGGGCCGGGAGACCCGTTGGGCCCACTACGGTTCGTGGAGATAATTAATTGGTAAGGAAGTAACACTAACCCCAAAAAAAATCATATAAAGCCCTTTCAAACTAAATCCATAATGTTAATGATGGGGAAGTAGTTGGATGTCACATCTCAAAATAAGGGAATATTGTAAATAAAAAGAATACCAAATGTCCAAAATACAGTCGCAACGGCTATAGTTGTTTGAATGCAAGGGCGTTTTTATGTTTTCGTAAGTGAGACTATGAATGCCTTTGCTCTTTTTCTTAAGTCCAAATTTAAGTCATAATGATAGTGATTGATAACGTCTGATCCACCTTCGACAGCTTTCCAGAGAAGGAAGCGAAACCCGCACAGGGCCACACCGCCCATTTTCTTTTGTTGCTGTCATGTTCTGCGCCGAACCTTTTATACTTGTCCATTACCCTTTAAAAGCACACAAAGCCCCGACACGGCCTACTTATTCTTGTAGTTTAGATTGTGTTTAAAGTTAAACACGCACTCATCATAGGCAAAGGGAGTAGGAGAAAGTGCCGATCTTAGATAAAACGACCCGAAGTGGATATGAATAATATGGTGTAAAAGGAACATTGAGTGTTAATTAAACAACTTTTAAAGAGCGGCAAGTGAAGAAAAAGATTGTGTCTTGTCTCACCGCTTTGAGCACAAAATGGTGTATGAGGATCAATAGACCTAGCTACTCGGTTTCTTAAGTTTTTTGGGAAAGTGCTTATTCGTAATATAACCAATGCACAAGGCTGTGCTTGGGTGTCATTTAAGAGTTTTCTCAAATGAGGCTGAACCCAACAACTCTAAGATACGATGTTTCTGATCACTCTAAGATAAGTGTCTGGTCACAACAAATGACCTTGAAGCGTTTAGGCCAATCAAGCTCTCTTCTTTTAGTTGGATCTAGCCAATCTCATTAACCAAGACTGTGTCTTGCGCAAAATTGGTTAAACCCTTTCCATATTTTTTCTTCTTTTTCTTTTAAGCATTTTGTACATGAATATTCAACCGGGCAACATATTAACATGTACGATAACTCAAAGGTCATCTTCCATATATCATGGAGACTGTCATGTCGTTGGAGGTGCCTATCTCCTGAGCTTCCAGAAAGATGTCTGTGTCAATAGAGGCTCTCACAGGAGTGAAAGTGGGTTGCCGGGGCAGCGGAATGCTTGTATTGTCGCTCTCCAGCATAAAGACAACAGATGCCATGGTTGGTCTACGAACTGTCGAATCTTGCACACATAACATGCCTACTTGTATGCATCTCAGCACCTCTGCTTGACCACACGACTCTTGGATTGAAGGATCAACTAGCTCAATTGCTTTACCTTCCACCCAAAGTTGCCATGCCTGGAATCGAACAAAATGAATCCTCAACAACTCCAACTAGTGATAAGTAGCAGTAAATTTATTATCAGAAAGTGCAAGTTTTTCTGGAATATATATGCTTACATAACCAATAAGGGACACTTGATCAGATGAACGAAAGCTAGAGTTCTTCCTGCCACTCGTGATCTCTAGTAGTAATACCCCAAAACTGTAGACATCTGACTTCACTGAAAACAGACCTTCCATTGCATATTCAGGAGCCATGTAGCCGCTGCATATTGGAAGATGGTATTTCAAAAAATAAAAATGGTTGGTTATCTCACAAGTTCATCAATTTTCTAAACATTTTCATACTTACTATGTGCCTACAACTCGGTTTGTATTTGCTTCATTTTGGTTTCCTCCAAATATTCTGGCCATGCCAAAGTCTGAAATTTTGGGATGCATCTCCCCGTCCAGCAAAATGTTGCTGGCCTTTAGGTCTCGGTGAATGATTCTGAGTCTTGAATCGCGATGTAGATAAAGAAGCCCTCTGGCTATCCCTTCGATTATTCCGAAACGTGTCTTCCAGTCTAAAAGTGCTTGCTTCTCTGGATCTGCAATGGTGTCAAACAAGAAAAATGGAAAACATTAACACAAGCAATTCATTACCTCAACTTGGGTTAAGCAGCGGGAAAAAGAAAAGCTTACCAAAAATAAACGAATCCAAGCTATTGTTTGGCATATATTCATAAATCAGAATCTTCTCTTCACCCTGAATGCAGCAGCCTAACAATCTAACAAGATTTCTATGCTGTAATTTGGCAATAAGAATAACTTCATTCATAAATTCCGCTAGGCCTTGGCCAGAGATTGTTGACAGCCTCTTTACAGCTACTTCCGCTCCTCCAGGAAGCTTTCCCTGTGCAGGTAAAGGTACAAGACCTTTATATTCTTAAATTCGGTTCTTAAAATTCCTTTCTGCTACATATTGAACGCAAATATTCACCTTGTAGACAAGACCGAATCCTCCCTGTCCAAGCTTGTTATTCTCGGAAAAATCGTTTGTTGCAGCTGCTATGCTGTTGAAGTTGAACAACGGCAAGTCCTGACCATTCACTTTACTTCCATCAATTGCCAGTTCAACTGATTCAGAGAGATCAATTGAGTACTTGTTACTCTTGGTCTTGTCATAAATTGGTATCTTAGTCCTCCTCGTCCATGAAGTTAAGGTAACAGTAGCCGAACCTGGAGATACCCAATGTAGATTTAATATCATAAATGATAAATCAGCTCCCCCAGTTAATGATACATTATTGCGTGAAGTTGACGAAACTGAAAAAGTACCGTGAAGTCTTTTCCTGTTCGCCCATAGCAAACATATGGACAAGGCGAGGAAGATAACACCAACCATAACGATCACAATTATCACAGATATAGACAATCTTTTCCCACCTATAATCAGAATTCAAATCAGAACTTTGAAATATATAAAGTAGATGATGAACTTGTACATAACACAAATTTATAAAGTCATCCCACCTGGAACATAATTTTCTGTTCTGTTAATTCCTACTAAAACAGAGCTCAAAAGCAAAAAATAAGCATTAGAAACAAGTTAGCATTTTACCTAGTTCAGAATCTGCGAGACGGATGTATATAGAGTTCCCAGCCTTGCCACCAAAATTCTGGACGTCAATCAAGTCCCCGTACCATAACATGCATCCAATCCCATTGACTTGCGCAAATGCAGTAC
Source organism: Passiflora organensis (assembly GCA_019739055.1). Lineage (NCBI taxonomy): Eukaryota > Viridiplantae > Streptophyta > Magnoliopsida > Malpighiales > Passifloraceae > Passiflora > Passiflora organensis. Next base: position 1,097,308 of record JAEPBF010000187.1, on the reverse strand, counting down.
AAGAACAGTTGCTCAAGCACGTTTTCTGACAAGTATCTGCGGAGATTCCTGAGAACACATCTGCAAAATCTGGCACCTTCAGTGAGCTGAGCAGTTTAAATCCATCTTTCCTTTGATAGGTACCATTCCTCTGGCACTGCAAAGGGGACTTCCTTTGACAGCCACCGGACCAATCCCCTCTGTTCCATCGATCTATATATCTTGGCGCAAACCCTTCCATACAGGTGCACTTTGGCCAGTCTGAGTCAGTACATATTCCAAAATCTCCACAGTAATTATACAGGTCACATTCAATAGAAGGATATTGTTGCATCACATACCAATTGTTCCCACTTTCATTCCACTTGAGCTGCTGTTGATATCCATCCCAGCTAGTGCGAAACCTCATCAATACATTAGTCCCAGATGGATTGTATGTAAAGTACCACTTCCCATCATCTTCAGAAGTAAACTTAAATCCATATATATAATTGGTGGCCATTGTCATACTCGGCATACCTATGAATATTTGAGCATTCCAATGTCCGCTTCTCCACCGCCTTCTCGAATGCTCCCATATAACTATCTGCGGTGCTCCACGAGGATCAATACCCGCCGTAAAGTTTCCAGGAGAAGGATCATTTGGAGATTTCCATGAAGAGAAGCTATGTTCCACTCCCACTTCACTATCCACAAGCTCTTTCATGCTACGCAAAAACGTATCAGATGGATTGTTGAAGCTTTGCCAACTGGCTTTGTTTAAATTTCCAACGCTACCATCTCTCGAAAGAACAAGATTCCCTGTTGACAGAAGGATTGCTGCAGTGGCGTTGGACAAGAAGGAAGCGTTGTTGTTACTCGACCAAATAATGTTCTCATTTCCGTCTTTAATTATCAGTTTTCCATCTTCAGCTATCGTGAAGACGCCATTTTTATCATTGATTGGTCGCTCTCTATTAGCAACCCAGATGGCAGGCTGTTCTTGAGTCTTGTGATATCTTATGCCAACGTACCGAGCCGGAGAGTTTCCTGGGCTAAAGAAACCCAGCTCAAAGGTTCCATCCTCAGATACCAAGGATTCACCGTCTCTTACTGACTGACCCTTTGTGATTGTGTTGACAGCTTGGCAAACTATAACTCCATAGCAGACCAAAAGGAAAATCTTAACCGGGTTACTGGTCTTGTTAGACATTTTTAACAAACCTCCGGGCACAAAGTTTCAAGAGAACAGTATAGATATAGTGTCATTCAAAGAGAAGAAGAAGAAGAAGAAGACATGTACTAGGGATGTGTTCATTCAAAGAGAAGACCCGATTTGCTGATCTCTTGTACTGAAAATTTTCCACTGTTTGATTGTCTTGTTTTTTCTGAAATGTAACATAAAATAGTTTATCATCTTCGTCGCAACTGGCCCTTTGACAATCAAAACAGTAAAGCATATGAAGCGTGTCTGGTCAGACTAAATCATGACCGCATAGCTTATCATCACCCTGTAAAATAAGGTTAATTTCTAGCATCAAATTCCAAGGTTCAAGGTTTTAATCTTCTCGAATTTCATTACTAACGTATGGACTTCTTACATTAAAAAGCAATGCCTTATCCTCATGTTAAATAAACCTCGTCATTACTCATATCTTCAAAGAGTTACAGCATGTTCAAAGTCAAAACTGTCTGAAATAAGCAAAGGTTTAGTTTCTGGATTATTCAAAGTGAACGAAAGAGTAGGAGGTCATGCAAACCCAAAGGACAAAGTCAAGTAACACATAATAGAATTTCCAGTCTGACATTCCAACCTAATTAACAAATAGCCTTAATCAAACACAAACCATCACGCATTAATTAACCATCAACTATAATTTGGTGAATCTTCGATGAGACAAATAGCATTGACTTTTGGCAAATCTCTCGTCAAAATATACTTCTTTCCTTTCTCAAACGCTGTCAATTTCAAACATCATAGCGTTTATGCCCAGGAAAAGCCATCATTCGAGCTGGAATTCAACTGACTATGTTGTCTGCTAAGTTTAACCCATTTACTAGCATTCAACTCCGAAACACATTCCAACCGCTTCCAAAAGTTGAATGCGTGCAGTTCATTTTGTGTCAGAAAAGTGGACTATATCAAGCTGTATATATCAGAAGGCATAATGAAATGTTGATATAATGGTATACCAGTGTTGAGTTCGATCCTAAAGAAGAGAGGTATGATAGCACAGGATCGGTCTCTTAGGATGTAATATTTATCAAAGAAAAAAAAATAAGATATGAAATATACAAAATTACTCGATATTCTTTCATTATTAAAAAAATGTATATATCAGAAGCCAATAAATCAGATTTTCTGGATCGTCTAATCTATCTATTTTGTGCCGTTTGGGCTCCAACGTGGTTTGGCCCAGTACCAAAAGCCTAGTTTCTCTTTTCTGTTTATCGGTACTTTACTTGATGGGCCTGGCTCAGCTACCGAAATCTTTTGGACCTCTCCAACGTGGTGCGGCCCATTAATAAAAATATAGTTTCTCTTTTTCTGTTTATTGGTACTTTACTTGATGGGCTTGGCTCAGCTATCCAAACCTTTTGGACCTTTCCAACGTGGTTCCCCCAGTAATAAAAATCTAATCGCTCAGCTACCCAAAACGTGTGGACCTTTTTGTAAAGCTTCACAATATTTAGTCCAATCTATATGGCCATATGAACAGTAAGAAATATAAATATATATATATATATATATATGTCAATTAAAGTAAATAACTACATAATTCTGTACTATCCCAAATTGCTCATCTTTTATAAGTCCTCTAGTCACATAACGAATCCTTGCAATTACAGGTATAATTGTTTGCTAAAATTAAAAGCACACAAATAATTACTTTTATTATGCAACCCCTGCTAATGGGTGAGAAAATATCCTCCAAGCCGTCAAATTGCAAGAACACGACAAATTAACCTATCTCTAGACAGTTAGAGACAAGAGCTAGGCAAGAGAGTAGACAGATAACTTAAGATCCCAGAAAGAGCAACGCTACTTCCGAGGGGCCCTTGTAATGGCCGCGTCCCGGCGAGATATCGCAAGATGGTTGATTATATTTCTAGTGGCCACCCACCTGCCATATGATGCAATAGCTTGACGACATGGCTATAGATTGGCTTACCCAACACAATCCAATCCGCAGTTTTCTATTTAAGCAATCCGTTCCATTTATTTTCCAGCTAAACCCAATCGGTTTCCATTGTGAGCTTGAGCAGCAATTACATTGCGTACCAAATTGTTTAAACTTTTAAAATTTTAAAATTGAGGAATGTGCTTAGGATGCTGGTGGGTCAATGAACACATTGTCTGGTTATAGTTAATGAGACAAAATGGGCAAGGCGTTTCTTGTAAAATTGCAGCTGAAACAAGATAAATTTTTCTGGTGGGAAAATGCTAATCCCATAACCAAATGATTTTGGTAGCTTCCCATGCAACTTCGAGGAAGGAGATCGTGCTACCCCAGAAACTTGCACGGATCATATTCTGCAAAATGCCGGCATCCTTCCGTCAGTATGTACTACCAAAAACTCCTGTTATATTGTCTGTACCTTCGTTGTCATTAGCACACACCCTTTCCTCGAACGCTGCGTTTTCTTTCTTACTAAGCTAAGCCTTGATGGTATATTCTGCTAACTATAAATACACACCTTGATCTCGCTGTAATTCATTCCATCACAAAACATTTTCCAGTCTATTATTGATCAAGCTAAAGACCGTTTGAGCCTTTGGTATCCGGATGGCGTCAAAAGACGGGGTTGTGTTTGAGGATTTCTTTCCGGCCATGGTGGACAAGTTGGGAGCGGAAGGGTTCATGAAAGAGCTGTGTAATGGGTTTCGTTTGTTGATGGATGAGAACAAGGGCCTCATCACTTTCGAGAGTTTGAAGAACAATGCCGGCCTGCTTGGATTGCAGGATATGAGCGATGATGAACTGCTGTCCATGTTAAAAGAAGGTGATTTGGATGGGGATGGGGCTCTGAACGAGATGGAGTTCTGTACTCTCATGTTCAGGTTGAGTCCTGATTTGATGAGGGGTTCAAGGGAATGGTTGATGGAAGCTATTGCCAGTGGAATGTAGGTTTTGCTTTGGTTGTCTTTGTTCTCCTTCCTTCTTTCCCTCTTCTCATCTCCTTGTAGTAGCTTCAGAGTAGGGGAGCTTCATTCCGTTGAATTTTTATCAATGCATACCATATTTTCCTCCTCGACCTTACCCAGCAGAATGTTTTGTTCCAATCGCTACTATAATATATCTCAGTTCTTCATTGCCAACTATTTCTTTATCGTAGAAATAAAGGGAGCCTTCATATCTTCATTATATGAACAAACAACAGTTTCTGGAAAAGCTTGCAGGCAATTAATATATGCCTTAACCTAGTTCCACATTGACACTGCAGATATTGAGATTTATCCGAGAAAGGGTTGGATGCCCTTAATATATATCATGAGGCAATCCTGGATGAAGTAAACCCTCAACATTTGACTTGCTATTTCATAAATAGAGGTTGCCTGGAATTTATGAACTGCCCACTTCTCAGCCAACCCAAATGAGCTGGAAATAACTAGTAAGCAAAGAGCACAGGGATAAAGCTGATGATATATAATACATATCCACCATCCATGAACATAATATATAACATTGCAAGCCATTAAAACGTGCAAGCAGCCAACACAAGTTTTGCCATACATTAAAAAGAAGTGGTACAGCCTATATACATTAAGGGAGGGATTTGAAGGAAACAGGAAGAAGTCGATCATCCTTCACTGGTCATCCTACAAATTAAAACAAGGTAGCAAAAAGGTTCGGAAAACAGATATTGGTACCACCAAACCTGCTGGCAAACCAGAAATCATAAAACCACTGCCAACTTCTAAGCTTTTCCACCTCTCTCTCATCCTCTAACAGCAAGTATTTAAGCCTTCTCCACATCTGCGATATTAAATATTGACAAGGTTGTTCATAAATTATAGTAAAAAGAAGGAAAACAGGAAAAAATAGTAAGCTACAAGACATATTTTCCATTAAATAGAGGTTTCGCTAGTTATTATAAAGTTTTGTACACAGATTCACCAGAGTGCATGTGTGTCAGTACGAGCAAGTGTGATCCCAAAAGGACGGACAATCCATTCAAAAACCGTATGGCAAGACATTGTTATTATTGGTAGGCTAGCGGAACCCCAACCAAGAATATAGAGAATAACAGAGGCTGCTCTAAATGCAGATGTTATTTATTGTCCGATCCACTAAAAAAATTTTGCTGTATAACCCTCGTCTTTATCACAAGTAGAATATGACCTTCTCTGTCACTAAAAATCAAAGGAAACATAATAATTATGTCCCAGTGGATCTTACTGAAACAATCATCCATGAGTACAAAGGCATATAAGATATTCACCAGTCGGTGAGTCTTTTCATTGCAGAAGAAATAGCTTGTCCGAGAAGACAGATGGGATCATGGTTTGATATCATTTAAGAACTGACATTTCTAGCTTAGGTCTTTTTCTGATAATCATTTTGCCACTTTCTGTTAAGCTTGTCGCAACTCTTTGACTGTCAAGTTGTTCCTCAAGGTACAGAAGTATATATAAGGACCCACAGAGCCAGAAAGCCACAGTTTTACAATTGATAATTGCACAATGGAAAGGAAACAAGTGCCAGATACCTAAGCAGAATGTAATATCAAGCATAATATCGAAAGTCATCTATAGTCTAGGATTCCCAAGGTTTGCCAATCAAGGAAATTATAACTCATTAAATTCAAATATCAGATATGAAGCTGCAGTTAATGACAAGCTAGAAGTTTAGAGCTTTGGCAAAAAGTTGGAACCATACTAACTCACATAAGGTCAACTTCAGCCTCAGTAACCAAGAGCTATCTTATTCTGCATCACTATTTTCTAGTTACAGAAATATTTACCTCCTTGGCACAACCATTAAGCTCTATGCATCTCCCTCTCCTTTCCAAGGAGCTGTAGCAAGTACCTCAATTAACTGTTAAGCTCATAGCTAAGCCTCCGATCTAGTATGTTTATCAAATTATATCTATTGTTAGAAAAGACAGGTTTCTACGATAGATAAGGCTGATTAATAGACAGGACAAGTGATCGGTATGAGGGGGACAAAAGCATGGTCCTTGTATTTTAGTCTATGTTAAACAGTAAAGACAAGTAGAAAACAAGAAGCTTGCACTGGTCTTTGAATAGATAAGCTTTAGATAGTTGCTTTGGACCTAGACTACATTGTAAGAGGTTAGTTTGCTTGAACTAACCTTTGGAGCAACAAACAACCTAAAATTCAACATCAGATCAAAGGATAGATCAGAAGCTTCTCAATGTCATAGATAACCAAAGGTTCACAGTATGAGCAAAGGTTGGACAATGAGACACCATCAGGAATAGAAAGAACGGAATCTGGTTTTACGGTTTAATGACAGTGGACTTTTATAGATTACCAAACAATTCACTTCAGGCAGGACTAGAATGCAAACAAGAACGTCAGTCACAAAGCTAAAACATTAAAATGTCAAAACAGGCTGAAAGAAAGGGACTTTGGATGTAAAATTGTTTTCTTCTTCCCCAGCATACATGAAAACATAAACGGAACAAGTTCACAACTCTAGTAGAGAAACAACGAGCTAATGCAATCAATGCAAAAATTGAAATCATGAAGGAAAAAACCAGCAAAAAGCTGGAGGCACTACTATCCCAGACAAGTATTTAAACTAAGCATGGAATTCGAAGAGTTCAAAACTAAAATAAGGCAAGCAAGGCAAGGCAAGGCAGGCAAGAAAAGGAAAGGAAATAAATTTGGACAACCTGGTTGTGCATCTACTGCAGAAGTGTCTTTCTTCTCCGGAAGCCTTACAACGATGACGGGACAAACGCAGTGACGGACGCAGTAGTCACTAACGCTACCCAACCGGTCTTTGGTACTCTTCTTACGGGCGCCAAATCCTCGGCTTCCCATTACGACGGCGCTGAGGCCGAGGCGCTCGACCTCCAGACAGAGCCTCTCCTTCATGTCATGATCCTCGACGATGTGAATCTTGAAGGGGAAGCGTGCGTCCACAAGGGGCTGGGCGAGATCATTGACCTTGGTGTTGGTAAAGATATCAAAGTCCTCCTCGAGCTTCTGCTGCTGCTGTTCCGACTTGTCGTCGGTCTCGGAAATGGAGAGGTCGATGGCGCCCCAGTCCGCGCCGTAGAGCACGCTGGTGGGCTGGACATGGACAAGGATGACCGCGTCCCCGGCCCGGAGGTAGTTTTGGACGGCCCACTTAACAGCGTAGGCGCTCTCGTCACTGAGATCAACGGCGATTCCGATTCTCCTCTGCGCCCCGGTGGTGTAAGTAGTGGTGAGAGGGAATCGCGGGGAGGAAGGCTGGACCACCACAGCTTCGGGCGGGAGAGGAGTAGAGGTTTTCTTAGGGGAAGGTGAGGAGGAACTCATGGCACTATGTCTTTTTAACTTCTTCTGTTCAGCGAAAGAAGCTGATTGCGGTGAAGCGGCAGAAGGAAAACCAGTTGGTATGACTTGGGTAGTGACAGTCAGGGAAGTACTGGGATTGCACGTGGCAAGGTCTGAGGCAACGTTATTCACGAAAAAGTTCAACGCCAGGTTTTGTCCGGATTAGGACAGGAGCAGTTTGGACAGGTTAATATTATATTTTACTCGTGACAAGCAATACATTTACTGTTCGATGCCACATGGCAGCATATGGCATATGAAACTTGCGTGACATGCTATTTTCTAAAAAATTTAGTTTTTTGCATTATTCCTATTTCTAAAACAAAACTATTCCTATTTCTAAAAAAACAATTATATTAATATAGATGGATAAATAAGTAATTTTGCATTTTAAATGTTATTGGGAATATAATGCCTTTATTTATATATTTTATAGGAACCGACATATCCAGAAACCGGAGATGCTATAAGACCTGGTCACTCGATCCCCAAATTTCTGTACAAAACCCTAGGGCCATACTCCCCTTCCTCTGAATCCAATCCGGTAGAATTCGGTCAATATGCCTCAGAGACATTCAAAGAACAATAACGATCTCGCATTCTTTACGTACGACGAGAAGAGGAAGCTTGGCTATGGCACCCAAAAGGAGCGGCTCGGGAAGGACTCGATCAAGCCCTTCGATGCTTGCTGCCTCTGCTTGAAATCGCTTATTGACCCCATGTGTTGCCAGAAAGGCCACGTTTTTTGCAAAGAGTGCATCCTCGAGTGTCTATTGTCCCAGAAGAAAGACATTCAAAGGTAAAATAAGAAGAATTACGATTTTTTTTATAATCAGAATAATTACGACTTTTAGCTTATTCCTATTCACTTTTGGATTTCGCCACTTGGTAACCCCTGGTGTGGATGGATCTGTTCCTCTCGTTGCTGGTTGTTAGTTGTTAGTTGCTAGTTGTTAGTTCTTAGTTCTTATGATTTTTATGAAAATTTATAGAAAACCTAATGCGTATTTTTAAGATTTGAGAGCAAGTTGTCAGGTTCTATGGAGTCAAAGCTTTTAATTCTCAGTGAAATGTTGTTGAGCGTGAATTCTGGTGGTGTGATGCAGGAAATTAGTTGCACATGAAGCGCAGAAGAAGAAAGAGAATGAGGAGGAAGAGGAAAGGTTAATGCTTCAGAAGGCTAGGGAACTCGATGCCTTCGATCAGCAAAACCATGGAGCAGTTCCGCAGTACAATGACAGGAACCAGGGCCGTGACAAGAATGGTTTCCATGGGGCAAACAGCGTGAAGGTTACTTCTTATGAGGAGGAAGCGCTGCGGACTATGAAAGCATTTTGGCTACCCTCTGCTACACCTGAAGCTTCTGTTAAAGTGGAGGCTCCCTCCACTAGCACTGTTTGTCCGGAAGGCCAGGAAAAATTAAAGCTTAAGAGTCTTTTTCCAGTGCACTTCACGGAAGACACTAGCGAGAAGAAGAAATCGAGTTTGATTGATAGAACTTATGTATGTCCTAGCTGCAAGGTTACTCTGACCAACACATCGTCGTTGGTGGCACTTAGCTCTTGTGGGCATGTTTTCTGCAAGAAGTGTGCTGATAAGTTTATGGTGGCAGATAAGGTTTGTCTGGTTTGCAACAAAGGGTGTAAAGAGAGGAATTTGGTTAACTTGGGAAAAGGTGGAACGGGCTTTTCTGGACATGGGGATAATCTCATGGCTACAGACTTTAAGCATTTGGGTAGTGGTTCAGGATTAGGACTTGTGAGACCAGCTACGAAGACTTAATTGTGAATCATATGGATATGTTAAATTCTATAAGCAACTGTAGATGCAGCAGATCTTCTTACTATCTAGTTGACATCCGCAGATGTTTGGTATCTGCTGTAGAATGATCGGTTTTGTCAAACATTTGTTTGTTTCATTTTGGTGATCAGATTGAAAAAAAAAATTTCTCAAAAGGGCAAAAAAGTTTTGGTACTCCATATTGATGCTGATGACCAGCTGCTAATATAGTTGCAGTTTTTGGATCATTTATGAAGCTTTCTACTCCAACCTGGATATATTTCCTCACTGTTACAATAATTATTGGAATCTTCCTGTTTAATTTAAGGTTGAGTTTGTATGATATAGGTGTGGAATTAGATTGAGACTGTTACTGGCTCTGCTCACAATGGTGGGAGATGATTAGAATGGCAATGGTTGTAAATTGGGATGATTAGTGTTTGACTTGATTGTGATAATTAACGGATGATGAATTCACATGAGCAAGTTATCGCTGGTGTCAATGCTTCGGTATAGCTGGACCAAACCTCCCTGCCATCTGGGTCTGGTTAGAAATTATCAGACAGAACCCATGTGGTAGGCCAGTTAGAACTGTTGTTTAATGTATGGCATTCTTTCCAAAGCTAGAGAGTGCCAAAGCTAGGTCGCAGAACATTGAAATTCCAATAAAACGATTGCCTCTCACGCAATAAAATTAAACTGAAGACCAAACTACACATCCTCCCTTTAAGTTTGCCTACTTGGTAAGAATTACGTATGAAATAGGCATGGGAGTACGTCCCATGAAAGTAATGTATTCCGCCGGCACCAAGAAAGTTTAACTGATACATGAATCCCCGTGTAAAACTTGATTGTTTCCAGCTCAAAGATGTCCAAAACACCAAGTTATCCTAGAGGAACAATACTCTCCGTCACAGAATTCTCACAAGCCATCTGTAGGATGTGAAAACATGGGAAAATCGCCATCTATTTCAAGAGATTGACCAAGTTCACACCACCTTCTCCCAGCAAACCATTTTCTCGATGTCAGGATTCCCACGAGTTAAATTGATAAGAGCAACATCTCGCACATGGGTATATCGAAAGTCGAAAGATTTTGGAGATAAGGATGCCTTTGTGCCACTTTTGTGGGAATAGAAAGCTTTTGTCTGGTACTAATACAGGATAACATCCAAACAAAAGCGACACTAGGTGTCTAAACGGTCCCACCCACCACCATTTATCTACTCACGAAACACTTAGCCATAATGGGTGAATTATAAAAACTAAAAAGTCGTTTAATAACAGATGAGCCACAGCTCAGAATATCATCAGAGTCTGCTAATGGCTCATGGACAGTTGGGCGGTGGCACCTGACTGCACGCTGTTCTTAGCCGTCATCCCAAACTGATACCTAATTTCCCTTTGAATAAAAGGAAAACACCCACTGCCCAGCTTAGCAAGTTATTGGATATCCTAGTTTTTGTCTATCTTGTTCCTTCCTAACTATGTATTTAAAGTAAAATAGCTGCATCAGAATATTCTGTTCATCGTTTTAGCCCAAATAGTAACAGAATATCTGATAATTCAATCTATCAATATCAGATTGAATTATCAGGGAATGGAACTTCCTGGGAACTAAAACTCTTGGGTGTTTCGGACCCTCGAAACGTTTGAATTTGGGGAAGTTGTAAGAAACTTGTGAGGGTTAGAAAACCTGAAGAGGTCCGAGCGTGGTAGAAAGATTAGTCGTCAATGATGGCCAGAATTGTTGAGCATGGGGCCCACCATCTTCATTAACTGCTCGCCAACCTCTAAAAAGGTAAAGCACGCACAAAAATGGAAGAGGCCTAACATTATTACATTTACAATCGGAGAACCAACAGAACAACCAACCAAAAAGCATAAAACGGATGGAACACACAACCAAAAGAACAAGCAATTAAAAGCCTACACCTTTATTATTTCTTTTAAATACTTGACTCAAAGGATAAGACGAGAGCGATATAGAAAGGGCCAGAGAGAAAACAAAGACCAGCTCTTATTCGGCGATGGAGAAGGTGGTAGATTTGGAGAAACAAGTTGTGAGCGGGAAGGAAGAGGAGGAGGAGGAGTTCATGGCGGTGTTGGATTTTGACATGTTATGCACGACTGTGGCGTTGCAGACGCAAGGCAAATGGACCAAAATCCAAACCCAAGAAGCAGAAAAAGTAGGTGAAAATGACTGCCTTTTGGGAGATAATGGTAAAGGAGGAGGAGTTTTGAGGTTGTGGGAAGGAGAAATTCTTGATTGTTTCGACGACAGGCGTGTCGCCATCGAGTCCCTTTGGTTATTTTCCTTTTACTCTTCATCCTCTGTTGTTTTTTCTTTTTCCAATTCCTGTTAAGTATATGCTTCCTGAATTTGCTTATCTATGTCCTTGAAGTAATTTCTTGGGTACCAACTAAAGTGGCAATTTTTTGTTGCTGCAGTTGTCCATGCTACAGATTTGGGCAAAACATGAGGCGGGCTGGTTTTGGTTCCTGCTTTCTTCAGGTAATTATTTCGCTAATTCGTTATAAGTTGAAGTGCTTATTTTTGAAAAACAAAACTTAGTTGAAGTTTTGCCCTTTATCGATCGAGAGGGACTAAAGTCTACTTTTTCAAGCAAGTTCAGCTCAATTTCTTTAAAACTCCCACCCTCTCGCAACCAATATAGCTGGTTTTGATAATGCTAAGTTTGTCTGCTGAATTCTTGCAGGGAACTGCACATTACATGCTTGCTCTTATTGCCCTTTTGAATTTCATTGCGTTTGTTGTGAGCAAGCGGCACTGCTTTCTGTATTTGGCTGTTTCTTTTACGGTATCAGTAGGAATGTATTTAGCATTCTTCCGCACACGGATGAGGAAGAAATTTAACATCAGGGTGAGCATCCTCTCATGGGACTCCATTTTTTGTACTGTTTCTTACTTTTGGTCTATTCCTTTCTAATCATTTACTCTTTTTTTCTACTCTAGTGTCTCATTCTCAGCAAATTGATTTTAAGACCAATATTTTAGTTTCTGGTCAGAACTTGTGTAACTTTGATGACAATATTTTACTTGAGCTGTGTCCTTTGCAGTCATGGTCATCAGTAAATGCAGTGTCTCGTCTTTTTCACATAGATTCTTTTCTATGATTGTTTTGCTATGACAGCATCTGATGCTACTTTATAGTTCAGTCATACATATGGATTTGTTTTGATCGGTTGCAAATAGTAATGGCAGCTTTTATTCTTTTCATTCTTAAAGAAATTGGATGGAAATGCATCATGAAGTTGCTATTCGATTTTGTGATCTTTATTCGTGAAAATTGAGCTCTACAGTGTCTGATGTTCCATTTTGTATTCATCTGTAAATACAATCTATTTCCTACTATGTTGGTTATTTATTGGTGTCTGATCTTCAGAAAATGTGTTCCAGGGTAGAGATAGTTACTTGGATGATTGCATCTACCATGTCTTCTGCCCCTTCTGCACATTGTGTCAGGTTTTTCTCCTCTCCTTGTCGAAAAACCTACTGATATTCTTGAGCTTGTTAATTGTTTCCAATCACTTCATATTCCGGAATTTAATTGTTAGAACTTATTGATGATTATGGAACAGGAGTCAAGAACACTGGAGATGAACAATGTCCAAGATGGCACATGGCATGGTCGAGGTGATACAATATGCATAGGGAGCTATAGTGAAGGGAATAAAGCGCTCATTGAACTGCACCCGCCACCTGCTGTCTCAACCAAGTCAGTAGAGACCTCCGGCGAGCCAAAACATGAAAATGTCTTCGTTCTTTCTTGACGTTGATAAGCTTGGATTTGTTCAGAATCGATCCCGGGAAACACCCATGTTACAAGAATTTTCCTGAACAGAGGAACAATGTCTTGCAGGCCGAGTTATGTGCAGCCTTACTCACAAGATTTGGAGGCGGCCATTAATTAAAAGGAAGAATGAAACGTTGTGATGAGGTTGGATGGACCTTCTTTACGAAATTCCACATCTAAGATGTTGTATATATTGTATACCTTGTAGAGGGTCACCTGGAAAACCCCTATTCTTTGTTTATTTTAGCATTGATGTATGGAATTTCAGGTATCAACTCCGACAGGGTTGGTCTGATTTGTGTAATGTCCCGTTGCTTGCTTGGCTTTTGAAACATTGCTCACTGAAGATTCCGGTTCAAAATTTTTAAGATATTCTATATTCAAAATTAAAAATTAAAATTTTAATTTAACTAAACAAGACTTTTCGAATCCGTGCTCTGGATTGTGCATGCTTTTCCTCAAGTCACATGTGTCCATTAATATGAATTCGTCACGGATATATAACATATCTTTAAATCTAGATGTTATTTAGTTAGATCTAGTATGATAAAACAAAAAAAATTAATTATTATTATTATTATTATTAAGATACAAATATTATAATTAAAAAAGATATTATTTTAAAAGAAAATTAAATTAATTTTTTTAAAAATATTAAACAGTTGTGGATCGCCATGCAGTCGAAACATTTCCTGCAGCAGATTAAATAATATGATTAGAGGATAAAATTGTAATATTATTTATATATATATATTAAAGAGACATAGTCAAAAACGAGTTAACCCAAATATTGGATTGGGATACCGCGTGTAGCTGTTGCCGTCCAATGACAACAATTTTAAAAACCAAGCGGGCCATAAAGCCCAAATCTTTATCCATGCAAGTCCACACTGTTCTGCTTTTGAAAATTGAGTATTTAATTTCTAAATTTGGCCATCATTTTCATTATATATGTTGTATTCCCAGGAACCATTCTTTATTATAAATTGGGTTACGACACGAGAGAATATGGTTGGATCTGACAGAAACTTGAGTATGATCCTGTTTCTTTGCGTTTATTACACACATAAACGTTATGACAAACATGTCTTCCCGTTTCCTATAAACTAAAAGGATTTCTTCCCGAAATAAGAAGAAGATTGATGTAAGGTCAGAACCAAATAGGAATACGCGGGACTTTGAATTCATGTTGACTAAAATTATAACACAATACCATTCGTACGATGTAGGAAACACGGCAGTTTGAATTTTCAGCTGTTTGACTTCATTTCAATAGTGCCTTTTGTTCTGGTATGTTTGAAATTGTGAAAATGCCAAACATAGTCTTGTCGCTTAGTATTTCTAAACCAACTGAACGTAGAAATATATCAACTAGTCCAACTAATGTTTGACGATGTAGGGTGAGGCAGTTATGCCACGAAGTCATTGCATGATTATTATATAATACACCGTGTTGAACAGCTTCTTTGACTCTTAACTTGGTCCTCATTAATAGAATGGGAACTATCCTTTGACCCCAATGGTTAACCATCAAAATAATGCAAGAAAAAAAAATTTATGTTAGCCTTGAACCAATTTGTGTCATAGAATGAATAATTGATTCTTGTAAAGTAAGGAGCAACAGAAATAGGGAAAACAATTTATTTCAGCATTGAAAACGTGTTTATTGTTTACCAAAAACAAAACGTGTTTATTGCGACTTGTGTTAACGCCGGGAGATCAAATCATCACGTGGTCACCACCGTAAGAATAATTAATGACCATGACTTCGAGCACTGACATTAACATATGATTATGTATGCAGGAGTAACCCGTTTTTTCCTGTCCATTTCCTTTCTCGGTCCTGAATTTGGGTTTCAAACAAGCAAGTGACTTTATAAACTACTATCTTTTTCCACTTTCCTTGAAATTCCTTTAGTTTTGGAGAAGTTTTGTTTTTTCCCACCATCTATAAAGTAGCAGCTTTGCTTTCTGTAGACGTTCAAAATATGTACACTGAATTCAGTCATCCTCATGTGATTTTCCATGATTGTATGAATTATTTATAAAATAGTATACAGTTAGGACTGGTCTCGATCAACTGATGATGAGGTTTGAATTAGGAACCTGCAGGTAACCTCACTGTGTGCATGGGATAAATTAAGCCACACAAGACATTCATCGCTGACCGAGCCATGACGTTCGAAAGCAGAAATAGATTCTATTGGTCGTAAATTTTTAAAATGCTTCATATCTTGGTATCTATTTGGTATCTTGTTCTTGACTTCATAACTTTTGCTTCTTCTCTTTATTAAATTTTTCAAACTAGGTAACAGTGGAAATCATTGCTTTTGTTTAAGGATATATATGCTTGATATATTAGAGACAACAAAGACAAATACCCACGTGGGGAATTCATCACATCAACCTAAGATTTGACTATGATGCTTACTAACAAGGGACATTCCAGGAGGGATCGCACACACGGATTGATTGTCTTGTTTCCAAGTCTTTCAGTAGTTGTTGAAATAATTTATTTACTTTGAAACACGTTTCTCTTAGTTGAATATGTAATATATAAACTAGCTAGTCCTGCAGTTATTTAAAATCTACTGATCACTTGCTAGTACGGAAGTTAATAGGTTCTCATCATCACCATGAGAATGATGAGGTCTCCAACCCCATATCCTGAGAGAATGCCTCTGAGAAAAGGCACATGGAGTGCTGAAGAAGATCAGAAGTTGATAGCTTATATCAACAAGTATGGCATTTGGAGTTGGAGTCATATGCCAAAGGCTGCTGGTAAGAAGCTTGAAAATTTCAGTGAACTCGTTTCCCTTATCATTTAGGATCTCATAGTTGGCATTAATGTCTCTTTTCAATACCTCTTAGGTTTGTTAAGGTCAGGGAAGAGTTGCAGACTTCGTTGGGTGAACTACCTGAGGCCGGGACTGAAGCATGGAAACTTCAGCGCCGAAGAAGTTGAAATCATACAAAAACTCCACAACCAGCTGGGAAATAAGTAAGTGATCTTAATATTAGGTCTACGATTTATTTGTATATATCAAGGTTTTTAATTATTCGTTCTACCACAAGTCCAAAAACTAAGCATCAAGTGATTTCCGGCAATCAGATGGTCTTTAATTGCTGCCAAACTGCCTGGAAGATCAGATAATGAGATAAAAAATTACTGGCACACTCACTTGAGCAAGCGAGCCAAGGACAGTGATTTGCTGCAAGAAGTGAAGGGGAGCCCGGTAGAATCCAAAGCGCAGAACGTTGATTTGCTTGAAAATGGAACTCTTCTCCCCATAGCACCAACAGTGTCGGATAGTTTTGATGGCTACAAGGGGATCCCAGTGTCACCACAGCTATCTGCTGGCAATTCCAAATCGATATCTGATACTTTCTACGGAACCTATACAGACCATGCCATGGAAGAAGTTGGTTCATTCGAATCATATGAAGAACTTCCAAACTCTTGGGAGCAGCCATTTTCATTGGACGCATTGACAGTACCGGATAATTTTGTCGGCAACAAGGGGATCTCAATGTCACAACAGGTATCTGCTGTCAACTCCACATCGATCTCTGATCCTCTCTGTGGAACCTATACAGACTATGCCATAGAAGAAGCTGGCTCATTTAAAGCATATGCGGAGATCTCGAACTTTTGGGAGCCACAACTTTCATTGGAAGACATGGAGGAAGTGTGGGGCATCCTATGAAGACTACAAATGTATACTTGTCTTCAAGAGGTAATCCATCTGCATGCTTCTCAAAATAATGATCATCGGGGTAAATTTTGTAGGTAGAAGCTCGTATTAGTCCCTATGGTGTGATCGAAACCCCTTCAATACATGGTTTCTGTAAGGTTAAATCGTTATTAATTAAGAAAGACAGCAATATTAATAGATGGTCTAAATTTGGGTCCTAGATATTGTTCAATAAAACTTTTGCGGTGATTCTGTGTAATTTTGCACTGAAAAGGTTGCAATATAGTCTATATTTGGGTGTGCTCTACTAATTTTTAACCATGTTTTCGTTGGTGGAAAAGCATGTTGTTTTTTCCGTATTTAATCAGAGTTCGAGTATTAGAATATTTATTTTAAAAAAGATTAGTTGTATGAACGATGGGACATTCTTCTAATCTAAAAATCACAATGATAACTATTTGAATATTATTAAGTAATTAATTATATAAAAATATTTTTTGAAAACTATTTGGTAGAGGCCAAAAAATCCAATTCGGAGAAAGAACGGATTATACATAAACCTATAAGAATTACGAATATAATTATATAATGAAGAGAACATATCAAAGAAAAGAGGAGAGACTAAAAAATAAGATATTAAAGGAAAGCTATATTTGGAAAATTAGTCTAAAAGATAATTTTTTACTATATTGAATATATTCATTGTGGACAACAATGACTCCAATAATATAAAAAAATATCAATAAAACATATATAACCATTTGGTTGGATAGTATCTTTTGTCAAGTTAGAATTGAGAGATTATGGACTAAAAATCCAATGACATTGTTGATTTAGATCATAATTAACTTTAAATATCATATAAATCATAATACATCATAGAAATCATAAATTCCATGATAATACTGATTTTTCTGTCCCCCATTAGTAGAAGTGCAGCTTACTCGTACTCTTTTCTTGATTTATGCCTATTACTTTTGAAATCTTTTCTTTTCTAAAGTCATAAATATTTTCTGTGTTGAATCCCACACGGCCTCATAAAGGAATTATACATACATGTGTAATTGTTATATGTATTAATATGTTTGTAATGTTTGTCAGTGTTAGACT
Source organism: Passiflora organensis (assembly GCA_019739055.1). NCBI lineage: Eukaryota > Viridiplantae > Streptophyta > Magnoliopsida > Malpighiales > Passifloraceae > Passiflora > Passiflora organensis. Next base: position 1,079,431 of record JAEPBF010000187.1, on the reverse strand, counting down.
TTCCGGTATCCAATGTCTTACCCGTGTCTTAAAAACTAACTAATCTATTGCATGTGGAGTAGACCCTTTCGAGTGATAAATTTTGGAAAACTGCATTCTCAAGATTGAACTCAAGATTTTAATTAAACTAAAAACGATTTTTACCATCTCATCTAATAAAAAATAAACTTTTTTTAAACACAAACAATGCACACAATCGTGTACTAGATCTCTCATATTTTTTGCAATAAACTTACCATCAAATTGTGGGATTAGTTTACATACACCAATGTTTCAAAATTAATAAAATCAAAACTATTAATTTTGAAATTATACAACCAACAATTTCATCTTCCGAATGCATTGATCATCAATAAAGCAATTCGGTGAGCGTAATTCAATTGCAATTATTTTGTAATAAACGGCAAAACCTCCTGGAAGTACAAGATGTTTTTCTTTTCTAACTGTGAAATGTTCCGGATCTTTTATCTTCGAGCTATGTTCTCATCTTTTTTTGAGCGCGGTATTTACAGTTGTATTCCGGTCATGTTAACACAATTAACATTTGTTAATAAAAGGGGTATATTGGTAAATTAGTGTGAGTATGGCTAATCCCACATTGCTAGTTTACAAGGGGAGGGGTTTCCTTCACCTATAAAAGAAACCCCTCACCATTCTTATAGATCATCCCAACAAGCATTAATCTTCTCTTATAGCTTGTTCTTCCTCTCTTATCTTTGTAATATTTCTACAAGAAATATTATTCAGTAGTGTCCGAGGACGTAAGCCAAATTGGCTGAACCTCGTAAATCTTTGGGTGTTCTCTTCTAGTTAATAGTCTTTTGTTTTGGTATAGTAGTTGTGGTTATTGTGCTAGTTATTTTTCTTATAGAAGAATATCTAGTACAATTGCTCACTCTCTTGCCTTTTGTGGGTTTTATTCCCAACAAGTGGTAGCGGAGTCTAAGGTTATACTGAGTATGCTCTGTGGTTGCAGTTTTATCTGATCTGCCACATCAGAAAAGTTCTTCCTTTGGCTCATTGTTCCGCATTGATAGCTATTAATAGAAGTTAGAGGGAAAATGGCTGATAGCAAAATTGGCTCTACGTCGTCTTCATTTCATGGAAGACCTGTGATACCGTCAATTGCAAATGCAAGATTCACAGTGGAGATTTTCGATGGTACCGGTCATTTTGGAATGTGGCAAAGTGAGGTTCTAGACGCTCTCTTTCAGCAAGGTCTAGACATTGCCATTGAAGAAGACAAACCAGCTGATATTGAAGATAAAGATTGGAAGACTCTGAATCGTATAGCATGTGGTACAATACGATCATGCCTTTCAAGGGAGCAGAAGTATGCATTCTCAAGAGAGACTTCTGCTAACAAACTATGGAAGGCACTTGAAGATAAATTTCTGAAGATAAGCAGTCAAAATAAGTTATATATGAAGAAGAGATTGTTTCGCTTCACATATGTTCAAGGTACCACATTGAATGATCACATCACCAGTTTTAATCAGCTTGTGGCTGATTTGTTGAATTTGGATGTGACCTTCAATGTGAGACCCCGTCTTTTTGAGAGTCTAGTCAGCATTCGAATTTAGTTAGATTGTTCGGATTGGTCGATTTGAGTGAGTTGACCCTTTGACTGTCATAGCTGACCTTTTGACCGAGTGATCTGGACATAGTCATAGAGCCTAGGTGTCATGTTTAGAATATTTAGAACGTCATGTCGTTGGTGGTATGTCGATAATTTGCACGACGTGTCGTTTTGGAGATTTAACGTGCATTAGATTAATTAGTCGATTGATGCATTGTTTGAGGTTTGAGTCCTGAGGATATAGCCCAATCTACTCTTTTGACCCGTATAAAGATTTTTGGAGGCCCGTTTTGAGTGGTCGTAGGCCTTTGGGCCGATTTACCGTTCGTGGGCCCGATTTCAGTTTCTCGAGTCCAATTACGTTTTAAAAGCCCGACTTCAATATTTTGAGCTTTTAATTTTTATTTTACCTCAGTTATGATATAATTGGGCTATTTTATTAATAAGGCAGGTTAGGAGAATTTAAAAAAAAAAAAGAAAAAAAAGAAAAAAAAGAGAGGTCAGAGTCAAAGTCAACGGATGAACAGTAAAAGGCAAAAATCAAAAAAAAAAATGCAAAATTTCAGAAACACCCCCACTTATTCTTCCCCCTTAGTGCACGGGAGACAGCAGGAAAAAGCAAGCCATTTCCCCCATTTTGTTCCATTTTGCCAAGAACACAAAGCTCCCAAAACCCAAAAATCCTCCCAATTCATTTCAACATCAAATTAAGGAGTGGGTGTTGTTCCAGAACCTAAAACCAACCTTCCTCCTTGAATTTCCTCAGGTATGGTGTTTGTTTATAAGGGTTTTTCATTTATTTAGGTATTATTTTGTATTTTCGGATTTTATGAAGTTTTACTTGATTTCTTCAATTCCTCTTTCGATTTGTGGTTGAATTAGCAAGATTAGATGTCCCTTAACATATCCTGATACCTTAGATTGATTGAAAACATTAATTGATCCATGATTGATCATTTTGGGTATCAATGGCATTTTGGTAATTTCGGGATTTATGTGATTTTGTGAAATTGGATGGAATTGGATGAAATTGGGTGAAATTGGTTGATGCCATTGCTTGAGTTAGGTTGTTTATGTGTTGTAGAGTAGGTTGGTCGAATTAGGAAACCAATTTTGATGTTGGTGGAGCTTGGAATTGGAAATTGAACTTAGGATCGATTGCGTATGTGAGGGAATTTATTATTTTCTTAAGGAATTGAGTGGTTTGAGTTTCTAGAGGTTGAATTGAATAATTTGGGACTTAGAGTGAGTGTTGGAGGAGTCTCGTAGGTTGTTTTTATTTCTGGTCATTTTTCGAGTTTATTATTTTTTGGGTTTGTTCTTAGTACGATTTTGTGTGTATGATTGTTTAGGTGGTATTTCAGCGATCGATAAGGGCAAAGGCTTAGCCGTCGAGTCGTCTGCGCGTCAAGAGGTGGGAGACTATGTTTCATTTACATGCACGGAAATGTTTTGGTTTTATTAATTAAAATCGGATATATGCTTGTTTTTGAATAGAGGCAATATGTGCATTGATGCATGACTTTGCATATTAGGTTCATTATGCGTGTGGCATGTTTATGATGCATAAAATATTTTTATGGACCTATATGCATGCTTGTGACGTGATTGAGATATTTTGCGAGAATTAATTGATTTATATTGATTTCTTAAAATGTGGGACTTTTATGCGAGCTTTTGAATTGTTTTTGGATTGCATCATAATCGATTTGAATTATGATATGATTTGAGATCTTTTTCACAATTGCGAAGTACGTATATTCATATACGATTTCTAGGATTTGATCTTGGAATTGACGATAACAACGCTTGGCCAATGCGGAGGTAAGTGGATGAGCACCCTTAGATAGAAGGGTATTCCCTTGCCTAGGAGTATAAGGTGGTGAGTATAGGCCTTGTGACGGTGTGAGTATCAGGCTATACATGATATGCCTTCGGGCTTTGCGAGTTGTGCGTGAGTTGGGATTTGTGTGATAGTGCGTTTTCTCCACATTTCCCTAGGACAACACTGGTGGCAGGGGATTTTTATTTATTTGAAAATGCGTATTTAAATTAGCCACCAGTGGGCTTCCGATTTCCCTTTGGCCGGGGTTATCAGGCGAAGCGGTTTTAGTGGTCCTCCCCGAGAGATTTTGGCATAGTAGCCACGTGTTTTGAGACTTTGAGATTTTGTAATATTTGGGCTTGTGCTCGACATATTGGTTTATGATTTCAAACTCATTCATACGTAATCGATTTTATTTATATGAGTTCGTTGCACGATTAGCATCATGGATTAAATGTGATTTTATTATTAAGCATTATATTGTTTATACTTGTTTTCGTATGTGCCTCTATTCCACTGGAATTGTTTATGACGCTGTGACTTTCACTGAGGTCCTTGAGATCTCATCCCCCTCTTGTTGATATTTTTCAGGACTAGGTCGAGAGCCAGTGTAGCTGACTTATTTGTGAGGTCGAGATTTCTGGTTTGTCTTAGGGCTGGACTACTGCATATGACACGTTTGAGAACTCGACACTATCATTATTATTTTGGATTTGTGTATGCTTGTTTATTGAAACTGTGATCCCTTATTGGGTTTGGGTTGATGCATGTTATTGGACTTATTTTGATAAAGCATGTTTGGGGCCGTGTGGCCTGTTGTGTGTGAAATTAAGTCTTCCGCTGTTTGTGATTGCACTCTGTGTTTGATTTGGTTGTGTCGAGGTTTCCGGTTAAATGCATGCTCCATTTTAAAGAAAATTTAGAAGGTTCAAATTTATATGTAATTTTATTTATTTTACGAGTTTGATTTGAGGATAAGCCTTGTGTGGTCTTAATTGGGCCACGAGTTGGTCCAATTGAGACTGCACGGCGGTGAGGAGCCCAATTACCGGGTTCGGGTCCTCACAAGGTTGGTAGCGGAGCATGGTTGTTTATGTGTGCAATGTTTTCAAAAATGGTTTAAAATAGCATATTTTGAAGGTGCATCACACTCACATTGCACGTGCATAGTCCAGCATAGAGTTTTGTCTAGTAGTCCAATTTTGTTTTAGGGCTCATTATATGACTATATGTCCAGTTGATAGATATGCCTCGTGGTAGACCTCGTAGAGCAGCTAGAGGCCAGGGAGACCGTGCACAGTCTGATGAGGTAGATGAGCGATCAGATGCTCGTGGGCCAGCAGGTCAGGCAACTGAGGTGCAACAACCACAGATTACACCAGGGGTACAGACAGGCCAGGCAACACAGGACCCTGTTATGATTCAGATGTTGGCGACTATGCAGGCTATGCAGGCCACACTACAGCAGTTAGTACAGAGTGGAGTGGCTCAGCAGCCACAGGGACAGACTCATGTACCTGTACAGCCAGAGATTATAGCAGAGCCTGAGACACAGCCTGAGCCCAGAGTTCAGCAGGTGCAGGTGCAAGATACCAGACTACCTGTCCAGGTATCCAAAGTACTGAAGGAGGCCAGACATTTAGGCTGTGAGAGTTTCTATGGCACCAGTGATGCTTTGGTGGCCAAGATATGGAAAGACAAGATTGTCTTAACAGCCCAGGACCTGAGGATATCTTCTGAGGACAGAGTCACTTTAGCCACTAGACTACTAGAGAGAGAGGCAGCCACTTGGTGGAGTACAATCAGAGATCGGTATGAGGGACAACCCACTTGGGAAGAGTTTGAGAGAGAGTTTGATAGGAGGTACTTCCCACAGCACTTCCAAGATAATAAGAGATCAGAGTTTTATCTGCTTCGCCAGGGCAACAAGTCAGTGTCAGAGTATGAGACTGAGTTGAGAGCATTGGCCCATTTTGTACCAGAGATAGACAGGGCTGGATCAGTGATGGCTAGTCGGTTTGAGCAGGGCCTCAACCGGGACATTCGCACAGTTCTGGGTGCGAAGACTAGCAGTGACTTTGAGGAGCTCGTTGTGGATGCTGTCAAAGCGGAGGAGATCATTCATGGGCAGAGTGGACAGCCTCGGAGGTATAGGGACTTTGTGCCTACTAGGGGTCCCTTGAGGCATAGTGGTAGATTAGACCACCGACAGAGGAGCAGGATGTCCACCCCATACTCTGGAGTACGGACTCGTTCACAGGGTACACCTTCTTTTGTAGCCCGTACACAGATGACACAGTTTACTCCTAGCATCAGTAGGCCAGTGGGACTTCCCCGATGCATGAACTGTAGACAATATCATCTTCCTCCATGCCCACAGCCGCCTAGGTGTTATACTTGTGACAGGTTTGGGCACATAGCCAGAGATTGCCCAGGGGGTAGTGCATCTAGAGTGACAGCTTCTCAGCCGAGATTCCCAGCATTACCAGCAGCACCGAGGGCAGGTGTGAGCCATATAGGTTCACAGGGATCATCGAGACCACAGACTAGATCACAGACTGGTCGACCATCTGGTAGCCAGGCTATGGGTCAGACCCAGCAGCAGCAGCAGAGACCACAGACACGCCTGTTCACACTAGCAGATGCTGAGGCATATGCTAGTCCGGACGTCGTTACAGGTACTATTTCTGTATTTTCTTGTTCTGCTAAAGTCTTGTTAGATCCTGGAGCGAATAGGTCTTTTGTTGGTCCTAGAGTGGCTAGGTGTGCTGATAGAGTGTTGTCACCTTTAGAGCCACCTATAGTTGTGTTGACCCCTCTTGGTGAGCAGATTATGTGCAGTAGTGTTTTCTTGGGATGTGTGATGACAGTGGGCACAGTACAGATTGAGGCAGATTTGATACCATTGGGTATCAGTGATTTTGATGTGATAGTTGGTATGGACTGCTTATGTAGATACAGAGCCCGTATGGAGTGTTTCACGAAGAGGGTATGGTTCAGTCTTCCAGATGGGACAGAGTATTGTTTTGAGGGAGACAGACGGGTATTACCGACTTGTGTGATTTCTTGGATGAGTGCCAGACAATTAATTCACAAAGGTTGTACAGCTTTTCTTGCACATGTTCGGGATGCATCAGTTGAGCCTCCAGAGTTGAGCAGTGTACCAGTTGTCAGAGAGTACGCAGATGTGTTTCCCGAGGATGTGACAGGGTTACCTCCAGCTCGAGAGATTGAGTTTGAGATTGAGTTGTTGCCAGGGACAACACCGATTTCTATTTCGCCATATCGGATGGCACCAGCTGAGTTGAGGGAGCTGAAGACTCAATTGGAGGATCTTGTGGATCGAGGATTCATCCGACCGAGTGTTTCTCCGTGGGGTGCGCCTGTCCTTTTCGTAAAAAAGAAGGACGGTACCCTTCGGCTTTGCATTGACTACAGGCAGCTGAACCGGGCCACTGTGAAGAACCGGTATCCGTTGCCGAGGATAGATGACTTATTTGATCAGTTGCAGGGTGCTTCAGTGTTCTCGAAGATAGACTTGAGATCGGGATACCACCAGTTGAGAGTTCGGGAGTCTGACATCCCGAAGACAGCATTCAGATCGAGGTATGGACACTATGAGTTTGTTGTTATGCCGTTTGGGTTGACGAATGCTCCTGCAGTGTTCATGGACCTCATGAACAGAGTGTTCAGAGAGTTTTTAGATCGATTTGTCATCGTATTCATTGATGACATATTGGTGTATTCGAGGACTCAGGAGGAGCACGAGGTGCACTTGAGGACAGTTTTAGACACACTTAGAGCACGACAGCTTTATGCCAAGTTCTCTAAGTGTGAGTTTTGGTTGAGTGAGGTTGGATTCTTAGGGCATGTTGTGTCAGCCAGTGGAGTATTGGTAGACCCCAAGAAAATAGAGGCTATTGTTTCATGGGAACCGCCTCGCAGTGTGACAGAGGTGCGTAGCTTTTTGGGTTTGGCAGGCTATTACAGACGGTTTGTAGAGGGCTTCTCGGTTTTAGCAGCACCTTTGACCCGGTTGACTCGCAAGGGTGTCTCGTTTGTGTGGACCGAGAAGTGTGAGCAGAGTTTCAGCGAGTTGAAGACCAGATTGGTTTCAGCTCCAGTGTTGACTTTACCAGTCAGTGGCAGAGGCTATGTTGTTTTCAGTGATGCCTCGAGAGTTGGGTTGGGATGTGTGTTGATGCAGGATGGGAAGGTGGTTGCCTATGCTTCTAAACAGTTGAGACCGCATGAGGGCAATTATCCAACCCATGACCTTGAGCTTGCAGCAGTGGTCTTCGCTTTGAAGATTTGGCGTCATTACTTGTATGGTGAGACGTGTCATATCTACACAGATCACAAGAGTCTCAAGTACCTTCTCACCCAGAAGGAGTTGAACTTGAGACAGAGGCGTTGGCTTGAGTTGATCAAGGATTATGACTTGATCATTGACTACCATCCGGGCAAAGCCAATGTAGTTGCAGATGCTTTGAGTAGGAAGACCTCTTCTTCCTTGGCTTATGTGAGAGCCGAGTATATGCCTTTGTTGATGTGTTTGAGGGAGTCTGGAGTTCAGCTAGATAGTGATGAAACCGGAGCACTAGTTGCACAAATGGTGGTGAGACCGACATTGATTGATGAGATTCGAGCCGGTCAGCTTGAGGATCTAGCTTTGGTTAGAGTGAGACAGAGTCTGGACATCAGTGACAGTACAGAGAGTTCAGTTAGTGAGTACAGAGTTAGAGATGACGGTATTCTGACTTTTCGAGGTCGTATGTGTGTACCAGATGACGAGGAGTTGAGACAGAGGATTTTGATAGAGGCTCACAGTTCAGCAGTTCTCTGTACATCCGGGTAACACCAAGATGTATAGAGATTTGAGACAGTCTTATTGGTGGTCAGGCATGAGGAGGCACATAGCAGAGTTTGTTGCTCGATGCTTGGTTTGTCAGCAGGTGAAGGCCGAGCATCAGAGACCAGCAGGCATGTTACAGCCGCTTCCCATTCCAGAGTGGAAGTGGGAGCATGTCACCATGGACTTTGTGGTAGGTTTACCACGTGTGCAGCGAGGATACGATGCCATATGGGTGATAGTGGACAGACTCACCAAGTCTGCGCATTTCCTCCCTATCAGAGTGACAGACACACCCGAGAGACTAGCTTCGAGGTACATGGATGAGATTGTCCGATTGCATGGTATACCAGTGACTATAGTGTCGGATCGAGATCCGAGATTCACTTCTCGATTTTGGGAGAAGTTTCACAGTGCATTGGGTACAGAGCTGAGGTTCAGTACAGCCTTTCATCCACAGACAGATGGTCAGTCGGAGAGGACTATACAGATCCTAGAGGATATGCTTAGAGCTTGTGTGTTGGACAGGCAAACCACTTGGGATCGATGCTTACCCTTAGTGGAGTTTGCCTACAACAACAGCTTTCAGAGGAGTATTGGTATGGCGCCGTATGAGGCACTGTATGGGCGTAGGTGTCGTACTTCATTGTGTTGGGATGAAGTTGGTGAGAGGACGTCTTGACAGTCCAGAGTTAGTGGACCAGGCTACTCAACAGGTTGCTTTGATTAGAGAGCGGTTGAGAGTAGCTCAGAGCAGACAAAAGAGTTATGCAGATCACCGTAGACGAGACTTGGAGTTTGCAGTGGATGATAGGGTATTCTTGAAAGTAGCGCCTTGGAAGGGAGTGATCAGATTTCAGCAGCGGGGCAAGTTAGCCCCAAGGTATATTGGTCCTTACCGTATTGTTGACAGAGTTGGCCCAGTGGCATACAGATTGGAGTTACCACCAGAGTTAGAGAGGATCCATAACGTCTTCCATGTGTCCATGTTGAGGAAGTACGTGCCGGATCCATCTCATATATTGGAGACACCACCGATCGAGATTGCCAATGATTTATCTTATTCGACTCAGCCAGTGGCCATAGTGGATAGAGCGGTGAGACAGTTACGCAGCCGCAGTGTGCCTATGGTTTATGTTTTATGGCGTAGTGATCGTATGGAAGAGAGGACTTGGGAACCAGAGCAGTTGATCAGACAGCAGTATCCACATTTGTTTGAGGATTCTGGTAAGTGAATTTCGGGGACGAAATTTTTATAAGGAGGGGAGGATGTGAGACCCCGTCTTTTTGAGAGTCTAGTCAGCATTCGAATTTAGTTAGATTGTTCGGATTGGTCGATTTGAGTGAGTTGACCCTTTGACTGTCATAGCTGACCTTTTGACCGAGTGATCTGGACATAGTCATAGAGCCTAGGTGTCATGTTTAGAATATTTAGAACGTCATGTCGTTGGTGGTATGTCGATAATTTGCACGACGTGTCGTTTTGGAGATTTAACGTGCATTAGATTAATTAGTCGATTGATGCATTGTTTGAGGTTTGAGTCCTGAGGATATAGCCCAATCTACTCTTTTGACCCGTATAAAGATTTTTGGAGGCCCGTTTTGAGTGGCCGTAGGCCTTTGGGCCGATTTACCGTTCGTGGGCCCGATTTCAGTTTCTCGAGTCCAATTACGTTTTAAAAGCCCGACTTCAATATTTTGAGCTTTTAATTTTTATTTTACCTCAGTTATGATATAATTGGGCTATTTTATTAATAAGGCAGGTTAGGAGAATTTAAAAAAAAAAAGAAAAAAAGAAAAAAAAAGAGGTCAAAGTCAAAGTCAACGAATGAACAGTACATGTCAAAGTCAAAAAAAATGCAAAATTTCAGAAACACCCGCACTTATTCTTCCCCCTTAGTGCACGGGAGACAGCAGGAAAAAGCAAGCCATTTCCCCCATTTTGTTCCATTTTGCCAAGAACACAAGCTCCCAAAACCCAAAAATCCTCCCAATTCATTTCAACATCAAATTAAGGAGTGAGTCTTGTTCCAGAACCTAAAACCAACCTTCCTCCTTGAATTTCCTCAGGTATGGTGTTTGTTTATAAGGGTTTTTCATTTATTTAGGTATTATTTTGTATTTTCGGATTTTATGAAGTTTTACTTGATTTCTTCAATTCCTCTTTCGATTTGTGGTTGAATTAGCAAGATTAGATGTCCCTTAACATATCCTGATACCTTAGATTGATTGAAAACATTAATTGATCCATGATTGATCATTTTGGGTATCAATGGCATTTTGGTAATTTCGGGATTTATGTGATTTTGTGAAATTGGATGGAATTGGATGAAATTGGGTGAAATTGGTTGATGCCATTGCTTGAGTTAGGTTGTTTATGTGTTGTAGAGTAGGTTGGTCGAATTAGGAAACCAATTTTGATGTTGGTGGAGCTTGGAATTGGAAATTGAACTTAGGATCGATTGCGTATGTGAAGGAATTTATTATTTTCTTAAGGAATTGAGTGGTTTGAGTTTCTAGAGGTTGAATTGAATAATTTGGGACTTAGAGTGAGTGTTGGAGGAGTCTCGTAGGTTGTTTTTATTTCTGGTCATTTTTCGAGTTTATTATTTTTTGGGTTTGTTCTTAGTACGATTTTGTGTATATGATTGTTTAGGTGGTATTTCAGCGATCGATAAGGGCAAAGGCTTAGCCGTCGAGTCGTCTGCGCGTCAAGAGGTGGGAGACTATGTTTCATTTACATGCACGGAAATGTTTTGGTTTTATTAATTAAAATCGGATATATGCTTGTTTTTGAATAGAGGCAATATGTGCATTGATGCATGACTTTGCATATTAGGTTCATTATGCGTGTGGCATGTTTATGATGCATAAAATATTTTTATGGACCTATATGCATGCTTGTGACGTGATTGAGATATTTTGCGAGAATTAATTGATTTATATTGATTTCTTAAAATGTGGGACTTTTATGCGAGCTTTTGAATTGTTTTTGGATTGCATCATAATCGATTTGAATTATGATATGATTTGAGATCTTTTTCACAATTGCGAAGTACGTATATTCATATACGATTTCTAGGATTTGATCTTGGAATTGACGATAACAACGCTTGGCCAATGCGGAGGTAAGTGGATGAGCACCCTTAGATAGAAGGGTATTCCCTTGCCTAGGAGTATAAGGTGGTGAGTATAGGCCTTGTGACGGTGTGAGTATCAGGCTATACATGATATGCCTTCGGGCTTTGCGAGTTGTGCGTGAGTTGGGATTTGTGTGATAGTGCGTTTTCTCCACATTTCCCTAGGACAACACTGGTGGCAGGGGATTTTTATTTATTTGAAAATGCGTATTTAAATTAGCCACCAGTGGGCTTCCGATTTCCCTTTGGCCGGGGTTATCAGGCGAAGCGGTTTTAGTGGTCCTCCCCGAGAGATTTTGGCATAGTAGCCACGTGTTTTGAGACTTTGAGATTTTGTAATATTTGGGCTTGTGCTCGACATATTGGTTTATGATTTCAAACTCATTCATACGTAATCGATTTTATTTATATGAGTTCGTTGCACGATTAGCATCATGGATTAAATGTGATTTTATTATTAAGCATTATATTGTTTATACTTGTTTTCGTATGTGCCTCTATTCCACCGGAATTGTTTATGACGCTGTGACTTTCACTGAGGTCCTTGAGATCTCATCCCCCTCTTGTTGATATTTTTCAGGACTAGGTCGAGAGCCAGTGTAGCTGACTTATTTGTGAGGTCGAGATTTCTGGTTTGTCTTAGGGCTGGACTACTGCATATGACACGTTTGAGAACTCGACACTATCATTATTATTTTGGATTTGTGTATGCTTGTTTATTGAAACTGTGATCCCTTATTGGGTTTGGGTTGATGCATGTTATTGGACTTATTTTGATAAAGCATGTTTGGGGCCGTGTGGCCTGTTGTGTGTGAAATTAAGTCTTCCGCTGTTTGTGATTGCACTCTGTGTTTGATTTGGTTGTGTCGAGGTTTCCGGTTAAATGCATGCTCCATTTTAAAGAAAATTTAGAAGGTTCAAATTTATATGAAATTTTATTTATTTTACGAGTTTGATTTGAGGATAAGCCTTGTGTGGTTTCAATTGGGCCACGAGTTGGGCCAATTGGGACTGCACGGCGGTGAGGAGCCCAATTACCGGGTTCGGGTCCTCACATTCAATGACGAAGATTTGGCTTTGATGTTGTTGGGATCTCTTCCAGAAGAGTTTGAGTTTCTTGAAACTACACTACTTCATGGGAAAGCCGAGGTATCTCTCAAAGAAGTCTGTGGGGCTTTATATAGCTATGAACTCAGAATAAAAGACAAGCAAGAAAGCACAAGTGGTACTACAGAAGCTCTTGTTGTGAGAGGTCGCTCTCAAAGTCAAGGTAACGCAAGGAGAGGAAGAAGCAAGTCTAAGTTCCGACTAAGCAAGTATGAATGTGCTTTTTATCGAGAAAAAGGCCATTGGAAGAAGAACTGTCCCAAGCTAAAGAAGAAAGAGAAAGCTTCACAAGATGCAAACGTAGCCGAATACAAAAGTGATGCTGATTCAGATTTCTCTTTGGTGGCATCATCTTCAACTTCTCAACTAGACGAGTGGATTTTAGATTCAGGATGCACTTATCATATGTGCCCTGTTAAAGAATGGTTCTTTAACTTTAAAGAACTAGATGGTGGAGTTGTTTACATGGGTAACGATAATCCATGTAAAACTGTCGGGATTGGTTCAATCAAACTGAAGAATCATGATGGATCTATGAGAATCTTGAAGGATGTTTGATATGTGCCTAACTTGAAGAAGAATCTTATCTCATTGGGGGCCTTGGAGTCAAAAGGTCTAGTGATAACAATGAGAGATGGTGTTCTCAAGGCGACTTCTGGTGTACTGGTGATGCTGAAAGGTATCAGGAAGAATAACTTGTATTACTATCAAGGTAGTACGGTTATTGGGACAGCAACTGTAAGACTTGGGCTGACGTGGAAAAATTTTCCACGTCACCCACTGGGTTAAAAACCCAACCGACAGTCTTTCCCCCCTCCCCTGCATTTTCATTTTCATTTTCCTCTCAATTCAACATCTTCAATTACCTGGAGTATCAAATCCAACTGTCTGATCGTCAAATTGTTTACACCATTGTGTTCCTCTCGTCATCATGATCAATCTGCCGCCGGTTTCACCTTCTTCGGACCACGAACGCGGCCGGATCAGAGCCTGAAAGTTTCGAAATTCTCACCGGAAAATCGTCGATTCCGGCCAATCTAAAGTAAGTCTTGAAGTTTGGTTTTCGGATTCATATTCCTGATGTTTGTAGCTTCGTATTGATGTAAAAATTTTCGGTTTTGGATGAAGTTGGAGTTTTCCGGCCACCGCCGGCGACCCGTTGACCCGACCCGCGCGACCCGACACTGTTCACCAGTTGACTAACGGTGACCAACGTTGACTAATGTTGACCCGTTGACCATTAAAGTTGACTTTGACCGTTGACCAAAAGTGAAACTCTCCCTGTTAGGTAATTTCGACGTTCTGATCGCAATGTCGCAATCCGTTTTTCCATTTGATGTGTGGTTATTGAGTTATAGTGATTTAAAGGTTAATATTCGTATGATGAGTCTAACCTTCAGGTTGTGTGCTTAGGACGGGCGTGTGTTGAGGGAAAAGGCAAGAGTATCGTTTCCTTTTCTTCAGCCCGTAAGGTAGGGTCTTTACCGTATGTGTTCAATCATAAGTATTTCTTGTCCTTTAAATCTGTACCTTGGTTTTAAATTGAATCGTTGTATAATCCATCGGAGTCCATCCGATGGATCCATGTCCAAGTTACCTTGTCCTTTACCGTATGTTCTTGTAAGGTAGGGTCTTTATCGTATGTGGTTCATCATTAGTAATTCCTTGTTGTAAAATCTGTTTTACCTCGGTTTTGATTGATTCGTTGTATAGTCCATCGGAGCCCATCCGATTGGTCCATTGTTCAAATTTCATTGCTCTCTTCCGTAGGTAGCTGTAAAGTATTATAATATAGGGTCTTTACCGTATTTGTCTCATATTAAGTATTCTTTGATTTTAAATCCGTACTTTGGTCATTGAATTATTGTGTAATCCATCGGAGCCCATCCGATGGATCCATTGTCCAAATTACCTTGACTTTTTCGTATGTACCCGTAATGTATCATAATATATCTCCAAAATTTCATGTGATCAATCAAAGTCCATTTGATTGATTTGTTGAGTAAATTGGGCTGATTCCGTATCATTTCCCGTAAAGTAATAAAAAGGTTGTAATCAAAGGTTTCTGTAACGATATATGATAATATATCGTATTATTGAGTATTAATTGTAAAGTATGGTATTTCAGTGTTATTGAAAGTTAAACCAGTTTGTGTTTTGTAAAGTATGTAAGTTTTCATGTTACTCGTACTTGTGTTCCGTTTGGCCAAACGTGGTGAGTGCTCGGTCTCTGAGAGTAAGCGGAGAGACACTCATCTGTTGGGAGGCGTATGGTTGGAGTATGGTTACTGTATGTTCCCTGCTTCGCAGGATGATCTGAAAGGGACTAGTTGATCTTTTACGTATAAAGTTTTATTAATCAATCTAGTCTCGGACAACACTGGTAGAAGGGGCTATGTGTGTAATTGTTTTAAAAGTATATGTCTAAAACCTACCAGTGGGCTTCCGGTTTCCCTTTAGCGGGGGTTACTCGGGAAGTGATTTCCAGTCCGCCCATGTTTTTACTATTGACCCTGTTGAGTTCTTTGTTGAAAACGAAAGTACATTTTCGAGGCCAGTAAGTAAACGTTTTGTAAAGTAAACAGAAAGTACATGTTGGGTCCAGTAAGTAATGTTTTGTAAAGTAAACAATAAAGTTTAAGTTTTGAGAAATTACAAGTTCAGTAATGTTCTTATAAGTTCCTTGTTGTCCCTCTTCTTTGATAAGTTCACTTTGTTGTCCCCTACTGAGATTCTCGAAAATCTCACCCCCTTCGTGTTTGTTTTCCCTCCCAGGACTAGATCGTGCTCAGTAGCTGTGTTCAGTGTGCGTGTCGGGACTACTCGCTGGGACTATTGCATCTGCACATGTATGGTTTTATTGGCACATTGTTGAATATTTATTGTTTGGACTTGTGATTTTGTTTTCAGATACTTGGGGCTTGTGTGTTATGGTTTCACTGGTTTGTATTATGTTGTTATAAAAGACTTCCGCTGTTTTAAACGTTCTCCGTTATTTATTGTGCCACGTGTTAGTACTTATATGCCATGTTGTAATTTGTAAGTGATTTAAATTTATATTTTTGGGGGTTTACGTTTGAAAAGTCAAAATAGCCTTGTGGAGTTCGGATTGGTCCACGTGTCGGACTTCTCCGGGCTTCACGGCGGTAAGGGCCCGCTTTCCGGGTTTGGGTCCTTACAGCAACAACAGTAACAACTGTTAGCAGTCAGAAGGACACGGATGCAACCAAGATGTGGCATATGCGGTTGGGACATGCTGGAGAAAAATCCTTGCAACTTCTTGCCAAGCAAGGACTGCTGAAAGGTGTGAAGGCTTGCAAATTGAATTTTTGTGAGCATTGCATAATGGGAAAACAAAGGCGAGTGAAGTTTGGTTCTGCTATCCATAATACCAAGGGTATTTTGGATTATGTACACTCAGATGTGTGGGGACCTGCGAAGACTCCATCCCTTGGAGGTAGTTACTATTTCGTTACCTTTGTTGATGATTTCTCAAGAAGAGTGTGGGTGTTTACAATGAAGAACAAAAACGAAGTGTTGGAGATTTTTCTTAAATGGAAAGCTCAAGTAGAGAACCAGACCGGAAGGAAGATCAAAATACTCCGAACAGACAATGGCGGAGAATACACAAGTAATTCTTTTTAGAAGGTATGCCAAGAATATGGCATAGTTCGACACTTTACCGTTCGAGAAACACCAAAGCAGAATGGGGTATCAGAGCGTATGAACAAGACATTGGTGGAGAAAGTCCGTTGTATGCTGTCTAATGCTGGGTTAGGCAGAAAATTTTGGGCTGAGACGGTAACATATGCTCAACACCTCGTTAATCGGTTGCCATCATCTGCTATAGGTGGCAAAACTCCTCTGGAGGCTTGGTCTAGAAAACCTGCAACAGATTATGGTTCTTTGCACATATTTAGTTCTACGGCATATTATCATGTCATAGAATCATACGAGCGAAGAAGGCGCTCTTTATGGGATTCAATCCTGGAGTGAAGGGATACCGTCTTTGGTGTCTAGAAGCAAAGAAGACTATCATCAGTAGGGATGTTACCTTTAATGAATCTGCTATGATGAACAAGGTAACAAAAGAAGAAATCAATGATACACCAAAGCAGGTGGAGTTTGACCAGACAGAGGTGAACCCAGCAAACAATGTTACCAGAAACTCTTCTATGATAGAAGAAGAATCAGATAAAGAAGAGTCAGATGAAGAAGAGGTTACAACCCAAGAGCCTCAACAGCAACCAGAGTCAATTGCAGTCGATAGGCCGAGACGACAAATACAGAAGCTTGCTAGATTTGTTGATATGGTGGCCTATGCACTTCCAGTTGTAGATGATGTTCCATCCACTTTTCTTGAAGCAGTACGAAGTACTGAAAATGAAAGATGGAAAGGTGCAATGGATGAAGAGATGAAGTCACTTCAGAAGAATCTAACTTGGGAACTGACAATACTGCCAAAGAAAAAGAAAGCAATTGGTTGCAAATGGGTTTTTGCAAAGAAAGATGGATTTCCGAACAATAACATTCGCTACAAGGCAAGATTGGTGGCTAAAGGTTATGCTCAAAAGGAAGGAGTTGACTATAATGAGGTGTTTTCTCCAGTAGTAAAACATACCTCTATCAGAATCTTGTTGACCTTGGTGGCACAGTTGAATTTGGAGCTAGCTCAACTTGATGTGAAGACCGCATTCCTGCACGGAGATTTGGAAGAGGAAATCTATATGTCTTAGCCGGATGGGTACAAAGTTGCTGGAAAAGAAGATTGGGTTTGTAAACTGAAGAAATCACTGTATGGATTGAAACAGTCACCATGACAGTGGTATATGAGATTTGACAAGTTCATGATGAGCCTACACAAGAAGCAAGTATGACCATTGCGTATATTTTCACAAATTACGAGATGAGTCCTACATCTACTTACTCTTATATGTGGATGATATATTGATAGCATCTAAGAGTCAAGTAGATATTTGGTGTGTACAATACCTGATATTTCACAAGCTGTTGGAGTTGTTAGCAGATACATGCATGATCCAGGAAAAGGATCATTGGTAGGCTGTGAAATGGATTCTACGGTATATCCAAAATACTGTAGATGTTGGTTTGGCATTTGAGAGAGATGAATCATATGGTCAATGTATAGTTGGATATTGTGATTCTGATTATGCAGGTGACATTGATAAAAGACGTTCTACAACTGGCTATCTGTTTACCCTAGCTAAGGCACCAGTTAGCTGGAAGTCTACTTTACAATCAACTGTGGCATTGTCTACAACAGAGGCAGAGTATATGGCAATCATGGAAGCTGTAAAAGAAGCGATCTGGCTTCAAGGATTGCTTAAAGACTTGGGAGTTGATCAGAAATATGTCAAATTATATTCTGATAGTCAAAGTGCTATTCACTTAGCAAAGAATCAAGTCTTTCATGCAAGAACGAAACACATTGATGTTCGTTATCATTTTGTTCGTGAGATTTTGGAAGAAGGTGGAGTTCAGATACAGAAGATCTTGACCACTGAGAATCCTGCTGATATGATGACGAAAGTAGTGACTGTAATCAAGTTTCAACATTGTTTAAACTTGATAAACATTGTCACAGTTTGAAGAAGATTGATTGAAGACACTACAAGATATTCTGGTGGATAAGTACAAGATAAATGTGGAATTTGCCAAGGTGGAGATTTGTTAATAAAAGGGGTATATTGGTAAATTAGTGTGAGTATGGCTAATCCCACATTGCTAGTTTACAAGGGGGAGGGGTTTCCTTCACCTATAAAAGAAACCCCTCACCATTCTTATAGATCATCCCAACAAGCATTAATCTTCTCTTATAGCTTGTTCTTCCTCTCTTATCTTTGTAATATTTCTACAAGAAATATTATTCAGTAGTGTCCGAGGATGTAAGCCAAATTGGCTGAACCTCGTAAATCTTTGGGTGTTCTCTTCTAGTTAATAGTCTTTTGTTTTGGTATAGTAGTTGTGGTTATTGTGCTAGTTATTTTTCTTATAGAATAATATCTAGTACAATTTCTCACTCTCTTGCCTTTTGTGGGTTTTATTCCCAACAACATTGTCCCCGGACAAGCTACTAGCTAGCGCAGTGGTTGCAGTTCATGGAAGTCACACTGCTTCTACTAGAAGCCGACCCATGAAGCATTAAAGGAGATGATTCTGATAACCCATCAAGGTACAAAGAAGATAGTTCCCAATGAGCCTCAATTCAAATGACCTCTTTCTATATCTTAAGGATTGTAGCCGAGGACAGTTGGGTTAATGCAAGTTGTGATGTAAGCGCTATTTGTTGTGTCTAGTTTTGTTTCCAGAAAACGCTGTTGTAAAGAAAACATTGGTATATTGGCGGGTCTGAGAGGTTTGTACAGACCCACAAAGTTGACGGTCATAACATGAAGAGTGAGGAAGCTGCTGTTGGAGAATTTGGGTTGTTGCCGGAGAAAGGTTTTCTGGAGGTTGTCTATAAGAAGAGGATATCGGTTCGGTTTTAGATGCTCTAATACCTTAAAGTTATGTTCCTGGTCTCGTCAGCCAGGGAGCGTGTTTTTCTTTTTTCTTTATTTTAAAGGAAATCAAGAACAGTAAGGATTCGCCTATAGCTGAATGGCATGTTCTCTGTGTTAATGATCCATATCCTGTTTTGAGTGCTGACTGGTTTTCCAGGATAGAAAATGTCAATTCATTGCCTGAGAAAGTGGAAGAGACAGTCCAAGAAGCACACAGGGAGACTATTGCTACTACATTGACTTTACCAAAAAATTGTTTAGCCTGATTGCATGATTGGTAGATGTTTGCTTAGTAATTGCAGCGAGGCTCTCTCCATGCCTAGTTTGCATTCTTTAGATCTTCAAAAAGTCTCCTGTTTTTTTTTTTGAAAAATGCATGAGTGTATTAAGAGCAGAAGCCGTAATACTGGTTGTGGGACAATGAAACATTGTAACCACTGGCTAGGCAAAATGAAACTTATCAGATATTATACTTAAATACAGTATCGGAAATTTTTATAAGCTAGACAAACTATCTGGCCAGCAAGGAAGCAAAATCTCCTACAGGCAATATATTAAAGCTATCGATATGTACATCCATAAGATTCGACTAAGCCCAACAAAAACCGCAGACCATTTAGAAACATGTCATCCGTACTGACAGCTTCCCTACTGAAAATGCTGTTATTTCTACCCAACCATATACTCCAAGCAAAAGAAAACAGCAAGACATACCACACCTTTTGCCAGCGGAGAGAAATTGAGAAACCAGCCCACTGTATTCATTTTCTCAAAATCAACCCAAAAAAAAAATAGTAACCAGGAAGACAATTTCGATCACTGCTGTAGCTGGAGATTATTACAACATAAGACGCTAAAACCATCACAGTTTCTAATCGGACAAACGATCATGGACAGATGCAATGTCTGGATTTAACTGGATAAATGAAGATGGGTTGGGCACATCCTCAACAGGACCATTGCTTGTTATCTGCTGTGCTTGAATTTGGGCATTCATAATTTCCCCCATCATTTTTGCAGCTAATGGAAGGCCACCACACTTTTGTGTGACTTCCTTTTTAAGCTCAACCTCACTCGAGGTACTGAGTTTTTGCTGAACTGCATCTCTGAATATATTCCAGCAGCTATCGGAGTCGGAACGTGGTAGAAGATGATGGATACTTTCCTCCCCAATCATCTTCTTCAACAGTTCCTCATTCCTACTTGTGACTACTACTGTTCCACCATAGCCCTTTGGCAATCCGTAAGCAAGGCTTTTCTCCCACTCGCCGTCAGGAGGCACTGCAGAATCGAGTTGCTCGTACCAATCACCTGCCTTGGTAGCATCATCGAGCACGATCAGATACTTCTTGCCCTTAAGCTCAGCATGAAGAGCACAGACTAGGCCAGAAAGGCCATACTTCTCAGAGATGGAATTCACAATCTCCTGTTCAACTCCGAGTGAATCCAACATTCTTTTGACAATGACTATCTCGGTGCTCTCGTTTCCAGCGGGCATTACGGACAAGCATATCCAAATCCTCGGGGAAAAATGCTTCTTTACTTCATCGCTACTAAGAAGAAGCTGACAAAGTGTAGATTTCCCAGTACCCGTCTTCCCTGCGACTCCAACGGCGTTAAATTTACCGGGCTTGTCTTGCCGTAAAAGCAATTTCTTCATAGATAATACCTCATTGTCGAACCCCATGACCGTCGCCAGATCTATACTAACATCTCCATTTTCTGAAAAGCTAGGTGGGCCATTTGGGATTGAAATCCCATTCCCATTCCCATTTGAGGAGGGTCCATTCAGTTGACCAAGTTCATCCTCCATTCTAGTTAAACTATCCTTGATTTTAGCGAGGGAAGGAGATAGGAAAGAAGGCTTACTTGATGCTCGCTGACATTCCGTCAAAACATTGTTGAGGTAATAGAGGTTTTCCCTCAACTTTAACGATGTTGTCGGTGCTGCAGGCAGCTTTTGGTTCACCAATTTATTCAGATCTTCGAGCTTTGTCCGCAGGTGACCTTTTCTTAAACGTTCAACACCTTTGCCATATCTTTCCAGTAGATACCTTTCAATTTCTTGACCCATATCCTCTGGTCTCCTTCTGTCGTCCCTAAGATTGCAAGAACCTGGAAGGTTGGTGTTTCAATCCAGGAATTTGGTATCGCAAGAAAAGAAGGGGGAGAAAAGGATAAAACCGGATGATGGATGGTTTCAAGAACAGCAACATATAATCAAGGTTGACATTTTGAAGATTGACTAACCTGGCCATAGCTGCGGAGACTTTTTTTTTTTTCTGCTTTATTACAGATCAGCATACAGTAAACAAGATGGGCTCTGAATGGGAACATTCTTGGTCTCACGTTGTAACCACTATCCGTGCGACACCAATTGCAATAGTGACAAGAGCATCTTGTTCTTTCTTTAGCTCCAGATTCCAGAGGTCAACAATGGAGGACAGAACTAACTCATTATTTTCACATTCTTCACATGGAAAAAAGGTTAAAAAACACGTTTAGCCATATCTTCAGGGCAATTTCGACGTCGCAAACTATACATTAGGATTCCAAGAAGAACCCAATTGGGCAATTAACACAACTTATTTTATTCTTGTCATTTTAGTTCCCTGCGCCACCAGACACCACCCACCAGGTATGGACGACCCTAGACACAGTCGTTGCAAGTAGAATTATATTATAGCCCATTTGGCTCTCTGGGTTTACAGCATTCTTTTAATATAATATACGATAGATATTTGTATACCCAAGCACCATAAACCTTTCGGCCTTTCGTGTCTAGAAATATTCTTATATCAGTGTTTGATATTCTGGTTTAATTAGTTTTGATTTTATAAAATCAAAACCTAGGTGGTAATCCACACATTCTAGGATTAGTGCAACATTTATTATTTATTATTCAGTGTCACGATTTAATACATATAATAGGAAAACAATTAGGCATGACTCGTAAGGCAGTAGAAAATATTTTATATCCAGATTGTGTAATATGTAATAGTACATTGTTTCTTCTCCACGCCACATTAACGAAAAGACCCAAATGAAAAAGCTAATTACATTTTGCAATCTCATTTGCAGAATAATCAACCAAAGTGGGAACAATTTTTGACCAAAATCAAAACAAGCTCATTAAATTAAACTATGTAGTATTTCTCATCAGGAAGATTGGAGGACCTGCAAACCCTAGAATACATCCGACTGGGTCCTTGTCAAGTCCTCCCCACCCGACTTCAGCACTCCAGGTCCAGGGTACCCCGGAACAACACCACCACTTGCATTTCTTACCCCATAATAAACCTGTTGGCCCGACCCGTCAGGAATTACTCTTCCCGCATCGTAAGGGTCCAGTGCAGCCATGGGCCTCATAGCCACTCTACTATACACTTGACCCATATTCGCCTGAACCGGGTACTGCTGAACATATTGGGCCCGAATTGGAACAGGCTGGTGAACCGGAACGTTTCCGGGTGGAACCGTGCCCGGGACATAGTAAACAGGAAACTGTTGCATTGGAGGACCTGAATAATGAGGATCCGGGACATATTGCATCACTGGCTGACCCGAATACCCGATTGGTTGATTAACGGGAGGCATCTCAATTGCCTCGGAATAACCCTCTGCTGGATTTACCCTTGGTTGCATAACCAGCATGGGGTTATCGGGTTTGGTCTTGACCGGAGGAAGATCCGGGATAGAAGGCACAATAGGCACAGCCGAAGAGGTTGAACAATACGGCGAAGAAACTACCGGAGCTGGGGAGCCTGGGTCTGAGGCGGAGACATTATCATGCATAACAAAGCGGCTCTTCGATTTGGGCTCGCGAGGCGGCGGCGGCAGCTGAGTGGAATCTTCAGAATTTTCCAACCCAAACAGGTAATCAGGCACTTCGGAAACAATCGAAGAAGCCTCTGATCGTCCACGCTCAAGCCTTCCAAGGCCAGAATTGAGAGCATCAAAGAACCAGTTTTCACGGTTGGCCGAGCCATCGAGAAGAGAACTGATACTAGTGGCTCTCGATTCTTCTTCATTACCGAACAAAAACAGCCTGAGCCGGGCTGACCGTGGATTCTGATTCTGTAGAAGCCGGTCGTATTCTTCCATCATATTCTCCACATCCTCGTCTGTTGTAACAGATATTAAAGCATCGAGATCTTCATTGGGGAGTTGGTACTTCACACTCAAGTTACCAATTCCTACAAAAGGTAATACAAAGGACAACGATCATAACCTGGAATAGATAAACAGAACCAAGCAGGAATTAACGAGAGACCATATGTCATAATTCCATACCAGAAAGCTTAGAGAGTTTGGTAAGCAGGGTGGAGAAGGTAGTGGAGCGGTGCATAGCGACGATGCGGGTGTCGCCGCCGACGTAACGAAGCTGGTTGTCGTGAGGGCGGGGGAGAATCTTGCCTCCAAAGCTGCACATGAAGCGCACACGTGGGTCATGAGACGGGCCATGATGATCAGACCGTGGAGAGGATGCCACGGAGTCAGTGGCACACGAGTCCATATCCGCTGTATTCATAGGCGTCATGTCGTGGCAGTTGTTGACAGGAAAGGAAAACCAAAGTTGCTACGGTGGGCAGTGGTGGTGCTGTGATAGTGTATTCTCCACCTTAGAGAACGGGTTTTCACTGTGTGTTGCAATAGAATAAATTCTCGAATGTCTGCCTGTTCGAATTTATTGTCCAATTCGTCATGCAAAACATACTCAGTGTTAGCGAGAAGTCATTGGACGGAGGGGACATGGAAGTGGGCTCCACATTGCTTATTTATGTTTTCTTTTTTGGTCTTGTGGTGGTGGACATTTGGGCGGTGAGATTAGCACATCGTTTTATTTTGCTGAGAAAAGTCTCGTCATTTATAATAATAGAGGGGAATCTTCTGGACAGGTTTGTCCTGTCAGAATTCAGATGATTGCCCTTCCAGACACAAGTAGCTAACCAAAAGCAACAAAAAGATTTGTGAAGTTGAATGATTACCATTGGCTAAATGATTTTAAAAAAAATTATGTATTATTTAATTCAATTATTACTAATCTCCCCACCAAAGCTATGAATCTTCATGACATCAAACCTATATAATGAAACTAGAGAAACCGACTACTTAATTTCTTATACCATGAGCCCCACTGGATTAGCTATATATGTACATATTGCTGCGTGTGGAGTGATGTAGCCCGCTGTTTATATAGAATATTAAAACGACATAGCCTTAATAAACTATATTACTAAACAATATGAGCCACGCAGGAAATAATTATGTTTTTAAATAGAAAATAAATCACCATCAGGTCAACCCTAGAATGTATATAAGTATACCCTATTACCCTAGAAAAAATATATTCAAATCCTTCGGATTTAAAGGCAAAAGGATGTAATAGGTAAATACCACCACATATAACGTAGTTGATAACAGACTTGAAGGCTTGAAATCCACCCGACTTTGTGCCTAAGACAACATTTCTGGTGTTAGGTTAGGAACATGACGAGAGAGCAACATTTCGAGTGGGTCCGCAAGGGGCTAGCTTGTATTGTTTCAAGCTCATAAGCGGTCGCCAGTTCATCGCATTTGTCTCAAAAGTATGCAAAGCGCCACTTAATTGCTTCCAGACTCCACCCAAACCGTCCAAGCACAAGAGGTCTCTTTCTAGTGGGACAGTGTGACTGTATTGTCAAACATATGCCACAATGGAGGGGTGCCACCTCCGGTGATTGGCTTCTAAGCACGCAATTCCTTTTTGTTTTATTTCCTACATGGGTAGGACTAACATTTTTCTTTTTATATATAGCATAGGAGATATTATAAACTAAACCAATAATATTATTAGGTGAAATTCAAAAACTTTTAAACCTCAAATCAGTTAAAACATAAAGTGTACCATCAAGACAAATGATAGTCTGTTAAGACTTAACATCTTTGAATTAACTAAAAAACCGAGAAGACAAATTTATCATGGTAATGTCCAAAAGTTTTCACACTTCAGTAAAACATTAAATGCAACTGGCTGGAAAATATAATATTAATGTAGAAGGAAAAGAAGATGAGCGCTTATTTTAAATTCTGGTAAAAGAGGTATGTTTTGATGTTTGGTCTTTTTTTAATATAATATTAATGTAAAGAAATATATTAGTTGTAAAATATAATAAAAAAAAAATTAATCCACAGGCTATATAACACCCTGTGCCCGCCTTTTCAAAACAGATCTATAAGGCTCAAGATGAACCATCAAAAGTAGATACGATGATAATAAAAAAAACACCTCGGCTTAGCCGTTAAAAAAGATGCTTTGGGTCTGTGATTAGAAAATGATTGAAATATAAATAATGTAATTATTATGTATATAACTCCTCAGAAACGTTGAGACATTTAATAGCCTCAAAGGAGTTCGACTATACCATAACTCTGGAAACCCATGAGCCGCAATTCCATCAAAATACCTCGGAATTCTTCCTCCTAGATAGTGGAGTGGCCTACCTGAGTAAAACCCTTAGCCGACAACCACTTTTATGTTTTGTTTTATTTGTAGAATAATATAGGTTTATGAATGAGATTAGAAATATAAGTTATTAGACAGGATAATACTTTTAATCTAATTAAAAAATTGAAAGATATAATCTAATTTAATAATTTGGTTAATTAATGATTAAAAATAAAAATAATTTAGATAAAGAAATAAAGGTATAATTGATATAAATAAAATAAAGAGTAAAAAATAAGATTGTTTTCTTGATATTTAATCAGGAAACACATTCTTGAACTGCTCAGGAATTAACATAAACAAGTAGTAGGAAGCCAACAGTAATTATAAATCAAATATAACAATCTGTCAAATTAATTAGAATTAGACACCAAATCATATAATTTTTTTACAAATCAAATATAATATTATAACGGGGAGGTGACTTTCCCTTCCTACATAGATAGAGAATCGGAAAAGATATAAATTTTCTAATCTCCTTATTAAACTATGTCAAATATTAGAATACAATATGAAACGACATTTTTAATTCATATAATTTAATAATTCCAAATATCTACCACCAACATATCTCACCTGTGATATTTATGTAAATGTCCTATATATTATTTGTGATCCACTAAATTATCAAGATATTCTTCATAAAAAACCTCAATTAGTCCTTCATACACATTTGTAAATATTTTTGGGTTTCGATCTACCCTAAATAATAAACCCCGAAACAAAGTATAAGATAACATAGTCAAACATTTCTGTGCTTAACATTTACTACAAATAAACACCGTTGTTGTATCAGACCTTGTTTTGAGTTTGAAATGCCCCTCGTATGATGGTTTACTTATATAACATGCACAAGGAAATTATAAAACTTTTATTTATGATGCTATCTGTGAGGACCTCCCCCAGGAGGAACCTACATCCAAGGTATTGTCTGGTCCTCTGGCCTAGGGTAACACAAACCGGCAACCAGGCAACCAGGAGCCCTCGGCCCACAGCTAAATTGGTGAGAGGCGTCCTCTTAGGATGAATAAAAAGGTGTCATGACAGGGGTTCGAGTCTCAGTGGCTGCAGCCAGGGGAATCGAATAGTCATGGGCCAGAATTGCTGGCCTTTGGGCCGAGGGCTCTTGGTTGCCGGTTGGTGTTACCCTGGGCCAGAGGGCCAGACAATACCTTGGATGTAGGTTCCTCCTGGGGGAGATCCTCACACTATCAATTTTTATACATAGGGAAACTTGTTGGGTATATGTCATCTAATCTTAAGAATATTATATCATAGGCAAAATAATACCAAGACCAAGAGACACAAATATTGTAGATCTTCTTTGAGGTTTTACAAAATTTAGGACCGAGAGAAAAAAAATTTACTATTAAAAAATACAGAAGAGATCTATGACTACAGACCATCATTATATATTTATAATCAGTATCATGCTAGAATTAAGTCAACCTTTTGTATTTAACCTTTATGATTTTCTAATTTTGAGTCGCACTATATAACAAATTTTATAAAGAAAACATTATTATTTGCATACTATCATTAATGTCCATCATCATAAAATTATAAAATCTTAAAAGACGATCTTTGATGCTTTTAAATGCAACATCACCCCCCTTTTTCCGGAAAGTAAAGGTGTGTAAGTGAGACCACCAATTGTTCGATCAACATTAGTTGGTGGAATGTTATCAAGTATAAGATAACAGATATTCTAATATTTGTATTGAGATACTATCCTTATAATCCAAAAAATATATCTTCTTACAACCATATCCTATATTTATATATATTTATATGCACAAAACCACATACACTCTAACTCTTTTTTTAGAATTCAAATTCAAAGATCGAAATTCACACTCGGAAAAAAAGTGAGATCATCGAGGTTTCGTTATCCCTTGTCTTGGTCTTAATTTAAAGGCATAAGCCCCACACACAAAGGAAATGAGTTAGATCGAGATGGAATTATCAAAGGTACCTGAATCACAATCGCATATTTTATTTTTTTCAAAAAAGCTGAAAATGCCATATAAAAGGGAATCTGGCATAAGGTCCACGTTGGTGATTTCTTCTTACTTTCCCTATTTTATTTACAATTCTGAGTAGTGGGATTTCCAGATTCCTTCATAACAAATCACAACCGTTAAAATCACCATCATGTCTACATAAACTTCATCACTTAGGTATCGTAGCCGGTTACGGAACCGGTAGATCAGATTTAGTCTTCAGTCAGTAGCGTAAAAGTTATGGTACTCAAATTTAAAATTAATAGCATTAAAAAAAATCTAGGAGAAGAGCCGCAATATTTTGACTTCCCAAGCTCCTCTTTCTTCTCGTCGGTAGCTAACATCTGAAAATTGGTATTGTTTCCATTCAAAGCTTGGCCGACGCAAATTGGGATGCAACCTTATCCAATTTCCCCATTTTTTTTCCTTTTTTTTTCTGGGTAGCATTCCAAGGTTATATGATAAAAGTTTCAGGAGAATCTGAATTAAATTTGTAAAAACAAAGAGAAAAGGAGTTTCCTTTTACTAGCAAACTTGTTCTTTATTGTTAACTTTCCCTTGAAACAACTTTGGTTTTTTGCTCCAGGCAGACAGTGACTGCCTGCCTTGTCGGTAGCAACAAAAGCATCTTAGCCGGCTTCCAATGGGATAGAACGAGGGGTACTTACCAAACCAAAGAGGGATCACACAAAAGTTCACAAAAGAACAATAACGTGGACAAACGTTGCGAATTGAGGATGAGTAGGTAAATGGTCTTTGAATCACTTTTTTTGGGAAAGAAATGCATTTTGAGAACGTGAAGAGTCAGTGCAGTAACACTGGAAACTAAAATTTCTGATGGGTGGGTGGAGCCAGCTGGCCTGGTGTGAATTCTTTTAAGCAGTACAGTGGAATATTATAATATAGAAAGTCTGCTGCTCAGGAATTATTAAATACGCTATCTAAAAATGATATACCTGCATGTGAAGGTTTGGCTGTTAAGTGTGAAACTTGGATCAGATATTGCAGGACATGCCAACCTGGAGTTAAATAGATATTGTTAACACATTGCCATATCCGCGGGATGCGTTCATCCAAGGATTGAGCCACAGTTGTCTGTCCTAATCAGAGATTATTGGATTTGGAAGTTGGTCAGGTCAGGATTTTGCTTTCAAATTGACAGCCCTTTTCTTCCAAACATAATATATCGGCTATTCCCTCCATTATATTTATTCCTCTCCATGTAAAAGCACTGACGTGAATACAAATCTCTCACATCACTCATTGACCAAAATTTAGCCGTTCCAGATAGTATATTGTAACAGTTCCCTTTCTAATTAATTAGTCAGGAAAACCCTTTTCTGTTTCTTCATTTACTCCCTTTAGTTTGCCTTGGATCTAGGAAAGTTTGATCTGGCCGTTTCAAATTGCCTTGCTAAGTCCAAGAATCAAAAATGATCAGTCGGATTCTTTGGACAGCTGACTAAACCCAAAAGATTCTTGGGATTCAGTTGCCTATTCTCTTGGCTTTCCCTGTTTTCACACCAACTTGCAAGTTGCATGATTTAGAGAGTGAATGATTCTGCCTTCATACTTTTCTTTTGACTCTTACTTTTTTCTGTCCTCATTCTGATAAGGACTCTGCAGCCACTTGATATTAATGTTCACAGTGTGCCATCCCTGCTCCTTAAAAGCTCTTGGATTAAACGTTTTGATAACGTAGATCCAGGAATCATATTATTGCAATATTCTTAGTTCACCTTCTAACGAGGGCAGGCCATGACTACTGCAATTGTAACTGAGGCTCCAACTAGGCTGGAGGTTTGTACTCAGACAATCACTGTCGTTTCATTTGGTTTAGTCCTTATGTTCATAGTTGTCTGTGATTGCCAGGGAAGATACAAGGCGTTGGTGGTATGTTGGCTTCTGGGACTTGGATCTCTTGTCTCATGGAACAGTATGTTAACCATAGGAGATTATTACTACAAATTGTTTCCGGTAAGCAATCCGTCCTAACCTTGTCTTTTATGTTAATATCTAACTTCAATTATGTTTTTTTTTTCAATGCTAAAGTGAAGAAGAGATTCACTGTTTCATTTGGTGGATTGAAGTACCATGTTAAATTTACCAGCACAATTCACAACCCATCTAAAAATCGGCCCAAAGGAAACGGTGTCTCCCAATTTGATGAAGTGCAGTAGGAAAACTATTTATCTGATAAGGCTTTGCTTTCTGGTTGAAGAACTACCATCCGTCAAGGGTGCTCACGCTTGTTTACCAGCCATTTGCTGTGGGAACCATAGCAATACTTGCACACTATGAGGCAAAGGTTGATACAAGGAAGAGGAACATTGCTGGGTACATACTCTTCGCAGCAAGCACTTTCATGCTCATAGTTGTGAGTAGCGTGAATCCCCAATCTCGTTGTGGCCGATTTGTCTGTTATTCTTCTGTTATATGCCGCTGAACCTGTCCAATAATTTGGCTCCATCTTTCTACCATGTTTTAATAGGTGGATTTAGCCGCATCAGGGAAAGGAGGCCCTGGGCCTTTTGTTGGTGTATGTGTTTTTGTTGCTGCTTTTGGAATTGCAGACGCTCATGTTCAGGGAGGAATGGTTGGAGACTTGGCTTTCATGCGCCCTGAGTTTATGCAGGTTGGAAGTTTTCTTTATAATTCATTTCGAGAACTATGTTTTCCATGGTTTTCTCTTGTACCACACTTTCTCTCAAAAGAACTCACAATGCACGCTTGATATTTATTTACATCCCGCAGTCTTTCTTTGCTGGATTGGCCGCCTCAGGAGCTCTTACCTCTGCTCTGCGACTAATCACAAAAGCCGCTTTCGACAAGGCAAACGATGGTCTTCGGAAGGGAGCCAGTAAGTGAAGTTTCCTTCCTTTGTCAAGAGGCATAGTTGATTAGTTTTCACAAACCACCCGTCAATTGTTGATGACTGTTACCTTTGATGGTGATTTCTGCAGTGTTGTTTTTAGCAATCTCCACTTTCTTGGAACTTCTGTGTGTTCTGCTGTACGCGTTTTTCTTCCCAAAACTTCCAATTGTAAAGTACTACCGATCGAAGGCAGCCTCTGAAGGATCAACAACTGTTGCATCTGATCTTGCAGCTGCTGGCATACAGAAGCAAGCAAATCAAGAGGCAGAGCTCCTTTCGCACAAATTGTCTTTCTAGTTTTAGCTACTAGGAATTAAATTCTCACCTGCTTGGAAACAAACTTGTGATATTCTTTCAGGCAGAAGACAACAAGGTGGAGCGGTTGAGCAATAAACAACTCTTCATTCAAAACTTAGATTACGGACTCGACCTGTTTTTGATCTACGTGCTGACCCTCTCAATTTTCCCTGGTTTCTTATACGAGAACACCGGCCAACACCAGCTTGGCGAATGGTGAGTTCTCATCCATGGTTTTAGTCTTTCTCCCAACCTGTCATTTGACTATAACGCATTTCCATATATATTTTTTAACCAGAAATGACCTTGACCTTGCGTTTCAGGTATGCTCTTGTTTTGATCGCAATGTATAACGTGTGGGATCTTATTGCAAGATACATTCCCCTTATAAGCAGCATAAGGTTGGAATCTAGAAAGGGTCTCATGATGGTAATTCTTGCTCGTTTCCTACTGGTTCCGGCATTCTACTTCACTGCAAAATACGGTGATCAGGGATGGATGATCTTCCTCGTATCATTTCTGGGATTAACAAATGGATATCTCACAGTTTGCGTCCTCATGATTGCCCCCAAAGGCTACAAGGTAAGACCATATACACATTACCAGTCGACAATTGGTTGTCATGCCTATCCTTGTAGTAGTATTATGAGCAATTTTGCTTGTTTTATTTATGCAGGGACCTGAGCAGAATGCGTTGGGCAACATACTTGTTTTGTGCCTTTTAGCTGGCATCTTTTCTGGGGTTGCTCTTGATTGGCTATGGCTTATCGGTAAAAAGAATGCCTTTTGAAGAGCCAATTGGTGGTGTGTGGTGAAGAAACTTGTTCCTTTCCATGGGTTCTGTGATTACCAGTAGTGGGTTCTGAAACATCAGGGGAATGGCGACATATCAAATAAGCTTGTCCTCTCTAATGGAGAAGAAGCAGCGTCACATGCTGACATAGCAAATACAATGCCGGTGTTGTAAAGGTGGATGATTAGCAAAAAGTGGAGGTCCCTGTAATATAATCAGTTTCAACTATATATGTTTCCGTACATAAGCTGATCATGATCACAATTATTCCATAGCTTCCCCCACCACTGGTTTAAAATTTAAACAAAAAAACGAGAAATTCCCTGCAAATATGGAAGGCCATTAAGGTTTCAATCTTGCAAGTGTTTTGTTCCGTGCCGTAAAATGAAACACAACTAAGCATCATAAACAAAGTGTTTATAAACCAGACGGCAGAAATGTTTGCTAAAATAAGAATCAAATGTTTTGCTGATAATAATTTAAAAAAGAATCATATAATATCATTCTAACGTTAGAGCACCGAATTACATGAATCATGATCCCCCGCAAAATAGTATTTACCTCTAATTAAATAATATTTTGTGATTACCAAAAAAAATATAATATTTTATGATGAATCCCCGCAATTTATATCCATGAGATTAGGTCGAGTTTAAATTTTAAGATATTTTATATTTGAAGTAAAATAAAATTGATGTTTTGTTAAAGATTAATAAATTTTATTATTCAATTAATTTTTTTTATTAAATAATTTCTTTTTGTTATATATGAATTTTATCAGAGCACTTCTTTCTCTTGTTGACCAAATAAAGACCTTAAGGGTTAAGGCACTGTTTTATTTTTATTTTTATTTTTTTTCGTTTCCGGACAAAAATAGGGCCTAATTAATAAGCTCGTCAGCTTCCCAAATAACACGGAGGAAATAGAGAAATCGAGTCAAATATAGATGGATGTCTTTCAATTTTATCTATGGACAGATTAAACTCACTAAGTTTAGTGGTCGGAATAATGGAATCACTCCTTTGCTTCTCATGCAAACCATTCTTTGCATCACGTAACAAAAAGTGATGGTGTTCTTCACTCAACCTTTTTCCTAAAAGACGCCAAGAAGAGAAGCCGTGTTAGACAGCTGAAGAGATCTCTCTGGCCATTTTGTTATCCAGGCATTATTAGCATGACTATATTTTTCCTTGTTCTTGTGAAATTGGTATATTCTTCCCCTCATTTCTCTCCTCTTCGACTTAAATATAACACTCATGAATCAGAATAACCGCACAAACAAAATAGTTCCATGTGAAGAAAGCTGGTTTTCTCTCCCGCCATCTTCTTCAGGATTCAATTTCTGCATTAATGCTTGTAGCTCTTCCAAGACATAGCAGGAAGATCAAACAGTTTGTTTCCTCTTCACAGCTTCTGCATACATATTTCCCACCATTTAAATTGCTTCTTTTCCACAATATTCTCTTTCATTTTCTATCATAATCATTCAATGTAAACTTCTGCAGAGAAACTTCTTTTTTGTCTGTCTTCTTTTGTTCTTCCTCCTTTTTTTTCTCTTCTTTTTCCTTGCATTTCCCCCCTCTAGCTATGACTACGTAGTTATCCGTACAGTTTTTATATATTTATTTATTTTTACTGTAAATTATCTGGAAAAGGAGAAGCTTTCCAACAGTAGAAATGTTAGGTTTCAGTAACATTTTGAGATACCAAAGAATAGCACAACATCCAATTCGTATTTTAGTTCGGAATTCGCACACTGAACCTATTCCCGTTGCATGGGAGAAACCTCAAAAGGGATGGACTAAGTTAAACTTCGATGGTTCCTGCAAAGGTAGAACAGGCAAATGTAGCATTGGAGGGGTGTTCAGGAACCACGAGGCTGAATTCTTGCTGGGTTATGCGGAATCAATATCCAAGACTACAAGCACAGTAGCTGAACTGGCAGCACTCCGGAGAGGCCTAGAGTTGGCTCTAGAAAATGGTTTGAGCAGTAACGTATGGCTTGAAGGAGACTCCAAGTCGCTGGTAGAGATTATTGTGCAAAAGAGAGAGGTTAGATGCGTAGAAGTTGAAAAGTACATTCGCCATATTAACCTGATCATACCGGAACTCAACAATTGCATGGTGACACATGTTTATCGAGAGGGCAATAGAACTGCGCATAAATTGGCTCAAATTGGACACCACTTGGCCAAGCCTACAATCTGGTGGGATACTCCTCCCATTGATATCTTGCGAATTATGCATGAAGATGCTGAGGGTAAGGTATTCTTCCGGAGAAGATGAACGTACTCTTCTGCATTACATTGATTCGACCATGCATGTAGCCATTATACCACCAAACTATCTTTCAATGTATATATATATGAACTGAATTGTACGTAGATGCTTGCTGGTTAGTAACTGTTCGTGTGATTCCTATAAAAGCTATCATCTTCAAACATCTGCAGATCAAGCAGTGCTGTCTTTTTGCATTTTGTGATATCTTGGCAGATGGAATGGTATTACATATATTATACAATTAAATTCCAAATTAGGGTCATTTACATTATCCAAATTCCCTGGTAGGAGATAAATAAAGCTGCTATATATCTCATTTTCAACAGAGCTGGACTACTGAAGCAACCTATACTGCTAACAGATTCCAATAAACCATAACCATCATTTGTAATTACTGAATATAGGCAGTGCAGAGATATTACTGATCAGCATCACTACACAGCAGCACATATGATCATAGATAACTACAGCCAAGAAGGGCATATGATCATCAAGATAGGACAGCAATCAATGGTGATGCATTGATTAGCTACAGAAAAGGAATAAAAAGGAAACCCAAAAAGAGGATATGCAGTCTCTAAAAGATACCTTTGAAAAGAAAAAAAAAATTGAGTTCGACCAAAAGCCAAAAAGAAAGCGTTTTTTCAGTTCACAAGATAATCCCAACTGGCCATATCCAGCCACCAACAAAGTCTCCTTGATCGTGGCAATCTATTACTCATCGCTTTTTCTTTTAGTTGAAAACTACACTTCCTAATCCCTCTCGCCTCACGGAGTAAATGCCCTCATAAAACACACTAAAACACGAACGCGTACCCACTCTCTCTGTCAGCCCGGCGTCAGAAAGGATTATCTTAGCCGCTTTCGTCGCGGAAAAATCTGAAACCGTTTAGGGAAATTGGGATACTCTTTTATTCTGTGATAATGCCGGTGAAGGAGGAGGAGGAATTGCCGGCCCACCTGCAGTGCAAGCGGACAGACGGGCGGCATTGGAGGTGTAACCGCCGCGTGATGCCTGATAAGAAGCTCTGTGAAATCCACTACCTCCAGGAACGGCACAGGCAGCACAGAGAGAGAGTCCCGGAATCGCTGAAGCTGCAGAGGAAGAGCAGCAATAGCAGCAGCAAGCCCGCGACTGTGACAGATAATGTCGGTGATTCTGGGGGCGAAATTGGGGTTAAGAAGGAGGGTAAGGAGCAGAATTTCGCGAAATTCAGAAAGGTGGAGAAGTCTGTGAAGAGGAAGATTAACAGGAAGGATTTAAGCCCTGGGGGAAGGAAGAGGAAGAGAGGGGATTTGCAGTTGGATTTGATAAAGATGGTGTTGAAAAGAGAGGTGAAGAAGAGGCAGAACAAGCAGAAATTGGAAAAGACAGAAGCATTGGATATTGGTAGTGAGGTTTACATACAGAATGAGGATGGTGATGTTGTTGGTGTTTCTGAACGTGATGGTGCTACTGATAGCGATGATAATAAGGAAGCAGAGTTGACGAGGAATTTGCCTAATGGGTTTATGGCGATTTCGCCAGTTAAGAGTTTTGGTAATTCCTGTTCATCTTCCACTTGCGATGTTAAGATTGGTGGGACTGAGTTTAGTTTGGTTGGGAGGTGTTTTCGGTCCAAGAACATTGAGCCTTTGCCTATCTGTAGCACATTGCAGGTAACTGGTCTAGTTCTTTTGTTTAGTTTGATCTTTTGATTGATTACTTGCGTTTCTGTTTTAAAGGTTGCGCATCATAAGAGGGATATGGTGATGAGGTTAAGGAAGGGAAAGCGGAAGAAGTGTCATTGGTGTAGGAGTGGATCAAGGAGTATGATTCGATGTTCGAGCTGTCAGAAGGAATTTTATTGCTTGGATTGCATCAAAGATCAGTATGTAGTTTTTCTATTTTAATGCTATTTCTATGTTTCAATAGTGGCAAGGGTATGGTACTTGTTGTTTTCAACTGGTGCGCATTTTCTCTACCTGATCAGCATTTTCAAACTTCTACTTAAGTCTGTGTCTTTATGCCCACCTCTATTTGTTGTCTTTGAAACTGACTTGTTGACAGTAAACTCTGGATTGCAATTCTTGACATTGACATGAATGTAGGTATTTCAAGACGGAAGAAGATGTAAAGACAGCATGCCCAGTCTGTTGTGGAACTTGTTGTTGTAATTCCTGCACAGCAATTCGGTCAGAGAACAGTGAATTTAAGGTCTGCTTTCTAAATTTACTGAACAATAGGCTGATGCTGTCAAACTCATGTGGTGAATCACTATGCTTGAACTGACAGAAAAAAAAAATGTCTCAGGGCTTTCCCAGAAATAGCAGGAAGGTGAACAACGTTTTGCATTTTCATTATTTGATCTGTATGCTTCTTCCTGTTCTGAAACAAATCAATCAAGATCAAATCATCGAGCTAGAGATAGAGGCAACAATAAAAGGTATTCAATCTCATCAACGAATGTTGCCATTGACATCTTAATTGTAAAATGAGGATTTTCTTCTGATGTCTATAAGCCTCTAACAGGTCAAACGATATCTCAATTACAAATACATCAGGCTGACAAAAGTTACAATAAGCAATGTTGTTGGTATTGCCTTTGCTGCTGAAAGTTCTGATGGATTTGTTATGTTTGGTTAATTTCGTTTCAGTATTTATTGATTTATATTTTTACTTCTGGAGCAGCAATAATTGCAAGACTTCCATCGTGAATTTCCACAGAAGCTGCCCAAACTGTTCCTATAGTCTCTGCCTAAGTTGTTGCTGTGAACTTTTTCACGGAAGCTTACCAAGAAGTGGTAAAACCCTTCTATGCAAATGTCAGAATAGAAGGGAAGCTTCCGTGTCTGGTAAACAAGTTTCAGGTGTGAAATCTCTTTGCAATGCGAACCAGCGCTGTGGCTCCAATAATCGCTGTTCCTCTGCATCATCCAGGTGGAAAGCTTCTGATGGAATTGATAGCATTCCCTGTCCTCCTACAGAGTTCAATGGTTGTGGCAACGGTCCGCTCACTTTAACCTGTCTATTCCCCTCAAATTGGACTGAAGAGCTGGAAATAAATGCAGAAGAAATAATTGGGTGCTATGAGTTGCCAGAACCGTCTGATGTTTCCTCTCGCTGCTCATTATGTGTGGGAACCGACTGTGAAGATAATGGCATGAAGCAATTGCAAGAAGCAGCGAACCGTGAAGATTCAAATGATAACTTTTTATACTATCCCACCTTCTTGGATATTCATGGTGGTAATCTTGACCACTTTCAGAAGCACTGGAGCAAAGCTCAACCTATAATAATTCGAAATGTGCTTCACAGTGCATCTGATGTGAGTTGGGATCCAATTGTAATGTTCTGCACGTATCTTAAGAATAATGCTTCCAAATTTGAGAATGAGCAACCTACTGACCGCTTGGATTGGTTTGAGGTTAGTGTTTTACTTGGTCCTTGTCCATGTCAAAACGTTGTGTACATGATAGCTGTGTAAGATGATGTAATCTTTAGACAGTTTCTCGTGTCGTATCTTAGCATATTCTTTATTACCTTGCAGATTTTGTTGGTATGTTCTGTTGTAAATTTGCTTGCAACATTACCCTCAAGAGTTGTCATATTTCTTGCATATAGAAATGTAATTAGTAGGATCGTGTAACTTAAAGAATGATGCTTTACACTCAAAGAATCAGTATCTATATTTCTTTCCCTTAACATATGTCTCAACCACTTACAAGAGTGGTGTATCATTTTGTATTAAGTGCCATGTTTGTGAAATGCAAAGTGCAATTCATAAACTGTGATTTGGGGTTTCTGTGATATGGAAGAATTTTGTTTGCTAAGAAATGTGGCCCTCTAAATTACCCTTATTTTCAAACCTCAAAACAGACTCGCATAGTGCAATGCTTGCAAATTCTAGACTTCTTTCTGTCCTGACAACTCTATCTATTAACTCTTATCTGCAAGAGAAATTCTTATCTCTGTAATTAATTATATTCTGTTTTGCAGGTAGAAATTGGTGTAAGGCAATTATTTATGGGATCTTTCAAGGGCCAGAGTCATGCCAACATGTGGCATGAGAAGCTAAAATTAAAGGGTTGGCTTTCTTCTCGTTTGTTCCAAGAACATTTTCCAGCGCATTATGCCCAGATCCTTCAAGCTTTGCCACTTCCGGAATACATGGATCCTACCACAGGGGTTCTAAACATTGCTGCAGAGTTGCCCCAGGAAAGCTTGAAGCCTGATCTTGGGCCATGTGTCTACATCTCATATGGAAGTGGTGAGAATTTTGTGCAGGATGATTCAGTAACAAAATTACGATATGATTCTTATGATGTGGTATGTCTAGCTCTGTTTGTGTTGCAGCAGTCAATTTTCTCCTCTCTCTCTCTCTCTCTCTCTCTCTCTCTCTCTCTCTCTCTTCTATTTTTTCCTTTTTGTTCTAAAGCCTCTGTCATAGTAGGAAATTTGAACATTAGTTGATTTTTGCTAGGCAAACATGTAAAAGGGTTCATAGGATGCACTTTCTACAGGAGCATCCTATTTGAAAACATGCAACATATGTAGAAGGCACCAATGGTTTCTACTTTGTCCTATCTGCAAAATATGTTGTGATGATTTCCTATATGATAAAACCTAGCATGCATATTTAGCTCATTTGGCCCCTCTCCTAGTCTCCAGTATGAGCCCTTCGGTCACTAATGCTCTATTACTTTTTCAAGAAAATCGAAAATGCTTTATCAGTCTTGATAGTGATAGTATCATATTTACAACTGAGAAAAATGCAAGACCACTTCTGTATAAGGGTCTAGTTTCTAGTTTGCATAGCCTCAGGAAGGTGATCATCTGTGTTAGTCTGAGATATTCCAGTGTCATCTCTTGCTGTTGAAACTTGACAGGTCTATACCAATGATTCTTCTTGTTTCTACATCAGGTTAACATTTTGGCACATACCAGTGATGTCCCTGTATCCACAGAGCAGCTCAATTATATTAGAAAGTTAATGAAAAAGCACAATGAAGAGAATAAAGTGGATGGTGAAGGACCATCAGGTAGGGAACATATGGAGCCAGGATTACCTGATATGGTCAGAAAAAAAGATATTCATTTGCATAAGAAAGTTTCTCGAGTATCATGGTTTTCTGCTACAACTTATGAAATGGATGCATTGCATCTGAAAAACGGAGTCATGTTGCAAAATGGAGAACATGATTCTGATTCTGATACTGAAACTGATACTGAAGTCTCAAAATTCATTTTTGAGTCTGCTAAGAAATCAAGAGCATCAGGCATCCGTAAGTTTTCTGGCATGAGCTCTCAAAATTCCTATTATTGTGAAAGGCGAACACTCCCCATGTCATGTGGTGCCCAATGGGATATCTTTCGGAGACATGATATTCCAAAGCTTGTTGAGTACCTTAGGAGGCATTCAAATGAGTTTACCGACACATATGGCTCCCGTAAGCATGTAAGTCCTAAACAAGCAAGACTAGATTTGCATGTCAGAAATGATGACTTACTAGTGCTTGTTTTGCAGATAGTTCATCCGATACTTGATCAGAAGTTCTTTCTTGATGCTAGTCATAAAATGAGACTTAAGGAGGAATATGGTAAGGTTCAGGTTGATTGTTCTTATTGTCATAATTAATGAGAAGGTCTGTATAATCTTCCAACTTGTCATTCCTTGTAGATGTTGAACCGTGGACCTTTGAACAACATGTTGGAGAAGCTGTTATTATTCCTGCTGGATGCCCATACCAAATCAGGAATCTTAAGGTAATTTGTGTATATCATTTAAAGTTAATAACTTAGAAGCTTGTGATTATTGACTGGCCATAGTGTTTTATGTTTTCATAGATGCTCTGCTGTTAACAAATTTCATTAACTTAGTTTTTTATAGAAAACGTGTATCAAATTTCATTAACTTACATAGCTTAGTGCATATAAATCCTTGTATGCCATTGAGTTTCAGATAATCGTGAAATCTTCAATTGCCATTGTTTTGGTGACTTGTTTGCTATATCTAACCTGAACTTTGTAATACCTAAAATTCATGAAGGGGGGAAGAGCTATTTTGCAAAAGAAAAAAAAAACACAACCTCATCAATACTGAGATAGATAGTGGCAGTTTAGCGTTTATCAGAATATTGAATTTGTTTATCTTGAAGATTGTGTAACTGTTGTTTGTTGTGCAAACTGCAGTCCTGTGTGAGTGTGGTTTTGGACTTTGTCTCACCAGAGCATGTTGGTGAATGCATCCAATTGATTGACGAACTTCGTCTGCTTCCAGAGAACCATAAAGCCAAACTGGACAGTATAGAGGTAACTTGCAACTGGAACTTGCGCTTGATCTCCTTACTTGTCTGTGTGACCAGTATAACTTAACTTGATCGCGAAACCAGGTGAAGAAAATGGCCCTTCATAGTGTGAGCAGAGCAATAAAAGAAATCCGGAAGCTTACAGACACAAGAGTAAGTCCACTTTTTGAAATATGAGTCTGTCTTCTTGCTCATATAAAACAATGAGATTATGGCGGTGCTCATGACGAAGCTAACAATTCTTTCTTTTCTTAGACTGCCATTATGAACATCATATCGCTCCATCCTAAAATCCTGATATAAAGTTCAATTGTTTTGGTAGAGGAGAATTGAGTTTCTGTGCAAGTTTGACACATTATATGTTCTTGTGAACTTTTTCAGAATTTGCTCATCCTAAAATGTAAACTTAAATAATATTTTGCTGGGTGTAGAATGGTAGGTATATTGTTGCTCAGTAGACTTTTTAAGATTACCCTCCTGCCCACATTCCCATACATGCGTTTATGTATATTACAGGGCCATAGGGGAGAGGAAGCGTTGACGACAGGGACTAATAACTCACAAGGAGATTAAGAAGATGGCATCGAAGTTGCATTCTTATGCGTTATATTATACAAAGACATATTCATCTGCGCAAAAGCATTAACTCATGCACCAATTTTGGATTAAAAATCAGACATTTCTTTTTACCCTGACAGTAAGTTGTATTGCTTTGCTTAGTTTTTTCCTTTTTCTGTTTCTTTAATGCTTCCCCGATTGCTCATGGAGATGTACATAGCCTTAATTCCTCAGTTGTATATATAATAAAAAAGGCGCGACAACTTTATTTCGCTTGTGTTTGTTTTCTGATTTTTAGATGTTCACTTTTTTCAAAGGATTTTAATCTCGGATTGAAGTTCGATAAAGTTTTAGGGCAAAATGTTTTTCAGGATAGTTGGATTAAACTGAGTTTAGAATTAAAAAATAAAATATATAAAAAAGAATTAAAAAATGATGAAATGGCAGGAGCCTCGTGCAGTTCTTCTAGCAATATTACTTACCACTATCAAAATGATGAAATGGCATATAAAGTTGATTGCCTTGTGGGCATTAAGTATGAAGAAAGAAAGAATTACAAGGGAAGAGTTTAAACAAATAGATTAAAAATAAAAAGAAAGAAACCATCAAATATTTGCCACGTTCACTAGTTACCATCATTTTGTTAGTTCCACAACTGGAAAGACTGCAGAACCGCACAGGAAGAATACAGAAAGCCAACATTCTTTTCTTGCCAAATCCTTGATTCATTTCCTCGAGAGTGAGTAGGAGCTAAAAAGCTAAGGTACAGTACGGATTAAGTGTGATGTTAAACGAACATTGAGACATTGATATACATTTAAAATTTCATAGAAAAAAAAAAGATAAAAGAAAATTTTGGGAGGAAAAAACTGAGATCTCCTGTTATTTCTCGCAACAGTTAATATTTGTTTTAGTCCTAGGACTGTCAAAATTGTTCCATGGGAATATCAAAGAAAAGAACCTTCTCATGGGGCCATCAGGCTATCAATTGTGTAGGAAAGCGATTTTGCCCAGTCGGCTCGGAGAAGCAATGTCTTCAGAGTATGCATTATATCATATTCAGGATCCAGCTTCCGCTGCCAACCCTACAAAATTTTAGGAAAGGCAAAGGGCAGACAATGTATCACACTTCCAAAGCATAATTAAAGGAAAAGGGGAAAATGTGGTGAGAAGACTACAGTACATTACTGGTTTTGCAGTTTAATAAGTGCATGACATTAGTGTTCCCAGTAGTTTTTTTTACTCTCATTTACAAGATTGCAGGTTCAGTAACAAGAATAATAATCATGTAACGATAGTTAGCTAGGAAAGAAGTTTTGAGAGAACAAGGCTTAGGTTGTTTTTTTAAGAACATATATACACCTCCTGCTAGGATTCTAGAATTATCCTGAT
Source organism: Passiflora organensis (assembly GCA_019739055.1). Classification (NCBI taxonomy): domain Eukaryota; kingdom Viridiplantae; phylum Streptophyta; class Magnoliopsida; order Malpighiales; family Passifloraceae; genus Passiflora; species Passiflora organensis. The sequence continues at coordinate 1,037,431 of JAEPBF010000187.1, read as the reverse complement.
GATTAGAAAATAGGTAGCCATTAACTCTCTAGTTGTCCCAAATTGAGAATATTCCCTGCATACGAATGCTATCTATAACATGTTGTATTCACTTCTCTAGTTGACTCCTCATGATATCAGCAGTTCAGTTCAAAACAAGATTTTCAAAGTTGAATCAAATATCCACAAAGATGCCTACGTCACAATTCACAAATTCCCAAGTTTCATGCCAGTTATCTAACGCCAAGGCCTAGTGACCCAAAGACTTTCAATAGACGACCCTTGACAAAAAAACACTATTTTTTTTTTTTTTTGTAACCATCAGTTTGCTCAGTTTGTTTCTGTAGAATGCACCTAAACCTTGAAGAACACCATCATAAACTTGAGTAATAAGCCAAGCTTTTTGTGCCCAAAAAAAAAATCAAGAACTGGTGAAGCATTATTTAAATTACCTCTAGAACCATAGTTGTCACCATTACAGTACAGACATTACCATCAATGTTGACTCTATAACGCCTGACTTTCTCAAGTAACTGTTGAATGCACTCAGATGCATGGAATATATCACCCTCTGGAGTTCCCCAGAAAGCAAAAGCATCGGCAACTTCCTGTTGAACAATATATTAGAAATTGCAGGTTTAAAATCACGCAGACCATCTGCTCTACATAACCCTAAGAACAGGATTCAGTCCACTGCATAGAACCTCGTTTTGAGGATCTCATTGAATCCGTTTAGAAACTAATGTTTTTCTATTAAGTACAAACATAATTTACCAAAATTTTAATTCATAATATTAACAAGTAAGAGTGCATAACATCGAGGATTAAGAAGAACATTCATATGACACCACCCATTGAATCAACCAGTATCCCTCGTAAGCAGATTAAAAGAAAAATATTGTTATGACTTTTTCTTCTTGATTAAATTATTTTGACTATTAACACGTAAAATTAACTTATAACCATTAACCAAAAAGAACATCGCACAGAAGTTCTACCGCTGCTATAGAAAAGCTAACTCTTTGCAATCTCATCAGAATTGAAACTATGCAACAGTCATCCTACCTCAATAAAGCCATTAGGATTAGGGCACTTTTGTTGCTTTGATAATCTCAGTGTGCATTCTGCCGCAGTACGGCCATCTCGAAGGGCAACGGCCTTAAAAAGTTCTATTAAATTTACTCTGTCACTCCTAGAAAGCTCAGCAGTCATGCCTACATCAATGAATATAACATGAGGCTTTGATTTTGAGACCCGTTTTGAATTTCTCTGGGACATGCGGACAAGAATATTTCCAGGATGCATGTCTGCATGTATGAAGTTGTCAACCTGAAAAGAAGGAAAAAATGTCAGTTCTCTAACTGGAGAGGGGAAAAAACATGAAAAGCACAAAACAATACTAGTTTCAGAGCTGAAATATAAGAGATAGGACAACAGAAAGAGCACAGTATGACTGAAATATGAATTAAAAGAAGTTACCAAAAGCATTTTCAGTAGAGCATGAGTCCCAATGTGGGCAAGTGCACTTTTGATACGATTCTGCCCTTCAAGATCGTCCACATAATGCGAAACACTTTCTCCTTGCTCATAAGATTCCACCAAAACAGCAGGATGAACAAGCGGATAGACAGGCTTCGGAAAAGAAACATCTTTCCATCTTCGGAAGTTATATATAAAACGGCTCAAATGTGCAGCTTCCCTGGCAAGATCAACTTGAGACATCATGAAAACAGCAAACTGCTGTACACTCTCATCCAGTCTTAACCAACTAAGCCCTGGAACAAATGCTGAAAGCTTCGCAACGAAGTTGATTATATTAAAATCTCTTCTAATCGAGTTACCAACACCAGGATGTCGGACCTTTACAGCAACTACCATAGGCTTAGCTTGTTTTTGACCTGGGTATCGAAATTTCAAAGTAGCACGATGCACTTGAGCTATACTTCCAGAAGCTACAGGTACCTCCTCAAAACCCTCAAAAATTTCAGAAAGCTTGCGACCAAATGCTCTTTCAATAGTTCTTTTAGTGTAAGAAAAGCTATGTTCAGGCGCTTTGGAATGTAGTTCTGACAGTTTAACACATAAATCACTAGGGAATAGATCTGGCCGGGTAGCAGCCCATTGACCCCATTTTATGAATGCTGGACCTGCTTTTTCCAACGTGCGATGAACAACCTGAAGCCACATTTTCTTGAACTCTGGTCCACAGCAATCAGCAAACGGTGCCATGACTAAGCTGGGTGAGAACAAAACCATCAGATAGAGGGCTCTCGCTACAACCACAAACCCTTCCACAACAGCAGACAGCAGGGAGACCACATAAGCACGTCCATCTTGAGCACGTGAGTACAGTGAATTCGGACGGAACTGCTCAGATTCTCCCGCCATCCTCTGCGCCCATGCCACCTGTCCGCCCACAGCCGCAAGAGCACCAGGGACTATTAAATGTGACCGCGTCAAGGCCAAGCTGACCGCCTGTGCAATCTTGCTTAAAAGTGGAGAAGTGCTAACACTAGCAGAACCCGTCCCTACAAGCCTTCTCCAGGCGAGCGAGGCACGATGCGCCACCACATCCCTTCCCGGACCAACAAAAAATCTGCTGGAAAAATGCCTTCGAGGAAGATGCTCCTTTACATTGTAAAAGGCGTAAGACGAATACCCGGTAATTGGAAACCTATGACACGCATAGTATCTGTTCTGTATCAAATGTAAACCTACACCAAATCTAACGACCATCCTACTCTTCCCCAAAATCAGCCTGGCTACCACATTATTTCAGAAGAGACGCCCTCGCAATCCTCTTAACATTCTGAAATGTCAAAAGTCTGCAATTCCCAGAATAAAATTTTATAACGAAAAAATCGAAAGATCTTTACTCTAGGTAATCGCATAAGCTACTGAGCTAACCACTAGCATAAGTTGATCATTTTAATAAAATGTCAAGGAAGAAAACTCAACAGGTCAAAATCGTAAATTATGCAAAAGACGACTCGGCCCAGGAGATCAGGAAAAAGTGGACTTTGTACAGAATGGAGGGTGAGAGATTGAAACGGACCTGGACATGGCGATCAGCGGACACGCAGCTCGCTCGAAAACGCTAACGTGTGCTGAAGGTGAAGGATTTGGATGTCAGTGGGCTGTGCAAGACGGTGTAGCCTAGGATAGTGAAGCTGACGGTACTTTTTCATGGGATTCTCTCTGTTTCGTTTCGGTGTCAGGCCCCAGAGAGGGTTTCAATTGCCGCTTGGAGGCTGACAAGGTAAGTTTTCGTTGTTTCCTACACTGGAAGGAAAGAGGTATGTGGCCAGCCAAGGACCATGAGGCAGGTGGTTAACGGCGCACGCAAGAAGCGAGCGAAAGTGATGACGGTGAAGGAGAAACCCGAGGGAGGAAGGAAAGTTTGGGCCTGGGATTTTGGAGACTTTAGGCCCACACTTATAAAAGCTAATACGTGGTGGCACTTATGACCACGTCATCAGCTTCAAATCCTAAATAATGCTGCATGGTGCTGATTCAATGGCTGTCGTGGAAGTGCACCGGTTCGTCTGTACGGAAGTCAGATGAAAATAATTATACCAAAATTTTATTATTATCAAAATTTATAACCAGCTAGCTGCCATCTGTTATCTTTCTTTACCTTGATGGCCGGGTCTTAGCTTGATTAAATCCTTGTTTGAGTTTATTTTGGTATTCGGGTTTGGCTTTTTTTTTTTGTAAAATGTTAGTTTGGGCTTAGTTTTTTTTTGGTTTTGGGCTTTAATTATTTGTTAGGATGTGTTGAATGGGATATAGAAAAAAAATGGAAATGAAAATAAAATTTAAAAATTACTACAATAATTTTGTAGTAATAAATTTTGATTAATTTGATAATAATAAATTAATATTTTTAAAATTAAAATATAATACTTCAGACTTTTTAAAAAATACAATTCCTTCTCTATTTCTATGTCCTTAAACACAGTCTTGGAGTAAAAAATGTGAGAATCATCTTGCAGGGCACAACCAGAAACATTCAGTGGCATGAAATCCAGCCTGCCGTATATGTAATTGATAAGAACAAAGAAGTAAAAGCAATCTATTATCAGAAAGGGCTACCTCCTCGATCGCCAGAAGTGGAGAATAATGAGAAACAAGAGTCCTGTCCTGGCTAACTTTGGTTCAGACTCTTAACTAAAATCAAAAGCATATCACATAAATTCGTAATGAGCAATAGCTATAAGACTGCCAAGAATCGCTCTCTAGATGCCTCTGATGATCTTGAGTAGAAATTCAACACTGGGTATCTCACCGTACTCAGGACCCTGCACCCAGCAGAAAATGAATTGATAATCAATGAGCAATGACTCTTTTGATTGATTGCCCTTTTTTCTATGCAGAAAGAAATAGGGTAGTGTTAGTTCCATTGCTTCGAGAGCCTTACGTACCACAATGCAGGAAGTAATGAGCATGGCTCCCTTAAATACAGTAGCACTTGTCTCGGTGAGTTCAAGGCCATGGAAAGCAAAGGCTTCTAACAGTTGAGTGAACCTGCCTCTTTTCTTTGCCAAAACAATCTTTATCCATGCTTTCTTCCCATTGATGCAGGAAATATAGGCATCTTCCTGTCAGTAATTAACAATCTGATGAAGCTGAGGTTATAAAATTAAGGGTTAGTTACTTCAAGAGAGTCTAATTGATTAAAACAAACCTGAATCCCGCATTGCTTCATTTCCTCTGCAGCATCCTTTTCGTCATCTTTTGTCTTGGCTTCTTCTCCTTCTTCTGATACTTGTATTTCCTGAAGTGTGTCACTGAGAACCTTCACTTGCTTTTGAAGTTCCTGGATGTAAGTAATAGCATCCTCGATAATGGTAGCCTTGTTCATCTACAAAACCCTCCACCAAATTACATATACAGTCTTGGAAATGAAAAAAAAAAGAAAATAAAGGAAATAAATATTGGACCGAAGAACCATTTACATTGGTGATTATGGGGACACTTGCCCGCAGCGCCAGAAGCCTGTCACTAAGTTTCTCTCTTCTTCTCCTCTCAGCGTGGAGGTTCTTGGATTTAAAAACAGTATCAGTGTCATCATATTCAAGCCTTCTGCGTCCCACCCTGCCACCACCACTGCCGCCGCCGTCACCACCAGGACCCTCTTCAGTCAAACCAGAGGCCGTAAACTCCATACTCCCCTGACTCACTAATATGTTAGAATAACTAATTAACAGAGAGGGACAGCCTCTGAGCAATATTGTTGCTACAAGTGGGACAAGGTGTGATTGGTTATAAGGAAGTTGCTCACACAAGGGAGAGAATCTTGGCGGTTTCGTGATCAGTAACTCAGAATTTTTTTTAGAAAGCAAATTTGGAAAAATTAGAAATTTCTTTTATGGGCTCTCGTTATTTATCACTATTCAGTTAGTGCTGTTGCTGGGAAAGTACAGATTGTGTGTTAGCGGGAAGGACGATTATATTTCATGGCGGTACAGCTGAAGTTATATATTAACATGCAAAAGATGTGTCAATGCGTGATATTTATGAGTGTATAATTCATAAATAGAGCTTATTATATAAAACCCAATTATGAAGGGATAGTAATGTTATTTATTTTTAACTTATTTGGTACAAATTTTTTGAATAATCTATTATTCATTTTTCTTAGCGCTTTTGAAAAAATTATATCTGTTATAAAATATACAAAAATAATAGAAATAATAAGAGTTTTGAGGGAATAATAATAATAGAGAAAATTAAATAGAAAGATATGAAGAATTAATTATATTTTTAATTTTTAATTTAGTATAAAATTAAGATTGTCACCCGTCATTTATAGATAAGAAGACATTTATTACACAATGTGAAATTATATTAAATAATACAAAAAGTTATATCTCTTTTAGTAGGGTAATATTTCATATTCATAATAATATCATATTTTTAATTTCTTTAAAAAATATATTTTAGTAAATTATAATCAATCTAATTTATTTATGAATAAAATAAGTTATTTTATACAATATATTACTCAATACTTGGTGAATAATAAACATAAAATAATATTTTTAGTTTTCATGCCAAATAAAATAATTAAAATTAAACATTAATTCTATTGAATCAATCATAGGAGATTCAAAATTCTCTTGTTCTCCTCCATTAAATAATATTTAAGTACTTGAAAAGTCTTTTTTAAATTGTCAAGTTTCAAATATTGATTTACCGAGATCTGATTATGAGTTAGTAAATAATAGTAGACTGAATCAAAATTTGCAATTTCAAGCGCTGTTCCTAAAGGACCCGTCGAATTCCTAATTGGGATTCTAGCCTCTCTTTTAGTTAATTCTAACGCAATTTATTTTTAGCACTAATTTTAATTATAGTTGTTACCTATATCAAATAATACATTAAGAATTAAAAAAAAGAAAAAAAAAAGGAATAACGGCTGGTTGCTTTGTGTTTCTGAAACAGCCACCACATCTTGAAGTCCAAGAACATCTATAGAAGCCTATTGGGGCACTAAATTTAGCACATACATTAGCTAGCTTTTCCCTTGGAGAACGCAAATATATCTGGAACTGATAGGTCAATGATTGGTGAAGGAACAGAGGTCTCGTATCTAATATTAAATAATGATTATTTTAGATTTTGTAAAATTATATATAATCACATATATTTTTTGTCTATAATAATAAAGGTTCAATATAATATTTTATATTATGATTTCACATGTATATATATACGACCTGTCTCAAAATTAAAATTTTTAAAAATTAAATTTATTATATAATTTATAGCTTTCATTCTTATTTAATACAAGTATATAAGTGGTCTTCTATGCATCTTCTCAATCTACAAAATTTTCCTAACTTATCATGGTTTGTAAATATTCGAAAGAGATGTAGGCCCGTCTCTTGTCTTATTTGGACAGGTGTGCCATACCCAATAGAGACCTACAAGAATGAGTACACCCTTGCTAGTCATGAGATATAATAGTATCTATTTATGTGCATTTATTTTGATAATACAATTTAATTAAAAATATTATAAAAAATATTTTTTACTAATTGTATAGTTAAATTATTTTGTTAAGATAAGTATCTTATCAATAAATTTATAATTTTAAGACTTAAATTCTAATATTTGAAAGATTATAATTATTTTTCAATGAGGTTGGAGGTTTAGATAAAGTACATATCAATGCTTCAAGTATAACATATGTTTTTTCTTCATTATATTATGTCTTCCTGTTATTGATTAGCTATTATATTATGATTATACCTAATTGAATTATCGCTTTTGAGGTTAATAATTTTTTTATTAAGTAAATTCTGATTAAATATATAAAAAATTCCAAAAAGAAAAATGAAGTGGTTGTTGGTTACAGTTTTCTTTATACTAATTCATAAGCTGCAGCATCCACTACTTACGCAGGTTGCACTAAAATAATCCTTTGCCGACCCTTTCCCGACATCTCCTCAGGACCTCAACGTAACATCAGCCGGAAAAAACTCTTTTTGTCAACTTGGAGTAAAGTCCTCGATAATTTTTTCAAGAAACAAAAAGTCAAAATATAAGGCCAAGGGTCCATTTCCCGATTTGCGTAATTTTTTCTGTATTATGTAAAATCTTCCTATCAAAAACATTTTTAAACAAAGAAACAAAACAAGGACAACATGCAACTCAGAAAAACAGAACACCAACAAGTTCCAAGCCCCAGACATAACTGCACTTTGAAGAGTTTACTTGTTCAAAACCATTGAGATGCTTTTTCTTTGGTCGGTCGATCAAGAAAGCGAAGTATGTCTTTGACCGGTGCAAAGGGTTGCGCTGATTGTCGAAAACAACCTATATGAAAACCCTGGACACCACAAAATAATCCGGATTGCTTGACACGTCTACGTCCGTGCCTTAATCATTTAATCAACGTTTTCAAATGTACTTGTATCACTCGTGGACATCTAAGATAGTAATAGGAGACTAGGTTACAGTCCACTTGCCTTTGGACACACAATCAATCCAACCCTGACGTATAAGTGACGTATATTTTATGTAATTTTCTTTTTTGAAAAAAACAGCAATAGAGTGACTAATGATTGATTAGTTTTTTTTTAAAAAATGAATTATGCATTTTACATAATTATTACGCAGGTTGTCTTTTCATCTAACTATGCTCTAGCTTTCAACTACCACAAGTACACAGCTCCCTAATGTTTGATTGATTGACATAAATTGTCAAAACACTAATTGTCCTAACTTGCCTTATGTCCGGTTTTTTCAAAGATTAAGAGCTGGTTTTTTTTCTCTTTCAAAATATATTACCCGCTTTATGTTGAGGTTCTACTAATTGATAGACAGATAAGGCATCATTAATGTGTCAAAGCTGTATGCAAATAACTTTACCCTCTCAAACCCATCATGATAGATAACATCTAATGGGAGGGGTTAAAGATGGACCTCTTTTTAGTGCACAACACAACACTTTCACTATGGATATTTTTAAAAAATAAATCAAAGAGATATTTGTCTAATCATGATTAATTCCTTTTTTTATCATAAATACCAATTGCAAGTAAATTTAGATAGCTAATCTATAATTTTTAAAGTAAGATTTAATTAATAATAAATAAATTTTATTATTTAATTACACTTGGATTATTTTGACTCACATATCCAACTTAATTGACTAATTCAGTGTGAACATGGTAGAAATCCTTTCGGGTCGTTTCAAGACTCAAACTCAAAATCTCGATTAAACTAAAATAAATCTATTATCATCTCATCTAGATGTGGGCATGTGGGCATCTTTCATCAAAGGGTTGTATTTTCACGACTGAAACTCAAAATCTCGATTAAATTAAAAAAAATCTCTCACCATCTCATCTCATCTCATCTAGGCATCGGCGTCTTTCATCAAATTTTTAACTTCAATAACATGGTTTACTCTCGTCAATATCGTATCCTATTACCAGGTCAACCTGACCCGAAAAGCCAAGAGCGTAGGACTCTATTTATAGTATTATTGGCTACTCCTCGCTATTATCATGACGTCATTATTATATTTAATGACGAGAAGATCACAAATTCACAAGGAAAGGTAAGAAGAACACAAGAGCCATGCCATGATTTTCAATAAAAAGCCAAGCTTATCGTCTTCGCCTTTTCAGTGGCCCCCGCAAAATGAAAGTCACCACTTGTACAAAAGACACGTAATCTTTCTTTTCGTTTGTCAAAGTCTTGTTTCGTTACCATGCAATTTTCAGTTTGTACTTTATTTAGACGCGAAAAGACAGTTACCCAACAGGTGGCAGGGGCATGTGTCTGATTAACGGGCTCCGGTGGTGTCGCCGGGCACGTAACTGGGATTCCGCCTAGGTGTCGGGATCCATGAAACAGAATCTTCATTTCATGGTTCTAACTATACAATAATTTGTGCCCTTGTCAATTTTTACTCAGGTTATTCCTTTCTAGATCGATGAAAAGTCGGCCATAGAACTGTTGCTTGCTTTTGTAATATGCCGTTCGTCTTTAATACTTGCATGTTTCGGGAGGATCATCATTGTTAATTAAAAATGTGATGAATTGTTCTTGAGATACGTAAGTGCATGCCGTACGTAGCAAAGCGTTGTTTTGTTTGTTTCTTATTTGCAATACATTTGTAATTACATACTTAGATTGGCAAGAGACATTGAGGTCTTCTTTGTGTATAATTTTTTAAAATGATGACGTGAATAAGGAAAGATTAGAACATGTAATAGAGGGAAATTTAAAGGAAAAAGGAAGACAACTTCCTCTAATTAAGTTGCAAAAGAGAAAGAAAACAGGAGGGGTCTTGATAATGAAGCTTGATAGGTCAGCAGTAGATCTTACATGATATCACTATCCTTTCCAGTTTGATTAGCCTCAGAAATGGAAAAGTATAGAGTACTTGTTATCAATTTCAACTTAATACGAGATGAACTTACAAATATCTACAGGGATATAAAATCTCGACATGTTGCTGCAATAACTTTCTCTTTCATCTTCGGTGTTGGTACCACTGATATATGTTGAATTCGAGTTCAATGGTGTTGAACTGGAAGAATCCATGGATGGAAATGACCCAAAGCTGAAAGCGTTGGCGCTTTTACTGAGAATGAAAGTAGAGGTCTCAACTGGCGGCTGGTCCATAGTAATTGTTTGATCAGAACCGTAGTAGTTGCTGTCATCTTGTATAGTAGGCACGTACTCTTCAGTTAAGTTGGAGGCCATTTTATTGCTTTGCCAATTATGACATAGCTGAAAGCTTTGAAGGCCAAGGTCGGTGAGGTTTAAAGGGTGCTGCTCTACATTATGGTCCATTACAGGTTGCGCTTCGTCAGAAACCGGAACAGTACAGAGGGTAGTAGTCAATGCCGTGCAAGTGGGCATTTCTTTAACTTGGCAGGCTTGAAACTGATCAGCTGGAACAAGTGGTCCGTATTGGTTTTGGATATGGGGATGACCAAGCTGGTTTTCTTGACCGCCATTTTGGAGTAGAAAGTTCTGAGTTTCGTGTTGGGATGACAACATAGTCGTCGTGGGTAGGATAAGTTCAGGGTTGAGTAAAGGTTGGATCCCTAGCAGCCTCAACATGTTCATTTGAGACGAGTTGTAGAGAGATGAGACTTGGATTGATGAGAGGTCAAGAAGATCCAGTCTTGGGGAATGAGTCACCGGATCAATCCCCATTCTCAGAAGCCTTTTCCTAATGTGAGTGTTCCAGTAGTTCTTGAGTTCATTGTCTGTTCTTCCCGGCAAGCTGGCAGCAATGGCCGACCACCTATAATTAATCACCATGCAAAGCAAGAGAAGGAATCAGTATTTCCAGGACTCCCTCGTATGACCAGAACTACAGATCCTGGTTTCAAGTGAAAGAAAGACTTACTTGTTTCCCAGTACACTATGAAGCTGAATAATTGTCTCCTCTTCCTCGAAAGAAATTCGACCTCTCTTGATATCTGGCCTCAGATAATTAGTCCAACGCAAACGGCAGCTCTTTCCACACCTATGAAGCCCTACACAAACACCAAAGAGGTAAGAAAAAATGCCAATTCCAATATCAAACCATTCAACCCCAAGAAACGTTATGATCATATCCACACCAGCATTCTCGGGAAGTATCCTCCAGTTTCCACAGCCATGTTTCTGGATATAATCAATCAGCTTCTGATCCTCCTCCGGGGTCCACGGCCCTTTCTTGAGCCCATTTTTGTCACAACATGGTGCTCTCCCCATGGTCTCAGCTGCGCAAGCACTATAGTACTGGACGCTCACTGGAGCTTGAACACAGTTCAAGGTACGTACAACTATCGTCCCTCAACCAAGGTGAAAGAGAGGGAAAAGATACAAAATTATACGACTTGGCTCCTTTTGTTGTGCCTGTTCTATATATCAACAAACCAAGGGTAAGAGACTATAGGAAGTCAAGATGATTCGGTGCCGTCCTCGGCTTATCACATTCACTACGTGTCGACAGGATACCCCCAAGTCCATTCTATATATGAAATTATGTACATATCGTATAAATTATTAGAAACAAATGCAAAATTGATCTTACCATAAATATCATACTATAAAATTAAAAAATATTATCTTATCAGCTACCACCTTCTCCACCTCCCTCCCTCACGTAACAAGGTTTCATTGCTTCTGCTTTCCATCATCTAATAATCATCCATCATTTTCAGGGAGCTATAATAAATTCGTCACTTTAGTTCATATTAGCTGTCTCCCACATGAAAAATGCCACGTACCTCCCTGTGGCATGACGTTTGCATCGTCATGAGAAATGACGAAACACTGGAGGTGAATGGTATGATTTCTATATTTATATTTATTTCTCAAAATTCATCTTAATCTAAAATATTGTAAACATAGAGTGCTTCTAACAAAAAAAAAATCAATTAAAATATAGTAATATCGTTAATCAGATCTTTTTTTTATTCTGAAAATAATAAAATTAATCCATCTTTAATTATATTAATAATTCAAAATTTTTTATTTTATATATAAAATAGGTGTGCTTCTGTTTGGCAGACACCTCATCCAGCGTGTGCCGGTACGAGAGATGCTCGTAACGAACTGAAGAGTGGCCCATTTGTACTCGTTTTCCTAACACAGGAAAAAGTTGCTTGATCGCATTTCGCTGATTTTCCCCAGAAATCGACAATAGAAGCAGAGGAGTGACAGATCAGAAAGAATTGAAAGCCAAACAAGAGGGATTTGATCACTAGCTAAGCAGTGCTCACTAGCTATCAAAACGAATATGCTGTCCACCTTCATTCCTTCACGCGCCACCCCAACTAAACCCGTAACCTTAAACCCAAAGACCTATCTTACCCGGTCCACCGCTGATCGCCCCTCTTCTCTTCGCATCATAGCCCGATCACAACATTCCGCCCCTGCGGGCCCGCCAACCGCCAAGCTCAACAAGTACAGCTCCACCATAACCGTGCCTGAATCGCAAGGCGGCTCCCAGGCGATTCTTTACGGGGTAGGACTGTCAGAGGATGACATGTGCAAGCCCCAGATAGGGATATCCTCGGTTTGGTATGAGGGTAACACCTGTAATATGCACCTTTTGAGGCTGTCGGACGCGGTTAAAGAAGGGGTGCAAGATGCTGGGATGGTGGGGTTCAGGTTTAACACCATAGGAGTCAGCGATGCAATTTCTATGGGGACTAGAGGGATGAGCTATAGCTTGCAAAGTAGGGACTTGATTGCTGATAGTATTGAGACTGTCATGAGTGCTCAGTGGTACGATGGGAATATCTCCATCCCTGGCTGTGATAAAAATGTAAGCTTATTTTAGATTTTTTCCCCTCTCCAACTATTAGTTTTAGCTATTCTGTGACTACTCGAAAGTAGGAGTTGAGGTGGATTAAGAATTAACTGCTACTTCTTACTGTTGATTAATAATTATTGTGTTTGTTATTTCTTTTCTTTTTTTTTATAAAAGTTGAGATGCATTAACTAAAAAAGCTTACGGTGATTTGTGTTTGTTCTGTTAGATGTTATAATATAGTTAGCTAGTTAACTACAAAATCACACTGCTATTATGATAGCGTTTATGGCTGTGACAGATATGTTTTGTTGGAAGGAAAAATAAACACTTGTAAAGATTAGTATTCTCGCGCATTCAACAATTATTAAACATCATATACTGGAATCCCTTAAAGCTTCCAATTAGGGTTGATTGGAAGAGATATGAGTGAAGTTGGTGCTTTGGTGGTGTCCATTTTAATAGTGTGCAAATTCGGAGAGAGCTTGGTGATGAGTTTGACGATATATTCTTTTAATAATAACATAATTTCTTTTTCTCGATTCTGTGAATTGGTGGGTTTGGTAAAAAGAAGTTTGTGTTGATTTCATAATTTATTACTGGAAACTTTAGTTTGTTCCATTTTTTAAATAGATGCCAGGTACAATCATGGCAATGGGAAGGCTCAACCGACCTAGTATCATGGTTTATGGTGGGACGATAAAGGTGTGAAATATAGTTTTTTTTTTCCTTTTTGGTTTTGCTGAATCATAATATAAGTTGAAGCTAAAAGTTTTCTTGGATGATTTGAGATCTTTGTGCAAAGAAAGAAAAAAAGAAGAAGAAAGAGTCTATGATCATTTTGGTCGCTGTTATTATTTTACATTAATATACAGGAAGCCATTAGACATAAGCAAGTAAACGAAACTTTTCTTTTTTAGTTTAACCTCATCCTATCTCTAATAGCATCTTACTTAGGTTTGAACCAGCAAGCAATTGTGAGGATTAGAACTGTCAAAATTATTTTTAAAATTAAATCAAATAAATTGGTCGTATTTATTTTTATGATCTTATTTCTTAAAAAATTATAGGCATCGTGCTATTTTATGATTTTATCTTTTACACTAATAAATTAAATTTCTTATAATCTCATTTTGTTGGAATGAGAAGCTAATTTTGTCAAATTCCACCTTATCAAATATGATGGTAGTAGTGAGATTTCTTTTTTGCTTTTGTGCAATAAGCTTCTTTTTTTTCCCTTTTCATTTGTGATTTTTCTTATCACACCACCCCTTTTCCCATTCTGCAGCCTGGCCATTTTAATGGTCATACCTTTGATATAGCGTCCGCCTTTCAGGTATGCGCACCCCTTCTTGATTTGACCATTTTACGTGCATAGTTGTCTGGTTTACTTGTAAAACTTTCATAAAATGTGAAGAAGATTCCATCTTCGGCTGTCAATTTGTCTTTTTGGAATTTTTAGGCCCAGGTGCCTGTCATACATAGATGGAGAGTTAACAACCTTTTTCGTTCAATAGATGGTGAAATTCCCACTACATTTTCTTTAAGTATATTTAGTTATTCATATTTGGGCATATGGTTTGGTTATACTGCTGCTGGTTATTCTTCTTCAGACTAAATGTGAAGGCAGTGTGGGGGTTATCACCGTTATGACGTTTTTGAGATAGCTTTTGCCACAAATCTAAAGCTTGAAGCCATAATTTGCAATTGCCTCATATGGTGATGTGAACCCACATTGTTTTCTGACTTGTCACTGTTGATTTCTCATGTTTCTGTTATTTCCTTGTTTACTTTGTTGGAAAACAAAACCCTTATTGCAGGCTTATGGAGAGTACTTAAGTGGATTTGTAAATAATGAATATAGAGAGAATGTAGTTCGCAATGCATGCCCCGGTGCTGGGGCTTGTGGTGGAATGTATACTGCAAATACCATGGCTTCTGCTATTGAAGCCATGGGAATGTCTCTTCCTTACAGGTTTGCAAGTTGCAGAATCACTCGGCTTGGGGTTCTTGAATAATTTTTTCACCTTTGAATTTCCTGCTTCTCTTTTCAGTTCTTCAATCCCCGCTGAAAGTGAACTGAAGTTAGATGAGTGCCGCTTAGCTGGAAAATATTTGCGGAAATTATTAGAAATGGACTTAAAACCGCGTGATATTATCACTAATGAATCTCTACGTAATGCAATGGTTATTGTTATGGCATTAGGCGGGTCTACCAATGCTGTATTGCACCTGATTGCAATAGCTAAGTGAGTAGCCTGTCCATCTGGATATAAATTGTCTTTGCGCCTATGGAGATAGCTCATTGCATTTTTGTAGGTCTGTTGGACTTGAATTAACAATTGATGATTTCCAGAAGGTTAGCGATGAGGTTCCATTCCTTGCAGATCTAAAACCCAGTGGCAAATATGTGATGGAGGATGTGCATAAGGTCTGACATTTTCACAAATATCTTAAAATTTGTTGTTGTTATAAATCTTGATGCCTTGTCTTGGCATCATTTTGGGTAAATGGTATGCATTTTTATGATTTTGAGTTTGACTTGTTTATAATCCTTCCTCTTAGTTTCTAACGTATGCTTGTTTTGACAGATTGGAGGAACACCTGCAGTCCTTCGTTATCTCTTGGAGCTTGACTTTCTAGATGGGGATTGTATGACTGGTATCTAATTTGGAAATGGATTTTCTGGATTTTGTCCCATGGTGTAGTTGCAGGATGATTGGTTGCTTTTGTGTGTGTAATGATACTGATCGGCATCATATATATTCTGTAGTCACTGGGAAGACTTTAGCTGACAATCTGCAAAATTGCCTGCCTTTGGCTGAGGGGCAGGTAGGATGGCATTTTCTGATTTTTTTTTCTTTGCTTAATTATTCAGGAAGAAAGAATTATATAGTTTTTCTCTCTCTTTTCCTGTCTTCCAGGATATTATAAGGTCATTTCAAAATCCCATCAAGCAAACAGGTCACCTCCAAATATTACGGGGAAATCTTGCGCCAGAGGGTTCTGTTGCAAAAATCACTGGAAAAGAAGGGTTGCATTTCTCTGGTGGCATTTTATTGTTATATCCTCTGCTATGTGATTTTAGATTGTCCCCATTTTTCTGCTCAAGCTATTGTCACAGTACACTTCACTTGTGAACATGACCAACCTAACACTGCTGTCCAGGTCCTGCATTTGTCTTTGAGGGAGAGGAGTCTATGATTGCTGCTATCTCCCATAATCCTTTGAGTTTTAGGGTAAGCATTTCATTCATTTCATTGATGTAGACAGTAAGCCTTCTTCCCCTGCAACTCATTAAGTCTTTGCTGTTGGAACTTTGGCTTAACACAGTTTACAAGTCCTGAAGTTTATTAAATTCTGTGTATTGATTTTTTATTGTTCTACGATCTTCTATATGACAGTAATTTAAGCTTCGGAAATTTTTTCAGAAAATTAGCTTAAAATAGATAAAAAGGTTTTGGTCTGGATCTTCTAGCCTAAGTAATGCAAGTGAATCTTGGTTGTTTTCGTGGAAATTCATTTGGGTCCTAGAAAAGACATTTATTCATCATTATAAAAGGTGGGTGCTAGGTTATCCATGCAGCGTGGTTTTATTTAAGCATGGAGATCCTTTCTGACTTTAGACCATGAATTGTGTCGTGAAAATATAGCTCCTTGTTCCCATACAAGATTGTCAGTAATTAGATGAATTTGTGTTTCTGTTAAAATTGTTGTTTCTGCAGGGTTTTTTTAAGGATTTTCACTTCATACTTCACCTAAACTCTATTTGTTTCCGATTCTCCGTTTGGGCTGGCATGTCACCTTGAGATTGGTTTTTGCTTATTCAAATCTATCATACTTATCTGATAAATCTAACATTTTCTAGAATTGTTCTTACTGGAAAGGAAGATTATACACATGTATACCACTCAATGGAGGTTCCGGCCATTCTTTTCCTGGGCTAGATCTTTCTTGACTTTGTTATCTTTGTTGCTTATAGTGGATATTAAGAAGCAACCTTCAAAACTTGATTTTTAGCCAATCACTGTTAACAAATTAGCTTATGCAGTTTTTCTTGAGGACTTTCGCTCTAGAATCCACCTAAAATACATTTGTTTCCAGTTCTCCATCTGGAAGCAATGTAAACTTGAGATCTGTATCGCATTGTCTGCAATCTATCAACAGTATTTTGCCTTAGGTCGATTTCATGCTGATAAACTTTTTCATGCATCTGTAGTTCTACATCTTGTTGCTAAGGAGAGGCTTTTGTTATCTCCCATGAGGAGCTTTCATATTAGCTTGTTTACGTCGTGTCCTAGGGTAAAGTTGTTGTAATAAGAGGAGAGGGGCCTAAAGGAGGACCAGGCATGCCTGAAATGCTTACACCAACAAGTGCGATAGTGGGAGCAGGTCTTGGCAAGGTACTGTAATGTGAAACCCGCTTTGTTTCATTGCTACTCTTGTGGTTGATTTAATAAGCAGCTATAACACAGTTGATGTTGTTAAACTTTTGTCATATAAATGAATTGTTGCGTGCAGTTGTTTCATGAAATGAGTTACTGGAGCTTGTCATCTTAGTTCTCATGATCTTTCCTGAAAGTTTCTTACAGCATTTAAGGATGACAATGGTAGTTACCTAGACAAGCTGGAGCAACATTGAGCTTCACTTGCTTTCAAGTTAAATATTTTCTATCTTGTCTAACGGTTACTTTGCTTTAAATATTACAGGAATGTGCACTGCTGACCGATGGTAGGTTTTCAGGAGCTTCTCATGGATTTGTTATCGGTCATATATGCCCTGAGTCACAGGTATATGAGACTGCAAATTCGCCATCTTAATAGGATATAAGCTCGTTCCTCTCCGTTTTGGTTATTAAGCAGTCTTGGTAGCATTGTTGAAGTAAGGAAATCTTATTGTTGTTGAAGTAAGGAAATCTTATTGCTTTGCAAGTTAAACAAGTACATTGCTGGTGATTATCCAGCTTACATCTAGTCTGCTAATCAATTAAGCATGTTCATTCTTTGGTGCAATAATCCTGCAGACATTGGAAAATATTTTCCAAGGAACAATAGGGATCTGGCGATTGAAATGATGCATTTAACTCTGGAAACTTTGTTCCATTGTTCTTTAATATACTTTGTCTGAAGAATATTCAAGCATAAAAATTTCTCAGGTGCGGGTGAGTTTTGATTTATGTTCCTTTTCATTCTCAGGACGGTGGACCAATAGCACTTGTAAGAAATGGAGACACCATTAAAATTGATACAAAACAGAGAAGAATCGATGTTCTAATAACAGATGAAGAAATGGAAAGCCGAAGAAAGAATTGGACTCCCCCTCCATTTAAGGCTACTCGAGGAGTTCTGTACAAGGTAAGGGATAATCCACCCACAACTTAGTTATGTTGATTTCTGTAACAAAGAAACAGCTACTTCCTTTCCCCAGCAGCAGATGAAGAAAATGCAAAGTACATGCTTTCACCCTCCAAAGTCTCTGTTCTTTTCTAAAGGAAAAGCTCTTTTTCCATTTGCAGTATATCAAGAATGTGCAACCCGCTTCCATGGGATGTGTGACCGACGAATGATGAAGCAAGCACTTATCCTTGTCATGGGACCCTGTGCCACAACTTTTGTTCTTGATTATCTTATTTATGGGTCTTGTTCGTAGTATCTATCTGATCCCGAAGGCTGGGGTAGTGATAGAGCCCGAGATACAGGTGTTGATGGAAATAATTTTAGACAAACACGGTTGACCTCAAAATCCGATTACATTTGAAGACCATATCATATTATTTCTCTAATTACTATTCTATTTAGTTTATACATCAACTATATTTGTAATTCATTACATATTCACAAAACATTAAATGGTCGGCCCTCTACAATAGAGATATGGGTCCAAGTTAAACAAACCTATGGGTTATGAGCCATATATTTCGGTCAAAAATCCTTTAGACAAATCAATCACAACTATTTCCTGTCTATAATTCAATAATTGGATGTTAAAAATATTCGAATGTCAAAAGTCTTGAAAAATCAAACATTAATAAACGCTAATTGTCATTCTAACAAATTTACATATACCTTACGAAAGTAATCGGAATTGGACCAATGATGATAAGTTAATTTAGTCGGTAATAAACTATGTTAATGATTAGCTCAAAAAAAGTAGAAAAAAACGCTACTCCGTTAATACATGCCTCGCAAGAAAGAAAAAACATTTATCTCATGACTGATTAGAAAAGTGGGATTAATAGTCTTGAAAGACGACGCATTATCTTCTTAAGAGTAGTTTTGTATGAATCAATCAACCAAGGAGGACTTGGCTCCAATCAACTATCAGGAGGAGCCAAAGCATTAGAATAATCCAAGTCTTCCTCCCCTCACAAGCCACAACCCAAGCCATACGGCCACCAACCAATAGCTGCTCAAAGTCAACCCCCGCGTCCCGTCAACGCGGCATTTACTCGAGGAAAAATCCATCATCTTTCTTTGTTTTTTTCCCTCTTCTTTTTCCCTCTTATCATTCAATGGTCGTCGCTGGTCAGTCCGTCCTCTCCGGGAAGAAATAGGTGGAAGGATGGGATTATGCGTACATACCTACCTTCACCGTTTTATTCTTACAGATAAAAGGTCGCGGACGTGAATACATCCAAATCAAAAACTATTAAATCTCCCTTTAAATTCCGAACCCCTCAACCCCTCTCTATACGATAGGACCCCATCCTCCCACTTCCATCAATCAATCACTGTACACGCTCACCAAGCACCAAAATTGGAAACCAGCCAAACAAACGAAGCAGACACACGCTCCCTTTTTCACTTCAACCACCAACTGAGAAGGAATCAGCTTGTTACTAGACAAAAAGACAGAAACGCGGGAAAAAAACGGCGCCGGGCAGGCATGGCCGTAGAGGAGCATAGGTCTGATGGCAACAGTAACACCAACAATAGCAAGGTTTGGGGTTTTCTCAAGATGCCGTTTCGCGGGAGCAACTCTGGTACGGCACCATCTTCTTCAGCGGCCTCTTCCACGCATCCTCATAACCACCAAAATAGCTTTCACGTGGAAGGATCCCACAGTCAGTCGGCGAATTCGGTGTCCTCGGTTGCCAGATCGCTCTTGCCTACTCGACGTCGTCTTAAGCTCGATCCGGCTTCTAAGCTTTACTTTCCTTGTGAGTTTGTCTTTCCTTTTTTGCAAGGAGATCTATCTGGATATGGTTGCGATCTGCTTTAAGTCGTTTGATTATTAATGTTAAACATGAGTATTTGCTTTCAGTCTTTGTTAATTAATGCTAATTCTTACTTAAAATGGAGGTAGTGATTTGAGAGCAAATTGTAAGCATTCATTGCTCGTAGTAGATGATTCAAAAGAGGAAAGTTTGTCTTTATTAACAACCATTTCTACCCCAGATTTGTCTATCTAAGCCCTGAACGGGGTGGATTTAGTTTCGCTGCTTCTAAGTTCCTCTAGTGTCAACCTGACAGATTGAGGATAGAGAAATGCCATTTGAACCAACAGAATTGTATGTAAATTGCCCACAGAAAATGGTGTGCTTCCCATGCTGGCTTGTCCGGCACCAAGGCAACCCCTCAGTTAGCGAACTAGACTGTTTGGTTCGAATATCACGGTGCACATTTCGTTATTCCTAGGCAACATTTCCATTGACAGGAATTTAAGCTGAGACAAGCTTTTCCATTTTTTGTTCTTGGTCAAAGTTGGGGCTATCTTATACTAGTGATATGACTTGAGATTCTCTACATAAGAAGGCCATTTGATTGCTCTATAATTTGCGATTTTGATTCTTTTTTATTTTTGTTCTGCGGTATGATATTACTAGTACTGGTTGTAAGGTAGAGTGGTTTTGCCTGCTGATTTTTTATTTTTCTTGTATTTCTATTGTATTTCTATGGTAGATGAACCTGGGAAGCAAGTCCGAAGCGCCATTAGGATTAAAAACACTAGCAAATCCCATGTAGCTTTCAAGGTATACATTTTCTTCTTCTTCTTCGTTATTGTTCAAGTTTTGTTTTACTCGGGGCTTATTTATTTAACTTTAAATTCAGTGCTTGATTTTTTACAATATTTTTTTGGTTCATTATAGGTGATAACATGGCATCATTTCTTTTTAGTTCATAATTCTTTTATTTTCAAATACAATATAAATATTTTAAATGTTATTTCTTAATTATTATTTATTTATTTTGGTTTACTGGGTATAGTTTCCGGGCTTCATGCTAAGTTTTCAAGCTTCAAATCTTGAGCTAGACATTTTATACTCTTTTATGTCATGTTAGGGCGCAACTTGAAATATTTTCTCTTCTTCATCCCTTTTTAGTAAGAAATAAATCTTTCTGACGTAGTACAAGTATGTGACCCAATTGCATATTTTTCTTGCTATAGTTTCAAACAACTGCACCGAAAAGCTGTTTCATGCGTCCTCCAGGGACTATTCTTGCACCTGGCGAAAGTATAATAGCAACTGGTGAGAATCCTTTCATGATCGATGCAAGTGATTGTGTTTTGAGCTTGTATGTATTAATTACCAATCACATATGTCTCTATCCATCCTATCCTTATGGACGTGACTACTGTCTTGGTTGCCAGTCTTTAAGTTTGTTGAGCAACCTGAAAACAATGAGAAACCAATGGAGCAGAAGAGCAGGGTTAAATTCAAAATTATGAGTCTGAAGGTGAAAGGGGTGATGGACTATGTACCTGAGATGGTGCGTGATTCTTTTTGTGATCTCTTTTGGATGCGTGGGAAGTAATCTGATTCTTAATTGATGCTGTTTGAATGTTTTTAATTGGTGGAAAGGTCTTTTTCATATTGCTTTCTATCTCTTGCAAGCAACTTTTTCTTATAAAATCTCTTTTCCATTGACTACTTTATGAAGTGATTTTGGATTCCTTGTCTTTGTAGTTTGATGAGCAGAAGGATCAAGTGGCAGTGGAGCAGATATTGCGAGTCGTTTTTCTTGATCCAGAGCGTCCTAGTACTGTAAGTATTTTTAAATATTGTTAATAATTGTGGTATCCTACTTTTGTTTATATGCTCTGCGGTTTTGCAAATGTTCACACCGTGTAGGGAATATTGCTGAGCATGTATATCTTCATTTTGTGCAGTCTCTTGAGAAATTGAAGCGTCAACTGGCTGATGCTGATGCTGCAGTTGAGGAACGCAAGAAGCCTCCAGAAGATGCAGGACCAAGGATCATCGGGGAAGGGCTCGTGATTGATGAATGGGTGAGTTATAATCTGAGCCTGTTGGGGAAAATTAAATTCCAACATCTCGGTTGCAGTCATTTCTCATGTTTAATCATTGGTTTTCCCCCTCTTGAACAGAAGGAGAGACGAGAAAGATATCTCGCCCGGCAGCAGGTCGAAGGAGTAGACTCAGTATAGCTTCGGTTGTCCTCAGATTGTGATGAAATTTTACATAATCCGCCATTCGGTATATCCGTGTTACTTTTTCCATGTAATATGAAGGATGCTACATTCCGAGAATTGTGCAGAAATATGTTATGTAAAAGGAAGGAATTAGGTGAATTCGCTTTTGTTTGAGGGTACTAAAAATAGTATGGTCGGTCTCAACATGTAGATAGTTGTGATTTGGTTGTCCTATCTCAGAAATAAAACCGGTCTTTGTAGAATGTTGTGTTTAAAATTCTGCTGTCTTGATGAACCTCGCTGGAAAATAGAAAATAAAGTTTTTGCAGTATCTCGTAATTCCAAATTTGGGTGATGGCCGGACCCGAACAGGGAATCTTAATTAAACGCTCATTCGCCGGTTGTCCTATCGATAACCTGGAAATATAGAGCCGTTCGCCAAGTTTTGTTTGCGGAAAAAATTCCTGAGACATCGCCCACGAAAGCAATTTTGGACATAGGGAATGCACACATACAGTGACACCCCCGCCAATTGAAAACCCAGAAACCATGGCTCCCACCAATGGATTTCGAAACAGCCTGCTTTTGCTATCGACATCTTTCCAACATACCTTTATATATTCAGACCTATATAGATCTCTCATCACAGAAAAGTTGGTGCAAGTTCTGCGTATTACATTGAACAGCCGAAAGAAATATGGGTTTCTTGAGCAAAGTCTGCAAGCCTGGTCTTGATGGGCAACCTGGTCATGGCTCACAACGGAAAGATGTGCTCCAACTTATCAGTACAAAGAACAAATACTGCTTTAGTGGCAACGGGGAAGGCCATGAAGACAGAAAGAGAAAAGAGGCGGAAGAATCCTTTCAAAAAGTTTTGTACTTGAATTGTTGGGTTCAGAGTTAGTTGGTTTTAAAACTATATACTATTCCCGATAATGCAAACTCGCAACCATGGTTGCTGTCCTGCATCAAAAGTTAAGGTTAGTGGAGATACCATATCCTATCACTTATCTCCAGTGCATCTATGCATAAAATTAAGCAAATTTCCTGTAAATCACAGAAATATGAAGGTTATATATTCTTTCTCACCTAACAAGAGTGGTACGCAGTACATATAATTGTCAGAAGATGTATGTAAAGCATTCAACGCAAAAGTAACGTATTTGTTACCTCAAGGCATAAAGTCCACTTATTGTGGTCCAAGCAGCCAAATGATCTTTGTTTCAATCTTTGGGTAGGGTTTTGAATAAATGTAAACCTATTCGACTTGCCTTTACGTTCCACAGCATTGATTGCAAATTTGCAACTGGCCCTTCCTCCTATAATCTTTTATCATCCTAATTTACCTTGCCCATAGTTTTTTTTCCTTTCTGCCTAGTCCTTGAGGAAATGCTCTTTTGCTCAAAAGAAGAATAAACAGTGGCATTTTTATGGCAGGAAATTCCAAGAGACAAGTTAATTACTCTTCTGTGTTTTGCTTTGAAACCTGACCTGTCCCGGCTAGCTTTCAGAAAAAAAAGCGTATTCTGCGCTGGTACCCCGCATGAAAATTCATTTTCATGGTAGGGTGTGGAGCAGATGCAACTTTATGTTTGTTTTACAGCACAAATTTTAACAACCCATCATAGAATCAGACAGGAAAATTCGAGTGGTCCATCCATTTTTATGTCTTCAGACTTCTGACCCTACATGCCAGAGAGCATACGAGACAGACCTTATCCTGCTAGCTATTAACTTAGCCATGGCAACTCTACAGCAATCACAGTTTTGGCCGAGTGCCTAAAATCCTGCTTAAAACAGCAGTAAAGAAAGATGACACAGATGTTTTGACTGGTGAAACACTATAACATGTCTAATTATCAAGAATATCATGTGAACATGCATGGAAGATTTAGATAGGAACGGCAAAAGGACGTACAATTCATGAACACCCCAAGAATCCTTCATGTCTTAGGCTCTTAGCATCTCCAATGTCCATACCAGTCATACAGGACAAAAGATTGATTGCCACTATTCACATGCCTCTCACGGGTTCTTGCCATTTCCCATGTGAGACATCTCAAATGCGTACAAGTGATCTGTCAGTGCAGTGGATGCTTCTATGTTTCTGCTTTTTCCATATCCAGATAACTTAAAAAGTTGCTTTAACCACATCCAGTTTTATAATCTGCTACCGAGCCCACCATAGAAACTCAAAGAAACGGCCAACGACAGATCTTTGGTGTTTTGGATCACCAAAAAGAAAAATTCTGCCACGAAATTTACAGGAGCTCTCATGCCATTTCCTTGTGCTCCATCTAAATTTTAGTGAAATATATGCTTTATAAATGTCTAGCAACTCAAGTATTTGTTATCACACTCTGTTTTATATGCTTAATTCAAGCAACCGTAGCTGGATTATGATCAAGACAGAAAAACATGTCAGTGCTTAAGGGAAAAGGGAAAAGTTCTGTGGAATATGTGTGAGCTTTTTTATTCGATATCTACCAATGGTTACAAATTACACAGAAAGCTGCTCTGAAGCCTCTCTTTTTTTATTCCTTTATGGCAGACAGAAAAAACAGAGCTTAAAGGCTCTTGGATTTGAGGATGAGGAACAAAAAGAGGAGAAATCTGAAACAATTCATGCATAGTATATATATGAAAAAAAAGAAGAAAAAAGACTGTATTCAGGAATGCCAGATTCTACTCAACATACCAATGAATCTACCTGTAGATGGTTTTCCGACCAGCCTTTTAGAATCTGAAACTTGACCTTCTGCAAGTTTCTCTATGCTCTTCAAATGGCCTGACTTTGCAATCTTTTTTCTTCCACTGTTGCAGCTTGTCAAAGCCAACACTATAGAGACCAATATCATTTTACTACCCGAATCCTCTTCTTGGTCAAGCAAATGAAGAAGGAAGCCAATGTTGCGATCATCCTGCACAAATCTCCTGCGATTTTTAGACACTGAAACCATGCTAGAGAGTGCCTCAGCCGCTGTTTCTCTGATTTCGGATGATTTTGAGTCGAGAAATCCGAGGAACTCGGGCATAAAACCAGCATCACCCATTGCTTTTCTTGCCTCTTCCGATGTACTACACAGTTTCGATGCAACTTTTAAGGCCAATTCTTGAACCGAAACATCTCCGTTCCGGAGGAAGTAAAGCAGTTGATCCATAAATCCACTGTTCACTAGTGAATTAATACAATCAATTGAAGAGAAACATAGATTCTCAACTGCTCTGAAAGCTGTTGTTCGGGATTTAGAAGAAGATGGATTTTTTGGATCAAGAATGCGAAGAAATGAACGAATTCCACCTTCCCTAACTATCAATTGCCTGATTGATTCATCTCCAGCTGCAATAGCTTGAAGCAATTCACCTGAACTTATCTGCACACCCTCATCATTTGATCTCAGAAGTCTGATAAAGATGAGAACTGCATCTTCTTCGATCATATACCTTTTTATTTCCTTGACGCTGACAAGATTCCTCAGTACCCCAGAAACAGGACCAATAAGTTCTCCTCTAGCATCGCTACAAGAACATAGTTTTAACAAAGAAGTGACGCCTCCATAAGCAGAAACTGACCAAGCATTATCAGAATTCTCGGTTAGTTTACGAAGAATTCTTGCAGCACTTTCCTTTGCCAGTTGACTTCCACTGTCCAAAACCCGAATCAAAGGCCCGATGATCCCAGCTCCTAGCAGAGCGGACTTACAGGCATCAAGCCTAGAAATCTCTGAAACTACTTTGGCAGCCTCTTCTTGAATATCTATTTCCTCTGAATCCAGAAGATTAACCAATACGTTCACTATGTCACCAACTTCAACAGTTAGCTTGACAAACTTCTCGTCTTCAACCACAACGTTGTACAAATTGACCAAAGCTTGCCTCTTCATGCCCGAGTCACCAATCTTCAATCTTGTAAGCAAATCCCTAACGTAAAACCTCAAGTCATCTTTGCAAGCATTGACTCCAGGCCTAGACACAACAATGGCAAGACCATGAGTCAAAACACCGACAGTGAAAATCCCAGATAGATTCTTCAAGTGGCGATCAAACTTTGAGGCCATTACATCCAAATCACTCTGCATCAAGAGCTTGCCACTGTATGAGCGATCCACACATCTTCGAGCAAGATCATAGCAGTCGTTGACAGACATTATTATGGCAGTAACGATGCTAGGCAGTATTGGGTTAAGGCTAGAATCACAATCCTCTATGGCAATGAGGCCCGCATTTAGCTCTTCGAGCTTGTTTCTTATAAGTTGCCATTTCACTGCAAAAGCCTTAGTACCATAAGAAAAGGAGATCAAAGAAGAAACACCCTCAATAGCTAGCCTGAGGCTTGAGGAGTGTGAGGAAGATTCTTGGGTGTTCGGTTCCTGTTTTGGATTTTCCTGTCTCATTCTGGCGTGTTAATTTTATCAATGACTATGGAACAAGTCCCATATGGTATCTAGGGAGCGAGGAATCTAAAGTGGAGACTGTTATGAGAGAGACAAGGAGGCAAATAGGAGGAATGGGTGCATATCTAATCTAATCTCTGTGCTTTATTAGCCTCGGACTTTTCTATGAAGGTCAGGGTGGTGGCGTACTTACACGAGTCATGAATGACATATTATGTTGAAGGCCATTCCTTACAGCAGATTTCTGATTCTATTGGGAGTTGAGACAGTAATAAAAATATAAAAGGTTGGCATTGGTTGGTCCAAGGCCTGAAGAACTGTCATAAATTTGGTATTTATGGCCTTGCTACTACTTCTAGTATGAGAGTATCCTGCTAGCTAACCATCACAGAAGAAAGAGGCAAGGTAGTGAGATTAGGCCTTAGAGCAAACCTAGTGGAAACACTCTTGATAAGAGAACTCTTTTGGTTAGGTGAAAAGAAGAAAGATTAGCCTTTTGATTCCCTAGAATAGGGATATGACAGAGCACACCCCACCATGTGAAGCCTTTTGTTCAATGCCTTGACCTTGCAGTCACTTTTCCAACAGAAAGTGGACGGCGGGCTGAACCTACACTCCAGTTAAACGACAGGTGCCATCTCTTTCATAAAATTTTTTAGGGATACATGATGGGAGAAGCCAAAGAAAAAGAGCCTTCCTTTATATATATATATATATAAGAATCCGCTTAGGAGAAATTTATGGCACGATTCAGAAGAAGAAAAAGAGACTCAAGCACGATTATCATATAAACAAGACGATCCCTGGAAGAGGACAAAAGAACACTGGGCCATGACATGATTAGGATCTAGGGTTGCACCAATCCCCTCTTACGACATGGCAAAAGACTATCCACCACATTCTGCTGCTCACGGGTAGCTTGTATTATATGTAATCTTTCTTCGTAAAGAGTGTGATGTTTTTTGTTAATGCCTTCAAAGACCTTGTTTTAACTCATTAAAATATGGTAAAAGGGAATTAAGAGGCGGGGAATATGAAGTTTCCATTGAATTCTCTGGTTGTAGGCCAATACGTTAGTGACTGAACCAGAAAACTGCTGTTGCCTTGGTTGCATCAACATCTTTATCCATTTTTAGGGAGCCCTTAAATGGGCTAGTACCTGTCATTTATTGAAATCCGAACAAAAAATTAATTTGACTCAACTTTTTTATTTTAAAAAATACAAATTCATGAGGGAACATTGTATGATTGAGGATGGAATGGAAGATGCTATAGCTTATTGCCGAAGAAGTAGGGCGGTTATGTAGCTAAATAGCATAGAGAGCCGGGAAAGCAATGCTGTTCTGGTTGTGTAGTGCACTACACATGTTAGGTGTAAAATGCCAATTGTAGGAAAAAAGCAAGTGATTCCTGTACACCACTTTAAGTAGACAAGAAGGAAATTCAAAAAATCAACTATAGTTCAGTATGACTTGGCTTTGAAGATAAAAGTAGAGACAAAAAAATTTCCACGCTCATGCTCATCTGCCTCCAAATTGACTTAACAAACAGACAAAAGATTCTCAGGAATTGGAAGGGAAATTGCGTACCAATTTATACACTGAACAATTTGGTGAGTCTCCCAATTGCTTGATATTGGCATACAGAAAAAGGATTGTTTGATGTAAATGTGTAACTTTTATTTCACAGCCCAGATCTTTTTGTTTTCCTCCAATTTCGATCTATACCTCCTAACCATCGAAAAGTCTCAACTGTGGACGCCCATATTATGGAGGAAATCGCATCATGATGGTAAACCTCAGCGCTCAATCTACTTACTCTTAAGTGTTTAAGCCTTATTGAAGAAAGAAGTATGATTGTTTAGATCGAACTTGAAAGTGCTTGATTTTTACTACTTAACAATAACAATGGTGTCTACACATAAAGCTTGGATCTATTAACTTTCCTAATAGACCATTAATAGAGTTATCATGAGCTTCTTATTTGAGCGAGACAGCCTACCAAAACTTTGCTGACAGGTTATGTTGGAGGATCTATTACTGGTAAGTAAGAACAAGATTCACTGATTTTGAACCGTATGTAAAGTTAGGCCATGATGATCGGTCATCATAGAAAATTCTTTTTAAGTAATTATATTATGAAATGGGTTCACTGCGTTTTGGCATGGTATGCTTAATTTTTTTAATAAACTATAATCACTTATTGATTAATCCCTTATTATTTGGAATAAATCTAAAATTATTTATATCTTTGTGTTGTTTACAACGTACGAACAAAGTTATAGTTTCATTGACATTAATGATAGTAACATTGTAAGTACCGTGTTCGAATGGATGTGAGACTAAGATACGATCTAGCAAATTGGGTGTTTTTTTAAAAACTTTAAGGATTATCAGTAGCCGTAAATAATCTTTATTAAAGATAAGTAAATTTTACTATTTAACTACTCGAATTAATTAAGGTATTTTATTTGTACGCAAACACAACAAGTGAACACCCCAATTTGCAAACTAACAGGTAAAATTGAAGATAATTATAAAATCTAAAAAAATATCAAATAATTTTAGGAATACTATATCTGGAAATAAATTTCATAATTTTATGGATGCCAGAAAAAAATTTATAACTATCCTTATATATTAATTAATAGAGCGGGTAGATGTGTTTCAACACACTTTGTAGAAACAAATAATACTTTGTTGATTATATAAAAGATTTGTTGGTTAGAATTATTGGTTATAACATATTATCATATGTTCTCAAAACTTATTTATTTATCTTCATCTTTGTCGCAAATATATAGCAATTTATAACTGCATCAAAGATTTTATTTTGTAGTGAACACTTGAAAATTTTGGGGAGTGGTTATTCCCCTGTAGTTATAGTTATAGTGATGTGCCAATTATCTCTGGCGCTATTATCATGCCAGAAAAAGAAAGGAGGACTCGTCGCCGTTAGCAGCAGCTTCCATTACAGCCATGCAGTTCAGTTTGTGTTGATCCTTCGCCGCAAGCTTAGGGAATGTACAAAAAACCTATAAAATTGGCTGCGTATGACGCTGACAGGGCTGGTGCATTTGTTGAATTTATATAGGCTGTCATTAGGTTTGAGAATCCACTTCGACAACATTTGTTGAATTTCCATGGGCTGCCAAGTTAAAAGACAAGATTGTTTTGATGTATTGCAGGGTAGCTAGCTGTTGGATGGTAAGTTTGAGAGCTTTTAGGAGGCCAACTATCTCTTTAGTTTGGGCTTCCTGAACGCCTAGATGAGCGTAGAACATTCAGATGAAATAGCAAACACATAGCGAAAGAGGGCTGCTCAAATTAATATAAAATAACGTATCAAGTTACATAAACACTAACAAAAAACAGATGACACGTGGTATTATCAAGCCCTGGGCCTCCCAGATGCAAATGCATAACCTGTGCTGAATGCACCTTCTTCCCGACTACATTTCCCCCATTTTGTTGTTTCAGAATGCAGGCGTCAAAACAAAATGATAATTTCTTTTTCCCAAGACATCGTTCAGCTCAAATGAACCGCGGCCTTACTTTCAGCATGCATTGACATGCACACTATAGAAGAAGACGACAGAAGATTTTAGAAGGGAAGAGCACAAACATACGATAAAGCTCCCTCCTAAATCGCAATGAAATTGACAGCCTAAAACAGCATATAGGAAGATGAATACCTATCTGTGTTCACTGGCTCATCCATATATCCAGGGAGACATCTAAGTGAGAAAGTATAACTTCATGGTACTACTGCCATCTTATGGTTTAGCAATGACCAGAAGTAATTATGTGACTGAACAAGCCCCAGAAGTGATATCAAAGAGGGGGTTTCTCTCCTAGCAACCATCACCTCGATAACTTCCCGCCTAGCCGATTTATGGTTCTATCTGAACATGTTTGCGTGTATATCATGGGGTCAGAGAGAGACATTACCCCTTAACCAATCTATACACTCGAAAGTGTAAGCACAGATGGCGGGGCATCTCTTCTAGGTCCAGCCACAGAACGATAAACATAAACTTTATCCGCTTGACTATCATCACTCCCCTCCTCCTTCATTACTTCCACATTCAATCTGGGCATCACCTTTGCCAATAGCCTACAACCATTCATTGTCAAATGGCAGGCTGACATCCAAAGAGACCTCATAGACTCATATTTCTCTAAACCAGAGAGAAGTGCAGCATTTCCAAATGGGCAGTCCCTTATCTCAAGTTTCCTCATTTTTGGACAACCTTCCAGCACACACTGCATCCCCCAGTCACTACTGCCAGCAAAAGCGATAGAAAGGGTTTCTAAATTTTTTGCATACTTCCCAATGTATTCAAACGTCAGATCAGTCAAGAGACCTGAAACTGAAAGTCTCTGGAGTTTCGTGCAGGTCTTAACCACAGCACCAAAAGCCTCATCCATAGGCTCGTTCGTCAGATGATCTGGTTCACTAGGACTCATTATACAGAGACGGAAATGAGTGAAATTAGGGCAGTTTTTCACAATTGTCTGTACCGCAGCGTTAGTCATCTGGCGGCAAAAGTACAGAACATAGTGGAGACGCGGGCAGCCATAAGAGACAGCAACGAACCCAGCTTCACTGACTCCGTATACGATATCCTCATCAAAAGGATCAGCGGGGAAGACACGGAGCTCCTCGAGCAGTGGACAGCTCAATCCAACAGCCTCCAGCCCTTTGTCGCCAACTGAATCTAGGACCTGGATTAAGAATAAGATTTAAAATCCGTACATAATGCCATGACGACAAATGCATGTCATTATCCATGTTCATCATGTCCTTTGAAACTCTAGAACAATCTGAAATTTATGGACTTCTTTCTTACATTAGGGAAATAATGAATATTAATATGCAAATACAGAGTTCTCAACTATATCAACCATAATAAAGCTGAACAAGAAGTTTAGAACTCTTAATTCCATAGCATGGCCAGGTAGAAAATATAGCTGACCGAAAAAATTGTGAAGTTGAAACTCCTCCAGATAACCAAATTAGTGGAACAAATTGGAACGCAAATAACTAAAAGCTTTCTTACCCATAGGCGTCGAAGACATGGGCAGTGATGGAGATGATTAGCAAGTTCATGACTTTGCAAAAGAGCGTAGCTCAAATTTAAAAATGTCAATTTTGAACAGGCAGGGTGTAGAACCGGTAGATACAGTGCAGTCGCTTCCCACAAACCAGACAAGATGTCTAGATTCTTGCAATGATTGAATGCATTTTCAAGCTCTGCATACTGCCGTGCATTAAGCTCCGGTGAGAATGAGCCAGTACCAAGCTCTGTCAATTGTGGAGCACATACAAGAAGCCTTTGTAACTGCTCCAAGGAAATACTTTTGTTCACCTTCAGAACTTTTAATGATTTGCACCTACTTATAAGTCTCTCAAGTGCATCAAAATTGACTTCGCTCATCAGATTGGAAAAATTCAACACTTCCAATGACGTGAAGCTTTCAGGGAAGCAGCTCAACCAATTGCCACTGCGATCATCAACGCCATTCTCCTGTATGTCAAGCTCAGTCAAATTCCTGAAATTAGACGATTGAAGTTCCATATTAGCGGCAAAAGAAAAAAAAGCATGTCATGTCAAAGGAAGTAACCTGAAAACCACATGATAAGCTAATGAATTCATGACCATAGGTAGAAGATTGAGCATACTTGAGGACAAGGAAATAGCAGGCAAGGGAGCAAACATTTTCGTAATGGTTCATTCTACATGCATATAATTAGTAGAATCGATATTTCAACGCATCTAGTTCAAATAGACAAAAAGGCTAAGTTTGTACATGGCAAAATAAAAATGTAAAGCTTCACTGATACTAAAAAGAAGTCCAATCCATGCGCCGCAACAACCTGGCGGTTAAATTTATAATGAGTAGTGAGTTATCGTACTGTTTAGCTAAAACAGGTTCATATTTCAGAAGTTGTTATACAAAAAATAATTTCAGAAGTTGGATTCACTGAAGAAACATAAAAACATTGCAATCAAATAATTCGTGATATTCTTACGATTCTCGAGTATCAAACAAGAAATGTAATGTTAAATGCTATTAATTGCAAAGTCCTCATGGGAAAAGTTCAATGACAAATTCAATTAATCGTATATATAAGCTATTTAATATGTTTCTACTATACTTTTACCAGCATAAAAGAATGTCAATCCAAAGCAAAGATAAAAATTACAAAAGGATAAATGGATTATGTATTAGTTTACCAGTTCCTACAAGTCAGAAGATATTTAATTCCATTGTCAACTTGGAATCTTAAGTGCCGTCCTTTCATTGTCATTGCCCTCTCTTAAAACACCTTGCATATGCATATTTACATACATGGACAGCGAATGACCAGTTGACAACAAGTTTATACCAGCCAATGAATACATTTAGTAATTTGGCATGTCATGTCATGCCATGTCAACAAAGGATAAACAAAGCTACGAACAGACAAAGTAACCAAGTAAAGGAATGGAAAAGTGAACCACTTGCATTTCCATTGTCCATTAAGCCCCTCCCCCACAAGTAACAAACAAAAGTAAAGCAATTTATACATTACGCATGTACCAAGTAGCCACACCAAATAATAACGCGTTCTGACTTATACGCTAGATTAGCATGACTTTAATTTGGTATATAAGCTGCCATATTATGTAACAACTTAGGCTACTTATGAAAGAAATAGAATCATTGGTTGTCCCGAGTCCAAATACAAAACTTATTTGATCTATGGAGTCGATTATCTATTTTGAACCAATGATTAGATCACCTAGTTACAAACAACTATTAGCCAGATAAATTGGCGCGACCAAAAAAAAAGGTACAGAAACGTGACGAACTGGCTAATAATAATTGCTCTCTGTTACTATTTCAAAACAATCGAGAAGATAAAATCCATAAAATAATTGAACCACCCCACCCACCGAGTAATACGACACCGAATACTACAGTTCTCTATAATTTCTAGAGGCAGAAAATGACATAAGCGACATGCCCCTATCCATCTAAATCCATCGAGGGGCCAATTAAAGACCTTGACACGTCATGTCAACAAAAAGAAATAAGAAAGACCACTCCCATATTTGTTAGCATGTTACTGTTCACATCACAAGGAAAGAAATATTCCAACTTTCTTTTCCATTAATAAAATGCGAACGAGAAAACCACAGTCAAAAGGAGGTTAAAAAACGGTTATAACAAATTTACGTAGTACTTACTTGCAATGAGTGGCAATGGAAGCAAGCCCGTCAGTACTGAATCCGTCACAGCTCAGAAGCGAGAGAGCCTTAAAATTAGGAAAACTAAGCGCCAAAAACTCCAAACTCTCATCTGTAACCGTCATTCTCTTCAGCCTGAGCTCCTCCAGGGACGGCTGATAGGCGGACGCGAAGACCACCAGCCACGGCTGAACATCGGCGCCCCAGTTCCGGGGGACCAGATTAAAGTCCGAGAATCTGGGCTTCCCTTTGAGCGTGACGCTCCGGATCCTCGGGAACCGGCGCGCAACAATCTCAGGAGAGACAGAGTAACAATTTCCGATGAACACGCGCCGGCGCGTCCATCTCTCCGCCTCATACCACGCCTTGCACACCAGCGAGACTGCGCTGCGGTCCTTACGAGTGTTAAGCAACTCCAGCACCCGCTCCAGCACCTCATCCGGAAAAGGCGAAGATGATTTCACTCTCCGCTTCTGCAGGTTCGGGTTCGGATCCATGCGGGGCTTCCAATCGAGAAGAATGAGGAGATAGGAGCGGTTATTAATAGGAGAGAAGGAGATGGAGAGGGGTTTTTTCTTTCTGGTTTTAGTTTTTTAAAAAATGCGAATGATTAGCGTTTGTTGTTGTTGTTTTTTGTTTAGTATTATTATTATTATTATTATTATTATCTCTGTATGTATGTTCACTGACTCGATCGTTGGCTTAGCTGAAACTGACACAGACACGGCAAGTGAATGCCAAGTGAGATGGAAATTGGAAAATAAAAAAAGAGAGGGTGCGACGAGAACGTATGTTATACCCCACCGCACCTAACCTGTGCCGTTGGGGTGAAATCCCCATACCCTCTCATTTTCTGACACGTGTCCCTTTTGGTTTTATGATAAAATATCAGTTATTTTTGGGAAAGTAACCTTATACTTCCTTTCTTCCTTGCCCTTTATGGTACTTTACTAAATATGCTACCGTAATACGGTCAATGTACACAATGATTCAATACATTATGAGACCTCCATCTCTCCGTGTCACTGGGAAGAGGGTCCCGGCCGGAGTAGAACTTGCTTGCTTCCCCGGCTGTTAATCTGCAAATTCTAACAATTCAGGTATTTTTGTAAATAAGCGACGGAATAATGGGCTTATGTTTCTTTCTGGGGAAAGATAAAAATGTACCCCATAGATTTTTTGTATATGATTTATATGATTGGCCATCGTAAAAGGAATATTAAAATTAAAATTAAAAAAAAAACGAGGAGTGGTCTGATCTGATTCCAGCCAACCATAGAACACGAAAGTTGGAAAGGGGAGGAAGGAATGAGTGTGCAGTACCTGCACTGTATAACTGTATAGCTGTTTTTGTGACAATGATGCCCATGTGCATTTGAAAGAGTGACCTCAGAAAAGGTCATCTGGTCACTGGTGATTGGCACATATCAAACACTAGCGGAGTAGCAGGTTTTATTTTACAACCCCAAAATCCAATAATTTTCAGTACATCGTTGTCAAGATCAAAAGCTTATATTATACGGTGTATGTAAATAAAAACAGCCCATCATGAAAACTTTTTTTTAAAATTTGAAAACTATGCTATGCCACATACGTGCATACGCAAACAGACAAAATTCATTATTTGTTTAACTTTTCTTTTTCTACACATCTCTCCATCCCATATTTCCGATCTCTCATTATTAATAAGTAAAATAAATAAAAATCAGCTGTCCACACAAACAAAAAAGGCACATTATAACGAACCCACAAAACGAATTTTATTATTTAACCCCCAGGGGCGAAACTCCCAATCATGAATGCGTATGCTTCGGAAATTGAATTAATATTTTTTTAAGGAAAAAAAAAGGGGACACCCACAAGGCACAGACGTGAGTGAGTGAAACTTATGAATCAAATTTAATCTGACACGATAAACAGGAAAACGCCCACTTGTAAGAAACATCACGTGATGGTCTCTCAGAAACGCACGAGCCCGGGTTTTTGGTGGCATGGCACGAGGCTGAGGCCACGAGCTAAATAGATTGGAGCATTAAAATCCTTCACGATCACAGCTAATGTTCGCGAATCTCCATGATTAAGGATAATAATGGAACAATTAACATTAACATGATAATATTCTTTTTGTTAAAGAAATTTTTTTTATTCTGCTTCAAGTTATTTTTGAAAATTTGATAAAACCAAACTCCGCTAAGATACAGCTGGCTGTCAATCTCTCTTAGTGCACTTCATTCGGAGACACGTGGAGTTTTTATCTATTTCTGTTTTTCTTTTTTCATAATAACCCAATTATTATTAGTTTAAACTTTTGCACACCTTTGAACTAGAGGGATTAGCGTTGTGTTTTCTAGTAATTATTATAATATATTGCTTATCTTCTCATCATGTAAAAGAAAATAAATGCACGAGGTTGTAGAAGCCGTATACTTTTACACAAAATTATCTTTAATGATATCACATTTTATAAAAAAATCATCACTATAATTATTTAGGCATGGAAATTAATACATTTTTAATCATAATAAACATTTTCCACTATCATATTTTTTAATCAAGACATGTGCAGCCCTGTAAGGGATCCAAATAAATATTAATATTTATAAACTTATCTGTTAAAGCTTGATTATGTTTGATATACCACAATATCATATTTGAAATCATCAATTATTAGCAAAGAAATCTAATGATCAATATTTGACAGGTGTGGATCTTTCTTCCGTCCAAATATTATTATTGGCATTTAATTAAATTATAATAAGATATTATAACACAGTAAAATAGTCTATACTAAAACGATTAAAACATAAACTCATTAAAAAGGAAAAACTGAGTTTATTTTTCTCGAGCTCAGAATACAAAGGGAAAGTGCTTTCCTATCCATGTTTTTCTTCCATTGTCTTAAGCAACCAATTTGTGATATTTTTTAAAAAAAATCTAGAATTCTATCCTAAAAGACAAGATAGGAGGAAGTGCCACGTCATTTTCAGAATAAATATTTAGCAAACAGGGTTTTTAATAAATGCCCAACACTGGCTTGTCAACTGTAGCTCATGTGAGATGGGGAGACACGGTGGGTCCTTTTGCCCATTTACTTATTACTGGCCCCAATTTGAGGTGTGTATGCTGATCCAACAAAGAAAAAGAGTTGGATTGCAGGGAAGAGCTTGAGATCTGCAAGTTGCAGTCGGGAATTTGTTCATTTCCTACTCCTGCTAGTGCTGAACCCAAGATCCGTGCTCATTCTCCAATGGCAGTTCTAGTTAGTGGTTTTGATTGGTTCATACCCACTACTCTTAATCTCATCTGTTTTGCATTGCATCTGCTTATTACACATCCAACACTTAATCTATGAAAACGACTGGATGATAAAGTAAAGTGAGTATAAATGTGCTTGTTGATATACCTAAAATTTCACCGACAAAACTTAGGAATGAAAATCGGGATTTAAAAGCTTGGCAGGGTGGTTGCACGAAAAGGGTCATATATTTTTGGTAAAAAAAAGATATCAATCCACGATTAGGATAAGTCTAGATGCCACACAAAAATGAAAATCTATACTTATCTTTTAGTGATAGCTAGAATAGACCCCTACGCTTTTTGGTCTCCCTAGGATTAAGAAACCCATGTTCTACCAACCATCTCTTTAATTTTCAATGACACCTTCACTGTCCAATCTATGTTCCTTGTCGGGTATCTTTAGGAGTTAGCTCTCGGGGGATTTACAAGTGGCAGCTGGGCCGCCTGGAAAATATTGGGCCGACTTCTCGTTAGATCATTTTGTCACTTGTCTAAACTTTCCTCATAGTTGTCAATTACCAGGAACGATTAATGAGAACACGGAACTTTGTGGCACATGTCATAATTTTTTATTTAGGGTTCTGTCTTATCTCAGAACCAACTCTTTAGCAACTTATAACATAATATTCTATATCATATTGTTGCTTACTTTGGCTGTCTACATAAATGAAAAATATTGGGTAAGCTCTGCTCTGCTCTCCTCTTAGTTGTTGTGTGTGACGCGATTGTTTCCTTTTTGCAGCTAATTTTTTTTGTCGGTTATAAATATAAATATATTATTTATTTATTTTAAAGAAATTATGTGGAGATTGCTGTAATGGAAGAGCTTCGCATAGATTGAGCAGTTGGCATCTCATTTGTTTGTTGTTCTACAAATTCTCAATATTATTCATAATACTTCCGAACGGAGACTACAGCAGATGTTATCGTCATCTAACACAAAGGATATAAGTATTTAATTTTTCTAAATTTTTTAAATTAAAAAGCATATATTTAAGTTAAGGCCTCTCGGCCCAAAAGAGTAGGTCCTATTAGTGTTTTGAAGTCCAGTATGTTAGGGATAGAAACTACACGGAACACTACACAAACAGATCCAGGTCGAACGCTGCTCTAGTCAAATAGTGTAAACATTATATTTAGTATATAAAATTATTTGGAACTCGGGTTGAGATTGTAAAGTAATAGAGTTAATTAGTTAGTTGTCATCATATCCCTCAGTAATATATACTTTTTGTATTTAAATAAAAAGTTTGATTTTTGTATGTATACTACATAAAAAGAATTTAGTTAGTGTGTGGATTCCACGCCTCATTGCAGCGTAATATTTTGTTCCGTTTCTGTTTTTGACCTTTTTCTTAATACAACAAAAAAATAATTTTTAGCTTATAAACTATGTAAAAATATTTTTTTTTTTAAAAAATTGAGCTAAGTATAGTATTAATCAAAATTTCTATACAAATAATTTTATTTTTTATTTTTTATTTTATAATATTAAAAATTAAATTAATTTTTATTAAATAAAATAATTATATATATTAATATTTTAGTTTTCACAATAAATAATTAATATATTCAAGTTGTAGTTTTTAATATAATTATTTTTAATACCTTCATTATAAACCCAAATTCGAAATGTAATAAAAATTATTTATTATTACAAATTTTAAAAATTAATTTCTTTCTAAAAATCACACATCTCAAATCAAACAAAAACTCTCATTTTATCCGCTCAGATCATTCTTTTTTACCAAAATAATTATTTTATTCATTTTTACTGTCAAAATTTCAGTCTTGATTTGCTCCTAAATATGACCATTAAATAGCATTCTTATCAAAAAATTAAAGCTTCATTGCTGTCGATTTGGATCAACTATTACTTAGTTCATTTAATATTTATTTTTAGTACAATGTATAATGATTTTATCTATTTAGGAATTTAAATAAATTATTTTTGTTGCTTTTTTTCCTAGAAGTTACTAAGTTATGTAATTGCCTTACGTCATATGTTCCGATTTGTTTTCGGAACGTGACAACTACAAACCGACACCGTTTATCTAATTGTGTATTATATGGTATAGTTTCCGCTTTATCTATTTGAATACAGGATTATAGCTCTTTTTGTAAGACGTTCTACACCGTCTCCAGGGCAATCAACCAGACGTCCTCGAAAAGGAAAAAAAAGAAAAACTCTACTCCACGTTCCCGCCGCCGTTGGCTCGACCATGGCTTCTTCGAAAGACGCTGATCCATCACTTGGATACCTGACCCGGAAAGATACGGAGGTGAAGCTGCCGCGTCCTACTAGGGTTAAGAATAAAACTCCTGCTCCGATCCAAATCACAGCGGAGCAAATCCTCCGGGAAGCGAGGGAGCGGCAGGAAGCCGAAATCCGGCCTCCTAAACAGAAAATCACTGATTCCACCGAACTTGCGGATTATAGGCTCAGGAAGCGAAAAGAATTTGAAGACCTAATCCGACGAGTGAGATGGAACATTAGCGTATGGATCAAATATGCGCAATGGGAGGAGTCCCAGAAGGACTTCAATCGGGCCCGGTCCGTCTGGGAACGTGCGTTGGAAGTCGATTACCGGAACCACACTCTCTGGCTAAAGTACGCCGAGGTGGAGATGAAGAACAAGTTCATCAACCACGCGAGGAACGTATGGGACCGGGCTGTGACGCTGCTCCCGCGTGTGGACCAGCTGTGGTACAAGTACATTCATATGGAAGAGATGCTCGGGAATGTCGCCGGAGCCCGGCAAATTTTTGAAAGGTGGATGAGCTGGCAACCTGATCAGCAAGGCTGGTTGAGCTATATTAAATTTGAGCTTAGGTATAATGAGGTGGCGCGTGCACGAGGGATTTTTGAGAGGTTTGTGGAGTGTCATCCAAAGGTGAGCGCTTGGATACGCTTTGCAAAGTTTGAAATGAAGAATGGAGAGGTAGCAAAGGCGAGGGGCGTTTATGAGAGAGCTGTTGAGTTGCTGGCGGATGACGAGGAGGCCGAGCAGTTGTTTGTGGCTTTTGCAGAGTTTGAGGAGAGGTGTAAGGAGTCTGAGCGGGCCAGGTGCATCTATAAGTTTGCTTTAGATCATATACCAAAAGGTAGGGCGGAAGAGTTGTATAAAAAGTTTGTGGCTTTCGAGAAACAGTATGGAGACAAGGAGGGGATTGAGGATGCCATTGTTGGGAAGAGGAGGTTCCAGTACGAGGATGAAGTAAGAAAGGACCCCTTAAACTATGATGCATGGTTTGATTACATTAGGTTGGAAGAAAGTGTTGGAAATAAAAACAGGATCAGGGAGGTCTATGAGCGTGCCATTGCAAATGTCCCACCGGCTGAGGAGAAACGCTATTGGCAACGTTACATATATCTGTGGTATGATTTTTAGTTGGCATTTCGTTAACATTCTGTTCATGCTGCTTTTAGATAGTTGATTTTTACCTGTTTTTTTATTTCGTGATATTTTCTATTTTTAGGATAAACTATGCACTGTATGAAGAACTCGACGCCGAAGATATTGAGAGAACAAGGGATGTATACAGGTATTCTTGCTATTGTGAATTATCCTCGCTGAGTAATTAAAGAATGATGTATGTACTTTGGAGTTTTATTTGTATCATCTATCTATAAGTAGTCATGTAATTATTGTAGATAGGTTGAGTGTTTTGACGTTGTAAATTTTCATATTTCTTCATAAATTATTTTTTGGTTATTATTACATTGCTTTCTAATTAAATTTGAAATTGCTCAGGGAATGCCTAAAGTTAATTCCTCATAGGAAGTTCTCCTTTGCTAAAATGTGGCTGCTGTCTGCTCAATTTGAAATCCGGCAGTTGAATCTCCAAGGTGCTAGACAAATTTTAGGCAATGCTATTGGTAAAGCTCCTAAAGATAAGGTACAATTTACTCTCCTGCTAGACTATTAAAGTAGTTTGTAGTTTGATTGTTATCCTGTTCTCATCTCAGTCATATCTTTATCAACATGCAGATCTTCAAGAAATACATAGAGATCGAATTACAGCTTGGAAACATTGATCGATGCCGAAAATTATATGAGAAATATTTGGAATGGTCACCTGAGAATTGTTATGCTTGGACTAAATATGCTGAATTGGAGAAATCATTGTCCGAGACTGAGCGAGCTCGAGCTATTTTTGAGCTTGCTATAGCTCAGCCTGCCTTGGATATGCCCGAGCTTTTGTGGAAGGTACATATTAGTTTCTTATTTTACACACAGCACTCGTATCTGTACATATATTATATGCTAATTTAGTAGATTTTTGGCCTATCCTGATAATCTTGATTGCAGGCCATGTAATTGCGGTTCTCTGATTCATAAAGCTCAAATTATAAACGATCAATTGCTTGTTTTCTTAAATGAGAAAAAGCAGTTGAGGATGATTTTTGTGTAGTTCTTATTATTTTCTTTGAAGGTATTAGTGTCAGTTAATGCATAGTTTACTTTGTTTCAT
Source organism: Passiflora organensis (assembly GCA_019739055.1). Classification (NCBI taxonomy): domain Eukaryota; kingdom Viridiplantae; phylum Streptophyta; class Magnoliopsida; order Malpighiales; family Passifloraceae; genus Passiflora; species Passiflora organensis. The sequence goes on along the minus strand of JAEPBF010000187.1, from coordinate 995,894 downwards.
GCTCCTTATCTATTATAGTTTTTGGAAAAAAAAAATTATTTGGCCAAGCGACCAATACAGTCAGTTTATAAACTGTCAACAACAAACTATAACCTGAATAATCCTACATGCAGAAAAAATTATGATACTTTCTGTGTGTGATATTTTTTTACATACTTTTAAGCTTAAGTGTAAGCAATTATTTTTTTCTTGAGAGTAATGTCATACATCATTTGTACATGTCATATTTCTCTTCTGCAGTGTCTCTTGTTAGTCTGTTTATTTTCTTGTAATTTACACTTTGGGATTGTAACAAGTACTGAAAATTGTCAATTTTATAATTGTTACTGTCTACATCTATCTCCGCTATATCCCCATATTTTCTCTCCCAGATTTGCCCACTTCCTTTCATTATTTTTTTTTGAATAGTCTATTTGAATTATCTTTGACATTTAAATTGTAAAATTGATTACTGAAGTGCACTGTCTTATATAATTGATTATTGACTGGGGGGTTATGCAACAAGTATTTATATGTTTTACTTATTTGACTATAGGCATATATTGACTTTGAAATCTCTGAGGGTGAGTATGATAGAACACGGCAACTATACGAAAGACTGTTGGAGCGAACAAAGCATTTGAAGGTTTGGATCAGTTATGCCAAATTTGAGGCACCTGATACAGAGAAGGATATTGGTGGTGCTGATATGGAGGAACAGAAGAAGATTTTTATCCAGAATGCAAGAAGTAAGTTGTAAAGATGTTTTTTTAATTTATTGACTTTTGTAAATAAATTTTTATGAGATTTTTGTTTCTGATTCCTATATCTTATTTTTATCAGGGGTTTTAGAAAGAGCGGTTAATTATTTTAGAACCTCAGCACCGGAATTGAAGGAGGAACGTGCAATGCTGTTAGAGGAGTGGCTGAATATGGAGAGCAGGTTTGGTGAGCTAGGTGATGTCAGCATAGTCCAGCCAAAGCTTCCCAAGAAACTCAAAAAGAGGAGGCAGATTGCAGCCGAAGATGGTCTAACCGGGTATGTACCAAAATTAATGTTTAATTTCACCTGTAAGCATGTTTGTTTCTCTCAGTTGATCCAAGTGAATCATACCATCAAATATCATCAACGTCGGTTTACATCTAATAATTGCTAAATCTATCTCTATGATTTGACTGTATTTTGTGTCTTATATGATATTGATTCACATGCCGGTGATAATTTATTGTGTTCTGTGCCTTTAATCATGACCACATTTCTAAGATTTTCTTCACCAGTATCTTAGATGGTAAAAACTGTTGACTTCAAATTGTTCTGCACAACCGCCTAATAGGGTGCGGCATGCATCCATCTGCACCAGTGTTAATTTGATTTTTCTTACATCAGCATGTCATAATTTTCAGTGAAGTACTGCTCTTGACTTGATTATTTCACATAATCGATCATTTGCTTTCAATCCAATAATATTCCTTATTTTCCTGCTTATGAATATTGCCTCCTTGCAGATTTGAGGAATATATAGACTATATATTTCCAGAAGAAACACAGGCCCCAAATCTCAAGATTCTCGAAGCTGCTTACCGGTGGAAGAAGCAGAAGATTTCATCTTCCGACGATTAGACAGATGTTAACCTGTATGCATACCCATCATGTTCTCGTTGTTCGCCGGGATAATGTGTTGAAATCTTTGGCTGTTCTGATCTCTCCTTCCATTAAAATTGTTCCAGCGGAGCATACATGGTGAATTGATTGCTGTAATATACGTCCTCAAGTTGATATGCTGGGGTTTGGCTTACCTTTGTTAACTCTATAGTATTTTCTTGTGGATAGTAGATGTTATCGTTCAACCTGTTCATTAGTTTGCCAGCATCTAGTCGGAAGTTTCACCATCTCTACCGGTACATTTTCTTGCTGTTGAGACCTCTTACCATTTAGAATCAAGAGACCATGGCAGATCCATCAGAATCCAAGTGTAGCGAAGTTGAGACCTTGCCATTTAGAATCAAGAGACCAGTTTAGGGACTTGGGAAGGGTATGTCCTTCCATGTAATGTGGACTTACTCTGCTTTTAATATCATAATCCATTATCACCTCCTCTCTTTTAACGCTATATATGTCAGTCGTAAGTTACGTAAAAGTAACTAGCTGGATACATGGACTTGTGTTCTGTCGTCCAAAAAACATCAGTGAACTTTTGACCAATATTAGTTATTAAGACGCATACCAAACTTAACTAGACATATGGCTATAAGCAAAACACCACAGCCGGTGGTCTTTCCCGTTTCATACGAGACATCTCTATCATCCCCACGTTCATCATCTCCTCGACATCAATGGATAGGACCAGCAACCCACTCAATTATCGAGTTGAGTCTCTTTTTGAACCATTTTCCAAAGTTACTTTTTTGCTTGATTGAAACTTTCCCTTCAACCCGAGGTGTATGTATGTCTGGTACATTAATACAATTGGGACATAAATCATTTGTATAATCCAATCCAACGACCACAAAAAGGTTACTAATCTACAATTAACCGAATCCATCCCTTCTAAACCAGAAAGATTTTTCTTGTGGTTATTTGCTAATCAGTAATCACACATCACAGCCAGAAAGGATGATTTCATAAGTTGTTTTTAATTTTGACCGGAAAAATGTCAATCTCTATCAAATTATCTTCCTCGACATGGAAACTCGGATCTTTCTGTGAATGGTGATCGAGGTCTATTTCGATTAGTGACCCTTCCTTGTCTTCCTCTTCCCATGTGAAGGAAATACTCTCCGGCGATTCCCATTCTTCAGCCACCGAAAATCCACCGTCAGAAGAAGAATCCGAGCTGTCCGTTCCCGGGTAGTACATTGACAAAGAAGGGTACCTGTCCAAACGAGAGAACGGGGCTGGATGTGGATCCTGTTGGTCTCCATTTTCCTCTCCCTCGTATTCTTCATAGATGACCCCCAATGGTGCACTGACATCCCACTCAACAAACAATTCTTCGAAGTCGGGACTTGGGTTGGGGTCGAAATATCTTCCGTCCCTGTTTTCTACGTTGATCAATGAAGAAGAAGAGTCGTCCACTTTATCAAGGTTGCTTCTTTCATGTCCTCTGTCTTGAATGTTTGGATTTTGGAGTCCTTGTACTGCACCAAGACGTAGAATAGAGAGTAATAGAACCGCAGCGAGGACCAAAACTGGAGAGAAAGAGAATCTAAGCGAAGGAGGGAAGTAGAGGAGAATCAAAGTACAGAGTGTGACAATGCAAGAGAGGAGAGGTTCAATGGAGAGACTGGGAACTGCTGTGGTCATGATTTTGCAATGAGAGAAGCAAAAGATGCAGTCAACTCCCATGGAAATCCATCTTCATGGGTCTATAGGCGAGGATACTAAGCCAGGTTCTGAATGTTTCATACCTATTAATTTAAGCTCTGAAAAGAACTGAGAAAACATGAAAAATTAAATGTTACAAGAAAAGGAAAGGGATATCGATAGGGAGAGAGGAAATATGAAATTTTGGATTGTGGGTTATATGCTTCTTCATGTGTGCGTAGGAGAGAAGCATGGAATATTTAAAAGGGATTGTGTGGTATGTTTCACCATGCCGGTACACTGATGGCCTTGTTCGGTTGCAGTAGTCTCACTTTAGCTGAAAAAAAAGGAAAAAAACATCATTAAAAGGCTAAAGCATATGGTTATGTTTGTGGATTCAGATTCGGTCACTGTATTAGGTTGTAGAGTTGCATTCAGGAGAATTGCATTATTAGGATCATGGAAGGTATGTGTTTTGATCCAAGGCTTTCAGACACTTTTTATTTAAAAGATATGATTGACTGAATCCAGTTGTGTTTCTCCCATGGCTGCCAATTGCCAGAACAGTTTTATATATTTGATGTGGATGTAAATAAAGAAGTAATGCGTGCATAATATTCGTTTGGGTGGTGGGGTTGTCAAGGGGGTAGTATCCCCTTTCTCTCCCTTGGTAAAGAAAAGCCATGCCTTCTATATAGCATCGTTGGATTTTGCAAAAATATCCCAATTCTAACTTAACAGATAACATTGTCTAATCCAATTCCAGAGAGCATGCATGCATGCAGGAACAAATGTCAAATTGAAAGTCGAGTTCTTGGTCGATAAAACACCATAAATGGTGGTTGGAGATTCAGAGGCTGAAACACCGGGGAGACCATTGATGGAGATACTTTTTAGTGACGACAACGTTTTCTCAAGGACACAATCATTCTAACTTGGAATTATTTCTTTCTACTTTCTTTTTTCTTGAGAATGCCCTTCTGCATCAAAACTTCTATCTTCTTATCCTTCTCACCACCACCACAGTTTTGTTTCAAATCAGGGTATTCTTCACTACTGGCGACTTTGATACGGTTAATGGATGGATAAATGCTTTTTGACAACAAGTATAAACCAAGGGTCAGGGTTGGATTGAATCATAAATCCATTTATCTGAATTTTCGTGCATCCAATCCAACAAGTATAAAACAAGGGCCAGGGTTCTTGATCAAATGTCTCTTCTTTTCTTTCACCACTGGACATGTTAATAGAATTGTCAAACTCGGACTTTTTCTGCTGTCCTCCATATGACTTTATTTCATGAATCGACTGCAATCTATGAGTTGTCTTTGCTTTTTGATAGACCAGTTCAAATTATCAGTCTCTTCAAAGGCAACTAACCCGAGCGTTCACAACCTTTCTTTTAGAATTGATTAGGAACACATGTTGTGCAGATTTTAACTAATCTTGGTGGGAAAGCATGTGCAGTTTCCAAAAACCTGCAGTTGGAATGTCAATAAAGATGGATGAACTAAGCTGAGTTTTGGAAAGCAGGAGTTTGGAGTAGTATAAATGAATATGCAAATCATTAAAACTGAAACAAGGATTGCACCACCTTATGTTGATAGGATAGGACCATTACGCAAGAAGCATGGTGGTTCTAAAGCAACTTATCTGTGCCTACCATGCACGTGCTTTACATCAGAGGCAGGCAAGATCCCCACATAAAAAGCATCTACAATTTCACCTTATGATCATTGAAAAGATGGCTTAACCCAACTCCCAAAACTTCAATTTCACTGTCCAATTAATTATAAAAAAGAGAAATTGGATTAATCTCGAGATAATCTATGACGATGGACTATAAATATATACACCGTGAGCAGGAAGAACAAGAAAAGCAACATCATTATACTGCAATTCTTTCGTTACCAATCTTACTTTTTCAAGAAAATATATACCGGGGCTGAAAGTTCTTACTGGTGACTGAGAGTGCAGCTTTAGAAGAGCTTCCACATGACAAAGTGATCATCAAGTGTAAAAGTTTGAAATCTTTACTTGAAAGGGCCGGAAGGACCCATTGAACAAGCTGTTCTTTCGAAGGCATGCTTGACACCCAAAATCTCAAACTTTAATAAAGTGATGATTTCATATGGATAATGAGAAGTTTCGTTTAGATATTTTGTCAAGATTAAAACTTAAAACTAGAAGAACTATAAGAGAGATGCACAAATTATGCATATTTTGTGTTATAAATTCATGTAAAAAAGGACTCTTACGTAATTGTATAGATTGTATCTTTCAACATACATGAATATTCCATAGATATGAATAAATAAAAATATTCAATTGTTTCTTAATATTTAGAATAATTATATGAGATGATGTTAATATGCATTTGTTTGATTTTTAATATCAAGATTTACGATATTTTATTTTATATCTAGGCTAACTCGGAGGCACGTCGTTGCCTTCGTACAAGAATCTCAGTATGTCATATAATCTCACAAAAGAATGACACATCAGGAAATGGGTATATCAGCATAAAGGCAAACCAACAAAGACAATCCCCCGTCGACAAAAAATTTCCCCATATGTAATGTAATCTCAGTGTTTTACAATTCCCTGCTCACATGTCACCAAATTAATATAAAAAATGGGACAAAATTAACCAACAGGATAATCAGTTCTATATGACAGTCCAAAGGTTTTAACATCTCATACAGAGTGTGTACAAAACTGAAAAATTTAGAAACTTAATCGAGCTCAATCCCTAAGCTGATATTCACCTTTAATCTTGGGAGATGAAAAGTTACTAGTTTTACAAAAGAAAAAACGGTGAATAAAACATATCTATCCCAAGAGGCTACTAAAGTATACGTACTGTCAGTTCGCAGTGGATCCAAACCAAGCATATGAATATTAATTGAATCTGCTGACCTGGTATTGTTGTGCTGATGTGACATGCTTTGTGAGATATATCGTGGATGAATAGGCTGGAGCACCAAGTAGTAGCTATGGAAAATGAAGGATGGGTTGCTTTATATTTAATGATCAGGAGTTCGTTTTGTCTCTCTGACAATCACAGAAGACCTCATACATCACTGAGAAATAAGTCCCTGCCAAGCGACTCAAGGATTGTGGTTTAGCTCTTCATTTTCAGAATGATGGTTGGAATCATCGGCTGGGATGTCATAGTCATTTTCTGACATTGAAGTACAAGCAAAACTCCATACTGAGGCACAATTCTCTTTAGCTGCATAAACATACATGAACAGGTAAACAATATGGACAGTAACAATGCCTTACATAAATACATCAATTATGAGTTATGACCACATGCATATATTGATAAGGCAGTCCTTATTTATACTTTCATCCACTGATCACTCAAAAGAATGTCAGTTTCCTCATTAGAAGTCATGCATTTTACTTAAAAAGCTTAAATGAAAACCCGATGACTGGCCTGCCACCCTTCACATCTAAACGGTATAAACTGACATAAAAGTTCCAGGTACAATATATGCAGCTAATGAGCATCTAGCATAACTGGTAATGGTGAGGGATTCTCTGTCGATCGTTATGAGCACAAATAAACTCAATGTGGAAGACAATGGGGTGACTGGAAATACCACTCAGAGGCGAAGTCTCGTCGTTGTCATCAGGAACTTGAAATCTTCGATGGCCAGAAGAAGTGACAGCCATTGGCAGGAATGGATGGAAAGAGAAACCGTTAACCGTGTCTGATATTGTGGAACAAAGAAAAAAATAATTAGAAATAGGAGAAAGCAAGCACGAACATAGAATAAAACAAGCAACAGTTAGAATGGATGTTCGTGTACCTGCTGCAGCCTGAAAACCAGATACCCACTGCCCTGTCTGTAGATCGTACATGTGCACCAAACCATCCTAGAAGTAAATTGACTAAGAGGATCAGTGATTTTAAAACAGTATGGCACTAGGGTCTAGCACTAAAGCTACTCAACCATAGACAGTGATGGAAATGCATAAGAAACCTGTCCACCCGTGCCAAGATGCCGCCCGAGAGGCTCAATATCAAACAATATTCGTTGATTGGTTTGTCCTGAAGATCTGTATAGCCTAATCATAACATATTGAAACACGAAGCAATACAAGTTGTCACAGTTCTTGCATTAGGCATCATTGAACTTGCAACAGAACAAACTACAAACATCCCAAAATGTTCCAAAGGATGAACAGAGTACAAACAGACAATACGATGCCACTCAATTTATGCATCAAAATGAAACAGATATCTCTAAAAATTTTCAAAATACTGAACATGAACTGCAACTGAAAGCTTCAGATCACGGGTAATCACTAGCGATAAGGAAATAATCGAGAGGAAGCACAAAGTAAAAACCGATGCCTACATCAAATCAACTGATTCATCATGGTAGAGAGGAGAAACAGCACTTGATCCGTACTCAAGCTTTTAATCAAGGTCCCCAGAAGTAAGATAGATGAATATATATGCAATGTTGCGAATATTTTCCCAGCAGAGTGAAGAATAAGTGTATCTTGGGGGTTTGTATATATGGCTAACTTTTCTGATAATGGTTTTAAAAGACAACATTTCTTAAATAAAAGAAAAATGAAAAAAATTGTTGGTTCTGATAAAGTGTGATAGTATCAAATACAAATCAAGTTTCATAAGAAATATGACAAACCAGTAAGGCAAAATACTTACTTGTAAACGATTTCAGCTTTTCGCAAATCCCAGCACAGGATATATGAGTCCTATAGTATGTGTGAACAATACATACAAAATAATAAACAAAGTGTTTAGATCAATTATGTTTCATATATCTCAAGACACCATAACCACAGCTTGTAACAGGTCAAGGGAAAAAAAAAGAAAAGGACAGCAGCTTTAGTATGTTTCAATGAGGCAGCAGCTGAGGAGGTCAGACTAATGTGACAGATAGTTTACTGCAGCTATTAATATAAGATGTGAAATGCTAATACCACAAACAATTACCAACGGAACTTTGAAATTGCAGTATTGAGTTATCTTTAATGATTTAAGATTCTGGTTTAGATAAAATGATCCAGTTTAAACTGCTTCATTAATGCAGCTTAATTCTTAAACAACGTCTCCACATAATCCTGTACAGTATAAGCCTGGTTGCTATGCATCAGCATTGCTACAAGAATTTTCTCATTAAAACTTAATTTGCAACGGGTTACAAGCGAATAACAGCAGTTAACACAACCACTTATGCATTTCAAAAAAATACTCTTCCGATATGTCAATGTCTGATGACAAAAATGAACAGAACATGTAACATGGTTTAGTTCTCTCAGCCTATCATGCTCCATGGTGAAAAGGGTAACTAACAACATAATTCTATGTAGTTTATGTATGCATGAACCAGAATTTACCTTCCTGCCTCCAGTGTAAAGATAATTTCCATCTCTTGAAAATTGGACCTGAAATTTTAAAACCATTTTGCATTCAATTACTGTACTTGTATACAAATGTGAGCTCAAAAAATAAAACAGTGATGCTCACTTACATGTGTAATCCCACCTTCTTGGCCATGTAAAACGTACAAGGGTTCCATATTATCTTCCCTATAAATTGCAGTTGTCCGACTGTAAGAGCCAGTCGCTAGCATTCCACTATGAGATGGGGAAAACGAAATTGCAGATATAATGCCTGCATAAAAGAAGTAAGAATAGTGAAATGGTATGATATAATTCAATATTTTATTAACTATTCATTAACTTGTTCAGCTATTCAAGCTAAGAAATACACCTGCTTGTCCTTCTTTATCTCCTTGAAGAGTTGAATGCTGTTGAAAATCTCGACCTGGGCGATGGACATCAAATACTCGAATACAATTATTATATCCAGCGAACACTCTGGCAGAAGAGGTAACAATTGAGGAAACTCTATTAAATATAGTTATATTCTGAGCTCATTCAGGAAAAAACTGACAACGTCGACCACTATGTGAGGATTAATCAATAAATAGTAGAAAGCAATTTTCTCCGAGATAGCAATGCACTGTGATGGTGTCTGTACAGCTTAAATGGTGAGTTATGCATGTTCATGACACAAACACAACATTTGTAAGAATCAACGGGCAACCAATTCAGAAGAGCTATAGTTTAAAAACAGTAATCAACATGGGGATATATATGGGGATGATTTCTATCCAAGGGTTGAATCAAATGGTACCAGAGCAACCTTTGAAGGTCTGGTTACAGGAGAACTACTACTCGAAAGAGGAGGTCCACAAGTCACCCTAGAAGGTGACCGTTAACTGCAGAATCCCTCATTGGTTATAAACAGTAACCAATAGGGGGCCATATACTCTTGGACATCCTCCCCTCTTAAACTAGCTTCTGATGATGAGTTCTACACAAGGGTTGTATCAGAGCTAAATATACAAACTCAAAGAGATGCAGCAAAATCAGGAATTCAATGAAACATTAAAGAAACATCAGTGCCTTACTTAGTACCAGTAGGATTAAATGCAACTGAAAATGCAGCAGTAATTTCATCCACAGCATCATAAGCACGGTATGTGCATCGAAGCTGCAATAATCAGTACCCAGAAAGTGTTCAGACAAGCCTCTATAGAAGTACACTAAAACACAGCTCATCTTCTATTTAGAGCTGATACAAATTTTTATCCCATGAAAGAATATTGAGAAGAACAGAAAGCAGTACCAGGCCAGAAGTAGCATCCCAAAGATGAATTGGATGGTCACGACTGGTAGTAGCGAACACACAGGTAACAGGATCTGCAATGAGAAAGCAATTTTCCAACATAACAAATCACATTAAAAAAAAAAGTTACACAAAGAGGCAACAAATACAAAATCTAAGAATTGCAGTCCCTTTAACACCTGAAGCATTCATATAAGGGTACCAACAGAAGTCATAAACCGACTCCCCTTCTTTCACAACTAGACTAGCAGCATAAGAATCTGCAGCCAATTCATAAACAAGAAAACATCAATAACATCAATAGTAGGTGAACAAAGACCGCCACCCGAAACTAATAGGCTTGCCTTCTCCCGCAGCTAAAGTGCCCGCATTTGAATCAACGCTGCAACCGCTATCTGGCCTAGTGCAATCAATTTAAACTAAGAAGTTAACATACCTTGATTTCCAATGACAAACAATAATTGTCTGACTTCAAAGTAGCTAATTATTAGAACCAAACATACTTACAATGAGAAAACACGTAGGGTGTCATCATCAGAACTTGCCAGAAAGCATGATCCATCTGGTGACCTAACAAGAAATAAAATTAAAAAGGAATAACGAAAAGAGATACGAAGAGAGTAAAAATTACTGAGAAAACAGAACAGGGCTCACAGGAATCACCATTTAGCCGCTTTGAGGAAATTGTTAGGGTTTGAGGGAGTCCTGAACTGGGCATAGAAATTGTAGGTTCTGTGCGGAGCTACATTGAAATTTATTACAGGCCATGTGTAGTCTTGGTCGATGGACCGTGTGGCTTCTGAGGCTTCCTCGATTGGCGAAGGCTGCTGATTTTGCTGTTCTTCACCCATTTCTTTTTCCGTGCTGGAGTAGCTAGGATTTCTACACTGTTTCTGAAGCCTCACCCGACCTCCGCATCAGGGACTACGGCCGGAAGTAGCCGGTTCAGAAATTGCTGTTTCACAGAAAATCTTACTGTTCTGTGATTTCTTTATTCTTTACAAGGGTTTTTAAATCGGACCAGTAAAAGTCAAGAAATTTATTAGGGTAAACTGGTTTCAGAAAAACAAAATATTTTAACTTGACTATAAAGGAAAAACATTATAGAGATTCGAGAGTGTGCAAAAGTTGGTGGGCTAGGGCTAGTGTAAAGTTATTCGAAGCTTATCCATTTCCATATCCAAATTATGGAAGGAAAAAAATGATTGCTTTGGAATAAAAGAAGTCTTCCTTTGGCAAAAATGCCATTATATTTTACTAAGGAAAAATCTTCCTTTCTATGAGGATAGACTATGGAGAGTAGATTCAGTCATTCCAGTTTCTTCGTTGTTTCTTTGGAATGGATACCAATAACAGATGGACCAACATAGACAGAACAGAGAAGTTAGGTTTTATCAAGATCAACGACAAGATACAGCGGAGGGGATTAGTCACTACGGTGGATACCTCTTTAATTTCATTCAAAAAAAAAAAAAAAAAAAAAACAACGACAATTATTTATTGATACAAGCAGAGTAAAAAAGTACACTTAACTGATACTGTGAAAACGAAGATAAACAGAAGTGGAAAAACAAGGCCTAAATAGATAAAAACTCACTAGCCAAGGAAGCGGATGATATAACTACCCTCCATTTCTATCCTATCGACTTCCTAATTCAGAAACAAACGACCTTCGTCAGCTTTCAGGTTTCAGGATCCACTAACATCCTCAGTCATAAGAGCTTAACCTGGTTGTTGCGAAAAACTGGAGTTATAGTGGAAGCAAGGGAACTGTAGAACAGTTTGTTTAATAGAGGATAACATCTTATCCTACGGACTAAAATCCGCATCAGGATCCTACCCAGCAATGGAAATTCGATAGCGTAGCCACTGCTGCTAGAACCCGGTTAGGTGATATGAATATTTCCAGAGGAGCAATAGAAGAATGCCCATCATCACCAGACCATTATCAATATTGCTTCTTACTCACACTCTACATCTATGGATCTTCTAACTCAACAAGCTGTGCTCGCCTCTCGGCAGCTTTTTTCCTGACGAAGATACCCCACCTGAGGGCTGCCTTCAGCTTGAGCCATCCAACAACAGCTTTACCTGATGATGATCGAGATTGGTCATCATCCAAGCTGTAGTTTGGATTTGGGTTCGGTATGTATCCTGATGAATAAGGATATGCATCTTCGGAGGAAGTAAATGAAGGAAGGCCTTGACCCCCCATGTTGAAGATATGGAGAAGATGCTGCATATCTTCATTTTCGAGCATCTCATGACTTCTCATACGAATCTCTTCCTCTGGGAAAAACTCCTCAGCACCTCGGTAGGAAGCATGGTTCGATGCGCCAATACCCTGAAAGCCTGATATTGAAGAGTGCGGGGGACCAAGAGCCAGTAGACTGTCTGCTCTGGGAAACTGGGCTTGTCCATGATTAATTAATGGATTCTGTAAAGGTAATGGAGTGGAATTAAAATGAAGAGGCGTGTTCAGATTTCCATTCTCAGGTTGCATTGAGAATCTTGTAGCCATACCGTCATTATAACCTAGAGATTGAAAAAGATAGAACTGTCATGCACCAAGCAACTATACACCAGAGTTATGGATAGTAAGTTAATTAAGGAAGGCATACGAAGCATTTCTAAAATGAACTTAATAATATTGGTAGAAGAAATCTTCATAGAAGATTCACATGGTACATACACCAGAACGGATCAATTACAGAGGTCTGGCCCTTACCTCCTTTCCGGGTTTTACAAAATAAAAGTTCATATTATCAACCTTGAAAAGCATACCTGTAACTGCTGGGCCTGAGATTATTGCTGGCTGCTCTGAAGGGACTGGAACTGATATGCTAGGTAGAACGTGCTGGTGCTCATATGAGTGGGAGAAATCTTGTTGACCATGTGGAGCTTCGGTTTGGGAAGAAGGCATGCTCTGATTCTGCTTGGAGTCCAGAAGCGACTTACCATCATACTCTATGACATGTATCCAATTGTCATATGCTTTTTTCACCAAGCTATCAACATATACCTGCAAGAACCATCCAAAAACTTCATTTCTCAATATCCATACTATTTTTGTTTGATATTCTCCAAATACATAGAAAATCCTCATCCAACTAAAAAGACATCATAATGCTAAAAGTATTCAAGTAAGTTGGCTGATTAACTTAAAATAAGTATCATATTCCAGATACGTAAGACTTGACTATCAAACTGAGAACAACTATGCCATGCACACCAATAAGAACAAAATGCTTCCAACTACTGGAACTACAGAATAACTGACCTTCTGGTTGTCAGAAAGAGAGTCAGCTGAGTGGTACTGTCCATTAGCAATTAGACCAGTCAACTCATAGATATTGTTAAAGACAACACCAATATTCCTGGCATCAGCGTCATTAGGATAATAAACATAAAGCTTCCCACTTAGAACACAGGTCTTTGCATGCTCAACAAGAACGTCCCACATCTTATTTGACATGCCACTTCCAAGAATCTACAGAAAAATTGGTAAAACAGTAAATAAATGAAAACAATATGCATGAAACAAAATACAAATTTAACATCAAACTACAATCATACATTCCGCATTCTCTGTGAGTCCCTAACTACAAGACGTAGGAAGTCTTCAACTGTATATATTCCAGCTTTGCTAAGCCTCTTGTGAAATGATCCATCTTTTCCAATCTTCTCCAGCCTCCATACCTCATCATTCAGGGCGGGAGGGTAGTGTTTCTTATATACTGCAACACACACAAAAAGCAAAGTATTTGGAAGATTAGCATTGATTAGATAGAACATGAGAAATGAACAAATACATGACATCCAGTTCAAGGTCCAAACACCGATTGGAGCTTACATTCTCCCCGGTGATCCTTAACAGTGAAAGCTTCCGTTTTTGCTTCACGAATATGAATGCCATCACAATTGCCTGAGGCAACCTTCAATCCTAGCCTGAACTTCCGACTCCTTATCCAGCTAGAGTTGTCAGTAAACATAAGCTCACCAAGACTTCCAACACCACCTTTCAATGTCACTTGAAGATCCCCAGTCAGAAGAGGCCTTTTGCCCTCACGCTCTTTAACCACATGAGAGTCGAACTCTTCTTGAGTCCAATCATCATCATCTTCATTATTGAAATCACCTTCAAGAACAATAACATCCAGTTTCACTGAAGATTCCGGACCTGATGTGACAACATGGCCTGTGTTTGCATCGATCAACACTATATGGATTGCAGCACCTTGCTCCCCTTCCACTTTCCCACCAGTAAAAAGAGGAAGCGACAGCCTTGACTTGAAGTGCAGCTGCAAATTTCTACCATCAGGCCCTTCTATACGTTTAGGAGAAGGCCTGTATTATTTGAACCATTAGAAATAAGCAAGCAATCTAGAACAATACAATGACAATAAATAGCCAAATAACCTACGCTCAAACTAACTATACCAGCATCTAACAATCTAACTTCACCCATTCTGATCATGATTCCATTAAGTCGCAATAACTTAAAGATGGTCTGAATTTTGAATAACAGAAAGTTCACCAACACAGCAAGACTGGAAAAGAAAAACTCTTCTTGCGTATCTATACATGTTAAGAGGAATCTTTCTTTTTTAGAGGAAAATGGGACTCCGCATGTTAATTGAAGGAAAAAGAGACAAAAGAAGCGTACCGTCCTGTGAGCTTAGCCGGCCCTAACTTTGCCAAAGCCCGTTCCACTTCTTCACTTACCTATTGAAAACCAATAACGCTTGAATCATAGAAGTAGTCCAAAAAATAAACGAGACAAAAAAGCTACTTAGCCTTGAGAAACAGCCAAAGCATAACCATGACCAAAGGAACTCAAAAACTAAAATTAAAATGCAGGGAAGCACTCCTTTTTGAAGGACAAAAAAAATAGTGATTTATTGTGCGATCCAACGCATAAAGAAGTATTCTATGTAGAACAAGTAATTACGCACATAAAATAACACACCATTGGCACAGTGCAAAAAAGAAACACACGGGGGAATAGCTGCCTTACCACTCTCCTAAGAATAGGCTCTAACGAAGAGCAAAGCTTCTGCAGACTATCCACTTTAAGAGCTTCCACAATTACACTGCAAGAATGATTTTGGGGGTAAAAAAAACATACTCAACCAATAATTTTTTTCCTCTTCCATCTTAAGTGGTCTAATATACCAAAGAGACAACATGGCTCTACTTCCGCTGTGGGAAAAATAATATACTCATTTTCCCATTGACCGAACATTCTAGCTCGGATAAGTAGAAAATGAGTCTCTACTCAATAGAGACCTAAGTCAAAATGTCAACAATTCAACCATATCAACTTAGAAAACTAACAAGGACAACGAAATTTCAAAACAAAAATCTAAAAACAAACACAATACCAAAATCAAAGCAATTTCACATTACAGAAACAAAGCAAACCCCATAGTAGATAAAAGACGAATAGTATAACAATACCTAGCTAAAGCAGGTCGTTTTCTATCAGGTTGTGCTTCGTCACCAGAGCTAGACTCCAGCCGTCTCTTCTCTCTCGCCATGCTGTTCGATCTCTCCATATACCTCGTTTGCATCTTCTACACCAAACTAAAACTCACTTTTTCCGGTTTCAAACACGGTTTTGTCGCTTATTTATACTTCAGCCGAATCCAAAGGACAGAATATAAGCATCAAACTTTATTTTATTCTCTTCCCCCTTTTGTTTTCCCTCTTTCAATCTTTTTTAAAAGAGAAACGATGCCCTCCTCTCATTTACATGTCTTCCACCTCTTAGATAAAGAAGCCATGAAAGCTAGCTTTTGAAGAGATACAGAGAGAGCGAGAATGCAGAGCGGGAAAGAGAGAAAGGATACCTATGAGGTGAAACAGCAGATTGACGAATCTCCTTTAGTATATATATTTACGTGTGTGATTGTTTGTGTACGTTTTGTTTCTAATAGGGAGAACCAGCCCAGGGAAGCTTCGGGGAAGGGTCAAGGAATCTTCGTGGATAAGTCGTAATAGTGGTAATATATAGACTTATATCGATTGACATGATTGTATCGTATTTGACAAAAGCTAGATATGGATTTTTATTTGTATGGTCAGCAATAATTATTCTCATATCATATATTAAATCAATAATTTTATATTTTCATAGGGTTGATAATATAAATTTTATAAAAAAGAAATTCTATTTTACCGACCTCAGCTTCGTCTGGTAATCGACGGCTCATTTAACGCCTTAACGGTGTGCGCTTGAAAGTAGGTGAGTCATAGCGAGCAAGTGAGAGACTGTGTGTGACTCTTCTAAGCCTGCGCGTGTGCTGTGAGGATCCCATTGAGGTTTTGGCACGGTGGCTGGCGGCGATCTAGGTCGTTTGATTACGTGAGGGGTTTGGAATCTTTTCTTTAGGTTGCTTTTTCCTTTTGTCACGTGGGGGTTGGGTTTCTGCTTAGTCTATTGACTATTCCATATAGCTCCTGGGCCCGAGGCCTGTGCGGTTAGAAGAACCAAATGGGCCTGAGTGAAAAAGGAGTCCAAAAAGGAAGTTTCGTCATTTCAGGAAATTAATAAAATTGTCTTGCAAATGGACAATTTAGGTATAACATGAGGGATACTAAGATATGTACTGTCGTATCTCACGGCTGTTGTTTTAGAAAAGGAAGGAAACTCCACAATTTGGTCGTGACACATTTTGTCCGAATGTACATTTAGCAAGAGATAAATAAAAATGCGAAGGGGACATTCGAATAGATAGCTTTCAAGGCATTTGTTTGAATTCAGAGATAATAGGATGACAAGGCAGATGGAGGCAATGTGATGGAAACCCAACACTCTACACTGGATGACAATATTACACCGGCAATTCTATCCAATCTCCCTTTAAAATAACATGCCTGATCCCATATACTTTCATGTGGTGAGCAGACAACTACCGCTTCTTGTTCTTTCTCTTCCCCTTATTTTTGTCCTTTTTCTTTTGTGGCTTGGAACGTGAAGAATGTCTTGCAACTTTTTTGAATGATTTCTTTTTGCTCACGGACAGGTTTTGGACCGGGCGTGACCCACTTGGCCGTGCCGCTGGTGTGTTATTACCGAGGCCCTCGTCCTTGTCTTCTCGAGAGATCTCACTAGTAGTTACAGTGACTTGCATTTCCCCATTGTCATACATAGTTGTAGCTTTATCCAGAAAAAACAAAACTCAAAATCAGTAATCAATTCCTTCTTAAATCTTATCTTCTGATGATCCAATATGTTTCATCTAAATAAAAGCCTCAATATGCTAGATGATCGCACTAGTCTCATGCACTCAACTCACAGTAACTATTGAGCTAGTACTCGAAAAAGTTTTCTTCGTTTTTTTTTTTTGAAAGAGTTAACAGCATCACAACCAAAGCTTATAATGGTATCAGTGCAGGCTGATCACTGTGTGGACATTTATCATCTATAAGCCAGAAAGTAAACTGATGAAATAACATGAATGGCCAGGTAGTAAAACTAAAGAATAGATATGCATAATGATCATAAAGAATGAAAAATTATGAAACCAAATCAAGCTTGCTGTAAGAGAAAAATACCATTTACTGATGCAAGTGGTCCCCCATCTTCATCATCCTCATGGTGCTCGTCGCTTTCATCTGGTACTGTATCAATGGATGGTGGAGCTCCTCCGTATACAGCAAACTCTTTTTCCAGTTTCCTCTACCAAATTAGAAGTGTTGCCACAACGTTAAGATATAAGCCTACAACAACTCTGTTACTGAATTTTGCTCAAATGCCCCCCTCAAAAAGCTAATGCCTGCTTGATTTCCTAATTGCCCCTAGGGGGGGTGTGAAAGCTGATGTGACTGAGAAGAAGCCAAGGAAGGTCTTATCATTGCTTTAGTGGATTGGGTAGAAATACAATTTTTGGGCCCCTGACACTGATTTTATTTTTAAGGAAAAGCAGAACTCTCATTCAGCAGCCATGATAGCTTATATTTCGGGTTATATGTTGAACAAAAATGCCATAAAAATCATCACCTCCCCTGGTTGACCAGAGAAAAAAAGTAAATTTTGTTCTTCCAGGTTTGTAAGAGGAGAAGTTAATTTTTGGATCTTAAAGATTTCATTGTTGCCAAACCAATCCCCAGATTAAGAATTCAATCCTCCTGAAATTTTCTGGAGGTAAAGAAAAAGTAGAAATCTAAATTTATGTGACATAAGAGCACACAATACCCTCAAACTTCACTCAATCTTACGAATAATGGAAAGAAACACTTCGAATTTCGAAATTACCACTATCTGAACTTACCTTTTTGCGCTGCTCAATACGTTTGCGCCGTGCCGCCTCGTCTTGTTGTTTATGCGCTTCCTTTCTCCTCTTTTTCTTCCTCTTATGAAATCCGGTCAGGTAATCCCTAAAATCCACCGACTCGATTAACCAATTACTCGAATAAAACAAGCTCAACACTACTTTCTAAAAAGAAAAGCTATGGCATAACAAAAACAAAGCCACCGCAATGCAGGAGCAGCACCTTAGGTCTTTCTCGTCAAAAGAGACTGTTAGAGATTTGTTCTTAAGAGCTCTTTTCTTTATGTGCCCGGCTCTAGTTGGGAGCGCCGGTATTACCGCATCTTCCATCTCTGCTTCCATCGCAGCTTAATCGAGTAGCCCTGGTGTTTCGAGTTTGCTCCTGGCGCCGTCTAATGAGGTTAGCGGACGAGGGTAACTCGAGGTTCGGTAAAGCACCGCCATGGGTTCCTAATTGGGTTAAGACAATGTCCTGTTTTGGGCCTAATAATGGGTTTGGTCTCCATTTGTATAGTTAACAATGGGCTTCAACCTTATAGGAGAATGGACGGTCGGATGGGTTTTTCGTCTTGGTTCGGAAACTGGAGGTGTCTTTCATTTTAATTTAATATGAATATTAAATCAAATTCTTATTTAATATATTATTATGATCTTTAATTATAAATATTTTTATATTAATTTATTTATTATATATATACCGATTATCCTTAAAATCCCTAATTCTTATACTTTAATGTCCGATTTATAAATCTTGTTGAGAAGTGTCTTGGGAGTTAAAAAAAGCAAGCTTGAAGTGTTACTTGTACAATAAAATCACATCCATCCTTCAATCCAAGAGCAATCATGAAAAATATTCTGTTGCTTCATAAATTTATCACTGATGAGCTTAATTTATTATTGTTATGAGTATAATATAATTGGAATAATATTGAACCATCATTTTCTACATAATTAAACGATAGATAATATTTAAAAAATTCTAAATCAAATTAAATTAAAACTATAACTTAACTAATTTATATACTTAAATTCAACTATCTCTTAAACACTAATTTGGATGGTAAATTAAAATAAAATATTAAAAAATAAAACTTACTCTTTCGTCCCTATCCAATATTGGAAAGATCCATGATAACTAATTAATTAATCCCGATAAGTATTTCACATATTTCATAGATATTCCATACTATATAAGGAGATATTATTAATTCTATGTTTGATTTCGTTAGTTTTCCACTTTTGTTTTTTGTCTTTTCTCCAGACAAGGTAAACCCTATTCTTTGTTTTTTACCAAACAACATACTTGGTTACTAAAGTATTGTCTACTCCAACTGAACTCTTTTTTTTGTAAAATAAAAATAAAAAATCCACTGGCCCACCCGTTTACCAACCTCAAGAAGTAGGCGAGGAAGTCCAAGGAACCAAGAAAGAATCAGCCATCATTGCTCTCTTCTCTTTCAACGGAACGCCTAAACCACTTCCCGGTTTTTCGTTATAACCGAGCCGCCCCGCAATCTAACGCTTCCATAGAACCCAACTTGTGAGTCATCCAGTTATCAAACTCGAACCAAAAGGCACAACCCCATGATGGATCAACCTCAACCCGGCTTGTTCTTGTCATCGCCGCAGCAGGAGGACTTGAGCTTGGAAGGAGTTAAGATAAATGGCCACGAGACGGTGTTGACTCTAACCGCAGACGGGAAGCTCCGGTGGAGTCATTACGGGGCTCAATATTGCTTGGTCGTGGAGAAGGGGGTGCTGGGTTTTGTAACTGAAGGAGCAAAGATTAGAGTCAACGCTTTGGTGGAGGTCGAAGGAAGCTGCTGTGCTGGGCGCGGGGAATCTCTGGCTAGGAGAGATTTTGTATTCGAACCGTTATATATGCACTCGCTTGAGCTATTGTGCCAGCGTCTTCGTGTCTGTATTGATTCCCTGGGTAAATGTTCTGTTTTCTTTTTGTCCTTCCTTCTGTTCGTATTTTTTACAGCCTCTTTTGACCGTTGACTGATTATAGATCGGCCAAAGAGGTTGTTTGTTTTTGTGAATCCTTTTGGAGGGAAGAAAAGTGCTTCGAAAATATTCTTTGATGAGGTGAAACCATTACTTGAAGATGCTGGTATCGAAATTACAGTGCAAGGTTATCTTTCTTTCTTTCTTTCTTTTTTTATGGAATTGGTATATTGAACATTTCTTATGTTTTTTCTGTCCTGCCGATAATTATTGTTGTGTTTTAATTTTCTCAGAAACTAAATACCGACTTCACGCCAAGAATGTGATAAGAAATTTGGATCTGTTAAAATACGATGGTATTGTGTGTGTGAGCGGAGATGGCATCCTTGTTGAGGTTCATTGGCAATGCATGTTTAGTTTTCTAGCACCATAATTTGGTCTGTGTCAATAGTTATTTTTCGTTCTTACTTGTGACTATTCCTTTTAGTAGGTAATCAATGGACTTTTATCCAGAGAGGACTGGAGAGATGCCATAAAGATGCCCATCGGCATGGTCCCAGCTGGTTTGTGCATCTTTCTATTCGTTTTGTCTGTATAATCATTTTGTTATAGGACTAGTTAAAGTGTTCAACATCGCAACATTTCTGGAATATGTCTAGTCTGTGAACCAATGGTATTGGATTGTTTGATATTCAAAGAGAGAATTTCAACAAAATAGTTTCTCTGATGGAAGCCAGCACTTACAAAATTTTCCTAGTCGGATCCCTTTCTTTCTTTACTGGTGAAAGATGGTTTCAGTCCTTCTAACAATTGTGTCCCATTTCTGAAAACTATGGCTCTCTTTTATTGTATAAATCACAATCCCAATACTGCCTTAGTGTGAGATTCGCATAATTGATGTACGCTGATGTTACAGCTACATATTGCACTCTATCAAGAGTGTTCTTTCTGCATGCTTATTGTGTTTATAATTTTTTGTTGGAGATTTTAGACTAGTTTTTGCGTACAATAGTATCTTATTTCTCACTTTTTAACTGTTTATACAACGTGCATATTCAGGTACAGGAAATGGCATGGTGAAATCTGCACTGGATTTAGTTGGTGAACCTTGTAAAATAATCAATGCTGTTCTTGCTATTATACGAGGTTGGAAATTGAGTTTGTTCCATCACATTTAACGATACTGAATTACTGTTTTTAATGTTGATTATAATCTATCGAGCAAAGGGATTATTTGTCATGTTTTACATGATGGCAGGACATACACGTTCGTTGGATGTTGCAACTCTCTTTCAAGGAGGGATCAAATACCATAGTGTCTTGATGCTTGCATGGGGTATGCAATGTTCACTTCTTCACATTAAAAAGACAAACATGTTGATTATGCTCTTCGTGCTGCTTGCTAATAACATTCTTAATTTTAACATTGGCTACAATGATGATTATCTTCAGGAGCTGCGATATTATCAGCTTCACTAGTCCTAGTTATTCTATTTCAGGTCTGGTGGCAGACATTGATATCGAGTCTGAAAGATATCGATGGATGGGGAGTGCTCGTTTAGGTTTCTATGTATGTTCTTTGTTGCTTTTGTTTTCTTTGAAGATTTTATATCATATATTAGTGATGGATACAGTCCCAGAGCCACACTCTTATTGATGGACTGAAAGTTTAACTCGATCCCTGAATTAAGTTGTCATATGCTATGATTTTGAACAAGACTTAGACTTAGATTATCATGTGTACCCTACCATTTTCCTTTCCTCTGATGCACAGGCTCTTCAACGGATTTTCAATATGAGGAAGTATAATGGACGCATCTCTTTTGTGCCAGCGCCTGGCTTTGAATCTTATGGTGAGCCAACCCATTATAGTGGTGAATCTCAAAGTGAATCCAATCCCAGCCTTGAACAGCCTGGTGATGGTGAGGTTCAACAATCTGGTTATGGAGGACCTGATGTTGACTTAGCGACTCTGAACTGGAGGACTATCAGTGGACCATTTGTTTCGGTCTGGCTTCATAATGTCCCCTGGGGTGCTGAAGACACCAAGGCAGCACCTGATGCCCAGGTTCGTTTTTCTCGCTCCCATATTGTGTCACATAAAGCCTCTTATGCATAGCGGAGTGGATTAATCATTGTTACCGACCGTGAATACTCCTTTAGAACTATTTTTCTCAATCAAAACCTGTAGATTTCCAATTTCTTAAACCTTCGTCATCAATTCAAATTAGACACTGCCTTTTGAAAAGAAACCTTCCATGGGATTTACCAACTCTTTTTTCTGTTGATTTGCAGTTCTCAGATGGTTATTTGGATTTGATTGTCCTCAAGGATTGCCCCAAGCTATCCGTCCTGTCATTTCTAACACAGTTAGGTAATGGAGATCATGTCAAATCACCGGATGTTGTATACCTGAAGGTTAGTTCTGCGAGTTATTATTGTAATTGTTGAATCAATTTCACTCCATTTTTTTCCTCAATCACCTTGCAGCTATGTCTATCCTGTCCTCCTTGCCATACTCATCCTGTATCTTTTGAAACCGACTACAGGTCAAAGCATTTATCTTAGACCCTTCTTCCCGTGTGGAGGACCCAACCAAGGGAGGCATCATAGATGTAGACGGTGAGGTCCTGGCTAGAGGAAATGGAACATACAAGCATGGAGAGCAGACTCTGATGACCTATGATAAGCTTCAAATAACAGTGGATCAAGGTTTAGCTACCCTTTTTTGTCCAGTACAGTAGAACCCAAATTTTTTTCACAGATTCGATTGGAGGGTTCATTGGGATGCCGGGTTTTTTTTTTCCTTTTGTTCTTTCTATTTTTGCTGTATAGAACTGAAAAAGGAAATAATGCCATAAGAAAGGTAGAAAGGAAGCATAATCTTTCTGATCTTGTTCGACTGTGAAATTGAAAGCACTAGAAAGTACTCGGCTTCGGCTCAGACATCTTATCGGCTACTTCTTGGTACATCACCAAATAAACAATATTAATATCACGATACAACCGAAACAGATTAATCATTAAATTTGTACCATATATATGTATATTACTGTGTTGATGAAATCCAAAAAAATTTCCTATAATCTCGTCTGAAAAAAAAATAATTAGATTATAATTTCAAAAATAATTGTTTGATGTTATTTTTTTAATTATTATAAGCATAGAATATATTAAACTATAATTTTATGTGACACTGAATTGCCGAGAGATTCCACCAGCCAGTAATCTCTAACAACTATCATCGCGGTGAAAATTATTAGGATTTCTACATGTGGCAATCCGTCACCTCTCACTAAATTGTTAAAACTTTATTATAGCTTTCTCCTCCCAGGGAAAGGAACAAGAAAAAAGACATTTATTGTTAGATGTGGCCAAGACACAATGATAAAACCGGTTTTAGCATTTATCAGCCGCGTCAATATTTTAGTACCATGTCCGCATATCAAACACGTGTTTTGTCTGATTCTAAAAAACAACAGTAATTATAGGTCAAAAACTCTATGCCTCGCCACTCCCTTGCGTCTGTCCATATTTTGGCTAATTATTTGGAGAGTAATTGCACAATGCCCCATTTTCTACTAACTATGTCTGTTAGGTTAGATTTTCTTCTCTGAATCTCTGGTGGTTAACCGAAGCAAGTGAAGTTTTGTTTTTCGTCCCAGGTCGGGAATTCTCCTCCGGTTTGAACTTTTGAAGGCATATTTTCTTTAGCCAAAAGAGTGGCAGACAAGCAAAGCCTGACTGCGCGTGTTGCACAGACGTGAGCTTTACGTGATTCTTTGCATGACTCAGGCGACGGGGTCCATGCATATGATTAGTCATCACATTGGGGCCATTCCCTTGTCAGGAAAACCCCCGGGGTTTTGCATCGTCACTGAGGGCATTTTGGTCATAGAGATCATGGTCCAAAGTTCAATTCCCCTACGAGTACAACTCTTGTTTAATTAAAAATTCTTAATCTCTCATGATATTTAATTAAAATAGATAAATTTTATTAATAATTACATCACATGAAAAGAAAGAATTTAAAATAAGAAATTATTTTAAGGTAATAAGGGTTAGAACAAATTAAGATAAGCTATTTTCTATTATTGTCAACGTTTTTTAATTCTTTCTTTATCGTATTATTACGATGGTCTATAATAAATTAATTTTTTTAAAGAAAAAGAATAATCCAAAAACTGCCTTAATTGCATGAACACGGAATCACACGCGCTGGTGCGGGTGAATAAATATAGAGCGAGAGAAAGATATTCTTATTTCTCTCTCATCTCAATACCCCGGAAGGCATACAGCCAATTTTCTGCTCCTCTCTCTTTACAAAACCAAAACCCCTCCTCCTTTGCACCTACTAGCCGTGTTAAATGGTCGCCTAGATCGGGCTGTGGAAGTCACCATTTCCAGCTTGCTTCCTTTTTGCTCTTACTTATTTGAGGACAGTTGATGTTTCGAATTTTCTTTACATTCCTATTTATTTGCTCTTTTTTTAATCGTGTATTGTGAGTTAGTAGATAGTTACGTTTGTTTTTAGTAGTATTTTTCACTCGGAATCTCTCTTCCTTTGCTCGTTCAAAGCAAAACCGTTTCGATGGCGGCTTCTGCAGCAGCTGCAGCTGCTGCTGCTATTACTACTTCTCCGTCTTCTTCGACGCAGCCAAAGAAATGCTTCAATTCCGACTGTACGGACTTCAAATCGCGTAAAGGCTGGCGTCTCCGCTCCGGCGACTTGGCCGACCTCTGCGATCGATGCGCGTGAGTCTCTTATATACTGAACGCATCTTTGCTATTTTTTTTGGCTGTCTGAGAAAGTAACACTGCGAAGGCTATTTTAAAATTGGTGTGGATTTCTAGGGCGAAATTCAGTGCGGTTTAAGTGTGTGGTCGCTTTTGGATATGTGCGTCCTAAAATTGGAAAGTTGTAGCGGTTAAGGTTGTGAAGCTGAAATTCGGGGTTGGTTTGGAGGTTAATTTCGGCATTTCGGGTTTTGTTTGTATAGAAAATGATTTCAACTTAATCATCTATTCCTCTCGTATTGGTCAATATCATGACGTCAAATTAAGTATGCAGATTAAGATTACTTGTATGTATATCGGGGGTTGTTTTGAAGATTAACTAATGCTACTTTTGCAATTAACACGCATAGGTTTGTAGATGTTAGTTATGTCTATTGAGATCATTGGCCGAGAAGTGAGAGAGTAGCTTGTGGTGGAACAAACGTATAAACTAACGATCTCGTTATTACTTGAGAATAACTTACAAGTTTGTGTATGTAATTGAACTCAATAAACTGACAGTGACACAGAACTAAACACCTTCAACTCTTATAAAGGTCTCGTGTTGCTAGAATGTTTGTTGTGATTCGGGGACAACCGACAAAATTAGTTGCTTGTATTTAGTTTCGATCATTCTTCACCTTTGTATGAATGGATAGATTCCAAACGTTTTCCTAAGTGTTTGTAAGATTCTTGAACCGTATGAATGCCTAAAGCTAAATTATGAATGCTGATTGAGAGGAGTTGAAATTAGAGATTGCCATGAGGTTTGTCTACAATATCAATATTTATTCTTCAATCGGGTACTAGGGGGAGTGAAGGACGGTGCTCTATTTAATATATTTGATTTAATTGGTTGTCAATTTGCAAGTGGGTTGTGGTGTTCACTGTGGTTACTGTCCACTCATATCTTGAAGTTAAATAGGAAATATATGCTGCTTGTGTTTCTCTTTGGATGCAGCATGTTAGTTTTAAAAACATAATATTTGTGATTTTTCTTATGATTCCATGGATTTGAGCTTTCTTGTGTTATTTTCAATCATCCACCTCTAGAAACAGATGTAAACATCTTGGAACTTATAGCTAGCGAGGCAGATTTTTTTAAATATGGAAAAAGCCATTTCAGCAGCATTCTAGATTGTTTTTCTGAAGCTGACTGTCCAAACCTTAATATTAGCCGTTCCCAATCTTATGTTAATAGAATGAGGCTTTATAGACTGATATAATGAGGTTGATTGTGTTGATATGTGATTGTGTTGTCTTTTAATGATAAGGTAATTCAAACCCAAATGAAGTATGCTGTTTTTCTTGCGTTTTGAATTTTCCTCTAGTTGAGTTAACAATTGACTGTAGCTCATGTGATCTAGTTCTGCTTACGATGATGGGAGATACTGTGAGACATTTCATCTGAATGCCTCTGGATGGAGATGTTGTGAGTCATGTGGGAAGGTGAGAAAATTATCATGATCGATGTGATTGTATCTGTCTCAGATAGATTCTGTATAGATAATCATAAAGGCCATGTTTGGCTCGTTTGCAGTCTAGCATAACTTTTGGTTGACTTTCTTCTGCAGCAAGTTCATTGTGGATGTATTGTTTCACTTCATTCGTTTGCATTGTTGGATGCTGGAGGGATCGAGTGCATGGTTTGTGCAAGGAAAAATATCATTTTTGTGAGTAATTGACATTTATTCTTGATAAAGCTAAATATTCTATGTTCTACAGGTCTATGAATACGTGTGTTTCCATTGTTTGGAAATGACTAAAATTTTTCCATTTGTTATTAATATTTATATATTATTATTTGATCCAACGTATTCCTATGATTGTCTTAGCTCCACCATCTACTGATGTTGTTGATGACTTAAACGTGATATGTTTAATGATGTGTAAACAACTGATTCTGCTCATTACTCTGTATTTCAGACATCAAATTCTGCATGGACGTCTTCTTTATTTTCCCAAGCATCTTTCTCTGACCGACTTAAAGAGCCTTCCATCAAAGGTTGGAGTCAATTAGCTGGATCTGGTCCTGTACCCTGGCGTCAGGCACCCAGTTTATTTAATTCTTGTATTCATCAATCTGAATTGACTCCAAGGGTGCTGTACGAAGCTGACAGGCTTAATTCCAATGTCTCTTCTTTTTCCTTGGAGAAAGGGAAGGTCGAGGATTTTTCTGAGAGGTTAACAAATGGAAGTGTAAAGCTTGGAGTACATGATACAGGTAATACAGGTACAGACTCTGTGAGTGCAGGTAAAGATCCTTTACCTGCAGTTATACTACTGCAAGGAAGTGTTATGATTTGACATTTTGGTGCTGCCATGTTTTGAAGGAAAAAAAAGTTTTCTGGTGCAAAGAAACAGTTATGATAGTTGTTAAATCTTTTGTGGACATTTTGCTGCAGGGATCAATGAGGCGGAGCAACCTATTTCTTGTCTAAATATATCGCATCAGTCTTCTTCTTTGAGGGAAGATCTATGTGCTTCACAATTTGGCATTGCAACTCCTTATGCAAACGAAACAAATGGTCAAATTGGGGTCTCTGGAACCTTTTTTAGGCCAATCCCTCAACCTCAACTTCCAAAGAATTTCCATGGTAATATAAGTAATGGGATTGACTTGTCAGTCGACCAGAGTCGCAGTGCAAGGCCTCGAGCTGATGCCCGTGGAAGAAGTCAGTTACTCCCACGATATTGGCCCAGGTTTACTGATGAGGAGCTACATCAAATTTCTGGAAAGTATCCTTTAATTCAGTTAAAGGAGACTTTCATTTACTCTGCTCTATGTCTAGATATTTTTTGAAAATGTTTTTACCTTATGGGATGGGTATTCCATGTGCTTTGTGCTAGATATCTGTATGCATTCCCTATAAGATTATACTTCTCTAGTCCAAGAACCTTGACTGAATTTAAGTTCTAATTCTGTGATTAAGCCTTTGTTTGAGAAAATGTTAAGTGCCAGTGATGCTGGGCGAATTGGACGTTTGGTGCTCCCAAAAAAATGTGCAGAGGTATGTCACCATGTTTCATGACATTTCACTTTATTAAGGTATTTCAATATTCATTGTTGAAAAGCCTTAAGTTAAGTGAGTTTTGGATCTTGGAGAAAGCAGAAAGCAGTCTTGCTTTTCTCTATTTTTTCGTATGGACAAATGTAGGAAAAGTGTAGTTATCTATGCTTGCTTGAAATGGAATGATAATAGGATTATTTTACTGGCTATATTCTTATCACTGATTTATTTTCTTCTTATGGACTAAGGAACTTCAGGAACAAGGATATATGAATGAATCTGGCATGTTTAAGTGGTCCATCTGTTGAGATTTATCTTTTTTACTGCAGCTTATGAAGTTGCTTGTCTCTGTGTTCGTGTGTTTCCATTCTATATTCTCTCGGTAGAGTTTTTTTCCCTGGGTTTGTTCAAAGCAGACTCAACATATCCCTTCAAATAGTTTGGAAATTTATACTAGTTCTTATCTACTAAGGCTATAGTGGCATTCATGAAGAATCATGAACATGCTTGTCAGCCAGTTAGTCAAGCCTTGGAGTTATAGCAAAAATTCTACAAATCAAATTCTGTGCTTGAGTTTGATGAAATTTACTTGGCAGCAGACAACAGCTTCCATGTTAGTTGTATTTAGCATAATACATAGATGCTTCATAAGTTCCTCTTGCCATTTTCTCTCTCTCCATTGTGAGTCTACCTGTGCCTATGCACCCATGCACATATGCATTTTGTGTAATTTTATTGCAGTTTTTTGTAGCGATTATCAAATGCTAATTGATGCTTACTGTGAGACAGGCCTATTTTCCACCCATCTCGCAGCCTGAAGGTTTACCTCTTAAGGTCCAGGATTCAAAAGGCAAAGAGTGGATTTTTCAATTCCGTTTTTGGCCCAACAATAATAGCAGAATGTATGTTCTGGAAGGGGTTACTCCATGTATACAGAACATGCAACTGCAAGCAGGTGACATAGGTAGTTACCAAATTGACCAACAATTGATCTCTGTTTGGATTATTGTGTCATCAACACTCTTGTTTCATGTTCTTTTGCGTGTTATTCTATAAGTTTTCTTCTTATTTATTTGTTTAACTTAGTTTCAATTCTTTTTCAATATTCTCATTTATTGCCACTGAAATTTGATTCTTTTTCCACAGTAACATTTAGTCGATTAGAGCCAGAAGGAAAATTGGTTATGGGATACAGGAAGGCCTCTACTGCTCCACCATCTGACCAGGTATGACCTAGTGCTATGTCGAGCACACTTTTTAACATTGTGTTTATGACTGTTAGTCTGGAGATGAAAGTCAAGTCAGTTCTCAAAATTTTCTGGTTTACTTTTATTCCTGACTTCTGGGATTGCAATCATTTATTGTTACGAGATCAGCTGTAAGAGCTCTCATATTTGATATATACTACTGGTAAATTTTATTGTAATGCATGGGTTAGTTATAACTTTCCAAAAAATCGTTCTTCTGACGCTTTACTAACCTAAAACATGAGTTGTATAAAGCTATTTCTGACATCAATTTCCAAATGATAGTAGGACTTGGTTATTTGATTCAATTGGAGCTAGTATTATGTAAAAGAAGCTTGAGGAATGATCAAAGATATATGTGCCTATTCTTCTTGTTATTTGTGATCATTTTTTACAGTGACTTGTAACAAAGGCAACTAAACAGAATATTTGGGATGATTGTGCCAAAATTGCAGCAAATTGTTATTCAAATTTCTTTAACTGTAGTTGACTGTATCATGCGTCCAACAAATAAACTCTAAATTTATATTTCTGTACCAGGAAAACGAAACAAGCAAGACCGGAAACAATATCTCTGCAAATGGAGATGTTAGTATCACTATCACAATAACTTATATTGGTGAAGATGCTTTGACTTTATTTTAAACATAACTCAGGATCACCTAGCTTTTTATCGTCAAACCAGGCTGAATTGGCAGATCCTAGCCCATGGTCTAAAGTTGACAAGTCAGGATACATAGCTAAAGAATTTCTTGAACGCAAGTCTTCAATGAAAAAAAGGAAAGGTAGCATCTTGGGTTTGAAGAGTAAATGCTTGCGAATTGAAAATGAAGACATGATAGAGTTGAAAATAACCTGGGAAGAAGCTCAGGGACTGCTCCGCCCTCCTCCTGATCAAGTGCCCAGCATTGTGGTGATTGAAGGATTTGAATTTGAGGAATATGAGGTTTGATTCTTTACTTGCTGAATTGGTCTCATCTGATGATTGCTGTATTTTTCCATACCTATTCTTGACATTTCTTGTTGATCATTGTCCACCTAATCTACTTCCTTTTACTCTCACCAATTGGTTTCTTGATTTCATACCATCATTAATGGTTCTTTACGTGTTGACATATTATTTATTATTTTGATCTTTTTGAGCTGCTTGCATACTGTGTTCGATGTTGTTTTTACTGTAGACTTCCACATTATGCGCACCACTCAAATTAATTATCCCAATCAAAACCCGGATATGCATTGAGGAGAATAAGTGGCATTCATTTTATGAAATTGATCAGAGTGGGTGGATAAGATATAGTATGCAGTTGGTGTATGAGAAAAGTTATCTGTTGTTGTAAAAGGTTTGCTATTTTATGTTGGATCAAAGTTGCTTCCTTTATTCTTACTAAAATTTAGTTTTGAAAACAAAAACAGAAAAAGTATGCGCCACAGCTAGGCGGCAAAATAAGTATGGTGTCAAAATTTCCCAATTACAAAGATTTTTCCATTTGCACGTATTATAATGTATGCTGGTGGATAATTTTCCTTTCTCATTAATTTAAGAGTCAGTCTTAATCTAGTCTTTAACTTCACCTTTTTAAAGAATTTTTTCATCACTATTGCTTTTACATTTGGGAATTTCTATGGCTTTGGCTAGCTGTTTGTTTTTGTATTAGTCTTGCTTCTTCATCCTTGCTAAAGCGCAACTGAGTACAAATAATGCTAAATGAATTTTTATTTCTGTAAGTTCACTCATTTGCGTTCTATGTTCTTGCTTTTCACCTCACTCTGGCTTTGTATTCTCTCCTCACTTTATGACATATACATACATGTAGTCTAATTCACTTAATGAACAGGAAGCACCAGTACTGGGGAAACCGACAATGTTTTCAGCAGATAATACAGGGTAAAAACTCATCTGGGGTGTTCAAACTTGCACGTACAGTTTATTTGAGGCCTCATTCAAGATCCATGATAATATTGCTTGCAGTTCTTGTGCAAAATTTAAATTTTCCAGCTATATACCTGAGTTCTCCTGCGTGGTTATGGCTCTTACTTTATTAGCATGTGGTCTCTTTGCCAGGAAAAATATTTTTACTTGCTGTCCAGGTAGTTTCTAAAACCAAATAAAGACAGGGAAAACCATCTGTATAAACGCTATGCTTTTTTTGTTTTTTAAAAAAACTAGTTTAGAACTCTCAAAAGAAGAACTAGAAAGGGTATATTCTGTTTAGAAAGCAAAATTTATTTCTTAGACATCTGCATAACATTGATAAATGCCATATATCATTATGTATTGTTATTCTCTGCAATTGAATTCAGATTTATGCATTTCAGTGAACGAAATAGCAGATGCTCTGGTCTGCGTTTTTATTTAATAATGAAACATAATTTTTTAGTTATTATATGTTGTCAATGTGTCAAAGTCACGGGTGTCCTCTTACTTATAATTTTGAGAGGACAGTACTCTAATAGTACATTACTTATTTTGCGGCAGCCAAAAAGTCCAATGGGTTCAATGTGAAGATTGTTCGAAATGGCGCAAATTGCCTGCCCGTACTCTTCTTCCTTCTAAATGGAACTGTTCTCTTAATTCGTGGGATCCAGAAAGGTATAATATGCGCCCATTTCTTTTCTCCTGTGTGTGTCATGTTCTCCCAAGGGTCTCTTGATCCTAAATGATAGAATGGCAAACAATTTTCTGTCTTTACCCTTCTGCTCCCTGCATACTTCACTTTGAAAGTTAACGCTATTTGTTGAATCATAATTCTCCTTAATTTGGATGGTTGATATATATTATTAGACTTCAGTACCTCAGATCAATCTTCTTTTCAAACAAATGCACACAACGTATCTGTAACATTTGGACTTGGCTTGACAAATATACAGTTAAAAATTATAGACTTTGAGCATTTTGTTAATTCAGTTACCTATGTTACTAGATCGTTGTGTTCAGCAGCTCAAGAATTGACAGCTCAACAGCTTGAAGATTTACTACCAGCCAGTAATCTAGGTAAAACTTCTTGGCCCAACCTTCTGTTCTATCATTCAATTTCTATTTGTACTCAAAATTGATTATCTATTTCTAGTTTGGTACTGAATGTCAGAACTATGTTTTAATAATATTCTTGGGATGAGTATGACTTTTGGTTTGGTTGTCAACGAATAGCTTCCAGGAAAACCAAGGCTGCTAAACACGATTGTGTTGAAGCTTTGGAGGGGCTGGACACTCTTGCCAACCTCGCTATTTTAGGAGAGGGAGAGTCGCTCCCAGCTTCATCCCAGGTGACCACAAGGCACCCTCGCCATAGACCTGGTTGCTCTTGCATTGTGTGTATTCAACCACCAAGTGGGAAGGGCCCGAAACACAAGCAGACATGCACATGTAATGTCTGTCAAACAGTGAAGCGCCGTTTTAAAACCTTGATGATGAAGCGTGAGAAGAAGCAAACAGACAAAGAATCTGAAACTACAAAGAAGCAGCAGCAAACTTTGCCAGAGAAATTGCCGGAAGATGAACCTTCACCATCTGGTAACGCTGGAAGTAGCAGCAGTCCAAACAAGAATAAGGTTGTGAGTGAAGGTTCCGATGATGATCTTAACAGAGTGAAATCTTCCGCTTCACCCTTTAAAGGACAGATTGACCTGAATATTCAGCCGGAGCGGGAAGATGAGTTGTCTCCTGGTTCAGATTCTGGAAGCATGACAAGGATGGTCCAACATACCAATGAAAGATACCTCAAGCAGCCGAAATTTTTGAGCTCTGATGGCGATGATTATCCAGTCGGAGATCAGGCAGTGGCAGAATCAAGAATGGTTGAAAGCGTTGGCAATGGCATAAAATTTGGCAGCAGCCATCAAGTTGCTGACGAGGGTCTTGCTTCTGTTTTCCCCAAATTGTCCGCAACCAATGGATAGGAAAAAAAAAATACATGCCATATTATTCTGACCAGAGGAAAGCAGAATATGGGGTTGGCTACGGGGAAAAGGAACGACAGAAAATGCATTTTTGGTCTTTTTGTACATAAAAGAGGGGGTAGGAAAAGGCGGAAAATGGTTCACACACCCTTAGTCTGGTCAATCAATATCGTTCAAGTCCATCCCATCCGCACTAACATATATGACCAGAGTCGCATGATGACGACGATGATGATTAATGGACTGGGTAGTAGGTTGAAGCTGTGTAATCTATTACCAGGGGCTCACTGCTACCTTCGTCGGGAACCCAGAGATTGTAATTAAACTTTGCCCCTTTTATTCACTCGGCAAAGAGAGAATGTCTTGTAATATTTTTACTTAATTGGTGTCTGATCTCAAACCAACCTGGCCACCATTGTCGTTTTCTTTCTATCCAATATACAAGTAAAGGACAGTTAATTGGGTTTGTGTTGGGAGGAAAGAAAAGAGAAGACCTAGTCAACAAGAGTACAAGCGACATTTAAGGAGTCTGGCTGGTCCTAATCTCAGAACAATCTGAAGCCTCTCATCATGCTCTAATGCTTTATCCTCCGGACTAAAAATAAGTATCATTGACAACACAATCACATTTCTTTTTGGGTACCAAACTTTTCTTCTGTTACCACCTCTCTTCCTCGTCCCCAGGCAGCAGGTAAAGAAGAGGAAGAGATGACCAAACCTCTCCAAAAACACTGGTAATTTCAGAAAAAAAAAAGAGGCAAATGCCCCTCCCATTCGTTGGATCATACACGGATTCATTAAACATCTTCAAGGGACTTCGCCAACATAAAAGCAACAAGACCAAGAACACTGGTTGTGACCCTTGAATTCCGACAAGATGAATGACCTGTTCTCGAGTTCGTTCAAGAAGTACACTGATCTCAAGCAGCAGGCCTATATGGACGATTTGGAGGCAGGGAAGGATAATGTGAATCTCGACAAATTCTTTGAGGATGTTGAGAATGTAAAGGAAGACATGAGAACCGTTGAAAGGCTGTACAAGAGTCTGCAAACTGCCAATGAAGAGAGCAAGACAGTGCACAATGCCAAGACCATGAAAGAGCTTCGAAGTCGGATGGACACGGATGTTGAACAAGTCCTGAAGCGTTGCAAAATCATAAAGGGCAAGCTTGAAGCCTTAGAACGGTCCAACGCAGCTCAGAGGAACATTCCAGGGTGTGGTCCGGGGTCATCAGCCGACCGAACTAGGACCTCTGTGGTCGGCGGTTTGGGAAAGAAGCTCAAAGATCTTATGGATGACTTTCAGGATTTGAGAGCCAGAATGAATCAGGAATACAAGGAGACCGTGGAACGCAGGTATTTCACAATCACGGGAGAGAAACCCAGCGAAGAGGTCATTGAGAACCTGATATCCAGCGGGGAAAGTGAAAGTTTCCTGCAGAAGGCAATTCAGGATCAAGGGAGAGGTCAGATTCTTGACACAATATCCGAGATTCAAGAGAGACACGATGCTGTAAAGGAGATAGAGAAGAATCTGATCGAGCTCCACCAGGTATTCCTGGACATGGCTGCTCTCGTCGAAGCTCAGGGTCAGCAGCTTAATGACATCGAGAGTCATGTCGCACATGCTAGCTCGTTTGTGCGACGAGGGACAGAGCAGCTGCAAGAGGCCAGGGAATGTCAGAAGGCCTCTAGGAAGTGGACATGCTATGCCATCCTTGCCGGCACCGTCCTTGTTATCGTCCTTTTGTTGCCACTTGTACCCACAATTCTGGCTCATTTGTAGGAATGCCAAGAGGAATGTTTCTTCCGTACCAGAAACTTGCTGCTGATCATAACCCAAACCAACTAGATTTTAAAACAAATTTTGAAATCCCTTTCCAAATGTAATCTCACCTATGTACATTCAAGTATCTTAGGAAGTTTGGGAATTTTCTCCTTTACCAAGAAACCTCAAAATCAGGCTTCTATTTGTACATTTTACTGTGTCCAGGTGCTGTGAATCCTAAACACATACTTATTGGTCGTTCACTACTCCATCTGGCTACCAGCTTTGGTTTAACGGAAGCATACATGCAAGCAAGAGCAGAATAGCTCGAGTTATGGAAGATCATAGTTGTACATGGCAAAAGTTCAGACCCAATAACGAATGCTAATACAGGATACTAAGTTGAAGAGCAACAACATTTTCTAGATACGATGCCGCAAACAATCTCTTCAACGATCACCGAAAATCTCCGACTCCGAATGGTGCGGTTCAGAAGATGAACAAGCTATTATAAAATAGTAATCCCACCACTCCACCAGATTGCAAAAAGAAGCAAAAATATAAATCACTATGCAGTAAATATGCATTCCCAGCAATCAACAATCAACGCAAAAGCACTCAAGAACCAGCACTTGGCAAAGCCGCCATAAAAGAATTGTAGGAGGACTCAAGATCAAAGTGAAGCTGCCGAGCCTGCTGCTCTGTCAACTCATCTGCAGCACCCATCTTGGACAACCTCAGAATCCACTCTTTCATCTTTGTCTTTCCCTCAAAATCAGGTGGCAAAATGCTCAATTTATTGAGGGACGCTGATAGGTCTGAGAGTAAAGGGTGTACCTGATCCACTGCCACCATATTCAGTTTCAAGGAATCCATAGCTGTGATGAAGTTCTGCACACACTCGGCAACAATGGCAGCCGAGGTGGTTGCCGATGCAGCTGAAGCAGCCCTGTGCTCCACTGTGGCAGGGACCCCCGATGTTACAAGGCGGTTAATGGCAGCTGGACAGTCCATCTTATATGTATCTGCAAAGCGCTCAATACTAGGTACTGTGTCTTTAAGAGCAGAAGATAAGGTTTTGAAATGAGCAATGAGTTTCTGGCACTCAATTTCATACTCAGATGATGAAATAATATCACGGACATAGGCCTTCTCCAGCTTCTCGGTAGCTTTGATTATAGCATAAAGCTCAGCAAAGTTCTCGTACATCTCTCTCTCTCGCTTGTCGTTCCATAGCTTGACCTCCATTCGGGAAGACAATATATTATGTTTCTTTTTTAGATAAGATAAATCAGGGTATCTGCGGAGGATTGGAGAAGGGGACAGGACACGCGCAGAGGACCAACCTTTGCTGCAAAATCCCAAAATATAAGAATGAAACATGGCATTAGCAAATATCG
This sequence comes from Passiflora organensis, assembly GCA_019739055.1. NCBI lineage: Eukaryota > Viridiplantae > Streptophyta > Magnoliopsida > Malpighiales > Passifloraceae > Passiflora > Passiflora organensis. The sequence continues at coordinate 959,601 of JAEPBF010000187.1, read as the reverse complement.
CTAATCTTGCCAGTCCAAAACAGCAACTACAAGACTAAGAGGAAAGCATGATTTGTACCATTCAATTCCAGTTCAAATGAAGAGGGGATCAGCATGCAATGCTCTTAAATGGATATCAAGAGATACTGAAGTAACGAGAATACGATGATGATGCATATGTCAAAATGTCAAACAGAAACTGCCCAAGCAATAGTTAGATTACAATGATAAAACCAGAAATCGTCAAACAGAAACTATATAGTAGGAAAAAGAGCAAGCCTCAATCCGGTATAGAAGATTATTCTTCAGTATGAAGGATCTAATTCAACAAACAATTTTAGTTACTCACAAAGAAGGCCCTAACTTACAATTTCTACCGTGAGCTATTTCTCCAATATCTCAAAACCAAACAGGGATCACAAATAAACAGATTATCACAAAATTGACAAAGGCAAGAAACCTATTACCGGAAACAAGGTTGAAACTTTACCTTAAATCATCCTAAAAGAACCAAAGGGTTATCTTATCCCCACCGAAATAAGAAAACCCATCTAGACGTACACAAGTATAACAAGAAGAAGATAGGAACAAAAAGTAGGCTACTCGGTACTCACATGAAGTGAAACGCGGCTTTGAATAGCGTGAAGGGCTCCTTCTCTGCCACTGGATTACAGAGAAAAAAAAAAGGAAAAAGAAAAGGAGAGATATAGGAAGTATTTGTATGACGAAAGCAAGAAGCGAAGAGATGGGAGAGAAAAGGGATTGCGTGTGGGGTGCTTTAATATTATTACTGCTTACGGCATCTCCGTGTAGCAGTTGAGATGGCAAGAAAAAACATCAGAGACACTTCCCTTCCTCTATTTACTCCTTTTTCTCTGTTGTCTTTCTTTGTTGAAGTGATTGTAACGCATCGGGGGGTGGATATTGTAGTTTCGGTCTGGAGCCTGGACCTTGCAGCCACCAAACTCCCTAGGAGGCTAGGGGTAGAGCATTTATGGCTTTCGGAATGCCAATGGTAGTAGATATAAGGAGCCTATATATTAATATTCTTTCTATATTGATAAAAATTGATTTTGTAAATTATTCTTTCTTAATGTTTCTGATATTAAATCAGTTAATTCATTTTGTAATTATACCCTCATTGAATATTATTTTTATTCATTTCAGTAGAGCTCATGTTTCATCTTTTGACATCTTTATACTGCTTTCCATTATTGCTTTCCTCGTATTATTTTTTTTTTAAGAAAAAGATGGATTTCATATATTCACCACATAACAATAAAACTAGGTTCTATACAGCCACTTAAAAACTAGGTTCTATACAGCCAGTTTGCCAGTAATGAGACGCTAGCAATGAAACTATAAATTGCCTATGTTCTCCATAGGTAATTTGTCTTTTCACTCCTCTTCAGTTCACAATCTGCATCCAGTCCTCTACTGGCAGTAAATCAGCGCTCCTCTGAATTCCTAACTTGAGGTTAGTCATCGCCCAACTTATCCCTTGCAGCATTCCTTCAGTGGCAATGTCTATAAAATCCTTCCTCTTATCGCTAAAAATTCTCTCATTTCTGGAGATCCACAATCGCCATAGGACTGCTAATAAAATACAATCCCATATTTTCCGTTTTTTCCTGTGAGTGGCAATGCTCTCCCATTGCAGCACTAGTTCTTCTAGGTTCTTCGGGCAGACCCATTGTACCCCCCACCTCCGTATAACTTCTGACCAACATCTCCAAGCAACGTTGCAGGTTACCAGCACATGACTTGCATTTAATTCCAGTCCCTCACAAGCTGAACACTTCAGCTCCTCTGGACTCACCAGTCCTAATCTAGCCAGTCTCCCTCTAGTTAGGATCCTGTCCTGGCATGCAAGCCACAAGAATGCCTTACTCTTTGGCGTGCCTTGGTGTCTCCAGACATTTGAGATGTCCACTGCGAGGTCTCCAAAATGTGCACTCTCCAATAATCTATAACAAGATTTGACTGAGAAGTCCTCTGTACCTTGTATCCAAGCTACAGAGTCGCAGGCCTCTTTAAGAGGTGTTGTTCCTCTCAGCCACTCTGCAAGTTCGTCACATAGTTCCTGCTCCCACACGAACCTTTCCCTCCTCCAATGAAATGACCACTGCCACCGCTCATCACTCCAGTAACCCATATCTTGAATTCGAGCATGTTTCTGACTGTCCAGCTCGTATAACCTTGGGAATTTGTCTTTCAGCATCATGTCCTTCCACCATAAGTCAGTCCAAAAATGAATTAGATTTCCTCTGCCAGTTTTCCATCTAAAGTTATTTCTTAGGCACCGACTCGTCTCATTGTCCCCATTGAAGTAGCTTAAGATGTCCTTCCATATGTTCGACACACGAGAGGTATTAAGAATGATTCCTTCTTTCTGCAGTCTGGGATCATGTACTGCTCTAAAATTCATCGCCCAAAAATTGTCTGGCTCTTTAAACAGCCTCCAGCACCATTTCGTGAGTAGAGCAATATTTCTCAAGGTTATACTACCAACCCCAGCTTTCCTCGTATTATTAATACTGACAAATTCCTTATCTCTGCCGCTTAGTGTTGTTTATTATTTCTATTACCATTTTCTTATTCAATATTGTCGGAAAAGTGAGCTACGAATTACTGTAGCAGATATGAGGAGTAACCGAGGGATCTGACGGAAGTGTTGAGAAAAAACCAGCCACTTAAAGAGAAACAATAATAATGGAAACTTTTCCATTGACCATCAATGGTAACGAATACAACTGTTTAAGCCAAATGGCGGTAGTGTTTTTTTAGAGCAAAATGAAGTAAGAATTTCCTGTGATTTAAGCTCTTTCTGCTGTATGAAAGTCTATGCAGTGTGTCACCGTTTTGTAAACATTCCTTGTGTTAATGATGAAAAATCGTAGTTTCCTGGAGCTTGAGTAGGACGGAATTGGAATGCGGGAGCAGTTGCCTTGAAACTTGTCATACCGTTGATAGAAGATATAGACCCTGGCCGGTAAGAGCTGCAAGGTGTTTCATGATAAAATGATGTTAAAACAGAACAGAAAAGCAAGCAGTTTCCTTTAAAGATGATGACAGACATGAAACCAAGCATTTTGCAGAGGCATAGTTTATAGCACTTCAATATTGACGATACCTTGAGGTTTGAGGGTTAACTGATGAACTCCAAGACAAATACATCTGCTGGCTTCCAATCTGACACAAGAGAAAACAAGAAGGTAAGAGATGAAGTTCTGCTGGAAGAAAAGACTTGCACAAGCATGTAAGGTCTCAACCTGGAATTGTTTTCGTTGATCGGAGACCGGAAACATCATCCCCTGCACTTGATGACCCGTCCTATTCGGACTAGATGAGTGAACATCATTGGAACTGTTATTATGCATACTGAAGGGAAATGTTCCACTGGTAGACTTCGATGCAGCGAGTGTGAAAAATTGCTGTTGCTGGGATATGATATGACATTGTTGCTGCCAGACAGAAAAACATACTTGACTGCATATTCCAGATTCAGAACCGTTGAAGAGGCAAAAGAGTTCTTTCCAAGACAATAACAGAAGTGAAGAATGACAAGAAGGGAGATTGTATGTTAACAAATTAAGGAATGAAAAAACAAAATAACTTCAAGGGAGTACTAAAGACAACAAAAGTAAAGCAATACTAAGAAAACTACTTGGGACGATGGATTTCACTTTCAATCCTGCGGTAGAATATTAAGAACAGAATCTTGCCTGAAGAGGTCCAAACTCCGGTTCAGACAACCATAGTATAGCTCTCATTGGGAATTTTTACTCTGCTAATTGCATTATTACAGGTAATCTATAGCTAATCTTACTAGAACAACAATAAATATCGAGCCAGCCACAATAAGTGCGAGAGGAGCATATAGAGATTGCACTGTTTTCTGCTATAATAGGCTGGCAGTAGTCCTAAATTCATTTGAAAAATTTCATGATAAGTACCTTGTCAGAGGGACTCGTAATATTTTTGTTTCCATCAGTAAGAGGCTTCCCTAAGGATGAAGGAATTAAGTTTGACTGAGTGTTTGAAGAATCACTTCTCACCATGGTTGGCTTTCCATTTTCAGCTGCAAGTTTATTCGGTTCAAGGTCAAAAATGAAGTCAAGACACTTCACACTTAGAAACTGTGGAACTGGAAAGCTGGAATGAAACTATGTTGTGATGATAATCATTCTTTGTTTTTTTAAAAAATACTATCAAAATGACAAAACTCACTTTGAAAACTTTCCCATGCAATATCAGTGGCAGGTCTCTTGGCTTCGCTTCCACCAGTATCATCCACGCAAAGCAAATTAAAAAGTTGAGTTGCATAATCCACCTTTACTGCTGCTACAACTGAGGTTGTACTGTTATCTTTCTTTGCCAACTCGGCCTCCGAAGCAGCTGATTGCTCTGAAACTGGTGGTGTATCTCTATCCATCTTTCCTAAATCTGTCTTTGAGACTGCTGGTTGCACTACACTAGGCACTGTACTTCCATATTTCTTGGCCGCTTCAGCATTTGTGACTGGTGGTTCTGATGTCTGCACATTGTCTTGCATTTTTGTATCTAGCGTAGCCTGATCATTCATAGAATCCATTATTTATTCGTATTTGAACAGTTCATCGTACAAAGAAGTTCAGATGAAGTAGCAGAGTGATGTGCTGTGTGTGTAATCAGACACAGATGATGACACATTTAGAATCGAAAACAAAGTTAAACATTCTCCTTGAGTTCCTCTGCTGTAATTGGTCGGCTGTAACTATAGTCAAATTGTTCCTCAAATAGTCCTCTAATATGGTTTTCCAATGAAGAATACTACAAAATATGTTAGCAATCATCTGCAAATAGACATTTCAAGTATTTCTGAGAACTCAGGAATTTAGTCAATGCTCTCTCTGAGAAGTTCCAAAGACATCTCCACCTTCTAAAAAACCGAATAACTTAGCCAACTAAAAGTACTGTTCTTGTCATATGAAATATTTTCTACTGATTGATTCACAAGAAACATGTATCCTTCTTTTTTAATACAGGAAACCATGGAACAAATAGCTGGAGTACGCAGATTGATGCTCGATTAGAAACGAGAAAAATGAAATCTGGTTTTACCTGATGCCTAATTGGCAATGCAGTTGGTTTGTTAGATGCAGGACTGTTTCCATTTGTAACGGGTGGAACAGAAGTTGTCTTTTCCAGAGAAGCAGGCCTGATGTGTTTCATTTGTCCATGCTCGGAGCCCGTAGCTCTTGGTCTATAAACTGATACCTTCTCTGCATTCACCCTTAGAGGTGACTTCATTCTCCCTTCTCTAGGAACCCATCTCTTCTCTTCATATCTACAATCAAGTACATGCATCCTTAAGTCCAATATTCACTTTTGACAACGGTGACAAAGAAGCACGACAAACACAATAAATGCTTCATACTCATACTTGGCACGAATGAAACTCTCAATTCCAGCTCTTTGATAATTAGTAGGCAGCTCTGCTTCCCAGAAGCTATTAGATTTTTCATTCCCCATGGCTGGGAAAAACAAGCAACAAGAACAACTACATTAAGAGATATATTGCATTTACCTCGGCAAGTCATGGTTATGTTCAAGACTGAAAAGAGTTCAATTCAATGAAAGCATAAGGCAGCTTACTCTGTATAAATGCAATCTGCTCTGGAAACCAAGTGTCTAAAGTGGCAGATCTTACCTGTGTCATAATCAAATTGAAGCATTTGTGACTGCACGTTAGACTGACCACATAAATTTAACAGATGGTAGAGAAGGCTCACCTTTGAAATATGCACTCCAAGACTCCTGTGAATCCCTGAGCATTGCATGCATATGAAGATTCCCAGGTTCACACTGGCCCATCGTGGAGCTCTTTATAGCAAACAATATAGATTAACCACTACTATACACAAGCTAATGATGAACATGAAAGTGGCTGCGTAATTAAAGAAGAACTCAATACTTTTTCTCATTCTACCTTAATCTTTGCGTTAAAATTCCAGCATTTTCTCCTATCAAAATTTACTCATAAGTATATTTGAACAACAGGAACATGCGCCTACTAATACCTACTTGCTTTTGCAGTCAGCACATTCTCTGTTCTCAGGTAACTTAAGGAGGGCTTCTAAGATCTGCCAACAAAGGAACTCAGTGATGAGAAGTTCGTCTTAAATCATGTGGGTAAACCATTAAGTTTATCATTTCCGAAAATAAAAGAAAGACTTGATAGGTAGACTACATGGTATGATCAAGCAATGATCAGATACATGGACTAGAAAAGAATAAGCTGATAAATACATGATGGGAATAATCACAGGAAACAGTGGTTGCTAAAAACCTGCATTTACAAAGAGCACAACCGTTTGCAAAGAAACAGAGTTGGTGCAACAAGAACAGACTCTGTTTCTGAGTTCAATAATTTTGTCAAATTATTAAAACAAAGACTGCAAAAGAAGTCTACTGTAGTTACGTCAAGAAGCATATAAACTCCAAGAGTAATAGATAAGATTCTCAAAAGTACACTCAACCCTCGACGAATATGTTATGTCAGATAGAATCAACATTTTACCCAGAAGACAACAGCTGACTATGTCATAACCTAATCAAGAGTGCAATCGCCAACTCTTGTATGGGTACAACTACCATGAGCCTCGAATTGAGTCGGCAGAAACCAACCAAACATCTTTGAAAGCTAAAACAAAAACAAGCTATGACTCAACAAAATCACTCAACTTTGTCAATAAAATTGGACCTTTCAAGAAAAAGCCACTGGAGATTGAGAAAACAATGAAGGGATTTCCCCAGAAAAGATACTCGAAGATTATCAGCAAAATAACATGTGATTTGAATGGACAAATATAAACCATCAAAGCAAGAGAACTAAAGCACCAATCTCAACAGAGTAGGAAGCAAAACATTCACTTGTATAAACAAAAGTACACGAAAAGGGAGAAAAGACCTTTATGTGTTTTGCATTCAGCTCTTTAGAAACGTTGGCCTTATTGTTCATGTTTCCAGCAGCAAACTCTCTTTCTCTGTATATGAGAACAAGAACTCTTCTACAGGTTTCTAACTTTCCAAGGTGGTTTTGGAATCAGGGAGAGCTTACAAAGAAAGGAAGCGAAAAGCAGCAGAAGAAAGAGCAATGGAAGGAAGGAGGGAATGGCAAAGTGCGCATCATCTTTTTCTGGGCTGTTATGCAAATATAAAATATCAAAATATATATCATAACTAAACTGTTATATTGATGTGTGATGTCATCTCATGCGACGGCAATGATTTGAATGGAAACCGGCGTGTACTTGCACTCCTTGAAAATAGTACATATTCTGAGTGGCTTCTTCTTTTTGTCTTAATATTTTTGACCCTTTTCAGTATCCCATGCTTTTGAAAGAAAAAACAGCCATAGGAGGGAAGTGGGTTTCTTCAGTGGAGAATTCATGGAGGCAGAAGGGGCTCTGTACCGTCCCAAACAATTGCAGCTGCCTTGTCAATCAAGATATGTAAATCCGTTCTGAAGATTCTCTCCAATTATGAAACATAAAGAGGTGAGCTTTTTTTAATGATTGGCATCAGCTGCTTCTGCACATTCTGTGAAGCTCTGCCAGTGAGATTCTTGTTTATTTCCAACACACTGGAATGATTTCAGACACCGCCCGTGTTCCTGATTCTTACCCTCATCACTAGTTTTTATAAGAACCCAGGTATGAGTTCGTACGCCGTCCAAACTCTGGCTCTCAATAAGAAAAGTCATACCCTTAATTTAGCAACCTTTTAAGTTTTACTTTAACAGTTCGACCAAATATTGTCCTAAAACAGATTTAGGAGCAAAAAGGGTACCCATCTTAATAACTAGTTCAAGTCATTATATCTTAGATGGTGCTCATTAGTGAAAGACTGTTCATAATGAAAGGTGAAGGTCAATACTAAATAGACAAATATGTAACTTCATACACCATTTTTATTTAATTTTTGTTATTAAAGAATTGAAACGGATATTCTATGTCCTTAAATACTCCACGTGTTACCTCATACTTGGCATCAATCAGATTAAGTGTCCTCTCTTGCAAATTAAGCTTTCAATCGTAGAGCAACATCACTGACAAGTCTAGAATTTAAAAGGATCTTCTGAACTTGCTGTGCGGTTAGCTCGTTTCATTTAACTACGATTTTGTGCAAAGGCTTTAGGTTGGCCACTTGCGCTTATCCCATTCGCTTAGTGGCATATTGGTCGTTGTGAGGATGATGGCTTTCTTTTCTGATAGTTCCAAGTTGATATGGTAAACGATCCACGCAACACAGGTGGCGCCGAAACAAACTGACAACGGATGGGCTGGAAACAGACAGGAAACTAAGATTGATCTTTTCTAAAACGTGACCTCCTTCTGGAATCTACTTCCAAGTATACTTGGGACATCAGGGTGGAGCAAGTTCAACTGAAAATATGAAACTCTGATTTTTTCCTCTAAAATTTCAAGGCTAAACGTCAGAAGGAACAATTTATTTAAAATCCAGTAAAATATATTCAATCTTCTTAACTTCATTAAGACTAGAACCATCACATATTATCTTTTATTTCACAAAAAGACCTCGTAGAATATGTTGTTTATGCTGTTGTTCAGTGACATAATGACACTAAAAGCATTAGTAGGGTTATAGATAACAGTGAAAAAAGTGAAGACTACAAAGCAAAAAGTTGAGGCACCCAAATATGTATCGAGTCTAAATCCTCCCCGAAGCCAAATTCATCCGGTGGATATACTGTCAAAGCTGGTTGAGAGGGTCTGCAATATTGGACCTTACTGACATAATAGTTCCAACATGCTATATAGTAATTCTCTCACATACAAATCCGGTCCACTTCCAGGATACATTACATGAATTTACATTACCTATTCGAACAATGGAAACCGTCGATGCTTTTCCTACAACAGGAAAAACAGATACGCCAAAGCGACCGAACACGAAAATATCCTTCAGGCATATATCTTTATGCTTCCAAAATATTTCCTGGCAAGTCATTCATTCTTCTTATTTAGTTTGAACTTTGATTCCACTTCACCACTATAAGGTGCCCAGTGGTATGCATACTGTTGGAGAATAGAGAACACAACCATCTCCAAGATTACCAAGACATTCTGAAGAGCTTCCTCAAGGTGTTCCACATCTAACCAAAAATGATTAGCTCGAATAATGCCCACAGCGACAAGTATGTCGAGCACAATACCCTGCGCAATGTCAAATGCGGAGTTCATGAACAAGTGATGGCACCGCGCACTCTTAAACAGAATGACTGAAGAAGACACAGAGCTCAAGGAAGAGAAAAGCATGGAAGATAAGTTCTGGCAGATTGGAAAATAATGAATACAGAAAGCAGCAGTCATTATCCATGATCACTGACCAACAAAAAATAAACATAACTTAATTATTTTTAGATATTTATCACCCCAAAAGTAGTCCCCTCTTGTATTCCTGGACATGATTTCAATTTTGATGCATATACCCGAACATCAATTATATCAAAGGAGTTTTCTGTAAGCATTTTGAACTTGACCAAAGCTATTGGCTAAATGTGCTGACATCAAGTATCAAAATCCATGGCCTTAGTCAGCATGCTCCTGATCTCCAGGATGGAAAAACTTAGGTCCTAGACCAGCTAAAGCATCCATAATAGGTACCGTCTCTCCCATATATTATGACCAAATGACAGATGAACCAATTATTACATATTAAGGGCTCTATTATGAGTCAAATTTCAAAATATAGGGTAGATTTCAATGATGCCGGTATTTTGTTTGAAGGCTTTCTACCAAAGAAAGTGACAGTTCAGATTCCAGAAGAGAAACACTTGTTATGCCTTTACAGACATGATGACGTACGGTTTACATCTGAAATTAGGAATTTACCTGCCAAAAGCAAAAGAAGACAATGCCCTTGATGCACATGAACTTTGCAAGTGGCTTGTGCGGTGCCAGCTCCTTGGCAAATACATGATAAAAAACCACTAGAGAATACAGAGCCAGAGAAACAGAAACGTTGAGGATAATGGTGAATGTCCAACTCAACCAAGTGGGATAAATCCCAAGGATTTGCAGTGTTATCATCAAGATTGAGCATATTGGACGAATGATGACAAATTGCCATGTCCAGTGCTTTAAGAGTCTCAAGTTACGGTGGTCTAGCCTGACAGTGTGAGGCTGCATTAGAAAACCACCACAATATCAATAGAAGTATAACTATAAAGACAAAGAAACAGATTACATAGTTCAATCTCTCCTGGATCAGATTAAATAGTTATACAAATTCAGATAAAATTTAAAAGTATGAAAAGGAATTCACACAAACTACATCCACACCTGGAAAAGTGTCATCGGAAAACTGTGATGAATTTCCCTCCCTTTGATTTCATCAGGCACGACATTTTTGCTGATAGATATATTGAGGTAACTATACATCAAAGCCATGAACTTGGCAATAACCTGCAAGTAAAAAAATATGAATTTTGAGCAGTTACATAACGAGCCATCAGGGGCCACCACAAAATTACATCACGACGAAGCAAGTCTAACTCACCAAAGCCTCGTAGCATTCCTTAACAGAGTCCAAGAACATGAAGAAGGCCTTACTCCCCTGGACATCCAGCAGGCCGACAAATGAATCAACAGCATATATAGGAGCCATCATGATAATAATCAAGATAGCCTTCTGTTCCTTGGGGTTCTTCCAGTAAAACAGATGCTGCGATAGGAGCTGCACCGTAAAATGCATCGTCACCATCGTGCAGAACGCTGATCCCATCAGCGTAATCTGCCCGCGATCCAACGTCGAGAAATCCATTATTCAGCCGCAAGTTGAGACTAAACAATCTGCAAAACATCGCCACCAGTATTACCTACACATAGCATATATACACAGAAATTCACGGCCACCGGTAACGCGAAAATGACAATTAAATCCTTCACATCCTTCTTCCCTGACTACTATACCTCAGTTTCACCCCAAAAACGAGTTCACATCAGCAACAATGCAAAAGTCAACGAATCAATCAGGTCAACAGAAAGATAAGGAAAAAAAACACTTGTTCAGTTTTCGCGCTCCGATTGCGAGCAAAACGAAGCTCACGACACATCAGTAAGCAATAAACATTAGTCCAAGAAATCAGCAAACACTATCAGATAAAGAAATGAGGAAGTTACACAGAGAGCCTCAAAGCTACTACTACTATGTAGTAATCATATAGCCAATACTAAGCGAAAGCGATTACCAAATAAGATCAGCAACTGTGTTCGCAACAAGAACTTGAAGCTTTTCCGTCTTCAAGGAAATGAGAAAAAATGAGCACCTACCTGACCGGATCGAGATAAAATCGTGAAGCTTGTGTCGAGTAAAGAAGATCAACGCGTGTATCTGTGAACGGTCGGGTCTGCTGCTAGCGAGTGAGGTACGAATGTTAGTTTTTCTCTTTAAACAAAAAATACCGAAGTAAATGAAAATTATGGACTGGGCCTTTCGCTGCAAGTCTCTGCAATAACGAAGTGGGCCCACTTGCTATAAACATTTTCAGCGTGTCAGTAAACCGGACCAGTCACCCCACCAAACTATACACATTTAATTATTTTTTTTTATAATATACGTATTATAACTTAAATCAACAATAAAAAAGAAAAAGAAAAAGGTGTCTTCGTCTACAATTATTCATGTTTAAGGCGAAGGATGATATGAACCAGTATTCTGCCTCCAATCATCAACCTCACTCAACTTATCCTCGGGAGGCGAAGGATGATAGGAAGGAGTACTCAGATCAGAATATGCATCCCGATTGCTTGCACCACCCAACCTCCGATGTAATGAAGCAGTACTATGGTCAGAATATGCATCCCGATTGCTTCCACCACCCAACCTCGAATGATATGAAGCAGTATTCTGCTCAAAATATGCATACCGATTGCTTGCACCACCCAACCTCCAATCATCAACCTCACGCAATCTCATCCGCATGCTTACCCTGATACATGTCATCCACACCCCTTGTGTCTTCCAGAAGCATATCCTGCACATTTTGAGGTAATTTATGTAAGTACACGGTGCAGAAGCTCGAGAGGGAACGCAATATTCCAAAAGTATAGAGAAAAAGATTGTTCAATTGGTTTGCTAAAACTTAAATACTTTTAAAATAGAAGTCTATTCTTTTTTCTAATTTTTCCCGAAAAATATACAGGCCTGTTGTTTGGATGCAAGCAGCAAGATGAAACACAGAGAGTGAATGAGTGGTTAATCATCAGTTCTTTTACATATTCTTCATTTTTTAACTTCACGATATCATTTTTTATAAACTAAAGTTCAATGAAAAGTAGATCTAAATTTCCTTGCTTTTAGACATCAATACCTGATCATAATTAAACATATGTAGCTTACCTGCCATTCTCTGAAGTATGGTTGAAAGAGGTCTTTGAAGTCAGCTTGGTCCCATTGCAGTAATTCCCACCAATCTATTGTACCGATAATTTCTTTATGTGCAGGCGGCGGCAATGAATGCTGTCCCTGATTGATGTCCTCAGAACCAATTAAAGGAAGCTTCTGCAACTCAGGGCAGTCCGAAATCTCTATAGTATGTAGAAAGTCACAGACCATGAAACCATCATATAAGCTTTCCAAGCATGGCAGACGATACAACTTCAGGCTTCGTAAGTTTGGGAAATTGATTCTGGTGGAATCGGAGGAACCTTCTTCTATTCCTTTTTGTTCTTCCTCCTCTTCTTGCACAAGACGTTTCATTCTACCACAGTCACGTATACAATTACAGCAATTATCGGAACTGGAAAAGTTAAAATTTTAAAATTAAAAATATTTTGTATTCATTTATTTTAAAATTAATTTATTTTTTATTAATATATAATATATTTTAAATCGTTTTAGTAAGTGAAACAACAACAAATTTATGTTGTAAAATTGTAAGTTGGACTAATAATTTTAATTCTCTTGTAGATAAAATTTTACTATTTGTCATATTTTATTTATAAAGTAAGAATTTATGAATTTAATTGATGGGCTGCTTATTATTTTTAACTAAAGTCGTGACTCTGTATACTTAATATTTTCATTTTTTTCTCTTTTTACACAAATTTTATCTGGCTCATATTATATATATTATTTGAATTGTAGTTATATATATTTTTTTCACATATTATTTATTTAGATTATTTTTTTATAAAGAATCCACTGAGAAATCTCACAAAAATGAAAATAGTCCGCCTGACTAAAGTCAGAAGATTCGTTATTAAAATTAAGAAAAAAAAGTTTACAATAAAATTTGGCTAATTTAACCCATCAGTTAGTAGGTTCGGCCTAAAATCAAGTCGAGTAGGTACCTATCAATCTTACACCATGCAAATAATTAAATTCCCTAACCATTTAACTTTAGAGATTGACAAAGCTTGTCGTTTGTTTCTATGGGGAGCTGATAAAGGACAAAGGAAAATGCATCTAGTCCAATGGGATACGGTTTGTAAGTCAAAAGAGATGGGTGGCCTAGGACTAAAAAATATGACTACTCAGAACAAAGCAATGATAATGAAACTAGCATGGCAGGTGTTGACTAGGGAAGATAAACTTTGGGTTAGACTGCCCATAGACAAATATTGTACTGCACTTCGCTAGCATAAAGTGGTGGCTAAAAGTGGAGATTCTAGACTATGGCGTGAAATCACCAACATGTTGACACGGGGTCATTACTCTCTTCCCAAAAGATGCACCTGGTGGAATGCACAGCACCCGCGTGGGCCACCCTGCCTACCCCTCTGGGCCTATAGGCGTGACAACCGAACTGGGCCCGGTGTGGCTCCGTTACCACTTGTCACGGGGTCATTACTCTCTTCCCAAAAGATGCACCTGGTGGAATGCGCAGCACCCGCGTGGGCCACCCTGCCTACCCCTCTGGGCCTACAGGCGTGACAACCGAACTGGGCCCGGTGTGGCTCCGCTACCAACTGTCACGGGACTAGAGTTTTGCGGAATAGAAACTCTCCGTGCGGCCTTAGACTATCGCTCTTGCAATAGACTAAGTAAGCCTTCCTCACAAAGCTAGCTAGAATGCTAAGCTTAGAACACAACTGAAAATAGAGAGACACAAGAGAATGGAGAGAAAGCTCTAAACTCTCAATATTGCAAGTATTGCTGGATGATTACAAATGAGGGGAGGCACCCCTTATATAGCCTTTACAACTCCCCATTGAATGGTGGAGATCAAGCCGTATGATCTAACGGTTATATACAAAAATAGAAAGCACAAATGCGGATCCCAAGTGAGCTCCTTGATTCCCTCACTTAGTGGGGAACATAGTGGGAAACATAGTGGGGAACATAATGAGGAAAGATTCCCTCATTGATTAATGTGCTCCTTGATTTGGGAGTCGGGTCCCGCACGAAGCCGAATGACTCGTAGTCTGATATGCTGAATGACGCGTAGTCTGATATTCGGTCGTGACAATGTGGACTCCAATGTAGGAAGGAATTCGTTGGACAGTGGGAAATAGCACTCGTTGTAGGTTTTGGGTTGATAGGTGGCTAGATCTCCCACTTCCATTGATGCATTATTCAACAAGAGAAATCCCAAGAGATTGGTATAGTTGTGAAGAAAGAATATATATATATAAAATAGCGAATAAGATTTTTCAAGAAAAACTGTGTCGTGGGTTAAATTCACTGCCTTGAAAACAAAATTCGACTAGACCTTGGTGCAATCTAAAGGTCGTTGCTTCCCAAGGTTAACACAATAGCACACCTCTCACTTGCACTAGTGAGAAGTGCACTTGGAACCAAATGACTACAACAATTGCCCAGAATTTGCTAAGCTCAAAGAAAATCTGGAATGTAAGAATAAGAGAGTAGTGTAAGAAAGTTGTGTTTTTACAAATGAACAAACAAGCTATATATATAGTCTTGAGCATGAAGGTTACAAAAACAAAATAATAAAAGCTGATAAATATAATTAAAAGAGTTAATGGGTGGTTACAAAACAAAGAAATAAAAGCTGTTAATTAGAATTAACATTTCAACTTTTATTATTTCAGTTTTAATCTTTGAATAATTTATATTTAATGTGTACAATTATTCAAACAAAAACTATGTCATTTCCTACAATCCCCCCACAAATGACATGTTTAATAAAATATTTTGGGCAAAGGAAAGGTTTATATACTTAAACAACAATATCTTTTGATTGAATTGTTGCATAGTGAAGTGAAGTAACAACTTAATCAATAAAAGTAAGAATCAGTGTCTTTTGAACTTTTACTGATTATATATTGAATAAGCTCCACAACACATATTATCCCTTTACTGTAGATTGGTTCCCCGATATGAAAATAATGGCCATGCTCATACCTTGGTCTTTTCCATGAGTGCTCTAGAAAGTTTCATCTATTTCTTTCATAATAGGTGGCCCACCTATACACTCATATCGGATGTTTTATCAAGTCTAAAATTTAGACCACCCTTCATAAAGGGCTATAAAACATTCAAGAGCTTCACATAGCTCAAAAAATCCATCAAGTCCTTCTAGACCACCACTAAAGGCTATGGATTAAAATATTCATAAAGTCTATAATTTATAAGGACCACCCAAAGAATTGGGCTATGGAAAAAATAAGAGCTTAGAGCTCAATCTATGGGCTTAAGACCCATTCCTCTTGAAGACTCAAAAACAATCTTCCTCGTTAATCCTTTAGTAAGAGGATCTGCCAAGTTTCTTTCAGATTTAACATAATCTAGAGAAATTACTCCATTTTTCAATAATTGCTTTACCGTACTATTCCTTATACGGATGTGCCTTCTCTTACCATTATACACATTATTCTTGGCAATTCCAATGGCAGCCTGCGAATCACAATGTAGAAAAACAGGCACTAAATTTTTTTCCCACAATGGAATATCTGCTAATAGATTCCTCAGCCATTCGACTTCTTGACCTGCCAACTCAAGTGCAATAAATTCAGATTCCATGGTGGAACGGGCTATACAAGTCTGTTTAGACGACTTCCACGATATAGCACCTCCTCCTAAAGTAAAAACATAACCACTAGTAGAACTAATTTCATCGTTATCAGTCACCCAATTTGCATCACAATATCCTTCTAAAACCGCGGGAAATTTAGAAAAATGCAAACTCAAATTCATGGTTCCTTTTAAATATCTTAGAAGTCGATGAAGTGCATTCCAATGTTCTTTACTAGGATTATGAGTATAGCGACTTAGCCTACTTACAGCATAAGCAATGTCAGGTCGAGTACAATTCATGAGATACATAACACTTCCTATGATTTTTGCATATTGTTCTTGTGATACACTATCACCATAATTTTTCTTAAGTGCTATACTTGAATCATAAGGTGTCCTTACAGGAATAACATCATAACTATTAAATTTTTTTCAATATTTTCTCCACATAATGTGATTGAGATAAAGAAAAACCATTATTTATTTTCTTTAATTTAATTCCAAGAATTACATCAGCCTCTCCTAAATCTTTCATGTCAAATTTAGAGGACAAATTTTTTTTTTGTTTTGTCAATCACATTTTCATTGGTTCCAAAGATAAGCATGTCATCCACATAAAGACAGATAATAACACATTCAGACTCATACTTTTTTGAATAAACACATGTATCAGATCCACTCACAATAAAACCATTATTCACTAACGTTTTATCAAACTTTTCATACCATTGCTTAGGTGCTTGTTTAAGACCATAAAGAGATTTTTTAAGTTTACATACCTTATTTTCTTGGCCTACAATCACACATCCTTCAGGTTGTTCCATGTAGATTTCTTCTTCTAAATCACCATTTAAAAAGGCTGTTTTTACATCCATTTGATGAACCACAAGATTATTAATAGCTGAAATTCCTATAAGACATCTTATAGTAGCTATTTTGGTTACTGGAGAATAAGTGTCAAAATAATCAATATCCTTTCTTTGACTGTAGCCACAACAACTAATGTTGCTTTGAATTTATCAATTGTACCATCAGGCCTTAATTTTTTCTTAAAGATCCATTTACATTTTATAGGTTTACAACCTTTAGGTAAGTCTACTAAAATCCAAGTATTATTAGTTGTAATAAAATCAATCTCACTATTAATATCTTCTTTCCAAATTTTGTTTCTACACATACAGGACATTTAGAAAAATTATCATCTAATGAATTTATTAAATTCATATTTTTTAGTCTTTTAATAGACGCAATATTCACATGACCAAGCCTACCATGCCATAAGTTAATAGACTCAACCACATAAGCAGAAGAAGAACTTGCATTCAAATTTTGGGAAATAGTGTTCAACATAAAAAGTTCATCAGCTAGATACCCTTTTCCCACGAAATTTCCATTTTTTGAAATCACAACCATATTAGCTTCAAAAACAATTTTTAAACCAGCTTTTAGAAGTAGACCCCCAGAAACTAAATTCCTACGCAAAGAAGGAACATAGAGCACATTATTTAAAGCTATAGTTTTTCCTGAGGTAAGTTTGAGAAAGATTGTTCCTTTACCAAGTACCCCGGCAGTAGTGGAATTGGCCATGTAGACATGCTCACCATCAGCCACTTCTTCAAAATTATGAAATAATTCTTTATTTGCACAGTAGTGTTTGGATGCGCCAGTGTCCAACACCCAATCAGTTCTGTTTTCCACCAAGTTTGCTTCTACCACCACAGCAGCAATGATCTCTTCTGTTTCTGCAAGGTTAACTTGAGGATTAGGATGTTGATTAGGTTGTGCATATGTCTTTTGGTACATTCCACCATGATTCTTCCTTTGTTTGCATTGATATGCTTTATGACCCGGATTGCCACAAACATAGCAAACCACCTTCTTCTTGATAATTTGGTTGTGACCACCCTTAAAATAAATTGACTTCCTTGGACGTTCTCCTCTTTGGAATCCTTTCCCTTTGTTATTGAACCTATCTTTAGAAGCAACAGTAGATTCAACTAGATTAGCTTTAACAGAGATAGTAGAGATAAAATTTTGCTTATCTTTGAGACGATTGGCTTCTTCCGTTCTCATATGACTGATAAGCTCTTGGAGAGACATATCCTTCTTTTTGTGCTTCAAATGATTTCGATAGTCACTCCAAGATGGTGGAAACTTTTCCAGTAAAACATTAGCTTGTAATGTTTCACACAGTTTCATACCTTCATTAAGAATGTGAGTCACCATATTTTCATACTCATGTACTTGATCCATAATTGGTTTGTCATCCACCATGTTGAATTGTAGCCATTTACCCACAACATATTTTCTTTTTCCAGCATCATCAGCACCATATCTTTTTTCTAATATATCCCATATATCTTTGGCTTATCCTTGACTTATGAATAAATCAAAAAGAGAATTATTCATATGATTGAGTAGATGACCTCTCACGATTTTGTTGTTTTTCTCGAATTTGGCTCTCGTTTCATCATTAGAAGATCCTTCTTGATTGGACGGTATTGCAGCGAACAACACGTGATCAACTTCTAATTGCTCAAAGAAGATGAGCAATTTTTGAGACCACCTTTTATAATTGGATCCATCAAGTGGCTCCAATTTGGAGAGATCGGGTAAAGTTTTGGATATATTGATAGACATGGTTTGTGTTTGAAGGAAATAATTTTGCTTTCAAAATGTAGTTGTGAAGAAAGAAAAAATATATATATAATAGCGAATAAGATTTTTCAAGAAAAACTGTGCCGTGGGTTAAATCCACTGCCTTGAAAGCAAAATTCGACTAGACCTTGGTGCAATCTAAAGGTCGTTGCTTCCCAAGGTTAACACAATAGCACACCTCTCACTTGCACTAGTGGGAAGTGTACTTGGAACCAAATGACTACAACAATTGCCCAGAATTTGCTAAGCTCAAAGAAAATCTGGAATGTAAGAATGAGAGAGTAGTGTAAGAAAGTTGTGTTTTTACAAATGAACAAACAAGCTATATATATAGTCTTGAGCATGAAGGTTACAAAAAAAATAAAATAAAAGCTGATAAATATAATTAAAAGAGTTAATGGGTGGTTACAAAACAAAAAAATAAAAACTGTTAATTAGAATTAACATTTCAGCTTTTATTATTTCAGTTTTAATCTTTGAATAATTTATATTTAATGTGTACAATTATTCAAACAAAAATTATGTCATTTCCTACAATTGGCTCCATTTCACGATAGCACATATGGTGAGTTTTCAAAAGGAAATAGATCCGGTTTGCTGGGAAAAGTTCTTATCTGAAGAGATTATTCAATTGATTAATAATCATATTATGCTGAATGATTGCTCTGACAACCAAATATATTGGGGTTTTACCAATTCAGGGATGTTTGAAGTCAAATCAGCCTATCAGCTTCTTCAATCATCTTCTTTAGATTCAGGACTAACGAATGGAAGGTAGTTTGGAAATGGAGAGTCCTGCAAAAATTAAAACATTTCTCTGGGTAACTGTTCGCCCAACCCTTGAAACATCCTACAGCTCCAGGTGGCGAAGAGCCGACATCGAGGTGCCAAACCTTCCCGTCGATGTGGTCTCTTGGGGAAGATCAGCCTGTTATCCCTAGAGTAACTTTTATCCGTTGAGCGACGGCCCTTCCACCTAAGCTGCGTAGGAAAGGCCCAAAGCCAATCCCAGGGAACAGTGAAGCTTCATAGGGTCTCTCTGTCCAGGTGCAGGTAGTCCGCATCTTCACAGACATGTCTATTTCACCGAGCCTCTCTCCGAGACAGTGCCCAGATCGTTCCCGACGTAAGGAGGATCAGGATCTTCTCCATGCACTACGAGATTTTCCTAAAGCATCATCAATTTGGCGATTATTAAAACCACCCAAGAGTCTTTTTGATTTCTTTACCATTGATGTCAGAGATTGGCTCTTCACAAATTTAGGTTCCACAGTATCCATAGATGACTCATTGAGCTGGAGCACACTTTTTGGGGTGTGCTGCTGGCGCCTATGGAATTGTCGAAACGAGTTTTTATTCGGATTTGTAGAACGGATTTTTTGGTCTGCAAAGAAGATAAAGAATTATGCAGAATACATAGCTAAAGTGGATAAAGTTGTTAAACAGGTAAAGCAACAAACCACAATATATGGTCATGGTAGGCTGGAATAGACCACCAGAACATTGGGTAAAGCTCAATATGGAAGGTTTGTATGGAAGAACCGGCTCTGCAGGAGTGGGAGGCCTCATTCGAAATGATAGAGGTCTTTGGATTTTCGGCTTTGTATTTCACTTCTCTGGGGCGGTGTCTGCGATTCAAGCAGAGCTCTTCGGCATCTACCATGGAATTAAACTCAGTTGGGAGCTCGGCTTTCATCAAATCTTAATAGAGGTGGATAGCAAATGTGCGATCGATATGGTTCGAAATAAAGATTTGCGAGTGAACAAATATTCTTGTCTTCTTTCAGCAATTCAGGAGCTCTTGCTTACGGAATGGCGGGTGGCTTGGACCCACGTCCTCTAGGAAGGGAACAGTTGTGCTGACTACCTTGCAAATTACGCAAGGTCTCATCCCCCCGGGTCTATACAGATTATTAGATCCTCCAACCCAACTAGTGTTATTGTTGAATGCGGATAATGTAGGGGCAGTTTTCCTCAGACCTTGACTAGAAGCTTAACATGATTTTTTACCTTAAAAAAAAATTATATACAGGAATCATGTTCAAGAATTTGGATAAAGCAATCATCATGATAAATTTATGATATTATTTATTAGAAAACAAGTTTGACATCTTGTCTTATATCTTTTATTGAAGAATTATGTAAGAAAGAGAGGTTTTGAAAGACACAAGTAAGAAGAAAAATAATTGAGTGAGTTTCATTGAACTTTTACGAGTAATTTATACAGTACTAATGATATCATATCAATATCTCTACATAAAGACTAATAATTACATTACCATAATTATATTCTTTTTGTAATTACAATATGGATATGCATATCGCAATACTCCCCCTCAAGTTGGAGAGTAAAAATTTTGAACTCCCAACTTGCTTGTCAAATATCTAAATTTTTGCTCGCCAAGTGCCTTTGTAAATATATCTGCCACCTGTTCTTGTGTTGGTTTGTATGCCGTTTTGATGTCACCACTTTGTATCTTCTTTCTAACAAAATGACAATCTACTTCAATATGCTTGGTTCGTTCACGAAAAATAGGGTTTGCTGCAATCTGTAATGCTGATTTGCTATCACTATAAAGCAAGACTGTACTAGTTTTGACTTGGAGGAATTTAAGAAGCTCCCTTAGCCACACTAACTCGCTCACTATACTTGCCATTGCTCGATACGCTGATTCTGTAGAAGATCTTGACACTGTGGCTTGTTTCTTTGATTTCCAGGATATAGGTGCATTACCAAGAGTAATAAAATACCCTGTAATAGACCTTCTAGTTATTGGACAACTAGCCCAGTCAGCATCGCAATACCCAATCAAGTTTAAAGGTGCGCCATCTTTTGGTATCAAAATCCCGCAGTCACTGGTTGTATTCAGATAACGCACTACCCTTGTAGCCACAAGCCAGTGCTTCTCCCTTGGATTTTGCATGAATTGACTCAGGATGTGCACATAATAAGTGATTTCTAGTCTTGTGATGGTAAGATACCAAAGTCTACCAACTAATCTTCTGTATCGTCCTGTATCCTTCATAAAGTCCCCAGAATCTTGGCCAAGTTGATGTTGTTGTTCCATAGGAAATGAGCACACTTTGCTATCCAATAACTTGCATTCTTTGACTATATCGAGAGCATATTTCTTTTGTGATAGAAATAATCCTTGACTTTGGTACATTCTTGGATGTTATTTCCTGTGAGAACAATGTCATCAACATAAACAAAAAGAATGACAAACTTGGTACCTTATGCTCGTACAAATAAGGATTGCTCGGCAATGTGCTGGCTGAAACCGAATGCTTTGATGGTATTAGTGAGCTTGGTAAACCAGTTCCTTCCTGCTTGTCGTAGACCATACAAGGACTTTTGTAGCTTACAATATTGGCCATGCTTTGGTGTTTGAATGCCTGGTGGAGGAACCATGTAAATTTCCTCCCCCTGCACCTGTGAGTAGCCTTTGGCAACGAGTCGAGCCTTCTATCGTTCAATGGAACCGTCGACTTTATGCTTTATTTTGTAGACCCACCGAGATTGAATGGGTTTCTTGTCTGGTGGCAAGGACGTGTATACCCATGTATTGTTCAGTTCCAATGCCTGAATTTCAGCTTCCATGGCTTCTTGCCATTGAGGAATGTGCGCAGCTTCGGAATACGATTGAGGTTCACGGCTAGTGATGATAACATTGAGGAACGCTTTGTGAGAGGGAGAGAAATCATCATAAGCAATGACATGTTGAAGACCGGCTTCAGAAGAGGAACTTGGAACAATAGATTTATCTACAACATATTCGTTGAGATGTATGGGAAGTCGACGCACTCGTTGGGGGCGAGTAGATGCAGGCAAAGGAATATCACGTGAAGCTGTAATGTCAGGGTCTTTATCTGATACTGTGATTGGATTTGGGGATGTAATAGGCATCTGATTATCTGCAGAATTAGCATGTATATCTCTTTGAATATCTGCAAGATCTTCATGTATATCTCCTTGAGTGTCGACAAAATTTGTAGGAATATCTGCAGAATTAAGACGAATATCCACTTGATCTTCTCCAAGATAATTTGACATTAAATTATCAGAATCAGCAATAATATCCATAGACAAATCTCTTAGATTATTTGCATAATCAATATGAGTATCTTCATGATCTTGACAATTATATTTCCAGATTTTGTTGCAATTATTTTTGGCATCCGATTGTAAACTTTCAGCATGTGTATCCTGCGGCAGGAGAGAAAAATTTGAAACAAACAAATCAGTATTTTTAAAAGGAAATATATCCTCATAAAATACTACATTCCGAGATGTGAAAATCCACTTGGTAAGAAGATCATAAAGATGCCACCCTTTTTGCTCGTGAGGGTAGCCAAGAAAGATACATTTAGAGGCTCTCTCATCAAATTTATCGAGGATCCTATGTTTGTGTGCATAACATAAGCAACCAAATATCTTGATGTGATCATAACATGGCTGTTTTCCAAAGAGAACAACATATGGCGTTTGACCTTGCAAGATAGAACTTGGTGTACGATTTATTAGGTAACAAGCTGTTAAAACACAATCACCCCAGAAAGGAAGGTCAAAGCCGGCTTCAAATCACAATCCTCTTGCCACGTTTAATAGATGCCGATTTTTTCTCTCTACTCTACCATTCTGCTGAGGCGTATCAATTATTGAAGTTTCATGTAATATTCCCTAATCTTGAAAATGTCTCTTTAAATAAACAAATTCAGTACCATTATCTGTGTGTACTCGACGAATGTGGGAATCAAATTGGCGATGAACCATAGCCACAAAATCTTGGATTAACTTCTACACCTCAGTCTTCTCTCGAATTAAAAATCCCCAAATAGCTCTTGAGAAATCATCCATAATACATAGAAAATATTGGGCCCCTGTTAGAGATTTTGTGCGATATTTTCCCCATAAATCGCAATGAATCAACTCAAAAGGTTTAGAAACGTGACTGATATTATTGCCAAAGGAATGTCTTATTTGTTTAGAACGATGGCATACATCACAAGGTAAATGTCTTACTGGAAATTTATTCTTAAAAGGAAAAGGTAATTGAGATATTTTCTGCATGGAAGGATGTCCCAATCTTTGGTGCCACAATATTGCTTCCTCTTTTGGTACACATGCCCCTGCAAAACCGTGAGCCTGCATCTCCAAATAATAAACTCTAGATCTCAATCTACCCGAGCCAATCGTTCTCATCTTGACAGGGTCCTGTATTAGGCAACAAGTGGCGTTATAGATCACAAGCAAATCTCCTTTGGCAGTTAATTCAGGAATAAAAATTAAATTGCAAGAAAAATCCGGTATGTAAAGTGTATCTTTGAGAATCAGATCTTTTGCTAAAATAACATCTCCTCCCTTTCGTGCCATAAATATGCGTCCATCTGGTAAGAATACTTTCATTGGACGGGAAAGTGTATAAACATTGATCATAAATTTTATGTGAGATGTCATATGATGACTGGCCCCACTATCGATGATCCAATCAATAGTATTCTTACCACTCATATTCTTCTCCTTTCGATCTAAAATCTGCTCGGCCATGTGTGTGATAGGCACATCATTTTGCAGGCTTGCTTGCTTGTTCACACTAGTACAACCTATGTTACCTTGTGAGTTTTCTAATAAAGTCAAGATCTTCTTAGCCGCATCTTGTAGAAAGATAACATCATTGGGTACAATCTTTGGAAGATTCTTGTTTGCAGTATATGCTGCCAATGCATGTCCGGTATCACAATCTTCCTCAACTTGTGCAATAAAAGCTTTCCCTCTTTCTTGAACATTAGTCTTGATCCACGGTTTCTTTTCCTTATCCACAGGCTTTCCATGGAGTTTCTAGCAAGTAGCCTTGACGTGTCCACTATCTCCACAATAATTACACATAGTGCGACTTTTCCTTCTCATCTTTTGAGTGACTGCCATGGCAGCTGCTATAGGTGATCGAGATTCTTGGATTGCCGAAACCTCCAAATGACTTTCTTCTTGCAAGACACTGGCAAATATGTTATTTAGCCGTGGTAATGGCTCAGTATTCAGGATTTGAGTCCGAATAATTCCGAAACGAACACTATCTAATCCCATAAGGAATTGATAGATCCTATCCTCCTCACCCTCTTGGGCATTTGACTTCTGGGAAAATTTGGTTAATTCATCCCATTTTCCTTGAGAAGCGTTGAAGAATTCAGTCATCGTCATTGCTCCTTGTTGTAAGGTCTGCAACTCTTGTTTGAGTTGATATATGCGTGGTGCATTTTTCATGGCATACCTTGTCTTTAAGGTATCAAACATGCCTTTAGATGTTTCTTCATACATGATGGTCTCCTGGATTTTGGGGTCGACACTTGCCAAGATCCAACCCATCACAAAAGAATCACAACGTTTCCAGATCTCCACCATAGCAGGTTCCAATCCAGTTGTTGTGAGATTGCCATTAACAAAACCAATCTTCATTTTTTCTGTAAGGGCTCTTGTGAAAGTCACCTCCCAAGCATTAAAGTTATCCCTAGTGAGTATCACAGAACTGACAGCCATATTTGGGTTATCTGAACTGGATATAAAATATGGTGAGGATAAAGAGATGTTTTTGGTGGAGTCAGCCATTGAAGAAGAACCTTGCTCCGCTACCATGAAGAATTATGTAAGAAAGAGAGGTTTTGAAAGACACAAGTAAGAAGAAAAATAATTGAGTGAGTTTCATTGAACTTTTACGAGTAATTTATACAATACTAATGATATCATATCAGTATCTCTACATAAAGACTAATAATTACATTACCATAATTATATTCTTTCTGTAAATACAATATGGATATGCATATCGCAATATTTATTCATATCTTGCCACTTGGGAATATCTTATTCCAAGAGCTTTGATCTCGCAGTACTCAGTTTATTTCCTTAGTTTAAGTCGGATCCTATATCTTCTACTCATCAAGACCTGAAAACTGACAGTTAGATTTGTTGAACAATATCACAGAAGGTAGGTTAATAAAATTTTGGAACTAAAAAGCATGAAACAATAAAGATTCCTGCAAAATGCAGAGTCACTCTTGTGGTTAGGACTACCTTGCAACCATTCTCCGAAGTTGGAATAGGAATGCCTATTTTTTCAAGAGAAAATGGTTCCCACAGATCATCTAGAATGATCACAAATCTTTTTCTTCTGCGTAATGCATCAAACAATCGAGCACATTTATCTATTTCTGTCGCAGAATCAGGAAGGTCTAACTGTAACTGCTCAGCGATGTCCCTCTGTAACTTCTCGAGGTTGGACTCTCCCGACACTTTGACCCAGACAATACAATCGAAACATGAACTCTCATTTAAGAGTGTGTTATTGGTTTCTGTCATGATAGTTGTATTTGTAGATGTGAAGAAAGAAAATATATATATAAAATAACGAATAAGATTTTTCAAGAAAAACTGTGCCGTGGGTTAAATCCACTGCCTTGAAAGAAAAATTCGACTAGACCTTGGTGCAATCTAAAGGTCGTTGCTTTCCAAGGTTAACACAGTAGCACATCTCTCACTTGCACTAGTGGGAAGTGCACTTGGAACCAAATGACTACAACAATTGCCCAGAATTTGCTAAGCTCAAAGAAAATCTGGAATGTAAGAATAAGAGAGTAGTGTAAGAAAGTTGTGTTTTTACAAATGAACAAACAAGATATATATATAGTCTTGAGCATGAAGGTTACAAAAATAAAATAATAAAAGCTGATAAATATAATTAAAAGAGTTAATGGGTGGTTACAAAACAAAGAAATAAAAACTGTTAATTAGAATTAACATTTCAGCTTTTATTATTTCTGTTTTAATCTTTGAATAATTTATATTCAATGTGTACAATTATTCAAACAAAAACTATGTCATTTCCTACAGTCTTCCCCACGCCGCCCATGCCATAAACACCAATCCTTCTTACATGAGAATTCATCAGGTAATCCCAAATTATTAGCAAGTTCTCCATGGTCGAAGGATTCATCATTGGCTGTATAGAGGGGAGGATGCGTCCTCGCTTCACCAAATTTTTCCCGAACAAATCATCTTCAAACTTGAGGCCTTTCAATGAAAGTGCAGTGGCGTCCACGACCTTGTCCTCAATCCGCTTGGCTAACTTTATTGATCGACATAAGCGTTTAGGAAGAGATCGCAAACTTTGTTGTTGCCTATTGGCAAGGTCAACGATGTTAGTCACTTCATACCGAGTCTTGGCAACATGGTCCAACCACAATTTCACCGTTGCCTTGGGCTCCATCCCGTGTTGTACCCGTGCATGTTCCAATTTCCTTTGTACATCATCGGCCATGGCAGCCAGGTCATCCATCTTCGCTTGCAAAAGCTCCAATTTTCTTTTTCGGTTTAGAAGAAGCCCACACTGCTGGGAAATCGAGTCCCCAATGCAGTTTTGGGCACATAAGCAGCTTAGGAAACTGGACAAAATCCCAGCAATCTCCATAATACTTCAGTGTTCAGAATCTAACAATAAGAATAAATGACAGGCAAAACACGAGACACAAAAAATGCAGCCCCTAGCAAGACCCAAGGGGAAAAAAAGATTACAAGACACCATCCAGGGACAGACCAACTGAGTAACGAAGAAATCAATCAATCCCAATCAACTTGCTGCATACTTATTCTTTTTTTACAAACAAAAAAAACATAAAAATATTGTTCAAACAGTAACAAGGAGGAAACTAAGATCATATATAATGTACTGTTTCTTTGAATGAGGATTGAGCAACAGACTTTCGCAGGAAAATGTAGGAGTGTCAATGAAATTGGATGGAAGGAAATGAAAAATACTTCCAGCACAAACCTGGAAGCAGCCATTCAATCATGCAACTTTCCTGTTTACTTTAGACTCTACACAAACCTCATCTATTACTAATTTTGCCAGAGTTCTAGAAGATAAGGCAGAGAAAGTTCCAAAAAATTATTCCAGTCTATAATAGCACTAGACTCATAAAGCAGAAAAGGCCAAAGTGAACAGATATTCATCAAAGTAGCCCCGGACGATGATTCTTCACTAGGTCCTTCTCATGATGTGGACCACCCAGTATTTCTTACTATGTGGAAGTCTTCTTCCTACAAAAGCCCAGTCTCATTTATGTCACTTTTGTCCGAGGTGCGGAAATGGTTTTACCACCACAGACATAACCCTGCAACCGACCTGAAGCGAAAAATCCTACAACATATGCCTGCAACGAAGAGTAAGGGAAAACCTCTGTAAAAACCGCCACATCACGAAATCTCACTGGACTCCCGAAAATCACAGTAAATGACTCCATGTACGGTAATCTAGTATGGAAGAGGTGAAGCTTAATGCTTCACAATTTTGAAGTCGATTGGAGTAACTATCACCTGCTTCTACTTGATCTGGTAGATGTTACGCTATTGAATTTGAAGCTTTCCGCTAAAAAGAGATGAGGAAAATGGGAACCTAGCGGACCAGATCAAGTAAATCGCGAGTGAGGTGTTATAAGAAACAGCCACGCTCTATTACTACTTGTTTTGAATTTAGGAATTTGGGATAATAATTTAATTTGTTATAAGTAACTGAAAACTACGGATTAGGCCAAGCCACTACAATAACGAAGTGGACCTACGGATTCTAAACATTTTCGACATGTCGAAACTGGAAAAGTTAAAATTTTTAAATTAAAAATATTTTGTATTCATTTATTTTAAAATTATTTATTAATTTATTTTTATTAATATTTAATATTTAATATATTTTTAAACGTTTTTAGTAAGTGAAACTACAACAACTTCATGTTGTAAAATTGTAAATTCGACTCATAATTTTATTTCTCATGTAGATAAAATTTTACTATTTGTCATATTTTATTTATAAGGTAAGAATTTATGAATTTAATTGATAGGCTGCTTATTATTGTTAACTAAAGTTGTGACTTTGTATACTTAATATTTTCATTTTTTCCTCTTTTAACACAAATTTTGTCTGGCTCATATTATTTCAATTGTAGTTATATATATATTTTTTTCAAATATTATTTATTTATATTATTTTTTTATAAAGAATCCACTAAGAAATCTCACAAAAATAGTCCGCCTGACTATAATATTATTTTTCGTTATTAAAATAAAAAAAATAGTTTACAATAAAATTTGGCTAATTTAGCCCATCAGTTACTAGGTTCGGCCTAAAATCAAGTCGAGGAGGGACCTACCATAATTTCTTCAAAAATAAAAAAGAAAATAAAAATTAATGAAAAAAATCCAACGATTTAATAATAAAATTATATAAAGAAATCATGTTCAAGAATTTGGATAAAGCAATCATCATGATAATTTTATGATATTATTTATTAGAAAACAAGTTTGACATCTTTTGTTTTATATACTTCTTTTATTCATATCTTGCCACCTGGGAATATCTTATTCCAAGAGCTTTGATCTCGCTGCACTCAGTATATTTCCTCAGTTTAAGTCGGATCCTATATCTTCTACTCATTGAGACCTGAAAACTTTGTTAGGTTTTTAGGAGAAGTATATGTATAAGTATGCGAACTGGAGATAGAAGATATTGAACTTTGGGAGCTACAGGAGCTCATATGGCGAACCCCCTACGTCCCTATTATTCATGCCTTATATTTATAGGGAAAACATAATATCCTAACCTATTAACCAAATAATATAATAAAATCTAATCAAATCTAATATAATTCTAACCGCATAATCAAATCTAATATAATTCTAACTGCATAATCAAATACTAACGGCATATCCTAACAAGTTTCTCTTTGTCGTAGTATTTGTATATTCCCAAATTGGCGAATCTTCATATATCTTTTAATTTATGCCACCGTGGATTTGTCGAAGTCATCTTTCATGTGTGTCACCGAGTCGATGCACTGTCATAGTCATCTTTCATGTGTGTCACCGAGTCGATGTACTGTCATAGTCATCTTTCATGTGTGTCACCGAGTCGATGCACTGTCATAGTCATCTTTCATGTGTGTCACTGAGTCGATGCACTGTCATAATATTCTTCGACAGCCTTCCAAAGATCCATAGCATCAAGATAGACTTTCATTCGAACAGCTCACTGCTTGATAATTTTGCTCATCAAACACTGATGACGCGATATTTTGGCTAAAAGTCGATAGTGTTTCACTCTCCATTCTCACAGGTCTCTCAAGAAAACCTTGGCTCCGCTACCAATTTGTTGGGAGGAGTATATGTATAAGTATGCGAACTGGAGAAAGAAGATATTGAACTTTGGGAGCTACAGGAGCTCATATGACGAACCCACTTATTCATGCCTTATATTTATAGGAAAAACATAATATCCTAACCTATTAACCAAATAATATAATCAAATCTAATCAAATCTAATAAATTAAAATCTAATCAAATCTAATCAAATCTAATATAATAAAATCTAATCAAATCTAATATAATTCTAAACGTATAATCAAATACTAACTGCATATCCTAACAAACAGTTAAATTCGTTGAACAATGCCATAGAAAGTAAGATTCCTGCAAAATGCATAGGCAATTAGCACGAAACTAGGGACATGATATGTAACGAGAGGTTTTAGCAAACAGTAACATTTTTTTTGTTATCTTGACTGCATCAACGCCAAGGAAAGTGGAGAATAATAGGAAGTAGTACTAGTTCCAAAATCTGCGTCCCAATTTCTTCCACCATCCAATTTCCAATCATCAACCTTAGGCAACTTATCCTGATACAAATTACCTGCACCCCTTGCGTCTTCAAGAAGCATATCCTGCACATTTTGAATTTTTGGGTTAATTTATATGGGCAGTTCAGAAGCGTGGCTAAACTTGAATATTTCACGAAAAATATACAAGCGTGTTCTTTATATGCAAGCAGCAAGACGAAACCCCGAAAGGTAAAACTAGTTAATCATCCATTGTTCCGTATTTTCATTTTAGCTTCACCATATCATATATCATAATGGCAACATCCAAGTTTCTTTGCTGTTACCATCAATACCTGATGCTTATGTCATAACTAAAGATATGTTGCCTACCTGCCATTCTCGGAAGTAAGGTTGAAAGAGGTCTTTGACCTCAGGTTGGTCCCATTCCAGTGACTCCCACCACTCTGTTGTCCCGATTATTTCTTTAAGAGCAGGCGCCGCCAATGTATGCTGTCCCTGATTATTGTCCACAGAACCAGTCACGGGAAGCCTCTGCAGCTTAGGGCAGTCAGAAATCTCAATAGAATGCAGAACGTCACAGACCATAAACCCATCATATATGCTTTCCAAGAGTGGAAGACGATATAACTTCAGACCTCGTAATTTCGGAAAATTGATTCTGGTGGAATCGGAGGAACCTTCTTCTATTCTGCTTTGTTCTTCCTCCTCTTCTTGCACAAGATGCTTCATACTACCGCAGTCACGGATAATGATCTCTTCAAGATTATGAAGGTTGTCCAACAGGCATCTTAAGAACAAAAACTTGAGACTGTTACAGCGTACAACCTCTACAGTCCTAAGGTTTCTGAGAGTGTCACCTTCTGTGACTCTGCGACTTATCAACCAGAGTCTAGGAAGATCGACGAGCTTTAACTTCTGTAATGTGGATAATTTGTTTTCTCCAGGGCCAACAATGCAATAAACGTCAGTATTGCGAACTTCGCAATATTTTAGTTCCATCAAATTTGGTATAGAACCTGCGAGCTCTAAGATATCCTTGACGTCATTTAGATACAATCCGGACGTGACTGGTGGAAGCCAAATGGGCTTTCCTTTTGGACTGAAGTTCCCATGAAATGCTATGCTCTTTTTCTCCGAGACAAGTACAAAGGGTTGCCCAATGGTGAATTTGAATACGCGGAGCTGATCCCAGTGCCCCGATCTGATATACAATTGGAAGACTTTGAAATTCCAAATGTCCACTTCCAGCGTTGACAAAGTTGTGCAGTTTATAACTTCCTCGATAGTTGCACCACCTATGATGGTTCCCACTTGCTCTGAACCCCAAAGAAAACCACATCCCACCATCAGTAACTCTTCCAGTAGCACAAATGCAGCTAATAGTCCTTTAGGAAACAATTCAATGCTTGTGTGAGTGAGGTCTAGCCTTCTAAGGTTGCCAAGCTGCTCTATGCCAGGAGGAAGTTTGGAGATTTTACGGGACCAAGAAATATCCAAAACCTTTAGTCTCACTAGTTTTGCCAAAGATGGCACCCATCTTAAGTTCCAACAGTTTCTTAGAAGCAATGAACGAAGATTTTCCAAACCAGCCAGCGATTCAGGCATATCGAAAATTCCAGTAGAAGAGAGATCGAGAACTTCTAGGCTAATCATGTCTTCAAAGAATGAATCAATGATGCCTTCAGAGAAAGGATTGTTTTGCAATAACAATGCCGTGAGCTTGGGACACCTTGGCTTGAAAGAAATGCCTTTCAGATTGTTTATCATCAGAGATACTCTTTGAAGATCTTCAAACCATTCATCAATCCATGGGGCTTTCCTGAGTCCATATCCAGGTTTAATAAGACATCGGGGGCTTGTGCTCGTGATTGCAACTAACATATCTCTAATCAAGTCGTGTATTGTCACAAATTCAATCCCATCCACAGATACAATCTGCAACAGGCATGCGAATTTTAATTCACTCAATACCATTTTCCCCTTCTGTTTTAGTTCTTGAATAGTTCCAGTATCACCTAGTAAACCCTCCCACAGCCAATACTCAATCAATTCATTCACGTCAATTTGATGACCTTTTGGAAACAATGAACAAAAAAGAAAGCAAGAGCGACTTGTATCATCCTTCAATTTAATGAAGCTAAATCTCAGATGAGTAAATACCTCTTCTTCCATGCGTCCTATATTAGCAGTTGAGCCTCTCAGTTCAATCAGTGCATTCTCCCACTCTTCCATATCCATTGCTCCACGCAAGGCTCGCCCGACTGTGACAATAGCAAGAGGCAATCTGCCACATTCTTTAGCTACAGCAGCTGCAATATGTTGTATGTCTGGATTAAGAACAGATACATGTCCAACTTTTTCTTGGAAAAGGTCCCATGCCTCAGTCTCAGTAAGAAGCTCTATTCTCACATCTTTTTCTGTTTCCATTGCTCGACAAATGCTCAATAATCTTGTGGTTAGGACTACCTTGCAACCATTCTCCGGAGTTGGAATAGGAATGCCTATTTTTTCAAGAGAAAATGGTTCCCACAGATCATCTAGAATGAGCACAAATCTTTTTCTTCTGCGTAATGCATCAAACAATCGAGCACATTTATCTATTTCTGTCACGGAATCAGAAAAGCCTAACTGTAACTGCTCAGCGATGTCCCTCTGTAACCTCTCAAGGTTGGACTCTCCCGACACTTTGACCCATACAATACAATCAAAATGTGAACTCTCATTCAAGAGTTTGTTATTGATTTCTGTCATGATAGTTGTCTTCCCCACACCGCCCATTCCATATACACCAATCCTTCCTACTTGAGAATCCATCAAGTAACCCCAAATTTCCAGCAAGCTTTCCATGGTTGAAGGATTTAACATTGGCAGTATAGTGGGGAGGATGCGTCCTCTCTTCACCAAATTTTCGCCAAACAAATCATCTTCACACTTGACTCCTTTCTCTATAAGTGCAATGATCTCCCCAATCTTCTCCTCAATCTGCAGGGCTAATTTTATTGGTCCACATGAACATAAATATTCAGGAAGATATTGCAATCTACGTCGTCGACGACTATCTGCAAGGAAAAAGATCTCAATCACTTCATTTTCTGCCTTGGAAACATGGTCCAACCACAATTTCACCGTAGCCTTTGGCTCCATCCCGTATTGTATCTGAGCATGTTCCAATTTTCTACTGATATCACCGACCATGGCTACCAGGTCATCTAGCTTCTCTTTCAAAAGCTCCAGCTTTCTTTTTTGGTCAATAAGTTGCACACATTTCTGGGCAATCGAGTCTCCACGGCAGTTTTGTCCACAGAAGCAGCTAAGGAAACTAATCACAATCCCAGCAACCTCCATAAAAGCTTTAGTTTGATTTCAGAATCTAACAACAAAAAGAAATAACAGGCAAAACACAGGAGAAAAAAAAGATGCCTGCTCCTGTTAAGATCCAAAGGAAATCATAAATTAAAAGACAGCATCCATGGACACAAACGAAGAAAAGGAGAAACTAATCAATCCCAATCAACTTTGGTGCCTACTTATTTTTCTTTTACAAATTAAATAGCCATAATGAGTGTTCAGACAGTAACAACGAAGAAATTACGATCATATATGTACTATTTCTATGGATGAGGAACTGAGCAACAGATCTCCTCCGCCGGAAAAAGTAGGAGTGTCAATGAAATTGGATGGAAGGAAATGAGAAAAACTTCCAGCACCAACCTGGAAACTGCCATTCAATATTGCAACTTTCCGGTTTACTTTGACTTATTCCTTTATATATATTGGTATTCAACTTAATCAAATTAAGTATAACTAGTGTAAATTAGCCTGCAATTGTAAATTCGCCAAAGTTTTAGAAGATAATATATAATAGTTCTTGCGTGTCTTCTACCTACTAAAAGAAAACTAAAGAAATCCACAACTTGGTTTGGAGTCTGCATCTACATGTGTATAAACTCAAGAGGTTCACATCTATTGTTTTAAAAATCTCCTCTATATCAAAAACCATGGAAAGTCAAGGCTTTCACAACAGCGATACTGGTTTTTCTTAAACCCAGAACGTGGTTTGGTTGTTCCATAAAGTTACTGCAGTCTCTAAACGGACTAGAGCATCCTTAAATGGGTTAACTAAAGTCAAAAAGCAGAAAAGGCTCAGTGTTGATAGATCTTCTGCAAATTATACCCAGCCAATGATTCTTCACCAGGTCCCTTCTCATGATGTGAGCCACTCCGTATTTTATACAAATACCGTGATGAGGAAAGATGATCAAAGCATATTTGTGCTCTACAAATACCGGTTTTGGGATAATAATTTAATCTTTTACAAGTACATGAAATTACGGATTGGGCCTCTCGCTGCAAGCCTTAGTTCTAAGAATTTTTCAAAATTAGACAATTTCAGATTAAAATCCTCTGCCAACAAAAGTGAATATCCAAACTATAACTCTATTATTTTTTATAAAATAAATTTATCTATTGCTATAGTTATTTATTTATATTAAATACAGTATTTTTATAATAAAATTTTAAAATATCGTTTATTTTATTATAAAAATAAATTATATAAATTATCATATCAAATTCTAAATCAATTCATATATATATATATATACATGAGTTATTCTTGGTAACAGTTTCTTAGAAGCAATGCACCAAGGTTCATATGTATTTTTTTTCAACCCTTTCACAAGAAATGGACACGAAAGATACAACAGGTGGAAGCCTTCAATCAAGAGCGAAGACCAAACATTAAAAGAAAAAGAGAAGGCTGGCAAACAGTTTTGAATATTACCATTCAAAAGCTTCACCACCTCGCAGCAAATATTTCATTTTCTTCCCCTTGGTTACTGTAGAATCATGAATGCCTCTGCTTCAATTGAAACCCCGAGGCTAATGCCTCAACGCCTCATCTCCAATAGTTGCAGTTTATGGGGAGGTGAAGAATAATATGGAGCACTACTCTGTCCAGAATATGCGTAACGATTGCTTGCATCAACCTCAGGCAGCTTATTCGAATGCTTACCACGATACAACTTAGCTACACGCCTTTCCTCTTCAAGAAGCATATCCTGCACATTTTGAGTTCATTATCATAACTGGACGTTTCACAAGCTTAAGAGAGATTTTCTCTTCTTTTAGCATCAATTCCTGATGCTTATATCATAATTAAATATATATATAACCTACCGGCCACTCTCGAAAGTAGGGTTGAAACAGGTTTTTGAAGTCAGGTTGGTCCCATTCCAGTGATTCCCACCAATCTGTTGTGCCGATGATTTCTTTAAGTGCAGGAGGCGGCAGCGAATGCTGCCCCTGATTGATGCCCTCAGAACCAGTTAAAGGAAGCTTCTGCAACGCAGGGCAGTCCGAAATCTCAATGGAACGTAGGAAGTCACAAACCACGACGCCATCATATAAGCTTTCCAAGTATGGAAGACGATACAACTTCAGGCTTCGTAATTTTGGGAAATTGATTCTGGTGGAATCGGAGGAACCTTCTTCTATTCCGCTTTGTTCTGCCTCCTCTTCTTGCACAAGATGCTTCATACTACCACAGTCACGGATAATGATCTCTTCAAGATATTGAAGGTTGTCCAACAGGCATCTTAAGAACAAAAACTTGAGACTGTTACAACGTACAACCTCTACAGTCCTCAGGTTTCTGAGGGTGTCACCTTCCATGACTCTGGCTTTGCGACTTATCAAACACAGACAAGGAAGATCGAAGAGCTTCATTTTCTCTAATGTGGATAATTTGTTTACAGGGGCAACAATGCAATAAACCTCAGCATTGCGAACTTCCAAGTATTTTAGTTCCATCAAATTTGGTATAGCAGCTGAAAGCGCCATAGTAACCTGGACCTCATCTAGATACAATCCGGAGGTGATTGGTGGAAGCCAAATGGGGTTTCTTATAGGACAGAAGTTCCCACGAAATGCTATGCTCCTTTTCTCCGAGACAAGAACAATGGGTTGCCCAATGTTGAATTTGAATCCGACAAGCCGACCCCAGTGCGAAGATCTGACATAGAATTGAAAGACTTCCAAGTCCCAAAGGTCCACTTCAAGCGATGATAAAGTTGTGCAGTTTATAACTTCCTCGATAGTTGCACAGCCTATTATGGTTCCCACTTGCTCTGAACCCCAAAGAAATCCACATCCCACCATCAGCAACTCTTCCAGTAGCACAAATGCAGCTAACAGTCCTTTAGGAAATAATTCAATGCTAGTGTGAGTGAGGTCTAGCCGTCTAAGGTTGCCAAGCTTCTCTATGCCACGAGGAAGTTGGGTGATTCTACTGGACCAAGATATATCTAAAACCTTTAGTTTTACAAGCTTTGCCAAAGATGGGATGTGGAATAAGGACCAACAGTTTCGTAGGAGCAATGCACGAAGATTTTCCAAACCAGACAGCGAATCAGGCAGACCGGTTCTTCCAGTAAAAGAGAGATTGAGAACTCTCAGGCTAATCATGTCATTAAAGAATACGTCAGTAATGCCTTCAGAGAAAGGATTGTTTTGCAATAACAATGCAGTGAGCTTGGGACACCTGGGCTTGAAAGAAATGCCTTTCAGATTGTTTATCATCAGAGAAACTCTTTGAAGATCTTCAAACCATTCATCAATCCAAGTTCTCTCCAGTCCATATCCAGGTTTAATAAGAGATCGAGGGCTTGAGCTGGTGATTGCAATTAACATATCCCTGACCAAGTCATGCATTGTCACAAATTCAATCCCATCCATAGTTATAATCTGCATCAGGCATGCATTTTTTAATTCACTCAATACCATATTCCCCTTCTGTTTAAGCTCTTGAATCGTTCCAATATCGCCTAACAAGCCCTCCCACAACCAATACTCAATCAGTTCATTCACATCAATTGGATGACCTTTTGGAAACAATGAACAGAAAAGAAAGCAAGAGCGGCTTGTGTCATCCTTCAATTTAATGAAGCTAAATCTCAGGTGAGTGAATACCTCTTCTTCCATGCGTCCTATATTAGCAGTTGAGCCTTTTAATTCAGCCAATGCATTCTCCCACTCTGTCATATCCGTTGCTCCACGCAAGGCTCGCCCCACAGTGACTATAGCAAGAGGCAATCCGCCACATTCTTTAGCTACAGCTGCAGCAATATGTTGTATCCCCGAATTAAGTACGGCTTCCTTTCCAACTTTTTCTTGGAATAGTTCCCATGCTTCAGTCTCAGAAAGAACCGCCACTCTCACATCTTTTTCTGTTTCCATTTCTCGACAAATGGTCACTAATCTCGTGGTCAGGACTAACTTGCAACCATTCTCTGGAGTTGGCATTGGAATTCCTATTTTTTCAAGAGAAAATGGTTCCCACAGATCATCTAGAATGAGCACAAATCTTTTTCTTCTGCGTAATGCATCAAACAATCGAGCACATTTATCTATTCCTGACACAGAATCAGAAAGGTCTAACTTCAACTGCTCAGCAATGTCCCTTTGTAACCTCTCAAAGTTGGTCTCCTTCGACACACTGACCCAGATAATACAATCGAAATGTGAACTCTCATTCAAGAGTTTGTTATTAATTTCTGCCATGATAGTTGTCTTCCCCACGCCGCCCATTCCATAAACACCAATCCTTCCTACTTGAGAATCCACCAAGTAACTCCAAATTTCCCGCAAGTTTTCCATGGTAGAAGGATTCATCATTGGCAGTATAGTGGGGAGAATGCGTCCTCTCTTCACCAAATTCTCCCCCAGCAAATCAGCTTCAAACATGACACCTTTCTCTGAAAGTGCAATGACCTCCTCGATCTTCTCCTCAATCTGCTGGGCCAACTTTATTGGTGGACATAAGCAATGATGAAAATATCGAAATATTCGTCTTCTCCCATTTGCAAGGTAAAGGATTTGATCCACTTCATCGTGAGTATTGAAAACATGGTCCAACCACAGTTCCACCGTAGCCTTCGGCTCCATCCCGTGTTGTAACCTTATTTGCTCCAATTTTCTTTTAACATCAAAGGCCATGGCATTCAGGTGTCCCATATTCTTTTGCAAAAGCACCAACTTTCTTTTTCGGTTCATAAGATGCACACATTGCTGGGAAATCGAGTCTCCAGTGCAGTTATGACCGCAAAGGCAACTAAGGAAACTAATCACAATCCCAGCAACATCCATAAGAACTTAGATTGTTTTCAGAATCTAACAACAAAAAGAATTTACAGGCAAAACACAAGAGGAAAACAAACAGAGATTAAAGACCCAAAGGAAACAAAAAGTCAAAAGATAGTGATTAAGAAGAAACTTAGATCATGTATAATGTACTATTTCTTTGAATAAGGAATTGAGCAACAGATATCCTCCGGAAAAAAGTAGGAGATTCGATGAAACTGAAAGGAAGGAAATGAGAAATACTTCCAGCACCAACCTGGAAGCAACCGTTCAATCAAGCAACTTTCCCGTTTACTTTGACTTATTTATATATATTATTTTTCAACTTAATCGAAAGAGAAAACTAAAATAATCTACAACTTGCTCAAAAGGGGTTCATATCTGTTGTTTTAAAAATATCTATATCAACAGCAATCACAGAAAGTAAACGCTTTCCCACCAGCGATACTGGTTTTTCTTAAACCCATGACGTGAATTGGTTGTTCAAAAAAGTTACTACAATCTAATAGCACTAGAGCATCCTTAAATGGGTTAGCTAAAGTCATAAAGCAGAAAAGGCTCAGAGTTGAATAGATTTTTTGCAAAGTATACCCAGACGATGATTCTTCATCAGGTCCCTTCTCATGATGTGAGCCACGCCGTATATTATAGTATGTGGAAGTCTTCTTCCTTTCCTGCAAACGAACAATCTCATTTATGTTACTTTTTTCCAAGGTGCAAAAATGTTTTACCTCCAGAAAAATAACCCATCAACAGAACTGAAACAGAAGTTCCTATGTCGTATGGTTGCCCTTAATATAAGGGGTATATTGGTAAATAGTGAGTGTGGCTAATCCCACATTGCTAGTTACAAGGTGGAGGAATTTCCTTCACCTATAAAAGGAACTCCTCACCATCCTTATAGATCATCCCAACAAGCATTAGTCTTCTCCTATAGCTTGTTCTTCCTCTCTTATCTTTGTAATATTTTTTGTAAAAATATTAGTCAGTAGTGTCCGAGGAAGTAAGCTAAACTAGCTGAACCTCATAAATCTTTGGGTGTTCTCTTATAGTTAATAGTTCATTTGTTTTGGTATAGTAGTTGTGGTTATTGTGCTGGTTATTTTTCTTATAGAAGAATATCTAGTACAATTGCTCACTCTCTTGCCTTTTGTGGGTTTCATTCCCAACAAGTGGTAGCGGAGCCTAAGGTTATACTGAGTATGCTCTGTGGTTGCAGTTTTATTTGATCTGCCACATAAAAAAAGTTCTTCCTTTGGTTCATTGTTCCGCATTGATAGCTATTAACAGAAGTTAGAGGGAAAATGGCTGATAGCAAAATTGGCTCCACGTCGTCTTCATTTCATGGAAGACCTGTGATACCGTCAATTGCAAATGCAAGATTCACAGTGGAGATTTTTGATGGTAACGGTCATTTTGGAATGTGGCAAAGTGAGGTTCTAGACGCTCTCTTTCAGCAAGGTCTAGACATTGCCATTGAAGAAGACAAACCAGCTGATATTGAAGATAAAGATTGGAAGACTCTGAATCGTGTAGCATGTGGTACAATACGATCATGCCTTTCAAGGGAGCAGAAGTATGCATTCTCAAGAGAGACTTTTGCTAACAAACTATGGAAGACACTTGAAGATAAATTTCTGAAGAGAAGCAGTCAAAACAAGTTATATATGAAGAAGAGATTGTTTCGCTTCACATATGTTCAAGGTACCACATTGAATGATCACATCACCAGTTTTAATCAGCTTGTCGCTGATTTGTTGAATTTGGATGTGACCTTCAATGACGAAGATTTGTCTTTGATGTTGTTGGGATCCCTTCCCGAAGAGTTTGAGTTTCTTGAAACTACACTACTTAATGGGAAAGTCGAGGTATCTCTCAAAGAAGTCTGTGGGGCTTTATATAGCTATGAACTCAGAAGAAAAGACAAGCAAGAAAGCACAAGTGGTACTACAAAAGCTCTTGTTGTGAGAGGTCGCTCTCAAAGTCAAGGTAAAGCAAGGAGAGGAAGAAGCAAGTCTAAGTTCCGTCTAAGCAAGGATGAATGTGCCTTTTGTCGAGAAAAAGGGCACTGGAAGAAGAACTGTCCCAATGTGAGGACCCGTTCCCGGTAATCGGGAGCCTCACCGTCGTGCAGCCCCGATTGATCCAACTGGTGGACCAAGCGGAACTACACAAGGCTTATCCGAAAACAAAAACAAACTCTGTTTTGCGAATCATAATAAATACACACATTTGAGTATTTTTGTTGCAAAACATGGCACGCATCAATTGATACTCAGCATAACTTACAAACAACGGAGTGACCAACACATGCAGCGAAAATATCAGATCACATACAATTTGCCTTACGGCCTCAAACCCGCAACACCATGAGTCCACACTCACAGATTTCCAGAAATTCAAAACAACACCACTTCTTATATATCAAAATATCAGAGTATGCAAGCATGAGTTGTACACATATGCACCAGCAAAATACACAAGTGTGTAAATATACAAGAAGATGTGAAGGATGCTGAGTCCAAAAACGTGCATGTGCATTTGTCCAGCCCTACGACCAATACCGGGATAGTAACCTCAAAGTTGAATAGCTAGCTCTCACACCTTAGTCCTGAAACAAAAAGGGAGGGGGTGAGATCAAAGACCTCAGTGGAAGTTACCGCGTCATAAGCATAAACGGTGGAATAGAGACAAAACCAAAGCATAGTATCAAACATTTATTCAAACCAATTCAATCCATACTCTTCAATGTAGCCATTATAAGTGCACACACCAAAATGCAAAAGGAGGTAAAAACAGTTTTGATACTTGGCTACTATGTCCAAAACATAACGGGGTGGACACAAACCACTTTCATATAACCCCCGCTAAAGGGTTACCTAAAAGCCTACTGATGGTTTTCAGTTCCAGCATATATCTAAATAAAACCCCACCATCAGCATTGTCCCAAAATTGAATGGAGAAAACACAATCTGTCACATTCAATTTTGCACACGTATATAACGTCGTAAGATATATATGAAGCATTTATAAGGTATTTCCCTTCATCGTGCACACAGCACTCAATATACATACACAGCGCCACCCATACCTCTCCAAGGTAAGCAACTGTCCTCTCTATAGGACTCCATATACTTACCTAACTTGATCAAGCATTAACCGTCAACTCCAATCGGTACAGTGACCAAAAACGAATTTTTCCAGTATGGGTCATTAAAACTAAAAATTCATAAGATATTCCATGCATGCATTTAAACATTGCCATCTTAGAATCAGGTGCCAAACATCTCAAAATAATATTCGAAGTATTCAGCCACAATAGAAAAAATGTCTAAGAAGCCGAAAAATCATATCGTATGGAAGGTTGCAAAACCCGTATGAAATTTCATGTACACCAAACAAATCAGCATGTTTCAGCTTTTGAATATCCAGCATTCAAACATGGCCAGAAAATTATCATTTGAACACAATTGTTAAACACAATTCAAGTCATGCCTCCATTCAAACCAAAACATTAGATCATATATGAATTCTGAAAACAAAACGTTACGCATATACAAATGAAACATAAACTCCCACCTCTCGTTGCGTCGATGGTTCGCCAACGATATCCTTTCCTCTACTGATCGATCCAGTACCTCCTAAACAAGCACAAACCATACAGCCATACTAAGCATAACCAATCCAGGAATCAAAAATGCAAAATAATTGAAAGCAATCCTATGGACCCTCTCACACTGCACACACATCTACATTCCCCTATCCAATCTAAACACTCCAATCATATCCAATCTAAACAACCAATTCATATCCAATCTAAACAACAAAATCACAGTACTTCAGATACCCTCATTTGACCACAACCACTCAATTAACATACACCAACATGATCAAGAACATGAAGAAACAACCCCCTGATACTGTTCATCCGAAATTCATACAAGAATCAGAGGTTGTTTCCATGCATTTCCATCCATCAAAAACACTCAATCACGTCACTAGCAACCTGAATAAACCAACCAATCTAAAAGAAAACCAAAGATTAAGCACTTACCAACAACCCTGGAATTTTCGTCCAGAATGAAGAACACCTCAAAATCAGGCCTTAGACATCAAATTAACAGTGGAAAAGTGCAGAAAATTGATGGGAAAGTGTTTTGGGACAATCTCCCACAAGTTTTTGGGATCAATTTGAGCAAGGGTTGGATTTTGGTAGGTTGGAAGGGTGAAGGAAGGAGAAAAACGAGTTAGGGTTGGAATGTGTTGGTTATTTTTGAAAGAGAAGTATTTAAAGGATGAAATGTGGGCTTGGGCTGATGGGTTTCAGGCCCAAGGGCTGATGGGCTGATGGGCTTCAGGCCCAGAAATTCAACAAGGCTGGACCGTGCCATCGACGGCCCGTTTCACACAAACGAGCCCAAACGGCTCGTGGTCGCTAAAAACGGACCAAAAGCAACCTGGTTTGTTTTCCACTGACTCAACCTCGATCGTCTAACCTATCGTACTCACACTCATACGTAAACACTCTCAGATTCACTATGGGTTCCTTAAAGGCTTCCTACGGCTGTGTTCACAAACCAACAGTTTAGCATCGGCACACAGCCGATGTCACTAACGCTACCGTTGGCGCTGCAACTGACCGGCACCACAATAGACGGGATCTCACACCCAAGCTAAAGAAGAAAGAGAAAGCTTCACAAGATGCAAACGTAGCCGAATACAAGAGTGATGCTGATTCAGATTTCTCTTTGGTGGCATCATCTTCAACTTCTCAACTAGACGAGTGGATTTTAGATTCAGGATGCACTTATCATATGTGCCCTGTTAAAGAATGGTTCTTTAACTTTGAAGAACTAGATGGTGTAGTTGTTTAAATGGGTAACGATAATCCATGTAAAACTGTCGGGATTGGTTCAATCAAACTGAATAATCATGATGGATCTACGAGAATCTTGAGGGATGTTCGATATGTGCCTAACTTGAAGAAGAATCTTATCTCATTGGGGGCCTTGGAATCAAAAGGTCTAGTGATAACAATGAGAGATGGTGTTCTCAAGGCGACTTCTGGTGTACTGGTGATGCTGAAAGGTATCAGGAAAAATAACTTGTATTACTATCAAGGTAGTACGGTTATTGGGACAGCAACAACATTAACAACTGTTAGCAGTCAGAAGGACACAGATGCAACCAAGATGTGGCATATGCGCTTGGGACATGCTGGAGAAAAATCCTTGCAACTTCTTGCCAAGCAAGGACTGCTGAAAGGTGTGAAGGTTTGCAAATTGAATTTTTGTGAGGATTGCATAATGGGAAAACAAAGGCGTGTGAAGTTTGGTTCTGCTATCCATAATACCAAGGGTATTTTGGATTATGTACACTCAGATGTGTGGGGACCTGCGAAGACTCCATCCCTTGGAGGTAGTTACTATTTCCTTACCTTTGTTGATGATTTCTCAAGAAGAGTGTGGGTGTTTACAATGAAGAACAAAAACGAAGTGTTGGAGATTTTTCTTAAATAGAATGCTCAAGTAGAGAACCAGACCGGAAGGAAGATCAAAATACTCCGAACTGACAATGGCGGAGAATACACAAGTAATTCTTTCCAGAAGGTATGCCAAGAATATGGCATAGTTCGACACTTTACCGTTCGAGAAACACCACAGCAGAATGGGGTATCAGAGCCTATGAACAAGACATTGGTGGAGAAAGTCCGATGTATGTTGTCTAATGTTGGGTTAGGCAGAAAATTTTGGGCTGAGGCGGTAACATATGCTAAACACCTCATTAATCGGTTGCCATCATCTGCTATAGGTGGCAAAACTCCTCTAGAGGCTTGGTCTGGAAAACCTGCAACAGATTATGATTCTTTGCACATATTTGGTTCTACGGCATATTATCATGTCATAGAATCAAAATTGGATCCACGAGCGAAGAAGGCTCTCTTTATGGGATTCAATCCTGGAGTGAAGGGATACCGTCTTTGGTGTCTAGAAGCAAAGAAGACTATCATCAGTAGGGATGTTACCTTTAATGAATC
The DNA here is from genome assembly GCA_019739055.1 of Passiflora organensis. Classification (NCBI taxonomy): domain Eukaryota; kingdom Viridiplantae; phylum Streptophyta; class Magnoliopsida; order Malpighiales; family Passifloraceae; genus Passiflora; species Passiflora organensis. The sequence continues at coordinate 915,140 of JAEPBF010000187.1, read as the reverse complement.
TGCTATGATGAACAAGGTAACAAAAGAAGAAATCAATGATACACCAAAGCAGGTGGAGTTTGACCAGACAAAGGTGAACCCATCAAACAATGTTACCAGAAACTCTTCTATGATAGAAGAAGAATCAGATAAATAAGAGTCAGATAAAGAAGAGGTTACAACCCAAGAGCCTCAACAGCAACCAGAGTCAATTGCAGTCGATAGGCCGAGACGAAAAATATAGAAGCCTGCTAGATTTGTTGATATAGTGGCCTATGCACTTCCAGTTGTAGATGATGTTCCATCCACTTTTCTTGAAGCAGTACGAAGTACTGAAAATGAAAGATGGAAAGGTGCAATGGATGAAGAGATGAAGTCACTTCAGAAGAATCTGACTTGGGAACTGATAATACTGCCAAAGAAAAAGAAAGCAATTGGTTGCAAATGGGTTTTTGCAAAGAAAGATGGATTTTCGAACGATGACATTCGCTACAAGGCAAGATTGGTGGCTAAAGGTTATGCTCAAAAGGAAGGAGTTGACTATAATGAGGTGTTTTCTCCAGTAGTAAAACATACCTCTATCAGAATCTTGTTGACCTTGGTGGCACAGTTGAATTTGGAGCTAGCTCAACTTGATGTGAAGACCGCATTCCTACACGGAGATTTGAAAGAGGAAATCTATATGTCTCAGCCGGATGGGTACAAAGTTGCTGGAAAAGAAGATTGGGTTTGTAAACTGAAGAAATCACTGTATGGATTGAAACAGTCACCAAGACAGTGGTATATGAGATTTGACAAGTTCATGATGAGCCAGAAGTACACAAGAAGCAAGTATGACCATTGCGTATATTTTCAAAAATTACGAGATGGGTCCTACATCTACTTACTCTTATATGTGGATGATATGTTGATAGCATCTAAGAGTAAAGTAAATATTGACAGACTGAAGGCACAATTGAGCAAAGAATTCGAGATGAAGGATTTGGGAGAAGCCAAGAAGATTCTCGGAATGGAGATAAGCAGGGATAGACAAAGGAACAAACTTTGTCTAACTCAGAAGGAATACTTGAAGAAAGTACTACAGCGTTTTGGTATGAATAACAATTCAAGACCTGTAAGTACTCCACTTGCTCATCATTTCAAATTGAGTAATCAATTATCTCCAAAGACGACTAAAGAACGAGAATACATGGAAAAAGTCCCATATGCAAATGCTGTTGGAAGCCTGATGTATGCTATGGTGTGTACAAGACCTGATATTTCACAAGCTGTTGGAGTTGTTAGCAGATACATGCATGATCCAGGAAAAGATCATTGGCAGGCTGTGAAATGGATTCTACGGTATATCCAAAATACTGTAGACGTTGGTTTGGCATTTGAGCGAGATGAATCATATGGTCAATGTATAGTTGGATATTGTGATTCTGATTATGCAGGTGACATTGATAAAAGACGTTCTACAACTGGCTATCTGTTTACCCTAGCTAAGGCACCAGTTAGCTGGAAGTCTACTTTACAGTCAACTGTGGCATTGTCTACAACAGAGGCAGAGTATATGGCAATCACAGAAGCTGTAAAAGAAGCGATCTGGCTTCAAAGATTGCTTAAAGACTTGGGAGTTGATCAGAAATATGTCAAATTATATTCTGATAGTCAAAGTGCTATTCACTTAGCAAAGAATCAAGTCTTTCATGCAAGAACGAAGCACATTGATGTTCGTTATCATTTTGTTCGTGAGATTTTGGAAGAAGGTGGAGTTCAGATACAGAAGATCTTGACCACTGAGAATCCTGCTGATATGATGACGAAAGTAGTGACTGTAATCAAGTTTCAACATTGTTTAAACTTGATAAACATTGTCACAGTTTGAAGAAGATTGATTGAAGACACTACGAGATATTCTGGTGGATAAGTACAAGATAAATGTGGAATTTGCCAAGGTGGAGATTTGTTAATATAAGGGGTATATTGGTAAATTAGTGTGAGTGTGGCTAATCCCACATTGCTAGTTTACAAGGGGGAGGGGTTTCCTTCACCTATAAAAGGAACCCTTCACCATCCTTATAGATCATCCCAACAAGCATTAGTCTTCTCCTATAGCTTGTTCTTCCTCTCTTATCTTTGTAATATTTCTTGTAGAAATATTAGTCAGTAGTGTCCGAGGACGTAAGCCAAATTGGCTGAACCTCGTAAATCTTTGGGTGTTCTCTTATAGTTAATAGTTCATTTGTTTTGGTATAGTAGTTGTGGTTATTGTGCTGGTTATTTTTCTTATAGAAGAATATCTAGTACAATTGCTCACTCTCTTGCCTTTTGTGGTTTTTATTCCCAACAGTTGTGGTTATTGTGCTGGTTATTTTTCTTATAGAAGAATATCTAGTACAATTGCTCACTCTCTTGCCTTTTGTGGTTTTTATTCCCAACAGTTGTGGTTATTGTGCTGGTTATTTTTCTTATAAAAGAATATCTAGTACAATTGTTCACTCTCTTGCCTTTTGTGGGTTTTATTCCCAACAGTTGCTAGGTGAGTTTGGCATCAGGTGGGAATGTTCCCACTTGAATTATTTCCACCAATCTGTGTTCTAATGATTTCCATGGAAGCAGGTGGTAGCAGCAGGCCCTGTTTCATTATTGTCTCCTATGAAAAGTAAGAGAAAACCTCAATAAAACACCACATCCTGAAATTACAATGGACTCTGGAGAATCACAGTAAATGACTCCATATATGCCAATCTAGTATGGAAGAGGTGAAACTCTAAGCTTCACAGTTTTGAAGTTGATTGAAGGAACTATCCCCTGCTTTTTCCTGATCTGATTGATGATAAGCTAATGATGGACAACGAATTTCTCAGGATTTTTGAATTTGATCTGCCTGGCATCCTGCGAATAAAAACTCAAGATTGACACGGATGTTCCACTTCAATTATGACGAGGGTGCATGGCTTTGGTTTCTTACATAGTTGCTCCATCAACGATGAACCCACTTGATTTAAACCCCAGGGTAAACCATAATTCACCATCAACAACATCTCCTGTAGCAAAAAAGCAGCTGGCAATCCTTTTTCTCATGAAATTACGAAGAAATATTTAATGACAAAAAAGTAGAAAGGAAATCGAAATATGGTCAGAACAAATGATCATAATTGTTTTCCCATATAACATTTACAACGCATAGCCTATGCTCCTGGTATCAGCCAATTTCCACCATATCGGAGTCTAGTAAATTGCATCTAGCCCACCAACTTGACTTGTCTATAATGAGGTGCAAGATTTCCTCTTATTCTGTGCCTATCTACTCTTTATGCGATGGATCGCCCTGATGCCTTTTCCTGCACTTGTACTCATCCTGATCCTGATTCTATAAGTGAGACTCTAAAAAAGGAATTTGCGAGTGAGAATCTTATTTCATATTGAAAAAATAATGTGATTTGTGAAATAATATATTCTTTTGGATTATAGAATTAGAAATCCAATTGAGTGTTACTCATGTAAATTCCGCAAGAACTTGCAGTCACCTGTCGAACGGTCGGGGCGTGACACTACATGACAATATATATTTCAGGTTAAGAAGTCGGTTCTGGCATCATATTGGTCTGCCATTCACAATCCTTTACAAAGGATTATTTTCAAGTAGTTTCAGGCTTCCTGCTTCTGGAAAAATGGTCTGCGTGTTCGTAGAAAATGGTTGCCGGTGAAGGCCACATGTAATGGAATCATGAGACAACTGTGTGATTTTGGTGGCGTGTAGGATCACCATCAACTTTAGGTGATATTTGCCAGTCAGATAGCGAAGTGTCTCCCCTTGTGAGGAAGTTTTCGGACAACAATTCTGAGAATTCTGACATCATCCCTCGGTTCCTTAAAAACCAGTTGAAAGACAACAATAGCAACTACCAAAAGCAATCGAGTGGCTACTGACATAATCCAAGCGATCATGATCCATTGGAGTTGCATGACTACAGCATTATGGAACAAGCAGGATCTTGCCAACATGCAGGCCACTTTCCATGAGGCGGTGACCCTCTGCTGCCTCACTTAACGGTAAATACTTGTAGATTACAGGCTTCACCTTGCACGTTGCCACTGCAGGCCAAACATTCTGCTCCACCTCACTGACAATTGCTGCCTTGTCTTCAAGAGTTCTGGTTCGCAAGGCTGCCGCTGCCAGTACAATCGTCATAAACAGATTAGAACGGCAGAAAAAGCATTGTAAAGAGCATCTGTAAAGAGCTGGAGTGATACCTTGCACAGTCAGGCGCTTTGCAAACAATGAAGCTATATTGAGTTCTGCTACAGCTCCGCCCATGAGGCCAATGATAAAAAGCCTGCCATCCATACTTAAGCTGTCCAGGTTCTGCTGGAAGTAGGAAGCTCCAAGCGAATCAAGAATAACATCAACACCTGACATTAAAACCCAATAACTCAAAACGTGTTTTTGGTGGAAAAAATATACAGAACATGGTTGATGAAGGATTGTATATGCAACTGCAACGACATTTATGAAGCTAGATCAAACCTTTCCCGCCAGTTTCTTCCTTCACCCGGGCAACAAAGTCCTCTGTCTTGTAGTTGATGCAAACATCAGCTCCAAGATCCTTGCAAGCTGCTAACTTTTCCTCGCTCCCTGGTGATGAAGATTGTAAATATATAGATAGATAGATAGATACTAGCAAGAGACTATTCAATAAGCAGACCTGCTGTGACAAACACTTTAGTCCCAATATATTTAGCTATCTGAATAGCAAATGTTCCAATTCCACTAGATCCCCCATGAATCTGTGATACAAAAACTTGTCAACTCGAGACAATTAGCTATGGTGAACGACCAAGAAGAAGAATTTTTTAATATATCAGCAATCACCAGGAGTGATTCCCCTGCGGATAGCCGACTAGTCATAAAAACAGTGGACCATACAGTACATGCCACTTCGGGTAGAGCAGCTGCATCCTTGACTGAGACACCTGGTGGGACAGGAAGCACTTGTCCAGCCGGAACAGCTACTTTCTCTGCGTAACCCCCTCCACTAAGAAGAGCACAAACCTAAAAGGCGATAACAACATTGTTTTTGTAATTAACAAACAAACTACTCTTTTATCTCAAGATTCGATTTTTCGATAAAAAAACATGCGAATTTTACCTCTATCCAGGAAATGGGTTAGGAAGATTGAAAACCACATACCTGATCGCCTATTTTCCAGCGGGAAACATTTTTGCCGACGGCTTCAATAGTGCCAGCGCATTCTAGACCAGGATATTCACTGGCACCTTTAGGAGGTGGGTACCAGCCTTGTCTTTGGATAGTATCGCCACGGTTCAAGGCAGTGGCTTCAATCTTGATCAAGACTTCATCGTCTTTGATCTGTGGTTCTTCTACTTATAGTAATTGCAGCACTTCTGGGCCGCCTGGTGTAGTTATCACCACAGCTTTCATTTCTTTGGTCGAAGTTCCGCCTCTGGAACACAGGGAACTGGGGAAGCGTTCTCAAGGAGCAGCGACCGTTAACAGAAATACAGATTCTGTCTTCAATTTTCAACAAGGGTTGAGTAGCACAGTTTGTGGGTCGTTGGTCTTCTTACTCCATTGCAAAATGGTCATCGTCTTTGAAAACAGAAAATACTAAAAAAAGAAACCCTTCAACTGTCATCGTCTCGTCAGCCTCAGCATAACAAAACACCAAACAGGCCGGCATCCTTGTCTTCTCTCGCATCTCCATTGACATTAACGTAAGTATTAACCTTATACTAAACTACAAATATTAGTAAAATTCATTTTGTTTGCTAGTTATCGCTATTAACCTTCAAATATTCTCCAGTACCTTTCAGTAATTAACCCTTCAAAACGGAGCCTTTGTTAGATGGGAGAGAGCTGACCTTTTGCTTGCTTTGAAGTGGATTGTGTAGGTTATATTACATTGGGTTGGTGAATTAATAACATTAAAGGGAGTTGTGTACTAAAGCCAAGAATTGAACTCTTAAACTTGGGTTAAGAATGATAAGTCTTACCACTTAACCATGCTATTCGAGTTTGGGTTTGAATCTTTACTCATTTAATGAATGCTTTCACTTTAGCTCCTTGTATTGAGAGGCGTTAACAGGTTGCCATTGGGCATAAGTCTCAAGTTTAGCTTCTCTCCTTAGGCTGCATAGTAGTATTTGTTAAGTATAGATTGCTGCATAGTTCATGCATTTTCTATATCAGGGAATGTGCAAATTAATCAGAAGCTTGCCCACTGGCAGCAATTTGATTACGTGAAGCACCTCTGAGCGAACACCAGATCCCATGTTTATTGCATCTGTAAACTTGAATCAAGTTGTATTTTGTTCTGTTGTTGTAACATTCTGGCAGTAAGATAAAAAAAACTCTTAAAACCACATTTTTATATCATGCATTTTGAGTTGTTATTGACAATGTCATGAAATAATCATGTGAGGTCATGATATTTTTTAGGACGTGTCTTGTACTTGCTGCCTCGTCGAGCATCTTGTTCCCGCAAATTAGGACTCCTCACATGGCCATTTGAGGTGGGAGAGTGATTCCTCACAACTAGCTTCAAGTCTGGATTGTGGTAATGGTGGCATAATCTGATTGGATAGTCCTTACCAAGATATTTGGATCTGACTGTGGCAGTAAGATGCTGTGGGTAGTTTTATGGTGCTTCCCGCATCTTAGTTAAATGCCCAACATCAGACAGGCTCCTCCGTCTGCCTCACAGAAACCAGCCCCCGGCTCCGGCAGATATTTCAGGTTTGTCTTCATCCAAGTTTCAATTTGCGCTTTGGTTGCTGAAACATAGGAACGTCAGCGTACTTTCAAGCACGCTTTTTTCTTTATCGTCTCTAAATTGTTTCTTTCAAGAGAGTATAATGCTATCGAGCTGCTTGGTTTACTGTGGAAGATGATGCTGTGTTCTGATGCTCGTCTTTTGTTTGTCCTTTTTCCCCAAAGAGAGCAAGCATAGGACTTTAGAAGAATAGAATAATGGGTCGCTATGGGCTGGTGTGGTTTGTTCTTCTCCAATTGGTTACTGGAATTCTGGGCTGGGGAAAGGAAGGTCACTTCGCTACCTGCAAAATAGCAGAGGTAGGATTGTTGCGTTTTGTCTTCCATATCCGATAATCTTTTCATATTAAATGTCTGTTTTCACTAGGTTTATTATTTACTTTAGATAAGAAAATCATTGGATAACTGGGTATATTTGTTCCCTCTTTAATTTAATAGGGTTTCAATCAGTGTTTACTTTGAAGTGAAGGCCAGTGTTCTTATTCAAATGTGTTCCTCATACATTTAACTCAATAGCTCTCCAGTTCTTAAAATTAGTAAAATAAATAGTGCTTAACTAAGCTCTTGTTATGTGAATACTAAGTAGAAAGCGCAAGTATAGTTAGACCTGTCTGGTGAGATTCAACACTTGTTAAGACAGGAAATGTCGAAGGTTGTTCCAAGCTCAGTCTGATGAGATTTTCGTTGATCTTTTAGGGGTATCTAACTGAAGATGCAATAGCTGCAGTGAAGGAACTGCTTCCAGAGTCTGCTGAAGGTGATCTTGCATCTGTTTGCGCCTGGGCTGATCAAATCAGGTTTCATTATCATTGGAGTAGCGCTTTGCACTTCGCTGATACTCCAGATTTCATGTGTAACTATGACTACGCTAGTAAGTTTTCTTGTACTTGCTGTTGTTTCTTGGTTCATCTTTGTTCTTGTTTGCAATTTTATCTTATTGCCATAGTTTTTTTTTCTAGAGAAAATCGGGTCTTAGGTTGCTTAACATGCATTAGCCAAGTTAATTTTTCAGCTCTGTTACAGGGGACTGCCACGATTCCCATGGACTTGAAAACAGATGTGTTACAGGAGCAATTTACAACTACACTATGCAACTTAAATCAGTATTTCAGAATCCCAACTTGATCTCAAATTGTAAGAACCACTGTATCACTAAATCTTGTGCATTCACTTTGTATAGACATTTGATTTGATTCCTTCAGCTTTTGATAACACGAGGCCTTTTGTATGCTGACTGCAGACAATTTAACGGAGGCACTTATGTTTTTGTCTCATTTTATTGGAGATGTCCATCAGGTTTGTCCAAGTTGCTTAAACCCCATGACTTCAGGGCTGCACAAATGTGATCAAACATTGTAATTGGGAGGGAACTGTATTGTTTTAATTTTTCTGCTCCTGCAATGTTTGAAAAATTGAACGAAAAATTTTGCCTGATTGACTAGAAAGTGTATACTTGTGATGCCTTTTGTCTGGCGCACTTGAATTCTATAAGCTGCAATAGCTATGTAATTATCATATTATTAGTTTTACCTGAGTTAAAGTATTTTGACTGACGTAAATGATATTTCATCTTTTCTATATATGATAGTGTCTTTGAAGCCTAATAACTGTTTAACCTGTCAAGTATCTTATCATCTGATTACAGCATAATCTATTTTCTGCTTGCAGCCCCTGCATGTTGGTTTCCTTGGAGATCTGGGTGGAAACACAATACAAGTTCGTTGGTACCGTAGAAAAGCAAACCTACACCATGTAAGCCTTTAAATTACAGTTTTTAAGAGAGGGAAAACTTAGCTGGTTTTCTCATTGAACCATAAATATTATTCTCAATGTATACAGGCTTCTTGAGTTCTTCTAACTTGATTGGTAGAATACATTAGATCAACTAAGCTAATCCAAGGGGTGTGATTGAGTGATAAAACTCATTCATTTTTAACCAATAGCAAGATGGATTAATCGACAATGCCGACAATGGATACCCGTTAATTTTTTTTAAAAAATCAACTAAGCTATTGTAATGCTATGAATGACATACAGTTCCTGATTATGCTATATTTAACTGAGCTATGATTTTATTCTAGTTTCTTCTCTAGTCGAGGTTCAGAAGTCACTGGTATTGAGTCTGCATTGCGAACAACAAACGCTCAATCAGCTGTTTTGATTCTTGAATTATGTACAAGAGAATGTTTTGTTGTTGTAATTTACTGTGATCTGCCTGCTCTACTTGCTAGGTGTTTCATTACTGCTGTCCTCTTACAGGTGTGGGATGATATGATTATTGATACCGCCCTGAAAAGATTTTATAGTGAGGATCTTTCTGTTATGATTCAAGCCATTCAGAACAATATAACGGTACTCTCTACCTTGTGCAAACTTCATATCCATTAATCTTAAGGTGAAAATTTAATAAGAATATGAGGATATTGTTGGAAGCAAACATCCTTTATTTACTATGCCTTTTATGCATTTGAGTCACTTGAAAGTAAGACTCACATGCTGATGGAATTTGTGCGTACTCACACATGCTCTGATTTTGGCCCTTTTTTTTCAACTTTACCCTTGATAGGAAAATTGGTACAATCAACAACCGTTGTGGGAATATTGTGAAAACAACAGCACAGTTTGTCCCAACGTGTAAGTCATACATTACTTTCTGATGCATGGCAGCCCTGGTGGAGCAATCCATTGATAATATTATCTTTAAGATTGATAGTAAAGATGCACACAGATAAGCAAACCAACAGAAAGTGCTTTGCTTCGTCGAGTCTGTAACTTCCATTCAGACATACCTAATGCTTGTAATCAAAGTTCTCACCGCACAGAGATGCAGCTCCTGTTAATGTTAGAGGTAGGGTTTTGATACCAATTTCTTTTTCTGATTCTATAATACAGGTATGCCTCTGAAAGCATAAACTTGGCATGCAAGTTTGCATACAGGAATGCCACAGCTGGAAGCACCTTGGAAGGTATCTACCGAAACCCAACGAATTATGCTATTTCATATACTGCCAAAGAACCTCATGATATGCTTCCAGTATGTTCTGCCATATCATCTAGTTCCATATAGAGCCAAACTTCTCCCAGTTGTAATCTAAGTGGAAACTCGTACATGCTGTGTGTGCTAAGCTCCTTATGGTTGTTTACCTGAACTTCTTTACTTGAGGCATGTTTGTGCATTTTCATTCTTGACTGGTTTTTTTATGCAGATGATTATTTCTTGTCTCGGTTGCCCATAGTGGAGAAGAGGATTGCCCAAGGTGGCGTTCGGTTGGCCGCCTCCCTCAACCATATTTTTGCTTCCCAGACAAGAGTTGCTCAAGCACGAAGATGAAGGGGATGGAGAAATCATATTCTGCTGAATAAAGAGTTAGACTTGGTACCATATTTCATTTAAGGTTATTGCATGAATCTTCCTATGTGGAATCCATGTCATGTACTACTGTCAACTCTTCTATGCAAGTCGTGGGAAACATACTTAATTTCCAATCCTTAATTTCGTACCCTTTAACCCATTATGGAGCTAAGCCACCGAATTTTTGCTTTGACCTTTCTAAAAGTTTGATGCTAATTGAAGTGAACTGAACTGAAGTTTCCTGGGATTTTTTAGCATCCAGCAGAATATGAAATTGAGAGGCTGTAGTTCTGTTCTTTTTTTTTCATGGAGGTTCTTCTAGCTTAACATGGTTTCTACTAAAATGTAACAAAGATTTTTTTTTTCTAAAATTTTTTTAAAAAAAGTATTCTCACTGGTCGTAAGATTAATATTTTTTTAGATTTTGATTGCTTGTTGTTATGATAAATATTTTATTGATAGAATAAGTTTTATTTATATTCTTAAGACTCCGAATCCTGATTAAATATACGAGAAATCATAAACATTTTCCACCGAAATCAACCTAAGGTGCAACATAAAGTTTGGTGAGGAATATCGTAGTCACAGTCATAGCTTCTTATACATGGCCTAAGAATTCGCATCTGGTAGAAAAAGTCTTGGGTTTCTGCCTCCAGATCTTCCTTTTCCATGATTCCAGGTTGATATTTGGTACGGAAAGAAACCTCCATTAATAAGCCGGCATGCATATATCACTATCAAAGTATCAAATTATAAAGCAAGCATCTAAATCTATTTACCTTTAAAAGGTAATTATCTTGCAGTATAGTTTACTAATTAGCATTACCAACCTAATATAGTTTAATTTCTTGCAAAACATGCTATGCTTCTGAGGAGAAAACAGACTCATATAGTTTAGAGGGATGTGGGTAGCCTGGCTGGCTGGCAATGGATGCTAACCCCACAGAATCACAATTACAATATATCAACTCGTAGCAGCTAAGTCAAGCTGTCCCAATAAATTCCCGTTGATATTTGCAGGCCAGTGAGGTCCCTGATGCAGAACCTGTTGAAACACGGATTTGGGTGACCAAATCACAAGTCAACACACAATCTTATCTTATGGATTGATCATTAATCTCTTCCTTTGACTCGCAAGACTGTCTTTGAGGAAGACACTGCATTGTTGGGTAGAAATTGAAGGCTGGGTACATTAATACAGCATCAGAAGTGGAAGTAAATAAGTGGTCGGCCCCCATTATAAATCTCTCTTCTTCTGTCTGGCAACTAGCAGTGGCCACATAGATACAATGAATTAATGTGGTGTAGACTATGTTCAAAATTTCGGATTAATTGAATTCATCTGATCATATTATGACAAAACAGACCACAAAATTTTACTGTTTTTAAAATAACAAAAACCAGACCATAACTGCAGCCAACCTAGTAATGGACAACCCTTTTTCCCCACCTGCCCACCCAAGCATCATAAATGCTGTCGTAGACTTTAAATATTCCCTCATACTTGCACTTTCCTTTCTTCTTCTCATCACAATCATATTTCCAACCTGCTCATGTCCAGAGTCTCAGCAGAAATGAAAACCATCACTAGCTTCTATCTCCTGGCTATTTTGCTCCTCTTCTGTTCACTCTCCATAGCAACCCGACCGGAGCCGGTTAACCAGCCATCAGAAGTCAAGTCCGCCACCAGCAACCAAGACAACAAAGCTGGAGTAACTGGAAACGATGCTGGGACAGGCGTCGTAGGACCAGGATCCGGGTTCGACATACCTGGGTTTGGCCAGGGGTGGGGAAATGGTATCATTGGCGGCGGGTACGGAGGTGGGTATGGAGGTCCAAAGGGAGGGTATTCCAAAGGTGGTGTTATAAGGCCTACTGTGGTGTGCAAAGAGAAAGGTCCGTGTTACAATAAGAAGCTAACCTGTCCTGCCAAGTGCTTCACCTCTTATAGCCGGTCAGGCAGGGGATATGGAGGCGGTGGCGGCGGTGGTGGGTGCACCATGGATTGTAAGAAAAAGTGTATCGCTTACTGCTGATGCTGTTTAGTATGTACGTACCGAGTTCCTGTAAAACTGGAGATAGATTCTCTATGTTCTACCTTGCCTTTGTTATTATGCATTTGGCTTGGTAAGGGAATATATAATATATAGTAATAGAATCTAAAATAAGAGTATGTTAATTGCTCTACTTGTTTGGGTGTGCTTTGCTTATTAAATCTATTATCAGAAATAAACTATTTCCATATGATATTTGGAATACCAAATCCTTGGAATTAAAATTGGAATATCAATGCTCATTAAATCCAGATATTTCATCTCAAAATATAAAATTATTTTCAGTGCATTTTACATATTTTATTTATGATTATAAAATATTTTAAAATTTTCAAAACGAAAAAATCATTATTATAGATGATAAATATATTTTAACATATATAAAAAAACCCTAGTTATCAGTTCTACCATCAAAATCACAATTTTTGCATAATGGTCATGGAAAGATAAGACAGAACAAACGATATTAATTCTTTATTAGCAATTATTACAATAATAATAGGTAGAAGAATAGCAACTACAGAAGATTGTGTAAGCTCGCAAAACCTTTTAAATGGCTTCTGACCAAAACCTTTGCACATCGTGGGACAACAAAAGCCAACTAAACGGTTATGAAATCAGACTAAAAGAGACCAACCAACCAACCGGCCGGCAGCCATAAACAAGCAATTTCCCTGTCTCAGTGGAGGTTAACAGCATGTACAACCTAAATCCACAGATACATAATGCATGTTGCCTTCTCCGGACATAAGGAATCATATGGCTGCTCTCACTGCTCCTCTTGCAGCCTCGCGCTTCATCTCGGCGGCTTTTCCGCTGCCGCGGAAGTACATGTACACTTGCTGCATACATTAAGGCAACAAAGAAGTCATAATAACTCAGGGAGAAAGAGCTGATTGATACCTGCTTGAATCGTATATGTAAGCATTTATATAAGGAGGATGGGAAAGAGTTGGACCTGAATAACCCACATACTGAGCAATATCTCAATGCAGAAGAATCCAAATCCAATGAAGTAGAAGATCTATAAGCAAGGGAAAGTGTTTCAGTTCTTGTGTAAAAGATAGTAGCAGCACAAGTAATATGCCTTTTGTAATGTCAGTAAAAGGAAAAAAAGAAAAAATTTCACGGGTTTGACTCATAACCAGAAATTCCATTTTCCTGAAAGTGGGATTCATTCATGGCTAAGGTAATTTGTTGCTGTAATTAATCAATCATCTGGTTGAGGACAACTTAAGGTTGAATCAGTTATGTAGTGGCATTCCTATTCGGTCAATTTTCTTACAGGGGTTATCATTCCCCGAGAAACAACTAAAAGAAACAAATATACAACAATGTTGTATCTGAGCTCTAGATCGGCAAATTGCTTGATGCCGAGGATGATGGACAAAGTAAAGCAGCAGAACAGAAATAGTACGATTGAATGCGGGGATGGAAATGTTTGTGGTAGAGCTCAGAGCTTACCCCAACTATAACAGTGTCGCCAACAACATCTATTGCAGAAAGGATACCGCTGTTCCAATGTTCAACAACAGAAACCATCAGTAAAAGAACTTCTCAAATAAGCATGTCTATGCATAAACAGAGCATTTTCTTGAAATCGGTCGATACATCGGTATACAAAGTTTCTCTGAGTAAGAAGGGATAAACTACTTCAAACATACGTGAAAGATTTTCCTTTGAAGACTATAGGAGGAGCAACAGCTGCAACAATGCAGAAGCCAATATGAACCTGGTTAAGGGCAAAACCAAACATTTAGATTTCCAGTTTTTACAAGGGATATAGTGAGGAACAATACGAGAAAGACTTTACAAGATAGAAGAGGAAAAACCACCCAAACTTCATAGCACTTTCTGTCCTGCAAGAAGGAACCAGAAGCAAACAAACAGTTGAATAAATGAGAGCACATGCTTTATACAAATTGTATAAAGCAGTAGCCGCACTTTCTTGAAATTACAGTAGTCCAAAAGGCATATGCTTTACTAAAATTGTAAAGCAGATGCAAATTTTTGACAGATTTTCTATACATTGATTCCCGAATAACAATAAGTCAATCCATATTTATCCTAATCACAGCAGTTGAATAGGTTGAACATTTCTTACATTATATTAGATCCAGTTCAACAGTTGCCAATTTCTTGCTCCATAACCAGATTAGATTATTTTTCTTTCTGCGACTATTAAAACCATAACTTCAATAAATAAAAGTCCATTGGCAGTATATCCCTTCATGACACTCTTAACTTAGTTTCAAAAATGACCCGACTTTGTCTATCAATATGAAACTAGTTTTACTTGGAATCAGAGGGCTCTTTGGAAAAAGATAAGACACGTTCAAGCACAACAACTAAACTTGAGTCAGACCCAGAAGACATCTTGTAGTCACATGGAAAGTTCAGGCCAAAGTACCTGCATGCACGATAAAGTGGACGATACCATAAAAAGTAAGCCCCCGGAACTCCTGATACGAAGTAGATAATGGCAAGAAACCAGTTTTTCACCCCTAAAGCAAGCATCATATAAAATTGAGAAAAAGAATTTGAAACTCAAATCATGAATGAAAGAATTTTCATGTACAACATGAGTTTTAAACTAACCTTGCCCTTTAATCCATCCAGCTGTAACAGCTATGAAGTTCCAGAAAAGGCACAAAGCCAATCCTGCAAAAAGTCACGTTTCATCACTGATAACGGACCATCTACCTTGGAAAGTCACTTTTTGCATATCATAACAGCAAGGTAATCAGATTGAGACTTGCATAAAAAAAAAAAAAAAATTAAATATAAAGATTAACCAACAGACTGGTATCAAAATTCTGGTTAAATTGATTTCAGTAACTAATACTATCTTAAACCTTGTCGAGTGCTGTGGTTGAAAATAATCCTTCAATACGCAACCAATACAAGATTAACATCAAGGACATCAAAGCCAAAGTGATTCAGGCTAACTAAATCATGCTGAATAGGACATATAAGGTCAAAATAACCTAAAAGCACAGAGAAATAACAAGACTGCTATAAGAAGAATATCTTGGAAAGGTTTTGCACCCCTTCCTCTGATAGCCACTTGAAATTTTAACCCAAGGGGAAACAGAAAAGAAATACTGCACGCAAGAATCCAGAAGCTTTTGAGAAGCGGATCTTCATAATCTGACATGCTGAGAGGAGACAACCAACATACCTAAAAATGTTGTGAAAGCAACATACTGAAGCCTCTGTAAGTGGATTGGTATTTCATTTGCAATGTCATGATGAATAATTGGGAAGAATGATGGCCAGTTTTTATCCTCCAGAACAACCCCAGCTGCAATAGAAAAAAGAACTTTTAGCACGCCAATCAAATTGCAGGATAACATAGTATAACCATCATTGATTATTAGCTATTTGAGTAAAAAAATTACTTCAGAGTCTTTACATGGCACAATCACACGTGTTGGACTAATGTTACGCAAAAACAAAAAAAAATGGCAGTGCAGTACTATTGCATCCCCAGAAATGAAACAATTAGTACTGGAAATTGGCATGCACCAAGAAGAGAAAAAAAGAAGAAAGAAAGGCTGATTTCATTCATCCTAGATATGAGGACCTCGACACAAGATGTGATATAAATTGACAATTAGCAACAGTGTGCATCTGTTTAGCGCCCAATTTTTAGCTAGAGATAAACAAAAGTGATACAAACGATGTATGTTTTCAACCCTATCATTTCCTAGGAAAAGAATACTACCCCGTGCAGCAGCATCTTCTCTTCGTTTCACCTCCTGCACGGTACCAGAAAAGGAAGAATGGTGAGACTAGGAATTGCAGGATACGTAGTTACAACATTTTAAACATTGTCAGAGCACTAAATAGATGTCTCCAACAAAAATTCATGCATTTTTACAACACGAAAGATTCAGAGGAAGCTTTTCAAATATTTATTAACTGTGGATAGCCTGAAAATTGGTAAGCCAAAAGTGAGGTGAATAGCCATGAAAACCTTTAGAGAAAGCTTCAAGAGAGCATGAAAGTGGGAAGAATGACTATCAGTATGGCACCAAAATTGACAATTGCCATCAATACCTGCTCTCGTCGTCTCAATTCATCCTCCTTCGCTTGGAGCTCCCTCTCTTTCTTCTAAGTAAGAAAAAACAACAAGAAAAGTAACTACTTTGAATGGAAAAGAAAGGTTCCAGGTATCAACAAGTAAGTAAATCTTGGCCTACCCCAGTTGAACCGATTGGAATGTCCACAGTTGCATCATTGAAATCATTAGGTGAAGTCCTTGAGTTCGAAGCGGGAGGAACACTCTAGAAAAGCATAAATATTATGAAAGCAAAGATTCAAAAACAGAACATATCAACAGCTGTTCACATTTCGAAACAGGAAGTAAATCGGGAACAAAGGTCATCAAATAGTATGAACTGCAGCTATTGGTTACAAAAGAAATAAAAAGAAAAACTATCACCGCGAAACACAGAAAAACTTACTGTTGTATAAAATGCACCTCCACTAAACCTTGACTGCCCTGACGTTTTGCCCCCAGCAGCTGCGTTCTGGTTACAAGGATAAGATTGAAGATAAATTGCACTGCGTAATCACTTGCTACAAGCACAAACAAGTTAAAGACAGCATCACCAAGCAACAGCAGAACTTAAATGAAAATCCAATCATATGAGCATTCAACAGAATGTACCAATTTTCTCTGAGCTATAAGCCTAAATACGCACAATTGCCCGATAGTTGCAGATTCGATGACTTGATCAACAACAAAAAACTTCTCTGATATTTATCAACTACCAAAATTCTTAAGTTCAAAAATTTAACAGCTATACAAAACTACCATTCCAGTAATCTCACGATGTAAAAGTACTGGACAGGAGCACATAAGCATCAATTCAGTTTCTAAAATAAAATTCATCTATAAAAATCAGCAAAATACCAATTCTGCATCAATAAACTAAAACGCACAAAATTCAACCTCAAAAGAAACAAATCAATACCCTGCAATTCCCCAAACCAACGTGCAGCAATAAAATTCCAAAACACAACAGCCAGACAAACTCTTTTCAAACGTTCAAAACCCAAGACAACTAAGTAAGCCTTAGCCCAAAAGAAAACCAAAGATCAAGCCAGAACGAAAGAGACTTACAGAGAAGGGATTAACTTCTTCTTCTTCAAAGGGGTTGGGATCGTAACGACCAGCCATAGTTGAGAAATCCAAATCACTGAAATGAACAGAGACTCACAAAAAAAAAAAAGCTCTTTTCGAAGAATAGTAAGAATAAACAGAGAGAAAGAGGTGCAGAAAGGTTTGTAAAGTAAGAAACTTTAGACGGAAATCTATAGGCACAGTGGACATAAACGAGGTAAGAAAAGCAAAGACAAAAGCTAGAGAGTGAAAAAAAAAACATTTTAAGAACATAAGACAGACAATCTTACAGACATAGACAGAGCTGCTGGACTTAGCTTGCGTCAGCTCACTTGTTTTTTCCTGATTATTGTAATATTTGAGGGACAGCGGCAGAAAAAATTAAGTTTCTTTTATTTTTACCAATTTAATTTTTTTGATAGGTCCCTCAAAAAAAATGGTATAAATTTCTAATTAATTCTTTATATCTTAAATATATTATACCCTTTTAATCTCCTAATTTCAGTTTTCTATTGAATTAAAAAAAAAACGAATCTCTTAACGTAACCCTATTTATCATGAAACGATTAGTAAAGAAAAAATTATTATAAGTTTCTACCATTTTTTTTCACTGTGTTTTATCATTTTCTACCGTTAGAATATAACTTTAGAACTTGTTAATTAACCGTCGGTGGGATATTCGGTACTCATTTTTATTTATTTATTTACGTTCAGGCACAAAATTGGATGATATATTATCGTGCCGTGCAATCTAAGTTACTGATAATTTCTTAAATTATATTGGCAAAATATTTGGGAATTGCAATAAAATTGACTACTCCTCTGCAATCTACCCAACACCTGTCGGTGTCTGTACTTTTTATCCAACAACCTTCAGAACATAAAATTGTGTAATAACCATTTTTTTTTGTGACTAAATAATTAAATATTTTATTTTATTAAAGTAAAATATAATTAATCCTGATTTTAATCAATAAATTATAACTCAAACATCTTAAAACCCAAAATTTTATAAATCTCAGATCAATTAATATAAAAAGAGATATCATCGAGTTGGATGTTTGGTGACATATTTCTTAAATGGAAAGTAAGTGGAACAAGAAAATCTAAATCATCTCCAAAGCCAACCCACTTAGACGATAATATGCGTTTACACGAATCAAGCACAACATGCTGACTACAACTTCAGCGCAGAAAAGCATTGAACCGATGAAGTAGAGGAGCCCGATCAAGCCAGGACCATTGTAGAACAAATCCAACGCGGACAAGAAACCTGTGAGAGATCTTCCATTGGACATCACGGGAGGGCTTGCTGAGGCGAAGACACAGAAAGCGATATGGACATTAAACAAGAGGAAAAACCTTTTGAACATGGTAACATTTTCTGTTTTCAATGCTAGACAAAGCGCACGGAACCACAACACATATGCGGCCGGAACGCAGAACACCAAGTATGCAATGGCTACGAACAAGGGTTCTGTCTCCACCCCTCCTTGGAACCACAAACTTGTCACGGATATGATGTTCCAGGAGAAACACACCACCAATAACATGAATGCTGTGTATGCTCTGTATAGTAAATGGATATGCACCTCATCGGAAATATCATAGTAGGATAAAAGGGGTTTGGCGAAGGAGTTAAGTTTGATGAAGGGAATGCTGTCATGACTGTCGGCCATGGGAAGGATGATATTCAAAGAGAGGGAAACGAGTTTTATATAGAAGGAAGCAAAGAGGAAACTACAAAGAAGAAACAATATAGACGAGAAAGTTCAACTCTTTAGGGATCATGGTCGAGCCTGGTAAGGAATCATTGTCAAACAAGTACAGCAGCTTGACGGGTCTGCTTGGATTTCACCATTTCTAGATCCCAGCTTGTCAAACTAGTAGACGAGACCACCCAATGAAGACCTCACCTTTTTAATGGTCAAGTCTCTGCCAGCTCTCTCTTAGATCAATCCTGACAACTTATGTTAAACATTTGAAAGCCAACGCTGAAACAAAAACTTTTCTTTTTCTGATCTCTACGTCAGTATACGGGGGGATACTAGTTACATGACCTGAGAGCCGAGGGGAAAAGAATTAGCTACAGGTAGATGCCCAACAAATATGTGAAGGAGGAACAGAGCTATTGACTGTCTACATAGAGAAACTTATATAAAAAGACAAAAAACTTAATCTCGTCTTTGAGTTCTTCGTACTGAGTTTGTTTTAAAGGGATCAACCCATCCAGTGTCCTGCTTTACTGCTCGATTCCAACGTTCTTTAAAAACCTGAAGCTCCAAAGTCGACTGCCTTCGAATCTGCAAGTCCATTTAAGCAAGCCAAAAGAAGAACACTCAATCAAATTATATGAGGAAGTGGTGGAATATTTCGTAGAAGTTTGCATTGGCTACCACAACCACTAATTGAAAAACAGGTGGGCATTTTGGCGGGCATTCCATCTGCATACCATTAGAGATGAACATCCTAAAGTGCGGGAATATGCAAATACTCCACAGTAAATTGGCTGGAAAATGTTAAAATTCTCAAAAATATTGATGACTGAAGATGGTCATTAGGAAGGAGTCTCACCTCCATTCGAGAGTCCACTGCTGCAGTTCCGTGCTGCTGAAATTTAAAAAAAAAAAAGAATCAAAATGATGTTGCCAAACATTTTTATGAATGGAAAAAGCTCATTAGAAATTACTCATAGTGGAGCATACCTTAGTCAACTCTTCGGTATTTGAGGTCTAGGACAAGAGAACAAAAAGAATAATGAAAATAAGAAACGATAGATATAACTATTTATATGGTAAGAAAGAAAAAAAAAACGGAAGTAGCGTGCCTGACCTTTTTCCCAGGGGGTCCACTGCCCCCCAGAGTTTGTATACCCTGATGAACTATGTACTCACTATCGACAATTCCCACCTTCTTTGATCGATCTCCCTGCATGCATTACCACAAACCAATCCAGATTATCATACTTATTATGGTTTGGTACACCTTATTATTCTCAAAAGTGAAAGCAAGGCTAGTTCAACTTTATTTAGATAATGATTAATGATTTGATCAAATGCTCCTGAAAGGACGGAAAAGCATATAAATTCTGCCACTGCAGGATAACCAGCAGCAGAAGCAAAAATTCATTGTAATTAGATTACAAATTCAAGAATGCAACTATACCAGCAAGTGTTAATAGTCCTTACAGCACAAGCATTCGTAAATCAGGGCTAATAATGGACAGTAGAAATGCATGGAAGACTTATACAATCACTTGTGCCACAGACATTTTAATTGAAAATACAAGTTGGAAAATGCCAGCTGGGAAAAAAAACAATATAGTTGCACAAAAGGATTTTTTAATGAATTCACGAGGACCATAAAAAACAGTCAGGTCTGAGCATTTTCTAAGAACATAAAATTTGTGTCTAACCTGTGCACAATATCCAAGTTTCATGTCCATTCCCCATCCATGTACTAGGTCATTCTGAAACAGAGAGAAAACAGCTCTATGATCCAGTTATTCACATTACAGCCCAAAAGTATAAACTGCAACTTAACAATACGGTGATGTAACCTAATGTTATATCCCCCACTCCTGATCAAGGTATAATCTCCTTTGCATTCTACGATGAGAGGCAGCCTAACATCTACGTATCAGTTTGTTCATTATAGTCAATTCTTCATATGTAACCAGGAGATATTATTTGTATAAGCCACTAAGGTCTGAGAAATAGTCTTCTAATGCCTAATTGAAGAACTGTTGGCTCCAGCTATGGGGTCATTAATACCTGTATAAGATGCCAAGCACAATACCAAGCAGATCGTGAAAATACTGGAGCCATCCCTTCCACAAATCTACAAATGCAATAGAAAAATATTTCAATAAGTTCTCCTACGAATTGATAGAAGAAATAAAGCATAAACAAGAATTCAAAGTATTGCTTCTATGAATGGATGGAAGAATAATACAGAATATCCAGCATTCAATATGACTGATTGCATATGAAGACAATTGAAGTCACCCAATAAAGTTTACTCAAAATATAGATTCTCAAGTGGTGAAGAATATTCCAATACCTTGGCAAGGGATATCAGATATTGAAAATCATTTAATAATCAGTATTAGCTATCAACTATTTGTTTCTTAACTTTTGCTTCCTATTTGGTTGGCAACTATGCATTAGATGGAAAGGAAAGAAAGTAAATATAGCCAACAGTAGCAAATGAAAATCAATTCAACCAAGCCTCAACCCCAAAACTGGCTAGGGATGGCCATGCAGGTCCTCCACAATTCAGCTCGAGTAAACTAGATTATCTGTAATAGTGACCCAAAAATACAGAAAAACTGATGGTAATTATAGAGAAAAGCAAGGTAAAAGAAATGGGTTGTTTTAAAAAATGGCAGGAAATTTTTTTATAGGGTTATGCCTCAATGCAAAAATTATTGAGAAATTTTGCTTTTTCAGTAAATTTTCTTTGAAAATCTGGCTCTTCATTCAGTATCTATTGATATTTCTCTTCTATTCTTCTATACATTTTGTTGACTCTTCTGACTGAAACTTCTTTTGATCTTACAGCTGCAGTTTCGATTTCCTTGTTTCAGGAAAGTAAGTTCTTGGAATCTACTCTTATGGCCTCCACAAGTTCAGAAGACTATATCCTGAGTTCTGATAGAGAAATCATTTTACACCAACCGGTCGTGATTTTGGTAAATTGAATCATAAAAGATGCCATGTGCGGGCTAAAAAAAATGCCACTGCTTAATCCAGAGCAGTAATTTATGCATCTGAAAATTATTCATTTTGTTCACCTTCCAGAGCTTATTTTTCTCCAAAGAAAGGAAAGCAACTGGAATTACTTGCAAGACATTTTTGTACAATACTTCTTCAGATTCTGATCAGATCTCTGTCGCTCATTATGTGCATTCCTAAATAATTAACTTCATACTGGTAGAGATATACTCCTATAACCAAAAGAGCAGTTCCTTAGTTTTAGAAACATGAAAACCTTGATTGTTCCAGGTGATATTCTTTCAAAAGCAGCAAAGAAGTAATGTCAGTGTTTGGTTGGCCAAGTTCTGGGAATCTCTCCTTCTATGAGACCATTAAGGACATGGTCTATAGACTTTCACAAAGGTATGGCATTATCTCTGTGGTTGAAATGCAAGGTAAATTCTTTAGCTTTCAGTTTCTATTTGAAGCTACTAAAGGGTCTTTCATGGAGGGCCTTGGCATATGGCAGGTATATCTTTGTTCCTCAGATTTTGGACTATAGATATTCAGAAGATTGATATGTCCTCAGAAAAAACTCCTATTTGGGTGAGTTTCTAGAATGTTCCACTTCATTACTTAGTCAAGATGGTCTTGAATACATAGCTAGTGTTTTTGGCTGCTGCAATTCATGTTGCATGAACAAAATGAATTGGTTATCCCAAATTCATTATATCTTCATGACCTGGCTTACTATCTTGAATAGATTGAAAACTAAAAAAAAGGTTACAAATGGACCACTAATGCAAATGCAGAATGTGTGTTATGTTCAAATGTCAAGAAGATAGAGATCACCTTTTCTTTCTACGGTCACATTGTGAGGAGATCTGGCAGTCAATACTTACCACAATGGACCTAATTATTCTTTTTCCTATTGTCTGATGCTTTGGTAGGGGCCACACGGAATTTGTAGAAAAAAAGAGGTTAGAGATTAGTTTGGAGGGCAGCTATATAGCACATAGGACAACAGAGAAATAGAATAATTTTTTTTTTCTCCAAGAATTCTACCCTCCTGAGCAGATTCTGTCTTGCCATTGCTGATGTTTGCCAAAAATTTTGCTCTTTAGAGAAGACTATTAGCTGCTGACTTGCAATTCTGTAGAATGGAACATCTCTATTCCAGATTCTTTACTTCTCAGTGACTTTATTCGGTAGTTCGTCTAATAGCAGGCTTCTAGCCATCCATGCCTTGACTTTGCTTTTTTACTGTAATACTCGTTATACTTGTGCAAGCTTTGCTAAACTCTTGTATCATGATTGCTTTTATATCCTGATAATTCATGAAAAAATAAATAAATAATAGCTTACCCAGTGCAAGGAGGCCCTTCGCTGGCATTTGAACACTTAGTACTGCCTCTCTTCTCATAGACTCTTCTGTAAAGAGAGATATTCCGAGTAAGTTACCCTAATTTATTCAATCAAAGATTTTAACAGCAACCAGATTTTGTAGAAGCATTGACCTGTGAACCTTCTTCGTTCTAGATCGAATAGTAATTCTATGATGTATTTCTGTCGAATTTGGGTCTAAAGCCGGCTGAGATATCTCCAGTCCTTCTTCTTTAACAATCTCCAAGTATCTGGCAAAAATTATTTCAGTCCATGAAACAGTACTCTAAATGCAAAGTATGGGCATGCCCTAGCAACCCCTCAAAGAAGCAATAGTAAAAGAAAATGCATGAAAAACAAATTTTCCCATTCTAAATAAATGGCTTAAGAAATATAATGTGCTGCGAAATATCAGAGTTTAGACTCCCATTCATGCACCTGTAAGGGGCAGAAACAATTGTAGTGCAAAGCACTCCTGACAGCATATTTCAATTCAGAATGACAAGAACTTATGTCCAAGTGATCCAACAGCCTTACCTTCCTGGATCAAAATGTTCTACTCCCAAATCTTCATCCCAGAGAAATATGTAATCGTAAATAGACACAACAGCTGGATGAAGGAAGCGTTTTGCAAACCACCTGAATAACAATTAACAAGATAAAAATTTTGAAATAAAAGCCACAGACACTATATATATATATGAGTCTTATCATGTTTACATGAACTTGTGCATCCACAAAAGATAACTGCAGAGGGTCAGTAACGATATTTCTGATTTGATACTTGATCACTGAGATATCTTACGCAGAAAATTGAATCAAAAGCATATCAAAATCATTGATATAGCTTTCCTCAATTCCAGTTATCTTCCAGGTAGTTTGAACTCTATGACAATATACCACAGGTTCCCAATGCTTCTAATTTTTCTCTCTAGTAGTTTGAAATTCAGAGCAATAAGAATCAACTGCTTGCACAAAACTTCTGAAAATCTATCTGTTAAGAAAGCTTCATAGACCCTTTCAGTCCGGGACTATCCATCTTCTTCTGTATATAAACAGTTTTATGCAGTTTACATACAAATGATCAATGGTATTAATTAACAGTTTTAGCCACAAAGTACAAAGTATTGCGTAAGCTTTTCATAATGAAAAAAAAAAATCCTCCCAGAGGTCCACTTTACCACTTTGTTTGATTCTGAGCAACGATATGTATGGCCTCATTACTCCATTCAAGCTCCCACCACCCATCCACATTGCCATCATAATGGAATAGAATAACTGTAAAATTCTCTGGAAGGAACTGAATCCAACGAAATTAGGAAGAAGTGCTCAATAAAATTGACGTAAAACATTATGCAATACAATTTGCAATACCTTCTGGACTATAGCATCAACATTATTCTTTTGCTTAATACCAACTGGCATTGCTAGCAAGTTATGATGGCCAAGGGAACAGACCTGTACATTAGAATCATTTGATTGTCATTTCCAGTAATCAAAACAAATACAAATAAATGATCTATTGCAAACCACAAAAATCAGGACAGCAATTAAACATAGTTGAAACAAAATGTCACAACCAATCCAAGATTCATACATAATTAATCACCAGAGAGTGCAGAATTGTCAACCAAGGATAAGAAGCCAACCTTTGACCTAGAACTACTTGCTGACCATAGAGGCTTTTGTTCCAAATCCGAACTAGCATGTATGATGCCATGAGGCAAAGCGCTCAACAGTCCAGATGCAAGAGCTGAATCCTGAAGTAAGGATTCAAAGACAACTTAAGGTACATAAAGACACATGGAATGACTGCACAATAGACAAAAAATTATCCTAAACATTGCTTTCTTGATCATTAAAAAACTTAGAAATAAATATAAAATCATAAAATCTTTCAATTTCTCTCGTTCCAAGTTCCCACAAATAGAATACTAGAACAGTAAAAGTTTGACGGGTGTGGTTGAGTGATAAGCCTCATCTATCCGTAATCAAAGTTCAAGGGTTCAATCCTTAACTTTGGGTATGGAGCACTTTAAACATTTCAGGCTAGCTAAACCCATCCATAATTGGTGCTTACAATATACCGGAAGGGATTAATCATTGTTACTGACGATGAATACCTCTTTAATTTCAAAAAGAAAAGTTCAATAACTTAATTGGTGACCCAAAATTACCTTCAATGAACCAAACGGGTGCAGTTTGGCTTCCATCTGAAATTGGTGGAAGAAAATATAAACTTTCATCAGAGTCAAAGGAGACAGAAAAAGGGGAGAATGATAAAAAAAGCAAGAACTGCCAGAAACAAAAAAGCTGGTGAATTTAATGATAGAATATTACAGCTTATCAAGAAAGGAAAACCTTAAGATAAAATAATCTTACACTAAAACACAAATGTACTGGGCATCAAGAGCATCAAAAGAAATTGTGAAAATGAACAACCGAGGATCAGTGTAAGCATGCCTAGATTAAGCTTGGTGAAGAAATTAGTGCAGAACACCAAATCGGACAGGAATAAGACATAAAACCAATGAACTTCGGTTGAAATTAGGTTAGTATCATCTATCAGATCATATACGAATGAACGAGATGACCCTCTAACTAGGAATGTGACCTCTGAATCCTCCATTTGACCTTGTATTATTAGCCTAACAGTCTTAATTTTACTGTATGCAATAAGCTTAATGTTAAGAAAATGTTTTAAGGTGAAATATGTCATCAACCCTTCAAAAAAATAGCATTTAGTACCCAACGATCAGTTAAATAAGTTCTGCCCCTTGGTGCAACACAAGCACAAGCCACCACCAACTAGGATGGTCACCCATATTTCACCATGGAACACACTTCAATCCGAACAAACTCTTCACAGATGTAGCTATTTTATAGTGTTGTTATTGGAATTCCTAGATAGAAGATTGAAGAAAATAATTACTCAAATTTACCGACATAACAGAATCAGTATGACCTTCTGTCAACCATCTTGGTCTTATATGTAAGAAGTGAATGTAAAAAAGTGATGGGTTTTCCATACCTCTGTATGTTGATACTGATAGTTTGTGGTTCTATACACAATGAACAACGTTGCTGCAAATAGAATTCCCATAAACGGCAGCTGCTTCATCTTTAACCCGCATTTTCCCTGCTTCATGGGTACAAAATAAGATCAATATAGTAACAAAACAACAAAGAATGCATAGCCAAATTGCAGGACTCAATTTTTCCTGTGCTGTTTGCAAGTCCAAATCTAGGATAAGCAACATACAATAGGTCATTACCCCGTCAAAGAAGGCATTCCGTGATTTCCATGGTCTGAGAGGCGTTACGGGAGTCATAGACAAACCAAGGGCTTATAACGCTTTCATAACAAACTGCAAAGTAGTCATAAGAAAATTGAGACTAAAATCATAACTCAGAAGCAAAACATGAGCAAAGTTCATCCAGTAAACGGAATTGCTCTACTTTTGCTATAAGTTAAAAAATAAAAACAAACTGACGCTATAGAATTTGATAGTTGCAGACAGACTAGAGCTCATGAAATTTGGTCGTGGGCTATGTTACTGGTCATTTCTTCTGTTCTTTCCGCCCATCTCAAATGATGGCCAACATATAAGATAAAAGGTTCAAAATCTCATTTCCCATCTATTAAAACTTCAGAAAATTCAGATGAATAGACCACCGAGGATTAAAGCACAGGAAAACAGGAAATATAAAGTAGCCTTACCAGGTGGTGTCGGTGCATTAAAATTAGAGCAAACATTTAACCCAGCAGAACAATGAAAGTAAATAAAATCAAAGGGAGCATGTTTTTAATTAAGTTTCTGTTTAAAAGCATCTCTTTTGAAAAGATGGTAAAAATCCCCATAAAAATACCAAAACAGTCTGCTGAGAGCTAAAAACTGAGTCTTTATAGAAGCTTAAATAAATGAAGTGACCTTCCTTAAACTATACATTGTGGTTAGATCTCACAGGTGCTCATAACGATGACAATCTAGCATTCCAACAAAAGGAGCCCGCTTCTCATCTCGACAAGAGCAAAAACTGAGAATATTCCATCTCCAAATAATTTTTAACCCAAAAAAAAAAACTTCTCAAATCAATTA
Source organism: Passiflora organensis (assembly GCA_019739055.1). Taxonomy (NCBI): domain Eukaryota; kingdom Viridiplantae; phylum Streptophyta; class Magnoliopsida; order Malpighiales; family Passifloraceae; genus Passiflora; species Passiflora organensis. The sequence continues at coordinate 887,662 of JAEPBF010000187.1, read as the reverse complement.
TCAAGAAGGACAAAACAACATCTGTTTCCAAAAACATCAAGAACACAAACCTCAATGAACCCAAGTAGAATGATGAATTTGACAACAAAAAGCTGCAGATGGATGAGTGAATAGCTCGCCCGAACCCACAATGGTTACGGGTCAGATTTAAGCTATGGATTGCCAGAACGAAAGAATTAGAGAGAGAAAAACCAAATGAGGAACGAACAAGAGGTTTTCTTGGTAAGAAACCGAAACTGATGACACGTTGTAATAAGTTCAGATTGTTGGGTGGGTCTGCATGCGTGCTTTCAGGGTTCTTTGTTTGTTATTACATTACATATATTTGGGTATTACCAACCAACAGTAAGTAAAAACATGATTCAAAATGATATCCGAAAGAACAAATGCCACTCTTTTTCCCCTCCTTTTAAGATGTGTTCCTTTATTCTTCACCGTAAGGAAAAAAGAAATTAAAAAAGAAAAAGTGTCTAAGATTTTCTGTGATCTTTAAGATATGAACAGAAACTTGCTTTTCTTCATATCTATCCTAATAAATATCGAACAAAATTAAAAAAATAATCTCAGACAAACTTTTATATTTTATTTTAGAAATAAAAAATAAGGTTTGATCATATCCTTTCTACCTACTTTAAATGGCAGAGCTTTATAATAATGGACATTGATTTGAAAAGACTTAAAACCTACTAATATGTTTCTAATTATTAATATGTTAGGCATATATAGTATATAATATATGCAAGTTTGGGAATTAAAAAAATGGGGTAAAAAACAATATTATAATTGAGGGAATAACTTGGATGCTAAGTGGTCCTTAAGTAATTTATAATAAAGATCGAAGAAGGGATGTTCCTCCTTATAACACGTCTTTTGAATCATTAATGCTTCCCTTTCTTTATTATTATGTCTCAGACAGGGGAAGGTTGGGAGTGGTTTTAAAGAAGTTATGTCTTGATACACTAAAACTAATGGGCTAGGTATTAGGTAAACTGGTAAAGGTGTAAGAGAATAAAAGTGCATGGGTGAAATTATTGTCCAGCCGAAGACAAGGGTTTTTGTCCCACACATGCCATGGAAGATGGTCCAGGTATTATATCAATATGGGCACCACCTTGGTAAGGAGATGAACATCCTCACTGGAAAAGGCTTAGTGGTTAAGGAGTTAGTGATGAAGGAAAACGAAGGGGCAAAACATCAAAAATATTTCAACTCTGATTGCTGGGAATACTATCATGGCATTGTATAGCAGTTAGTTTGGACAGAACAGGAGAATCTGTACAACAGTGATGCCCTACAGGAATACACTAGGTCAAAACTAGTATCGGGTTAAAAGAAAGGACAAAGGACAAAATATACAACAGTGGTCACTTGGCCTGAACTCTCTTCTTCCCTTTTGTTGGAGTTTCTCTTCGTTTTGTTGGGGTTTGTAGCGGCTGGGAAGTAGTAGTGCTTCTAGAACCAGGCTTTTTTGGCCGGCCAGAACCTCTCTTTCTCGTGCCTGAAGGTTCTGCTGAAGGAGGGGAGTGGAGATTAGTTGGTCTTTTACCCATATTTGGGGTTTTAGAGGCGACGCTGCCACCTTTGGCCACCTTTGCAGACACTTTGCGGTTATCAGCCCGAGCAGCCGGCAGTTTCGCTGTAGGATTCAGAATGGTTGGCGTGGAAGAGAGGAGGCTGATTGTGGACTTGCTGATATAATCCTTGAGATGCTGCCTCAAACTTTTGGTAACTATGTCCCGGAGAAGCAATGCAGATTTATACTCACGAGTGGTACGGGAGTAAAACACTAGAGCATTGTTGGCAAGTAGCAGCAAATCCCGGAATACTTCCTTGGTTGATGTGAGGGATCGGTTAGCAATTTTTGACCTTATGGTATCAAGATCCATGTGCCGTAGTATCATCTTCTTGTATCTGCCTCTCTTCTGTTTAACCACCACTCCAAAGGGTTAGGATGAATGCAAATTTGTCATCAACCATGTTTATCTGCTTTGCATATGGTTTTAGAGAAAAAAGTGGAATGAACTGAGAGAGACTATCAATTTATCAGTAACTGCACTATCTATATATATAGCTAAAGGTGAGGAGCAGCATCAGTACCTGGCTATCAAGCCGCCGACGAAAGACCGAGGCACACTTGTTTTCGGCGATGGAATCGAAAATCCTGCCGAGATCAGTCATTTCATCCTCAATTGAGCTTCTGCATTGATGAACCGGAGTAAAGTATCTAGCAACTCGACCGGAAAAGCTCGTCGAATTATCTTTACACCAAGTACCGGATCCGGTATCGGCAGACACCGAAAAGTCACTTTCTCCTACACTCCCTTCCTTGACATCTTTGCTACAATCTTTTCTTTTTCTCTTCCCTCTTCTTCTCCTTATACACGCTCCTTGACCCATTTCTACTAGGTTCCACATACATGAAATTTTCCTTTCCCCTTGAAATTCTAAAACCTCTTGCTTCGTTCCGACCTCTTCAGCAGGCACAGAGGCTGGAATATGAGGTTCAGGCGACCAAGTTCTTCTAGTTTCATGAGTAAAACTGCCTGCAGACAGTCCATCCTTGGATATTTCTTTACTTGAAGATTCAACACCATCGGATTTTTGAAATGGTACAAGTGATTCTGTCTGGCTTGATTCATTACTGACGTGACAGTCATCTCCTCTCTCAGCCTTGAGACTTTCAAGCTTTGATTCCAACGACCTACATGGGACAAAATGAAAAACCTGCAAGCTCAATACATGAATAGGGACTTAAGGCATCCATTAGGAATGTAAAAAAAATGGCATAGCAACAAATCCTCCTTGCTTCTGACCAACTTTTCCTGATTTTGCAATTATCTGCTCAAGCTCTCGACAATTAACTAAGCATACATCTTCAACAAAATACAGCTCAAATCCGAAGCTTCAATGTTTATTGTGAAAGCCATTTTATCAATGTTTGCAATGAATACTACTTAACTATTGAAGGATATGTAGGAATTATCCTCACAGTGCAAGCATCTGAAGAAAGAATTGATTCTTTGCTCAGAAACATAAGTTCATAAACAGAGATAGGTTACAGACCCAATTGTGTCATCAGAAACTTCTAAAGCCCGCCTCAACTCTGCTGTTCGTTGCTTCCGCAGCTCATCAAACAAAGCTCTGGGGAATGGGAATATGAATGTAAAGAGCAGTAAACACATATTACTGGCCAAACCACCCAAAACTTAATTTGACAGAAACAAGAACAAGGGTATACTTACGTGGATCCTGAATACCGCTGCTGCAAATCCTCATACTTCGCCTTACACACCTGCAAGAAGAATTTGTGTGGAAGTGAGCACATGTTTGTCTAAAATTCAAGCCCTCATGCAGCCATGACCATCAGTTGTGCCCCCAACATAGCTACTGCAATCACTTTCACGAAATGCCATTAGTCTTTCTATACGTCATTCTTGTCGAAGGTGAATACCTCTTTAATTTTAAGAAAAAAAACAGCAGTTTTTCTAGAACTACACAACAAGAGCCTTCAACTCAGTTTTCAGGTTTGAATAAAGCAAGAAACTTCAAATCTAGAAGTCAATCATGTAATGCCATATCTGACCACATGCCATGTCACGTGAGTGTTAAACACTTAAACTAATCCAAATTAAATCATTGTTTAACTTAGGTTGTTGGTCGTCGGAGACTCCACACTAAGTAAAGTCAAAGTCAAAAATACCATTACAAAAATGCTCTCTGCGTCTAAGATGTGCCAGTCCCCACCAACATTCATGTCCCCATCACAGTTCCTTCTCTTCCGTTTCCGCCAACTTAAAAAGACTCATTATTTCTTAATCCAAAAACCATCATTTCCTAATTCAATACCTCACCAAAGAAAAGGCGTTGATCACAAATTTGTACTTTTAATAAATATTACAAAAAAAAAAAGAAAAAAGAGAGGATTTTTAGGGAAGAACAAGAAGATGGTCTTAGAGCCAAACAATGGTCGGCACAAAAATAAAAGAAAAAGAGAGACAAACAAATATGTTATTTAAATTAAATAATCAATGAATTTTAAATCTAGAAATAAAATTAAAATTTAATAACCTCGGATGTGAAATTGAGAGGACAGATGGTTCGGGCACGGAGCTCCGCTGCCACCAAATCCCAATCATGGGTACCGTACCGTAGCACCGCCCCGGCCAACAAAAGCTCCTCCCACGTGCCCCACCTCCCCTCCTCCACCACCTCCGCTCCCATCTCAACCGTCCACGATCAAACCAAACCAACCCTCCACCTCCTGCCCAATTTAGCCCACCACGACCCCGAAATGAAACGAAGTCGCCAACCAACTTTTAATGTCAGAGCGGGCGGTAAATTACAAAACCCATGGTAGGGACGGAGAGAGAAAACCTCCAGCCAGGCCGAAGAAAGGAGAGAGAAAGAGAGAAAAAAAAATTAAAGAGGAAAATAAAAAATACCGCTCTTTCTGGTATACGAAAGAAAAAAAAAATAAGCGGTTTTGAGTGGATAAGAAAGATGGTATTCAGGTCGTTACGGCGGTTTTGGATTTTCTTGAATAATTTCGTTTCTTGTTTCTTCTTTTTTCTTTTTCCGGGTCGGAAGCAGTTTTATATAAAAGATCTATGGTTTATGACATAATTGGAAGATGTGGTAATAAAAATACTATTGCGTGAGACACGGAGTTGACAGATTCCTCCAAGAGAGAGAGAGAGGGGGGGAGAGGAGAAGAGAGGAAAATTAGAAACAACGTTAAAGAGAAACAGAAGAGAACTGAACAGAACAGCGCAGACTTGGAAAGTAAAACCAGATGTACAAGACGGAGATGATGTTCAACGAGAAAAACATGGAGCAGATTTTATAGTATGCTGTGTTTTTTTACCTCTCTCTCTTCTACGCTAGCAAAGATTTTCATTTTTTAAAAATTTATTTAATTAGGTTGCCTAAATAAATAAATAAATATAATTTATAATTTAGAATTTATAAAATATGAAATAATTTAGAATTAGTATAAACAAATAAAAAAATTAACAGAGAATTATTTTATATGGATTTAACTCTTGCTAGATTAAGATATTATAGAGGAAGGAAAATTAAATATGAAATTTCACACATATGTAAAATGAACAATATAATAGTATATTGTATAAGTACACTGCAATTTTGTATATATAGAATCGATGGATAAAATTAGTAAGGAAAAATTAACAGATAAAATAAAGAAAATTAAATTGGAATAATTATTTATTCTGCTTGTGCATAGCGGGCTGCTAATTTGTAAAGAGGGCAGCGATCTCGCGAATAATTGATATTTGACCACGTGGCATCTAAGTATACGATCAAATCTGTGCCCAACAGGCAACAATCGTAGTTAGATGATCATTTTGATTGTCCGAATTAAAATGGTTGAGGATGTGATGAATAAAACGATATTTAATTACTTTTATCAAAAAAAATATTTAATTACTTTCATAGTGATAATATTTGATTTTTTATTTAATGTTTTAAAAGAACTTGGTGAAGGAATTCATATAACCTTAACATCTTAAGCTTTAGTCTATGGAATGGGTAATCCTTTGGATTAATGACTTAGACCATATTGTAAGTAGAAATGATAACTTTAAATTTTGATTAATTATATATTTTAAATAAACTGCTGAAGTTGTATAGTTTGATTTTCAAGATTTTAATTATTATGATTTTTTAAAATATTTTAGAATCTCTCTATTTCTAGAATATTCCTACCAAATGCAAGATTAATATCATCATCCTACACCAACCCTCCTTCCTAAATCTACAGATTCTATTCTATCTCATAAAGGGTTATATCATATGAAATAAAACTCGTTGGGCATCCAAAAAATATAGTTAAATGATGAATTTTATTTTTTTAATATAAATGTCTGATTTTTCATTTTATATATATAACACTCTTAAAACTTTGAGTCAATTGGATCCACTCTTAGATAACAATGATATTATTCCATTCAAAGAATTTACAGAGAAAAAATGGCATTTTCAAACATGTACGGATGAGTAACCAATCCGGCTTCTTCAAGCAAATCAAGAGAGCATAAAAGTTAAAAATAAAAGATGCAAAGATGTTTTACTTTCCCCGACATCGAGCATCGCTGTCCAGTAAGTACTTACCTGGTCAATGCCTATGTACATGCATGCACCTACACAATCTTCTTTTATCTCAGAAAGATGGATGCTGTACCGTATCACTCATGACTGCAGGCTAAATGTTTATAAAGTGAGTCGGATGGTCGAACCACGGGAGAGATTAACCTGTTTATTGACTGAAATATTCTTCATTCAAAAAAAAAAAACAGGGTGGGTGTTCTTTTTACCGTATTACTTGTAGGCTAAATGCCTATAAAGTGAGTCGGATGATCAAACCACGGGAAAGATTAGTCTGATTATCGAGTGAGATACTCTTCATTCAAAAAAAAAACAGAGTGGATGTTCTTTGCCATGACATCCGAGGGTGTTCTCATCCACCACTGACCAACCATGTTTCCAAGGGTTGTCCAAAACCAGATTGATCTTAGAAGGAGGCCTCCATGGCAGCAAGAGCAATTTTTCCTTCAGGTAGGAATCCATTCACAGAAGGAGTAGATAGAAATAGACCTGTCCCTGGGAGGGAGTCAAATGCATTCATTTCATTGAATATGGCAAATGTAGTATATAACATAAGATGGTGTGTGTGATTACATTCCCTTTCAACAACAGAATAATTGAATCAACAGAACGTCTGCCTGTGTACAGCCAAAAACATCATTCTTCACAAAGATGTCATCTTCCATCCTCGTGCCATAAAATAGTAGCACGCGGATCCGGCTCCGGGATTTCTCTGAAAGACTCGAGCTGTAGGAAGCAATTACCCAGACAGCAGAAAGTCTGGGGCGAGAAGACAAAAAATTGATGGATGATATGATAAAGAAAGGAGCATGCCATTACAGATATGTCTGTTACAGGGTGGGTCATCATCAGTTGACCATATTCTTTTACACTTGCAGCAGCAGAAGCAGCAACTTATCAGAGTAGTTGTACCAGCTAGGATTCCTGAAGAACAAGATTCAATTCCCGAGCAGATTTCGCCAATAAACCACCCTTCCTGCAGTCAAATCAACAGAGAGAACTATAATTACAAGTTCTTGGTTGTCGCAAGGAAAACAACCAGTCAGGACACAAAAGGGATAGACCTCAACAAGTGCCAGAATTTACGATGGCCGACTTAATAAATTCATGGTGTCATGAAAACATGCAAAAGGAAACTAATTCATTGAATTAATATCGTAAGCCTACTCATGTTGGCACTAATCCCAAAAGGGGTTGCAATTCTTGAGGAAGCAAGACCAAGTTGGCCACTTTACTATGGCTGTCTAAGTGAAAAAAGAAGATAGTGAAAGACAGTGCTTGCCTTATGAGTGTAGGGAGAGCTTGCCGAACTCTTTGCAGCTGAATAAAGCATTGGTTACAGCACTCTCGCCTGCATTTCATTGGTCAACTAACAATTAGTGCACTATCCACATGATCTGGGATTAATGTAGAACATCAGGGAACTTGATTGCATAAACGCATCAAAATGTTGAATATCGACACCTTTGTTCTGCATGAAGGTCAACACCAACAGCTGGAGGTGCTGAAATGGTAGAGCGAATTCTCGTGCCAAAAACTGCAACAAGTTTCAACAGCATCTCTAGCGAGATATTTGCATGCCTGTAATCAGCAAAGTATTCAAATTCCAGGAGTCACTTGATCTGGTACCATATGAGACAGACCATTCATTCACCGACTTGGCCTACGGTAAGACAATGAGAAATGTTCCAAGGTTTGCAATGCAAATCATTGTCCATATTTACCACAATTGATTGAAATCAGAAGTTATTATCCCCTTTGTTACTACACAAGTATGAACTGCAGTAAATCGATAAGAAATAGCAAGGCTCACAACATCCAATCTGAAGAATTAACACACAGCTTTTGTTACGTCAACGAATAATACCTTTCCACCTTGCTATCTAATAATCCCACAAGCACAGGAAGCAAGCACGAAAAGAGATCTAAATTGATAATCTCAATTTTCTGTATGAGAACACTAATGACATCTGCTTGCACCTGCATCAAGATTAACTACCATTAGAAAGACCAAATCTCACCATAAATCCACTACATGTGGTAACCATAAAAAACAGAACAAACAGATGTAAGTGATCTACATAAACACTCACAAAATGATCTGGCAGTTTCCTCAAGGCATTGATGGCACCTTTAATGTCATTTCTTTCCCAAAAATGACGAATTACCTGCAAACTCACATTGTAACTCTAGCCAAGTTTCGTCCATGAAAAACAAAACAAGGTCTATATGTAAACTGTAGAAACATATGCATCTAACGCAAAGAAGTGAGACAAAACCTGCTTCTATCCAAGTGTCTAATGAATGTTAGAAATACATTAATCTTGCATTATTTTTTTTGAGAAAAAAGTCCACATGCCAGGTCTCAAAGCATCACATTAAATTTGAAAGGAAGCTTTACCCATCTCAAGTTGCAACCGGGACAATAATAAAGAAATATTTTCATAATGAAACTACAGGTAAAAAAATATTTCATGACGAAACTACAGGTATAAACATAGCATTTACCTGTAACTTTGTCAAGCGAGATTTAAGGTTATTTAAGAACACATCGTGACTTTGCATCAAATCTTCAATTACATCCTGCTCATTAGCTGAAATCAAGTCCCTTCCAGAAACCTCTGGCTCCTCCTTCTGTCATCAAGCAAAAAGATAAAGACCAAGCGAACATTCACCAAATTTGATAACTATTGCTCTTGTAAAACTTAACAAAGTTTGACAATCCATAAGTTTTAAGTTCATGATCAGACCCCTTGGGCTGAAAATTTAAAGAAAGAATCAAGAAAGAAATACAATTATTCGATAAATGAACTCTTTTAAGTTTCAAAGAAATACACAACAATTACCCAAAATACGTTAGTTCCAACCGGAAGAGAATATAGTGAAAAAAATCAAATTGCTACATTTAGAGGCCGATCATATAAAGCAGCCAAAACATTAGTGATTAATGCAACAAGATCACATTGCGTTAAGGTCAAATGCAAAAGCAGATTAACTGTTCCATATTAATCGAAGTGTCAGAGGAACCAAACACCATTCAAAAATGATTCAACACTTTCTTTTGATGTATGACGGTCTAGCGCTGGATAATTTTTAATTGCTGCCACCTGAACAATTTTTTATTCATCAACAATGATATTTGAACTCAAAATCATACTTCAATCAAAACAATATTATGAAATTCTAATATACCTTTACAACTGAAATGATTTTAAGAAAATTGTTGCTACCAATTCTAAGATCATATAATGAAACTTGCAGAGATAATTATAGATGTCAAATATTTTTTGCTTATATCACCCAAAAACTTTCCTTAAACTAATGCAACAATCATACCACATGAGGAGCTGCTCTATCCATTTCACGTACAATGCAAGGAGTCTTTTTAGGAGAGATGGAGGGAGTATTACTGGCTACAGGCAGAACATCAGGGGCATTACTAGTCAGTACAGGAGAGGTTCTATCCATGTCTCGAGCATTTATATAAATGGTAATGGGGGGTGTACGATCTGTTTCGGGCACACTATAAGGTGCCATATGGGCTCTAATTGGGGTAGTTTTGTCCTTTCTAGGCATCAAGCCAGAGCTCACATTACTTGCTATGCTGGCAATTCTACCACGATCTCTAGCAATAATATGAGGGCTCACATTAGATGTAACAAGAGGTGATTCATCAGCTTCAGGTATAACATAAGGAGTCATGTTGGTAGGTCTATCATTCAGTTCAACTACAGTGGTTGGAGGCGGATCAGATACTATGAAGTAGGACATATTCATTTCAGGCACATTGGTAGGAGATGGATTAGATGTTATTGAGGGTGTTTTATATATTCCAGGTAAATTGGTAGAAGTGATATTTGTTGCTTGATCTTCATCACTATTTTTTTCTTGTCTTTCAAACCTCTCCACGAGTGTCCGTGTCCTGCCAGCTACAACTGCAACTGCCAGAATGAAATTATTGAGAAAATGAATCTTACACAGTTTGTCTCTTTTCAAAGCATACAATTGTGAAGAACAGAAAGTACAGACCTCCATTTACATATCTAACAGAAGTCTCTTTATTACCATTAGTAGATTTATCACCTGAAATATCACGATTAGTCATTAGCAGTAGCCTTTTATACATTCTAAAGCATCCACATAGAAAAGACCATTAACAGAGCCACTTACAAGACGTAGAATAAATGAATATGCAAGCATGGGGTAGTAGCCAAGTTAGCATTTTACAAGAGGTTGACAAACATGAAAAAAAATGTAGCTCAGGCATCTGAGCATTGAAGAATCAGTGCACAATGAGTAGCTCATTGACCTAGGCCATTCTCACATACACAAATGGACCAGAAAGAAAATGATCACACTAAGAAAAGGAAGAAAATATAGAAATTAAGAAATTTGGAAAATTACTTAATCTGCCATTACTTAAAAATGAAAAACTCTGTTTTATGGCACTAACAGAAAAATTAAACTGCATTATTGACATGAAAAAACAAAATCATAAAATCAGCAAAAATGAGATTAAAGCATCAGATCCATGGTCAGATGAACTAATGAAGAGAAATGAATGCAAAGGTGACGAAATAAAAATAGTCAAGAACCATGAGAAGAGGGTTGGAAATTTCAAATCAAAACAATCATGCCCAAGAGAAAAGATGCACGATGGTGGTTCAGGTAGCAACCAAGTTGGCAACGGATTCTTATGAATGCATTTAGTATATGAAAATGGAGAAGAAAGAGATTAGACACATAAGTAAAAATCAAATTACAAAAGACTAAAAAATACCAGACCAAGTCAATAGACTCATATAGAGGTGGGCAAATCAAGCAATCAGATGAAGGAATTATCAATTCCAAAGTGCTTGCCAAAATTTAAATGACAATCACCCAGAGATAAGAGCTTACAATTCTCCAGAATAGAGGGTGTTTCAGGTGATAATACTTTTTGAAACTCCTCTGCAACACTCTTGATGCTAGAAACTTTATCCTCATCAGATTTTTGAACAAAATTAGCCAGGCTTCCCAAGCTGGGTTCCGTTGGACCTTCTTTCTTACTTTCCTTCTTGTTCAGAGTTTCTGAATCAAAAGACACTGACTGCTTCTCAATATCAATTTTGGAATTAGATGGCCTCCGCACATGAGCAGGTCTCAGCAACATTCCAGGTTTGGTCTTGGAGAAGGTGACGGTTTCCGCTGCTGACTTGGAACCATCTTTCTCTGTAAGATTTTCCCGATGAACAACAGTAGGTACAACAAATGATTTGGTGAGTGGTTGTTCACTAAGTTTCGCAGCACCTATTATGGGGCTCTGTATCTCTGTTGGTGGAATACTCATATCTTTGGAATCCGATGGGAAGACCACCTTTGAAGAGTTTGAAGACCGATTTCTTTGCAAAGTAATACAATTGTCCCCAGAAGCTTTACAAGAAAGACAAACAATATATCAGGGCAAAGTGGAACAGAGGAAGTAGCCCCATAATAGGTGGATAAGCTGGATAATCTAATACAAGCAATAATATTTATGAACTAATACATGGCCAAGCTGGATAATCTTGATTTGCTTGCCAGGATTGATTTCGAACTAATACAAGCAATAATATTTATGAATGTGGAAAATGAAGATAAAATTATGAACTTAAATAAATTAAAAAATGTAATAAAAGAGATGAATCAGGAAGCTTGAATTGGTGAAAGGGAAAAAAACTTACAGTCCACATATATGTTTTTTATGTCCTTTGTCTCATAGTCAAGAGACCTAGAGTGCAGACCTGGAGTAGATCTTACATAGGTACCAACTTTATCAGATGAATGATTCTTCGTGATAATAAATTTCTGGTCTGAGCATTCATTTTCTTCAGGTACAAAGTCAGTTCCATACGGCTCAATAAGCTAAAATAGTCAAGAAATAAACAGAAAATGTATAAATATTCACTTTTTTCACATGAAAAAATTAATTATGGAAAGTCAAATAATAGTTTTTTAACTTCAAAGTGGAGCAAAGAAAAAGTATATACCGATATATCTGCTACCCAAACTCCAATAGAATTTTGGTAGTAGGAGCAACCCAAAAGGCGTCCATCATTAATGCAAAGATCACCAAGTGTAGACCATCCCATATTGACTGCATCATGGCAAATTACAGGCTCCCAAGAATAAACCTACAGTTAAAAAATATTTAATAAACTTGCTCTTTGTTCTACAAAAAAGAATGACAGTTTAGAAATTGGAACATTTAAGACCTTTAGACTATCATCTAATCCACAGAAAAGAGTCCTCCCATCAGGATGGAATGAGATTGCACGTACTCCTGTAGCCTGAGAAAAGGAAAACAATATTTGTGTGTGAATAGAGTATGCTTATCATGAATAAAGTCAAAGCCGATATATTAATGTCAAGAAAAGAGAAACGAAAACATAATATTTTCAAAAGGTAACAAAAATAAGAACAAGAAACACGAAGCACTGTTTTGAATGAAATACATCAAAGAAGCCTTGACATATGTCATAAGCTGCGATGACCATCTATAATAAGTCCAAGACCTTAACCTATTACTATGAAGAGTATCAAACATACGCACGATTTAGTATAAGCCAGGAACCAACGTTAATATGCATTAGGTGACAAAGCAACATGGAAGGAGATTTTTGGTACTTTAATAGTTATAAATAGTTAAATGACTAGCATGGAACATTTAGGATTTATTGTTCTTCTTCTAACAATTCTTTCTCATAATACAAAGACCAATGTTCCAGTCTGGAAAAATAAAAGCTTATACCATGAATAAAAATAAATAAAAAAGTTAATACCTCGGGTCTGACTGAACCAATCAGTTCAAAGGTTTCCAAATCCCAAAATTTCACTGTCCTGTCTGCTGAACCTGAAAATTTTATTCATATGTCACAAAAACTTAGTCAGAGACTTTAAGAAATTAATAACAAGGCAGGTACAGCAATTTAATGAGTCATATCGAAATAACTTTTTATTTGAGCATCCAAAGGATGCGCTGGATGATGACATAAACTCCCAGGTTAAATTGTATCATTTAAAGTAATGAAGTAAAATAAACCTACATGGTAACATCAGTTATTAATCGTAAAAAAGGGGAAGAAAACTCGTCGAAACTAATATCTCACCTGTCGCCAGAAGAAACTCAAGAGGATGGAAATCTATGGATCTAATTTGTCCTTCATGGAATTTAAAATCATGTAAAAGCTTTCCAGCAGTAAGATCCCACACCTGTTCAATTAGTGGACACATACTAATTAAGGTACACTGATGAAAGCTTGATTCAAGTTCTGCTGCTGATGGTAAGGTCAATAAGTACCTTAACAACATTATCACATCCACCTGAAACTACCCAGCGACCATCAGGAGAAAATCTGATGGTACTAACACCTTGGGAGTGACCTTTGTATGTGTGAATGCATCCTTTCTTTCTGATATCCCAGATCCTTAAATTCGCATCCGTAGAACCAGATGCAAAAAACTCGCCAAATGGATGGAATTCAACACCAGTGCAGTTGGACCTGTGCCCAGTCAGAGTGCGAACCACTACACTTCAATAACAACAACAAACAGATTAGAATTTTGTTAAGAAACAAGCAGACTCAGATGATCAGATTCCCAATTCTTTACCTAGATCTACACATCCCAACTGGATATTTTATGAGTTACAACCACTTCTGTTTGATAAGACAAGAAATAAAGCCTGTCAATTTAATTAACCTACTTTTTGCTGCTTCCAAATCCCACAGCTTTATTGCACCCGAGGAAGCTCCAGCAAGCACCAAAACTTCTGCTGTATCAAAAGCTACAGATTCAACTGGACTTGTGTGACCACACAAACTCTGCACGTTAACACCGACAAAGAGAAATTCTTATTACATTTTCTAGCTAAGAGAATAAAACCTCAGAATGACCTCGTCTGTGTCACAACAGTTTTTAACCAATTTATGGATCACATAAAAATTATATTGCAGATGGTTAAGTTCCACAATAAGAAAGGCCTCCTACTTGAATATTAACAAAAAATAATTTGCAATGAAGGAAGATCATCTAGCGAGCGTTATCTAAATGACTTACTCATCAAACACAACAAAAGCTAATCTTAAAAGATAAAAATGAAAAATAAAAATAAAAACTCCAGATTGGAAAATGGTGAATTAGGTATGGACTAGGGGACATGAATACAAAATGATGAGGAACTAACCATTAACGAAGTGGGCTTGCCAATTGCCCAGAGATTGACTTTGTTATCATCTCCGCCTGAGATAAACATTCTACATGCTTTTTTCCCTATACTCAAGCAGTTCACTTTGCTTGAATGTGCTACAAATTCCTCTGTTTCCACTTTAGTCAAGAAAATACTCTCCCCATTTCAGTTCTCAGATTAAAGCAAAAGGAAATTTTCAAAAGAAGATGATGATAAGTTTTTGGGACTAGTCACATCAAATCAGTGGAACAATCAGAATATAGTGGCAAATAACAAGCTTAACCATTTTCAGGATAACAGGAAAAATAGTTGAAAAAAGTGGAGATTCAAATTTCTCCTCCAATCTTTACCCTCAAATCTGAACAATAAAAAAAACCAACTTGATAACAAAAGAAAAGACTAAAGTTAAACATTTTTTCCTTCCAGTGAAATCTTCAAAACAAACTTAAAATACTACAAAATCAAGCTTACATAATCTTATTAGAACCCCCCAAAAAGGAACCACCCATATACTCAAAGAACCAAACAAAAAGGATACGCAGCTTATATCCGCGTTTTGCCATCTTCGCACCAGAGATGAATCTGAGGCAAAACAAACAAGATCACAAATTTCTACGATAAGCTAAGAATCCAACCCACGCCAGGCTTGGTTGCTTCGCTCTTCTTCGGTGGAAGCAAGAATTCAGGAACGGGAAGGAAATCCGAAGGGAAGGGAAGGGAAAGGTGGGGATTTGATACAGAATACGGTGATGGGTTCTGTTCCAGATTCCCACAGTACAAACACCAAGTTTTGGGATTTTTCTACTTTTGTGGTTTTTCCCTTTCCTCTGCTATTCTTTAAGCCGTGGAGATGTCACCCTCTCCTCATTCCTCATTTCTCATTTCATATAATAATCCAACACATCAGTTTTTGAATCAAAATTCTTCCAAGATTGGAATTGATTTCTTTTCACTCCAAGATTGAACCTGCTCTCTCTTATGGTTGCCATTTCCATTTTTTTCTTTTCCTCTTTTGACTAAATTGCCCTTGATTCCGACCCATTTTCTCTAAATTGCCTTGCTGTAGGTTTAGGGGGGGTACAATTTTGGTGGCAAAGGATTTTCCCCTTTTTCCCGTTAAATAAATAAAAAAATTCACTTTTGTGGTCCTGCGTATATCAGTTCTTGTTCTGTAGCAAATATTGGTCTCTTTTGTCTTGTCTTTTGTTGCATTTCTATGATAGTTGTTTGTTTCTATTTTAATTACATATATTTTAGTTTTTTTATATTTTGGAAGAGTATTTATATACATTATATTAATTAAATAATTTATTTATTTTTAAAATTTCGATTTATATCTATCAAGATAAATATTCTATTAATAAAATAATGTACAAAAATCATCATAATCGGACCAAACTGATCGGTTCAATCTAAATCAGTTAGAATCGGTCACTGATATTATTCATATAATCCTCTATACTAAAATACTAAAAAACTATCAAATCTGAATGAGTTAATCGGATTTTAACCGATTTTCATGAATTTGTTAACGGATGTTCAACTGATTTATATATAAATTTTTACCATTCTAAAATCACTTAAATTTAATTTATATTCTAAAACTATATAACTAGGATTTGAATCCAAAACTTTTTCCAAACCCCACAGGAATAAATGTCACATGAACTAGATTTATTGACCAATTTTAAAAGTCTTGACAATATATATTCACATATGATTTGAATTCTAAATAATTTCTATCCATTAAGAATGGTCCAAAATTGGTTGAAAAGGACATTTTCCTAAAACTAATGGCTGTAGGTGGGAATGAATATTGGGTAATGACAACCTCATAGATCCCTTAAAATATAACTTATCACCTGAAAGGGTCTTACCCTAATCACATTGGATTGGATTAGTCAGTTACCAAAGATGTTAAACACCGGAGAAATCAATACTAAAAAAAAAATAATTTGGTATGGTACCACGTTTATCTTAATAATTAGCTGCAACTGAAACTATTAACACTAATAAATTACTTCAGCTGCTTCTCTTTTAAGATGGGAAAGACAGGGAAGGCAAGAAATAATGAAAACAGGAGTTGGTCACAAGAAAAACTGGTGAACAGGCACAAAAGCAAGGCAGGCAGAGTGTCAAAGATACTTTCCATGGGATGTGGGGTTTCATGAACATCGTTTAGAATCATAGGCAAAGGAAAAGAATGTCGTGGCAGAACACATGGACACATGGACACATGTTCCACAGTCTCATTGTCTCCTAAATGCGCATTAAGCACCCCACGTTTCCCTATTGCTTGAATGGGGCCATAGCCTTAGAATCGAAGGAGACCTCAATTGTTAACCTGCAACCTAATAATGGTTTGCGTTTTACTTTGGTTAAACGTGTAAGTAATGGCAAGTGTCAGAGTAGGTAGGAATTTGTATTCCAGGGTCTGAGATGAGTCGATGACCCTCTCATTTGCTTGTTTTAGGAACCTTAGGCTCCCTCCTTTATGTCCCCATGTTATCTGATAAAGACCGGACAGGTTGGTTTAAGCTTAACTATGAGAATTGATTGTGTTAGGTTGGTTGTTACGAAGAGCTAAGTCCGAAGTCAAATCCAAAAAAAGATTAATTTTACAAAACGAGACAATATAATAAACTTCTGACAACACTGTATTCATGTGCTTGGCGTCAACCTGCAAACTATTGACATGTTACTATCATTTGGCTTGAAGCCAATTCTCGAGTTAGATGCAGCGAAAGCATAAACAATGGTATTGGACTGTTAGGGAGGCAGCCGACACTTCAGACAAACTAACACGAAGTCATATATAAAATAGGTTAAGAACTCTGTCGCCATTTTCGGTTGGTCTGCTGTTTAAATGATTAGATAAGCCAAAAGGGTTATTTGTCCACGCATTTTTAGTGTAAAGGATATCGGTGATAAAAAAAGAAAAAAGACAGGAGATTAGTGAAAATAGCTCACCACGAAAAGGCACCAGGGGCATGGCAGATTGGCAATAGCACATGCATTTAACATCAGCTAGTGCCTTGGTGGGTTCTTCCAAGGATATTGGTGGCTAACAGAGGTTTAAGAAAATGACCTGACGTGAGAACATGGCATAACAGGAAAAGCCTCAACAAGCTGATACTTTGTCTGGTGGGTTCTTCTCTGGTGTTCCCGTTGGTCATTTACCAGAGAAACTGCAATCATTCCATTGACATAACTCCTGACCTATATATAACAACCAGAAAGAGAGAGAGAGAGAGAGAGAGAGAGAGAATCCTATGCTACAATTGTTCAGTCAATTAAATTAATTATTAAAAAAAATGAGGATAGAGTACTTACAGGGACACACAAATCACCAACCTGAACCAAGTAAAAGCTGTATAACCAAGCGGTAGGCTGGTGAATATGGCCCCAAGATGAAAGCAAGTCTAGAAAACTAAGTACACTTGATCACCTAAAAATGTCATGGCAAGCCTCCCTTTGTGTTCCTACTTTAAAGAATAAACAGCCTTCTCTACACATTTCCCTTCTGGAACTGAAAAACCTGTACTGGTTGGTATCTAGCAAACCCGTTCGTTTCTTCAGTTCTTTCTTCATTAAGCTGATTAGTGGCAGAAAGTTTTCTTATATCATATGCAAGAGGTCCTGTACAATTTCAGACATAGGTGGCCTGAATTCTGGCTCCCACTGCATCCAGCACCAGAAACAAATGAATATAAGGCAACTTGTCTACCTCTAGATAAGCAATGAAGGGTTAGAAGCAAAAGTTTCCCTGAAAGCTTATGCTCAAAGACGCAAATATATCGGTAAGAGTGAAAAGAGAGAACACTGTAAACTAATGTGACAGCGTCTGAAAATGGATTGTAAACTTCATTTAAGAGAAGATAGATTGTTCAACTAAGGTGTGACTAACTTCTTTTTCATTATTCAAAGAAAACATCATAAATAAAGAAAACGATGTGATTCTGATATTGCAATCACGACCTCAAAAGAAAAGAACACTTGCCTGCACACATCTCGATATTATATCAGCAAAGCGCGATAAGGCCTTGGCGGGATATGCTCCATTTAGAGAGGGGTCAACCATCCTAGATAGTGCATCTATATCATGAAGCTGCGGAACCGCCCATCTAACCAAAGAATGCTCCCCTCGACTCCGTGTCCTAAATTATTTTTATAAGAGAACAATAGTAAGCTCATAGAATGAGAAATAAAAAGATGTTTTCAATTTACTTTTTTAGACCTTGAAGGAAATTTATCAATTCAGTTGTGAGTTAATTGGATTGTATATCTTGTATGCATCCACAATTCTCTTTGTTGATAAATAAATACCAACGCCTATTAGTTCCAAAATTTAGTATTCTGTGATTGAATGCCATAAATATCTGCAATTCCTATAGATATAGGGTTTTCAGTGGTTATCAACCCATTTCAGATAGGGACTAAACCTTTCTGCAAGGTTTGATACCTCGTTTACATATCTGTAAGCATACAGAACTGTATAAAAAAGAGAAAATTGAAGCAGAAATTCACTCTAAAAGATTTTACTAACCTATCATAAGACATTCTTCCAGTCAGGAGTTCTAGCATCACAACTCCAAAACTATAAACGTCGCTCTTACAAGTATAAGTTCCCAACTCAAACTCTGGAGCAAAGTAGCCTTGATCACAGAGAAGCCGTCCTGATAACTGCAAAGTATAAAGTACATCAAATCATGATAAACTAAGACCAACCAAAGAGCATAAGTCATTTTCATTAGCTGAAAGTAATAAAAAAGTTTTTGACAAAAAAAAAAAGGAATCAACAACCTTAAATAGATGAACTGTTAGCTTTGGCAAATTATAGATTTGAGAATATCAGTACAGCTTACTGGAAAAACGCAATCAGAAGTGACAACTAAGCATTGGAGATGCATCAGATAATATGTTAAAACAACTTTGATAAGCAAGTATGCAATCCATGCATCACCTCCGGGAATCAATAAATAAAACTGTAGAACTTATTTTTTGGAAAACCTACTGAACTCAATTCTAAGAATACTAAAATATTACCCCACTTGCAGAAACAGATGATCTCAGAGAAGCCAAACCACAATCTGAGACGAAAGCAGCAAGCTTATTGTCAAGGACGATGTTGGACGATTTAAAGTTCATGTGTACAATGGGTGGCTGACACACCTCATGCAGATACCTTGCAGAAAAAGGAAAGGAATACAATAAGTTTGACCAGTATGAAAAAGAGATAAAAACCAGCCTACATATAAGTATGCTTCTTACTGTAATGCATGAGCAGCCCCCAGTGCCAACCGGATGCGTACATCCCATGAAAGTCCCTCATGGATTTCCCCCTCCACATGTAATGCATCAAAAAGTGTTCCATTCTCAAAATACTCGTAAACAAGTAGCCGTTGGTGTCGCTCATTACAGTAGCCCAAAAGAGCCACAATGTTAGCATGCTGAATTTTAGACATGGAAGAAACCAGATGAAGAAAATCTTCATCGGACAGTTGCCTGGAAGCCATATTATTTAATTTCTTGACAGCCAGCAGCTGTGAGAAATAAGAGAATAGTTAAAAAATGAGATCTGTATTAAATAAAAATCAGATACCAGGATCTGAACCATCATGTCAGAGAAAGGATGCACTAGGAAGCTAATGAGAAAAAATTATAAAGGATGGTTATATCATGTCTAATGCACTCCACATGAATAAAAACTTGGATGCAGTGTTGACAGTGACTTACTATCTTGAAGAAATACAACGGTGTTTAAAGTTCATATTCATTAGACTTTGAGTTACATGAAATCAGGGGGAGGATCATATTCTACATAACAAACTTTCTTCACAGGACTGAAAGGAAGCAAAGGTGTTCATAAAAAAACATAAAACATCAGAACTTGTTACATTCACTGTGGGGGGAGGATAAACCACGCTCAAGAACCAACTCGATTTAAGTGCAACACTGCATAACATGGGCAAAAACAAGTACACAGAACACTTTCATTGATCTGGCATAATATATTGTCATTTCCTAGCACAGACATACATATTGAAATGTAAAATCTTACATTTCCATCAGGAAGCTCAGCCTTGTAAATGCTGCCAAGCGCACCCTCTCCAACAAAATTTTCTTCTGAAAAGCTATTTGTATACTGCTGAAGGGTTGCAACGGTGAAAACCCTTATGGAGCATGAGCTCTGACTCCTAGCAGATTGACTTTTTGTATAGACTTCTTTAGGAGGTGGCTGAACCAAACTAGGATTCACATAGGTGCCTGTTATTTCAATCTTATGATCTGGCTTATGAATCGGATATGCAGCCTTTCTCTTTGGATCAACCTCATAAGCTCCTTGGGATTTTGGTCTTATTCCAAGTTCTCCATTATCAAGTCCATGTCGGTCCCGCATGTTGAAATTTGATTCTCTTGGAACTGCTAAGACAGAAAAAAACAAGCTTCTCTAAGTATGACCATATAGATAGCGAATACAAAGGTACCTTTTTCCTTCTGATTATTTTGTTCAATTGAAAATTTATGCTCTGTATGAGTCCTTACCTGCTCCAGCACCATGTGACTCAAAATATTCCTCTGCCTTCCTTCTTTTACAACAAATGCAGCATATTCCCAGTATGATAACAATGGCACCCACCAAAACAGCAATCCCAATGACTGTTGTCGTAAAGAATTTACTTGATTTTTTAGATGTTGAGGTGTTGGAGGCAGAAGGCCCACTTGCCTGCTTCTGAGGTGATGCAGCAAAAGGTGGACTGTCTAGAGATGGAGGAATTGCTGGTGGAGGAGAAGGAGAAATAATAATAGTAGTATTGAATGGATTTCCATCCTTTCTGCAGTGCAGATGCCACCATGAATAAAAAGAAGCACCATGAGATAAATTCAAAGAGATTAATGTAAAATCTAAATTAAGTCCAAAGGATTCAAAATAGATTATTGGGGACTATTTCAAGGCAGCATATCAGCTGCAGTAGAAAGAAAAAGATATGCGAACTTGAAAATATTACACCTTTGAGTTCATTGTAGATTATCTATTAACCTCATAAACTTCTTTTGAATAATTTGCTTATCTTCTATATCATGTCTAATATTTAATAAAGTAATATCAACACAATCCATATATGATCATTGCTTTACCTGAAAGTCGGAATATTTAACAGTTTTCCAGGTATCGGCCCCGAGAATAGATTATTTTCTACATTCCTGATCAAAAGCAAGGTATAACTATTAGTTGTTGGAGGTATCACAACTTCAAGCTGAAATCAACAGAAATTTTTTATATTTTTTTCACTGATTTATTCAAAAAGAGAAAACTAATGACGCATAGGAGGCAGGAATATACAGATATTGAAGCGGGAGATCCTGCAGGACATCAAGAGTCCCAATAAGTTTATTGTTCTGCAAATGCCTACAACCAAAAAGACAAACATTAATTGCCGTATGGAGAAAAAGATTTTTAGTACAGGTGATCCTCACAATTCATCAAGAGCAGACAAATTTCCCAGTGAAGGTGGCAGCTGACCACTTAAATTGTTACCAGCAAGATCCCTGCACCACTGTTCGGAGTCAAATATTGCCTCTCAAAGAAATAAGAGAAACATAAAAATATGTAATAATTTTATTCCAAGGGGAGTAATCTTAAAATGATGCCTACAAATGCGCCAAACTCCTCAGTTGTTGGAAAGCATCTGGTATTTCTCCACTTAGTAGATTACTGTGAAATGACCTGGATAAACAGGGGAAGATGAACTTCAGATACGAAACAAAATAAAAGGAATAACACCTCTAATTTATAGAATCATATGCGAACAAATTATTTCACTTTTTGAAAAAAAAAACATACAAGTCTTCCAATTGAGTTAATGTGGACAGTGTATCAGGGATGCTTCCATTGAACTGATTATGGGAAAGAGACCTAACAAATGGAAAAGAAGAAGTGTCAGTTAGGGAAATAGCATTAACAAATAATCAAGTTCGCTGTAATCAGCTAGTAAATCCACAGATGCAGCCAAGATTAAGTTTACGCACAGGTTCCTCAAAGTAGGGGGTAAAAATGACGGGATGCTCCCTCCAATGTGGTTGTCACTAAGATCTCTGCATCGGAAAACAACTGGATGAACATAAATTATTTTATTATTGAAGAATTTTTAAAAAATTTAATCATTATTCAAAATTGTCAATTCATACAAATGCGACATTCGAAATCATCCAAAAGAACTCGAAGTTGCATAAGATTAGATACAGGAATGTTCTAAAGCCATCCTGATAAACCAGCACACTTACATCTCTATAATGGATTCGAAAATTCCCAAGTTTTGGCTCAACGTTCCCCCTAAATTCAGTGCATTCAGTTTTCTGTACGCACGAAACTGTTAATTACTAAGAGAAATCCAACAACCACAATACATTTAAGAAGAAAAAAAACACGACAACAGCAGATAACCGATAATAGATTGCACATACACTGCAGTTATGTTGTAGAACACACAACTTACACCCTGCCATTTCTCTCCACAGGGGTCTCCTCCAAAAGGAACCCATCCACTTAAAGTCGGAAAGCCCAGAGAAACATGCAAGGCATTCATCGCCACAACTGAGACAAATTAAAAACACAATACCACATTGCTCAAACAGAAATTACCAAAAACAATTACCACTTTTAACTGCAGTAATTAACATCAATTTTTTAAAAAATTAAGACTTTTCCTAGTCAGAAAATGCCAAAAAAAAAGGCCGAAATTGATCAACCATGTGCCGGAAACTTCCGCATAACCACAAAGATACTAATTTAGTCCACTAAACCCCAGTAACTAACAGAACATTCAAAATAACAAACCAAAAAAAAAAACATTACGAACCCACAAAAGAAAACTACTTTACCATCTCGAGGGTCAGTTAAGGCAAGGGACAATGAGGCTGTAAACGCGACCACCATGAGCAGAATCAGGGTCCACTTGAGGCAACCCATTGTTAAGGACAATAAGTACAAGACTCCGGCTTTGAAAGCTATGTTGGTAAACGACCATAAAGAAGAGTAGAAAAGCAAGGTTCTTTAGTTACTTTTGTGTTTATAAACACATAAAAACATATTGAGAATAAACACCGTTTGGAGAAATAGTTGGTACAGAGAAGAGAAAGAAAGGAAAGTGAATCAATGAAGGATTTGGTTTCGGATTCGAGTATTGCAAGTATGGCTGAAGATGTCGGTCTCTACGGAGTGTGGGATACAAGTGAAGTGCAAGTAAGCGAAATGTGCGTGCGTGCGTGCGTGCGTGCTTGCTTGCTTGCTTGCTTGATTCTCGCTTCTAAAAGGAATGTAGAATAAAGAGAAGAAGAAAGAAGGTAACGGCCATAATAGAAAACGACTGCTTTCTTTGCTTAGTCTCCGCTTCGTAAAGAGCAAATGCATATAAATAATATCTTTATATTATTGGTATTATTAACTTTTTTAATAATAATAGGGTAGTAAGTTTCTTATTTCTTATTATGATAATTTTATTTTTAAAATTTAAAGTATAATTATATTAATTTTTAAATTCAAAATGATCATAATTTGTCCTTTTTATCTTTAGTTTGTTAGAGGAAATGAGTATAGCATATTTCCAAAAAAATTTATTATTTAAAATTAAAATTAAAAATTAATCTGTTTAGATTTTAAATTTGTGATTTAGATATTTTTTTTATTGACTCTACGAATATCTAGCTTCTTCGACAATTAATAATTTGGTATGAGTAATAATATCTTTTCGGATAACTGTTGTATTCCTAACTTAAAATCTTTGATTAAATTATAAAAGATTTTTTATAAAAAAATCTCGATAGATTTGTTATTGATAAAATTTTTATAAATTAAATATATATAATCAATTACAATATCATCTTCCAATTTAATTTCGTTATTTAAAAAATAATTAATTTACTTTAAAAAAAACTAATTTGATATAATTTCTTTAAAAAAATATATGAAAACAAAAATAATAATACAATACCCTAAGTATTATTGATGATCCGTTACCCCTTTTGGTGTTCATAGATTTAATGAGCTGGACCACTACTTCGTCTCATCTCATGAACAAACCTATCGTACCATATTTGAGAATCCAGGTTAAATTTTGAAAAGAGAATTTGTGATCTGAAAAGATTTTATCTCGTTTCATATCGAAGATAATTAATTATCTTCATCATCAGAAAATCAATACTAAAACGACTTGAGGAATTTAAGCAAGCATTTCTAATATTATACAAGTAAAGTGACCGGACAAAGCTTGCACGCTGAGAAGAGAAGAATAACCTGAGACTTTTGCTTTTTGATAGGCAATTCCTTTCTTGCTCAGCCTTATAGTCCAACTGTCCTGCACTCATTCAACACCAAACTGTAGGACCATGGTGATGCAGGGGCCCGGTGCATACACGGATAAAGATTACATCCTGTTTCGTGGATAGCTCTCGACTTTTGTTATAGAAATGGAAAACCAGAGAAGGACTCCTCATCTTTCTAACCCAGTAGAGTTTACGAATCCCAGACAAGGAAAGCTTGAAAATATGCATCCCCTTTTCAGTTATGGCAATTCTACCTGCATAGTAATGATCATTAAAGCATAATTGGGCAGGGAACTGTTATGGCAATTCTACCTGCTTAATATGGGTGGATTATGTTGGACTCATACACCTTTAACCAAGACTAAAGGAATCTCTTTTGTTAGAAGGAAACTGTGTGCGTTGCTAATCAAGGCCAGTTTTTTACTGTCTTCCCTCCATGATCCGCCATGATTGAAGTATAAAAATGAGAAAGAAACCTGGTGGTTGCTAGGTCGGAGTAAATAGGGTCGGTGGCTCCACAGCATATTATATAATCATAGGGATATGGTTAGGTGTTAGATTCATAAATTAATATTAGACAGGTACAATTGGTCTAATTGGGATATACGATTAAAGGATAAACACTGTCATATAAGTAAATGTTGATATCTGGTTCATTGTGATGCTTGCTAGAACCCTACTATTGGCTCTCTATTATCAATTTTTTGTATATTTTTGGATCAGATACTTGAGTAAGATCAAATGGTGTTCAGGTTATTATTGATATGCTAAATTAATACATATTAAGTATTCCTAATATGGAAGAAATTTGAGTTAGACTAAACTTTTCTAATTTTTGGACATATATATAATAAATTATATAATGTATATTCCTTACAGTATATTACCTGATTTGATCAAATAATATATTTTAAATAAGAATTAACAAATTTTATTATGATTTAATAAGATTGATGCATGAATTAGTATTGAAAGCATTTTGGTATAGTTTGGACAAGAAAGCTACTACTGGGCTCATAAAAAATGCCCATTACAGAAAGCTTTTAGGAGTTTGGACAAGAAACCTTGGGCCGAGTACAAAACATCAGGAAATTTTAAAAATCATACAAAAATGAGTACAGGTCTGTAATATTCATAACGTAAACTAGATTTGATAGGCTAAAGAACTTTACAATATTGGTATTAAAAAAATAAGGTATTAGAATGTGTTGATTTAAAAATACAAGTTAAACTATATAATTTATTGAAAATTATTTAATCTCCAATCAAATAATAACATAACTTTACACTCCTCGGGTTAAGTGGCAACATAGTATTCCATTTATGTGGCTTGTTTTGTAGTGATGATATTATAGCAAGGGATGGCCCTGAACTGACATACAGCTTGCTGCACGGTCATTCCCTGCACATGCATCCATAGATAATCCATAAAATTTACAATATCCATGTTTTTCCTATTTCATCCACAAGACAATCTCATGAATCAACACCTCTGCACACGCCTTTTCACAACCATGATCACTCAACCTCCTGCAAGCTGCAAATGGTAGGGTGCTTCTGACGATCCATGTACCCTGTCCTCTTCTTGCTTCCGGCCTTTAAGAATGAAAGACCGGATAGGTATACTCTTTTATGGCGTTAGGTCCTGTGCCCAGTCATAATTGCAGAGCTTGCTTGCATCTCGTGGCATGGATCCCACCCACGTTGTTCATGCCCATACTACTTTTCTTTTTCTTGAGTATTCCGTAACCAACGTTTAAGACAACTGATTAATCCGAATGCATGAAAAATATTTTTTCAGTGGTAATTTCTCCCTTTCTTGTGCCCATTCTACTGTTTCTGATTAGGTGTGAACAAGTTATCAATGAATGAATGAATGAATATCACAAGACACTTTTTCTGGTCCCGCTAATGGATATCCCTCCACTGGATTTGGGGGGTCAAACGCCACCCTCACCGTTTGATGACCCTATCAGTCAACGGATCATAGCTCCGAGATGCCGAAAATGCGCCGCTGGGTAGGGCACGGATCACTAGACAGAAAAGCAGAAACAATTTACCTCTTAGTCTTTTACTTTTCCTGTTTCCTACTTTTAGAAATAAAAGGACGTAATTTATAAATAAAAAAAGACTTTTGGAGATGAATAGGGAGTTAAAGTTCCCGTTAAGACATAACTCTTGCGTTGTGTTGTGTTGTGTTGTGTTGTGTTGTGTTGTGATGGAGTGTTTATAGCTCATCTCTCTCACTGCAGTGCAACACAGGACGCTAGAGAGCGAAGTGTTTTGTCTCCTAAATTCCAATCCTTGAGCACTAGTGCTTAAACCGAACCAATGTCTTAAACGCTCACCATTTTAGCAGTGTCTGAATCTAGAGTCTTGAGCATCAGATGGGTTGCTGTGTTAGTACCGACAGAGCATCGACAAACAAAAAGAAAGAGTCTTTGAAGCCGTTGCAGTCGAGTCATGATAGTAGAGCACCGCCTCCTTCGCTTGACGAGCTCGAGACTGTGAAAGAAGTACTCTCTGAAACTCCCAAGCCCAAGCCCATACCACAGCCGCTGCCGCCGGTCAAGATGTGTCGTCGAGAAGAGAGACGACCGGAAGAGTGTGATGAAAACAACGACAATGACGAGAAGAAGATTCGCGTTGAAGAGCCTCCGTTTCTTGAAAAAAAGGCTAGGAATGAGAGAGTGCTTCAACTGGAAGAGATCTCTGAGGAGCAAGGGTCAGAGATTTGTAGCCTGAGCTTCAGTGGTAGTGTGTCGACCACAACCATCAACAACGACAAAGGGGACTACTTCGACGATGGTGTTGATTATCAAGAAGTGAAACAAAGAGTGACGAGATCTCCGGCAACTAGATTGCCATTGAGGAGCCGGGGTGATCTGGGACCGAGGTCAGATCACCGTACTGTGGCCAAGTCGCCAATTCGGAGGCCGGAGCAGTCTCCAAGCAAAAGAAATGCTAGATTTGGAGGTGGAGATTCTGTGAGAATGGTCCAGAGCAGGGAGCCCGGTGCGGGCCAGGTTGGGAGGAGGGGTTTGAGATCCGACCCGAATAAGAGAGACCCGGGAGAGAGTTCAGGGAGAAGGTCCAGGTCGCCGGCCACCAACAGATCTGTGGTGGGTCGTAGCCCTTCCAAAAGGAGGGCAAACCAGTCACCAGGTCGGATCCAAAAGGATCCACATCAAAATAGTGGCAGTAAGGTGGTGGATAGCAGCTTGGAGGCTAAGAACAAGAGGCCTGGTACCAATTCCGGCAACTGTACCACAAACGAGTCACTTGAAAATCCACTTGTGTCTCTCGAATGTTTCATCTTTCTTTAGGCTAATTTGGGCTGTTCTCTGCTCAAACATTGTAGCCTGACTCGGTGTTCTAGTGTAACGAGCCCACATTTGTAAGTTGATATTTTTGCGTACTTGTTTTTCTTCCTTTTCATAATGTCATTGTGCATATCGGTTAAGGTCATCTTCAGACATCATGTGCACGAAGGAGATATGAGATTAGATTGCAGCCTACCAACAAGGATTAATTAGGATTCAAATCGAAGAGAAATTAGAATTAGGATCGATAAATTCGAAAAAGATTAATATTATGATTTGACACATATATAACGAGTAAACTGTCAAGCTCATACCAAATTGAAATTTTAAGGCAAGGAGGAGGGAAAATTCCCACTATGTAGCCGTTAGTAATGGGTGGTCCAAATTATAATGTAGACGAACAGTTGCCGGAGTTTAGTGGGTGGCTTTTGGCAAATGAGACAAAAGAAAAGCCACTCTGCTTACAAATCTGAAAATTTGATTTCCTATTTCATGTCCAAAAACAGACTTGTCTTCTTCCTCTGTAGAGGATTTCTATTGTTTGGATGTGTCCTTAAAAAACCATGTCGTCTGAAAGTTTTTTTTTAGATTTAATATTTTTTTTTACATCAGCAAAGGAAAACACGTAGGAGTCTGGCATGGGCCACTTCCGGCCTCAATTTGCCTATCAGATCATTGTAAGATCCCGGACCAACACCTATGTAGGCCCAACGGAATGACTTTTGTTTCTTCACAAACGAATAAATGCAAACGACCATAACTCATCGCGGATCAACCTACATTCAGGCCCCAGGGGACTGTGCCACTGCAATGACGAACATAATTTGGTAACAGTGAGTCATCCTGGTCAAATATATACGCTATAAAAATGCCTCGGTCCGTATATATACAGAGTAGACAGAGCATGCTTGGTTTCCTACAGGGTTAGTTCTCCGGGGTTGGGGTTGGGGTTGAGTGTGTGAAGGGAGTGGAGACTGGTTCAATTTGTTGTTGGTGAAGGCAGGAAACGCGTTCTGCTGGACATGGAACAGGTGCTGGATGAGCTATGAAGGTGGGGATATTATCTCCAGGCATCACCACAGAAACTTCATTGGCATATACTGTCATCTGTTCAAATTAGAGAAATCAAAATTCTGGTAAAAATAGACAAGAATCTCTAACATGACAAAAGAAAAAAGAAGCAATGTCTTCTGAGGAGACCGTCCTGTACAGAGTGATGTAGAACCTTATTAGTCATGTCGGAGCAGGACGATGATTTAGACTGGAAAGTTCACACAGGGATTCTTATGAGCTAGCACTAGATGACACAAGATTCTCCCTTCAAATAACCAACAGTCTTACAGGTTGAAAATGAAGAGATCACTGGCCAGTTAAACATTTTATCACCTCATAAAAGCTGGAAGGTCTCCTGTAGGCCATGAAAACTGGCCCTCAAGTTGAGTATTATGGTTGAAACAGGGTGGGTGGGTCTCTTGTGTTTCATAAAGGTATGACATATGGAACGACAACAAATAGGATGCAACAAGCAGAACCCATGATGTTAAAAAATATCTCCCATCATAATAGCACATATTAATGGCTTGTTGGATGTGCATCGTCCTGAAAACAATCTGGTGATAAACTATAAGGCTCATGCCAGAGAGAAGCCGTCCCCCACACAGCCATTGGCACTGGCTGTTGGGAACAGCATAAACAATTGGTACTGTAACTAATATAAGGTTTGATAGTCAGGATGCATTATTGTTCATTTGTCGGTCTGAAGAAGAAATACATCTGAAGATATGGCTTGACACCTATCCATTCATTCAATCATAATCTCGAAGCAACCACAATTTCTAATCGATACAATAAGCTTTAATTTCTGAACTGCAAAGCATATGCAAGTTTGTAAGGAGAAAGTCACGGGTTGATTCTGCAGACAAAGTTTTAACACCTAAATATGCAAAAGGGAGATTCTAAAGCTGATAAAAATAGAGGTTGGTCACAACAAGAATGTAGCAGTCCACCTGGTTACTGTGACGAAGGGAAATAGAACTCTATGACATGAATAGTTTTTGGATGTCTGACGACGGAGATTATATAGGAACCTTAAGAAAGTAAAGAAAGATGGGAAGGAGAGAAGAGCCTGAACTGGGATAGATAAAGGAATAATGCATAATTGGCTCTCACTGAATATGAGAAATGCAAAATCTTCCCCGTGGAAATGAACAAAAACTCCACCAAACCGAACTGGCTAAGTAGACTCAATAAATCTTCCTCTCACAAGTGCAACTGAAAGACATGAAATCCATAGATATACAAGGAATATAATCAAGGAGAAAAACCTTGTCAGACCAGACATAACCACATACGGCCAGAAAAAGCAAATAAGTGAAGCAAGCAACCAATGTAATCAGCTTTGCAAGAGCATACGAAAAGAGCAGATACTAAATTTTGCAGACAACTAAATAATGATAATACCAAAAAAAAAAAAAAGGAAGAAGTATTCGAGAAACAAAAAGAACAATAGGGTGTGCATCACTCACTTTGGGAGAAGAGTGTCCAAGTTTGGGATTGAAACCCATCTGCGCCTCAAGGTCACCATGAAACGTACCACTGGAGGTAGGCCTGATAAACCTCTCGAAAATGGCCATGATCAAGAACATGGAGATGAGAATGGCAGTGGCAACAAACCCAAAAGACACTGCATTGACCGAATTGTCAAAGTGCCTCCAGTGGGGGTCCTCTCTTTGCGGGCCATTCAACACTGGAGCTCCTACAGGTGGCCAAGACAGGTTAAGATAACCACCACCATGATCATATGAAACCATTTCTGGAGTCCAATAACAAGGGTTTTAGAAGCAGCTAGCTCCCCAATTGCTTTGCTTTCGGTGTCGTTATTATTACGTTTAGGTCATGAAAAAAGGGAGAAATTGACGGGAATTGAATATGCGTGCGCAATCGAAAGTGGAGACAGTCTCCTAGCGGCTTTTCTAGTTTTTCTTTTTGCTTTTAACACTAAAGAATCAAAGCTTGAAACTAGAAAGAGAACTGTGTAACCGATGGAGAAGCTAGAAGAAGAGCATTTGGATCGTCCTAACGAAGAGTAGGAAGAAAAAAGAGGTAGCCCGAACCTCAGCTTTGGAATTTGTACACCTCTCTCCTCTGCTCTGCCAGGATTTCCTTTAACCAGTTTTGAAATTATATAAACGGGTAAATGGTGGTTTTTGACAGTTGGAAACTGACTCTTCAGTTTATTTAACCTAACATTTTAACTCTAACGGGACAATCTGTGTAATATTTTCTTAATATTAAATAAATATATCAAATTACATATCTCGCCGAAATTGCACTTGTTCTCCATTTTTTAAACTACTTCCTTGCCCTCGCTACATACATCGCCCACGTGGCACGATCGAAGAGAAGGACTAATAAAACAAATCTAACGAACCTTAATATCTCTATCTTATTTTCTAAAAAAAAAGAGAAAAAAAGAACCGACATATCATATTACAGTGTCGGCTTTTCCAGGTTCTTGCCAGGACGTGGACACCAGATGTCTCCACATTGTAGTTCCAACAGACGGCATAGATGATCTCCTTTCAAAGTAGCATGAAGCCACAGCCGCTGGATGTTGGGTCGATCGTTATATTAGAAAAAAAAAACAGTGGGTCAAAAGAATCTACACTGTACACTCCCACGCGTGGCTGGTGCAATTTGCACGTGCGGTGGCGTGTAATGTAATGAAAGAGCAGGAGGAGATTGACTGATGACCAGTAGGGCAGGAGGGGAGTACGAAAGTGGTGCATGGAGATCGTGCCGAACGAGAGAGAGGCTGGGCGCTGGCCTTTTGTTTTGTGGGGTCAAAAGTTAGGGGCGGGGTCAGGAGGTGAAGCAGTGGGTTCTCACCTCAGAGGCTCACGTGAAAGGATTTTGGTCTGCCTTTTTCCACGTCTCTGGCTCTACGCGGCTTTTTGGCAGCTCACTTTTTCTCCTTTTGATGTAGGAGGACAGGAGGAGGAAGGATGAGGAAGGAGGAAGAAAGAATAAGGCAGGTTGCTTTTTCTCGTTGCTTGCTGTTTGGGCTTTGCAGGTCTATAATTGTAAATACAATCAAGTGATGCAGGTCCTTAACGAGGACAGAGTATAATAATTTAAAGATAAAAATA
Organism: Passiflora organensis; assembly: GCA_019739055.1. Lineage (NCBI taxonomy): Eukaryota > Viridiplantae > Streptophyta > Magnoliopsida > Malpighiales > Passifloraceae > Passiflora > Passiflora organensis. The sequence continues at coordinate 855,536 of JAEPBF010000187.1, read as the reverse complement.
TATTAAAATTGATATTTTAGAATAAATGGAGGTATTTTAGAATAAAATATCATCGAATTGAGTCTATCAACTATCACAAAAAAGCGAATGTTTAATATAGAATTATCAAAAAAATTTGTGATGGCATTTAATGAATATAAAAGATATTATATATGTATATATATTTTTTATAATTTATAATTTATAATTTAGTTTCGGTATAATTGACAATTAAATTTGTAATATGAATTCTATTAATCAATTAATTTAATATTATGAAATTAAAATTCTTTTTTAATGAACCGATCTATAATTTAGCATATTATAATTTATATACCAATATAAACATAAATATCACCTTGTACGGACATAGCCTGACACGCTAACGTTCCCAGAATAACATGTAAACATAATTATGCTGTTTTTCAGTCATACGGTTAGCTTTTGCCAATTTTGGAAAAGCAATAAAATGGTCGATCGGTATTCGCTCATGTCAAATAAACATCCAATCAAGTGCACACATTTATTATTCTGGTAAATAAAATATTAATAATTATTCAAAGAATTTAGTTAAAAGAAAAAATTTATTTATTGATTTTGGATAAAAATTTCGGATTTGATATACCAACTCGTAGTTACTGTTGTTGATACAAAGACGGATTACTTATTTATTAAGAATTTGATCATTGATTTTCGATAAAAAAATCTAAATTATAAATAGTCCCAAATATATAATTACGGACTTCTTGAATATTGTATAAACTACAAGTATAGTAGTCCCACAATGAGTAATAAGCCAATCATAAATCAGTATATGAGTATGAAATATATGGTAAATTACGTGCTTAATGAATTTTGATCATAAATATGAAATATATGGTAAAAATATGAATTTTATTTTTTTAAAATAACATAACTTGACATAATATAAGGAATTATGGTTTTTTATGAAATTAATGACTTTTATTGTACATAATATTTTATCTTTGTAAGTGTTCATGAACTCCTTGTATAAAACACTGAAATTGAAATTGACAAGAACCCATTTGTAGTGTGTGAAATGATAGTTAAACCCTCATATTTTCGAAACTGTTTGATGGGCTTTGTCATGTCTACTTGTTACATTTGAACAAGATGCATTTCCTTTGAAAGGAAGCCCATTAACATTTCACACGTCCGTGTGTGTTAGAGGGGAAAAGACTCAGGAACAATAGCAAAGAAGATTGAATCATAGAAATGGCAATCAAATAGTTATAAAAGTTCATCAAAAATACCCCTAGATCCTCCTAGCTATGACGAGTACTTGCACAATAATTGGAATGACAGGTGAATGATTTTGATTTTCTGCTTCGGCTAATAATGTCGATGGGAGGTCTCACAAGAGCAGAAGAGCAAGCCTACCGAGAGGGATCCAGAGACCTATCAAAATTAAAGCACCAATCATAGAGAGACACTGCAGTACAATAAAACCTATATGAAATGACAGAATCTGACCCATCTAAATTCTATCACCAAAGGGTTTGTTACCATTTTCTTCTTTGTGAACTGGCGTCTCATAGGCCACCATATGTCTAGTTAAAATCAAGACAACCTGCCACAGATTGGAACAGGATGACAGCTTATATGGACAGGGGTCCATGGCGTTCTCATGGTTAGTGATGTGGGGACGATGGGGGCAAAGCAGGGGAAAAGATAGAAGCAAAGACAACGGTGGTTTTCCCATATTCCATTGGTTCACAAATCTGGGCAGGAAGATGGAGGGTGAGACAAAGGGAATTTAATGAGAATAATAAAAAAAGCAAATGACTTTGAAGACAAGGACAAAAAGAGGAGAGAACCCACAAGTCCAGAATGCAATCAGTTGAAACCATCCCATTCTTTTCTGCATTGGCTTGTATTATGACTTGAGAGGACAAAAGCTATTGGAGCAAAAGGGTTATTTGATTTGACGGCACATTGTAGATGACTATTGGGAATTCCTGTGATAGATGGAGCAGATAAGGAATTCCTGTAAATCGTCTCGTAAACCAGACAAAACACATAACAATTTAGTGTAAGAAGGATACTGTATGTTTGTACTAAGAAAGAGCTTTTACCTTGCTAGAGAAGCAAATATAGTGAATTCAACCTTACTTTTAAGATTGCAGAAACTACCCATTATTAGTTTACAGAGTTCTTTTTGTCTCATAATCTCAGCCCTCTAGTGGTTAAGTATATGCTACTGTCCATTCATCCAGATTCCTGACAAGTAAATTTACAAGTTCTGGGTAGGCCAAAACAGATCTTTATTGAGCTGTGTTTGTATTATATTGTCTGAACACACTTTTTATGGAGCTGCCAAAAAGAAAAAGTTACTAAACACGCTTGATTATATTAAAGGAAGACTAAAGGATTGATTATTATAAATTTGGTGAGGAAAATTTGGTTGGGATGCAAGAACACCAGCGAGTGGCGACAGCAACACCAAGAACGTGGTAGTGATAGGACTACACTACAGAGAGGCTCTCTGCCCACTGCAGCCTATCGCTCTCTATTTTGTTTATTGCCTTCCTTTGGTAGGTCATTGGAATTTGAGCATCCCAAAGCAATGCTAAAGAAGGGCACGTGGTTTCGGGGACCTGTAAACTGAACAATAGTAGCTTCTTTGAAAGAATCCAAAAGATTAGCTTTTCTTTCTGCATCCATGTTTTCAGAAAGTGTTGATACCTCATCTTTTGTATTCTTACTATACGTCATTTTTTCCTCCAGTGCTTCTCACTTTATAGGGCTCTGGAGACACTTCTGATGAACCCAAGTTCTTTCTTCCTCTGCCTGTTGTGTAGTAAGACCCCTCGGGATTTCAGTCTCAGCTCACTGTTGGGTTTTGTTGGTCGAGTCTCAATCTGCAAATATGAAAATTGGTTTGCTCGGTAGGTTGGGGAGGGTGAATAGTTACAGCCAGAAGCGGTGTAAGAGTCTGTATTGGAGAGTGAAGGCAGCAGCGAAGAAGGCTGTCAAGAATGCTGTCAAGCAGAAACAGCAGCAGCAGTTTAATTTCCAGTACGATCCTTCAAGTTATGCTCTGAATTTTGACGACGGCTGTTGCCATTTAGGTGGTGAAGGATCTGGTCACATATGTAGGAACAATTTGGATGGAAAGGACATCGTCTGCGTCTACATTTTCTGGGTGGAACACTGAGTTGTTTTCAGGGTTTCGATAGAATGAGTTTGTTTGTTCTTTCTGTTTCATTGTTTCAGCTCTTGTCGTAGATTTGGGTGCTCGGTGGCTTTGCATACTCCTTAGCTCGTAAGTGCCATTTTCAGGCAATTCCTTGAGTTGGCCAGAGCATGATTCGTTGCCTCTGATTTCAGTCTTTGGTGTTCTTAAATTTTTGTATTTTGTATTGACTCTTTCTTCCATTTTCCATGAGTCCGACCCATTCATAATTATTGTTTACAATATAGCAGAAGAGACGCAGACGCCGACAGTGGATACCGTAAGCTCCAAGAGTGCTCTCATTAGGCAAGTTCGCAGTATTCACGATCAATCTGTTGGACAATGGTATCCGATTAAAGACAACAAAGATTAATTTTAAGCATTCGAGTAATCCGTTTTGTTGACATCCATAGATGGAGAAGCCAAATGTATATATAAATCAACCGTATAATGACACCGAAATTTGAGAAGAAGTGAATAAACATGGACTGAAATCAAAGAGAATTCAAACTTGACAAAACCCACATCCTAAAACCGTACGTACGTACGCACTCTCAGACAGTAGGGTCTTCAAGCTTGGCAGTAGGCAAATCATTTATTCTAGGATAAGCAGCTTTCTCGTCAAGTTGATTCTGCGCCCAAACCAACATCTTTAACAAACTTGGGAGCTTTGGGTCTGCGATTATGTCAAAATTCACAGCATGTTTAGTTCACAAGTACGCATATGACAGTTTAAATACAGCAATACAAGTACTATCCGACCAGCTATTTAGACTGAAATGGCATCTCCTAAGATATTAAGGGCTTGAGGGTAGCTGAGCCTCAACTCAAATGGCATCTCTCATAAGATCTTAAAGGCTTGAGGATTGCGAGGTAGGAGGCGTTGGGTTCAAATCCGGACAGATAATGAGCATAGAGTTACAATATAACCCTACTTTCCAGTGGTTCTTTATTTAGAGCAAAGACGGTTAACTGTAACCAACTGTTAACTGCTTACCAGGCATTCATCTTTTGTTTCCACAATCATACAAACGATTGGCTATTTTTCCTCCATGACTTTACCAAACATTTGCATGTAAACAATTCCTAGTCAACTAACTATAAGAAACCTCCATTTCAAATTTATTCATGACCAACATTGTCAAGATCCACAAACCTTTTTCGTGACTCTGGCTTGTAAGGATAGCTGCATTCACCTCACTTGCGGTCTTTAGGCGCTGGGAAATATCCAAAAGCTCTCCAACAGGGCAGTTGGAAACATCTTCAAAAGCCAGTAGCGCCACAGTTCTCTCCAGCTCGTCTAAAAAGCTCTGCTGCAAGAGATTACAACTTTCTTAGCATCATGTAATTTTTACAAACTAATAAGCTGAAAATAGTCTCATAGACCACTCTGTCACCACAGGGTTGATATTCAAGCTCAGTGTTGTGGTCAATGTCAATACTTGCACACTTGATGCAGTAACAAAGACTGCTTGCTCTAGGAAAAAACAAGACAGAAGGATTTTCAACAAAACATGGTTAAAATGCAACATAAATAGGCAAGATAAAGTAACAGTTAGTATTACATTCTCTTGACCCCTAGGTGCAAGCTCCTCCTGAGCAAATTCCAAAGCTTCTTCTAATTTACCATTTCGAATCAATTCGATCAGTCTTTGTTGTTGAAGATGGAAAAATAATTGGGGGTTTGTATCCAGTATCTGCATACAGACAGTTGTGAAAAAAAAGGCAATGCCAGTTTGTATGTTAAATCACAGGAGCAAACATACTTCAAAACTACAAAACGAAAAATATCCATCTCTTAAAAAGCAATAATCTTCATACTTTTACAGTAAACAAAGAATTAGGAGGTTCCCACTTCTAAATTTCATTAACCATTTATATTTGGTATTGCCCTTTCAAACGTCAGGTATTACATAATCAACCATACAAATGGACAAAAGTTCCTATCAGTGGAGCTATTCTAGCATAATATACCAGTTTATGGGGTGAATAAAAGTGCAAAGTGCCTGATTGCGCAACATGATCATTTTTAGCATGCATAACCATGGAATTTGAAAGCATATATCAGGGCAACTACGAAACAGACAATGCACGTGAAACTATGGGAGCTGTAGTATGACTCAGTAATAAGCTCCAATTGCCAGGTGAATAAATGAGGATACTGAAATTACGAGCTAACCCATATACAAAACAAAAATTCCATGATTCAAACAAATCATAGACATTAATCAAACCACATACACCTTCCAAAACACTTGAACCCAACGATAACAGATTAGCTATTGATATACCTCAGGATTTAAATCATTCACTTTCTCAATAGCATCCTCAACATTTCCACTCTGCACCGCCTTCTTAACTGCCATCCTATCCGAGATTGTCTCAAGATCTATATCTGCTGTTCCTCAATAAGGGAAGAACACTAATCTCACAATGCACAAAGAAAGAACAACACAGAAAAGTAACACAAGCAAAGATAAATATATATAAACAACTCCGGATACGTTCAGTTCCTGATTCCTTCTGAAACTTCTCTGCAGCATCAACATATCCCTCAGTAACAAGAAAGTTCATCACCAATTTATTCATGTCCTCTTTCCTAATCTTGACATCATTGAGCTTCTTCTCCCACTCCTCCCTTGTAATCAATTTTTTAGACGTAGCCTGTTTGCAACATAAAAAGTACACACCTGACTACACATTTCGTCACCACTGCAAAAGACTGTTCCAAAAATAAAGTAACCTACGCTACAACTACTCGTCGCAGTTACTATTTACAAACTTAACAATAACAAAAAAAAAGAAGAAGCAAATCACCACATAAAACAAGAGAAAGCAGCGAAAGTAAAGAAGAACAAAAACTCTGATTTTACCATAGCTTCAAATTCCTCAAGCTGACGAAACACAATCCAGAACAGTGACATCACTGCGAGATCACCACCATCATCGACACCCCCCAATCCGGAATCAAACTTGTCCCTGTCACCAAACGCAAACATCTTTTAGTCTATAGCAAAAAATATAGATCTCAGCATCCGCGCAAGCAGCGACTCAGTCACAAGAGAAAGTCAGAAACCCTAACTCGTATCGAGGATTACTGTTCTTACAACCTTCCCGAAGAAACCCTTTCGCGATTTTAACTATTCAATCCGGAAGAGATTTGCAAAGATTCTCTCTATCTTCGTCGCTAGCTTTTGATTAACTGTTTACTTTGGTAGAAGCTAGCTTTTCGGCATTTCATCGCTTCGGTATGATCCGGGTCTCTTGTCGGGTTTATGGGTTTGGAACTGGTTTTTTGTGATGGGCCACGGTTGCCTTGGGTCGTATTACATTTAGTGTAGCTTGGGCCTCAAAAAACAAAATATAGATATCTAACTGTTGGAGATTATATCATCTAAGGTCCTATGGTCTAGTGGTCAGGACATTGGACTCTGAATCCAGTAACCCGAGTTCAAATCTCGGTAGGACCTATTTTTTTTTGCCCTTATATGAGTCCTTCCTCGGTTGCCTGCCTGAAGCCTTATCCTATGATTGGCTGTACGAATCCTGGAGGATAACCAGACATTCAAGAGAAAATTACAAATGTTGTTACTTAAAAAATAACAGATTATTACATGGTTGCAGTAGTAAGACTTTTGTTCGGATTGAAGGTTTTTCTGAGATATCTAATCAAACTCCAAATAAGAAAGAGGAGTCCAGACAATCACAATAAAGAGAAGGTTGTCATGGTGGTTCAGGACCCTAGCATCTATAATTCAACCAAGACAGGATATCACGACGAACTATTTCAATGTTCTCATCAGTCTCTCCAAAGAGCAGGGAATGCATCATACCATCATAGATCTTTAGGGTCTTGTCTTGGCTGCTTGCCTCCTCGTACAATGCTTTGCTCACATTTGGATCCGTAACGACATCAGCACTACCGTGTAACACTAGGAAAGGGATGCTAACATCCGGCAACCTTTGACTCAGATAATCAGTGCATCTCAGAAGCTCGGTGACAGTTCCCAGTCTTGGTTTCCCCTTGTATCGCATAGGATTCATTAACGCGGTTGTCTTCTTTTCCTCGACTTTGATTGACTTGGGCAAAAGATCTGCAGTTGGTACAATGGCTAAAGTAGGCAACAATTTCGCAACCACTGATAAAAGCTCGGGAATTGGCCATCTGGGTCTCATGTTATCGGAGATTTTACACATGGGAGCAACCAAGACAGCCCCGTCAAACCCTTCAGGGTTTGCTAGATGTATCAAAAGACATATAGCACCACCCATTGACTCGCCATATAAAAAAGAAGGCAACCCACTAAATTTTGGATCTTGATTGATGAAATTGAAGAAAGAAAGACAATCTTGAACAACAAGATCGATGTTTGGCACATACCCTCTAAGACCTTGAGATCTGCCATGGCCTTCCATGTCAATGCCAAAACAGGCAAAACCCATCTGGGCAAGGAAGATGGCAGTGGTTTGAAACGTCCAGCCGATGTTATTACCATAGCCATGGACCATACAGAGGACACCCCTGGGAGGGGTGGAGTCGTTGGGGAGCCATGACTGTGTGAATAAGGACAGGCCTCTTGGCGATGTGTAGAAAGAGTTGGAAGCTTTGATACCTTGGTTTCGGTAGTACTCTTCTTCTGGGGTGCTCCCCCAGTACTGGAAGAGATTTCCCTGTTCCTTCATGCCAGATATATGGATCGACGAGGTAATGTCCTCTGCGGTGGTAATCCTGATTGGTGGTTTGGATATGAAGTTAGACGAGGGTGGGTTCCAACTGTTTTGGACACACCCTCTTTAGTCTTTAATCTATCGTCTACCGGTAGCATCTCCCAACCAGAGAAGACCTAAATAGTCTACAGCTTACTGCCCAGGTCCTGCTTTAGACAATGTTCGTGACCTCCATTTGGTCCTATTCCCCAGCCACAGGCCCGGACTAGTAATTAGCAATAGCAACATTAGAGCGTATATAATATTCAACCATATTTTTATATTTTGAGCAACATTAAAAAAAGAATTATCACTATTATATCCTTAAATTTCAAAAAATAAACTGTAAAAAGAAATATTCATTTTGATTGTCTACTTTGTATAGATGACGTTTCATATAGAAATAGATGAAAGTGAACATCATATTTTTTATAAAAATATAAAAATATAAAAATATCCATGTTGGTCTTATCATTAATTTTTGGAGGACTTTAATCAATATTTATTCATTAAGATGAACATTCTATTCTACAGAACAAACTCTAACAGTTGTTGCCACAGATCGATGCTTGCGCTTTGAAGATGTTAGAGTCCACCTGAATTCTGATTCCCATCCACTATCTATATCATGTAAAAGTATCCTCGTATCTGAAACTACTTAACTCACTCAGTTGTAATGTCTTTGACTTTCATAAACCTCCTCCAAGCACAACACGTGGTTCCTTTCTTTTTTCTTTGTCCAACTTTCTTGCATATCGATAGTGCTTAACCAAATTATGAGTTCCAGTTAATGCTAGGAAGTTGAAACTGTTGCCTCAAAACATTGTCACCAAGGGAGCCTATGAGTGCACTGGGGTGATACGGAGCGGTAGTGCTACTACTAAGTGGAAGCTGGTTAAGCAAAGAGACAAAGGAGGCATTTTCCTGGTGATCACTGCCTGTGTCGCCACAGTTAAGATCCCCATGAAACCGCTGCTTCCCGGATGAAACAACCCCCATTGATGATCCCGGAGAAGCTTCATTCCAGTACTGTGACATGAGTCCGGTTCGTTTCGCCGAAACGGTACTTGCAGTGGACATGGACATGGACATGTTTGCCTTTGAGCTTGAGGTGGGAAGTAGTTGAGAAATTGAACTGTTTTGCATCCCGTCACCTCCTGTCAATATCCCTTCAAAGAAATTCTCTTCATGGTCTAGTACTAAACCGTAACTTGAAGGCTTTGGAGCTGTGGGACTGTTTTGATACAGGTGGCCTGAAGCTTGTGTCGTTGCCATCATTCCCTCCATAGACTCCAATTTCTCCCTCTCCACCGGTCTCTGGGAGTTGTTTTTCTTGTAAATCCGGCATAGAACCCAGTCATCAAGCTGCAAAATACAACGGCAAATAAGGCAGGATTGGCAATATTACTTAATAATATTCATACATATCTTCAATTCAATCTGTACTCAACGAGAGATTAGACATACCCTCAAAGAACCTTTCTTGTCCATTAAATCAGCACCCGGAAGCTTTGAGGTGGAATTATGATTCACAAGGCGATATTCATGCATAATCCAATTGGTTTTGATTCCTTTTGGGGGCTTACCACCGTAGAAAACAAGTGCCTTCTTGACACCCACCTTTTGGCCTCCATTAGATGTTAGTATTGGCTTATCAGTCCCCGTGGCTTTCCAGTACCCGGAAGTGGCAGCTCTATTCGGCCTAGCCCCGTTGGGATACTTTCGGTCTCTGGGACTGAAAAAGTACCATTCTTGCTCTCCAAAGCAAGCCTTGCCTGTACCCAAACATGATTCAGTTCAAGAACATGAATACAGAGAGTAAAATAACATATAGAATCACTTACTAGGGAGCTCCCATGGATCAAACTTGTAGAGATCAACCTCAGCGATGATGGTAACAGGAAGTGGGGCTGAAGCAGCCTTCTTTTTGAGATAATGGACTACCAACTCTTCGTCCGTGGGGTGGAACCTGAACCCAGGTGGCAGCTGCGGGTGCTGTGACACTGACGATGAATCAGTGCTCTCCATTTTATTCAGGTTCGGATTCTAACAATATTGGTCAGAGCTTGGTCCTGAAAGTCCAGAGCAAATCTGATTCACAGGATATGATAAACTAAGTAGAGAAGTAGGGTGGTGATGTGCTATATATGTAAAGTACATCAATGCCTATGCCATGGTATGGTGGCGAGGGAAGAGAGGACTGCCCAATGGAAGGAGCCAAAGCCAATCATCTAGCGAAACGCGTAAACTCCACAGGGACGACACGTGTCAAGAGGAGTGTGCGGTTTGGGGACCATCTAGTGTGTTAGCCCAAACCAAAGGCAAAACGAGGATGGGGAAGGTGCAGGTTTTGAGGGTCGGAGGTTTTCGAACTGCCTTGTACGCCTTTCGCGTCATGCTTTTGTTATGTAAGCAAACACTTGAGTCCGAAAAACCATTTTTTATTTGGTACACGGCAACAACAACAACAACAACATAATAATAATAATAATATTATTATTATTAATATTAATAATACTAATATAAAATATTTACTTATTGGGGTTTAGTCTATCATTTAATGCACAAAAAGGTTAAAATAAAATAAAACAAAAAAGTAATAAAAAGAAAAAAAATACATCAAGGGGGGGGGTTCGATCTCATTATCATGGAATGTAGACATAAAGGTGTGTAACAGATTCTTCTTTAATCTAGGAAGAAACCTGGATTCAATTAAAACGTGGGCTTTTGCTCGTCTGGCATGACGACAGTTCCCTTTTTCGAAAAGGATAGATGTGGTCGATTTGGTTTCACGTTTTACACGGTTTTTTCCTCTGAATTTCACGTTCTACTTCGACCGCCGTGTGCCGGTCAACAACATGTGTGAACTTGTGAAGTGCGTGCGGCGCGTATTGACAGAAAGGGAAGTCTCGGCGGACATCGTCGAGAATAAGCCGTCGCGACGAGTGGTTGTTTCTGTAGTTGTCGGGATTATAGCTTTTGTAATTGAGAAATAACATCAGCTGCACAATTTGGCAAGTGCCACGGTCTGAACATGAAAACGCCGTCACCCGGATAACGACAGGCGGACTAAATCGCTGTCGAAGAGCGAAACTGTTGTCCATCCTAGGACGAAATTACTGGCAGGGATGGCGATCGTTGCAGTTGACTGATTACGAAATGTATAATAAATGTTACAAATTTTTAACATAGATCAAAATTCAAAAGGGATTATTATCGATAATTAATATTTTATACTAATCTATCCTTATCTTTTATTTGGTACAGAATTATAAGGATTAGAAATAGAATTAACAAAATAGATAAGACTAATTATAATATAATATTAATTCTTTTTTTCAATTAGAAATTTCGAATGAGATTTGTGACCAGATTCTAAAATTGATATGGGTACAGGAAATAAAAATTAAAAACTAATAGACCAAAATACCTTTTAAAGACAAAAATTTAGTAATCTGATTTTTATTTTCAGCATTAGAATCAGATTAATTAACAATTTAATGAAATATTTTCATTCTTAATCTTTTATTTTTTATTTAAAAATATATAATTAAAAGCTTTTAAATGCTAAATTAAACTTATACGAGATGTGCAGAAAGTCAATAGAATATTACTAAAGGCTAGAGTATGGACATAGTGAATGCCATCCAGCTATGTACATTGTACTGTGCATCCATAAGTTTGGTTGGGTAGGGAGATATCAGATATGCTTTAAGAGACACAGTGGCAGTGGTGGCAAGAACCAAATCTTCAAACCTGGCCTACACATTCTAGTGACATGCTCCCATAGCCATAAATTAGAAGGCTGCCTGATTTTATCATTTATAAGTTAATTAATCAATTTATTATCAAATTAATTACAGTTCTTAACTGGAAATTAATATAATATATTTTTATTTCTTTGTTTGCAATACGAAATTCAAATCCCTATACCAAACATGATTAAAGTGGATTAGGAAATGTGGATGCTCCGTCACATGACATGTTTGTCATAAAGATTTTCTGGCATAACAATTATGATTTTTTTTTGGGTTGAGACAATGGATGTGGACGTTAAAGAAGGTAATCACCACTTGATAATAAATTAGAGACATGTTTGAAGGCTATCGAGAAAGGAAATATTGCGCGGACCATTTAATTTTTTTTAAATCAATAATATTATTGGTCTAAAATCGATTAATCCTTACATCATCTAAGACAAAAAGAGATATATTAACTAATATAAAAAAATTATTGAATTTATCTTTATTAATGTTTACGATAGAACATAAATAATTAATCATTTTTATCTATGGTATTTTAAGACAGAAAAATATAACTAAGCCAAATTCAAGTTCTTTTACATAAATTTACAGCTGGAACTCGAAATTTAAAAATCTATTTGCCATCTTTATCGTTTTATTTTCTTTCTATTTATATTTTTTATTTAGAGAAAAGGTAATAGAAAAGAAAAATCTCCCCAACCAGGAGCCTTCATGCAATTTTGGCGAATTCACTCGGAAATTGATTGTGTTGCCCGTTCCAACTCGCCAGTCATGGCAATAGTACTTCATGTAGAGAACATATATGGTCCTCCAAGGCTGCTTATTGACTGTTCTTGGTCAGCCCGTGCAGGCTGTTCCGAGATTAATTATTATTATTGACTTTAATTTAAAAAAAACAGTCTAATAAACTATATAACAAGGTTGTCCCGATAGATCCCCTAGCTAAGAACAAACTAAGAGAGCTTGTCAAAAGCTTTGAGCAACGGAGAAGGGAGCGATCAAGAAGAGAACGACGATGGAGAACAGAATAGGAAAATCTAATGATAGGGAAAAATGAAGTAAAAAAGGTTATTTCAGCAAAAATAATAGTATAAAAAATAATAATTAATTCGTATAATAATTAATACGAAGATATAGCCCAGTTGCAGGTGCAAAGAGGCGAATAGAGGTTGGCACTAACGATGGGGTGCTCGCGAGTTTAGGCAATGGAGCTAGTCTCAGACTCTCAGTGCCGTTGCCACTAACTTGCCTACCTTATATATCCACATAATTAAACATATTGCATGCGATGTGACAGTATTGTTTCTTCTTGGTGACCGGTGGAGAATTATAACAAGAAACGATGAACATTTCCCGGAAAGAATGTCGGGATATATTCCACCCCGGCTTATATTATATTTGTCTTTATACCCTTTGTAATAACCTGAATGGTTCTAGGCAACCTCCGTGCTGGTTTCCCATTTCAGTACAAATCCCTGCAGGGAAAAAGACAGGCTGGTGGTCTCTATTTCTTTTGATTTTACAATAGAAAAAGAAATCCCCTTTTTCCTGATTTTAGTTTGCCATTTTGATATATTTGAAAATGACAATTTGAAAATCTTGTCCGGGCTACGTACCTTTTCTCTTTTTTCCATCGCCACGGCTTGAAATTCGCAGACTGAGAAAAAAAGAATTGCCCTTTTCACCGACATTTAAAGTTTCGGCGCTTAACTCTGGACTGCCCAGACATTCCAAAAGGTATAAGGACTTGAAAATCAACTTTCTTGAGCCGCAAAAGTACGCTAATATACAGCCTGACAAATATAAAATTTTATCAGTCAGATATAATCTTAAATTTTGGTTCAATTTATTATGATACAAGATTAATTATTATTATCAATAATAATAATAATAATAATAATTCATATCTGCGCTAACCATTGAAAGGGAAGAACAGTGTTTTCCAAAAAAAAAAAGGAATCGATGATTGGCAAAATTTGCCGTCACTTTCCAAGGAAAAACGTGTAACTAAAATCAGACTATAAAGACAGCATCTACATCGACCTGGGAAAGTGATAGCTGAATTTCCGAAGAGGTAGCTCTAATAACGACACGACAAAGTATGAATAGTAAATTGCACAAGTCAAGATCTATACTGACTTTTGAATTTACCTTCAAAGTTGCGCTTTCCAACGGCCGAACAAGTCAAGATGGAATTTCAAGGCATGTTCCGTTGATTTTCTTTTGAGACTTTTAGGTTGCTTAGCAAGGATGGACGACAACCTAACAACAAAACCTTTTTCTTTAGCATTGTTAAGATTTATTTATTTTTAATTAATAATTAAGGTTCGCTCTTTTATTTAATGTGTGAAACACTTAAAAATTTTGAGAATTGGACCAGTCTTAGTTAATAGTTAGTGATTAGGAATATAACAAAACCAAAACATGTAATAAAATATATCAATTTTTCATTGGGACCAATATTTAATAAATAATTAAAAAACAACAACATAATACAATAATCATGAAGCAATAAACTGAGTACATTTTTTTTTAAAAAAAAAAAACTAAGTACCCCTTACTAAATCGAATGGACAGACTAATATACATATGGTTTTAGTGCTGCATATTGCAGCCACCAAAACCTGATCCAACTATGTATTCTTTTAGTTGATCCTCTACAAAAGAATTCTTATTTTGCTTGCACTGATTTAATTGGTTTATTAACATAAATGAAGAAATGAAGAAATGAAGAAATGAAGAAATCCCATCATTATGCGAATCATAAAGAATATTATTTTTGGTTGGTCCTTTTGTAATACTTAGGCACTGAATATTTATGGTGAACACGGGGGCGTTCCCCGTTAACCTCGATCAAGTTCTTCAAGATCGCATCAGTCGCCGTAGTTAGGAATTCCGACCAGTCCCTGCAATAAATTAAGGATTTAACAAATCAAATAAACATGCGATCGAGGATAAATGGTACCTAGGAACAAGCATTAATGAAGAAATATAGAGATCAGTAAGTACCCGGTATACGAGTCAAATGTTAGTCCTACTGTGTACTTTGCCTGCTCAAGAGCATTGGCAAAAGTTTGCAGCTCTTCGGGACTGCGGCTGCCATCGTTCTGGACTTGGAGCTGCGATGGCTTGACATCGCAGAAAATGGGTATAACTTTCTTCCTAGTCTCCATCATCAAAGCCAGCTCGTGGAGACAGAAGTAAGAGTCACAATAACGCGGTGAGAAAACAGCAACCCCAATCTTACACCCACTGATTGCTGTATCAATGTGGTCGAATAATTTGTCCCCAGGTTTCATGTTCTTGCTGTCCAAAAAGGAGCTCAGCCCCAATCGAGAAAGGTGGTCATAGAGCAAACCAGAAATGGTCCTCTTCGTATCAATTCCGCGATGGTTAATGAAAACATCACAAGCCCCCCTGCTTCTTGCTACTAGAGTATTGCTCGGGTTACTTTGGAGTTGCAAGATTTTACGACCCAAGTTTCTAGCTGTAACGAAGTAGCGCTGCTGCATGGCTTGTAGAGGAGGCAAAGTGATGCTATTGGAAGAGATCAAGATTATAGACGATCGATTGGTTAAGATGTCGGAGAGATATGAGCCGTAATTGTAACGCGGAGTGTATTTATAGGATTAAGTTATTTGACTTTCATGACTTTGGGCGGTAGTTTGGTTTGAACGAAAGAACAAGAATTTCTAAGTTTGGGACTGCCGAGAAAACAACAGAAATTTCTCCGAACAGCACACAGCAGAGATGGGTTAGGAGCTTCTGAATATTTTATTTTCCTTCATTAGTGCTCAAGGAGTTGGGAGTCCTTCAAACACGTCCAGTGTTCCTCCCTTTCTTTTACTTTTATAACCCTTCATGATCCGCTGACAGAGTCATTAGTCAATCATCAGCTGGATGTCCGTACGTCCACACATTCTTTGTTAGTCGCTTCAGCAAAAAGATATTTTATTTTAAACTTAAATTTCGTATTATTAAAAGTAATCTAGAAACAAAATGAAGGTAATAAGACAAAAAAGATTTTTGAAACCTTCATCTCTCCCATCACTGATAAGGACAGCAGCAACCTTATAAATAACTATAAGGTTCCTGTCTGAATGTGATGCGTGCTTGACAAGTATATTAAGATATATATATATATATATATACTTCAATTAACTCTGTATGAATGCTCAAATGATGGACCAAAGAAAACTCAAAAACAGTGCGCCTGCATGCGAGAGCTTGCCGGACCCATCTCCCAACTTGCACTTATCTTTCAATCGGAATCGTGGGACTTGACTTGGTATCATGACCATTTGTTGACCTGTCGTCCCGGGGCTTTAGTGTAAGAAATGGTTTAAGAATTTCATGGTGCTCTCACCATATAACTGGTCCTCTCCAATGACGGATACAAATGTGTTTATATATATATAATATTAAATAAATATTTTGCTATATCGTTAGATATATATTCAAAATAGATTCAACCGATTAATTTACTTATGGTGTATTGCCTAGCTAAATTGATTAAAATATAAGAAAAGGAACAATATCAAAGCATAAAGACAAAGAATCATGCAGTACTATAGAGTAACTCAAAAAATTCATAAAAAAAAAGTAACTCAAACCTTTTTTTATTTGAAAAATAAATACTCAAAGTCATTTTCATAACGTCATGATAAAATAAAAGTGCAAAATAAAATTGAAAAAGGGATAGGTAAGTTTTCATATCATCAGGATCTTATTCAAACTTTTCCCAAAACTGAGTCGTATACAATATAGTATATAATCATAGCTGTACATAATCAGAAATAGTAGGATGAAATCAATCATAAGCCATATCAGGATGTCGTATATTATATACCTCATTCTTATTGGTAATTATTATTCAATTTGAACCATATATTTTTATCTCATACTCCAAATCTTTTGTCTATATGATAGTCTAACCTCTCACGTATATATGATGAATATCCCGACCGCTGTCCACAGACAGAATATTAATACATAATACATCGTAATTCCTTTTAAAATTATACGTACGTAAGCATTTCAAAATATTCACAACGCAGAATTAAAATTTATTTTGAAAATAAAATAAATAAATCTATCTCTAATTTCGGGCTGCCAATTAGATCTATCTCTAATTGTTACTTACTAAACAATATATTATTGACGACAAATACCAAAAAGATATAAATCATGTTGTAATAAAGTGTGAAACTCTTTTGGATATTTCGAAATAGTGTCAATGCAATGTACAACATAGACATCTTTGCATTCATATTGGACCCTTTTGCAGCCGACCGACCAGAAGATGAACTCTTCTCTTTAATATGCTATTTTGTCAAACCATCCTGTAATATTCGTACAAAGCATTAATTGGATAGTGATCAAACTCACATTTACCTTCCTGGTTTCTACGCATTCAAGACTTCATTTCCAATCTAGCTAGTTAAGACAGTGAAGCAATTTCCAAATCACTAGAACGTTTTCTGGATTAGAAAGAACGCTTGACATCCCACTATGAAGAATTACCCTAAATGCCGAGCACGACATATGTACATAAAGTACGTATGTCTATCCACTGCCATCCACTGCCAGAAGCTTATTTCTATAATGATTTGGTTGGTCTCTCTGTGTTCTATGCATTTAGCGAACAAGACCCTCCAAGCTTATTTTTATCGATCTTCTAAATCTCCTTTTGTTATCCTCTATTTGGCCGCAGTACTAACGTAATTTTTATTTTTACAGAAAAACTAATGGGAATGAAAAAAAAGGGTTTATTATCACTCCCCCAGGTAATCTTTCTTGAACCATCCGTACGAATTTGATGATATCTCGTCCAGACATATTGAATGATGTATTATTGCTAATTTAAAAAAAAACAGTTACTTAAATAGTTTCAGCAATATTTAGTTAGGAGTTTTAATTATATTTAGATAATATTATGCCAAGTTATATTTGTTCTATACTAGGGATATTTTACAGAAATTTATCAGAAAATCATCAAATAAAGAGAAGCAGCACATCCACCCGCAAATAATTATAGATTGAAATCTCCTAGATGTCCATAGAAACTCAGGAGTAGATATTCCAGTTTCAGTCAATTCTATCATATATTTTCTTATATATCTATTTTATTTATCTTTAACAAGATTCGAATTCTTAATTAAAATTGTTTTTTTTTCATTAGGCGAAGCATCATTCTAATAATTATATATATTAATTACATCCATATTTTCTTCTTTTTGTTCTTGAATTCTCCAACTTCCTTATTAATCTTATATTTATTTCCAAGTTTAAGCTCTACTGGTCAACGTCTATAGTTGTCTTAAACCTAATAATGATGAGACAACCATTGTACTTTTTTTGGATGTCTTGTTCACTACACTTTGATTTGAGTTGTACTTTTATTTTTTATGGTCGGTTTTCCATCCGTTTGAATATGATTGCTTCCGTCTTTTGTTTAAACTTAATCATCGTCTCTGAAAATTTAAATCTCATAAATACTTTTTTTAATTCTAAATTAATAATTTTAAAAGATGTTGAAAACAATTATTAAGAAAATTTAATTCAAAATTAATTTCCTAAATTAAGTAGATAAAAGAAAAGACTGTAGTTTGCTTTCTGGGTATCCATTATTTGTGGGGTCCAATCTAAAAAGGTCAACTGAATAAGGTCAACTCCGGCTGTCTTTCTCTTTGGCATCCATGTCCATCCACTTCAGCTTCTGATATACACACATTCATAGCATGGTAGCCACGTTCAACGGACGACCATATCTCCCCCTCTCTATCACTTCTCCTCCTCATTTGCTTACATCATATGATAGCAGCAGATCACAAAGCCTTTTCTCAACTTAATTACCTGGTTTTGCAGTTTCAAGGATTCCTAGAAAGTTTTGAGTGTCCGGCTTCTTGTCTCTTTTCTTGTTCATTTAATTAATGGATTCGTCCGCTCTGCTTGACTATGCACTCTTTCAACTCACACCTACTCGTACGAGGTATTATATCTTTCTTTTTTTATTTTCAGTTTGTCACTTGGCTATCACCAGTAAGTTCTGTTTTGTTTTTCTTTTGTTCTGTTCATGGTAATCTTTGTTAATTTTCTGAAATTGAAGATGTGATTTGCTCATCTTCCCCGGAGGAAAGACGGAGAAACTGGCTTCTGGGTTGTTTGAGCCTTTGTTTCACACCTCAACTTCAACATCTTCTAGACACTCTGAAAATTTTGCTTTGCAAAGAGCAACATAAAAACCTTCTTCTTATCATGCCTTCTCAAATATCATCCACTACTCATCCTGATATTTAAGGACTCTTTCCAGATTCTCATACCTAACTAATCATCTTCTTGTTATTAATAAGGTTTTTTCTGTTCTTCTTTAAATAATTCAGAATAGATCTTTCAGTTTCTGAGACCATCTTTCTCAGAAGAACTCAATCACCACATCCTCCCTTTCCTGATTATTTCTTCTTTTTATACAGGGGTTTTTGGTGATGTCATTTGTTTGTGACCATTCCAATTACCCTCTTTTTCTCTTTGTAAATTTTCTTTGTCTTTATAACAAAAAACAAAAAGGAAGCCATGGCTTATGCTGGTGGACTTGTTGCTGGGTTTGAAGTGGACAACATTGATGATCTTATCCTCTTTGCAGATGCATTTGGTACTTTCCGATTGAGGTAAGGTTATCGTTTTCTTAAAGAAGATACTAATTGTAGAACAAAAGGAAATAGTAACATATTATAGTAACATATTCCCCTGACCTTCTATTATAGTAACATATTCCCTTGACTTTCTGTAGAAAACAAATGGTAATGAAATAGTTCCAACCATGGAATCCGTTTCCTCTATTCAAGGATATATTTTGCACAGTGAGATAGAGAAGAGTGCATAGTCCTCTATCAAGTCTCACTCATTATTAATCCCATATCCACATAATTATAGTAAATATTTAAAGAAGAGAAATGTAAATATAAATATTTAAATATTCATAACATAATTATAGTAAATATAAATATTTAAATATTCAAGGATAAAAATTAAAGAAAAGAAATGTAAATATAAATATAAATATTTAAATGTTCATAATCTCATATCCACATAATAAATAAATATTGTAGCGGCTAGACTCTTCGTATCTCTTAGGTCAGGGCTTTAGACACGTGATTATAGGAGCTGTTAAACATGCATATCCGTGCAACCAATGCGCTGATGCACTTGCAAAGTGTGGGAAGATCTATGAGATCAGGCTTAAGTCAGCGCACTCACCTGAATAATTTGTTAGGATCGAATATTATAAGATCTAAGTATCCAGGAAATTGCTATGAGTAATAAAATAGAGGAGTTCATCTCCTCTATTTTATTAAAAAAAAATATTATAGCTAAATCATCTTCCTCTTCTTAAACTTTGCGCTGATCTTTTATCTTTTGTAACTAATATTGTGAAGAGTTAATGTAAAATTGTCTCAAATTTATGTTACTGTAATAATAAAACAAATTCAATCAAGTAAATTATCAAACA
Organism: Passiflora organensis; assembly: GCA_019739055.1. Taxonomy (NCBI): domain Eukaryota; kingdom Viridiplantae; phylum Streptophyta; class Magnoliopsida; order Malpighiales; family Passifloraceae; genus Passiflora; species Passiflora organensis. The sequence goes on along the minus strand of JAEPBF010000187.1, from coordinate 835,381 downwards.
TTTTAAAGTTAACATTTTGTACTTGTTTTGTAACGGTATCATTATTTTCATTCATGAACCATAGATCTTCATCCATGAACCATATATATAACTGCGTTGATCCCTCCAAACTCAAACATTTTAATCCAACAATCAACCTTTTGCAAAATCCCTTGTGAGACCACACTAATATATATAATACTAATCTTTTAACGAAACGAAATCCAAACTCTTCTCAACCCTTAATTAACGTACCTTTCCAAATGATACAGAAATCAAAGATATGCAACAGATATCTTCATTCCCCGTTAACCTCGATCAAGTTCTTCAAGATAGCATCACTCGCCGTCGTTAGGAATTCAGACCAGTCTGATCCACAAGCCCATGATGCTCAGCACAGCACTACAAGGACAGCTGATTCACAGATACAGACAAATGAAAAGGAATCTACCTCTGCTAAGGAAGGACAAACGCGCTACCAGGAACCAACATATTTCAGTGATTATGTAGCGTAAAGTAAGGGAATTAGTTGCAACGGATAGGAACCTGAGAGCTATATATATGTGTCGAATGTTGCCACTAAGGGATACAAAAGAAATAATTTTCCCTCAAACTTCTTCCTCATCTTCGTCTATTTCTTGACTCCCTCTATTCCTTTCTCTGCTTCCTCTGTTAGCATCATTTGGTGCTTTCATTGAGCCTTCCTACCCAGCACTTTTGCTATGAGATCCCGTTTATTGTGGTGCTGGTCAGTGGCAGCGCCAACGGTAGCGTCAGTGCCAGCGGCAGCGTGCCGATGCTAAACTGTTGGTTTGTGAACACAGTCGTAGGAAGCCTTTAAGGAACCCATAGTGAATCTGGGAGTGTTTACGTATGAGTGTGAGTGAGGTAGGTTAGATGAGCGAGGTTGAGTCAGTGGAAAACAAACCAGGTTGATTTTGGTCCGTTTTGAGCGACCGCGAGCCGTTTGGGCCACTTGGTGAACATTTCAATGTCAATTGGGCTCATTTGTGTGACACGGGCCGTCAATGGCACGGTCCTGCCTTGTTGAACTTTTGGGCCTAAAGCCCATCAGCCCTTGGGCCTGAAACCCATCAGCCCAAGCCCACATTTCATCCTTTAAACACTTCTCTTCCAGAAGTGACCAGCACATTCCAGACCTAACTCGTTTTTCTCCTTCCTTCACCCTTCCAACCTATCAAAATCCAAACTTTGCTCAATTTGACCCCAAAAACTTGTGGGGGATTGTCCCAAAACACTTTCCCATCAATTTTCTATACTTTTCCACTGTTAGTTTGGTGTCTAAGGCCTGATTTTGAGGTGTTCTTCATTTTGGATGAAAATTCCAGAGTTGTTGGTAAGTGCTTAATCGTTGGTTTTCTTTTGAATTGGGTGGTTTATTCAGGTTGCTAGTGATGTGATTGAGTGTTTTTGATGGATGGAACTGCCAGAAAATAACCTATGATTCTTGTATAAATTTCGGATGAACAGTACCAGGGGGTTGTTTAGACATGTTATTGATCATGTTGGTGTGTTTGTTCCATGTTAATGAAATGGTTGTAGGCAGTATTGATGGGAAGGGTGTTGTGCGCAGCCTGCGAGGGTCCATAGAATTGCTTTCCTTTATTTTCCCTTTGATTCCTTGATTAGATATGCTTAGTATGGTTGTATGGTTTGTGCTTGTTTAGGCGGTACCGGATCGATCAGTAGAGGCAAGGATATTGTTGGAGAACCATCGACGCAACGAGAGGTGGGAGTTTATGTTTCATTTGCATACGCGTAACGTTTTGTTTCAGAATTAAAATATGATCAAATGTTTTGGTTTGAATGGAGGCAGGACCTGAATTGTGTTTAATCTAGAATCCTAATTTGCTTGCCATGTTTGAATTTATCATCTGTATGTTCAAAAGCCGAAGCATGCTGATTTGTTTGGTGTACACGAAATTTCATACGTGTTTTGCAACCTTCCATACGATATGATTTTTCATCTTCTTAGACATTTTTGCTATTGTGGCTGAATACTTCGAATATTATTTTGAGATGTTTGACACCTGATTTATAAGATGGCAATGTTTAAATGCATGCATGGAATATTTGATGAATTTTTAGATTTAATAACTCATACTTGATGAATTATGCTATGTGTTTATGCATTGTGTTCTGGAATTGACGGTTAATGCTGGATCCAGTTAGGTAAGCATATGGAGTCCTTATAGAGAGGACAGTTGCTTACCGTGGAGAGGTATGGTTGGATATATTTATGTATCTTGAGTGCTGTGTGCACTATGAATGAAAAGGCCGTGCAATTGCTTCGTATATATAGTACGACGTTATATACGTGTGCACAAAATTGAATGTGATCGCTTGTGTTTCTCCATTCAATTTTGGACAATGCTGATGGTGGGGTTTTGTTTATATATATGCTACAACTGAAAACCATCAGTAGGCTTTTAGGTAACCCTTTAGCGGGGGTTACGTGAAAGTGGTTTGTGTCCACCCCGTTATGTTTTGGGCATAGTAGCCAAGTATCAAAGCTGTTTTCACTTCTTTATGCATTTTGGTGTGTGCACTTATGATGTCTACATTGAAGAGTATGGATTGTACTGGTTTGAATAAATGTTTGATACTATGCTTTTGGTTTTGTCTCCATTCCACCGTTTATGCTTATGACGTAGTAACTTCCACTGAGGTCCTTGATCTCACTCCCCCTCTCTATTGTTTTGTTTCAGGACTAAGTTGTGAGAGTTAGCTGTTCAACTTCGAGGTTACTATCTCGGTATTGGTCGTAGGGCTGGACAAATGCACATGCACGTTTTTGGACTCAGCATCTTTACATCTACTTGTATATTTACATACTTGTGTATTTTGCTGGTGCATATGTGTATAACACATGCTTGCATACTCTAATGTTTGGATATATAAGAAGTGGTGTTGTTTTGAATTTCTGGGAATCTGTGAGTGTGGACTCACGGTGTTGCATGTTTGAGGCTGTAAGGCCCGTTGTATATGATCTGATATTTTTGCTGCATGTGTTTGTTACTCATACTCCGTTGTTTGTAGTTGTGCTGAGTACCAATTGATGCGTGCCATGTTTTAAACAAAAATATTCAAATGTTGTGTTTTTCGGATAAGCCTTGTGTAGTTTCGCTTGGTCCACCAGTTGGGTCAATCGGGGCTGCACGGCGGTGAGGCTCCCAGTTACCGGGAACGGGTCCTCACATTTGCTATGGCGGAAGACACAAATACACGATATAAAGCCATGGAAGAGGCCTTTCATAAGCTCTCTAAAGACTTAGAGGCTATGGCCATTCGTATGGATTCTCAGTCAGAAGAGTTTGCTAGGCATACTGCCACTATTGAATATCTACAAAACTCCCACGAAGCCTTAATGTTAACCTTAGCCCGTATTGAAAAGCAAACAACTTCCTTGTCACCTCAACCTCAATTTCCGCCTTTATTACCCACACCCAATTCATCTCAAACCCACACTGCATCTTCCTCTACTATGACAACTCCACCAATCCAAACTGATCCAGCCAGCCCTTATGTTTGTGTCCTTAAATTAGAAATACCTTTCTTTTCTGGAGATAATGTTTCTGGTTGGCTCTTTCAGCTAGAACGTTTCTTCGTGTTTCATCGCACTAACCCAAACCAAAAGCTAGATGTGGCGTCTTTTTATATGACAGGAGAAGCCTTGCAGTGGTTTCAATGGCTTCATGCCAACAACCGCTTATCTTCCTGGGAAAATTTTACAACGGATTTATTGACAAGATTCGGGCCCTCCAAATACGTTAATCACCAAGCTCTTCTCTTCAAAATCCAACAAACTTCATCTGTTCACAACTACATGAAGTTGTTTGAGAGGCTTTCCACTCATGCCCATGGCCTCACCGAGGAGCAGCTCCTCAACTGCTTTCTTTCAGGTCTGAAAGACTACATCAGGCGTGAAATTGATTTGCTCAAGCCTACTTCAGTCACCACTGCTGTGGATATGGCAAAAATCATAGAAACCAACTGGCAAGCAACAAACTGGACCTCACACACACCCACTTCTTCAACAACTTTCTCACGACCCAACACTCCACCCAAAGCCAACTGGCAAGCCTTGCCTTGGTCCTCTCACTCGTCCGACTCTGTCGCATTTTCTTCACAACCAAATACCTCAACCAAACCATCGTCAAGCCCACAACCTACAACAACCAAAATACCTATCAAGCGCCTCTCCCCAACCGAAATGGATGGCCGACGTGCCAAAGAACTCTGTTTTAATTGTGATGAACGCTTTGTGCCAGGCCACAAATGCTCAAAGGTTTAGTTCCACTGTCTAGTGGCAGATGAACCAGACGAGTCAGACTCTACTGCTTCCCCCTTAGCTGATCTCATCGATTTTTCGTCTAAACCAGGGGATCCTTCTGAACCATCAACTGAAACGGCTCCTCCATCCATCTCTTTGCATGCGTTAGCAGGGCATGATAAACCAAGCATCCTTTGAGTCCAAGGTACTATTGCCAGCAGTAGCGTTATCATTCTCATAGATGGTGGCTCTACCCATAGCTTTATTCAGACTCGAATTGCAAATTTTCTTCACTTACCAGTCCAAAGATCTCGCTATTTAAACATCATGGTGGGAAATGGAGAGTCCTTACACTGTGCTGGTCTTTGTAAAGATGTGGCGGTAACCATTGCTAACCATTATTTTACTATAAATCTTTTTGTTTTACCTATATATGGAGCAGATGTTGTCCTAGGAGTTGAATGGATGGCGAATATCGGACCTGTGGTCTTTGACTACTGTGAGTTATGGATGAAGTTTAAAGTTGCTGATACAGAAATAAAACTTCATGGCATCAAATCTAGGGAACTTTCCCTCATATCAATAAACCAGCTACGGCGTGACACATACACAAAGGCTATAGCAACGTGTTACCAGCTGATGGTTACACCTATGGTTGCGTCTCTACCGGTGAACAGCAGGTCAGTACCAAAAGACTTCATCCACGACTTGCAGGTTTTATTGGAGAAGTATCAAAATATCTTCGATAAACCACAAGGGCTGTCTCCAGTGCGCCATGCTATGCACCGTATCACAACCCAGCCTGGTTCCACACCGTGTAATGTTCGACCCTATCATTACCCATACTTCCAAAAAGCCGAGATTGAGCGACAAATCAATACCATGCTGTCTGATGGTATTATTCAATACAGTAACAACCCCTACTCCTCACCTGTACTGCTTGTGAAGAAGAAAGACGGATCATGGCGACTATGTGTAGACTATAGAGCACTGAACTCCATCACGATCAAAGATCAATTTCCTATACCCACAGCTGATGAACTCTTTGACGAGCTTCATGGAGCTACAGTTTTTTCTAAACTAGATCTCAAAGCAGGTTACCATCAACTACGAATATCTCCTCCGAATGTAGAGAAAATAGCCTTCAAAACTCATGAAGGTCATTATGAATTGTTTGTTCTTCCGTTTGGTCTGTGCAACGCTCCTTCTAGCTTCCAAGCTGAGATGAATATTCAGTTTAAGACACTTCTCCATCGCTGTGTGCTTATTTTCTTTGACGATATTCTCGTCTATAGTTCTTCATGGGAGTCCCACCTATCTCACCTAGCTACTGTATTCCAGATTTTATAAGACCAGTCCTTTCATGTCAACCTAGCCAAATGCGAGTTCGGAGCCACAACTATTTCTTATTTAGGTTATATTATTTCAGCCCAGGGTATAGCTGTAGATCCTAAAAAAATAGAGGCCATTCAGTCTTGGCCCACCCCAACTATTGTTTGTCATATTCGGGCCTTTTTAGGACTAGCAGGCTATTATAGGAGTTTTGTTCCAAATTTTGCTAAACAAGCTGCCCCTCTTTCTAGCCTTTTACGTAAAAATGCTTTCATTTGGACACCAGCTACTAACCTAGCCTTTCAAAACCTCAAAACCGCCTTGTCAAATACCCCTGTTTTGGCTTTACCTGATTTTACTAAGACTTTTTTTTTTGCAGACAAATGCATCGGGCAACGTGATTGGAGCTGTCCTTTCCCAAGAAGGACGTCCTATCTCCTACTTAAGCAAGCAACTTCACCACAATTTGAGGGATAAATCGACTTATGCAAGGGAGATGTATGCTATCATCGCTTCAATCAAACATTGGCGACAATACCTCCTTGGTCACAGATTTGTACTTGAGACTGATCACAAACCCCTCAAAGCCCTCCTCACTCAGACAATTCAGACTCCAGAGCAGCAACAGTGGTTGTCTAAGCTCCTTGGTTATGATTTTGAGATCCGTTATAGACCAGGATGCGAAAATCTCCCTGCGGATGCTCTCTTTCGCATTCAGCCTGTCGCAACAACACTTTCTATGATCAGTGGCACTTCTAGACTAGTCTCCAACATTATCATCACCCTAAAACAATTTATTACTCATCATGCAGACACTCACAGCTTTTATGACTCGATTGCAGCCAAGCCTGAGACACACAATCATTACACTGTTCGGGATGGCCTCATCTTCTACAAAACACGTATCTGGGTTCCATTAGAGTCTGGCTTGCGTGACCCACTCATTTGTGAATTTCATGACAGTCTTTTGGGTGGACATGCTGGCGCTCAACGTACATTGGCTAGAATCAAAGCAGTCTTCTGGTGGCCGGGCATTCATCAGGACGTCACCAACTACATCAATGCGTGTTCCATTTGCCAACAAGTGAAGCCTTTTCACACTGCTCCTCAAGGTTTACTCACACCATTGGCCATTCCTGGTAATGTATGGGAATCCATCTCGATGGATTTTATCACTCATCTACCTTTATCCCATGGTAAGACAACTATCTATGTGGTTGTCGATCGTCTGTCCAAATTTAGTCATTTTATTGCCTTGGGTGCCCATTATACAACCATATCTGTAGCTGATGTGTTTAGTCGCGAAATCGTTCGCTTACATGGGTTTCCACTAAATATAGTGTCGGACTGAGATCCATTATTTCTGTCCACTTTCTGGTGAGAACTTTTTCGCCTGCAGGGAACAAATTTGTCAACCAGCAGTGCCTACCACCCGCAGTCGGATGGCCAAACAGAAGTAGTCAATCGCTGCCTTGAAGACTATCTACGTAGTTATACTATGGACAATCCTAAACGGTGGGCACAGTTTCTTCATTGGGAAGAACTCTCATACAATACCGCTTGGCATTCGTCAATCCGCATGAGTCCTTACGAAGCTCTTTATGGTAGACCTCCCTTGACCATTGCTCACTACATTCCAGGATCCACTCCAATATATGATGTGGAAGCTTCGTTACTCTACCGACAGCGATTGTTGGCGGATCTTAAGACCAATATCCAAAAGGCTCAGCAACGCATGAAGACCAAGTTTGATAAACACAGAACTACAACATCATTTCTTCCAGGGGACCTAGTTTATGTACGTCTACAACAGTATCGCCAAAACTCTTTTGCACAAAGGAAATCCCACAAGCTTGGTAGAAGATTTTTTGGTTCATTTCCAGTATTAGAAGCCATCGGTCCAGTAGCTTATCGGGTGAAGCTACTAGACAATGCCAAAATACATAATGTTTTTTCACGTATCACTCCTCAAAAAGTGCACCAACGACTCCAATTTCACTCCTAGTCCACCTCCAGATCACGTTCTTGGCCTAGGTCGCATTCAACCACTTAAGATATTGGGACAACAACAAGTGCTGCAACAAGGAAAATTTGTTCCTCAACTATTAGTTTAATGGACAGCTCAGACAGTTGAAGAAGCTACGTGGGAGGACCAGACTCAGTTTCAAAACGAATACCTTGCATTCCACCTTGAGGACAAGGTTCTTGTTTACAAGGGGAGTAATGATCCACATGCCCATGATGCTCAGCACAGCACTACAAGGACAGCTGATTCACAGATACAGACAGATGAAAAGGAATCTCCCTCTGCTACGCCAGCTGCAATGGCAAGGAAGGACAAATGCGCTACCAGGAAACCAATATATTTCAGTGATTATGTAGCGTAAAGTAAGGGAATTAGTTGCAACGGATAGGAACCTGAGAGCTATAGATATATGTGCCGAGTGTTGCCACTAAGGGATATAAAAGAAATAATTTTCCCTTAAACTTCTTCCTCATCTTCGTCTATTTCTCGACTCTCTTTATTCCTTTCTCTGCTTCCTCTGTTAGCATCACAGTCCCTGAGACATAGTAAGGATTTAACAAATCAAATAAACATGCGATCGAGGATAAATGGTAAATAGGCACAAACATTGATGAAGAAATATAGATATCAGTACGTACCCTATATACGAGTTAAAGGCTAGTCCTACTATATGCTTTGCCTGCTCAAGAGCATTAGCAAAACTTTGCAGCTCTTTCGCACGACAGCTGCCAACATTCTGGACAAGGAGCTGCGATGGCTTAACATCACAGAAAATGGGTACAACTTTCTTCTTAGTCTCCATCATCAAAGCCAGCTCGTGGAGACAGAAGTAAGACTCACAATAACATGGTGAGAAAACAGTCACCCAACCTTACACCCACGGATTGCTGTATCAATATGGTCCAATAATTTGTCACCGGGCTTCAAGTTCTTAGTGTCCAAAAAGGGCCTCATCCCCAGTCGAGAAAGGTGATCATAGAGCAGATCAGAAATGGTCCTTTTCGTATATTTCCTCGATAGTTAATGAAAACATCACAAGCTGCGCTGCTTCTTGCTACTAGAGTACTACTCGGGTTACTCTGGAGTTGCAAGATTTTACGACCCAAGTTTCTAGCTGTAATGAGGTAGTGCTGCGGCATGGTTTGTAGAGGAGGCAAAGGGATAGATTTAGATCAGGTCGAAGAGATATATATAGGCCGGAATCGTAACGTGGAGCGTGTGTCTATATACAGTCTTATTCAGAGGTAGTTGGGTTTGAACGAAAGAACAACAATTCCAAGCCGGGACAATCGAGAAAAAGTCAAGTCTACAGATACAGTTACTGTAAAACTTTTCGCTGTGTCTAACCTAAATTAGTTATGCCCTGTGTCTAATTTAAAATTCTACCCTGCCAGACTTTTCTAAAAGGAATTTACAATGGATAGTGTATTACATTGGTTGGGATAGGCTAGAATCAATATTTATAGCAACCTTTGTTGAGGTTTATCCCTAATTGCGACTGACATCAGAGGTTATATGTCAAATGACTAAGTTACCAAAGCTCTTATTAGTTCTTCACTGTCTTTTTGTCTTGTTAGCGGTAAATATATGTAACTAGTCCTGGTTCTTCGCATATATGTTTCCTGAGTAATAATACAATGTATTTTTTGAAAAAGAAAAACTGAGAAAACATCAGGCATGTCTCCGAGCTGCACACAACATCAGTCAGGAGTTAGAAGCTTTTAAAGATTTCATGTTTCGAGGGAGGACATGTAATTGATCGAGCATATGGCCTCTCTCACCTCACAAAACCTCCCACATCTCTCTATCCCATGTCCTACCGCTGCACCCAAGCCCCTCACCCTCTCCCCCTCCCCGTCCTTGACTCAAAGGAAAGCACCGATATCCAATCTGGCTCCACTGGATGATGACGTTATGGCAGTGCAGTCTCGTTTTAAATGGGATTCTGCAAAGGTTTTCAATGAAGATAGATATATTTCCTACTTCATAGATGATATTCCAGAGGGTTGGACTTCGAACAAACTTTTCACAGAGATAGCCAGTATTGAACCTGTAGTGGACGTGTTCATTCCAAACCGCAAATCCAAGAAGGGCGTCCGGTTTGGTTTCATTAAGTTCGTGCGGTGTGGTACTCAAGAGATTTATCGACAAAGGCGACTGTCATCATCATTAGGTAAACAAACTCGGATGCGTTTCAATGTAGCTCGCTTTACAGCTAGAAACGGGCATCGTGATATAGAGGTGGGTGCTCATGCTACCATAAGGCGCTGCTGTAATTTCATCGGAATGATTCGGGCCCAAGATAGGGAACTAAGACAACCTGAAGAGATAAAGGCTGAAGCTGTTGGTTATTTTAAAAGTATATTTACGGCTGAGGAGGTTAGGTGGTTCGGATTAGGTGGGATGGCTTTGCCTCGGTTATCCCCAGTTGCTGCAGCCGGCTTGGAGAGACCATTTCTTGAGGACGAGATTAAGAGTGTCGTCTGGGCTTGTGGTAGTCATAAGGCTCCGGGACCGGATGGATTCAATTTTTACTTTATTAAGAAGGCGTGGACGGTGATTGGAGCGGAGATAGTAACACTGATCCGGGAATTTCATTCAAGCGGAGTATTGCCGAGCGGTATAAATAACAGCTTCATCACGTTAATTCCCAAGATTCCGGGTGCCGCTGAATTGAAGGAATATCGACCTATCAGTCTCATCAACAGTTTGTATAAAATTATTGCCAACTCGTCTTAAGCAAGTCATGCCTCAGCTCATCTCTCCATTTCAGACTGGCTTTATGGAAGGTCGGTTCATAGCGGATACGGTGATGGTGGCCAATGAAATCATTCATTTCATGCAAAAGTCTAAACGACAGGGATGGTGTCTCAAACTGGACTTTCAGAAGGCATATGATTCAGTGGAATGGCCCTTTTTATTAGAGGTAATGGAACAGATGGGGCACGCAATTCCTGTAGGCCACCACGAAGTTAGTCAGCAGGCTTTGTTGATTAATAGTGCAAAAGGTAGGGTGGGAGTAGCGAAAGTCAAATCTGGAGTTGTGGACCCTATTTTCTTATCTCCACTTTGTGAAAAAGAGCAGACAAGGCATGTGAATCCTAATACACAGGCGCAGCAACTCCACGAGGGTCCTTCTTGTCATTCCACTTCCAGCGGGGGCGTCATCAACAATTGCTCTGCACCAGAATTCTTGCTGGTCCGAGATGATTCAAAGGGGGGGAGCCAGATCCAGCCTCTCTGGACAGCCATATCTGAACGGCTGCCCAGGAAATCAATAGCGGAGGTTTCTCAATCTGTCACGTTTCCTCAAGATACAGCCTTCACTCGAATGAGAAGGGCTGGTCACAAAGCTTCGCGGTTTGGCTTTAGAGGCTGGGCAGTTCCTAGTCGGATGGGGAAGCAGAAAAAGCTCCGACACCTTAATCCCACAGGTAGTCTCTCGTCCGGAAGAGACAGTCATATGGAGCAGGGTGGTGCCTTCCAATTGGCGGATGACCCTTCTTTTTTGGATGCCAATCGTGATGAGACGGATGAATTATCGGAGAAGTCTGTTTCCAGGGGCCCTACTTCGTACCAAGATTCCATAGAGGCGGAGGTTCAACGTTCATTGGATGTCGCAGAAACTTTGGGTCTCAGACACAAGCAAACTAAAGCGGCAATCAGGCAGAAATTGAAGGGGAGAATTGCGAAGGACAGACAGGCGTGGCAGAAACATTGCACATCATAGGGCTGTTCAGGTACATGATTTGTGTGCATGGGTATTTTTATTGATGATTAATTTAGCAATGTGGAACGTTCGAGGATGTCGGGGTAAGCTGAAAGAAAATCAAATTCGCAATCTTATAGTTAGGGAGCAGTTGAGTTTGCTGATACTTTGTGAGACAAAGATGGATAAATTTTCAGAAAGACGGGCTCGAAGATTGTGGCCTGGCACTGATATTCATTGGACGGCTATAGATGCACGTGGTACAGCTGGGGGTATTGTATGCTTGTGGAATGAGGAGTTAGTTCAGAATCTTGGCATAGAAAAGTTTGAGCGTTGGGTCTTATTGGAGATGAGGGTAAGGGATTCGGACTACAGATTTGTTTGTGTTGGCTTATATGCTCAGAATCTCGCAGCTGAGCGTAGACTATTATGGGAAGAGTTGCACCGAAGGAAATCAGCAGATACAGCTCCTTGGGTGATCATAGTTGATTTCAATGAATCTCTCACTGCGGAGGAGCGAATGGGTCACTCCTTTAATAGGAGTGCGGCTCGTCGTTTTGCAAATTTTATTAATCGGAATGAATTAGTCGACTTGCCACTTATCGGCAAGGCCTACACGTGGTTCAACTCTTACAGTGCTTCTAGAATTGATCGGGCACTGGTGTCTTCCAATTGGTGTTTACAATTTAGTAGACATCGGCTGTATGCAAGAGATAAGGGGTTTTCAGATCACGTACCCTTAATCCTGAAAGTGGATTCTCTCTTTTGGGGTGTCAGACCATTCCGTTCGTGGGATTTGTGGTGGGAAGACAAAGGCTTCTTGTCAAAGGTGGAGGAGTGCTGGCACGAGGCAGAGAATTATTTTCCAGGGGCGTTTAGCGTGGTTAAGAAGCTGGCCTTTCTGAAGAAGAAGCTCAAGGCTTGGCACAACGAGTCTTTTGATGTTTTAGATCACAAACTGAAGCTGATTCTGGGCGAACTCGATCTGCATGACCAGAACAGACGCAGCTTGAGGCAAGATTCTGTGATGAGATATGAAGACTTGCAGTTTCAGAAGTGGGATCTCAAACGGAAAATTGAAGCCATGTGGCGACAGAAATCAAGACAGCAGTGGCTCAAACTCAGGGATAAGAACACCCGGTTCTTTCATTCATGTGCTACCATAAGGCGCTGCTGTAATTTCATCGGAATGATTCGGGCCCAAGACAGGGAACTAAGACAACCTGAAGAGATAAAGGCTGAAGCTGTTGGTTATTTTAAAAGTATATTTACGGCTGAGGAGGTCAGGTGGTTCGGATTAGGTGGGATGGCTTTGCCTCGGTTATCCCCAGTTGCTGCAGCCGGCTTGGAGAGACCATTTCTTGAGGACGAGATTAAGAGTGTCGTCTGGGCTTGTGGTAGTCATAAGGCTCCGGGACCGGATGGATTCAATTTTTACTTTATTAAGAAGGCGTGGACGGTGATTGGAGCGGAGATAGTAACACTGATCCGGGAATTTCATTCAAGCGGAGTATTGCCGAGCGGTATAAATAACAGCTTCATCACGTTAATTCCCAAGATTCCGGGTGCCGCTGAATTGAAGGAATATCGACCTATCAGTCTCATCAACAGTTTGTATAAAATTATTGCCAAGTTATTGTCAACTCGTCTTAAGCAAGTCATGCCTCAGCTCATCTCTCCATTTCAGACTGGCTTTATGGAAGGTCGGTTCATAGCGGATACGGTGATGGTGGCCAACGAAATCATTCATTCCATGCAAAAGTCTAAACGACAGGGATGGTGTCTCAAACTGGACTTTCAGAAGGCATATGATTCAGTGGAATGGCCCTTTTTATTAGAGGTAATGGAACAGATGGGATTTGGAGTTTATTGGCGTGGCTGGATAAAGGAGTGTATTTCATCAGCACGTTCTGCAATTCTTATCAATGGTGTGCCCACAGTTGAATTTAATTTGGGGCGAGGTCTGCGACAAGGTGATCCATTATCCCCCTTATTATTCAATTTGGCAGCCGAAGTTCTGTCACGGATGCTTGGTAGAGCGGCGGAATGCAATCTCTTACAGGGTATCAGTGTCGGTCATTTATAGCTCACGCATCTTCAATACGCAGACGATGTCATCTTATTTTGCAATGGCGACCAACAGGGGTTACTCAACATTCAAAGCCTCCTGCGTTGTTATGAGTTATTATCTGGTCTCAAGGTTAATTTTTTCAAATCAGGTCTTGTGGGAATTAACGTTCCAACTAGTGCGGCTGAGGGGATGGCGTACTCCTTGCATTGCAGATTGCAGACCATACCATTCAACTATCTTGGGGTGCCCCTTGGGGCCAACCCCCGTTGTCGCAGTACGTGGGATTCGGTGGTTGCACGATTTAAAAGAAAGCTAGCCTCATGGAAAGGTTCTTTGTTGTCATTGGGGGGACGACTTACATTGGTCAAATCTGTGCTTAGTAGTTTACCGGTGTATTACATGACCTTTTTTCAGTTGCCTATGGGAGTTAGGAGGGATTTTGAGAAATGGATGAAGCGTTTTCTGTGGGCTGGAACAGTGGACAAACGCTGCCTGTGCAAAGTGAGATGGGCTACGGTAGTCAGATCAACCGAAAGCGGGGGTGCGGGTGTGGGCTGCTTGAAACTTCGGAATTATGCTTTGCTTACAAAGTGGAGTTATCGCATTGCTAATGATACCTGCTCCCTGTGGCGACAGGTAATTGGTCAAAAATACAACCCCAAGCATCGTCATGATGGAATAGTTTGTGGTGACAGAAATGGCTCAGCCATATGGAAAGGAATTGTACAGACCAGCAGGATGACAATGCCTAATGGTAAGTGCTTATCCTCTTTCTATTGTTGGAAATTGGGGAGGGGGAATTCAATTATATTTTGGGATGATGTTTGGTGTAGTATATCCCCTTTGCGTGTTATCTTCCCTAGATTATATGCGCTCTCCTTGGCAAAGGAAGGGGCAGTCTTGCAGTTCTAGTTGCGGTTTGGCAATGAGTGGCAGTGGAGTTTTATTTGGAGGCGTAGGCTGTTTGTGTGGGAGGAAGAGGAAGTCGGCCGTCTACGGGTCATGCTGGAGTCTTTTCGGCCGAATCCCATGGAAGAGGATCAGCTTCTCTGGGGAGAACACCTGCGCCCTTTCTCTGCCAATATTTGCTACCAGTCACTAGCAGCGACTACAGTTTTACCTCGTGAGCAATGGATACCCAACATTTGGCGTAAGCCGGGATCTCCCAAATGGCAGGCGTTTATGTGGTTAGCGTGCAGGGAAAATTTACTGCCAAAGGCTACTTAAATCGCCTCGGCATCCTTCCTACATCTGATATGCATTGCGACGCCTGTGGATGCGTAGAAGAGGATTCCACTCATATCCTGCTTGATTGTAGGAAAGCTTGGGGAACTTGGTCGCTGTTATTTAAACATTGGGGTATCAGTTGGGTTGAACCGCGGTCCGTGGTTGATTTATTTTCACAATGGGAAGGTTTTCCAATCCCTTTTCGCTGGCGTGGTTTATGGTATGTGCTGTTATTTTCCTGTGCATGGACTATTTGGCTGGGGCGAAACAATAGAACTTTCAGGGCAGTGGATAGCAGCGCAATGGATATGTACTACAATGGCATGCGTCACGGTTTTTACTGGGCTAACACTAATCTTACGGATGTCTGTATTGATAGCTTGGATGTAATTCCCTCATGTGACTTTGCTTCTTTACGTGCCACTTAGTTTGCATGGCTGATGAAGGTCTCATATATTGTCTTACACTAACGGTATCTGATGGTATCATTTCCATTTCTGTTTATTGATCTGGGATAATGTTTCATTGTCCTGTTTTATGTATTGAACTAGAATACTATTGATGATTTTATCCTTTATACATATCGATTTTCCTCAAAAAAAGATTTCATGTTTCGGTATGGAAATGGTTTAGCAATTATGTCTTTGAATTCGTTAGATGTACCTGCAACCCGAAAGGAACTATTTCACTATTTTGTAGGGCTTCAGAAAGGCAACAAATCAGTATCTTCTTCAGATTCGTTTTTTTGGTTAAAGCAGGAAAGACAGCACGTCAGCACCTGTGGATCCATGTACTTTTACCAAAAATAATGAATTAAATAAGGATAGTTTTAGGCTTTTAATCCCCGCACAATAAATTAAATGCGTTACCAAGGTAAGCCTAAATGAGATGGTAAAAGGCTTTTTCTAGTTTAACTAAGATTTTGAGTTCAAATTTTGGAAATACAACATTATTAAATCTATAAAGAAGAATTTATCACCCCAAAATGTCCTATCCCAGATTAGTCAGTTGCAAAGGAGTCAATACTAAAAAAAAATATGGTAGAAAACCAATCTTTTTTCTCTTCGGAGTGCGGAGTCCTGGGGCTTCTATGACTCTTCTGTGTTTGCTTAAGGCCACTCTTTCTGTTTGTGTACTTTTTCGTTGACCGTTATTACACTGTCTTGTTTTCCCTGTTTTTATACTCTCTTATTTGCCATGAAAGAAAAACCAGCGAATAAGGAATACTTTTCCTTATATCTCTGCCATGAGAAACCATCTTTTCCTTATGCACATGTCCATCATCAATTATGTTTGTGGCTCCTAATCTCTGTATATCTATCTGAGAAGACTTGTCTCTCACATGATATTTTACAGACATAAGAGTAATGAGCAGAGCTTCTCTCAAGATAAAAGATGACTTCAACATTCAACATAAACGATGTGCAAATACAGTTTCTGGTGGGTTCCCTAAATTTGTTTTCTCTACTGGGTTCGATAGCTGCAGGCAAAACCTCTGACTGGATTGGACATCGGTACACCATCGTTTATCATCCTGCTATCCAGGTTGTACCCAAAGTCAAATGGGTGAAACAACCGATACAGATGGCGGTCTATATGAGATTTTTCAACACGATTGGTAATCTGGCGTGGGATTAGTTTATGTTGGTAATCTGCTAACAACATGATTAGTTTTTTGGTAATCTGGCCTGAGATTTTTCAGTGTGTCTGCTCTAGAAATTATTGAGCTCCTCTTCCTCGTACGTGCAAAAGGCATGACGACTTTCTGTCGTTATGGACTCGGGATTATGAATGTGAATGAATTTGAAACGTGATACATTCTTATCAACTACCGTTAAAAATTAAGCACTTCATGTGAATTCCATGACCTAGATTACCATCCTTGATTCACTAATATGCACATTTTTCTTTAGTAGATTTCCTACCAGGCATTTTATATGATTTCATAATATTGTTCTTCAAAAAATATTTAATTTTTTTCTCATTTCCAAACGTAAATCAGTTTTTCTACCTTGCACTACCAATAGCATTTCTTCTGCTTGAGCCGGCCGTTTTCTCTATTCAGCCAGGAAAAAAGGAGAAGAAGACCCAATTCATGTAATAGTAGTAGTAATCAATTGAATTTAACCATTAGTTTCCCCGTTAACTTCTTTCTCAAGCAGACCTCCACTTTATGAATTTTCCGACAAACACCTCCATATCTTAAAAGGGTTCTTTCTACCTCTAGTCTCAGGAAAAATCAGAAAGAAGAATATCGTTTATGTTGAATGTTGAGGTCATCTTTTATCTTGAGAGAAGCTCCACTCGCTACTCCTATGTCTGTAAAATATCATGTGAAAGATAAGTCTTCTCAAATCGATGTACAGAGATTGGGAGCCAGAAACATAATTGATGATAGGACATGAACATAACGAAAAGATGGTTTCTCATGGCAGAGATATATTCAAGAAAGAACTTATTCGCTGGCTTTTCTTTCATAGCAAATAAGAGAGAACAAAAATAGTGAAAACAAGACAGTGTAATAATGGTCAACGAAAAATTCACGAACAGAAAGAGTGGCCTAAACCAAATACATTCTCACCATATCCAGGCAACACAGAAGTTATATATAGAAGTCAGGATTGTGCAGGCAACAACAAATCTGTTTCTTTTTGGTTTCTTAATGGGATTAAAATTCGATAGACCTTTCTCGGATTGAATAACACTAGCATCTCTCTCCATGGCCAGTTCTTCTCGCTCCGAAGAAAAAAAAAATACAGAGCGAAGAGAGGAGAGAAATTAAACCGTGTCTCTGATAGATTCAAGCAGCTGGAGACAGCACATTAGAGGAGAGGTGATAGTGACGCGACCTGGTAATATTATTTAGTCCGTTGTCTTTTATGTGATGTGAATCTGAGATAATGCTCATAGAGAATTAAAAAACTACCCTTGACATAATGAACACTTCAATAAACAGAAGCTTCCTCATTCTCAGAAAGCAAACAAATCAATGCGGCCATGCTATGCTAATTTTGTACCATATTAGACAAAAATTGCAACATCATCAACCATTATCCCTCATCTTTATCCAAAAATAATTAAATAATTGTCTATCATGAGTAATGACCTAATTTAGGGATTTATTAATAGGTGATGTTAACCCAATACTCAACCAATCAAAAAGACAATTATCGCGCAACTCGATCAGAAATAGTAGGATGAAATCAATTAATAAGCCATATTCGTATATTATATACCTAATTCTTATTTTGAAATCAAGTGGCAACATACAGGGACATCTTTGTATTCGTATCGGTCCCTTTTGCAGCCGACCGACCAGAAGATGAAGAGAGGGAGGGACAATCTTCTCTTTAATGCTATTTTGTCAGACCATCCTGCAATATTCGTACAAAGCATTGATTGGATACTGATCAAACACCCATTTCCTTCCTGGTTTCTACCCATTCGAGACTTCATTTCCAGTCTAGCTAGTTTACAGTGAAGCAATTTCCAAATGAGTAGAAATTTTCTCGACTAGAAAGAACCGCTTGACAACCCACTATGAAGCATCACCCTAAATGCCGAGCACGACATATGTACATAAAATCAATCATCTTTTATGTCCATCCACTGCCAGAAGGTTGTTCCTATATTGATTTGGTTAGACTCTCCATGTTCTATGCATTTAGCAATCAAAACCCTCCAACCTTATTTTCATTGATCTTCTAAATCTCCGTTTGTTATCCTCTATTTGGTTAAGGACTAACGTAATGTAGACTTTTTACAGAAAAACTAAAGAGAGCTTATTTGTTATCTTTCTTGAACCCAGAGTTGTCCGTACGAATTTGATGATATGTCGTCCAGACAAACTGAATGGTGTGTTGTCTTATATTTGGATCATATTCTGTGAATTTATACCTATTTGATTGTAGGGATATTTTACAGAAATTTATCAGAAAATCATCAAATAAAGAGAATAACCATATCGGACGACCGGTCGTGATAAAGATGCTGACCAGTCGGATGGCATGGTGTAAGCTTTCTTCTACCAAAACCTGCAAACTTAATGAACAGATTGGATAGAATCCATCTTTCAACTCTCTAATGCCTCTCAGCTGTATATATATTGTCACGACCAAATATCAGACTACGTGTCATTCAGCATATCAGACTACGAGTCATTCGGCTTCGTGTGGGACCCGACTCCCAAATCAAGGAGCACATTAATCAATGAGGGAATCTTTCCTCATTATGTTCCCCACTATGTTTCCCACTATGTTCCCCACTAAGTGAGGGAATCAAGGAGCTCACTTGGGATTCACATTTGTGCTTCCTACTTTTGTATATAACCGTTAGATCATACGGCTTGATCTCCACCATTCATTGGGGAGTTGTAAAGGCTATATAAGGGGTGTCTCCCCTCATTTGTAATCATCCAGCAATACTTGCAATATTGAGAGTTTAGAGCTTTCTCTACATTATCTTGTATCTCTCTCTTTTCAGTTGTGTTCTAAGCTTAGCATTCTAGCTAGCTTTGTGAGGAAGACTTACTTAGTCTATTGCAAGAGCGATAGTCTAAGGCCGCACGGAGAGTTTCTATTCCGCAAAACTCTAGTCCCGTGACAATATGCAGGCCATAGAAGCCCGAATCTTATTGCCTTATCCCAACTCGCGAATTGGCTAGCTAGAAATGAGACGGTAGAACATAATTTTACAAGAGGCCTATAACTATATTTCCTCCCAAGATACAAAATCATCTAGCCAAATTTTAGGCTGGTTCTCATCCTATAATGAAGCTCATCCATGGTGAAATTAAGCGGACAGTCTCAAAGTGCACAAACCCATTTCTAAAATCTGATCCATCGGAGTATATTTTCCAGATTCAGTCAGTTCTATTATATATTTTTTATCCATCAATCTAATAATTATTATTTTTTATTTTTTTAATTACATCTTTTTTTTTCTTTTTTGTTTTTTAATTCTTCAACTTCTTTATTAATCTTATATTTATTTCCAAGTTTAAGCTCTATGGTCAACGTCTACAGTTGTCTTAAACCTATCAATGATGAGACAACCAACACTTAAACTGGCTCCCCATCCATTCATGCAAAGTTGTACCTTTTATTGGATGTCTCGTTCACTTGTACACTTCGATTTGAGTTGTACTTTTGTTTTTAATGTCGGTTTCCGTCCGTTTGATATCAATGCTTCCTTTTTTTGTTTAAATTTAATCATCGTATCGTGTCTGAAATCTTGTAAATACTTTTTAAAATTTTAAAAATGTTGAAAATAATTCTTAAGAAAATTTAATTCAAAATTATTTTCCAAAATTAAGTGATAAAAGAAAATACTGTAGTTTGCTTTTCCGGGGTATCCATTATTTGTGGGGCCCAATCTAAAAGGTCAGCTGAACGAGGGTGTGGAGTTGCATGTGCAAAGCTTGGTCATCTCCCGCTGTCTTTCTCTTTGGCATCCATGTCCATCCAGTTCAGCTTCTGCTATACACATTCATAGTGTGATAGCCACGTTCAACGAACCGTATCTCCCTCTCTATCACTTCTCCTCCTCATTCGCTTACATCATATGATAGCAGCAGATCAGACAAAGCCTTTTCTCAACTTTAATTACCTGGTTTTGCATTTTCAAGGATTGCTTGAAGTTTTGTATCTCTGGCTTCTTGTCTCTTTTCTTGTTCATTTAATTGATGGATTCGTCCGCTCTGCTTGACTATGCACTCTTTCAACTCACACCTACTCGTACGAGGTATTGTATGCTTTTTTTTTTTTAGTTTTTCACTTGGTTATCACCAGTAATTCGGTTCTGTTTTTCTTTTGTTCTGTTCATGGTGATCTTTGTTTTCTGAATTTAAAGATGTGATTTGCTCATCTTCCGCGGAGGCAAGACGGAGAAACTGGCTTCTGGGTTGTTTGAGCCTTTCGTTTCACACCTCAAATTTGCTAAAGATCACATTTCTAGAGGTGGCTACTCCATCAAACTCTGCCCACCGACCGCCAATGCTCCATGGTTCACCAAAGGAACTTTTCAGAGGTAATGAATCTAATTGCTTTTCTCTGTTGTTTCCATTTTCTGAACCATGCTGCTTTAAACACAAGCATCCAAGTAATTGCATCATTGGTTGTTTGATTGATCTAACTCAAAGCCATCCTGTCTATCTGTTGCCGTCGAGCTCTTAACATTACAGAATTTGCCATGAATTGGCCCTAAACATTTCACTTTAGCAAATACAGTAAGATTGAGGTGTTTGAAAGACCTTGGAGCTTGTGTCGGAAATAGCATTTTACTTGATTAATTATCAGTTGATTTAAGAGTAAAATTGACTGAAAACTGATAATTGTTAAAGCATAGCAGATCATTTGTGAGTAGATCTTTCTATAATTCTGCCCTTTCTCTGGGTTTGGTTGTGACGTTTAAAGATCATTATCTTATATTCCCCTTGTTTCTATGCAGATTTGTGCGTTTTGTTAGCACACCAGCAGTGTTGGAGAGATTTGTCAGTCTAGAAACAGAAATCTCGGAGATTGAAAGTTCAGTTCAAGCTCAGGATATCATGATTTTTAATGCTTCTGACCAGCCAAAAGAAGGTACTCAAAAGGATCTAGTTGGGTAATGACGAAAGTTTCCCACCTGGTTGTTTTTGTTTCTGCTTCATACTCTAATTAACTTCTTCATGTTAGGAAATGGTCAAGCAACCAATCATGCTGATATGAGGAACTCAAGTGATTCCTCTAAGGTACATAAAACACCCTTTCTCAGGTGAATGGTTCTGGTCATGCTAGGATAGCAAGCAAATTCCATCAAGTCTTCACATTGCTTCTTGTGTTTGTTTGCAGCCAAAAGTTGACCTTCAAAAAGGCGAAGATGGCGAATTAGAAGAAAACTCCAAGTGATCTTCTTATTTCTCTGTTTTAAATCAACAGCTATACTTACTTTATACGTGGGATTGAACAATTACTTCTTTCTTATCACTAGAATTCAACTTCAACGTCTTCTTGAAACTCGGAAAATTTTGCTTTGCAAAGAGCAAGCTATGGCTTATGCTCGTGGACTTGCTGCTGGGTTTGAAGTGGACAACATTGATGATCTTATCTTCTTTGCAGATGCATTTGGTGCTTCCCGATTGAGGTAAGGCTATCGTTCTCGTAAAAAATAATATGAATTGTGTAATAAAAGAAACAAGATGCCACCAGATTTTCTTCTGGCCATGAAACAAATCCCCTTTTACTGCTTAGACCCTCTTGCCTATCCACCTGTTTCAGCTGTTAACATACTTCCACAGTTCTGGCTGAATTCTTTTGTGTCACTAAAGTGATAAATTTGTTTTGTATTTTCTTCAATATTCATCCTGAAGAGTCTATGCACAGGGAAGCATGCATTAATTTCAAGGACTTGTTTAAGAAGAAGCGCGGGGATGGTCGATGGATGGAGGAATTAGCAGCAATGAAGGCATATCCGCCATCTGAATTGTCATTTTTGGGAACGTCTGGAATAGTACTTTCAAGTGATAATAGTACCCTGAATCAGAATGCCTCACTAAGTTTCCCCAGTGGCAGCACATCTACTTGTGATATTGATTCTGTTTCAAGATCAGATTCAACTGCAAGTCATGCAAGTTTAGATGGCAAGAAGGGTAATGACATACGTATTCTTTCAATGCTGAGTGTTACTGTCTGAAAATGTGGTGCTTGCATGCAAGGACAGTTTATAGAACTAGGCTTCTCATGTTTGATTGCATAAGTATTCTTTAGTGCACTTGTCACGAATTCCACAACATTGTCTGTCTTCGTTTGTCAAGCTGACACAAGTTGAAGATGTTATGAATGATGCACTTCACGTAGCATGTAAAGATGCACCACCATTTAAACCCACTTTTTGATGCTCAAGCTTTGAAATGTTCAGTGCAATCCTGATTTGAGAATGCAATTATAAGCGCATCTGACTTCTCCTAAACTATCATGCAGATGAGAACTCGATGGCACCGGCGAATGTGCAATCAGCTTCTAATTCAGCTCAAGCTTCAATGCCATGGCCGAACCAGATGCTACCATATATGTACCATTCCCAAAATCCTTTCCAACAAACGCCTCCTTATCAAGGATATCCATTCACTTATATGCAGCCTATCCCTTCTCAGTATCCAATAAACATGCCGTGGCCTCCAAATAAGAGGCAACCTAGTCCAGAAAAAAGGGAGAAACATTTGAATAAAAATGGATCTGAATATTCTACTGAAGAGAAACAAACGGAATCCAGTGGCTCTGAGGTAGGAAATGACTCTGATTCGGACGTTCTGCAAGAGAAGAAGAATGACTTTTCAGATGCTTCATACAAGAAAAAGAACAGGAAAAAGTCTTCCAGGACAGTAGTCATCAAAAACATTAATTACATCACTCCTAAGAGAAGAAATGAGGAAATTGATGAAGTGTCTGATGAATCTTCCGAAGAAGATGAGTTCATGGATGACGAAGCCCTCAAGCAGAATGTAGGTGATGCAATTGGAGCATTGGAGAAAACACACAAGTCGAATTCAAGTAAACATAGGAAAAGGGGATTAGACAGAAAGAATGGTGGTGCAAACGAGTTGGCTGAGGTACCTGCACAAGATTGTATAGTATCCGAGACTGGAAAGAACAATGAAAAGTGGGACGCTTTCCAAAGTCTTCTAATGAGAGGTCAGAAGGCGACTGTTGATAGAATTGAAGGGTTTGACCCTGTAGATATCGCCAGAAGCCCTGGGAATGAAATGTCATTAATGAAAGATCACGCCACGGATTTTGAGTCTGAAAAAGTGCCAAAACAGAGTCGAGCATTTAGGGATTCCCTCATTCTGACACAGAATGATGGAGAAGACGGAGATAGGGTACGGATGGGAGTTTTTGGGAATGGTGAGGAGCTGCGTTCAGTGCTCAAAAGCAGAACATCTGCCCTTGAGGATCAGGTACTCCCACAGAGAATGGAAGAATCAGGAAGTGAAATGGAGCTTGTTCTATCTTCTTGTGAAACTGAGCCATCCAAAATCAAGTCTGCAAAGGGAGAAGATTGGTTCACTGTCAATCACTCAGGAAAAACTGATTACCCCATTATTAACAATGACCATACAATATTTGATGGCAGTGACTTGGGTGCAACTTCAAAAGTCATTAAGAATTCAAAAGAAACACTTGTTGACGATTCTTTCATGGTGCATAATCAATCATCAGATGACCTGTATGACACTCAATGGAGAACTGATATAAGCATGGTTGCTGATCTTTCTTCATCTTCCCCGCAAGAAAATGGCAGTACAAAACATAACCATGAAACAATGGATGGCAGTGATCCAAATGACCTTTTCATGGTGCTCGGACATCATGAAGTTGAATCCGTGAGAGAATCCTGGAGCACAGATATTGGAATTGACATGTCTTTCATGGAAGCTGAAAGAAGGTGCTCCAGTGTTGAAGGTAGTGAGCTGGTCGATAATAAGAGCAGTCCCGCTGTCAAGAAAAATGGGAATAATGGAAAAAGGGTTCCACCCAAGGAAGTAAGGTCCAAACTTTCACCCGGATCAGTGGTGAAGAATAAACCTGAGATGATGTCTAGGGTCAGGAAGGCGCCAGTCGTTTCAAGGCCAACGGTTCAAAAGAGCAAGCTAGAGAAGGTACTGATGAATATTATGTTATTTAGTCAAATTACTACTTAAAAGTTAAAACTTCTGCCAGATTTTCAGCTTCTTGATATTCATTTCCTCATCAGGAAGAAGAGCTGCGAAAGAAAATGGAAGAACTATCGATTCAGCGCCAGAAAAGGATTGCAGAAAGAACTGCAGCTGCAAGCAAGAAAACCCCATCAGAGAATAAAACACCAAAAGGTTCCGCCAAGTTGGATAAAGATAGGGCTCATCCCACAACTCGAGAGACCAACAGGGCGAGCTCTCTCAAAGTCAGAGCAATATAAGAACGAAAACTCAACGAGATGAATGAATTGGTTCCATCCAAGTCCTCATATACAAGTCTAAACAACAGGGAAGGTAATGAAATTAGTGTAGCCCAGATTCTTATTGTGCAGCACATAATAATTCTCTAGCAACGAAGCTTCTTTTTTCTTCTTTTTTTTCTGAACTGTGCTGGCATCTACTTTTAAACCTTGTAAACTTCAATATTATTTATATAATACACATCCTTGATTGTTCTTTAGTCAGTTCAGTTTCTGCATACCGGTAGCCCAATCCGAAGGCATAGTGGAGTTTTTATTAGGCTATTTTTTCATTTTGGGTTCGAACCAAGAACTTTTTAGAACACAGCAGGGACTAAACCATATACCAACCGATCGGTAAATGTTATATAGAGAAAAAAGGTTCTGTTATTAGAATTATTCCAATAGCAATCGCCGTACGGGATTTAGATTCAGAACACTTGAGCCCCTGGCTAAATAACGACAACAACCCAGGTTGCTTGATCTCAAAGAAACTTGGAAAACATGATCAAACATGATCAAACACCAAGCATGATTACAGAACAGTCACTCTTCGCCTAGCACGATCTTGATACCACCAATTTTAACAATCCCTTCTCCTTTCCTGGGTACCAAAGTCACAATCACACTATCGTCATCTTCAGATCCCAAATCTTCCAGCAGATCCGTGAGCCCCAAGCGAAGCTTTGTCGACATTTTCTTCCCATTCTTGTGATGGCCTCTATGCGGCACGTTGACAAAGCTCCCCGCAAACTCAGTCTTGTCTGGGGTAGTAGGTGAGTCATCCTCATCATTCACAAACACGTCAAACTTCACAAATTTAGTTTTATCGAATTCGATCCCGTCTATCACCAGAATCTCTTCTTTCTCCTTTTTCTCCCTCTTACTTCTGGATTTCTTTGGCCTTGGAATCAAAGTACTTACCTTTCTATTTAAAACGAAGGGGAAAGAACTGATGGGTGTCAGTCCCTTTGTATCAGCCGCTTGTGCTTCCTTGTGATGGCTGAAAGCCTGGGAAACTTTCTTCAACAGTCTTTTTGGTCTTGGTCTGGAATTTAACCAAGTAAGATCAACATCTTGATAGACATAGCCTAGCTTGCTAGTGTCAAGACAATCTCTGACCTTAACCCGGACAGGATTTGCATTCTCATCATAGAATATG
The DNA here is from genome assembly GCA_019739055.1 of Passiflora organensis. Lineage (NCBI taxonomy): Eukaryota > Viridiplantae > Streptophyta > Magnoliopsida > Malpighiales > Passifloraceae > Passiflora > Passiflora organensis. The sequence goes on along the minus strand of JAEPBF010000187.1, from coordinate 809,630 downwards.
AAGGCTGCATCAAGCCAATCAGTATCAGTGAAATCAGCTCGTCTGCCTCCTAATGTTTTCCATATTGTCCACATTCGGTCAATGTTCGAGTGATGGGCGAAAAAGATAGGATCTCTAGCAGCTGAGTAGAAATTACCCATATCCTCAAAATTTGGCTGAGTATCGTCACCGGTCCAGACGTGCACTGAACCGTGTGGGATATTCTCAATGGAGCCAAATCCAGGATCCGGTTCATCACCGGCACGATATGGACTTCCCAGAAAGAGGCCAGCGGTCTTGCCATTGGACACCATTTGCCTGTACATGATGGTAAGATTATTAGACGTGCGAGCTTGATTTGATATAGAGGTATCTGAACCATTGTAATTGAGATCAATCATTCTTGGTGGCTGGTGACTCTTGTCCCGGAACTGATCATAGAGTGGTGACTTTGGATCGGCATACATGTTTGGCAAGAACATTCCAGATGGAGAATCCCAGCTCCAGAAGGGCAAAGCAAAGGTAGGATCATCAATCAGCTTCCCTAAGATCTTCTCATGAAAGTAGAGATAATATCTATGAAAGGGAAAGAATAGCCATGAGTTGTGGACTTGGAAGTCTAAACCTGGAAACCCTACTTGATCATGGGCTCCATCACAATAGGCACAGTGAACATTTGCTTGTTGCATGAAGTTGCGTGGATCATCTGCAGGGAGAGCTTTCATGAGCTCAACAGCTTTCTCGTATTTTGCTACGTAGGCATTATCAACCAAATGAGCTGCGGGTCTAACCCTCAAGGGAGCATTTGAAGGAACGAGCTTAAAATCCTGAATACTTTTGGATGATGGAGGGCAACAGTTTAAAGACGACGAGACACCTTGTGGCAGGTTTGCCTTACCACACTTGGCTAAATCCGGAGCTTGGAGTGGCCTGGCAAAGGCAAATGGATCGTTAAAACCAGCAGTAGCACCATAAAGACCACCAAGACCGATGAGGATATCCCTTCTAGAGGTGAAGTCTTGTTGGTTATCATCGTTCATGGACTGGCACAAAATCCTAGGGATGAATCTGATATGACTTTTCTTTTTGCTCAAGGAGAGTTGGGAAGGTCTCTGGGAGGCCGTGCAGGATGAGGAGGTGAGATTATAACCGGAGCCAGCGGCGGTGGCCGCGGTGGAAGGACAGAAGAGAGCCATTGTTTGTTTTACGTATATTACGATAAAGTCTTGACAATCTTGCCTGGTTTTATAAAGGACTAAGCAATTAGATCGACCTTCTTTGTTTACGTCCCTCTTGTCAAATTTTATATTCAAAGTTTTAGAAGATACATTTGACAAATGCCAATGGAAATATAAATATTATTTGGGTGCTTCGTCGATTGCAGAGACTGGATCGAAATGATTCTTTTTCCATTATCATATTGGAATAACCTTGAAGTACTACAAGAAATTTTCAGGACTTTGGCATTAGTTCAGAAAACTAATAGGCTTCTGTCATGTTGTGGTAGGAGTCGGCACGTAATATCACAATTCTCTTTGAATTTTCTTTGTCAGGATCAAGCTAATTAACACAAAAAGATCGATAATCGTGCTGTTCGAGATTCGTTTTACCAAATCCCACTCTGTAGCTTTGAAAAATTGAATATCTTACGACAGCTTGAATTACTTTTCTGTAGATTGGTAATATTTAATGATAATAGTTAGATCATACACGATGACTGCTGAGCTGGCCTGGATGGCAATTTCTTATTCTACTCCCTCGTCCTGACAATAGTCTTCATCTAATTAATTTGGTGCGGAAGAAGTGCTGAATATTTTAAGCATGGATGAAAGCCATGGATTGCTACGTTTATTTGCAGAATAATAGCAGGGAATTATATCCTATGAGACTCTGTAAAACCTATAATGGATGGCCTCTCTATCCACATCTTTCCTTTGCCAGAAGGCCCCTAAACCATCCTCCCTCCGAATCTTCAGGTTCTTCAGAAGAAAGGGTAGTATTTCAATATTGTAGCTCATAATTCAAACTCTTGCAGTCTCAGATCCTCGATAGGCCATTGGCAGAGAGACTTGGGATGCTATAACAGGAAACGATATGTATTACAGAAATTCTTCTTCAGAGACGACTTGACGCCTTATCAAGAAAACCTGAGAGGAAATTAATTTAACAAGAAAAAAGACATATATTTATATATTATAATAGAATCATTACAGCGTGTTTATTTTAGTAATAATTATTCGTTTATAATTTTTTTAATCAATAAAATAAATTGATCATTCTTGAATGGATTAAACTAATGTAATAATTAAGTAAAAATTCTATAGATGACATCACTCATTAATTATAATGATATAGATTATCCTTATCATTATTCTTTTATTTGTGATTGTGAGATAATTCGCACCTCCTTTCTAATTAATACATTTACACTTCCTCCTATCGACCTTTTTTTAATCAAACATAAGAACGAAAAGATTTGACTATATATGTGTCTAAATCAATGATTATGACAATTCTAACATATAATAATTAAAATATTATATTATAGATTTATTAGGATAAAAATACGAATGTTATAAAATCTGTGCATAACAAGTGTTTATGTATAGCTACGTAAACAACGTTAGGTGTCATTACAGCGTTAGAATTTGTGTTTAACAAGTGTTAGCTCCTTAATTAACGGCTTAGTTAGTAGTGTGTGATTGCACCACTATAAATAACACATACAAGAAAACAGGGAAATAAAAAAATCTGCCCTAAATGCGTACGTGGAGCAGTTTTTTCGGCGGAAACTGTCACTCACTCCCTCCATGATCCGGCCTAGAGCAGAACATTCAAACTGTCTAGCTATAACAGTCACTGTCAGTTGCTACTTTTGTCCCAGTATCCGGAGTTATATCGCCCATTAGCAGAAGTTGTCGATAGTACTGCTTTCATATTCAGCGGGAGCTCTATAACGATTTCAGGATGTGTTGTATCCATTTTGGATGGAAGAAAGCTTCCAAGTGGTAGCTATACGGTACCTCTGTTTTGTTATCTGTACGGCGATTTTGGATTGGTACTGTTCTTACGATTGACGTGTATGCATGTTTTTTTTGCAGCAAGAAGAAAGTTGGTCTGCTCCAGGGCCGCCTTAAATTGCTTAGGAGAAAGAGACATTCAATTGTGATGCAGTTACGTGAGGACATTGCTATGCTTCTCAGGAATGATCACATTGACTGTGCTCTTTCCCGGGTACCTTACTATATTCTCTTAGTCTTATTCATTATCGATAATAGTTGTATCATAAATATTAATTAAGAGTGAGTCCAGCCGTTTCGAAATTCTTAAGATTCTGAGATTTTAAATATTGAAGTTCTCCCGGCCTGCTGCTAGTTTTGAACCAAAACAGCTAGTTGACATTAAATTAAGGAGTTGGTTAAGAAAAAACAGAGATTTAATGTGAGATTGGTCAGAATTCAAACTAAATTACGTTGTATTTGGATTAGATTTTTTGCATGACTTCAACTATAGCAGACTAGTCTTGCTGTGTAGTTTGAGCCTTTTCTATCAACAGGCCCATTCTGACTTTTTTTATTTCGTGATTAAGGATGAATGAATTTTGCCACTTAACTATACTTTTCAGATTACCTGCACTGGAGACCACTAAGCATTGATGTGGCTGGTATCCATTCAGAACTTGTAAACTGTTGATGAATTGTCACTAATGGCATATTAGATCAAAAGAATCTTTTTCTTTCTTGTCCAGAACTTCTTATGATCTATAATAATCTTTGAAATATCATAAATCTTCTGCAAGATGTCATATCATACTGTGTTATATATTCAGGTTCCTCCCAAGTGAGATCATTATACGAGAGTTTGACTTTGTTCTATGCACTCAGCTTCAAATTAAGCTAACCAATTTATAAATTCCCAGGTTCAACAGCTCTACAAGGACCAGAGCTTGTTGGATGCATATGATCAGCTGGAAAAATGCTGCGAATCTGTCCTTTTGCGCTTCTCCTACATCCGCAGACACAAGTATGGTGCTATTTTACATAGTGAATACGCATTCAATTAACAATTTAAATGCAATCTGACTCGCAGCCCTTCAAAATTCTCTTACCTTCCCTATTAGATAATAGCTTGGCTGCTTGACCATATTCCCCAGATAATCATGTCTTTCTGATACCTCTCTTTCAGGGACCGTCCTGAAGATATTAACGAAGCAATTTCAACATTAATATTTGCCACAGCATGGTGTGGGGATCTGCCTGAACTCCCGGTGATCAAGAGGCTCTTTGGTGACCGCTATGGACATAAATATGTAAATGCTGCTGCTAAATTACATTCTGGGAGCCTTGTCAATCTTAAGGTATAGACAATTTTCAAATTCTGAGCCCACCGGCAGAGCTTCAACCCTTGACTTCCTACTTCTGTTTCTCACGGGCAATCATTGAAACCATTTTCCAGATGACAGAAAAACTATGCGTAAAGTCTGTCCCTGAAGAAGCAAAACTAGAATTGATCGATGAAATAGCCAAGGATTACAGCCTCCCGCCCTGGAACCAAGGATATGCCAACAGGACTGAACCACATTCCTTACAAGTATGCTTGTCTGCAACACAATTTTCTTTGCTTTTTTCATATGCTGAGCTATTCCTAGAAATAAACCATTTTTGTGCCTTCCAGTTGCAGGTATGTGGAAACACAGATCATCAGTTGGACAGGTTTGTCATTGAGGAAGAGGATACTAAAAGTTACCATGTTACCAGTGGGGCAGCACGGTCTACAGAGCATAGCCCACAAACTAAGTCAAAATTGACTATTATGCCTCTTAACATGGTTCGCATGAAAGAAACAGCGTTCCATTTAGAGAGTAATTGTCAGAATAAACACATGTGCCAACCAAAGATGATGCCTTGTGCATCACCTGGTGGAAATTTCCCAGAAAGGACTGGCTCAAACAAGCTTTCTGCCGCCTCTTTTTATGGCAAGGAAGACATTAGAATATCAGAAACTCGTGACCAGGAGGTTCTGTCTCATTCTCTCAAGAGAAGTGTCTACCTTGGGGATGTAGAGGAGGTACAGTATAGTGATGTACAAGACCAGTATGGAGATGAGAAAACAGTATTTTTGTTCAACTTGCATATCCCTTCATTGATTGGCAATTCCGAAGTTCATCGTGGAGCCGGAAATGTCACTCCGAATCACCTTGGCATTACAGAATGCAGAAGCTTAGGAGAAGGAGAAGAAATATCATCAGGTTGTGAAGCAAGTGGCGCTTCCTCCACTGGCTCCTGCTTACAGAAGTCCTGTCCTTTTACAGCTGCAGAGAAAGAGATAAACGTACGAACTTCAAGAACCATTATAGTACCCAAAAGGCACGAGGCGATTAATCCTGATAAACCTTTAAAATCTGATCCTTGGAAGTCACAAAATTCAAAAGTAAGCAGATCTGCATCCTGTAGCCATGTACATCCAAAGCTACCAGACTATGATGAGTTGGTAGCCACATTCAGAGCTCTAAAGAAAGAGCATCTGCAAGGAAATAAATACAGCCAATTAATCATGAATTGAAAATTATATAGAGAGCTGCTGCCAGCGGTTATGTTATTTTCATTTTCCATTCCCATTTTCGTTTTACGCAAAAGTATTAAGAATCTTGATTAATATTTTAGTTTATGATTCCGAATTAAATTCTGAAAAAATAACAAAAAAAAATATGATTGTCGAATAACTTAATCGGTCAAGCCAAGCGACACATTGCATTTACTAAAGGGTATCGATGATGGTGGCGCTGTCACATGATTCTGGCCATGGTGTTGTGACTTGGTAAAAGTGGATTCCCACTTTACAGACATAGTATACAACACAACTAGCCTCCTTTCACATTATCCATGGATGATGACCACGACACAATAGACCTTCATAATAAAACTAATAGACATTTCACTAACCTTGTTGAATAAAATCCATGAGACATTATAATAAAGGCATATTAGAATGATAACTATAATATAATATAATATAAAGTCTGAATCACCTTATCTTACGGCTGTCGCATCGGATTTGTGTAAGGTCAAACACTTCAGTGTTGAGATAATACAATATCCAAGGATTAAAGTAGTTCAGTATGGTACGTTTCTTGGTAGTTGAGAAATAAATAAATTTGAACCGTTTTGACACAAAAACTGAAAACACCGAAGATTTGCAATTTATTGTATATTCATGATGAAATTACAAGTGCAGCCTTTTGATCAATCTAATGATGGATGATGCACGTGGGATGCAGTACTTAACGGATCATGTAATATGATGGGTTTTTAAGTCTTAAAGACTCTTAACAAAGTTGCAGTGTCGTTTATTAGTTTCCGACCGTGACTGGCTGGTTTATCGTTCGTCTGTTCTGTCTATATCTCAAGTTTAAACGCCTTGGTTATTTCTGTTGCGGGAAGAAACAGTCTGGTGCGGATTCTGAGTCTTGAGAAGAGATGGCTTCAAAACTGTTACTGGTGGTGGTTTTCGTTGTTGATCTAATTGCTTTTGCACTAGCTGTTGCTGCAGAACAGAGGAGGAATACTGTAAGTTTTTCCTTGTTTAATCTTCTTCCTCTATTTCCATTTTTGTTTTTTTTTCATGTCTCTTGCTTGGATGGGTCTTCGGGGTCTGTTGCTTCTTGTGGGTTAGATACGCTGGAATGGGATCTGGAAAGTTGTGACCTTTGTTAGTTAGTCATTTGCAGTGGTGATTGGTGACATGGGAAAGTTATGACCGTTTTGTAGTATTTGATTCGGGAAATTTTGCTGGCTTCTTGCTTACTCGTATGATTTTATATTTGGAGTCTTGTTTGAGCTGCTCGAGTTAAACCCCTTATAGATATGCATAATCCTTTGTCCGCTTGGATTCTACGCTACTACTTTAGAGCTCGACTTCGTCTCATGGCACTTGGTAATATGTTCTCCGAAGAAACTTCTATGCTTTGAAGGGTGAGAATCAGAAGTCGATGCTATTGATGTTTCTCCTTGCTCTGTTCTGTACCAACTCTTACTGGCATGCTTTATTTTTACCTTGGCCTTATTACCCCCTGAAATACTACTTTCTTATGATTTGTTCACGGCTTGTAAACAATAGAGTTGAAGGTGTTACATCTCCAATGCTGCATTTTGGGTCTATGTTTAGTTTGTGATTACGATACAGCCGAAGTGATTAGTTACTGTTGTCGAGATATATGCAATTGAAGAGATCAACAGATCATTGTAGTCTATAAAATTCCAGCCTTAGCTCATCTTTCCCTCGTTTCTTCTACAGGCGACTGTCGAAACGAGAGGCAATGATCCCTACTGTCGTTACGATTCAGACATTGCCACTGGCTTGGGTGTAGGTGCACTCTTATTCCTGATTGCTAGTCAAATTGTTATAATGGTGGCAAGTCGATGCTTGTGCTGCGGAAATGCTATGAGACCTAGCGGATCCAGGGCATGGGCAATCGTCCTATTTATCACCTGCTGGTACCTGTTCTCCCTAACATTGTTTTGTTCTGGTCTTTCATTTTACGGGGTCGATCTTAATTTCTGAGGTATGAGTGCTCCTGTGCTTGTGAATCTACGTTCACTAATTGTCTCATCGAATTTGCCAGGGTATTCTTCTTCATTGCCGTGGTCTGTTTGCTGGCAGCTTCAGTCCGGAACGCCTACCACACCAAGTACTTGTCAGATCTTTCACATTCATGCAAGAAAGTGAGGAAGGGCGTCTTTGGGGCTGGAGCTGCATTCATTGTCCTGACAGGGATTGTATCAGAGTTTTACTATGTTAGCTATTCCAAGGCTAATGATAATCAGCTTTCATACGGTAGAGACACTGGTATAAGAATGGGGAATCTGTAAGTTCACAGCAGGAACGTCGTAACCTTTATCTGTACATTGTGAATGCGGATAGTTAAGATTTATGACACTGTACATACTTGTTTAGACAGATACTTTTGTTTGTACATTAATATACTGTTGTTCTATGTTTGCTCATAAATTGAAAACCGTTCCTCCAATATAGAATGTGACTCATAATGACTAATCATCTTCATTGTATTGTAAGGATTAGTTCGACTTTTGATTTTTGTTAAGGATAAATGAGTGTTATTACTCAATTATATCTATCTTATTATTCATAAAAAATAATAAAAAATAATCGATACGAAAATCAACTATACCATTATTATACAATTATTGGGTTCATAGACTTAAATCATTCATCAGGCAACTTCCCAGGAAATTTGGTGTTCTTGTTCTTCTGCGCTTATTGTGGAGGCTGCCATCCCACATCAGTTTCCACCACCCCGTCCCTTTTGTTTACAGTAGACCCAAACCAAGTGGACAAGACTTGTGCACAACATGTGCACGAACAAGGATTGTTTTCATCATTGCGACCGATGCAAACCCCACTAGGGAAGATAACCCTTCCTCGAAACATCTGTTCAGGAAATAAGGAATTAAGGAATTTCTCAGGTCAGAAAATAGAGTTATCTTTCATTCATCCTCCACAGGAGAGAAGTTTCCAGAATTTTGTTATGAAATTGTCACCACTATGGTATTTGAGTTCGAGGAATGTGTGTCTTGTCCATCCTAATTAGCGTCGAGGAACGAAATCCTAAAAAAAATTAATCATGTCACGAGACTGATGTGATACTATTATTTGCAATTATATTTAAAATAGAATTTTTCTTCTTCTCATTACAATATTCAAATCCAGATTTCTCCTTTTAAAACATGAAAGATTTCTGAAAATGCAGAAGGTCCACATTAGCCACCAACTTGCACTTGATAAGTACAACTTGGCTGGGACTATGACAATGTTAGCAGAAAAGGCAAAAATGCATACTTCTGGTTAAATCAAGGAGCTTTCAAGAGATCTCGCAATAAAAATCTAAGATTGTGCCTGAATTATATATTGCAAGAACCACTTTACAGCCCAAATGGTGTCAGGACGGGCAAAGGAGGATGATTCTCGACAAGTGGTGAGCAAACAAATCTCATGAAATATTATTGTTTGGATATCCAGAGAATAGATACATATCCACAAGAATCTTCCATCACATCTAGTTACTCCAGCCTAGCTAGACCCAGACCCCATCTTTCTTGCTGTTATTCCCTTCCCTGTAACCGTTCATAGACCTTGTAGAGAGTAGTGCATCAAAACCAAAGTGCACAAGGAAGAATCCTCACTTTTAACCTACTTCATGTGGCAAGTGGTTTTCCATGAAATAGAAATGATGGACACAAGTGGCCACCTCAGTTACCTGAAGCTGAAGCTTAAAAGGGATCGCTTCAGTCTACGTCTAACTATAAATAGTTAATCTATACAAAATACGTAACCTGGAAAAAAACAGGAATCACATGATCATGAATTAGACAGATAGAGAGACAGACATTACAAACGGACTATCTCTATCACACAAAATCCACCAACTTTCAGAAACAAATACAAGGCTTATAGACATTAATTCGAGTTAATTAAACTAATGAACTTGATGATAATTAAGTCATGGTTTGATCTCAGAATCATCCCAAGGTATACTGAGATCAGTAGGGATAAAAGTATCAAAATCATCCCAATTCCAGTAGCTTTGGATATCCATGCCACTGCTTGTACTTGGTACTTGCCACGGCTGGGTGGTGAGGGCGCCGCATGAAGTGGGAATGACCGTAGTGGAGGTGGAATTCTCCAGGACTTGTCCAGCGTTGTTATGATACGCATCCAAGGACTGGAAGATGGGAGGATGTGTTTCGAAAGAGCTTGAACTTGTGCAAGGAAACTGTATGCCTTGATGATTTTGAGTCGCGGATGAGTTACTTGAATATGAAAACATACCATGGCTGTAGCTGCTGAAATTTTTATTAAGAAAGCTCATGGAATTTCGTGGCAACGCTGAAGATGATGGAGGAGGAGGAGTCAGTGCTTGATGAGTACCGGATATGCTCCTTTGGTCACATGGTACAAAAGGAAGGTTCTGCTTTAGCTGTCGATGAGCTTGATCAAATGCCATGCGCGGACTAACCCTATCGAGGATCTTGCTATTAACACCGGTGCAAGCTGCAACAGTAGAATTACCGGCTGTGTTTGCGTTAGCGGTGGTGGTGTTGGCGGTGGCTTTTGAAGTTTTCTGCCGCTTGCTTTTGCGGCCACCACCAACTGGAACATTGCGTAGGGTGCCACCTTCAGTCCAGTGTCTCTTGCAAGTCTTGCAAAAATGCCTCGGCTGTGATCTATTGTAGTTGTTATAGTAACAGAACTTGGTGTTCGTCGATTCACATCTTGGGCACTTCAAGAGTTCCGATTGCTGCTGCTGCTGCTGCTGCTGCTGCCGCCTTGACGCAGGAGGCTTAGGTAATTGCAGAGTTTGAGTCTGCAAAGGGGTCTGGCTCCAATCGAGCCCATCACCCGATACCTGCTTAGAACTCAACCCCATCTCTCTTACCTTCAAACTCTCTATACCAACAAACACCGGTGAGAAAGCAACTTTTCCAAAAGATGAAAATATATAGGCAACGAAAATATCAGGACTAGCTAGCCTTTGGAACGAGGAGCAAGAAGAGATATCAATATGAAGAACAACAGGACGATAAGGTTATTTCTTGTAAGCCAAACGGCGTGTCTCGCTGAAGAAGTGGATGATTTGATGGAATCTAAAGCTACGAAATGAGTAGTAGGAAGGTTACAGGATGCTGCGGGCATGTCTCTTCTTGGCTTAGCCTCTAGCTATAGATTATCTATATATCCACCTATATAAACCTGTCTCTGTAAAAGGCAACAATAATATGATGATATAAAAGAATTCAAGAAGATGAAGATAACCCAAAGGGTTTTTTTTTTTTCTTTTCTCCTCTTTTTTGGTTACTGTTCCTCACGGTTTATATGGTCTTGCAAGCAGCTTTTTGATGGGATATCGTAACTTTGGCAATCGGCATTTGGCAAAAGAGACCTTATATCACAATCCATCCCGTCTACAGGCAATTTTATAGGGATAGGGAAGGGAAGAAGAGAGTTTTACTTAATCCTTAAGGTGAAAGTGGGTTGTTGACACGTGGATGTTGCATTCACCGTCGAGAGTGCCTTGTGTGCATGAGTTGTAAAGAGGACGTAGATGTTTCATTTCATGTCTAATTTAATTTAGGTTTTGGGCTCCATTCATGAACTCGTGGGCATACTTATATACCCACACACATAAATATTATTTCTTAACTACATGTATATATATATATATATATATATGATAATCAAAACCAGCGGTTGATTTAAACATTCGGCATTCGGTTGTTTGTTGGCACATAGAGAAGAAAGTGGGACCCGATGAGGAACGTTGATTAGTAGGGCAGGAAGCTATAAAGCAACGGGAATCACACGATGGATGGTGGGGTACAGTGTGATAAGCTAGACAATCCCATGGGCCAAGTTTTGCATGTGATTACATGTTACAGGTTGGTGAATATATACATGTATTTTTTCGCATCCACGTGTAGCCTGCGCGTGCGTGTTTTCTGCCCGCCTGGCTAGCCTCTTTATTCCAATGCCCGAGTCGGCTCTGTTGCCCCTTTTCCAAGTTATAATTTTGCTACCTACTTTCGGAGAAAGAAGCTCACCTCAGCCTATAAAAGAAGAACAACGGATTTGACAAACAAATATGGATTATTGACCTGACTTCTCCTTTAATTACCTATTATTCTCATCATCAATTACTGCTTTTAATGGTGATTAATAATTTGATAGTGGGAATATGAATTATCCATGATCACCCCTTTTTTCCCATCAAATTCTCAGTTGGGCTCATCAAGCCTTTGCACATTATTGTCACACAATAATTAACAATAGAAGGTGTCCCCATATCTCATATCATCACCAATGAGTGCTTTCAAGTAGTATATATTATTAGATTAATTAATCTGAAAATTTTTAAAATACCTCATGTCTAAAATCAAAATTCAAATTTTTAATTTTTAAATAATATCTTTTCAGATTTTTTTATTGTTGAAACATAGATAAAAAGAATAACTCTTGATTAGGATCAAGAAAGGCACGTGCCACAGAGATAAACTAGGAGCAGAAGAATAAATTTAAGCGTAAGCGAATCTTAGCTTTATCAGCTAAATTGATTACGGGAATTTGAATACTGTATATAGAAATCAAAATTGGTCGGTTGGTTAGGTAAAGTGATGGGTACAGGGTATTTTCCACAATGTACAATAGCAAGAGCAGAATGTCCTAGACAACTTAGAAAATGACATGCCAAGTTTGGTATAACAATTAAGGTCAACCAAACTGGGCAACAGCGAGTCTATTATGTCCAGCCAACAAAGTAATCCATGTTAGATTAAATCACCATAATAGTTGGTTTATACTGACTGCTCAAGTCAAGAATCCAAAAGCGAATTTGAACAAGCACATAGCGTGCATAAATGCACACATAGTTGACGGCTGGCTCTCTCATCTTTTGGGAGACGGCTAGCCATGTAGTGTCCTTGTCATTAATTAGTTAATTAAGTACACAAATATATATAATTAACCCAAGAGTTGCCATTGAACGTGTGGCCATATGATGGTGAGAATGGGTGGATTCACGGGTTGGACCACTCGTGCAATTCCAGGTGGGGACATGGATTATGTATATGTATGGTTGGTGAACTGAAAGTTAATTTCATTGATTAGGTTCGTGTCGAAATATAATATAATGTAAGAAAGTGATTTTAGTTTATGGATGATAACCTATGAGCAATCATGACAATCATGGAAACAACGTATGTATAATACGTACAGTGTAGTTTCTTACCGAAAAATATTGATAATTTAGGTTTTTTATTTTCTGCCAAGTACTTAGGTAGCCTAGTAAGAAAGATGCCTACAGGGACTATTACGGTGTTGCTTCTGTTGTTGGGACGTCACTTGGGTTTTTGAATAGATGGATTCCCTTTTTAAGAGTGTAAAGGTCGAAAGTATTAAGGCATCGGCCGACAAAACGCAGAGTTATGTCGTTAATTGCTCGATTTTAGCAAGAGTCCAAAAGTAATATAGGACTACTGCTTTATTAGTTAGAGTCTTAAATGGTAATTAATTGCAATTCAATTGATTGGTGTATTTTTACTTTACTTTATCTTTTAATAATATTCGAGGTTTTTCTAACCAAGTCAACAATATTACTGAGAATTTGAATTCAGAATTTAATAATCCTCAAGTCATGAGAAGAAAAGATACCATTTAGTCAAATACTTAAATTTAATTTAATACTTTTCTCATTCTTTAATTGGGAAGTGTTCCATCAAATACTTAAATTGTTACAATTAACGATCGTATAATCATGCATAAAGCACTCTTTCTTAACTTAATGAAATATATAATTTAAAAAAAAAATTATGTATCCACCGTTAGTATTTATAGGGTATTTATGGATAGATCCAGTACCTTATATCAAAAATCAAGAATCAAACTGTTACTCTTTGATTTAGGATAAATAAGTTTTATTATTAATTACAATAAGTAAATACCTAACAACAAAACAAATTGTCACTTAAATAATATTTAAATCCTAATTAAATATTTTAAGAATCTCATTTTTTTGGGATTTCGATAAATATCTATTTTGTTACGGTATACCTCTTAATAACAGAATAAATTTTCACATGTTCAGAATTCAACCCTAATTAAATATTTTAGGAATCATAACTCTTTTCCACTAAGATTAATCCATGTTAATTTAGTCTTATATTATTTGGTAGTGTCCACATTACAGATACCGACCGATGTGTTCGGAGAAAAATTAGTTATATGCAAGGTTATAAAAACCGGACCGGTCTTTGAACCGGTAAAGTTAAGGGGTCAGGGGTTTTAGGGGTAACCGGAAATAACCGGTTTAAGAACCGGAAAACTGAACCGGTAATTAATATATCAAAAAATATTATAATATTTTAAAGATAATTTAATTCAAACTACATATTTTACAAAAAAAATATCTCAAACATTGTTATTTCTCAAAAAAAATCTTAAACATTCTCATAGTCTTTTGTCATAAAAATAACAATATCAATATGATAATCAATCGATCTATGCAGCTCCTCCAAACTTAAGCGTTGAGAACTTCTCCACAACGAAAGCAAGCTTTTAGGGTCGCTCAAACCCATGAACCATGAAGCCAAACTAAACATTTCAAAGTAAGACAGAATTGGAAATACTTTTGCATTCCATAGGCACTTCTCCTGAGAACCAGCTGAACTCCACAAGTCATTTTCTTCAATGCCCAAGTCATGCAAGACTTTCTTCCATGGTTTCCCACAAAAAGTCCCATCTTTAGCAACTGTGATTTTTGGATTATCATGGAGACCACAATAAACTATCACTTTTTCTGTGCGTCCGACTAAAGGAACCTCCCATAGACAGTGACGATCTGGAAGCATGAACCTAAACGAACCTTCTGCAGTCCTGCCGATGTCTCCTGGGACATGAATACCAACAACAACTGATAAGGAACCAATCTGCAGTCCATCGGGAATGGATGAATCATATATAAGAGAGTCTTCCCCAACTGAAGCCCCAGGTTCAATTTTGCTAGAAAGAATGACAGCAGAAGCTGCAATGTCGGATGAAGTTGTAGCTGGGATGGAACACAAATGTCTTCGTCCTACTAGTTCTGAGCTAGCCCCACTTAAGTGATCTAGTACTTCACTTGAGGTTCCAAAGTGTAAGAACAACAAATCATCTGCATTTAATTAGAATGGAGAACATCACTACTATAGCATATGAAGCGGCTGAGAAAAAAATGTACAAACACTTCAGGGAGCTGTAACATACAAGAGCAATAGCTGAACATTTTTTGTTTTCCCAAACACCTGACCAGTTCTTTTCCTGCAGGGCGTGCTTCCAGCCAGTCATGTTTTGCAGGTACCCAAGCAGCTACAAGATCTTCATATAAACTCATCTGCACAGAACCCCCAAAAATGTAATTCCGGAGAGGCGTCTTCCCCTTCTGCACTCCATAACGCTCGCTTGTCGCCCGGACAGACAGAGGAATTAGAGTGGATTGAGCAGTAAAGCCGTTCTTTACTCCTGGCCGAGAGCATTACTGTTTTTCAATTTTTTTTTAAATTTTCGAACCGGTTGACCCGTGACCGGTTCAACCGGTTTTCAAAAACCCGCCCGGGTCAACCGGTTTTTACCGGTTTTTACTGATATTAATATTTAAGGTTTATTTGAACCGGATTATGTACCGGGTCCGGTTCAACCGGATTGAACCGGCCGGTCCGGTCCGGTTTTCAAAACATTGGTTATATGAGTATTTTTTTTATAAAAAATAGTCTCACCTTTAAATTAGGTACATGCCAGCGATAGTATAAATTTATTATTCAGTAAGTAATCTCAATATTACTAAACAGAAAATAACAATTACGAGTATAATACGTATTTTATTAATTTATAAATATGATTATTAAAATTTATCTAACACAATTATCATTAATTGGATTTAGGACCTATCTGAATTATTTCTTTTTTATATATTGAAACTAGCTGGATAGTGACAGGTGATTAGCGTGGTCAGGAGGATTGTGTACGTAGCAGGCAGAGACACCTGTTTTCTTACCATTAGAGAGGTCATAGTCAGTGTAAAATAATCAATAGAATTAGAAATGCACATATACGATGCTCTACTTGCACGCAGAAATTGTGTTCGATAATATGCCAAGCCAAGAATATTTCAATGAGACCAAGCAAATTTGTGCGGGCCAGGAACATCGAGAAGGGACATTTGAGGGTAGCGGTAGCAGCCTACAATGCTACAATGCCAGGCCAAACCGACCAAATGCATGCAAGTCACTGTCTTCAATTTCGGGGGATCGGATGAGGACCAGAGCGTGTCTATGACAAGAGGATGGTAAGTGGGTAACCATTTGCAGAAGCTCTCACGAGGTGGACTCCACCAACACAACTTGCCCCTAACTTTCCAAAACCTAATAACTTTTAACGTGTTAATTAAGATGTTTGGAATCATATATATGTTTTGTAGTATTGGGTTCTTTATAAATATTATTAGATATCGATAAAAAATTAAAAATTAATTAATATTTTAACTGATAAAAATATTCTTTTATTTTAAAAAAACACATGAATGAAAGCAACCTTGTCATCCGTTTCCCTCCATGTTGGAATTTGCATGTACTCGTGATTCATATTGAATTTGGATCTAACCAGCCAATTTAATTAAGTTAAAATAAAATGATATCAAACTCAAACCATATGTATTATATTTTTAAAATTTTGGCTCAAACCCAATACGATCTATTCATACAAAGCCTAATTAATTAGATATAAATAGAATAAATATTTATGTAATCAGATTAAATTATCATCCCTAATTATATTCAAAACAACGAACAAAAAAAAAAGACACTAATACCACAAAAGCATATAGACCCAAGCTTTTTTTTTTATTGACTAACCCAAACTATATATAAAAAGAAATATAGAATCTGACATTTTATCATTATGTTTATATAAAACAAAATAAAAATGAAAAAAAAAATCATTTTTTAATGAATTAAATGATTTTAGGCAAACAAAACCTTATAAAAAATATTTAAAAATATGATAAAAAATAAAATTTTCAAATAATTCTGTTTTAATCCAATTTTGTAAATCACTAGACCGATTATTACATGATTAATCTCCTGTCACAAAATAGTTAATGTGAATATTTCACGGAATAAAACTTTTCACAATTATTTAAACGAGGTCCGTTTGGATGATATATAAAACAAAACGTTATGGTACGATATTGAGAAAATCCATAGAAATAAGTCCAGTTTCGAAAGAGAGCATTCCCCAGGTAAAAAGGCCTATCAGGATCTTGCTCTGCTGCTTTCGCAGGTCCATAATGAAGGCTTCCTCTTAAGAATGTGAGTAAAAAAGATGAAGAGCAAAAATTAAACGGGAGAGCTCTTACGTAGTTAATGGTGGCCCGGCCGGTTTGCACAGTTGAGAATAACAAAACAAGAGCATCTCCACTGAAAATGAAATGCAATAAAAGCCACATGCAAGCCAGAGGACAGCAGCATGCAACAATTCGAAAGGTGTGGACTGAGGACAAACCCATAGAAGATTTACTCTTTTAACAGAGATACCCAAAATTCGTTTTTGTTCACTACAGCCGTTTCTGATCAGTCCAACTCACACTTCTGGCAGGTCGGAGATATGACATATCAGGAGGCCGACATGGAACAAGACTTTAACGTCCTGTAGCTAATTGGTTAGTTGGTAATCCATAAAAGCTTGAAAGAGCAGGAGAACTAAGGAGGAAATAATGTTAAATGAAATCTGCTCTTCCAATACTGGTTTCATTGTTTTCACACCATAATTAGACTGCATCATTCTTATTCTTATGAGAACCCAATCTTATGTCTGAACGGAATGGGATATTTAAGTATAGGTTTGTGAAATTATAACATCATCATATCTTTTGAACTGTGACGGCATAAATCCAAAACAATATTACATCTATGGGTCTGGGCGCGACAATTCCCTTTCAAGTTCTAAGCTTTTGCTCAAGTGCAGTTAACTAAACATTAGTCCCTGCATGCCATGTGATGCTTCTATTTGATAGGTGTGGGGATCGTGCATTACCAACCAACCTCCATCTGCTTGGAGTTAGGTCGGCAGAGTTCCATGCGCCAAAACACGTCAAACCCAAGCACTTTACACGAGGTACATTTACCATTCCTTCATCTTCATCAGAATTTAGCTACTTAATAAGGCAATCTTTTTCCGCTTAAACCAAACCCATGTTCATAATTTAAACATACCAAGCCATTAAAAATTCTGACATTGAACTGCCAACATGAAGACAGTCTTTTATACTTTCTTCTTGGTGATCAACTGGAAATTGATATCTGGTAAATAGGGAAATGTAGAGGAAATATGATCTGTCCAGACAAAGGCTAAATTTGTTGATAGTAGCAGAATATACCAACAAGTCTCTTCTTTCTGAAGGACAAAGAAAAAAAAGCATGCATTAATGAGGTTTATGGCGATAGGATATGAAGGAGAAAGTATTTAAGTATTGATGTATGCAAGGCCAGGGAGTAGGTGACTGCATTGAATAGAGGCTGAGAAATCACTTTCAACACTTTGTTGTTTATTAAGTTCATAGCATCATCTTCTGCAAAACGCTTATATAATGAAGAACTTAAGACTTGCAACAAGAAAGAAAGTAGAGAAATCACAAAATTAGATACTGTTAAACCTTCTCACCTGCACAACTATGCTTTCCAGACGGGTGAAGTTTTCATACTATTGCAGGAAGATATCCCTAATGACATAGTTAAATGAATAATGTGTAAGAAAAGTAGCTATGATATGATCAGTGCAGGAAGCGATATGTGGAAGAAAAAGATTTTCCTTTTTCTAATCAAGTTTGATCTTTACAATGGTGGGATAGAATAGACCGGAGTTTGTTTGTCCACAACCACAAACAACAAGACAATACAAGACAAGACAATTCACAAACTTGACAACTATCATTCGCTATAGTAATCTACAAACCTGATCTTGATGAATTACAGAGTATACAGCATTCCACCATTATATGATTGACGATGCTTCCATCTTCAACTTGAATCTTCCTGCTATGCTTGTTCCAAAGGTGCACCGTGAAACTCTCTCTTCGAATCTGCTCAAGCTTTCTGTGCAACCACTGTGAATGTGCCTCACTTCTAGACACCCTAAAGATACTTCCAATTCTGCTCCAGTCCACCGGATAAAATGCAGATGGAGGCAACACGGTGAAGTTAAACCCAGGTCTTCCGGTGACCCTTGAAACAACCCTTGAGACCAAGTAAGGACCATTGTGACCCCACTTGTTACCATCAAACGTGAGAGCAAATTCTTGGATGAATTTGAAGAGCAATGGATGCTTCTTGTCAAAAATCAACACAGCATTGTTCAATCTGCTCCAGTTGCCAGTCTTGAGGTCAATAGTCTGCGCTCCTATGACATTTCTCAGTTTACTTAAACTCTTCAGTACTATAACATCAGTGTCTATGTATGTACCACCATATTTGTACAGCAAAACAAGCCTAAGCAAGTTGGAGAGATTTTGACCAAAGGAAATCTCTCCTGGATCCACATCCCCTTTTCTTAACCTGGTGAACCAGGACTCTGCGAACGTATTTTTGAACAGATAATCGAAGTCAGGCTTAACTGCAATCACTTTATATCCTTTATCCATAAACGGCTTTAGAAAGAGATTCCCATGTACAGAATCCATGGAGTTGGAAACAATAACCAGACAAGCATTTGGGTTAGACTTGAACAAACTCTCAACAACAAAGCATTCTCTGTCACCAAATGACTCGAAAGAAAATATCCAAGTCATGAAAACCCGAACCTTGCATACAGATTTCTGAAAGAACTCCTTTACTCTTGGTGAAAACTGCTGTGAACCGGCTTCGAAATGCAGAACTTTGGTCAAAGATTTATGTTTGCTCACTTCCTTAGGTCTTGTAACCTGCTGGTGGTTTATGGTACTCAATGACAGGGTCTGGTTATGCAAAGAAAGCGAGTGGGTCTTTGAAATCACTAGCGGCTTCTCCTCTTTTACTGCGTACATCACAGAAGAAGAGATCTTTTTCAGCGAGTTTCCGGCCAGATTCTCAGCTGAAAAATTGGCGGGTTCTGACTGAGTTTTGGAGGGAAATGGAAGATGAACATAGAACACAGTGAAACCATTGTAGACCAAAAGAAGAATCAGCACAAGAGCAACAAGTGAAGTGGACAAGCAAAAGAGGAAGGAAAGGAAGAATCTTTTCATGTTCAACAAATATTGAACCAGCAACTGTTGATAAACCTTGTCCTTGTACATAGTGCCTATAAATGCCATCTTTGGCCACTATAATGGCATTTCGGGTTATAGCCATCTGAACATTTTGGGTTAACTCGAAGCCAATAGTAGCGGAGAGGGATGATGGAAGAAACGTGGGAGAAAGAATACTACTGGGGGCGGCAAAACACCAAAAGATAGTGTTTCCTGCGGCTCTTTATGTTTTGATTTTGAGCATCGGGAACCAAAAAGCTGATGAAGTGGGTACCCACTGCCCAGTTCACTTCGTGGGAGGAGAAAGGTGGAGAGAGAGAGAGTGAGAGAGAATTTATTTACTTGACAAAGAATTATATTACTATATTTTTCATCATAGCTTGGGTTGATATAAGTTGGTAGCAGGCTCTTCTAGACAATGCATTTTTCCTGGTTTCTTCCACGGGCAAGATGAAAAAACTAGTTGGGAAAGAGCCCCCCACTGCAGTTCCAATAATTGTTGTCGACAGCAACTACTAAATACGACGCCGTGTGCAAATACAAACTAGTAAGATGTCGTCAAGGAAGAACAACATAAAAACTAGGTAAAACTTCCATCTCTGGAAATACCAAATACAGTCGTGTTAGTATTGGCATAAAATAAGATTCAATGGTTGAAGCAATTTCTTCAGCCTTTCATCGAATCCAACCATCTAAGTTTTGAGTGGAAGACTACCAACTATTTAATTACTGAAAAAGCCTCGGCGGAAGCGAGACTGAGAGTATATAATACGCAACACTAGTTCCAACTCATCCCTTTAATAGCCCAAACCAGTAAAACACGACACTGTTTACCACAGTATTTTCATTTCATAAACCTTACCACAAAACTCAATCTCATAAGGTCATCATCACAACCCATTAAGTAGACCAGATTGGGTTCTTTCTACGGAAAAAAATGCTTTCATGTCGAGAAAATGATCTGCCTTTCTGTAATCAGAGAAGTCCTCTTCTTCTCTTGTAGTCACTGACGGTCAACGTCAGAGTATGTCTTCTCCCATCATTCTCAGGGATTCGGCATCCAACAGTGGCTTCTATCCTTTGTTTCCTTGCCATGAACCCCGCCTGAGCTCCCTGATGTCCACCGAACTTCTGAAGTGCATTCAATGATATATGAAGCTCAAAGTTATGCAGCATATTATATTCGGTGCCTTGGTCAACAGGGGCACTTGTATCAACCAATTTCCCAGCATCAGCAGCAGCTTCCAAAGCAGCTGCTGTAGCAGCCATACCCGCCTCTGTTGGCTCAGCTGTCCCGTTACCACCTGCATCGACTACCGGCTCATTGGTTTCACTAACTGCACCTCCAGAATCAGAATTTGAAACAAAATAATTCCTTGACATAGTCCATCGCCTTGAAAAAGGATCATATCCGGCATCTCCAGCTTTCAGACCTGTATTCAATGGTCTCAGCTCTGATGCAATTCTGAAGTTCTCGGCTCTGTTCTTTCTATTCATCTCTGCCAGTCTAATTGCCTTTGCATCTTTATCCTTAGTCCGCCGAGATGCCTCCAGTTCCTG
The DNA here is from genome assembly GCA_019739055.1 of Passiflora organensis. Lineage (NCBI taxonomy): Eukaryota > Viridiplantae > Streptophyta > Magnoliopsida > Malpighiales > Passifloraceae > Passiflora > Passiflora organensis. The sequence goes on along the minus strand of JAEPBF010000187.1, from coordinate 788,269 downwards.
AATTCTAGCCTTGATCCTCTCCACCTCAGCCTCATCATGCTTGCTTTGTGCAATTTCCAGCTCTCTCCTCAATCGATCCTTTTCAGCAGCAACATTTAATGGCCTAGACGAGGCAGATTTCTTCTCCTGCAACATCTGCTTCACAGTAGCTGCCGAATACACAAATGTGTTGGTTTTTCGTATGGCCTCCTTCTTTTCCAAGATGTCCTGTCTGCTTGGCATTCTGCCCCCACCACGTTCAACCTCTCTAACCCACTGTTTGTACTCTTCTTCTGTTGGGGACGAATCTGAAACCATAGCCATTTGCCACCTTGCAGCAGAGCTTTCAGTACCCCAAGTGACATTCAGATATTTAATTGTCAATTTATTCTCCAGTTTGTATGACCTATCAGGCTCTGCAGCATCAACATTCCGCACCATGCAGAGCCTATAAACTGCTCCACTCTTTGACCGACCAATCCCAACTCTCACAAAGCATCCCACAATCAACTCCTCAAACCATGGCTCCATGAACCATTTAGCAAGCTTTGATCTCCGAATCGTGATCTCTCTTATGTCTTCGTATGTTGGTCGATCAGACCCAGGTTCCCTATCATCATCACTATCCGCCATTCCATCACCTGATCCGTCATCGTCAGACCTGCTTTCACTGTCACTGGAGCTGCTCAGACTGGCTGGAGTGAATTTTGGCTTTACAGGTGAAAACCCCCTGTTACCAGAGCCTCCTCTAGAAGCATCTCTCAACTTCAGGTGATCTGAGTCCTGTTGCTTCAACCGTTTAGCTCTTAATTCATTCAGTGCATCATCTTTTGCTGCTGCCCTATCTGCAGATCTAGCTGATGAACGAACAGCACGAGATGATGGAAGAGGTGGAGTCTCTTTTCTAGTTCTGGCAGAAGACTTCTCATTTTCCCTTTTGGATCTGATTTTCTCCGTCAAATTCCTATCACCTTTCTTATCTGCCCGTTCAGACAGTATCATCTCCCTCTCAAGTTCACTCATCTGAGCAAGCTTCCGCCTATCCTCTTCATCCTTATAAAGGTCATCCCCAACATCAGACTCATCACTACTCTCTCCCCCACGATCAGAACCACCATCCTCATAATCACCCTCATCCTGGCTGCCCTGATCATCATCTCTATCAGCAGGTTCCAACCTCTTCTTCAACGGAACTTGCGACCCAGAAGGCTTCCTGCTTGCATAGCCTCCACGTTCAACATCCGAATCATAAGCCCCATCACTCCCACCATCAGAATATGAGCCCTCTCTCCGCCTCCGAGATGGGGGAAGCGAGTTCCTGTTCCTCCCCACTCTACCAGTTCTCCCAGCCGCCTCAAGAAGCAAATTTTCCAAATCTGCCATGATTCCAAAAGCCTGCCGAACAATTCCCTGAAAACGTAATCAAAAGATTTCACGAAATCAAACACCCTATTCAGCACATACTACCGCCACAAGACAATAGAAACAGCTCAAAGTATCGAGATCTTCATCACATCCCTTGTAAAGCTAAAGGTATGAAGGTTTAAAATCAAATAAAAAAAGGACAGGTATACTAGGAAACTTAATCTACACCCAAGCCGAAACCCTAGAAATCTGAAACTTCCAACTTAAATCAAAACCACCAATTTCACAGTATAAATGAAGAACCATATGACCAGGACAAGTAAAGCAGAAGAAGAGAGATTACGGACCAAATCACGAGAACTTCAATAGAAGATAAACGGCCACGATCTGAATATTCGGAGATCGATCGGCTCGTTTAGCGGAAAACGGCCCTGCCCTTTTGGCCAAATGCTCTTTCTTATAGGGAGTTTCAGCGGTTTTTGAAAGGATTGTATGCTCGGTGTTTACTCTTAAGCGAATACAGTCGATCCCTTTCCCGGCGAAGAAAAATCCCCCTTAGTACCTGAACCACCGTCTTTTAATTATCGGTTCGACGTCTATCGAAACCGGGAAGAACCGAGTACCATATAGTCCTGTCGTAGTTTTGGATACGCTAATAAAAAATCGATTAGTAATTCAGATTATTATTATTTTTAGTAAAAAATAAGAATATATTTTAAACATTATTTAAAATTTTGACAAATTTAAAAAATATTTTTACATTTTACAACAAATTTGAATATTCATAGGAATTTTTTCAAATTCGTATAATTTATTATTTGTATATGTTTTATTTATATTTAGAATCCTAACATAATAACCTTTCGACTCCATTTAGAATCGATTTTCAGGAAATGAAGAGTTTGGATCGAAATTTGAAAAAATACAACAGCAAATGAAAATCTACTTCCAAGATTTCTCAGCTTTCTCTTGGACTATGCACCCTTTACATGGTGCTGCCTGTCAACCATTTTTTACTAGACATGCTCCTCAATGAAGCTGACGATTAACTCATTGACCTGATCGGGAAGCTGCTCTTGCACAAAATGGGTTCCTTCCGGTAAGCTCTTTATTTCCAGTTCTGATACATATTCTCTTACTTTGCCACTTGTTATGTAGTCCTTAATCCCAGGAAACTTCAGAAAGTAATCTTTCTCGCCAATGACTAGCAGAACTGGAACCTGGACTTTTGGATTAGTTATGCTAAACTCTTGTCGCAGCCCCCTGCAATAGCTGGTGTCGTAAGGATAATGACTGACTATTTTCCAGTTTCTGGGAAAACTGTGCAAAGATAATGAGTGACTACCTGTAAGGGACTTGCATTGGAGAGTCAAACCCAGATTTTTCATATAATGTAGTGTACACAGAAAGATCCTCATCACTCAACCATGGTGGTAAAGGGGTGGATGGATCCACCATATCCATAATCTCCTTCTCTTCATCTGCTATGGGGATTTCACTTCTTGAGAAGAGAATGTAGATGTTCCTCCATACCGTCTTCAAATCGAATCTGGCAAAGTCGGCCTTTGCTCTTCCAGCCTACATCATGAAGTAATTTCAGCATTTTTTTTTCCTGGCGAAAGCATGAAAAAGATAACAGATGACAAGGCACCTTCCATCTGGAGATGTAGAAACCTTCAGGAAGTTCCTTGTATCGTTGCAGATTCGGAACAAAGAAAGGCACTCCTAACGATACAATTCCAGAAATTCTTGTCGGATGGAGAAGGGAGATCAGATAAACTGGCCAGGAACCGAAATCCTTGCCCACTAAAAAGGCCTGAAATCAAGTGATGCAACAGATAACATTACTGTGAGGATATGCTCTTTTTGAGTCAACATAACAGCTACAATAGCTAAAGTACCGTGTCTATAAGAAAGTGATCGAGGATGGCGATGATGTCTTCCACGAAGTCATTGAAGGATGCCTTGTCAAGTTGTGGGTGAGAATCAGACAAGCCATAGCCTCTTAAATCCGGTGCTATTGCTCTGTACCCAGCTTTAGCCACCGCAACCATTTGGTGTCTCCAAGAATACCATATTTCCGGGAACCCATGAACGAATACCACCACCGAAGAACCTGCAGACAGAAACCCACTAATAATTCATCGTCCCCGATGAACTGCTCACCAAAACAATCAAACCCAACAGTCAAATTGAATTAAATTTTGAACCCACCAGCTCCAGCCTCGGCAATGTGAAGCTTCACTCCTCTAATGTTGAGGTTTTTGTGTTGTATCTGATCCATGATGCGAGAGAAACTGTATGTGAATTATGAGTTTGACCAACTATATTGTAAACTGCGAGTACCGTCAAAAAAACACCGAGACATCGACTTTAATCCCTGAATTTAAAAGTGTTAAACAGATCAGATAGATGCCTTCCATGAGCCTTCACCAACTACAGAATATTCCATCACGACCTGTCATCAATACGAGCCTTCCATTGTTTAGGTAACTCGAAGGGCGCTTGACTGCCAATCAAGCCCACTCTCGTCCAAGATCCGTAATGGAACGACCCACTATTCGAATTGGTACGAAGAACTGATTGGGTTGCCAAAAAAACTCTAAAAGAAGCATCTTTGATTCAGATCATTGGAGTTTAGACACAAATTAAACGATAAGGGTTTTGTACAAAGAAATTACAGATAATACACAACGGAAAGCAATTTGATTCTGCTATCACTTCTGTATACAAAGTATCTCAGCCTGCGTAGTACATAAAGAATAAGTCGACAAAGAGGGGGAAGAAAAATGAAAGAGGAAAATGAGGATGCTACAGAATTTGATCAATCAGAGAGGTCTGTCGTCAGGTTTGCTGCAACTATCTAAGGGCATCTTGTAAAACACCAAGTAAAAGACGTTGAACTCGAAAAGAAGGAAAGACTATACAAAAAATTTCTGTTTCGAGCTAAGAAAGCTCATCGAAGGGTTCGATCACGCCAGCTTTTTTTACGACAGTCATCAAGTTTTCATGACACTCTACACGATTCAATCACTTCACTCACAGCTTTATGCGTCTCTGGGGAAATCATGTTTAACGTCAAATGAAATGCCTGCAGAAAGAAAAGAACAAGACAAGTAGTTTAATGGACAAGTTAGATAAGAGGGAAAGAATTATGACTTTGTTAGAAACATACCAAAAATCTCTCCAACACAGGAACAAGAATAGCCAGATTCTGCTTCGGGAAACAATCGGCAATTGAATCGCGTGTGCTCTCACTGTTGTTGAATAAGAAAAATTCAGAAAAAAAAATACGTCATGATTTGCTGAAAGCAATGGAAAGAATGCAAACCTTTCAGTTGACAGGAATGCGAGTAGTAGCGCCGTATAAGCTTCAACGATCATCTTCTCTGCCTCTTTTTCTCCTTGTAGCATTGCTGCCTCCTCGTTCTGCACACACAAAGCAAAACCAGATTCGTTCAGAATGACAGGATGAAATTTTGCTTTCTGAAGTTAGCATTGAATGTTCTAAATTACAGAAATGACTAGCTTGAAATTCGTTATTCCTGCCCTAGTTCTTTCTGCAAAGTGGTTAAGCACAAAACTGTACAAATTTGTATTTAGGAAGAAAAAGTTGACCACCATGACCCTTGTAAAAGGTACGCAGTACTATGAAGTTCACTTACAAATGGCTCCATGTTTCCATCTCCAGATGCATCCCCTGCTCCTTGGTTGGCTAAGAAGATTGAACACAATAAAGGAATTACGTCCCTCTGGCTCTCCACTAACCCTTCTGGGCTAGGTAACAAAACACTTGTTCTTGCAAGCCTTGATCTGCAGAAAACAAATTAAAGCAATTTTCAGTAGGAAATTTTGATCAGCCAAAATTGAAAGAGGAAGCACAACTTGTGTCTAGTTCAAGAACACAACACAGAAGCAGAAGAAATATAGGCAGACAATCGACTAGGAAAACCAGAAACCCAAGAGCCATCCATCTAGGCAAGTCAATGAAAGGCTACTCAAGGACAATTACTAACATTTTGCATCAAATAAGACTGAATATAGACCGGTAGAGTTCAGACTAAAGCACCTATACTTGATTCACAATGAAGATAAAAGATAATGTGACAATATCACAATGGAAGCAGAAAAGGAAAAATATATTTAACCATAGAGCACAAGCTACAAGAACGTTTAGAAACTTTCATGCATAGAAATATATTTTCAGATTTTCCATGGAGAAGAGAAAGTGAAAGATAAATATAGCACCATAAGCAGATTGCTAAGTAGTGAAGTTGCAAAACAGATAATAAAACAAGTACAAGAGAAGAACTTAGGTGTATCTTGTCAACTTCAAGCAAACAACATATGCTAGTGAGCTATAATTTTAATGCTAGTTAACCTGTTATTCCCATCCTTCTCCACCAAGTTTACCAGCAAGCCCAGTATAGCAACAAGCAAATCTAACTCCTGATCTGAGAGATGACAGCCAATTTCGTGCTGAATTTCAATACTGGAAGAGGCTTCCTTCACCTGGCTGATCAAAGATAGTGATGAACTGAAAGAAGGGAAGTGGCCAACAATCAAAGAAGACATAGTCTCCAGTCCTCCACAAGTAGCAATTTGTTGACAGCCAACAGGATTGTCATTGGTTAAATTCATCAATACCTGAGAAAATGGTTCTGAATTCTCACACTGAATCCAACTAAAAGAAAGCACATCCATCCATCACATTAAGAAATAGAGCAAGACAGGAAATAAATATCACAAAATGGTTTGTCTGAGTACCTTGACAGCAGTCAGAAGACAATCATCCAGAAGGGCACAAAGATCTTTTTCAATACCAGCAGCAGAAAGATTTTTCTGTGAATCATCGTGTCCTCCATTGTTTGAATTGAGTTGGCAAATTTTATCATTACTTGATTCTTCTTGGCTCATTTGCTCATATTGGCATCCATCTTCAAATACTCTAGAGATTACCCTACCATTTCGGGCATGAGATGTTCTCTTCTTTCCAGATAGCAGGTCCCATTTTGACGGTGCAAATTCTTCTTCATCAAAAGCAAATGGATCTTGGCTATCCACTAACAGTTCACAAAAGTTGTCTCTTGAAGACTTAGGTCTTTTGGCAAGACCAAACTTTTTCCGAGAACCATTACTAGCTGGTGTAGCACCATTGCAACTCCTTAATCTCTCACTACATGAACTAGATGTGGAAGAATGGACTCTCATCTTGAGTTGGGAAGTATCATCAATGAATAATTGGGATTCTGGAAAAGAAGAAGAAAGATTTGACAAGGCAACAGACTTTTGAGACATAGTAAAACTATTATCGGGGGAGATCCTCTCTGTAGTGCAACTATTTGTAGAAGAACTGATGCATATAACTTCATTGTTGTCTTCTGCAAGTTCAAAGGACAGACACCATAAGAAAAGCAAGAGAGCAGTAATTGGCAGAAACAGTATAAAGGTACCAGAAATACCATGCACCTTTTTGACCTGCCACAAAAGCCAAATCAGAAGTATTGTCCCCCTCATCAGAAATTCTGACATCAGATCGAATAGAAGACTTTTTAAGCAGATAAAGGCCTGAAATTGCAGCACCAGTAATCAGATAAAACCAATATAAACTTGCCACCTAAAAACTTAAGAGATAGAAAGCTGAACTGAATTTCCCTACTGGAAATAATCTTTATGGCACTAATAACCAGCTTTGTGAAAGATATTTTTTGCCCACGGCGGTCCAAGTGTTTTTTCAGTCCAAGCAAATGATTCTGTGAGAAGAAGAAAAAAATTAAAGCAACAAAAGATAATAATCTACCACCAAAAGTCAGTTAAAATTCCATTTAACTGCATGTCAGAAGGAAAAAGAAAGTGAAGATAAAACATCAAGCATAAGGGGAAAAAAATAACAACTAGTAGCGACATCTTAATTTACCTGGTTATCATTACTGAGAAATGTAGCATTTTCCATGATTTTCAAACATTTCAGAAACAGCACAAGGCTCTGCAAGTGCATGTCATCTTTTCCGTTCCAAATAGGAAGACGACCATGTCCTATCCAACTCTGCAAATAAGCCAGTGCAAAAAATTCATCATATATTAACTTGTTGTTTACTTATAAACCAGACGGATTGCAAAGGGGAAAAAAATGCGATATGTAACATAGCAGCCAAATTCAGCACAAATCAATAAAAACAATTCATGGGAAGACAACCTGTATTCACAAATAAAATATCTTTTATAGTTTCTTCACATCATAGAGTCTACGAAGTATGTCAGGCACAAGAATACCATATTAGCATCCAAAAGAGAGAAAATTTATGTAATTCCTATCATTGCATGACCAACTGAACATGGAAACAGAATGCACAAATTGCAAAACTATGAGGCTATTGTACTATGGTTCAAGTCTCCCCTACTCACTCTAATGTTATCCTGTAAGATAACTTATTTACCCACGTGGACAGGACACAGAGACTCCAAATTGAAAATATTCCACATTCCCAAATTGTTATTTTAATAATTAACTATGGTAAACCCAGGCGTAAAAGAAACTACTCAAAATTGTAATTGCCTGATATCTATCATTCAAAATGTTATAGTTCTAAATAAGAAACCAAAAAGGTACAAGTATAACAAGTTATGAGGTTCATCCTGCAGTATGATGAGGCACATGGTTATACAGTGTAATCCTGACTAGTCTACCAACTTTAACTATTTAGACACTAGAACATTTCCACTTCCCAGCTATTTCCACCAAAACCAGATGAGCAATTGATTTCCACAATTCAACGATTTTCTTAAACGATAAGATAAAAAAAATATAGCTCACACCTCCATAACAGAGTGACAATTTAAGGCAACCTCAAAGACAGCATCAAGTCCTCCCAACTCGCGCAACTTTTCCTTAAAGTTTCCTCCCACCTTCCTCACTGCTCCGGATGTATCTGGATTAAAATAATCCACAACAAATGAAAATGCATAATGAAAGCAGCCAAGAGAAACCATACATGCCAACATGATCACATTGTGCATGCCAGTTTTACTGCGTGAACAGAGACACATTACTTGCGTATGAAGTCCTTATTAAAAGGACAATAAACAGGATAACCACAACAAAAATGTTCATGGGCCAATTCATCAGGGAATTGATGAGGCCAAGTTAAGTGAAAACCACCTTCTATTCTTCTTGTCTTCATCAGTAACCATAAATTTTAGTGCATGGCACTGCAGCTAGGGAAGTAGAAGCAATGACACAGTGAAATACAAAATCCCAGCAAGCTTGTGTCAATTTAAGATGATATGTAAAAAAAAAAAAATTCTATACTTCATCAACGGTATCAAGCAACTACCAAAATAAAGCATAGGAATCTTATACAACCAGATCAATCACAAAGAATGGTCAGATAATAATAAAAGAAAATAACATCAGAAAAGTGATCTGAAAGCAGTCAGAACAACAAAAAGAATAAAACCCATAATTGTAATAGGCTATATAACGCGACATACTATATAAAATGGAATAACCAAAGTTGCAAACATATAAAATCAGATAATTAAAATTCATACTTCTGAAGTAACCCAGTTATTCATCCAAACAAAAATTTTATTTGAAACACGTACCTTCAAAAGATATCTTAGATAGGCAAGCTTTCTCCATAGTCAACAAAGCTAACCATTTTGGATTCAATTCTGGTCCCTCCACTCCAATATCCACACGATGCAGCTTAATGTCCTTGCAGCAAGCAAGAATTTCTTGAACTTTGGCAAGAACGGTTGTAGTGCTCGAATCCACCATTTTTCTAGTATCCCGTAAAACATCATGATTCTTGTGTAAAGCCAACAGTTTACTGCCTAAATTTCGAGTTCTGTCTGCACCAGATGTGGAAATCACTGGTTTCAACAATTTAATAAGAAAACCAATGCAACTTGGAGACTCCAATAGGTGATCATCTTGACCCTGAAACAGTGAATTCCATGTTGTTTAGGACTAGAATAAACAACTATCTGAATACAGTCTTGAGAACAAACTGAAACAAGGGCTTAAAAATTGAACAGCAGAATGATTATTTTAGCTAACATTTCTCGTTAAGGATTCCCTCTTCCAGGCTGCAACATTTGAAGTAAAAAGATTGTAAGACTGATGTAAATAGTTATACACCATAGACAGCAAATATAGACGATAGGTGTTTGGTATCACCCATTAAGTAAAAGTATTGGAATAAATTGAACGAATGGAAAAAAACCCATCAAGGATTCCATACAGGAACTTGATTTTTATATACGACTGTCATGATAGCCAATTACAATTATTTGCAGTCTTAGTTCAAATTGGCAATCAAATAATCAGCATCTTTCTAGGAATATCTATCAACATAATAGGCTTGGTAAATATCTATCAACATACAACCTACAAATTGCTATTAGTTTTGAATGCAGCAATGTCTCCAGAATATTTAAGAGAGTGGGAAAAGAACTGAGAAAGAGAGTTTCACATTCTCCAGGTGCTTTCCTTAGATTTTGGAGAATAAATGCTTAGAACATTTTGCTGGAACTATGATATTTCTTGAGAGAACAACTTACTTCGTTAGTCAAGGCATAGAATAGAGCTGCAGCAGCCAGATTGCTGCACGAGTCATCTAAGCTGAGACCTAAAATCGCATCAACTATTGTTTTTGCCATCCTGAAAGCATAAAGATATAAAGGCCTCATATAAGCACTGGATACAAGAAATTTAAACCTTGATTTCGCAACATAGATTACAAGCAGCGTACAAAAGTTAAAAAAAAAAACATAAGAGCACTAATTCATGTTCACAAGCCATAAACTTGACATATAGACAGTCAGTTTCATTCAATCTCGTCAATCACAAAATCATAAAGATTATTCAGTTGATATATATCCAGCATGCCACTAGACAAACCAAGCAACAAAGATTTGCAGTAAAAACAACAATTGATTATAAATTTAGACCTTGTTAATGAAATTAATTTCTAAAACCTCCAAACAAAAAATGCCCAAGTCTAAAGTTTAGAATTTAAAAACAGAAAAACTAGGCAAGAATTTTTCACATTCCAAGAAAATCCAAATACCCTTGTGTCCTCAAAAGCCGTCTCTGATGTGCAGTCCCGCAAATGGACAAGAGAGACACCAAGCTGGCCCTTCTGATCCTTACAGGTTGTTCCCTTTTCAACCCATCAAGCGCGAAATTGACCTCGTCAACGTGCTCCATCATCTCGCCGAACTCCTGCGCCTCCATCAAAGTCGTCGAAGACACCGGAAAGAACCCCGAGGAGGAAGAAGAAGACGGCCGAGAAGAATTCTTGGCATTTCTTGGTCTTTTGGATTTTCGAGAAACGCCGGCTTCAGCTCGACCAGGTTCTTGGGAAGTGTTGAAGGCGTAGGGATCGGGATCGAAGGAAGGGAAGAAAGAGGAGGATTCTTGGGAGGAGAAAAACAAGCTGCCGCCGGTGTTGTTGTTGGTAAATAAATCTTGAGATGAAGAGGAAGACGGGTTCGTGTCTTGCGAAACGTCGTCGTGTATGGAGTCGGAATAGATCGTGGATAAGCCTCGGCTCCGGCGACCGTAGGTTCTAACTATCATCTTTTCAAATTTAGAGAATATGGGTTCTGATTTGTGCTTGACATTGATGTTTAAGGCGGCGGCTTTTTACGGGATAGGAGAAATTTTGAAAACTTAAGACTGAAGCAGAAGAACAGATAGGAAGAGGCTGCTAGCAAAGACGAGGAGAAGAGGGGGATTTTTTGGACAAGTTGGGAAAGAGAGGTCGTTTGGTTGGTTGATGTGTGTTTTTTTTTTTCTTCGAAGTATTTAAGATCCGTTTAATTTTCAAAATTGTATTTGGTATTAAATAAATATTATAAAATAAATATTTTAATTATAAATATTTTATGTTAATTTTATTTTTAAAAATAAGTATTAAAATAAATAAAATTTAAAACTAATTCCATGTTTTGAAAAAAAAAGTGGTAATGATTTTTATGGCTCTGATTTTGGCTAATCAGTGTTGTTTGGGCCTTCTGACCAAAGATATCGGTTCAAACTTCAGTTTTGAAGACATTTGTAGAACTAATTCAAATAAATAATTATATACTAAATTTAGATAATGCATCAAATATTGTAAATATATAATTTATGAAATTAAATAATAGTAAAAAATTAGATTTGGTATATATTTATTAAATTATCAAAATATATTATTGTTGTATATATATTTATCTAATATGTTAATAATATTTATATATGTTAATAATATTTATATATATAAATATTTTTTTTTTGGGGGGGTTTGATCTATCATTAAAATTATATAAAAAAACCTGTAAGTAGAAGAAATTAGCACGAATGCACTGCAAAAGGTCTGAACTTTAGATAAGTAAGTTTTTAAAGCTATGATTTGGTAATGCATTCTAAATTAATCATACAATAATATATTTATTTGATAATAAAATATATCTTTTTAAAATAGAATATTATCTTATCATCCTTAACAATCAAAACTATAATTAATTATTATCTTCGTTTTTTATAAAATAAAACTCCAAAATCTATAGATTCATAAAATAAAAATAATAAAAAATCTAAATACAAATCCAAATCCAAATTTAAAAAACTTTTAAATTATTATAGGTTAAAATCACTAACACTAATTTCAAGTTGATAACGTCCTATTTGATTTATTAGGATTGAAATAGAAATATAATCAACTATAGGCCCTTATCTCCTAATGTTTGATTTATATTTACGGGAATAAATGATTTTCAGGATATTGTTATTTAAAAATTTGAGTTTAAAATAATTATAAATAAAATTATATAATTATCCTTAACATTATTCGTTATTTAAGTATGAACGTATAACATATCAAATGAATGATGTTTCATAAATTACGAAAAATAACGGCATCTGATATATTTGATATATGGACACAGAAAATAATTATTTTTTTAAAAAAAAGAATATCAACAACAAATGGACAATATACTCATTACACCGACATACAACAGATAGAAGCCCATTGACTGTTTCTATTTTCTTGAACTTGCACATGAATTTGGGATTGGAAGATGAATATGGAATAGACCATTTTTATTTTTACTTCATCCCAATCTAAATAAATTAAATTGATCTAAAGAAATCTCATGAAATGACGTAGTGAATAATTAAGAAGTTTCTGGAGACTTTCTAAGAAGGACATAAAGATTTCAAAATTAGACTACAGCACCCGCCCCGCCCCGCCCCGCCCCCCAACGTCCTCAACCATTTTATCCCTTTTTTCCACCCAAAGTAGCTGTGAGGTAGTTATCAAAGCATTGGTTTGCAGGAATTCTATTTTTGACTCTTCATAAAACCGGATCTAGGGTTTAGGTTTTCCCTTGGCCGTCATCAAGATTCAATCCGAGAACTGCACAAACACAAAATCTAACCCTAAGACAAACTCCGCCTCTTGTTATTTCACGACTGAGACGTAAAATCTATTTACCAATCAACCGAAGCAAATCTTCAATCTGTGTGAGTTTTTCGTAGGATTAGGTTTTTCATTTAAAATCTGATTCGCAGAAAAAGATATTTCCCTAATTTTCTCTCTCTCATCATCATCATCGCCCAGATCAGATCGTAAAACTTTTTGAACAGAAATCAGATCTTTGGTGACCTAATTCGTGACTCGCTCACTCTCCTTGAGAATCAAATTTTTGAGAACTCTTGAGACTCTTAGACCCGTTATCTTCTCGGGGTTGATTGTGCTTTTTCGTGTTTTGAGGATGTACAAAACGACTGTGTATAGAGGGGAGGAGTTACTTGGAGAAGTAGAAATATATCCACAACCACAACGAGAAGAAAAAGAACAGATAGATGAAGATGGAGAGTACAACGACAGCAGCAAGAAGAACTTGATGTTTATGAGGAAGGAAATCAGAATAAGCCACTTTTCGGCAGCGAGTGAGAGGTGTTCACCACTGGCGGTGCTACACACCATCACAGAAAGTGGTGGTGTTTGCTTCAAAATGGAGGCAAAGAACTCGATCTTATCTGATACGCCGCTTCATCTGTTGCACAGCTCCTGTATCCAAGAAAACAAGGTATAGATGATCGCATTATTAAAGATGTAATAAAAATGAAACACTGGTCTAAAATCTACTCGTTTGGGAAAACATAATTCAACCCGACGAAGGTGAAAAATCTCGACTGGAAAGTTGTAACATAAATTTCCAAATCTATGAAGGAGTCTGGACTGTTTTGGATAAGGACCAATTTCAGTTGATAGACTTTTCACTAAGCCCTAAGCTTAATTTGCTCTCAGATGAATATTGCGCTGATTTGTCTTTTCTTCATCATCTACAAGTTTCCAAGTTTGTGAAGAATTCAGGACTGTTTTGGACAAGGACCTATTTCAATTTATAGACTTTTCACTAAACCCTTAAGCTTAAATATTGAGCTGATTTGTGCTTTCTTCAATTTTTTAAAAAACAATTGGGTTGCTAATCCTGCTCTGAGTTCATGGGAACCTTATGAATTGAAAGCATTTTGCCCAGAAAATAAGTATGAAGAGTTTGGAGTTTTACTTGACAGACACGTACAGAAGTACTCCTTCTGGTGATAACCTAAAATATCTCCTATTCATCATGGAAATTATGTGTTTCTGGATATAGTTCACAGCGGATGAATATGCTTCTTAAAGACAAAATAACGTGTTGTGTTGCTCGGTGAATACAAGCTTAAGAGCTTGTCTCGGTATCTGCATTCTATTGCGTGGTAGAGTGGTTATGCATAGAACATTGGATAAATTTCATTTGGTGATGTATGTTTGATGTTGTTTGCTAAATGAAAGGATAATTTGTTATGCATAAAGTTTTATTATAGTTGAGAAGAATGATGAATCACTGATTTGCTGTTAGAATGCTGTGGACGTTAGACTTGACAATCAACAACAGCTTTATTATCGGTTCCATGTATGATTCGAGACATAGGCCTGGTGATGGTTATGTTGTTCCGTCTTGTCCAATGAACCCTGTTGTTTGTGATACTTTTATTTTTCTGTTGTTTGCTTATTTATATCAGAACTCATCCATGAAATACATAAGCATTCCTCTTTTTTTCAAAACAAAAATATACAGCATTGTGTCTATTATTTATTTGTTTTGTGATTTTTACACATTTTTGTTCGTTTATTTCCTGATTATTGGCCTTTTTGGTATTTGCAGACTGCAATAATGCAACTTAGTGGGGAGGAACTGCATCTAGTTGCAATGTGTTCCAGGAGCACTGAGAAAAATTACCCATGTTTCTGGGGATTCATAGTTGGGGCAGGACTTTACAGTTCTTGTCTCGTTATGCTAAATCTCAGATGTCTTGGTATTGTATTTGATCTTGATGAGACTCTCATTGTTGCAAATACCATGCGCTCATTTGAAGATAGAATTGAGGCTTTGCAGCGGAAAATGAGTAGTGAGTTGGACCCACAGCGAATTCTTGGTATATTGTCAGAGATTAAGCGCTATCAGGATGACAAGAACATACTGAAGCAATATGTGGAAACTGATCAGGTTGTTGATGATGGAAAAGTGATCAAAACTCAGTCTGAGGCGGTTCCAGCATTGTCTGATAACCATCAATCTGTTGTTCGCCCGCTGATACGGTTGCATAACAGAAACATAATTTTGACTCGCATTAACCCACAGGTATGTGATTAATGAATTCCAAGTCTATCTTCAACCATTAATTATAATGCCTGTATCATTTCTGTCTGAAACTATTACCATTCAATGAATTGATATCAACACTTTATTTTGTATTTATTTTTGTTCAAACAATGGAACACAAAGGTTCAATTTTACTTATATCTTTTATCCTATGAACTAATGAGCCTTAGGAAGTTACACCAATATAAGCTTGATGGTGTCTTGATAATTTGCAAGTATGCATTTGCTTTTATTTTGGTCTAACCATCGGGTTTTTTTTTCTTTAGATTCGTGATACAAGTGTGCTTGTGCGGTTAAGACCTGCATGGGAGGATTTGAGAAATTACTTGACAGCTAGGGGGCGCAAACGATTTGAGGTCTATGTTTGCACAATGGCTGAAAGAGATTATGCTTTAGAGATGTGGAGGCTTCTTGATCCAGAGGCAAATTTGATAAACTCAAAAAAATTATTAGAACGTGTTGTGTGTGTGAAGTCTGGTAAGCAGCATGGCACCTTTTATAGATTGCTAACTAACTTGTGGTTTGACCTATATGATAACTGTTGCTAACTCTAGCTTTAATAGTATAAAGGAGAATTCTCGATGCTCCTTTTCTGGTCATGCTTATTTCCTTTTGTGGAGCGAGAAATGAAAAACTAGCTTTTGTTATTTGCTGTCAGGATCACGGAAGACGTTGTTCAACGTATTTCAAAATGGGCTATGCCATCCAAAGATGGCATTGGTGATCGATGATCGGTTGAAAGTTTGGGATGAGAAAGATCAACCTCGGGTGCATGTTGTCCCCGCTTTTGCTCCATACTATGCTCCTCAAGCTGAAGTACAAACTATATCCCTTTCTCTATTTAGACAATCCAATCTGCAATTTCATGGACATGTTGATAACATAGTCATGAAAACCTTTATGCACTTTTTTGTTCAGAACCATTTGGTGGCAGCATCTAATCATCATAAGTCTTTGTTTTTGTAGGCAAATAATCCTATTCCTGTCCTGTGTGTTGCAAGAAATGTTGCTTGCAATGTCAGAGGTGGTTTCTTCAAGTAAGAATATAGAACTTTTAGGTCCTAAAGCATATTTGCTTAAATATTTAAAATTCTGCTGCTGAAAATTTCTTCTTGCTCATATTGGTAGTGCGTAAGGTATTTCTCTTGGTGTAATATGAAGTTGAATGTCTTACCAGAGAATTCGACGAGGAACTCTTGCAGAAGATATCTGAGATTTCTTATGAAGATGATACTAATGATTTACCTTCTCCTCCTGATGTGAGCAGTTTCTTGGTTTCAGAGGTGAGTCATTAATTTTTGTGCATTTTGATATTTGGAAAAGATCCTCCTCCTTTATAAAAGTTCTCTTCTTATTATATTGTCACAGCACCTAATTTGATTCTGCTACACTTTGCCTTCAAGTATTGCTCCTGAACTATTAAAATCTGTTTACAATTTGATCCTTGTCTGACCTTCAGGATGATGCTGCTTCAAATGGAAATAAGGATCCTCTTTTATTTGATGGCATGGCTGATCCTGAAGTGGAAAAACGACTGAAGGTGGTTTATCTCCTCGTACCTTGATTTCTGATTGAATATTTAGTTAATTCTGTAAAGCATTATCATTCTCTAGTGGTGTAGAAATGCTTTTTTAAGTATTGATGTTTAGGCTTGAAAGTTTTATTTTTTATCACTTGTGGAGGTGGTTGCTTGCATCTTTTCATGGCGTGTGTTCACCCTTTGTGTTGTATTCCTCATTGTTCTGCGGTTTGTATGTACTGTTTCACTCTATGCATTCAAGTTAAACTATTTTTATACTAATACCAGTTTTTCTTCCATCCAGGAAGCTGTTGCAACTACTTCAACCGGCCCTCCAACAATTACTAATTTGGATCAAAGATTTGTTAGTTCTCTTCAATATACAATGGCATTGTCCTCAGGCTCAAATCAAATGCCCACGCAAGAACCACCACCAGTGGCACCATTTCACAAGTTGCAGTTTCCTCTGGCAGCTTCATTAGTTAAGCCATTGGGTCTCGTTGGTCTTCCAGAGCCACCAAGCCTGCAAAGTTCCCCTGCCAGAGAAGAGGGTGAGGTGCCAGAATCAGAATTAGATCCTGATACAAGAAGGCGGCTCCTCATATTGCAGCATGGACAGGATACAAGAGATCCCTCACCCAGTGAATCTTCTTTTCCAGTTGGAACTTCAAGACAAGTTGCAGTTCCTCCTGTGCAATCTCTTGGAAGCTGGGTTCCAGTTTACTGCCTAAATTTCGAGTTCTGTCTGCACCAGATGTGGAAATCACTGGTTTCAACAATTTAATAAGAAAACCAATGCAACTTGGAGACTCCAATAGGTGATCATCTTGACCCTGAAACAGTGAATTCCATGTTGTTTAGGACTAGAATAAACAACTATCTGAATACAGTCTTGAGAACAAACTGAAACAAGGGCTTAAAAATTGAACAGCAGAATGATTATTTTAGCTAACATTTCTCGTTAAGGATTCCCTCTTCCAGGCTGCAACATTTGAAGTAAAAAGATTGTAAGACTGATGTAAATAGTTATACACCATAGACAGCAAATATAGACGATAGGTGTTTGGTATCACCCATTAAGTAAAAGTATTGGAATAAATTGAACGAATGGAAAAAAAACCCATCAAGGATTCCATACAGGAACTTGATTTTTATATACGACTGTCATGATAGCCAATTACAATTATTTGCAGTCTTAGTTCAAATTGGCAATCAAATAATCAGCATCTTTCTAGGAATATCTATCAACATAATAGGCTTGGTAAATATCTATCAACATACAACCTACAAATTGCTATTAGTTTTGAATGCAGCAATGTCTCCAGAATATTTAAGAGAGTGGGAAAAGAACTGAGAAAGAGAGTTTCACATTCTCCAGGTGCTTTCCTTAGATTTTGGAGAATAAATGCTTAGAACATTTTGCTGGAACTATGATATTTCTTGAGAGAACAACTTACTTCGTTAGTCAAGGCATAGAATAGAGCTGCAGCAGCCAGATTGCTGCACGAGTCATCTAAGCTGAGACCTAAAATCGCATCAACTATTGTTTTTGCCATCCTGAAAGCATAAAGATATAAAGGCCTCATATAAGCACTGGATACAAGAAATTTAAACCTTGATTTCGCAACATAGATTACAAGCAGCGTACAAAAGTTAAAAAAAAAAACATAAGAGCACTAATTCATGTTCACAAGCCATAAACTTGACATATAGACAGTCAGTTTCATTCAATCTCGTCAATCACAAAATCATAAAGATTATTCAGTTGATATATATCCAGCATGCCACTAGACAAACCAAGCAACAAAGATTTGCAGTAAAAACAACAATTGATTATAAATTTAGACCTTGTTAATGAAATTAATTTCTAAAACCTCCAAACAAAAAATGCCCAAGTCTAAAGTTTAGAATTTAAAAACAGAAAAACTAGGCAAGAATTTTTCACATTCCAAGAAAATCCAAATACCCTTGTGTCCTCAAAAGCCGTCTCTGATGTGCAGTCCCGCAAATGGACAAGAGAGACACCAAGCTGGCCCTTCTGATCCTTACAGGTTGTTCCCTTTTCAACCCATCAAGCGCGAAATTGACCTCGTCAACGTGCTCCATCATCTCGCCGAACTCCTGCGCCTCCATCAAAGTCGTCGAAGACACCGGAAAGAACCCCGAGGAGGAAGAAGAAGACGGCCGAGAAGAATTCTTGGCATTTCTTGGTCTTTTGGATTTTCGAGAAACGCCGGCTTCAGCTCGACCAGGTTCTTGGGAAGTGTTGAAGGCGTAGGGATCGGGATCGAAGGAAGGGAAGAAAGAGGAGGATTCTTGGGAGGAGAAAAACAAGCTGCCGCCGGTGTTGTTGTTGGTAAATAAATCTTGAGATGAAGAGGAAGACGGGTTCGTGTCTTGCGAAACGTCGTCGTGTATGGAGTCGGAATAGATCGTGGATAAGCCTCGGCTCCGGCGACCGTAGGTTCTAACTATCATCTTTTCAAATTTAGAGAATATGGGTTCTGATTTGTGCTTGACATTGATGTTTAAGGCGGCGGCTTTTTACGGGATAGGAGAAATTTTGAAAACTTAAGACTGAAGCAGAAGAACAGATAGGAAGAGGCTGCTAGCAAAGACGAGGAGAAGAGGGGGATTTTTTGGACAAGTTGGGAAAGAGAGGTCGTTTGGTTGGTTGATGTGTGTTTTTTTTTTTCTTCGAAGTATTTAAGATCCGTTTAATTTTCAAAATTGTATTTGGTATTAAATAAATATTATAAAATAAATATTTTAATTATAAATATTTTATGTTAAATTTATTTTTAAAAATAAGTATTAAAATAAATAAAATTAAAAACTAATTCCATGTTTTGAAAAAAAAAATGGTAATGATTTTTATGGCTCTGATTTTGGCTAATCAGTGTTGTTTGGGCCTTCTGACCAAAGATATCGGTTCAAACTTCAGTTTTGAAGACATTGGTAGAACTAATTCAAATAAATAATTATATACTAAATTTAGATAATGCATCAAATATTGTAAATATATAATTTATGAAATTAAATAATAGTAAAAAATTAGATTTGGTATATATTTATTAAATTATCAAAATATATTATTGTTGTATATATATTTATCTAATATGTTAATAATATTTATATATGTTAATAATATTATATATATAAATATTTTTTTTTTGGGGGGTTTGATCTATCATTAAAATTATATAAAAAAACCTGTAAGTAGAAGAAATTAGCACGAATGCACTGCAAAAGGTCTGAACTTTAGATAAGTAAGTTTTTAAAGCTATGATTTGGTAATGCATTCTAAATTAATCATACAATAATATATTTATTTGATAATAAAATATATCTTTTTAAAATAGAATATTATCTTATCATCCTTAACAATCAAAACTATAATTAATTATTATCTTCGTTTTTTATAAAATAAAACTCCAAAATCTATAGATTCATAAAATAAAAATAATAAAAAATCTAAATACAAATCCAAATCCAAATTTAAAAAACTTTTAAATTATTATAGGTTAAAATCACTAACACTAATTTCAAGTTGATAACGTCCTATTTGATTTATTAGGATTGAAATAGAAATATAATCAACTATAGGCCCTTATCTCCTAATGTTTGATTTATATTTACGGGAATAAATGATTTTCAGGATATTGTTATTTAAAAATTTGAGTTTAAAATAATTATAAATAAAATTATATAATTATCCTTAACATTATGCGTTATTTAAGTATGAACGTATAACATATCAAATGAATGATGTTTCATAAATTACGAAAAATAACGGCATTTGATATATTTGATATATGGACACAGAAAATAATTTATTTTTTTTAAAAAAAGAATATCAACAGCAAATGGACAATATACTCATTACACCGACATACAACAGATAGAAGCCCATTGACTGTTTCTATTTTCTTGAACTTGCACATGAATTTGGGATTGGAAGATGAATATGGAATAGACCATTTTTATTTTTACTTCATCCCAATCTAAATAAATTAAATTGATCTAAAGAATTCTCATGAAATGACGTAGTGAATAATTAAGAAGTTTCTGGAGACTTTCTAAGAAGGACATAAAGATTTC
Organism: Passiflora organensis; assembly: GCA_019739055.1. Taxonomy (NCBI): domain Eukaryota; kingdom Viridiplantae; phylum Streptophyta; class Magnoliopsida; order Malpighiales; family Passifloraceae; genus Passiflora; species Passiflora organensis. The sequence continues at coordinate 767,601 of JAEPBF010000187.1, read as the reverse complement.
AAAATTAGACTACAGCACCCGCCCCGCCCCCCAACGTCCTCAACCATTTTATCCCTTTTTTCCACCCAAAGTAGCTGTGAGGTAGTTATCAAAGCATTGGTTTGCAGGAATTCTATTTTTGACTCTTCATAAAACCGGATCTAGGGTTTAGGTTTTCCCTTGGCCGTCATCAAGATTCAATCCGAGAACTGCACAAACACAAAATCTAACCCTAAGACAAACTCCGCCTCTTGTTATTTCACGACTGAGACGTAAAATCTATTTACCAATCAACCGAAGCAAATCTTCAATCTGTGTGAGTTTTTCGTAGGATTAGGTTTTTCATTTAAAATCTGATTCGCAGAAAAAGATATTTCCCTAATTTTCTCTCTCTCATCATCATCATCGCCCAGATCAGATCGTAAAACTTTTTGAACAGAAATCAGATCTTTGGTGACCTAATTCGTGACTCGCTCACTCTCCTTGAGAATCAAATTTTTGAGAACTCTTGAGACTCTTAGACCCGTTATCTTCTCGGGGTTGATTGTGCTTTTTCGTGTTTTGAGGATGTACAAAACGACTGTGTATAGAGGGGAGGAGTTACTTGGAGAAGTAGAAATATATCCACAACCACAACGAGAAGAAAAAGAACAGATAGATGAAGATGGAGAGTACAACGACAGCAGCAAGAAGAACTTGATGTTTATGAGGAAGGAAATCAGAATAAGCCACTTTTCGGCAGCGAGTGAGAGGTGTTCACCACTGGCGGTGCTACACACCATCACAGAAAGTGGTGGTGTTTGCTTCAAAATGGAGGCAAAGAACTCGATCTTATCTGATACGCCGCTTCATCTGTTGCACAGCTCCTGTATCCAAGAAAACAAGGTATAGATGATCGCATTATTAAAGATGTAATAAAAATGAAACACTGGTCTAAAATCTACTCGTTTGGGAAAACATAATTCAACCCGACGAAGGTGAAAAATCTCGACTGGAAAGTTGTAACATAAATTTCCAAATCTATGAAGGAGTCTGGACTGTTTTGGATAAGGACCAATTTCAGTTGATAGACTTTTCACTAAGCCCTAAGCTTAATTTGCTCTCAGATGAATATTGCGCTGATTTGTCTTTTCTTCATCATCTACAAGTTTCCAAGTTTGTGAAGAATTCAGGACTGTTTTGGACAAGGACCTATTTCAATTTATAGACTTTTCACTAAACCCTTAAGCTTAAATATTGAGCTGATTTGTGCTTTCTTCAATTTTTTAAAAAACAATTGGGTTGCTAATCCTGCTCTGAGTTCATGGGAACCTTATGAATTGAAAGCATTTTGCCCAGAAAATAAGTATGAAGAGTTTGGAGTTTTACTTGACAGACACGTACAGAAGTACTCCTTCTGGTAATAACCTAAAATATCTCCTATTCATCATGGAAATTATGTGTTTCTGGATATAGTTCACAGCGGATGAATATGCTTCTTAAAGACAAAATAACGTGTTGTGTTGCTCGGTGAATACAAGCTTAAGAGTTTGTCTCGGTATCTGCATTCTATTGCGTGGTAGAGTGGTTATGCATAGAACATTGGATAAATTTCATTTGGTGATGTATGTTTGATGTTGTTTGCTAAATGAAAGGATAATTTGTTATGCATAAAGTTTTATTATAGTTGAGAAGAATGATGAATCACTGATTTGCTGTTAGAATGCTGTGGACGTTAGACTTGACAATCAACAACAGCTTTATTATCGGTTCCATGTATGATTCGAGACATAGGCCTGGTGATGGTTATGTTGTTCCGTCTTGTCCAATGAACCCTGTTGTTTGTGATACTTTTATTTTTCTGTTGTTTGCTTATTTATATCAGAACTCATCCATGAAATACATAAGCATTCCTCTTTTTTTCAAAACAAAAATATACAGCATTGTGTCTATTATTTATTTGTTTTGTGATTTTTACACATTTTTGTTCGTTTATTTCCTGATTATTGGCCTTTTTGGTATTTGCAGACTGCAATAATGCAACTTAGTGGGGAGGAACTGCATCTAGTTGCAATGTGTTCCAGGAGCACTGAGAAAAATTACCCATGTTTCTGGGGATTCATAGTTGGGGCAGGACTTTACAGTTCTTGTCTCGTTATGCTAAATCTCAGATGTCTTGGTATTGTATTTGATCTTGATGAGACTCTCATTGTTGCAAATACCATGCGCTCATTTGAAGATAGAATTGAGGCTTTGCAGCGGAAAATGAGTAGTGAGTTGGACCCACAGCGAATTCTTGGTATATTGTCAGAGATTAAGCGCTATCAGGATGACAAGAACATACTGAAGCAATATGTGGAAACTGATCAGGTTGTTGATGATGGAAAAGTGATCAAAACTCAGTCTGAGGCGGTTCCAGCATTGTCTGATAACCATCAATCTGTTGTTCGCCCGCTGATACGGTTGCATAACAGAAACATAATTTTGACTCGCATTAACCCACAGGTATGTGATTAATGAATTCCAAGTCTATCTTCAACCATTAATTATAATGCCTGTATCATTTCTGTCTGAAACTATTACCATTCAATGAATTGATATCAACACTTTATTTTGTATTTATTTTTGTTCAAACAATGGAACACAAAGGTTCAATTTTACTTATATCTTTTATCCTATGAACTAATGAGCCTTAGGAAGTTACACCAATATAAGCTTGATGGTGTCTTGATAATTTGCAAGTATGCATTTGCTTTTATTTTGGTCTAACCATCGGGTTTTTTTTTCTTTAGATTCGTGATACAAGTGTGCTTGTGCGGTTAAGACCTGCATGGGAGGATTTGAGAAATTACTTGACAGCTAGGGGGCGCAAACGATTTGAGGTCTATGTTTGCACAATGGCTGAAAGAGATTATGCTTTAGAGATGTGGAGGCTTCTTGATCCAGAGGCAAATTTAATAAACTCAAAAAAATTATTAGAACGTGTTGTGTGTGTGAAGTCTGGTAAGCAGCATGGCACCTTTTATAGATTGCTAACTAACTTGTGGTTTGACCTATATGATAACTGTTGCTAACTCTAGCTTTAATAGTATAAAGGAGAATTCTCGATGCTCCTTTTCTGGTCATGCTTATTTCCTTTTGTGGAGCGAGAAATGAAAAACTAGCTTTTGTTATTTGCTGTCAGGATCACGGAAGACGTTGTTCAACGTATTTCAAAATGGGCTATGCCATCCAAAGATGGCATTGGTGATCGATGATCGGTTGAAAGTTTGGGATGAGAAAGATCAACCTCGTGTGCATGTTGTCCCGGCTTTTGCTCCATACTATGCTCCTCAAGCTGAAGTACAAACTATATCCCTTTCTCTATTTAGACAATCCAATCTGCAATTTCATGGACATGTTGATAACATAGTCATGAAAACCTATATGCACTTTTTTGTTCAGAACCATTTGGTGGCAGCATCTAATCATCATAAGTCTTTGTTTTTGTAGGCAAATAATCCTATTCCTGTCCTGTGTGTTGCAAGAAATGTTGCTTGCAATGTCAGAGGTGGTTTCTTCAAGTAAGAATATAGAACTTTTAGGTCCTAAAGCATATTTGCTTAAATATTTAAAATTCTGCTGCTGAAAATTTCTTCTTGCTCATATTGGTAGTGCGTAAGGTATTTCTCTTGGTGTAATATGAATTTGAATGTCTTACCAGAGAATTCGATGAGGAACTCTTGCAGAAGATATCTGAGATTTCTTATGAAGATGATACTAATGATTTACCTTCTCCTCCTGATGTGAGCAGTTTCTTGGTTTCAGAGGTGAGTCATTAATTTTAGTGCATTTTGATATTTGGCAAAGATCCTCCTCCTTTATAAAAGTTCTCTTCTTATTATATTGTCACAGCACCTAATTTGATTCTGCTACACTTTGCCTCCAAGTATTGCTCCTGAACTATTAAAATCTGTTTACAATTTGATCCTTGTCTGACCTTCAGGATGATGCTGCTTCAAATGGAAATAAGGATCCTCTTTTATTTGATGGCATGGCTGATCCTGAAGTGGAAAAACGACTGAAGGTGGTTTATCTCCTCGTACCTTGATTTCTGATTGAATATTTAGTTAATTCTGTAAAGCATTATCATTCTCTAGTGGTGTAGAAATGCTTTTTTAAGTATTGATGTTTAGGCTTGAAAGTTTTATTTTTTATCACTTGTGGAGGTGGTTGCTTGCATCTTTTCATGGCGTGTGTTCACCCTTTGTGTTGTATTCCTCATTGTTCTGCGGTTTGTATGTACTGTTTCACTCTATGCATTCAAGTTAAACTATTTTTATACTAATACCAGTTTTTCTTCCATCCAGGAAGCTGTTGCAACTACTTCAACCGGCCCTCCAACAATTACTAATTTGGATCAAAGATTTGTTAGTTCTCTTCAATATACAATGGCATTATCTTCAGGCTCAAATCAAACGCCCACGCAAGAACCACCACCAGTGGCACCATTTCACAAGTTGCAGTTTCCTCTGGCAGCTTCATTAGTTAAGCCATTGGGTCTCGTTGGTCTTCCAGAGCCACCAAGCCTGCAAAATTCCCCTGCCAGAGAAGAGGGTGAGGTGCCAGAATCAGAATTAGATCCTGATACAAGAAGGCGGCTCCTCATATTGCAGCATGGACAGGATACAAGAGATCCCTCACCCAGTAAATCTTCTTTTCCAGTTGGAACTTCAAGACAAGTTGCAGTTCCTCCTGTGCAATCTCTTGGAAGCTGGGTTCCAGTGGAGAAAGAGATGAACCGGAGACAACTAAATCAAGCATCCCCTGCAGTGTCAGAACTGAACAGTTTGGAAAGGCATCAACCTCGGCATATATCATTTTTCCCCAAGTTTGATAATTCTATTCCACCTGATAGAATGCTTCATGAGAATCAAAGATTACCAAAAGATGTAGGATTTCAGCCCTAGAGCCCGGCTTTGTATTCCTGCATCATGCTGGGCATATCTAATTTCCAGTGTTATTTTTGTGCAGATGCCTTATAGTGAAGATCGGTTGAGGTTGGATTATACAGTGCCGAGTAACCGTTTTCTCTCAGGTAACTAATAACAGTGGAATTTCTTAGATGTAAATTATAAATCATGTATCCCCATCAGCTAGAGTTAGAGAGAGATGGGCAACTCAGGCAGACATTTTATTAAACTGGATACTGCAATGTTGGTGTGAGTCCAAGCCACGCAGAAAAGCTGCATCGGGTTGACATTATAATTTAATTGATGAACTAATGTGAAATTTTTGTCTCCAGTCTGATATCTTGTTTGCATTTTATGCAGCTGCATTCGGATGTGTTTAGAAACCTCTTAGTTGATTTCCTTGGCTCATGTTAAACTTACATATAAATCTGGATTACTTTAGTTTCTATGGTCTGTATTTACTAAATCCTGTAGGCATTGAATATTTTGGTTTTTTTTTGTGAAAGGGGATGATACATCATTGAGTCGATCATTTGTCAGCAGTAGGGATCTTGAGTTCGGAACTGAAACAGAATCTGCTGTTCGAGTGTTACAGGACATTGCAATGAAGTGTGGAACCAAGGTAAGAGGGGTCCAGAATGAAAGTACATGTTTTTTGAGCACTTGATTTCTATATTGCATCTAGACTCTCATTTTCCCTACATAACTGTCATTCTGAAACTTACACAGGTCGAATTCAGGCCAGATTTGGTTGATTGCACAGATCTAAAGTTCTCTGTGGAGGTTTGCTAACTCATTTGGCTCAAAATTTTCAGATATCAGATTCTTTAGAGTAAAATGAATCTTGCATTGAGCAATCAGAAAAAAAAAGTTTGTTGTTGCTTCTGAATTAAAATCTAGACAGTAAAGAATTTGTCTGTGTTTTTTTAAGTATGTTTGTGTGAGAGATTTCTAAACTACATGGAGTGTTGTGTTTGATTTAAGTTGGTTTATGTGCTTCCATGACCCAGATAGAGTTTGGCTCCGTAGGTGGTAGTGTCAAGTAGTGGTTATCATGGATGGCTGCATGGAAGACAAGGCAACTGTTAGCAAGTTACGTTTTCATCAGTGGGCTAAAAGCATGAGAAATGAGTGCGCCTGCAATATTTTATGAACCTAACGAATATATGCAGCTTACCATATTTAGCCACTATTTACCTGTTAGGTCTCTCGTTTCATTGCCTTAAATGGAAAACTGGTGGAGTTGGTGCTATGAAAGATTAGGGACTACAGATGCCTTAACTTTAAACAATATATTAGGGATTTGAAGCTGTAAAGCTAAGATGATATTTTAGAGCAAAATCAACTGTTTTAATCTGTATTATAATGGAACAGCTCCTTATTTTAAATGTTTATTACCATTGTAGGCTCTGTTTGCGGGAGAGAAAGTTGGTGAAGGAATCAGCTGCACCAGAAGGGAGGCCCAACAGCTGGCAGCTGAGGGTTCTATTGAGAAGTTAGCAGGTTAGTCAGTCTCACTTTGATAACCGGTTCATATTTTGAAGCATATTAGTAATTGTTTGATGTCAATGGATTTAGTTTATTTTCACTACTATTTGGCAGTGTGTTTTCTCATTGCTCATTATTCTAGTTTATATCTTCGTTCTACCTGATGAAACTTTTCTACTTAAAATCTGTTGGTGTCATGTGAAGATTTTGCATTGATGCTTCAGTTATTTCGTATCATGTGTTAATATTCAGCATCATAGCCTTATCAATCAGACATTCCAACTTTAAACAAAAAACCTGGGTTGTAATGACTGCTTGTGATTTTGTTCATGGTTGCATTCCTAACTCAATAGTGGTCATGCACTTTTTCTCTATTATCTTGACCATTTCAACAATATTCATACAGGCATATACATGTCATGCACCAAGCCTGATTCTGGGTCTGTGCATGGGGAAGTTAATGCATACTCCAGTAGAAAGGATACAAGCTTTTTGGGACCACTAGATTCTTTAGGGAATCAACAATTGCACAAAAATGGGATTGTTTCGTTTTCAGCTGCTCCAGAGCCATCTAGGAGTTGGGATCCAAGGCCAGAAGGCTCGAAGAACATGATAGGCTCGGTCACTGCACTCAAAGAATTTGTAAGTTCCACGGAACTATCATCTCTATGTTTTTTTTTTCTTCTGGTGTATTATGTCTTCCTATGACTGTTAACCTCTGTGACTTGCCATTTTGTATCTTTAGTGCATGACAGAGGGTTTTGGGTTAAATTTTTTGGAGACTCCGCTTTCAGCTAATTCACTACAGAAAGACAAAATACATGCACAGGTTTGCATCTAGCTCTGTCTTTCAGATACTTCAATGTGAATGTTTTTATCTTATTCTTTTAGATTTGAAGCTTTGGAATTTACATTTTTCTATGAAGCTGTTGACTAAGTTGTTGAATTGGTTTCCCTTTCTGGGAAGAAGTTCCAAAGGAACTCCAAGATCTTCTATAAATAGGAATTATGAAATAGCATTGAATGAATTCGTAAATTCTAGCTGCTGTTTGGAATCAGAATCCTATTCAACTTGTCTTAACATTTTGATACTGATGCTCTCCTGGATTTGTTTGGCATGTCATGGCTTCTTGTTGTTATCCACTTGAGTGAAGGAAAATAATGACCATTAGAGCACTTGAATCTGGAAAGGACTTGCTAGAGTCGAAAGCGAGATGATACTGCCATGAACCATTTCTTTGTCCAAGTATCCTAGAACAATCATGACATAATTTGTTATAGATGAAAACAAAGTTATGTTTTGTCCGATTTTGTTTCCTTGTTACTCTTTAGAATTACTATCTGCCCTCTTATTTTCCATTTTGTCCTACAAAATCTGTTCTTTTCTTCAGGTTGAAATAGACGGCCAAGTTGTAGGGAAGGGAATGGGGTCAACATGGGATGAGGCGAAGATGCATGCCGCGGAAAAGGCTCTTGGAAATCTAAAAACAATGTTTGGTCAGTTATCACAAAAACGTCAGGGTTCCTCTAGGTTTGTTGATTCTCATTCTGGTTCCTGAGTTCTGAATGGACTTGCTTCAAGTCTAATCTTCCTATCATTTTCTGGTTGCATACTGTTGTCTCCTCTTGCTACCTACTTAAGCTTTTTTCTCTTATGATTTTGAAGGCCAATGCAGGGGATGCCTAATAAACGGCTGAAGCCCGAGTTTCCACGAGTTATGGAGCGCATGTCTTCTACTGGATATCCCTGATAATCCTGCTACTTCAAGACCATAAAACACAATTTTTGCCACTGGATGTAGAGAGTTGAAGTGACTGATTAGATCCCGAGCTACCAGTACATATTGCCATCTAGTCTTTTGTACAATACACAAAATGAGAAGCCAAGTGGAGCTCTTACCCGAATCATCTTCTCCCCCGGGTGACTCCAACTCTGTGATGTTCGTATCAATCAACGTTCTGCTCTCCTTGGAATGTACAGGGGTCTCATGTGACAATGCAGGCACTTTCATGCTTGACTATAATGAACGACTGCATTGGAGTGCGTCTTCTGGTAATGCTCCGAGTCCTGACTCTCCCTGCCTCGTCAACCATCGATGAATTTTCCTGTAATTGCTTATTGAATGCTTTTTTGCCTTGTTGCTTTCCCTCCACACGGTGAAGCAGTTGCAGAGTGAGTCTTAAATTGAGTGGGAGTCGTCGAATTGCGCTAACGAAATCAAATGAAATATTCTTGTTGATGATTACGGGATGACAAAAGCTCCCAAGTCAAAGACTTTTCCACTGTGCGGAATCCATGGGATTGCAGAAGCACTTCTGCTGCTATGGTTTAGGCATTGGTGCCCCGTTTCTACGGTACCTTGCATTGCTTCACTGCTGTACTTGTATGTCAGTTGGTTTATTCATATCTGATTAAATCTTGAAGGTATGATTTTTTATTATGAATATGAAATATCTTATAAATTTTGAATCAGCTAGATTATTTTTTATTGATGCTTACGATATAATTGTTTATTATTCCTGAAAATAAATAATTTTTTACTTTAGAAAAAATATCAATAGATTTAAAAGTGTCTTAATTGAAAAATAATATTGATATGGGTGGATTTTAGTAATGAATGAGATGAAAAAAATTATTAATAAAATATTTATCTAATTCCTGATGAAATTAATTTTATTTTTAAAAAATATGTAGAGAGCTTAATTTTATCTCTTAACCATAAAGATGTGTATGGAAATGTCTAATAATTTGTAATAATTTATTTTTTAGGTTTGGAAATTGGTGTGATATTTATTCAAAATTTAATAATATTATATAATTTTTTCTATCAATTAAATAATAATTATATTAACATATAAAATAAATAATAAAACTTAAATAATATATTAAATAAAATTTTAAAAAATAAATTATGTCTCAATTGTTATTATCATTGTTATTTGTATAATAATTTTAAATTAAGATTTTTTTAAGAAAAAATCTTTAATAAATAAATAAAAAAAATTATATCAATTTAGAAATCTAAAAATATTAAATTTTAATAAAATTCAAACTTTATATAGAAATTAAACTTCAGATATATCAAATATATTATTAACAATAATTTGAAAAATAAAATTATTTTCTTGTATAAAATATTTATTTCAATTCTTCATACAAATTCTTTTATACTTTTTTTTCTTCAATTTAAAATTAAGTCTTACTCATAATTATTATATATAATTATTAAATGATCATATAAAATAAATATTAAATAATATAATTTTTTAATGAATAAAACCAAAATCAGTTAACTTATTTGTTTTTAAGTACAAATATTTTTAAGTACAAATTATAACATAAGATCAGCTCCAATTTATTTATATGTGTTTAATCAAATAAATTTCAATTCTTGTCACACCTAAAAAAATATTTCTAACAGCAAGATTTATAATACAAAATATTACTGTCAAATACTTTTTATCAATTATCAATGTTTAAAAATCATGCTTATAAATTGAATTATAATTAATAATAATATAATACTTATTAACTATAAAATTTTACTTTGGTTGTATTTATTTGAATATAATAGATGAAAACCTATAGTCTGCAAAAACTTTGTTCCTTATCTCAATATAACTTAATCTATATCATTATCATTTGATCATCACCACATAAACTTTAAATCTAAATTAAATTAAGTATACTAACAAACGACTTGAGCATAAAAAAGACACTATAATCTTGACCATACATAAAAGTATTCAAACAATAGATAATTACATGGAGGTTACAACATAAATGTAAGTCACATTTTTTTTTAGTGTTATCTGTATACGTTTAAAGCATTGTTTGATTTTCTGGAAAATTATAACGAAAAAAAAATTCATGAAAAGATGTAAATATAATTAATATTTATAAAAAAATTGAAATATATTGATACTCACAACAAAAAATGTGAAAGATATTTAGTTTGCAAATGATGAAAACATAATACAAACTAATTAGTATTTGACTACCATAAAATATTATAAATAAATATATATTTTAAATTTTAACTCAACAATAAATAACTTATCTGAGTGACCCATAAGATATGTTAGGATATATTATAGTTTTTTTTACCTGATTTGTCTACAGATAAGAATATTTTTATTTTTATTTTATATCTAAGATATTTTTAAAATTTATTAATATTCTAATTTTTTTTAATAAGTCTAATGTTGAATTATAATAAGTGTATCATCATAACAAATTCATAAAAGATAGAGATATATAATGCTTCAAAATTAGTTTCCCTGTTAATCTTTTGATTAAATCTCTTTTATTCGGTAGAGGATATCTAATCCATGATTTGTTTAAAGGTTTATAATTAATTACTAACCTGGGTGCTCCTCTTTCTATTTCAGCCTGATTTTGTACGTAAAATGCGGCACAAGACCATGGGGACTTGCTTGGTCGTATTAAATTTTTATCTAATAAATCTTGTATCTCTTTTTTACAATATTCCATTAATTCTTTACTCATTTGTATAAGTCGTGACTTGGTGGGAATATCTTTTTCATTAAAACCTGGTTCATAGGGTAACTTAATTTTATGTTGCTTTCTATTCCAGAAAGCATTGGGAACAGTTGAGCATACTTCTTTTTCAAAGATTTGGTGCAATTCTTTGATTTTTTGTTTTATTTTCTCAGTCTCGAGTTCTTGTTTTATTCTTTTATACTTTATTTCTTGGTTTAGAGAATGAAGATGTTTAGTTTTTTGTATTACTAATATCTGGGCTATTCCTAGGGCCTTCACCTCATTTAGGTCCTTTTCTTTTATGGAGTTGGTGAATTCGAAGGTTATGCTTTTTCCACAAACTTGTATTGTTATTCCTGTTCTAGTTACCGTAAAAGGATATATCTGAGTTAAGAAAGGAGTTCCTAGTATTACTTGTTGTGCTAGGTTTTTTACTAATAAAAAGGAATTCCTGAAGCATATATCTTGATTACAAATATAAGCATTAATTATTTTATAATTTATCTGTAATCTCTGATGGCTGACAGTATGTAATCTTTCTTTCGTTTTCTCAAAGTACTTGGAAGGGATTAAGCCTTCTTGAATGCAGTTTTGATCTGCTCCTGAGTCTAGTAATGCTTTTACTTTTAACTTATAATCTTTTATGACTATAGTTATGTAAGCGTACCATTTCTGGTATTCTATTTTTGATAAGGTTGACACAAAAGCTGATTCCTGACTTGTGGAAGGTTGATTTGCTTCTAAGTGATCTACTCTAAATTGTAACTCTTCCTTTTCTTCCTTAAGTTGCCTTATGTCTTGTTTTATGTTTTTGACTTCTTGAACCAGATCATCTATGGTGGGTTCTAGTTTAGTGGGTTGTCTATATAAAATTTCATTTAGATTGTAAGGGTTTTGATCACGCATTTGGTTAAATGGTTCATCGGATTTTATTAAACTTTCTTTATAGATTAGTAAGTATTTTCTTTGTTCCTCGGGGTCTTATATCTTAGTTATTAAGTCTATTATTAAATTATTATCTGTAGTTATAGTATTAAGAGTATAGCAGTTACATAGTCCAATACATTCACAGACATCTTCTGGTTCGCTACTAGATTTTTCTATATGGTTTTCTTCCTCTGAGGAGTTAAGCATGTTTAGGAGTTCCTCTTTTTCTTCCTCTCCTATTTCTAAGGCTCGAATTTTCTTTATCAGAGGACAATATGTCTTAATATGTCCAGGTTTATTACATTTATAGCACACTGGTTCCTTTTTATATGTTCTTATCCTTTTATTTCTAGGAAAAGTTCTCTTGAATGGTTTAGTAGTTTTGTACTTTCTGTTGTAAGTAGTCCTAGGTTTAAATCTTTTTGCTTTTCGTTTTTGCATAGTTGAAGGTGCTACATTCTTTTCATATCCATTATCGACTATTTCAATTGGTTGGGTTCGAGGTCTAATAGTTCTTGGCGGGATAACATTCGGTATTTCCCAAGTGTCAGGGAAACTAATTTGATTCCATTCTAAGAGTCGAGGTACTTGTACATTCATTTTATCATAATTAGCTTCTATTAAGATGGTATTATCTTTAGCTGATTCTCGTTTGGACTAAGATTAGAACTCATTATCTTATAATGGACTCTATATATAATTACTAAGTTTCTAGAGTTTTCTTTCATTGTAGTTGGAACTTTCAAATTTAAGGTTAGAGTTTGACTTAAATTTTCATCATATAAATCTACTGAGAAATTAGGGTAACAATTAAAATAAATTGGTCCATTAGCTAAATTGGACTCACAAACGGCTAATATAGAATCAGAAAAAGATTTGAATCTCGCATCTCTTAAACACATTAATATAGGAGTATCTAATCCTAATCTATGTAGTGGTTTAATGGCTACTTGAACTAACCCTATATGTAAGAACTTATATTTTCCTTTGAATTTATTGATTTTTGTTTTTTCTAATAGTTCTAATTGCTCAACTTGTGGATTTACAGGTAAAGATTGTTCAGTGGTTTCGATAACATAGTCGTGTGTAAACAAATTGCCAAATCCTATTTCATAAATTCGGTAATTAGGTACCTTTGGTATAGTCCAATTATGTAATTTCTGTTCAATCTTGGCTATGTGAAATTCTCGTTTATTATATTCATCTATCATGTCAGTATCATTACTAGAACTAGCTCGATCAGAAGTATTTCCCGAAATATTCTTAAACAAGTCCATAGTATAAACATACAATAGTTTTGCCAAATAAATCTCAAAACATATTGTACCTGCTTCGTAAGATAAGTGGGACCACTGCGGCTGACCAACGGATTTCAGCAACTCTGCTACCGGGACCACCGTACCAGCTGACCAACACGTATCTACGATACTGATACAGTATCTTTCGACACAACCTGGCTCCGCTACCAATACGTTTCTACGAGGACTTCCCTAAGAATATTTCGTCAAGTGTTTAGTAGATCAGGATAAGGTAATCCAAAGGAAGGTTAAAGGAAGACCTAATGATGCTAATAAGATGACAACTAATAATGACTTTCACAGAGGGATAGATCAAAGTTTGACTCATAGTTAGACAACAGGAGATTTCATTGATATTTTTCTCACACCCTTACAACTGATCTTTAAGAGCCTTATATAGGCAATTTCTAACAAAGCTATTACAATAACATCCTTAATTATTGGTCTGATAGTGCAATTATTCAAGCCCTTATTGGAAAAGCAACTTTTTATACTAGCCATCCTTTTATGCATAATCGAAGGCTGGATCTTTATCCAGAGGAGCATCTTCTAGTGCGCTTAGCTTTTCTTGAAATTCTTCAAATGATGTAACACTGGCTAATAATTCTTGGGCCCTCTCTTTGAAGGTGGGATGTGTGCTGTAAGATGTAGAGGCTTTATCTGATGGGACTTCTTCTGCAGGAGCTTGTAATCCTAACCAATCTTTCACAGCCTGTTCACAGGCTCGATTATTGTCAAACTTTGGCCATCATTTTACCTTATGCTTTCTGACTAATAAGGCTTCGTCTTCTTCTTTCAAAATAGAGAATTCCCAGCGAAGAATCCAAGATATTCTCATTGTTATGGCAAACTGTAAGATATGATTCTTTGTCACCTCTTCGATAGAGGTGTGCTTGATAAAATACTCTAATCCCTTTTTCACTGGTTCTGGGAGGATGTCTTTTAATAATCCTATCTCCTCATACCACTGGCACCACCATCTGGGAAAGACTAACTGGCAGTTCTTTGAGAAGAACATGAACCAAGTATGGGCAATGGGTTTGTAATAGAGAATTCGATACCAGGCCATCTGATAGTCATAATAATTAAAATTTTTGAGCTTTCTTATCCCCATTCCCTGCAATTCTTTCGCAGCAAAAGGGTGCTGATTCCAATCTTCAAATGTTAATACCTTCTTAATCTTTATTTTTGAATAGGCGATCTGTTGCGGGTTCTTTGCATCCATGGTATGATCGATGACCATAGATCCGGTCTGACTTAATATCTTCTCATAAAAATTCCGAGTCTTCATGAGGTTCTCTGTCAAATAATAAAATCCTCTGGGGAAAATATCTGATATTAGTAAATTAAGGTCAAAGGCCTTTTTCTCCTGATGTTCTTCCAAAACAGCTACTTCTTTAATGGACTTTTCCTTGTAATAGGTCTCATAGGTTTCTGATGACTTGGGATAAGATCTGGTTGTAATGGTGGTTGGAGAGTTGAGGGGTAGGATTTGAATAGTCTTAGGTTTTTTGGGTGCTAATGGGACAAGTGGCTTTCGTAATGTTCTCATGGTATTTGGTTTAGTTGGAGTAGGAGGCTGAGTAATGGGTGAGGTAATCAAGGCGGAATAATAGTTGGATGTGCTTATAGGGTAAGCTTGAGAGGGTGGCACTTCTATAGTTTTTTTTTGTTAATTTTTTTGTAGAAGTGTTGTTGATCCCTGGGAATCCTTCCCTAATAATTCGCTTGCTCATACCTGCAAAAGATAAACAAATGGTTTGCCAATCTTATAATCAGACCTGATGAACACAACTGCAATTCTCATAGATATTTTACTTCTCATGATAAGACCTGATGAACACAACTGCAATTCTCATAATGTTTTCTCATAATAAGACCTGATGAACACAACGATAATTCTCATAACGTTTTAACACAACTCATAATCAAACCTGATGAACACAACTGTAATTCTCATAATGTTCAAGCTGTTAGATTACTAATGGCCTTTTCTGAATGATGATTCCATTCCCATTCCCATGAGGAAAGTTCGGCATCACAATTTTCTCCTCTTTTTCTTTTTCTATTTATGATTTCCCTCAGCCTGCGAATTCTTTGTTGATAATGTCTTCTTTTGGCTTCTTCTTTCTGAGCTAGATATTTTACATTAACGGTGTCAAAGTAGTAAGTGGTAACATGCAGTTGTCCCTCTATGATTTTCTCTTGCACCATTCTTTTCCCACTACGCCATATTTTTTGAAGAGGCCTAAGTGGTGCCTCATAAACTTCGACTACTTTCCACATTTCGTTCCTGCACTTTAGTTAGTCCTAAGAATAATAATCATTATCATAATTTTCATTATCAATCCAAGTTCCGAAGACATCACATATTAAATATAAATATAAGTCTAATTCTCCATTATTCATACAAATTTCATGGTATAAGTCTATTTCATTAATAGGTATATGTTCACTCATTATTCCTAATGATATTAGTCAATTCTCGTACTAAAAGTCCTGCTAATCTTTCCCTTGTTTCATATTCTTTGCAATTACAAGTGTCTGCTCCTATTATGTCATGCATTAGTATGTGATTTTGAAATTCGGCATCTATTCCCCTTCTTATTTCTTGTATTAATTCTCTAATAACTCGTAAATCAGAGAAGTCTAGCATTAAGAATTTTTCAACAAATTTTTCTATAGTAGTCATTCTTACCTTTGGAGGAGTGCTCCTAAACCCTTTCTGCCAGAAATTCCCTGGATAAAAAATCGGGAAGATTATTGTCTTCTCCTTTTATATATTCTATTTTGAAATCAAAATTCGATAATAAGGCCTGTCATCTGGCGAAGATTTGTTTTGATACTAAATTTTTGACATCAGTTTCTAATATGTACTTAGCTGATTTACAATCTACCCTTAGCAAGAATGTTTTGTTAAAGATATCGTCTTGAAATGCATTTATACATAAGACGATGGATAATACCTCCTTTTTAATAGTCGAATAATTTGCTTGTGTAGGGTTCCATATTCCTGAATAATATCTAACTAATTGTTCTTGTTGGTCCTTCTTTTGTTTTAGAATTCCTTCATACCCTTTATCTGAAGCATCTGTCTCTACTATTAATTCTGCATTTTCCTCAGGGATTCCTAAACAAGGTAATTTTTTTATTTTTTCCTTAATTTCTTTTACTAATTGGGTTAACTCAGGGGTCCAAGGAATAGATTCTTTTCTTAATCTCTTGTATAATGGTAAACAGATCTCTCTAATCTTTGGTAGGAAGTCTGCTACATAATTTAAACATCCTAAGAATCTCTGAAGTTGTTTTTTATCTTTTAACTCATTTGGGAATTTACTTGTAAATTCTAAGCTCCTGTTTATAGGGGTATAGCTTCCTTGATTTATTTCGAATCCTAGAAATCTGATGTTGGTCTGGAATAATTTCATTTTAGAGGCTGATAATACTAATCCATTTTGTTTTATTATATTTAGAAATTTTTGGAGATGTGTAAAGTGTTCAGTTGTACTCTTTGAATATATTAATACATCATCTATATAGACTATGAGAAATTTTGTATAAGGATTTAAGATATCGTTCATAATGTTCTGAAATTCTGAGAGAGCATTCTTTAAGCCAAAAGGCATAACCGGGTTAGCAGTCTGAAAAATACATTTCAGACTAAAGAATAAAAATCTTGGGGACATGAATTTTTATTAAAAATAATAATACATTTTTATTTATTAAAAATATATAAATTTTTATTCGATATGAAATTTTTAATTAAATAAATAAAGAAATTAAGAATTTTAAATTAGGACATAAAGATGTATTACTTTAAACAAAGAACAAAATAACTAGAACTTTTAGAATTATAAAAAAATGTAATTTCAGAAACTGAAATTAAATCAGAATCAGAATATTCTGAAATAAAACTAACCAAATAGTTTGAAAACTAACCAGATAGTTTGAAAACAATTAAAAGTTGATAGAATAAAATCATATGATATAATTAAAATAGAAAAATAAGTCTATATAAACTTATGGTTTTCGTTATCATAATCATATACGAAACATATAGTAATACATTTTGGTAATACAAACTAAACTTCCACTAATTTTAATCTGTAATCTACTGTACTCTATTACTTTATCTATAATATTGTTAAATTTGAACTTAAATTAATTTTTATTATATTATTTTTTTTACTTTAAAATTTTTAATAATATTACATATTTTAAAAAAATTAGTGGAGTTGTAAAAAGTAGAAAAATATAACAAGATAATTACAGAAGATAAAGAAATTTAAAAAATAACTTTAATTGTCATAAAAATAACTATAATCATTTAATAGTATTAAAGAATTCACTTCGTTATTTGAAAATAAATAAAAATAATATATTATAATAATTATATAAATAATAAGATTTGATTGATTTATAATAATTTAATAATGAATTAACTCATAAATAATAAAATAAGTCTGTATAAACATACAATTGGCATTGTCATAATCATACGTCAAATCTGCAGTAGTATATTTCGGTGTTAAAGCAGGATCTTTTATATATTTTAATCCATATATTTATTATACTTTATCATTAAAGCTTTGTTTTTATTAAATTTGAATTTCAAATGCTTTTTGGAAAGATACTATTATAGTTAGTTAAAGAAACTTGCAGAATTTTGCGATACGAATAGGAAGAATCTATTAGTTCCGTTATGATTCTTAAAATCCTTATAAATGAAAAAATTTTAAAATATTTTTATTTTGCATGTGCTGACTTAAACTGAAATACATGTTAGGATCGTATAGTTTGTTCATTGTGAATTTTTAAAAATATTGACTGTTAAAACTAGAATTATAAACTAATATATTTTATTTATTTTTATATAATTTTTTCTTGTTAACAATTATGTAGTAAAAAAATATAAAAAATATTTATTAAAAAAAGAAATAACAATAAATAAGAAAATAATTCTAATAATTATGAAAATAACAATAAACTTTCGATAAAAAAAATCATTATGTTATTTAGAATAAATAAATAAAATATATTATAATAATAATAAATTAATAAAATTAGATTGATTTATGATGATTTAAAAATAAATTTAAAAATTAATTAATTAACAAATATTAAAATAAATATTTATAGACTTATAATTGTCATTATCATAATCATAATCATATACGAAATATATAATAATATATTTCAGTAGTACAGACTGATTCCACGGATTTTAATCCGTATATCTACTATATTATATCACTTTATTTATAATTTTATTAAATTTGATTTTAAATTAATTTTTATTATATTATATTATATTTTTATTTTAAAATTTTAATAATATCATATATATATATAATTTGATTGTTAAAATTTGTGGAATTGTAAACTAACATATTTTATTGATTTTTATTTTATTTTTTCTTATCGATAAGGTATAAAGTAAAAAAATATAATAAAATAATTACAGAAGATAAAAAAAGTAAAAGCAAAAAATAACTTTAATTATTATGAGAATAACTATAATTATTTGATAGAAAAAATTCACACTGTTATTTAAAAATAAATAAAAATAATATATTATATTAATTATATAATTAATAAATTAGATTGATTTATAATGATTTAATAATAAATTAATTCAAAAAAAACAACATAAAATTATATCAACATACAATTGTCATTATCATAATCATACGCAAAACCTGTAATATAATATAGTTTGGTATTACATACGGATCTTTCACAGATTTTAATTTATATATTTACTATAATTTATTGATTAAATTTTAATTTTATAAAATTTGAATTTCAAATATTTTTTGGAAGATATATTATAGTTAGTTAGATGATAATGAATTGCAAGATTTTGCAATAAATGGATAGAAATGATGTATTAATTCTTACTTCTGTTAGGATTTTAAAAATCTTTACAGATAAAGGATTCTAAAAATCTAATAATTTTACATATATGGACTTAACTAAAATACATGTTGGAAATATAGAGCCTATTGATTGTGAATTTTTTAAAAATATGATTATTAAAATTAGTGTTGTAAAAGATTAAAAAAAAAGAAATGACAAAGATAATATAGCTTTTCTTTTTGTTTTCCTTCCTCGATCCATTTCGAGTCCCCAGTAAGTATATAAAAAGTCAAGTCACCTTCGCCAACTTTCAAGACTTTACACGTACCAGCATTGCCAACCAGAGGGAAGTAGAGCCTAGAAAGGTATCGCACAAGCAATGGCTTCCTTCGATCCATTTAGCGGGGACGGAGCAGAGGTTAACGCCTCCTACAACCAGGAATCCTTCGATGGACAAGACTCTTACTCCGACTTTGGCTCCTACTCCAACTTCAACTCCTCCTCCGCTGCCGATTACTCTGCCGCCGACGTCACGGTGGAACACGCGCCTGCCTCGCCCGATCCGTTCGGTTTTGGATCTTCCTCCGCCGACGCAGATCCCACTTCTTTCGGTTCGATCCCCGCCTCAAACGGCAATGGAAACGGCTACGGTGCTGAGGACGACGGCGTCTTCGCATCGGACGGCCCCATTCTTCCGCCGCCTTCCGAATTGGAGCCCGAGGAAGGCTTTGCGCTTCGCGAGTGGCGCCGGTGAGGGCTTTGAATCCATCTTTGTTGCCGTTTTGAACTTATTTTTTCCCTTTTTTGTGCTTATATTTTGCTTAGATCCATATCAGATTTGTTGCTTTTTAAGTACTCACTTCTGTTAGGAACTTGATTTGACGCGATCTGAACTTTCAGAGAGCTTTTTTAGACTCAGGTGGCATGCTTGTAAATATTAATTATCTTGTCTTGGTCTAGATGTCATGTCTCGGGAGGAAGACGGAGACTTTGAAATTTCATTACCGTTTCTGAATTCCTAGTACTACGTTGTGAGCTGGGTCTGGATATGAAAATGGAATGATATGATTTCTTGATCTGCAATGTTATATGACGTGAACTCTTTAGACGAGTTATCTCCTCCTATGCAGATAGTTAGGTCAAATTGGTCCAGATATTACGGATTAAATTGATTTGCTGATCGTCCATCAGAAGAAATTTATTGGTACTATATTTTGGTACTTATGGAGTTTAATTTAATATTGTCGTGAGAGATGAGCTTGGGAAAGGCTTGCAATATTTTTTTAGTTTAGTAAATCACTCCACCTTCAACCTAAATTTTGTATTTCTTAAACATGAGACGGAAACTTCTAGTCTTATATAGGAGCTGTTTGATATGTAGGTCATGTATTTAGAGGGATCTTGGTGTTGTATTTGAACCCACTCCTGTGTGATTGATGGGGATCGGGGAGATTTTTATTTTGGTGTTGGGACTGTGCTGTGGTGCTATTGAACCTTTTTTTTAAAATATTGATTCATAGATCCGTGATACCCACTCCTTTAACCAGTTATGTAAGTTGAATCGCCGTAGAGAACCCAGCTTACCATAGGTTGAGACTTTATTTGGAAGTTGTTTATTATTAGATGATGATGCAAGTTATTTTGTCTTGTTATTTTTTCTGACGTTTACCTAACTCCCTGTATCAAATTTGTGCTTTGCTTGGTTTGATCTACTGTAAAGACAAAATGCCATTCTCCTTGAGGAGAAGGAGAAGAGAGAAAAAGAGATGAGGAATCAGATCATTGCAGAAGCTGAGGAATACATTCATGGTTTCTACGAGAAGAGGAAGGTCAATGTTGAGACCAACATAGCTCAGAACAAGGAAAGAGAAAAGGTAAAACAAAATTTGCTTGATTGTCTGTACGAGGTTCTTAATGCTATTTCTTCCAGGAACAGAGTATTGACTTTGCATGTCTTTATGATCAGTTATTCTTGGCCAACCAAGAGAAGTTTCACAAGGAAGCAGACAAACAGTATTGGAAAGCAATAGCAGAGCTTATTCCTAATGAAGTACCCAACATCGAGAAGAGGAGAGGCAAGAAGGATCAAGAAAAGAAGCCATCCATTACCGTGGTTCAAGGCCCAAAGCCTGGAAAACCCACTGATCTTTCAAGGATGCGCCACATACTTGTGAAACTGAAGCACACACCCCCACCTCACATGATTCCTCCCCCACCTGCACCTGCAAAAGAGTCCAAAGATGGGAAGGATGGAAAAGATGCGAAAACTGGAAAAGACGCCAAAACTGGAAAAGATGTGACAGCAAAGGCCGCTGGATCTTCAGCAAACGGCGATACTGCTTCGCCTGTTAAGGATGCTACATCGGATGTTTCAACAAAACAAGAAGCTTCTGTTGATGGAAGCCTGAACGCCTCAGAACCCGAGTCCACAACAAATGCTTAACCGCCCGCATCACTATCTCGTAATCGCTTTATTTAGCTCAATACTTCTTTTATATCATCTTATTTAAATTGCTTGTCTATCTTTTTATCACCCAGTCACTGTATTGGGTTTGCCCTGCATGCAGCTTTGACAGCCGGTTTAATTCTTTATGTGGGCATGTTGTATGGAGAGAATTTTGGAAGGAGCTTTCTTTCTTAATCGCTCTCTGAATTTGACACTCTTAGATGACTAATGATTTTGTGCTGATAATTGAAGCTGTAGCTACTGGTTAAATGAAAGTATATCACTTCCCCCATTGATTAAATAGCCCTCGGTATCAAGATGAGAAGGTACGCGCGCTCAATTCAGGTCAGTGGTATAAAGGAATTAACAAGTTAAATATGCTTTAATAATTTTCGGTATTTTAAATTCATCTGTGATGAATTTTGATTATTTCCTTGGTGGTAGTACTTGTTTTGGAATTTGCCATCCCTTTCTACCTACCCCGAGCACTATAATTATATTAATACTATAGGTATTCCACCTTTCATTTTTGGTCTGTGGTTTTCTAATGTCCTAATGTCCTCCCACTAAAGTCTTAACTCCTCACCCCACCATATCCATAAAAGTTGCTATTAGAAATGACACTCACTTTGTGATGACCCATCAAATATGACGTCTCTGGTTAATGACCATGCCTACCCATAATATCATGGAAATTTGTTCCGTTGTGATTCTTATCGAAAGCACTATATGCAAAACCGTCTCTCGTGCTTCCAGGAAGCAATATCGTGTGAAGTTTATGCAATGTACGTTTGTATGGAAAACAGAGGGTTGAATCGTCAGCAGACTAGCCAGTTGAATCGGAATCATACTTAAGCAGGCCTATCGGAATCAAACCTGAATCTGGTTCAATTATAAAATTTTCAGGTTTAAATATATTTATATTTTAAATTTTTATTTATATATTTTAAGATTTTCATAATAATAATTTTTTAAAAAATTATGTTATATATTTTGCAATTTTAAAAATGAAAAATTTTATATTATTCGTCCAGTTCGACTTTCCAGTTATTCTGGTCATCCTTGGGTTTACTGATCAAGTCGATTTAATTCGATTTGGAAAACCTCTAATGATACAATCGTAATTATTCATGCATATGCGAAGTAACAAGAAAATAATTTTCATCATTTTCGAAGGATATAGTCATGTGGATATGCACTGATAGCGAATACTCTCATCGTACATGCGGCATCACAACATCCATGAAATTAAATTTTTTTTCAAAGTCTTAGTTATGCCACATATATAGCACAATGCTTTCATGCATATCACTGTCTTTGACATGTATAATGCTAATAAATGCTTTTTTATTCAACTTATGGTGGCGGAAAACAATAATTCAAAACATACTTTCTTCCACATTTGGTGTTATTTAAAGCCTTTCATATTTTCATGATCGGTCGATGAGAATCCTCAAGACAACCATATTAATTTTTGAGCTCATTATCTTACATTGTCCAGTCCATCAACTTCTAATCAGATTTAATTACAAAATTATACGAAAGGTTACATTTACAACACAATATTTATTTCCAGTCCCTATATTATATGTATTAATGTAAATGAAACTGAACTCATTGGTGTGAATACATGCCCTGAAATCCCTACAGGGGACAGTTTTTCTTTGTAATTAAAGGATATTATGGTCGGTAACAATGTAATAATGACTAATCCTTTTTATTATATGATAAATATCAATTAAGAATGAGTCTAACTAGCTCAAAGTTTTTAAAATATTCATAATTCTTATATTTGGTTAAAAATAAATAAATATTACCTCACAACTACTTTATTCTAATTCTCACAGTGAATATTTGCTCGTTGAAAATAATGGAGCAATATGAATACTATTCTGAACTCAGGCCACATGCATTCGCTTAATGCAAGACGGATTCTCTTTTCAACCTCTGCAATAGAAAGAAATCTCACATTAAACACAGATAGCTCACTGTTGTACATCGTCATTACTAAGCAACAATGATATAAATACTATAATTTTCATTAAAAAAATATAAATGCTTTAATGCCTTGCTAATGTCCTTCTACCTAGTTATAACCATGTATAACTTGAACTTTCTTTATCCGGACATTCCCGTCAAAATCAGTGAAAGGATGTACTATTTATCTAGGGGTCACCTCTGTGATGACTGATGCAGTAAAAGAGGTCGTCTGGTAGCTTGTAGACTCTGAGGACACCTTCTTAGATGAGGAAGTGGGCCTAGAGACAGAGAAAGTTTCAAAGAAACCGGGAGCACTGAGTAGCTTCTCATTCAGCCGAATATTCTTCGTGATCATGTCAAGAACCTGACTCATGAGTGGCCTACGGTTTGCTGCTGATTGGGTGCAGAAAAAGGCAACTTTAATATATCTAATCACTTCTTCTTCAGGAAAATCTCCCATTTCGGGATCCACTAGCTCCAAAATTCTCTCTTCTTCGTAGAGTTCCCATGCCTATTCAAGAATTAAATCTTCAATAAGAAGATACTACCAAGCTTTGGCAATGTTATAGAACAGACACAATAATAATTCACAGGAGCAAAGCTTAGTAAGATCATGTATCATTCAGAGAGCTACCAAAAGTAAACAGTGTCACATGTATAAGCGAAGAGATATTATGCAATTGAGGGTTACACCGCTTAACAAACAATCACAATCATTCAACATCGAATGATGCACATAGCTAACCATCAGTCAAAACGAAATTAGATATCTAACCAGCGAGCTAACCTCAAGTAGTTAGATCCAGTCTCTTTCCTTAAGAAATTTTCAGGGTTTTTCTGCTTGTGTATTATAAAAAAAAAGTGCAGTAAGATGATTTTGTCAATGTGAGTGCAATTCAAATAGAAATGCATATATCTGAAATTGAAACTGCTAATTCATTGTAATCATCAGTTATATATTCCACATTTGAATAATTTCCAATGAGGAGAAGAGAGAGCAAATTAAAACGAACATGCAGAAGGGAGATAAGATTCTTGGCATACAGATGAATGAAGTTGCAATAGAATTCAAAAACTAAGATGAGGAAGTGGAAGAGACAACGCACCAATTCTAGGAGCGACTTCTCTGTTTCTCCCCATCTTGGCGTTGCACTGCTTCTCCCACTAATTATTTCAAGGATCAACACTCCAAAACTGTACACGTCAGCCTTTAATGTTAACTGACCACCCAAGGCGTATTCTGGGGCCAAATAACCCCTGTATAGGACAAACACAGAAAGTATTACATGTTTGTGGCTTTTATTGGTGGGGAGAACATATATTACTTGAAAGGTAACTTTGGCAAACTTCAACCGTGATAGTAAACCTTCAAATGGAAACATTTCAAATTGCATCCTTTAAGCAAACTAGAAAACAAATTAATATATTTGATGCTCAAGGACTAGATTTTTCTCTTTAGTCTTTGCCCAGCCTCTAGATGGTCAAGCACACTCAATAAGTAGACTGAAATTACAAGTGTCAAAAGAAAAAGGAGAAATAAATGGAAAAAATGAAAGTAATCAATCAGAAGTTCAAAGACAAACGTTGTTCCTGCTATCTTTGTGCTGATATGGGTGATGTCATCAGGGAAGAGTTTAGCCAATCCAAAGTCTCCAATTTTTGGGTTAAATTCCCTGTCAAGAAGTATATTGCTGGCTTTTATGTCTCTATGGACAATATAGGGAACAAGCTCTTCATGAAGGAACACAAGACCCCTCACAATACCCAAGCAAATGGCAGACCTTTTACCCCAATCTAATGTAGCAGTTGAATTCTTTGAATCTGCAAAAAGAATGAAAGAATAAATACATCTTGCATACTTCTTCCTTGTACTTTAGATAAATATCCATAATTCATCTTACATGGTAAAAGTTTGTTGCAGACCTACCTAATAATGCACGATCAAGGCTATTATTTTCAACATACTCGTACACCAAAATCCTGTTAGTTCCTTGTACACAGCATCCTACCAACTCAACAAGATTGCAGTGCTTTACTTTGGATATAGTCTTGATCTCATTCAAAAATTCACGCACTCCCTGTTTTGACTGAGCAGAAAGCATCTTCACAGCAATTTGCATTCCACTTTTCAGGGTCCCCTATGAACGAGTACAACAGAAAATAAGATGTAAAAGAGAAATATTAGTCGCATCTCTTAATACATGAATACAACAGTAGAAACCTACATATTGTCCACCATCAAAATAGCAGGCTAATGATTTCAATAACCTAGAAAAATATCAATGTTAATTAACACTAGTCGACAAAAATTAAGAAAATGAGCTTGAGCTTAAGCAAACAAGAATCAGACAAAATTGTAAGAATTGCAAAGACATGTCTATGCTACACACATCAAAGAAACAACTGCGCCACTGAGATGTGTGATTATGGATATTTGACAGTAGCGCATTATTTCAGACAAAGTGAAAATCCAGGCACATCAGAAAATCATCGTTCATTTTGACATTTAAAAGAACATAAACATCTCAGATTCTCAAATCCTCGTGTGGTACAATCAGTTTTAAGCAAGGCAGTTGTTTGTTTCACTACCTCTTCTTTTCCATCAAGTAATTACTATCATATAGTTTGCCACACAACCATAATTACAATGATAGAGGAGTTTCACTATCGCCGTTATTCTACGTACATGAAGAATGAAAGAATCATCTACCCTGTAAACAGTTCCGAAACCTCCTCGTCCTATCCGGTTGCTCGAATGAAAATCATTTGTGGCTGATCTTAGTTCATTGTACGAGAAATGGTTAGTCTCCCGCAGCAAATTCCCTGTAACAAGAAGAGAAAAATCACAATATTACCAGCAATCACCGAAGATTTTCCATCCAAACTGACTAACACCATTCAGAAAACCTAATAAAAATAAGATACAAGCAGTAAGCAGAACTTAAGAACTCACCCTCAATACCATCAGGCAGCCAGGAAGGAGTCCCTCTCTCTCTCAAACTTCTCTTTCCTCCAAAGCAGCTGCAGATCATATCTAACTCTCTCTCACTTCCTTCCAGATCACTTAAAAATCACATCCATCAACGCCACAATTAACGCCCGATCAACCAGAGCTCCTCCCTGTACCCTCTAGTCTCTCCTATGACTTCCTTTGGGATAGAAAATGGACCTTCGGTAGTCTTCAACCAGTTTTTCCTTTTTTCCTTTTTTTCTTTTTTTTTCCCCTTTTTCTGCTTTCGTTTTATCGCTGTGGTGTCGTATGCGTGCGTTGAGGAGTATTATAATTGAGCGATGAAATTATTCTTCGTCTTAGGTCCGGCTGGATACGCGTAGGAAAAGGTCGCCAGTAACGGCCGTAAGAAGAGAAAACACCAACCATCATATAGTCATTTCCTGGCGTGACTTCTTCCATTGTCCCCATTACCGATAGTGACTCCCAATTTACAGTACACCAGATCGACCAAGATTCTTCCTATGGACAGAGCATCTCTTCCGTTTCTGAAAATATTGATTTCGCTCGTCTTTCTACGGTTTTGATCTATAATTAAAGTTGAAACAGAGGTTATCCATCTGGTTTTATTTGTGTTAATATGATTATTCTATATGTTGTAATAATTAATTCTCTCCATTTTCTTAATTGTCCGGTAAATCTATTAATTATCTGGTAAATCGATTAATTATAAGAGCTGCTATGCTGTGTTTTGTTTATTGATTTTGTTGTTAATCAATAAATATAAATTTATGCTTATTATCTTAATATATTTATTTTGTTAAATTATTGATTTAACAAATCTCGTTAGATATATTAGTGAAATAAAAACAGAATATAATAAAAAAAATTAATATTCCATTATTAATTATATACGGGTAGTCTTCAGTCATCATGATGTGATGTTTTATTGTAATAATATAATATTATAAATTTATTATTTTTTGAATCTTAAATTATTTATTTTTAACTTTTCATTATTGTTTTAATTTATCTATGTCATCAGACATTAATTGATTTGATATCTGAATATCAAATATGAAAGAAAGTTGACACTTTAATTAACTATAGACTTTTGAAAAAATGGCATTAAGTTGGACCATATTTAATACTTGTATTGTTTTATAATAGTAGTTTTTATAGATACACTCACACTCGAAGAGGAGGTTGAATGTTATATTTTATTTTTGTAAGATTGTATATTGACGCGTACGCTAAGCATGAGTTACTATCTATGATGTGAATACCAAATATGAACGTTGACCCTACAAATAACTATAGACATTGAAAGTATGACGTAAAAGTTTATCTATAACTGTCATTAGCGTTATTCTTGTAATAAGATTACGTATTTTTGTGATATGCTTCAATATTTTTAGAATTGTTGCATAAATTTATTATATGAGTGAATATCAAACGAAAAAATCCAAAATTTCTAAATTTAGGTTACGATTTATACAAAAAATGAATATTTTGATTCAGCTTGGGTTTATTCAAATTTTATTTTGACCTTGTCTGTCTCTTTGAATTAACTCCTTCATTTATTTTTATACTATGAAACATTGCATTTGAAAGGAATCATTATGGAAAATAAAAAATTTAAAATATGATCTATTTTTACTTTAAATACTTTAAATTCATGAGAGAGAGAACTTCTACACCATAAGGTTAAAAAATAAATAAATAAATATCTTTTTTTTTGGAATATAAATAAACGAAGTTTGTGTAGGGTTGAGGGTTCGAGAATTTGAGCTTGTCGTATCCTATACACCATAAAGTTTGATAATCGACCACTCGGACGTCCTCCACGACGAATTGATTTTGGAAGTTGAAGCGCCATCAATGAGCAACTTGTATCTGTTTTCTAATTTTTTATACATATATATGTGGATTCTGGGATCTAGTTCCATCCTTACCCCCATTGATATTAAAATATACAATTGAAACTGGTCTTCCACCAATGATTCTTTGTACGAAAAATTAATGCAGATTCAACTTGCTTTTGTTGAAGCTTTTGAAAACAAGAGCATGCAAGTGTCATTACACAAAGGGGAGATTTAGTTGTGTATTTATCCAATATAAGAATTGTGGGCGTAGAATCGATGTTAAAATTTTTTATAACATCAGCTTAGGTAGGCAAATATTAGAATTTTGCGGAATAAAATTAAAATTTTTCACAAAAAAAGCAAAATATACAAGAGTAAATAGAATATGGTAGAAATTCTCTGTATTACTGAAATATCATATGATTATAATTAAGAGATGACACCTTTATGTGTACTATCACTTTCGGATGAATGATGGTAAGTTTAATACATATGTTGTTGGAGCATTAGATTCTGTATACGCTTCATGGTACCAAAATAATATCAGATTAGATATATATTTTATGCTCACCATCTCATATAATTAATTACGTGTTGCCATTTTTATATATTCTTAATAAAAAAATCAATAATCCGGTATTGTTTATTGTGAAGTCTCGATCAAAATATAATATTCAAATAAATTTTTTAAACCAATACATTAATTAAATATTGAAGAAAAAAATAAAGTGAAGAATGAAAATAATTATATATATAATTATTTATTTATTTTTACAACATGAAAAAATCCCCTCCTCCGAAAACCCAACATTTGGAATCTTCTTTGTCCAAGCTGTCTCCTCACTCGCCCAATTGCTTTCTTTAGTAAGGGAAAAAAACCCTAAAGACGCCAAAACCAAATCTGCCAGGAGGACTCATACGCTAAAAAGTTTTCAAAAATCCCATTCATTTTCCCCTAAACCACACTCGCTACACAGTCCACGCTAACCCCACTCCTTCTCTCTCCCTGAGTGCAGTGCTACCTGTCGCCCTCAATTGCGACTTTTGCACCACTTACGTTCTCATTTTCCCCCTCTTCTCTCTCTTTCTTTCTCTTTTTTATTTATATAAGCTAGGGTTTCATTTGTCAAAATGAATAATCAGCAGCAGCAAGTGGGGGCTGTTATCAGCAATAAGGACCAGCCGGAGGAGGAGAGTGCGGAGAAGGCCTCTGGCGGAAGCGTTGTGACTGAGAAGGCGGCGGAGCAGCCACTCAGTAGCGAGGAAGAGAGCGGTGTGGAGAAACCGGACGACGTGATGGAGGAGGACTCTGTGAGTCCGGCTACTGTGTTCTGCATCAGGCTTAACCAGCCTCGCTCCAGTTTGCAACATAAAATGAGCGTTCCCGAGCTTTGTCGGAATTTTAGGTACTAATTTTGAATTGGATAGAAAAAAAGTTTGATTTCTTTATTGAAGATAAAATTGGGGTTCCTATGCAGAATTCAGGTGCATTGGGCTTGCATGGTATTCCATTACCTGGAGCTATGATCATTTTAATTATTGTTCTTCTGTTTTCCCGTGTAGTGCCGTCGCGTGGTGTGGGAAGTTGAATGCCATTGCATGTGCGTCGGAGACTTGTGCAAGAATCCCAAGGTTCTTGTTTATTTTTGTTATAAATATGGATAATGTGTTCTGGCCTAGTATATATTGTCTGTACATATATTCTTTCTTTGTAGTTTATTATTACGACCCTTATGACTGCAATCATCTGGCTCAACTTAATGGGATTGTTTTATCTGTGTAGTTCCAATGCCAACCCTCCATTTTGGATCCCTATACATATTGTTATTCCTGAGCGCCCAACTGAATGTGCAATTTTCAATGTAATAGCAGGTACTTCTTCAGACTCGAGTTTTAATTTGTTTCAGTTACTATTGATTTTGCATTTAATGTAGGCTGACTTTATTTCATCTTTATTGTAGCATTTTGAATGTAGTATCTGTTATCTGGACTTTATATGTTGGCCCCTAATTTTTCAATTCATTCTGGTGCATTGAGTTTTGTTGCAGACTCTCCTCGTGATTCTGTCCAGTTCATCGAATGGTCCCCTACATCTTGCCCTCGTGCATTGTTAATAGCTAATTTTCATGGGAGAATAACAATCTGGACACAGCCTTCTCAAGTAAGATGTGTTGGTCCACATGTGTCATCTTGTTGTTTACAAAGAATATTTGTCACATTTTATATTTCTTATATTTTCCCGTTCTTCCCATCTTTATTTGATGCTAAATGCTTATTCAGCATGTATTCGACTTCTTATGCAGGGTCCATCAAATTTGGCACGTGATGCTAGCTGTTGGCATCTAGATCATGAATGGCGGCAAGATATTGCAGTTGTTACCAAATGGCTCTCAGGCATCTCTCCGGTATGCAATCATTAGTTTTTCATTGTGAGCATGTGATGTTTTGTTATTACTGTGCTACCTTCATGGTATTGCTTTTGAGCTTATTAACCCTTCCATACCAATTGTGCAAGTATAAACAGTTGGTGGTCTGAATGAAACAATAGGCATAATTGTTGTTTTTTTTTTCTTGGCTTTTTCTCATTAGGGTATTGCTACTTAATTGATCTTCAATAATGCTTATTACATGACATTAATGTTGTGTAGCATTCTTATTTCAATATCGCCCCATAAGCATTTTATTCCTGTCTTACTACTTTCTCATGATTCTTTCTGAATTTAGAACTGACATGTGGTGATTTTGGATGCTGTTTCCAGCCACTTTCTCTTAACCATATAATCAGAGTTTCATCACAAGATGAACCTGTTTTTCTGTTCGTCTTTTGTTAGAAATATTTTATCATGTTACTGGATTAGTATTTGTTATACAATGATTATTTTCAGGCACTTAACTTCATATGTCCAGTGCCTTGCTTTTGTTTTATTCTTGTAAAAGTAATCCTGGTAGTATTAGGGCACCTTTTTTTTGTATAATTCTTTGACTTCTTTAAAAAAATCAGTATAGGTGGCTTTCATCCAAATCAAGTGGTTCAACAAGTGCTAAGTCAACTTTTGAAGAAAAATTCCTTTCACAGCAGTCTCAAACTTCAGGTTTGTTTTTATGTTTTTGTTCTACTTCTGTTTGTTGTAGGCTTATATTAGAGCTGTAGGCAGTTTGTAGCTGTTAATAAGGTATAGGTAAGGATGTGCAACGTTCTTCAATTGCTTTTAGTTATATCTGCTAATGTTCCTGTAAATATCTATAGATCTGAAGTATCTAGTATATTCTATTACCTATCTCATCGATTATTACAAAAAAAATATATCTACAGATCTGAAATGATGTACCACCTACGTAAATTGGAATTGCATAGCAACCTTTGCCTTCATCTGGTCAAGTATGATAGTTATTGGGTGTTGGTAGTTTTACAGTGGGCTTTAGTCGGAGGAAAAAGTTCAATATACTGTGGACAACAGTTATTTCCATCATTATTAGGGAAAATTTTATGAAAAGCGATTGTTTGATCCTCATTAACTGTGGCATCTTGGATACTTTATGGGTTAGGATGTTTTTCATTTGTGACTATATGTTGTGGTTCAGCATAGAACTTTTAGTGGTGTTTATAGATGCCTGGTTATTTTGAGGGTGTTGTACGTTTGTTGTTTTCTTCTCCTGCCCTAGATATTTATGGTTGTTTGTCTTTCTGATGACATTTTTTGTCAGATTAAAAAATGTAATAGGCAATACATGTTATAATTATCTATCTGATTGTATTTTCCAAAATATATCCCTCACTAATTGCCCAAATTTTCAATAACTATTTCCCAAACTTTCAATAACTATTTCCCCAAGTCCATATTTCCCTTTTGACCTTCTTCAATACTTTATAATCATGTTACAAATGTAAATTTTAATCCCAATTTTCCAAGGTTGTATCTCTGTGAAACCATCTAGTTGATGTGATATGGTAATGTTCATTGTCTTTTTCACACTTTGGTATTGCTGATACTTGATCTAAATAATGAGCTCTATTTGTGATTGTTGTTGACACTTTTTGCGCCCTACCATGGTGTTATTTTGCTCTTACAATAATACTTTCGCTTGAGAGATCCCAGTCATCTGGATGCTGAAAGTGTTTTTTGGTTCTTGCAGCTAGATGGCCCAATTTCCTCTGCGTTTGTTCTGTCTTCTCATCAGGATCGGTTCAACTTCATTGGTCACAATGGCCTCCTAGTCAGACCAGTTCGACAGCAAAGTGGTTTTGCACAAGCAAAGGACTCTTGGGAGCTGGCCCTAGTGGGATCATGGCTGCTGATGCTATTATAACAGATAGCGGCGCAATGCATGTTGCTGGTGTTCCAATTGTAAACCCATCTACTGTCGTTGTTTGGGAGGTTACTCCTGGTCCCGGTACTGGATTTCAAGGTACTCCATTGACAAGCTCATCCAGTGGTGTCCCACCTTCTCTCAGCCCACCGAATTGGGCAGGTTTTGCTCCTTTGGCTGCATACTTATTCAGCTGGCAAGAATATTTAATAACTAATGCAAAACAGGGGAAAAAGCACGCAGATCAAGATTTGAGTGACGTTGTTTCCTTGCACTGTTCACCAGTTTCAAATTTTTCTGCTTATGTGAGTCCAGAGGCAGCAGCTCAATCTGCTGCAACAACGACTTGGGGCTCTGGAGTTACTGCTGTTGCTTTTGATCCCACTCGTGGTGGTTCAGTGATAGCAGTTGTTATTGTTGAAGGTCTACTGCTCTTTCTTGCTTGGAACTGAGTCTTTAATTAAATATCATTAGTTCCATTCATTTCACTTTGCTATAAGTTGTTTGCATTCACAATTTCTGTTGATATATTTAATTTGGATGGTTGTGTTTGTACCTGGGTGTGTTTAGGATCTAGTTTATCTTTATTGCAATCGATTGTATGTTAACAATAATGCATGGGTGTGGGCACTGATACTTGTATATGAAGCTCAGTAACTTATTTCCACAAATGTGCTGTGCAGGGCAGTACATGTCTCCTTATGATCCAGATGAGGGTCCTTCAATCACAGGATGGAGAGTGCAACGTTGGGAATCGTCTCTTCAGCCTGTTGTACTCCATCAAATATTTGGGAATCCTACATCCAGTTTTGGTGGCCAGGCACCCATGCAAACTGTATGGGTATCCAAAGTGGATACAAGCATACCACCAACCAATGATTTCAAAAATCACCAGACAACTACATCTGGACCAACCTGTGATGGAAGAAAGACATCTGATTCTTCTGTTGAGAAAGTAAAAGGTGTCAGTTTTGATCCCTTCGATCTGCCGAGTGACGTGAGAACTCTTGGGCGCATTGTTTATTCCGCACATGGTGGTGAGATTGCAATTGCTTTTCTGCGAGGAGGAGTTCATATTTTCTCTGGTCCAAATTTTACACCTGTTGACAGCTACCAGATCAGTGTTGGCTCTGCAATTGCTGCTCCAGCTTTCTCTTCCACAAGCTGTTGTTCAGCTTCTGTTTGGCATGACACTAGCACAGATCGTACTATGCTGAAGATAATTCGCGTTCTACCTCCTGCTGTTTCAAGTAGTCAGGTGAAGGCTAATTCATCGACTTGGGAGCGTGCTATAGCTGAGAGGTACCTGGTTTAAGTACTTATTTTCGAGGGAGTGCTTCATGTACATTAACAGTCCATTGTTGATTATTTTGCATTGGAGCAGTACAAATTAATGTTTAGACACTTATCTCTGCCTCCTGCCTGGGGCCTGATTTGTCTGTTTGTCGAAGCAGGTTTTGGTGGAGCCTATTGGTTGGAGTTGATTGGTGGGATGCTGTTGGCTGTACTCAGAGTGCTGCTGAGGATGGAATTGGTAAGAATGTTGATATTTGTTTGGCTGTAATCCAGAGAAAATAACTGCATAACACAAGTTGTCAAAGAAAATTTTGTTTTGAAAAGATTGTACACAAGTGAATGGGTAACACCTGCTAATGTGGCCCTTTTTTGCCTTTCAGTTTCACTGAACAGTGTCATTGCTGTCCTGGATGCGGATTTTCATTCTCTACCTTCGATGCAGCACAGACAACAATACGGCCCTGTATGGTCTTTCACACCATTATTGTCTTCTCATCATTTTTGTATAATAGTTCATTCCCGTGCATTTTCAGTTAAAAAATGTACTTTATCTAAGCTCCACATGGTTTTGAACTCTTGAGGTTCAATGCATTGAATATTACAGACTAAATCTATGGAGAACTTTTAAGTTGATGTTTTTGTCATAGGTATATGGTTTTAACATGTGATTTTAACTGTACTCTGGCTACTGTACTTGGTGATGAATTCTTAAAAAACGTGATCTAAAATCTTCAAATCTTAGTTTTACCATACCGAGTTTGCTTTTTGTGGCTGAGTACTCAATATTTGTTTGTCATATCATGAGAGATATGTTTCTAGAGCGGCTTGCCTTGTATTGATAATTCCCAATGTCCAACGCATTCTGTATTTTTAGATTGGTTTTGTGTTTGACATTGCAGAGTCTAGACAGAATAAAGTGCAGGCTACTGGAAGGTACAAATGCTCAGGAGGTTAGGGCAATGGTTCTAGATATGCAGGCAAGGTTGCTCCTTGATATGCTAGGCAAAGGAATCGAATCAGCTCTTATAAATCCTTCAGCTCTAGTCCCTGAGCCATGGCAAGCTTCTGGTGAGACATTATCCGGCATTGATCCTGAAGCAATGGCTGTGGAACCAAATCTTGTTCCTTGTATTCAGGTTTCTCTTGCCCCTTTGTTGAGTTCCTTATACTCTACTAGATTTTCTGGTGCTCAGGATTGTTGGCAGTGTAAGGTTCACTGATATTACAGAATCTGACTGCCCCTTTATTGCTATCTTTGCCTTTTTTTTGCTAGCTTTGTTTTGCTTTTCTATATTGCCTTCCTTCCTGTGCTTGCTAATTTGAGCTACACCTATGTATATAATACTTATTCTGGTATATTTGTATGTTCCCAACCAAACTGAAAAAATTGGTATGTTGTTTGGTTTGGGAGAAATGGTTGCTCTGGACGAGTGCGATTGCTTGTTTGGTATGAGATTTTCAGATTCAGATTCATGCCAAACTGAACGGATACCACTCTAATGGTTGCATGGCTGTATATATTCCCAAGCTAATGCTGTCTGGACTCCCAAGAATTATTTCATTCAAATGTTTTGTGGACTTTTTCCTTTATGTTTCTGGAATTGGATCTTCAATTTTGTTGTCATGGTGTGATGCAGGCATATGTGGATGCAGTTCTTGATCTAGCCTCACACTTCATCACAAGGTTACGACGCTATGCAAGTTTTTGCCGTACATTGGCTAGTCATGCTGTTACAGCAGGCACAGGCAATAATCGCAGTATGGTGACTAGTCCTACCCAAAGTTCAGCAGCTCCAGCTGCAACTCAGGGTCAGTATGCACCACTGACCAGTGTTCTGACGGCATATGATGTGGAGGAAAAATGTTGGGGAGCTAATAAGCTGCTGATTTCTTTATTTCAGTACCTGTGACTGACTCACCCAATATTTTAACTATGTTAGTCTTTGTTTTTCAGCTGGTCAAAATGGTCCTGCAAGTTCTACAGGAAGCACTCAGATGCAAGCTTGGGTTCAAGGTGCTATTGCGAAGATTAGTAGCACAAATGATGGAGTTTCTAGTTCAACTCCGAACACCATAAGTGGTCCAACTTCCTTTATGCCAATAAGCATTAATACTGGAACTTTTCCTGGAACACCGGCTGTCAGGCTCATTGGAGACTGCCATTTCCTTCATAGATTATGCCAACTTCTGCTTTTCTGTTTTTTCTTTCGGCGAACTCAACATCCCCGCTTTATTGGGAGTGCACAGAGAAATACTGATGCGAATGTGCAAAAGCCTCAGTCTGGTGTTCCCAGCAAGGTGGAGGAGATTAACTCTATTTCTTCGAAACCAGCAACAGCTATGGTCAGATCAGATGAAGGCCAGGCAGCACGAGGCGGTCAACTGATTCCTGGAGCCAAAGGAGTTG
Organism: Passiflora organensis; assembly: GCA_019739055.1. NCBI lineage: Eukaryota > Viridiplantae > Streptophyta > Magnoliopsida > Malpighiales > Passifloraceae > Passiflora > Passiflora organensis. The sequence goes on along the minus strand of JAEPBF010000187.1, from coordinate 731,363 downwards.
AAGATGGACCTAGTGGCCGTGCAAGAGTGGGTTATGGCAATGCTGGTCAAGGATACAGTTTTGAAGAGGTATACTCTCTGGCGTTATGTCTTACAAGCTCTAGTTTATCTTGTAAAGACTGGTTTGAAGTTTTGCCATTGTCTTGCAGGTGAAGGTCCTTTTCCTTATACTCATGGATCTTTGCCGGCGAACAGCTGGTCTGGCTCATCCATTGCCAGTTTCTCAAGTCGGAAGCAGCAACATCCAGGTGAGGCTGCACTATATTGATGGGAACTATACCGTGTTGCCAGAGGTTGTAGAAGCATCTCTTGGCCCACATATGCAGGTATCAATCTTTTTTTATCCAATTGATTATAACAGAGAACACAAATTAACCAGGATGTAAATGTCTTTCATTTGTCTTCAGTTACTACTCAAGGATGTTGTTTTGTTATAAAATTGCTTGAACTTCATCATATAAATTTCAACTGGCACAATATAAATCAGGATCAACATAGCCTTGTTTTTTTGGTGCCTCTTCGTGGAGAATTGTTGTTTGTTGGAGCTTTGGGTTCTCTAATATGGAGCTTGATTTCATCTTTGGTAATTTTGGGTTATCTTAAGTACTCACTGCATTCATCAGATGTGACTTCGATAATATTCTGTAATTTACGGTATCTTTTCTTGTCTTTTGTGAAATTGATGTAAAATTTGGAAGCGTATGAGTAATGGGATTTGAGTTATATTACAAGTTCTGTTGTGGCTTTGGAATAATTTATTCTTTGTGGAAATTTTGTGTTATTTTTGTCCTTTTGGGACATGTATGGGCTGAAAATTCCAAAAGTGGCATGTTTTCAGGTTTTGGTATGCATCTGTTGTTTTATTATTTGATTGGATGCAAAGTGATGTGTCAGAAATTTAAAATCTTTAGTGTTTTGGCTTCTTGTAGACTGTACAAGAAATTATAATGTTTAAAGGAAACGTATGTTCAGGTTGGAACTTGGTTTTAACTTTCTTAGGATTTGTTCAATTTATACATTCAGGTTGATAGTTTTGTTTTCCACTTTCGTTTTCTCAACTTCACATATTTTTGTTTGACTCGACACACAGAATATGCCACGACCTAGAGGAGCAGATGCTGCTGGTCTGTTACTCCGTGAGTTAGAACTCCACCCACCATCTGAAGAGTGGCACAGGCGCAATATGTTTGGTGGGCCCTGGTCTGATCCAGAGGATATGGTCTCAGCAGATGATAATCCGAAACCGAGCAGCTCTACTGATTCACATGATTTCAGCTCATCGGAAAAATCTTACCTTGATTATGGAGCTCGTGGCCTGTGGCCAAGGAAGCGTAGAATGTCTGAAAGAGATGCAGCTTTTGGACTCAATACTTCTGTTGGTCTGGGGGCATATCTTGGGATAATGGGATCTCGAAGGGATGTTGTCACTTCTGTGTGGAAGACTGGTCTTGAAGGGGTTTGGTACAAGGTGTGTTAGGCTCTCTTATTGCTTGGTACCTATTCTATAATCTGGTATCTTTGCCTCCAGGATTAGCGATTAAAATTTGCAGATGACAAGTTATATATCAATTAAAGTCATTAAGATCTTTTACCCTTCAAAAGAATATTTTTGAAACCCAACAATATATGGATCCCAAATTGTATAGAGTAAACTACAAGAATTGCAATTCGACCTGCTCACCCACCAATTTCAAATAAATAAATTCAAAAAGAAAATTTTATGTATGTGGCCGAAGTACTTGAAGATGATTCAACCTAGCATGTAGCCGAAGTACTTGAAGAGGATATCCACATTTCTCCAGCCGTTTCTTGAATTTTTTCTTGTGATTGAAATTGAGTGTTCTTATTGCTTGATGCGGTTGAATTTATCTTATCAGAAATTGAATCATTCTTCTCTTTTTCTGTTACGGGCATAAGCATTCATATGGATTTATCAATTTGCTTTTCGGATTTTGGTGCAGTGCATAAGATGCTTGCGTCAGACTTCAGCTTTTGCTTCAACAGGTGCTCCAAATCCTTCCAATCAAAATGACCGGGAAACTTGGTGGATTAGCCGTTGGGCCCATGGATGTCCTATGTGCGGTGGAACATGGGTTCGAGTTGTATAGACGAAAACTTCATTTGCAGTTGTAATGGTTCGTACTGCCTCTCTTCTCCACATTAGAGAAATGAATTTATTGTTGGCTTTTATCATATTACGTTTATTATTCCCGTCCTGACCCTGTAGAATCCGACTAGTGACTAGTTAATTAGTGCCTGTACAAAACAACAGTGACGACTGAAAGAAAGAAGATCAGTGAGGATGCTAACTGTACATTTTGTATATGAGATAAGTTGTAGGAACCCCCAATACTATTTTTTGTGCCCTGTGCTTTTTCCTCTTGTTAATGTTTCCTTTTAATGTTTAGAACATTAAAGACCTGGGACTATTATCATACAACAGTCTAATCTTTAGACCCATATAAATGAAAGCTTGGCGGCTTCCTCCAGAGCAAGGTTGGATTAACCTGGAAGGAGGCTGAGACAGTTTCCATTAAAATTATTACGATTTATCCTTATATTTTTTTTATAGAGATAATAGTTATTTCCAAATTTCATTTCTACATTGACTACAAGTCATTTTAGAAAAGAGTTTGTCATGTCGTTCTCGTATATATACAAGAGATTCTGATGCAGTATCACTGAGTTTGGGTAGTTTTAAGGTGCACAGTGCATTACATATGCTCATCATCGAGAAAAATACATTTTTATAATATCTAGTAAGTACCATAAGTGTATCTAGTCAGTACGTCTGTAAATTTATTTTGGGTTTTTCTGTCACGATTTTCCCGCTCAAATATTCTGTCTCCTATTTGGAAAATTATGTTTTTGGCAGATTTGGAACTTACCAAAACATAACTTTCTTTTCATCTATACTCCATTTCGCCTAGTGTCTTCTTCCTCCATTGTCTTGTTTTACCCTCTAATAACATAGATCTGTCAGTATGGGTTTGTGTTTGAGAATGGATTTAGGTTTGGATATAGGTTTCCTTTTGAGAGAGGGAGGGAAGGATACACAAATTTTTTGAATTTATATATAATTTAAAAATAATAAAATTATATAGAGCACATTGTATACATTTTTTTATTACTAAGCTATTTTGTGATATGGAAGATTCATTGCTTATTAATGACACTACTCAGAAACTCCTGCTCGGCAAAACACAGACACACCTCTCTCTTGTGTTCTAAATTCACGTTCTCCCATATACTTTAGGTTCGGAATTACTTGGCAGAACACGGATATATCCATATCAGAACATGATGTGTTCTAGGATGTATAATTCTCGGTATCCTTTAGTAAAATACCCAAACGCAATGTGTTTCGACGCCTATAAATCTTCTAATATTTTCCAACTTCATCTACCATTACCAGTTCCTCTTACATATGTCCAGAATTCCTTGACAAACGGATGTATAATCCTCGATATCTCCCCCAAAAAAACAAATCAAAATTTAGACCTATATTTAAACAAAAAATAATTATATTGAGAAAATGAGTTATTTTTTCACAAACGTTTATTGATCTTTCATTTATTTACAAGTTCAAACTATTCCTTATTATTAGAGTATTGGAGAAGAATGTAAAAAAATGAGTTTTCTTCTTTTAGATAGACAAATTTTGGAACGTATCTTATTTGGAGTTGAAGTCAATCATAGTTTTAAATCAACCATTAATCAACAAAGAACGAAGAACTACTGATGGTAAAAATCCCAAAGTATATACCAAAGATGAACCAAACCAAAACCACCTTAATTCAGTGCCAGTGCTCACCAATTCACTAATCCAAACCACAATTCAAATTTTACCAGCAGGAGCAGTGAGGGAGAGTGTAGAGAAGCATGAGCACACCGTCAGGAACACAGTCGCTGGCCTTTCGGGTGATGCGGCTGTGCAGGCCATCCTCGCACGTCGAAACACCTCTCCTTCTGGACCCGGCCGATCTCATCGTTGGCGAGGACATCTTCGACGATCCAATCGCTGCCACACACCTCCCCTCTCTCATCCAAAGCCACGTCACCGACCCCACCGATCTCACTTACCGTAACCGTTTCCTCCTTCGCCACCCCTCCGATTCCCTCGGTCTTTCGGGCCTCCTCGTCCTCCCCCAAGCCTTCGGGTTCGGGTTCTTCCTTATCTCTCCGAGCTTGCATTTTTCATCGTTTATTCATCTCTCGAAAATTCTCTTTTTGAAACTTTGTGTATTGATTGATTATCTTTAGGGCGATATATTTGGGGGAGACGTTTTGTAGCTACATCAGCATCAACAACAGTTCTAATTTCGATGTTAGAGAAGTTATTATTAAAGTGAGCAATTTCCGTCTATTCTGTTTTTTTTTTTAGGATTTTCAAGTTAAGCAGTCGTCTCTCCTTTTCTTTATTTAAGGTCCACAATGTAACTATATGTAGGCTGAAATTCAAACAGAGAGGCAGAGGATTCTCCTTCTGGACACTTCCAAAACGCCTGTAGAATCAATACGTGCCGGAGGACGATATGATTTCATAGTAGAGCATGATGTGAAGGAGCTTGGGGCTCACACGTAAGTCATGTCTTTTATGATTTTAGCAGATAGCTACGGCATATTTGTTATATTTTCTCCTTCTGGTGCTAACTTAGTGACTTGCATTCCTTAGATTGGTGTGCACTGCTCTGTACAGCGACGGTGAGGGTGAACGCAAATATCTTCCGCAGTTCTTCAAGTTTATTGTTGCCAACCCACTCTCTGTTAGAACCAAGGTATCGTACCCCACTGTCTCATTGGCAAACTGCCACAGAGTTCCTTTGCGCAAACTATATGTATTCATGAAATTGTCTAAACTGCATTTCATCCTAGTTGCTATCACTATATATCATCATTTTCATGTAGTAGTTTTTATGTATCCAGTGCTAACTTTTTCTTTTGGCATTTCTTTTCTGTTATGCAGGTCCGCGTCGCCAAGGTATGATGATTGACTACATTGTGTTATTTACATTTATACTGCTCTTTCTCGCGCTTTCATTACTGAACACTCGGGGAGTGAACCATCTCTTTTAACAGTTTTGTGAAATCAAAGTTACATTCAGCTTTTTTTTCCTTGATTTTTTCATCTGTTTCATTCTTCTTGAGAATGCGGAGAGAAATCTCATAATTTATTTAGTTCAATACTTAAATCATTTCTTGATGTTGCACACTTATTGATGATGAAAGTCCATTTAAGTTGATTTTGTTTGGTTGAGATACGACTTGTGATACATTTGGTTTCGTAAACATACTTAGTCTCACTGAAGCACCCATTTTCTTATAGCATTCATTTCACTATGCATTCCTTTGACATTTTATTTCTTGAAAGAAAGTAATTATTTTACTTTTAACCATTTTCCATTTTGTAACTGTTGTTTCAAGTTTTAGATATAGTGCATGTGCAAGCCAGAGTGGAGCTGCCTATTCTTTCATGCTTTAACCATTCTGTATCAATATGGTTAAGAAAGTTAAATCCAGGATCTTTTGTTGACTGCTGCTAATTCAATATACTTGTTGTATGATGAAAATTTTGAAACAATTTGCAGTACCTTGTCCTTTTCTTTTCTGTTAGGAAACTACATACTTGGAGGCATGCATTGAAAATCATACGAAAACAGGTCTTTATATGGATCGAGTTGATTTTGAGCCAGCTGCGCCTTGGACTGCAAAATTAATAGGGGCTGATGAATGTCAATCAGAGAGTAATTCTGAATCAAGGTGCGCCAGTGATGTGTTATTTTCATGATTAATCAAATATATTGAAATCAGCATATCTTTTGTTTGTGACAATTCAATGATGTTTGGCGAAATATATCACATTTTACAATTAAGTTATCAATCTTATTCTGACAGAGAGATATTCAAGCCCCCTATACTCATTAGATCTGGTGGAGGAATTCAGAACTATCTATATCAATTAACGTTGTCTTCACATGGTTCAGCTGCAAGTAATGTTCTTGGAAAGCTTCAGATATCATGGCGCATGAATATGGGTGAACCTGGTCGTCTCCAGACCCAGCAAATTCTTGGCACTGTAAGTTAATTGCTTTGTTGTCATACCATTCACACTATAAAAGGAAAATTTTTCTATTCTTCCTTAACTGTTTTTTACACTAAATTTCTATTCTTAGAATTGATTTGGTTATCCATTGAAATACATTGAAACCGGTAGCAGTCTGAGTTTTTGATTTCCCTAAATTGTCTGCCATATGAGCTTTAAGTAAATGGGTAGTTGATTTAGTTGGAAAGATTTTTGCAGGCATGGATGGACATCCGCATTCGACCAGCATACCTTTTTTTGTTAAAATAAGTGGCTAGTGAATGAAAACCCCGTGACAGTTTTAATTCTATAGTTCTCAACAGAGTGGCCTAAATAATAGCTCAGGCAGCATGTTGCAAAGTTTACCAATCTTCTGGCAGTTGAAAAACGACCAACTATTATTTTTGGACATATTTTTGTTTCAAATTAGTCTTTCTGTTGCAAGCTTCTCATGTAGGAGATAATAAATTAATGACATAAATAAAATAGTTTCATTCTGACTTTCAAAGTTTAGTTTTTGTGGCAAGAAATGTGGAGTTACCCCTTCAAGCAATCAAAAATAAGATATGATATTCTCTATTTTGATTTATAAAGAGCCTCATTTTGGCATGCGATAGGGAATAAAGCTGTAGCCTTATGTGAAGGGGTTTGTGCTTCTAGTTTTAATTGGAAATCTGCATGTATGACTACTGATTAATTTTTTTTATCACAAGGTATATGGTAGTGGTGGATTCCTGCTTGGTTTAGGATTCTACTTTTTAACTACTATCTTGCCATTCTCAAATAAAATTAGAGTTTATTTTATTTTTAATTTTTTTTAAAATTAAAGAGGTATTCATTATCAATAACAATGATTAATCTCCTCCGCTGTATAGTAATCACCAATTATGGGAGGTCTAGCTAACTCAAATTTTTAAAGTGCTCTATACCCACTTCCAAGGATTGAACCATTGATCTTTAGTTAAGAATGGATGAGTCTTACCACTCAATCACACCCCTCAAGTTAAAATTAGAGTTTGTTATTAAACTGAAATTAACTTTTTGGTGCAAAAGACGTTTCATCACCTGTAAGTGTATTAGTACAAAATAGGACCATTCTGTCAAGTGTTAAAGCATCTCAGTGAAAGAAAATACAATACTATTGACAATAGTTTTCACATTTTTATCTCCAAGGATAGAGGAAGATGAATTTACACTGTCTCTCCTGTTTATAAATGATATGACCCAGTATGCCGGATATGTATTATGCTAAGCATTTCGGAATTTCTTCTACAGCCCATTACACATAAGGAGATTGAGTTGCGGATTGTGGAGATTCCATCTGTCATCAAATTAAACAGTCCGTTTTCGGTAATTATAGTTCTATTTATGTCTCACAATCAGAATTTGTCCTTCCAGTTATCGACCTGCTAAGTTAAGCATACAATGCACTTGCACCTGGTGTTTTCATTTTGGTCATTATTTTCTGATGCGGTTGTATATGTTTTCCAGTGGTTGGTTGATTTGGAAACTGAGAAAGCCTGTTCTCTGCAGGTTTGCTTGAATTTAAAAAACCAAACTGATAAAGAATTGGGTCCTTTTGAGGTCTGGTTATCAGAAAATTATTTAGTTGATGAGAAGGCTGTCATGGCTAATGGCCTCCAGAAAATGGTAATGCTTTTTTTAATATACCATAAAGCATTTGTTTTGACATTTCTGTTTTTCTGTCTAGCCTTTAGCATTCTTCTATCCTCATTGTACATATATACCTTTATATTATGGAAATAGGTCATGGTCATTAACAGGTCTGAACCTGTGACCTCGAGTTTGTGGTTCACAGGAAGCATATTTAACAGCTCAAACACCAGGAATGATTAAGATGGAGCCATTGGACTACGTGGCCTGATTTGATGAAATATTGTTGGCTACATGGGTAGTTACAAAGAAGCTTCTGTATTCTGATGGTTGAATTTACGGTATTGCTCATGTGGGTTTGTTGTGTTGACAGGAACTATCCCAGTTGGAGGCATATGGAACCACCGACTTCCACTTGGTATAGAAAGTTCTTTTGACTTGTAACTTTAACAGAGCTTTAGTTTGCAAGATTGATTGCTCTTAAACTGGTCAGGTTAGAGAATGGATTTTATAAGTTTGGCCTAGGTCTGACCATGGATTAAGTAATGCATGAAATATTGTTGCTTTGCTCTTACTATTTGGTCATATAAGGATTTTTTGTTGTTATAATAAATATAAGGAATTTTAATTTTTATGTCACAGACAATGTATTGATTCATCACCTGTGTCATTGTGTGAGGTTGATTAGGGTGAAAGGCTTGTTTCTTACTGCTTATCTGTTTTTTGTAGAACCTGATTGCTTCTAAACTTGGAGTCCAGAGCATAGCTGGCGTGACAGTGTTTGACAAGACGGAGGAAAAAACTTATAACCTATTGCCTGATTTGGAGGTTAGTGACTCATGATCATTTCAGTTTTTCTAGTGAGTTTGTTACACAGTCTTTTTCAGCTTCCATGCTCTACTATGGAGCTCTTCCATTGACATTATTGCTCAAACTGTAAAAGATTTATGGCATTAAAGCAGCAAAACTTAGAGTTTGATTGCTTGAAAATTTTGCATCTTAATCCATGCTTACTCTGGTAAATTACAGTCCTTTTTCCTGCTGTGCATTTAAATGCACAAGGTTAGTTATCATATGAAAATTGCAAGTATTACATGAGGATATATCCGGATTATAGTTCCATCCTTTAGCTCAATGGTTGCTAAACCTTATCTTCAGAAACCTATCCTCTCAATCTTCCAACCATCTGTTGGATAACCAATATTGCATTTCAACCGCTTATATTTGGCGATGAGCGTTCATGTCCTAATAGGCCTTTTGTGTGTTGCAGATATTTGTGGACACAAACTGATTATTGGTTGGTTTTATTGAGTTGGTCCTCGGAGGCACTCCTACAATGAAACATCGGTGCATCTTAAGGTTTTGAGAGGCATCTTCATCCATTTACTGGCTTTGACGATTAATTTATAAAATCTTTGCGAGCATGGCTAGCTATGCACTCGTATAGGACTGACACAATCCTTGGTTTTCCACTGTTGGGACTGATTCGAGGACTGGCATACAAAAGAGGCGATCACTACTAATTTGCGTGGAGTTGACTATGACAACGTAATTTCAGATTCTTAACTTATGAAGAGCACATGTTTATGAATACTTAATTTGCAGAAGAGTTTGCTTTCCTGGCATTATAGAACTGTTTGTTTTTATATGCTTTGTGACGATTACTTATTATTAAGTAATCATTAGTACACCTCCTTCCTGAAAATTACAATGTCTACACTGGCTAGTTGTTTTTTCTTTAAAAATGAAGAATATTCTATTTAGTAACAAAGATAAATTTCTTTTTTGAGCTTTCATTTTGTGTATGAGTACAGTGAAGATATTTTATAAACTGTTTATTTTAATTATATATGTTAAGATTTGAATTCGGGATGTGATATTTAAGAAAATTTATTCCTTTTTAATATTTGGCCGACTTTAAGTTATTATTGGGCTAGTCTCTTATCATGCATAGCAAAATTAGAAAAAAATTATCCCCCTTCAATCAAAGATTAAAAATTAAATTCTTGATTTTAGACATAGTATTTTAAGATTTTCAAACTATCTAAATCCATCCTTGCTGTTTACAATATTGATCAATATCATCAGTACCGAATATCCTTAACTTTTTAAAAGAAATCCAAAAAATATTAATTTTGTGGTGCATAAAACTCTTCTAATTTCAAAAAAAGAAACAGATAATCTGCCATTGAGTTCTTCGACTTAGGAGATCATACAAAAGAGGACTTCATTCAGTTTCTTCTATAAATTCTCTGCGTTATTCATTGTCAACGAACTTCCATCGTCTTTTATCTGGATTAATTACCCTTTGTGAGAGTTTCTTGAAGTGCTGATGCTTCAGCTGTTTGTGCAGCCTGTTCCATGCGGCAAAATAGGAATCTATGGATGGATCCCAAACACATACTATCAAGAACGTGCCCGATTGAGACCCGGAAAAATAGATACCTTCTTTTTTCTTAAGAACACACATGAGATTCATAATGCATTATACGTATTAAAAATATAAATCGTGAATAAATATGAAAACCAATAATTTGTTAGATACAGTAACCGCGCACATCAGCTTGGAAAAAATGATCGATGTATAGTAGAAGTTAGTCAAAAAAAAAAAAGAAACAAGAAATTTAATACTGAAACAGTAATGTGATGACATAAAAGCACATTACTGTGCTTTTTATATTGTTTCACTAAACATCAATAGATAAAAGCATGTAATGTGATGACATTTACACAACTGAATTTAAGAAGTGTACCTCTTTGGAGTTTTCACATTTCGCCCGATTTCACATTCAGGAATTGTGTTCGCTGATTCTTTACCTAGCCCATGCACTATGCAGCCTGCATGAAGGAATACACACAAGCTGAAGCTTTTGTCCACTATTGTCCATCCATAATGACACAGTTTTTTCTCCACAATCAGATTCAAACAGATTCAAACAGACTGAAAATACAATATCCTTCAAGTGAGAGTAAAATACTAATCATCGAACCCTCAGTAAAATATTTCTAAGCTTTCCCGCAAATTAGCCAAGAAGCTAAATCGGGATATGGACAATGGCAGAAGCTGCTTAATCGAGCACATAAACACATAAGACTATATCTTCAGAAAGTTGATTTTTACATTAGCAACCTAAAATTCTTTATCTTCAAGTAGAATATTACAATGTACTTGTTATAAAAAGTTTACATGAGGGAAGAAAAGCTGGTACATGTTTTTATGCACCATAATCTCCGTTGTAATATTTGTCTTCTGGGTAATATAATACATTCACGATATTTCCTCCAAATTTCCTCCCATTCAGAGCATTTTTTGCATTTGCACAGCCAGTTCTATCGGAGTATTCCAAGAACACCTGCAAGTAAAAACCATGACAATATCAATTACAATTTTCTTTTCCATGCTACAAATAACTCCCGACAAATTGCTGTATACCACTGGTCATAATGAGGTTTGTATGAAGAGGAATAGAACATAAAACTCTTTTTCAGTCACTTTGAACAAAAGCGACTTAACTATGACACAAATATAAAATGTAATTGCCATGTGCATGAAGCTCAGCCAGTTTGCACCAACACTAGTGGACTGTACAATATAATTTATTTGATTTTGTTCCACATAACATAAAAAAGACAACAAGCCAATCCAAGTTCAGTACTCCCTTCTCTTGATGAGCAAACTTTGCATGAAATACATAACAAAAGTAATTCATAATCGATGACTTGGTGTTTCCACCCAAGGATGACATTAGCATGGTCAGTATGTACTTACCTAACCCATCAATATACTCTTCATTCTAAATATTTACTTGAGAAGTAATAAAAAGATTCAATTATAAATCTCGGTACTATAATGTCACTACATGTAATTATTGCTTCTAATTTGAGACAGTAAAATCCAGCAACATTTACCTTTTTTAAAATGAATAAAAATTTACAAATCCATAGGGAACAAACCAACCAATCAAATGAAGTATCTTTTCTATTAGCTAAATTCCATGTCTTTGGTTTTTATTTTATATTAACACGATCTTGAATGTAGAACTTCAACTCAAGGTCTTACCTCCTCTTAATTCTATTGAGCTACAGACATTTATTAATTAGTAAATGAAGCTTTAGAGAAGTGCCGCTCTTATCTTGAAATAATTTTAAGCAGAACTAGACATTTAACAAAGACGTCAATTCAGATGCTCCAAAACCAATCCTAGTTAAATACCTTTCCGATTCCGGGCGTCTGCTCTCCAATCTGACTTGGGCGAGGAATAACTACATTAATCAGAGTCCCTGGACACGAGGCAGGCTTATATCATTTGCAGCAATAAGCAGTAAATCTTATCATATATAATGGATCTCTGCTGCTTTCCAATTAATCAAACTTGCACATCTCACTCATAAAGCTACATAAGACGAGGAAAGAAAAAAATTCCACCTGACTAAACAAGATCATGATATTGATTATAGCCATAACAACGAAAAACCCTCGCAAGAGAAACTTTTGAATAGACATAAAATTAGTATACAGATTGCATTTCTCTTTTATTTCAATCATAATTTTTCCCCTTTAATTTTCTCAGGAAAAAGCTATGAAAAAAAAAGTGATATTACTCCTTGAATTCACAGTTCCTAAAAGTTGCCTAAAAACAGTTCTGAAAAATTCAAAAACTAAGAAAGAAAAAAGTATTATGGGAAGTAGAATTAGTTGCACATCAAGGAGAACTTTTCTTGCTCATCAGGAAATACTTGCACTGGCCAAAGTATAATGAAGAAGACAGGTTAAAGGAAAACAGTGGGTACCAAATTTACTACATTCTTCCCGCATATCTTCTAATATCTCTTCATATTCATCATTGTCCGTCAACAAATCAGAGGTCACTGCCTTCAATATGAAAAGCACAAAGAGAATAATTAAGCACACATATATATATTCAAATATGCTTAAACAATAAGGTTAAACAATTTATGTGGAGAAAGTTGTGCATCTTAAAACTTGCATTTCTTAAAATTTGTATACATTCCCTTGCTATTCTCATGCTTCAAATGAAAGGTGGATATAGTGCTAGAACATTAGAAGTAACAAAACCATCCAATAAATAAATAAAAATAAATAATACCTCAGTCAAGCATAAAATTTTAGTTGAAGTATCTGCACATGCAATTATTGGTGTTCCAATTCCAGAAAGGTTTATCCCACCAGCTTGCATGGTCATTTTCTGCAAATTGAAAACCATGAGCCAATAAAATTGGCAAACAAAAGAAATCAATCTAAAGATCATTGAGAAGTAAGTACTACCTGCATAAAAATATGTTGCTGAGCTCGAGTCAAGACATTTTCCTGGTCCAATTTAGACTGCCCACTGCTGTTTCACGGAAACACAAGATCAAATGTTGAAGAATGAATGCCAAAGAACCATTTCTACCGTGATAAATAAGCCAAAACAAAATGCAGAAAAAGAACAATATTTTCTGAAACCAATTATGCATACACAGCTATGATCTTTTTATTTTCAGGTGTGTAACAAATCTTTAGACTTCCTTTCATAAACTGGTTTTGGCTTTCAAATTCCATTAATCAATGTAGTCAGTTCCATGATTTTCAGTTTCAGAATAAAGAGACCCTCTTGGCAAGTTACATTTCCAAAAAAAAAAATTTCATTTTTATGCAGCTGGTGATTCTAACCCTAGCCACAAATAAGCTGACTGAGTTACAAACACAAACCTGTCTGCAGCACGACGAACAGTTAGGGTTCTATCTCCCATTTTCAAGCCATTAAGAGAAGCGCATACTGTGTCAGTGACTGCAGGATCCTAAGATTTATACAACAATTGCCAATGTTTATAAAGTATTTAAGGGCACATCAAAAGACTTAAAATCTTGAATTTGTTATACCTGATAAATGCAGAAGCCATAGCCTTTGGAGTTCCCAGTCTCTCTGTCTTTCACAAGGTCAAAACTACGCAGTGGTCTGACATGAAATAAAACTGTACCATTACAACACTAGAAAAACTGTTAGCCACAACTAATCATATGGAAAGTCCATCTTCACCAACATTCAACATTTGAAGCAACAATACACACTAAGCTCTGTGCATACAATAAAAAAACATGAGAGAAATGTCAACAATTTTAGGTTTCTTACCCAAAAGACTCGAGTAACTCTTTTATCTGTACTTCAGAACAGTAGTATGGCAATCCACCGACAAATATTCTATCAGGTCCTTCCACTTCACCAGTTGCACTGATGACAAAAATATTAATTAATGAAACTCAAAATTAAAATAGATTCAACTCGTACTAAAAATATTTATTATAATGCAAACTGAACAGGAAATTAAAAACGGAAGATAATTGTAGAAAGCAAAGTGAACACACAGTTCATTCAGGCCTCAGCATAAGAAACTCAAAACTAAAATGGACAAGATTAATTCCAACCTATAAGCTCCAGCATCTTTGTACAAATTATTCAATGGTAAAGAAGTAGAGAGAAACTCATTAAGAAAAGCAATCACCCTTGAACAAGACCAACAGCAGCTAAGTTAAGGTGGGGACTTGGTTGACTAGGACCAAGAGCTCCAGCCAATGATGGGTTGTAATCTGTAGGTCTTCGTACCCTTACAGCAATGCCCTAGAAAGGAAAGGAAAAAAAACTAGTATAATCACTCAAGCGTGCACCAATTGGAATGTCTTTGATCTATATAGGCACACAATAACAGTTTCACATCCACAGAAATGTACGGAATATAAATCAAAGGTTTTATTTTTAGTAAAACATCATCTAATTCATCATCACAAAACCTGGACACAAAGACAATGAACATTTAAGTTCAACGTCTGTAGCATCACATAAAACACAGTCATTGTTATTCATGTGTTCCCAGCAATAACATCATCTGCTGATCAAACTAAATACCTAAAAGCTAAAATGCCTAAGAAATAAAAGTTGATAAATTATTACAGAATTTCTGCAAGCAAAGACTTTGGAGTAGTCAGAACCCATCATCGAATTCAGAAAAATACTGTCAACAGGACTTACTCATTGACCTATTATGTGCTCTGAATTGAGTATTACTTTTTTTTCTTTTTTTTTTTGAATATAGAAGAGTATCCCCGCCGATCGCAGGACTAATCTCTCCCCGGGCCTCGATTAGGTACCAGTATTTCAGGTAGGGCGCCCTCCCAATAAGAATTGAGTATTACTTGATAACTAATAAAGGTCAAAAATAAGAAAAAGAAACTTCAACAACTGAATGGAAAGGAAAGCTTTTCAACACATGATACTGGAAAAAGAAATAAAATGTTAAGCACATGAATGTAGAATAGCATGCCTCAAAAATGATCCCATCTAATGCCATTGCATTGCTTGCTTCTTCAACTGTCCTCATCTCCACAAAAGCAAATTTCTTCTCATGATTTATGTACACATTCACAACCGCATCACCTATGAGTTCAGTTGCTTCATCATATACCATATTGAGAAATAATGTCAGTGGCCTTTAATTTCTTGAACTACCTGGACCAGCAGAATTTCCTCCAATTGCAGCCATAACGTGACTGAAGAATATAGAAATGTTCTGTTCAAGCACACAAAAAGTCATTTACTCAAATTCAAGAATCCTAGAGTGATATGGTTAAAATTGACAAGAAAAAATAATGACACTCAAAAGCTTCAAATTCAACGAGTTTTTACTACTAACACATGGAAAACATGAACAAGCCATCTTGCTAAAGCATAAGATTTCTGCACATGTCAATGCCATTCATGTTGCTGCATGTACTCAAGATTCTAAAAGCAATAAAGTATCAAATGGCAGTAAAATGAAGATTTAAAGACTAGCTTAATTATCCTGACTGGAGTTATAAAATAGTAACTTGAAACCAACAAAGTAATATGACAACATAAATCAACTTAATAATCATGGTGAGAAATATACAGTTCTCAAAATCTCATAAAAAACCTCCAGTAAAGATATAAATGCTGAAAACATTATGGACTCAAGGGTTTTATTTGTGGATTCCTGATAGGGAAATTATGTGATGTTATCATCATACAAATTGAAAACTAAGAATTAAAATTAAAACCTGCTCATTAGCAAGTGTGGGTAGTCCACCAACATAAACACGCCGTGCATGTCTTGTAGCCTACGAGACAACAATAAAGTAGACAAACATAAGATATTCCCAAATGCAAACTTAGTTTGTACCATAAAACAAAGAGGTAGTATTATTTATTTGCCTGCTGAGTCATGGCTTGAGCAGGCACTAAGGATAGAGCCCCCAACTGTTGCACAGAAAAAGAAACAATTATATACATGGATTACATCCCTAACATACAAACAGAACAATGCAAATTTTTAAGAAATCGATACAAAAAATGAGGAAAGATACTCGTCGATAAGATGTGCAATATGCATTAATGTGTGTATGCTTGCACATATAAGACCAAGTCATAAACATGCAATGCATGCCCCAAATATGCAAACAGATGCAAATTAAGAAAATAATTCAAATGTTTTGGGATAAATACTCATAGAAACTCAGACCTGTGTTGTCCCAAATGGTAAGACATTCTGCATCATTCCTTGCATTGTCTGAGAAACAGCTTGTAGTTGACCTAAACCATTAACTAATAGGAACATCTTAACACAAACATATGATTTTCGAGGCTATGCAGCAAGGCCAAAAGGTAAACGCTTTTCATACTAAATTCAACAATAAATCATGATAGTTCAGAAATCACTACCCTCATCATACCGTTAAACAAAGAAGCTTATCGGTATGAAGTGTGAACATGCGAGTTATAGATCCTATATAATTTTATTAAGAACACCACATAGCACTCTAGCCAGTTGAAGATGAACAGAATCCAGCTATTTTGACTCGTCAATTATCCATTCAACAACAAATTCACAGAAGGCAGGCCTATGGGTAGAGCAGTGGGAGATGTAGCTCAACATTGTCTTCTTAACCCAAAGGATTAGCACAGACAGACTCAGACAAAACCATCACACAAAAGAAAGAAAGCACAATAATGTTTCTCAGTATCCAAGGACAATCTAAAATCAAAATAAACTGAACTTGAAAATAAATTTAAAAAGAAAAAACTGCAGCAGCAAAAGGAAGCCTCAATTGCAACATGATAACAATCAACAAAGCAGTCCATTGTTAGAGTAGAAAGCAATGTGCATATGCAAGGCATAGAAAAGACACTAACCTGTCACAGAAGGATCAGGCACTATGGTCTCAAGTGGTGGGGCCATGTCAAAACCACTTCTTCTCTTGCTGTAGACCAATTCAATTCAAAATTGTTATCACAAAGAACCAAAGCAACCAATTTCAACGTTTAAAATTGAAATTTTCTACAGAAGTGTAGGAGAAAATGCAAGGTGCGAAAAGGGAAGAGAATATGTGTTGAGATAAATGACAAAGGGCTAATTGAACACATGAGAAGTAGGAACACAGCATAATGCATCAGAAAGGGCTCTGCATCCCAGTATTTGTCTGTGGAAAAGAGAGTTTTAAAAGGAACTTCTAGCTGCCATACTTTGTCAATGTCCTATTTGATCCATAATCAATGAAAAAGTACAAATTTTAGTAAAGACAATTCTAATTATAAGTAAATTAGCCAAGAAGACAACAAGACTTCCAAGCAACGATTTGTGAGCCAAAGATGCCAAAAGCGGCCTCATATGCATCGAGTTTTTTAAGCAAGTCAATCCAATTTCACAGTCCAAGGAAATGATTTTAAAATTCACCAAGTAATGCATCTTGTTTATTTAAAATAAGAGCTTTCTTACCTCTTTGAATGAGAAGGAGAACTGGAGCTTGACCTGGATCGATTCTTAGATTTTCCCAGAGAAGAAGAGCTTGAGGTATTTCTATATCTCCTTTCCATGCCATGCCTAAACAAGGGAGACACAAGTCATAATCGAGTTTATATTTATATTTTTCAGTAATATGTCAACAGAGAGATTGCCTAATCACAAAAAGAGCAGCTACAGTTTCTTTTTAAAAAATATTATGCGAATGAAAAAAACGATGAGAATGAACATATATCATTTATATACATGGCATTTTTGTAGTAAAATAAACCTGTATATACTAACCTAACATCATTAGGGTTGTAGCTCCTCCCATGACGGTCATGATCACCATAATTTTCCCTTCCTTTACTGTTCCTTGATTTCACATCCTTGTAGCTGCTATAACAGTGGTCTCGATCATTTTCACTGCCCTGATCCCGGCTTTGTGTCCTTGACCTCCCATGACCAGATCCATGAGAAGACTGCTGGAAAAATATGCAAACCATTCATATGGCATTCCAAAGGTAGATAGCATACATGATAAATTTTCCCACTGCACATGGCTACTGTAGGTAATACTTTGTAAACCATCTATAATCAAGTGAAGATTAAACTTTTAACAACCATATTGCATACTTCATTCAGTTCATTACTTGCAACATTTTCAAAATAGCATTTAAGACAAGTCTACTCAATGCTCAAAGTGTCTTTAGATTTTACAAGGAAATGATGCTTTTGTAAGATTTTGAAACTAAAACGTAATATCAGAAGCTTCATAGAACAATTGTTGGTAACTATTTCCAACCCGAAGTGGAGCAGTTGCTTTTCCAATGATCTCTGTCATCTACTTATTCAAAGAGAACAGTTTTACTGTGCTCCTTTAGATTTGTATTCAAGTGTTACTAAAGCAGACAGTAGGAACGGGAAGGAGAGCTCCCCTAATAACTTATCTAAACTCCCAAGTAATAAATTCAGATCCAATAGCACACTGGGGAGCCACTCTTCTTAATTCCAAGATATCTATTTGCACGTACACCATCTCCTGTGAACTACCCTTGCCATCAGCAAACCAAACAAAATTACATCTCGTCCTGGTTCCCTGGGATAAAGTCAGCTTCAAAGATTTCGGTTGATTGGATTACTAAATCTAACGTAGAAGAAACTTTCCCAAAACCGTAATTTCTTCAACAAACCTCTTCGGATTGGCTGGGTGACATCATACGTCTATTACAATTAATTTGAAATCAAAGACGCACAACGATTTCATTTTACGAATGCTGAAAGACAAGTGAACCAAAGTCAATTTGCAGATCAGTACTAATATCACGCGTCTAAAACTTACGTATCCGACTATGCATAACTACAAACACTAATTTGTCTAAACAAGTTTCCCCATCTGCTTCATTTCTTCTCCTGTTACTCAAGATTCTAATTCACTTGTCGATAACAGACAGAAATAGCTTATCAATAAAAAAAGAGAACAGAAATAGCTTATCAATAAAAAAGGAGAACAGAAATAAAATATATCTGCAGAAAACACACGCGGAGATGAAACGGACCTGGTAATGAGAGACACGTAAACGATCCCTGCTCTTGCTTTCCGGAGGAGGAGAATTTCCAGCAGGACGAGGCATTCTGAATGCTGCGAGTGCGACCCTAACCCGTCAATTTTTGTGATTACACCGGCTTTCCGATGCAAATAAGATGGCTCATTCTCCCCTCACACTCGTTCCTAATTTTTCCTACACCAATAAAAAACATAAAAGGGGTTAATTTGAATAAAAATCAACCGTTAATATTTTTTCACAAATACATTTACAGTCGTTCATTTTACTATGATGATAAATATTTTTATTAATTTCTATGTTATGCATCGGATAGCGAATATGATGCTTCGAGCCCGCTCGGGGGTCATTATATTACAGCCCAACTATAGGAGGGCTTTTCTGTACGGAGGGAGAGGTGGGCCCAAAGGCAGACATGTCACATCGTATTTGATTATCCACTTGTAGATGTCAAACGTCATCGGGACGCTGACATGTCAGTGTGGGGTACGCGTTCCGAGATTTTTTTCTTTAAACAAACAAGCGAGCGATGGGAGTCAAATATTGATTCATTGACGCTGTAGTATCCTGAAGCACACAACTGGGACACGACTCCTAGCATCCACCGTATATAATACTGGACGCATTAGAAAGGACAAATTAGTGAAATAAGATCCGTACACGTGTCTGTAGAACGCCTTCTGGTCACCGACTTTCCTGATCGGATCTGACAATCTGTTTGGTTTTGCCTGAATGATTGATTGATTTGTACAATAATCAGTTATTATTAAGTACAACTCTGCTCCATGTCGCGGCTTTGGTTGAGATCGGCTAGAGTCACCGTCGACGCGGCATTTGGTTCAGTCCTGCACTATAATTTGATATATTATCATCTCTGTATTTTAATTCAAGGATTAGGCTATTTGAAGATGAAATATCTCTCATTAGGTGAGTAGAGGTCGGTACCTTATCCATCTTGATCTCATAAATAAAAAGTTATATTCTATTTTAATTTTTTATAAAAAATATTTTCATTAACTTTACTTTTTATCTCTTTTTTTTTGTCAAATCTATAGATTTTTATTCCACTATATCTATTCCGTCGTTTTTCTTACTGCATTTACTCTGCTGGCTTTAAGTTCATTACAGTTACGTGATTAAGATATGTAAGTTTGTTTCTTTATAATTAATTGACAGTAAAAATCTATTCAATCAATTGATATAAGGATTTTAATTGTGTGGATTCAATAAGAAAAAACTATAATTTTGTTTTTTTATGTAGGAAAGATTTATAACCGTTACATATTTTTTACAGAACAAGAACTTATTATCTTAAGGATGCAGTTCTCGTAACATAATTTAAAACAAAGTGAGGATGTACTGATTTTGGTTTTAATTGATATATATGACAAAAAAGAACCCAAAAATTTTAGATTGTAGGTTATTGATATTATACAAGGAAATAATTATTGTAAAAAAATGTAAATTAGGATAATTTAGTAATTTGATAATATTTTTTCTATCTATTATAATGTTACCATATTTATATTTGGATTCTAACAAAACTAATTCCAAATAATATTAACTAAACCCTTGGATAATAAAATTCAGATCAATTATATTATAATTTAAAATATTTATTTTACTAAAATTGTGGAGTTGGAATCCAAATCCATCAATTTCAGCCAGTTTAAAAATATAATTATATATATATATATATATTATAAAATATAAATTAAAATGTAAAAATCTTGTGCTGACTAAATATATAGTCAAAGACAATTCCGCAATAAGTAAAATTAAATAATTCTATAAATAGATATTTCGGAAGTCCTTGTTTTACAAAGACGACCAAACATTTGAAATCCACCAAAAAATCTCGCTTTTCTAGAAGTTTATAATGTCCCGCCGTCAATATGAGGATTAGCTCGAGATTGTCCAGATTTTTGTTCAATCCGCTGCGAACCCCGGATTTTACCTAGTAAATGGTTTGTCGGATCGGATAACTTGCCTCTTACCATATACACGGTACCGCTATCTTTTGACGGCTCATGAGCCGCCGTATATTCGTAAGAATTAAAAAAAATGTCGTCCAGCCGGCATTCCCAGTCTTCGTCCCACATTGTTCAGAATTCTCCCCACCAATCCTTTATTATGTCTTAAAAAACGTTTTTAATTTGATTTTCATTCTAATATAACAGATAATTATCGGGGCAATTAAGAAATAAATTTTGGCAGTTTTAAAATTTTTAAGTAAAAATATAGTTTTTTTAATATTGATTCCTAAATGTTCAAACTATAAGATTTAAGTTTGTTGTATTCTCAAAATTTGAATTCCACATTTTTAATAAAAAATTTAATATTTTTAATAAAAAATTTAATATTTTTAATAAAAATTAATATTATTTCTTTTATTTTGAGTTTATTTATTTATTTTTGTCAATTTTCATAAAAAAAAATTCAGCATCCATATATCTTTCTAATTAATATGCTCTCTCAAATCCGTATTGATAGATAAGTACTAGGTAGGTTTGGCATCCAAATTTATTTTAGCCGTAAGTCTAATCCTCTTCCCTAATAAAGGAATGGTTGTGGATCACTCAACTTGTCATTCCAGCAACTACCCATCCCTATTTTTCTTTTACTTTTTTTTTTTATTTACAGTTAGCATTTTGTGGCATTTTTGCGTGACGGCCACGAGGGAAAATGGAAGCCCGGATTCTATTGCCTTACCCGTTTATGTATTTTCTTGGGGATACCCATCCATGTGGCCTATAAATAAACAGCTTAAGGGGAAGCTTGTACTCAAAGTCTCCCGTCGCGTTCCCTCTCTTATCTCCGTCTAGAAACCACACGAAGGGAACGGTAACATCTCATATCCCTCCAAAACCGCCTCCTACTTCTCCCTACCCTAGTCGTGTATGGCAGTGAGTATCTTCGCGCGAGAGATATCTGACTTATGCCTGGGAAAGCCCGCTCTGAGATCCATCTCTGCCTCCGCAACCGTCGCTGACGCGGTTTCTGCGCTCAAGAAGTTTGGCGATCCTTATTTGAGCGTCTGGAGCTGCAATGACCACTGTGGTGATACCATTTCAAGAACTGAGATCGATGTAAGTGGTGAATGCCGGTGTATTGGCAAGATCTGTATGGTCGATGTGATTTGCTTCTTGGCCGGAAGTGAAAGCCTGAAGAACCCGGGGAAAGCTCTTCAGGAATCCGTCTCGATTCTCATCCCAAAGGCTCCTGGCCTTGTCAGGCATCTTGAACCACAGACCAGGTTTGTTTGCGATTCGGTATCTCTAATTCAGCTTTTTCCAAGATTTGTTAATTTTCTTTACATTCAGATCCAGGCATTGCGTCGGATTTTTTTTATTTCTTTCTTATCTAATTTTTTTTTCTAATTCAGTTTACAGGAAGCCATAGATTTGATTCTTGAAGGGACGCAGAACCTTGTGATACCTATCCGCAACCGGGGCACAAGAAAGCAACACAAGGCTGCCTCGAATTCCACCCTCCACAACCACCGTGAATATTGCTGGCTTGGTCAGGAAGACATAGTTCGTTACCTCCTCAACTCGATCGGCATCTTCTCTCCCATTCCTTATAACTCCATTGAGACCCTCAATATTATTGATGCCGGATCCGTTTTGAGTGTACATTACGATGACCCTGCCGATTCTGCATTGCCATTGATTCTTCAATCTCTCATCAACCAAACTTCTGTGGCCATACTCGACGAGGAGGGCAGATTGGTTGGGGAGATATCACCTTGTTCGCTTAATTTCTGCGAGGAGGGAGTGGCTGCTGCCATTGCTACCCTGTCTGCTGGGGATTTGATGGCTTACATAGACTGCGCCGATCCACCCGAAGATTTGATGCAGCTGGTGAAGGAGAGATTGGAACAGAGGAATTTAGGAGCAGCCTCGGAGTTAATGGAAGAGGTATCAGCATTGACATTAGGCTTATCTTCATCGTCGCTATCTTGTTCATCATTCTCGTCTTCCGACGACGAATCCGGATCCGGAAGGAGTGACAGGTTCAGCGGGGAAATAACCAGGGTGCTAAGAAGCGCTGATGCAATTGTGTGCCATCCATGGAGCTCGTTGGTGGCCGTGATGATTCAAGCTCTTTCCCATCGCGTGAGTTACGCTTGGGTCGTGGAAGAGGATGGCACATTAGCCGGCGTTGTTACCTTTGCCGGAATCATGAAAGTTCTTCGGGGACGTTTGAAACCGATCTTGTAACAGTTTTAATATCGCGCCGGAGATGAAACCGCTAAAAAACTATAAATTGAATTGAACGACCTTTTAATTGACATAATAGTATGACCTACTGGGCATTCTTATCATTTTGCTGGGGGCGATAGAGAAAAACATTGAATCATAGTAGAATAGAAAAATAAGCCCCAGGTCAACAAAACATTGTACACAGTGAGATGCACTTTTTTCCCTCGGTGGAGCAAACCCAACACGCCGAGCTATATGATATTTTTTTTCATCTTAAATTGTGTCCCTATTCTAAGTGCCATGTCCCTATGATAATTATGTAAAACATGTCATATGATACTGAAAGACTTGTCATCTAAGCGGACACAGATAAGACTTAGTAAAAGTAAATTATGATTTCCCTATATAAGAGGGGTTACTTTTATTCAAGTAATACAAAAAATTATTTTTCTTTTTTTTTTGGGATGTTTGGTACGATATAAATCAATAGTTTGGTGTTTTAAAATCAATTTTGTTGCCACAACAATTATATAGTGTTATTTTTATTTCAGATTGTCAAAATTCTAATTTTATTCTTAAATAAATTAAAATTTAAATCATAAATATAAATATAATTTTTTTATTATCTAAATAAAATTTTACATAAAAAACGACTATATATTTTAAATAATATTTAATTATTTTTATAGGATTTTATAAATATTAATTTTAAAATTAGAGTAGATGTTTTAGTATTTTAGTTTTATATATTCATAAGTTGTCATAAGATTTTTTATTTGCTGAAGTAGTTGTAACACTAAAACGAATAAAAATTAAGTTATCAAATATACTATTAAAGTTTAACACTCTAATTTTGCTTATGAAGAAAGCTACTTAGTCTATTTTTTTAGAGATATTCTAAGGGTCGGCAAGAGAATTTTATTCTACAAAACAAGTAATTTTTAAAATCAAATAGGAAAAGAATCGTATTGGTAGGTTAATCCTCCCAGAACCCAACAAGAAGAGGGCTAGGAATGTTGATCATGTTTCTTCGTTGGAGTAGAGGATAATTCATTTAGAATTTGTTGTTGCTGATAACCCAGACAAGTTCTGATAAATATGAGAAACGCACGGAAAGACTCTTGAGTCAAAGGTGAAGCTGTATATTTCAAAATCAAATACTTATGGAGGGACACAATGCAAAATAAGTAAACAACTTACTATTCATCCTGAAGAGGCACTTTGAGGGTGCAGGAGGATGCACATCACAATCACAAGCTTTCCCTAAAAAAAACTAAAACACAGTAGGTTGAATTGAACGACATTTATTTGACATAATTATATAATCTGCGGTGAATTCTTATCATTTGACGGAGTCGATAGAGAAAAACATTAATCATATAATAGTAGATTAGAAAAGTATTCAACATGTCTACAAAACATTGTATACAGAGAGACGAGATGCACTTTTTTCCCCTCCGTGGAGCAAATCCAACACGCTGAGCTATAAGAATCGGGATTCTTGTTCAAGTTTTCTCCTTAAAGACCCAGTCACGATCGACGACCAACCCCAGTGTAGTTTATTTGGACAACAATATTTACAACCAATGAAATGCCTTGAATAAGGCCTTGGTTTCGCCAAGAAAAGGATGTGGAATGTTACGGCTATTCTAATTTTTTATAAAGAATTAAAAAACTATCTTGTAGGTCACAACGATCTTCAAGGATTTGAAGATCAATCCGGCATAATAAATTTCATTTTCTTACTAAATGCTTGAGGCTGATAAGACTACCCGCACGTTTTTTCCACCAGAGGTCCTCTCCATTAAGGCCGATCACAGGCTTTCTCCTCTGAAGTCGGCTACAAGCCTTCTCGATCAAGACCGACCACAGGTTTTTCACGCTAAGACCACCAACTACAAACTCTTTTGAGGTCATTCACAAAAATTTTCCACAGAGATCAACCTTTATTAGGTACAGCCATTTTATTATTATTGACTAAGACATGACGGCTAGAGGTAAGCAAATCCTGAACGGTATTCTTCTTTTTTGGCCTCGCTAGTTTAGCCAACTTACCGGAGCATAAGAGATGGCTTTGATCAAATCCGGATGATAGCTACCAGGGGACCAAAATACTGAGACGAACTAAAACTCCAAGAAAGGATGAATGAGGGTCTTGGGAGTTTTTTCAAAAAGAAAACTGTATGAACTCTCTACACGACTAACCAAGCCTGCGATTGAGCTCGGATGTGCATGCCGATAAGGCTTCTCTCACTTGAAGATTGTCGCATTCCATATGAAGCGCATCTTCATATAGTCTCTTTGCCTGCTGCAACAACTTCACCTTCTCTTTACTGTTAGTTGGCCGTAGCCGCGATCTGTGTTGCAGTGCCATGCCCCATCTGAATAGAGCTGCAATTGAAGGGGGAAAAAGTTATATATATATCGATATAACCTTTTTAATATCTAAACATGTTCCACTCGTTTACTCATATAGTCTAAATCACAGAGCCCGTAGAGATGTACATCTCAATGTAAAATGAACTGTGATATGTAGTTTAGCAGCTTCACAATCTCTCACTTAATAGCAATCAAACCGAAGCAAGAAGCAAAGCCCCTTCTTCAAAAACAATATACTCAGTGATGGTAGAGTTTTTATTGCATAACATGATTTAAACGATTAGTTTTCGGACAAAGATAGTGATGGTAGTGTTTATATTGCATACTGTATGAAGATCATAATTTACTTAGTTTTGCCAAAGAACAAATATTACTTACCATCAGGTGCATGAACGTTGCTTTTGGACATCATGGCATCAAATTTATTGATTGCAGCCAAGAACACTTTGTCAGCGTCAACAGCAGCTTCCTGAAATTCAGACAATAAAGATGGGGGATTCAGCAATAAGGAAGACCTGCGCAAACCACATTGATTTATTTGTAGACCAGCCACAAAAGGCTGCTGGGATTTAGGTGGAAGCTTACAGGTCCTATATCTGCAATCAACTGTGCACGAAAAGATAGAGCAAGCCCCCAGTTATATAAAGCTCTCGCATCATTCCCATCTATAGATAATGCAATTCTATACTTTCGGCCTGCCTCTACAAGAAGTTCTTCACATTCTTCACAAACGTCAACAAGGAGAGAGGCAATATGATCTTCATGTATGGCTTGATCTTTCAGACCCTTGAGTATTCTGCTATGGTTCTCAAAAGAGAGTGGATCCCTTCTTGAGAGTAGAGTTCTCAATTCACGACTAATCCTCAATTTTAGCTCACCATGAAGAAGGTATGTGTTTCCCAACTGTCCTACAGCCAGCAAACTCATTGGTTTCATGGCTATGGCTTTTGTGAGTAACTTGGCAGACTTGTACAGTAAGATCTCTGCCTGCTCTTCGTCGTATCGGCCCCTTGTGCATTCCTTTGCTTTCTTCAGAAGGTTGTTAGCTTCTGTAAGATACCTATCAAACAACACATCATCTGAAATAGCAGAAGAAGATGAATCTTCTCCATCCTGAGATGTAGGGTACTGATCAACCAAATGCAAATCGTTATTCCTTTTGCCTTCCCTAATTTGAGAACCATAACTTTCATCGTCAGTTATCTTGGTGCTGCAGGAAGATCTGCAATTTTCATTAGATTTCCCCAAAATCTGCCTTTTCACAAAGGAAGCTTCGGTTTCAGTATGTTTCAAACTGACATTAAAATCCACATAATTATGCAGATCACCATTGGATTCCCTTCCAGCTGTTTTACTCTTTTGATCTATTCTCTCAGAGACAGAGTGGTTATTCACATACTGCTCTCTGTTATCAAGATAAATATACCGTTGACCATCGTTACATCTATTCACATTTCCATTCTCATGCTTGAAATTCAGTTCTGCATCTCCAGAAATTATTCTTGTTCTTTTTTCTTCATCCCAATCCAAAACAGACTCGTTTGTTGCATCTTGAAAAAGAAAAGCATTCCTGCTTCCTTTACCATTATTAACTGCACCGATAATTCTCTCCTTGACTGCCGGAGTTGAAGTATTATTTCCCCGAGTTTGATCATTTACCGAATTCTGCAGAGTTTCTTGCTTGACATTATCTTTATCTTTCAGTTTGCTAGGCTTTGGATCAACCAATTTCTCTCCAAAAACACCACCAATATATTGCAACAACTCAAACCAAACTTCACCTACCTCTTTCCTTTTTCTTGAAGATTTCGTGTTCTGAGGCAAACCATCGTTAGAGTTTCCCAAATAACCGAGAGTTGCCTCTGCAATTTCTCTACTGCTCAAAGCCGAGGACTGAAGTGATTCTATAGAACCAACATAAGTTTCCAAATGTGCCAATTCAATTTCTTTGGTATCGATAGCTCTTTGAAAGTCATTTTTCAAATTATCAACTCTGACATTCAATTCATCGAAGAACCCCACTAGGCCACTCAATTTCTCGCCACACACCCTAAAAATCTCCTCTTTCGCTTTCCTCTTGATTGCATTGATACTGAACTCATTGAAATTCCCCCCACGAACAAACCCAAGTGAAAACCCAACAGCGAAAACCAAAGCAGAAGCTGGGAATACGATAATCGACGAGAATCTAACCCTAGAAATGGAAAAGGCAAACAAGGCCCCCAATACAAACATAAAGACATGCTTTTTATCATCAATACCAACCGAAACTAGGAAACTACGCAGCCGAGTTGACTCACCGTAGCTGACAGAGTCACCACCCAGACTCAAATCCTCCCATCCACCATAAGCGACGGAACTGGAAGTGGCAGATGATCTAATCGGAGAGAAGCATGACCTTTTGGGAGGGTGCGCAAAGTTAGAGCGGGAAATGCGTTGGAGGACTTTTACATTTTGTCGACAAAGGGATGGAAAGTGGAAGAGGGAAACTGGAGGAAGAGGAGGAGGGAATTGATGATTTTTGTAGCTAATTGGGTTAGTAAAACTTGAAGTTTTCATCGGGAATTCCGCTGAGAAGAACGTTTAGATTTGGCAACCGGCAAAGAGCACTGAGCTCGGCTTGTTCGCATAGTGACGGTTACAGTTGAATACACGAGGCAAAGACAGCAGCACGGATGCCTTTGGTGGACGTGGAGCAGTGTTATCAAGTGGAAACGACAGTGAAGTAGGAAAAACGACATGTCGCCCCTCACAATTGACATTATCATGTCGAATCCTGGATAATTCTGAAAAAAATTATATGAATGTTTTCCATGTATATTTTATAAAATAAATAAAATAAAATAAAATAAAATGATTACATGTGAAAATAAATTAAAAATAAAAATGATATGATATAACAACGTTAAATCTGTTAAAAAACGATGAAGAGTTTATCATCCAAAAAGATCCTATCATATTCATACCGG
Source organism: Passiflora organensis (assembly GCA_019739055.1). Lineage (NCBI taxonomy): Eukaryota > Viridiplantae > Streptophyta > Magnoliopsida > Malpighiales > Passifloraceae > Passiflora > Passiflora organensis. The sequence goes on along the minus strand of JAEPBF010000187.1, from coordinate 702,755 downwards.
ATTAATCTAGTAAATTTGTAAAACAAAATGTAACTATACAATTTGTAAAATGAACAGTAAACTGCATTACCTATGAAGTGTAACTAAAACTGGGGCAGGAACTGGGCATTTATGTTCGTATCTAACATATCCACAAATGATAAGGATTTAGACGAAGTAGTATTATCTTTTGCTTTTGTTTCTAGAATAAAAAAGAAGAAGATAAACCTTATTTTGTCTTTTGTTAGAACGACAAGGAGGACATGACAACAGTAGCTGAGGACGTCCTGCTGAGTTGGACATTTACACAGCCGTCCTCGGTCAAGTGTCAACCCTACTCAACGCGATTCTTCGATTATATGCAGAAAAAGGAAGGGTTGTTTGGGTGATTCGGTTGGCTTTCGGTACAAAAGTCATTACGATGGTGCGTTTGTGACGCGTGATTATGACCTAACTAAATTAACACAGTGGGATTATAATCGTCTCTAATGCCCACACGAAGCAACTTGGATTTGCTAAGCAATCTCCCTTTGCTGGTGTCTCATTCTTTGTCTAGTTTTAAGCAATTTCATAAGGTTTTGTTTTACTTTAGTCAATCATCTCTCTCGATTTTTAATCGGTATTTCTCTGCTAATACAAATGCATATTGATTCACAAATGATAACTTGATGATCTACTAATATCCTGTCAATCACTTCCTTTCAGTTAAAACATAAAAGAAGAATCAATCGTCCCTCCTGCTATTTTCATTACTAGGTTAAGTGATGTTTCAATGGTTAGCTTGTTTTAATCATGCCAATGATTATCTTTAAAAAGGAGACAAAGTTTAGTACCTTAAGTAAAGTTAGGGGAATAGTTTATAACCAAGTCAACTGCATTATATATGACGATGGATTTTTCATTAATTAAAGAATTAGCATTGAATTAACATAATTAGTCTCATACTGTTGTGACTATCTGGCCTGAGCTTATTTCTAGTTATGGATAATCACAAAGAAAGATAAGATTTTGGTAAGGTAGTTCATATATAGGACTATGACAATTCAATGATTAGGCTAAACATATTAAAGAAATATAATAAGTCTCCATGTTAGTATGTTACACTGGACAAAAATTTTATCCATCAAAGGAAAGCTCATACTTGGATTCTGTTTTTGGATCGGAAAATGAGAAAGATGTTGCAGGGATTTCAGATGTGGGTGACATAAATGGATAACAAGGTCACCTTGAAGATAATTTTTTTTTTCAGAATTCATGCTGGCTAGCCATCCTTGTTTTGTTCTTGTCTCTGTATTCTCATTCAATACACGTGATTGCTCCTTAATAATATCATACCATAATAGATGATCAGATACACAGCCAAATCCCAATAATTATCTGCCTGTCTTCGTCATAATTCTCCCTATCAGTGCAGGGGAGGAGGAAAACGTAGCTATCATGGCTGCTTGGAGGCAAAGTTAGAAATCGGTTGTTTAAGGGAAAAAAAAAACGAAAGAAAAAGAAAAGGTGGTACAAGTGGGAGACAAGACAAGTGCCATTGTGCAAGACGAGAATGGATAAGGTTTTTATGCAAGAGTTACAAGGCTGTCTGGCTTAGGCTTGCACTTCGTGCAACTTTTGTTACAATTCTGCCCTTCACTGAACTGTTGTTAAAGCTCCACGACATCTACTCTCTTGTCCACGTGTCCCTCTGCTCTCGCTATTTCTACTATTTCCACTCACTTTCAAGGAACATAGTGGAAGGTACCCACAAAAAAAGCAACTCTTGGAAGAGGAAGAGAGGGGGAGGTTTTGGCGAGGAAACAAGGAGAAAGGGATACTTGAGGGTTTTGAGGGGGTGAGGAATAAAGAGAGGAGAATATTTTTCCTTGGATTTGAGGGCTTTTTGTGTTTGTTGGTTGGAGTAGAGAGATGTATATAGCGTCTATGAGAAAGCCATTTAAGGACTCTCTCAAAGTTCTTGAAGCTGATATTCAGCATGCTAATACTCTGTAAGTTGTTTTTAAAATTTTTTGGGGGCTTTTTTTTGTATTATCTGTGATTGTTTCTGGAATTTTTTTCCTCGTTTTGAAGGTTTTGTGTGATTGTCTCTGGGAAGGTTTTCGTTTTGATTGTTTCTTTCGCAGTTCTATCGACTAGTTGGGAATGCGAATGCTGAAGTTCTAAATTCTAAAATTTTGGTGTTTTTGGTCTGTTTATGGATTATTCTTTTTCTAAACAGTTTTTAACTCCTTAAGATTTTTTAAAGGTTGATAAATGGGTTAACTCTGAGCTACTGTCAGAGGCTATGCAGTTTTTTACTCTCTTCAACAGGTGATAATGGTGGGTTTGTTGTGCTTAGTCTCCTTTTAAGACGGGAAGTTGTTTTGGATGCATTTCTTAATTCTGTTGGCCTGGTTGCGAAGTATAACTTCTGACATTGATTTTAGTTTTTGTTTTCTTTTGCCTGATTTATGTTTTTTTTGCGTTTGATTAAAAGTTTTTTCATGTTTCAAGTTGAAATAAGCTCTCATATCTGACACTTGGAAATACCACTAGACTTCTCCATTTTACTTTTCCCAACATGTATAAATCGTGGGTTAGAGAGAGAAGCTATCGAGGTGCATTATGATAAATTGAATTGGAATGGCTTCTCTTGGCCAGTGGGTCCACCTTTTTTGTCAGAACATCGTGTAGAAAGCCCCCTGATCAGAGCTCTGGTTGGATTGTCTGGTAGTGGCCCCTGCTTGTATTGTGCTTGAAAGCATTGCGATAGTTTCTTTTGAGTGTTGACTCCCCGGTGTCTACCCTGCTGCATTCCCAAAACTTGAATTCCTTACCATCTCATCTAAGCGTCCCTCGGTGATTTCATTTGCTTTTTGATGTATGTGCTGGGGAGATACTATGAGCGCTTGCTTGAGCTAAGCTGTGCTAGGAGTGATGGTAAATATGGTTGGTGTATTCAGAGTTTTAAGGAGTATTGGTATTCAGGGTTTGAAGTCAATGTGCATTTTGGGGTATATTCTTATTGGATAGACTTGTCAGCCTTTACCTTTTGCATTCCTGAGAATTCTCTTGACTGGTATCTGGATAGGGGTTTATATTCATGAATTGTTTCGTTTGGTCATGTTTTTGCATTGGCTCACTGCATTCTGGACTCTATGCATGAGCTTAGCTTTACGATTTCATGCTATAATTTTTGTGTCATTTTTAATTTGATTATGTTCTATGAGGTGCAGGGCATCAGATTCTCAACGTGATTATGATGGGGCTTGCCTTCAGATGAGAATGTCATACAGTCCGGCAGCCCACCTTTTTCTTTTCCTGGTTCAGTGGACTGACTGTCACCTTGCAGGCGCTCTTGGCCTTTTAAGAATCCTAATTTATAAGGTTTAGATTATGTTTGTTGGTTCAGCACTCTTGTCATGGAAATCCCGAAAAAGTCTTATCTTTCTCATGACCCAGGTTTATGCCGATGGCACAACTACCATGTCTACCCACGAAAGAAAAGCAAGCGTCAGGGAGTTTTACGGTATTCTCAGCTTCCAAGTATTATTCTTTTGTGTTTTTTTCCTTTATTTATATTATAATCCTTGTCTGATTTTGAGTTGCACTTCTATTGTATGCCAGCGGTAATTTATCCTTCTTTGCTGCAACTTCAAAGAGGGGTCACTGATACAGAGGAAAAGAAACAAAGAACTGTGTGCATGGAAAGGTTCCGGAAAAGAGACGACGAGGAATACAGACAGTTTACGGAGATAGAGGATGAAAGGGAAGAAGAGTGTGGGATATGTATGGAGATGAATAATAAGATTGTACTACCAAACTGCAACCATGTCATGTGCCTGAGCTGTTATCGTGACTGGTAGTGCTCCCTCTCCTTCCTTGTCAGTTTTATATACTTCAAATTGCATTTCAGCCTTTTGTGGTTGGCTAGACTTTTACCATGATCTTCTTTGCCAAGAATGTGGCATTGGTTTTATTTGGACTTATGCCTTTGATTTCAAGTCTTATACTTGTTCCCTAAGGTGGAATTGTTCCATTCTGTTTCATTTTCCATTTTGATCTTTTCCTTTGGAAATGTCATTTTGCGATGTTGGACTGATACTAGTACTTGCGTAGGTTTTTGTTGCATTAGACTGGCTACAGATAATATCATCTTACAGCCCTGACAAGTATTTATGTAAGCAGAACAACTCGTACCTATTGTTAAATGGATGTGCAAAAAGTGATGCATGGAGGGAATTGAAACTTTGATGATATTAGTTGTTGGTAATCTTGTAGTATTTACTTGATTAAACTTCTTTGAATGCAAATCTTTTGTTTTACATTAGTGCATGTTTCTTTCTTGATATTATGGTACTAATAGCATATGTATGGTCAATTCTGAGCTTTAGATTGCACATTTTGATCGACATTTCTGAATTCATTTTCGGTTTCCGATAGGCACTACATTGTTACCTGAGCTTCTGGTTGGTCCCTTGATAAATCAGTATCCCTGTGTGATCAACATTTCTAGATTCATTATACGGCTTCAGATTGCTACTGCACTGTTTCCTGTACAGTTCATGTGTATAAGCATTTCACTTCCATTTGACTCCGCAAGATGTTGTGTAAGGTGCTTGCTCAGGATTCTATCGTGTATGCTCATGGGATCGGTATAAACATAGCAGAATCGGTATTGACTAGTGATGTACGATGTTGGCTGGTCTTTTATCTTCGCATCCCTATTTTGTAAACTCAACCCGTGAGATCTGTGGGTCATGACATTAGGCTTTAAGCAGTTTTCTTCCATATGATTTTACTTATCTTTCAGTCTAGACCTTCAATTTCCTCGGTTGATAATTCTATGGACTAAATACGCTGTAGACATCTGTGCATATACTTATTTTATTCCTTCCCTGTTCTGTGCCTGCTTCTGTGCCTACTTTCATGTCTCTCTATACCTATGTTCTTGCCCTTTAGAGATGTTTTAACCTTAAATGGTGAAGATAACAAAGCATTGCTCAATTGTCATGATTACAGGAGATCAAGATCCCAGTCATGCCCCTTCTGTCGCGACAGTCTCAAGAGGGTAAATTCCGGAGACCTCTGGGTATTCACAGACAGTAGGGACATAGTGGACATGGCAACAGTGACGAGGGAGAACCTCAGGAGGCTCTTCATGTACATAGACAAACTGCCCCTGGTGGTTCCAGACTCCCTTTTTGATGCCTACGATACCCACTTAAGATAGTTTGACGGCAACAACCTGACATGGCCATGGCATGTCTCCCATGGTCATGATATGAGTAGTAGTAGCAGTATTAGTTACCTCGATTTCCCTTCCACAAGCACTGCATTTCTTTCGGATGGACAGAAGTAGCTCAACCGGAAGTAGGTGCCTTTTTCTTTCCACTTCTTGTCAGAAGAATGCAACCCGGGTTATTGTGGGTTTGGTTGGCGAATCTGAGATAGTCGGCCCATGGGGTTGTGGGTTCACAAAATTGTATCTATCACATTTGTAAATGCCTGTATAGCTTGTAGTTCTACTCCTGAAAAGCTTCGCTAAGCCCCTTCTCTTCTGTTGGTTGGTTGATACCCACTCCCTTTACCCTGACGTGGTTTTATAGAGCTATAAAGTATTGATTTTTACAATTTTTATCTAATATATCAAACAGAATATAGTGTTCGAATATATTTCTATAATAAAAAATACGATTTCAAGATTAATATTTTTTCGGATTTTGAGAAATAAAAATGCCGGAAGCAGGCCAGGAGGGTCTGAAGAATGGAGTAACTACGATTTCCAGAAGAGTAAACTTTATTGATTGAAGCTGGCTCCTTCCTAAGTAGAAGGAACTTGAATACAAAAAGTAGTAGATAAGAACTAGATGAAGAACAGATGAGAGTTCAAGAAACAAGAAGTCAATAACTGCCATATCCTCCTCTAACCGTGTCCCCTACTTATACATTCCTATTCCCTCACGTTAGCCATTGCCAAGCTAAAACTCGTCAACAACTATTTCCTGTATCGAGTTGGCCTTACTGTTACTCGTGTCCCTCTTCTTGGACCTTTGGCTGGGCCTTCGACTGGACCTTGATCTGCTATATCCATGTTGGGCCTTCCCGATATAACACTACCCCCTCCTCTAGTCCCAACCTTGTCCTCAAGGTTGATATGAGGAAAGCTCCTAAGAATGTGATCACTGTCTTCCCAAGTATCGTCAGCAGCTGACAGACCCTTCCAACGTATCAACCATTGTTCCATCAGACGGGATCCCCGCTGAAGTTGACGTCTCTGGATTATTGCCGCAGGTGTAAGAATGATTGAAGTAGTAGTATCCACCAGATGCAAAGGAGTAACCTGTTGAGAAGGTATTCCACAACACTTCCGTAGCAATGAGACATGGAATACAGGGTGAATTCGTGCTACCTCCGGAAGTTCTAACTTGTATGCAACCTCTCCCACCCATTGGATAACCTGAAAAGGTCCAAAATAGCGAGGACCAAGCTTGCTATGTCGTCGCAGGCGAAGGGAATGTTGGCGATACGGTTGCAAACGCACATATACCCAGTCACCTACCTGGAACTGTATATCCCGCTGTCCCTTGTCTGCATAAGTTTTCATCCTAGCCTGAGCCCGTAATAAGTTGCAGCGCAACAATTTAAGTAATTCATCCCGTTGCATCAGCTGCGATTCCACCAGAGGATTACCCGCGGAATCACGTATATAACGAGATATGGTCGGTGGTGGTCTTCCATACAACACTTGGAATGGTGTGAGTTTGGTCGTAGTTTGGTACAAGGTGTTGTACCAATACTCAGCCCAAGGCAAGCAATCCACCCAAGTGGTCGGTGCATCTCCCACAAAACACCGTAGGTACATCTCCAACGTCTTGTTCAGAGCCTCTGTCTGGCCATCGGTTTGTGGATGGTACGAAGTGCTGGTCAGCAATTTAGTCCCTTGCAGTCGGTGAATCTCTTGCCAAAAAGACGTTAAAAATTTCGGATCCCTGTCACTCACAATGGATACCGGTACTCCATGTAAATGCACTACCTCCGCCACAAAACATGCAGCTACCGATTCACTTGTAATCGGCAAAGAGAGTGCAATGAAATGTCCATACTTGGACAAGCGATCAATGACTACCAAAATCACCGATTTTCCTCTCGAACTAGGTAAGCCAGTTATGAAATCCATGGAAAGGCATTCAAAAACCTGGTCTGGTATGGCCAAAGGTTGCAGCAGACCCGCTGGTTTCATGGAGGAATCTTTCATCCTCTGGAAAACCTGACAGTCGCGCACATATTTCTCCACATCCTGTCGCATTCCCTTCCAGAAGAAATTGGAAGAGACTCGGTGCCACATCCGAGTTACCCCCGCGTGTCCCCATATTGGAGAATCATGCAAGTCGGCTAACAATTGCTGCTTCAGTGGAGAGCAAGCCGGCACAACTAAGCGATCCTTCATAAGCATTAACCCACTCTTAAACTGATAACCGGGTAGGGACTGAGGACTGGAACGAAGCTGTTGCTGATAATGCAGCAATTCTGGGTCTGATGTATTGGCATGCCGAAGTTGCTGGAGAAAATCGGTTGATGAAGCTTGCAAGGCAAATATTTCGGCTGCAGGTACCCGGGACAATGCATCCGCAGCCATATTCTGTGCTCCCGCCCGATACTGTATATCGAAATCATAACCGACTAGCTTGCATAACCACTTATGCTGCTCTGGAGTTTGAATCACCTGATCCGCAAGATACTTCAAGGATTGCTGGTCTGTGATTATTGTGAATCTTCTTCCCAAAAGATATTGTCTTCACTTAGCAACAGCTTGTGTTATGGCATACATCTCCCGATGGTATGCAGAAGCCTGCTGCATGCGAGGTGCTAGCTTTTGGCTGAAATAAGCAACCGACTACTTCTCCTGAGTCAGGACAGCCCCAATGCCAACAATTGATGCGTCCGTCTCCACACAGAAGGGTATGGAAAAATCGGGAAGACGAAGGACTGGCGCCCCACTTAGCATCTTCTTCAACTCTTCAAACGACCTTTGGGCGTCTGTGTTCCATTGGAACCCCTTGTGTCGCAGTAAATCTGACAGGCTACCAGCCTGGGCAGCAAAATTCTTGATGAAACGCCTGTAGTATCCTGCCAGTCCCCGAAATCCCCGTACCTCCTTCACGCACTTCGGAACTGGCCACTGCTGTATCGCAGCTATCTTGTCTGGGTCCACGGACAATCCCGTAGCAGAGACTACGTGACCGAGATAGCCAATTCACTGCTGCCCAAATTGACACTTTGATAGCTTAGCCACCAGCCGATGCTTCCGCATTGTTGACAAGACTATCTGCAAGTGCTCCAGATGCATACTCCAATTGCTGCTGTAGACAAGGATGTCGTCAAAGAATACCAATACAAATTTGCGGAGATATGGACGGAACACCTCATTCATCAGAGCCTGGAACGTCGACGGAGCGTTAGTCAACCCAAAAGGCATAACTAAGAATTCGTAATGCCCTTCATGAGTGCGGAAAGCTGTCTTGGCCACATCATCCGGATGTACTCGAATCTGATGATACCCTGCCAACAGATCCAACTTTGAAAAGAAAACTGCTCCATGCAACTCGTCAAACAGCTCTTCAATTGATGGAATGGGAAACTGATCGCGAATGGTAACAGCGTTCAACGCGCGATAGTCCACACAGAAGCGCCACGACCCATCTTTCTTACGAACCAGAAGAACAGGAGATGAGAAAGGACTGTGGCTCGGCCGAATGATCCCCTCCCGTAACATCTCACGAATCAGCTTCTCAATCTCCTGTTTCTGAAAGAAAGGATACCGGTAGGAACAAACTTTTACTGGAGCTACCGAGGATTGCAAAGGAATAACGTGATCGCAAGGCCTCGACGGTGGCAAGCCTTGAGGCTTATTGAAGACATCCTCAAAGGCGGATAGAAGCAGCTGCAAATCTGGCGAAATTGGCTCAACCATTAACATCGAATTGTCCAAAACCTCCAGACGATAATACGAAGCTGCGGCATGAGTAAAAGCAAGTCGCCAAAGGGCATGTAACGAAGTCGGTTGTGCTGAATCCAACAAATTCCCTTTCCATACGATGGACTTCTCCCCTTGTTTGAATTCAAACCTGGATTGTGAATAATCCATCACAACTGAACCCAACGAGGCTAGCCAGGTAACCCCCAGCACTACATCCCTGCCTTGTAAATCAAGCACAAAGAAATCTGCACACACCTCCGTGCCCTGTATCTCAAGCGGAATCTGCCGCACCCATCCAGTACACAACAGTTTCTCCCCATTTCCCACAAAAACCCCAAAACTAGGAACAGATTCAACCAACAACTGTAGGAATTTAGCAGTGCAAAGTTGAATAAAGTTGTGTGTACTACCTCCGTCGAGAAGCACCTGAACCGGAGAACCACGAACACTCCCCAGAAATCGCAATGTCGAAGGAGAAGGGCTGCCCGCCAAGGCGTAATGACAGATTGCAGTGTCATCCACCTCCGCTGCAAGTCCTTTTCCCTTGTCTTCTGGTACACCCAGCTCCCCTACCTGCGCAGAATCGCCTGACGACTCGTCACCCTCCGTTTCTGAGAAAAACAATAACTGAGGTTTAGCCTTACACTTGTGATCCCAGCTATATTTCTCATCGCATTGATAGCATAGCCCCTGCGCCCTTCGTTGGGAAACCTCTGCTGGAGTCAACCTTCGAATAGGTAATTTGGTTCCTGTTGCCAGCGTCGCTGAATCCTGCGAGGTGACGCCATGTGAAGAAACAGGAATGGACTTGGGTGTTGGCAGAATACCCGGGCCACCAAACTTGGGCATGATAGTCAATCTCTCAGAAGAGATTCTCGTTTCATGCAAATGGGCCAACCGGATGGCCTCCTCCAGATCCGTGGTCTCCTGCAGAAGCACCGAGGCTTTAATGTCATCCCGCAATCCGGAAATGAAACAGCGGACCACAAAGGCAGCAGGTAGAAACATGGATCGATTCATCAGAGCCTCGAATCGAGCTCTATATTCCTCCACCGTAGACTCCTGACGAACCTTAGCTAGCAGTCCCTCAGGCGTTTCCAATTCTCGCGGGCGAAAACGTTTTTTAAGAGCCTCGACAAATTCTGTCCAACCAGCAAGTTGCCGATTCTTATACATCCAGTCATACCAATCCGCCGCGGCATCATCAAAATGGAAAGAAGATATCGACAAACGATCCTCTTCCTGAATGTCATAAAACTCGAAATAGCGGGAAGCCTTAGAAAGCCAGCGATCCACGTGAGAACCATCAAAACGTGAAAGCTCAACAGAGGCGAGCTTGTGGCGCGTCGGATGATGCATACCTCGACTGTGAAGACCGGAGGATGCAGAACCCGATCCCGAACGCGAGGCAGGAGTATCCCCGAATGATTGACAAGAAGGAGTGGCAGCTAGACGGGCCAAGAGCTGCTGTAACAGTTGCTGCTGCGCAGTCAACAACTTCGACTGCTCTGCCAAAGACGAAGCCATAGAAGTGAAGTCAGAGGCCATAGCCGTGACATCCACCTGAAGCTTAGCTTGAGCTTCCCGGATCGTGGTTACCTCTGTATCCAACGCCCGAAACCGAGTATTATACTCTGCCATCTGTGCAGAGGACAATGAAAGCACCAATGGAGTAACTACGATTTCCAGAAGAGTAAACTTTATTGATTGAAGCTGGCTCCTTCCTAAGTAGAAGGAACTTGAATACAGAAAGTAGCAGATGAAGAACTAGATGAAGAACAGATGAGAGTTCAAGAAACAAGAAGTTAATAACTGCCATATCCTCCTCTAATCGTTTTCCCTACTTATACATTCCTATTCCCTCACGCTAGCCATTGCCAAGCTAAAACTCGTCAACAGCTATTCCCTGTATCGAGCTGGCCTTACTGTTACTCGTGTCCCTCTTCTTGGACCTTTGGCTGGGCCTTCGAGTGGACCTTGATCTGCTATATCCATGTTGGGCCTTCCCGATATAACAAAGAATCAGGAGGCTAGATTGGTAGCGGCAATCTCTTATCTTTCTATATGCATGGGATGTAATTACTGTTCCATAAAAGAGACAACCTGTAAAGCACCGCAAGTTGAGGGATAAACACTGACTGACATGAACAAAGGTCAGTCGTCAATTATTCATTCCGTTTTCTTACAGAAGCCTCCGCCATTCTCTCGCTCCCACTCTTTTGTTTTTAAGCCGCACTTGGTACCAATTTTATAAATAAGAGCAGAACAAACGCCAGCCAGCGAAAGGTGCAGAAGAACCAATAAAAGACAAAACAGGAAAAAAAAAGTGGTCTTTGTGGTGAGAGTGCGAGAGAGAGAGAGAGGGGAGAAAGGGAGATGGGGAAAGGAGGAGAGAGGGTAACGAAGCTAGAGGAAGAAGAGGGAGTTATGGCAACTGATTTTTTCTGGTCATATACGGATGAGCCACATGCTTCTAGGAGAAAACAGATCCTCTCTCAGTATCCACAAATCAGAGAGCTTTATGGCCCTGACCCCTGGGCTTTATTAAAGGTTCGTTTTTTAATTTGCTCTCTGTTGCAAAAGTGTGGTCTTTGAAGGGTTTTGTTTGTTGGGTAGATCTGTGGAAATGCGGGCGGATCAATGGCAATTTCTCGCGTTCTTCTTCTTCGTAGGCTAATGTTTTCTGGACAATTCTGGTGTCCCATTTCGTGTTCAGTGGTGGATTGGTTTTCCATTAGTGGTCAATCTTTTTTATGATTGAGAATATGCTTTTATGGATGCATCTGATTGTTTGATTGCCTCACCATTTAAATCCTTAGATGTTTGTGGATCTGCTGCTTACCAAGAACAGGGTAGGATTTTAATTTGCAGCCATTACCTATCTTCTCATGTTAGCATGTGTTGTCTTATCAGACATTTTTATTTGATCCTCTATAATGTTTTTCTTTGGGCAGAACTTAAAAATGCTGTTTGTTCATTTTTGGTTGACAAACCAACACTTGAAGCTGTCTATTGCAATCATCTTGCATTGCCTTTATCGTTTTTTTTTTGTCACTTTTGGTTGGTTGGCTTTATGGCCAACAAGAGTATCCTTTGATGAAATATAAGTTCACCAGGCTTAGGTTGTCTAGATTCAAAGTAGATTTCATTTTGGGAATTTTGTTCTTCATATGATTCTTGCATCGAAAATTTTGTTGCAGATTACTGTGGTTGTGACACTTCAACTAGGAACTGCTACATTACTTAACAATGCTGGCTGGCTGAAGATACTGGCAGTCTCCTACTTCTTTGGTTCTTTCCTCAACCACAACCTTTTCCTAGCCATCCATGAACTCTCCCACAATCTCGCCTTCTCAATTCCGGTGTATAACAAGTGGCTCGGGATTTTCGCAAACCTTCCCATTGGTGTGCCAATGTCAGTAACCTTTCAAAAATATCACCTTGAGCACCATCGTTTCCAAGGAGTAGATGGAATGGATATGGATATCCCCAGCCAGGCAGAAGCCTATCTTGTGAAGAATGTTGTCACAAAATCCATATGGGTTGTTTTCCAACTGTTCTTTTACGCCCTTCGCCCCCTGTTTCTCAAGCCCAAACCCCCCGGTTATTGGGAGTTCATCAACCTTTTTGTTCAGATAGCTCTAGATGTGTGTATGGTTTATTTCTGGGGTTGGAAATCCTTTGCTTATTTGATTCTTTCCACATTTGTTGGTGGTGGGATGCACCCGATGGCCGGCCATTTCATTTCAGAGCATTATGTGTTCAACTCTGATCAAGAGACATATTCTTATTATGGCCCCCTGAACCTCCTAACTTGGCATGTGGGGTTCCATAACGAGCATCACGATTTCCCCAGGATCCCTGGCAGCAAGCTCCACAAGGTGAAAGAGATGGCACCAGAATATTATGAGGGTTTGGACTCGTACAAATCTTGGAGCCAGGTCATTTACATGTATGTCATGGACCGGACAGTTGGACCTTTCAGCCGGATGAAGAGAAAACTATCTACTACTACCAAGAAGTCTCAGTAGGTGCTCTCCCTTTTTGTGTTGCTTTTATCATCTTTTGCTCCTCTTTTCTGGTTCCTTGTTGGTATTATAGCCTTTCCTTTCTTACGAGAAATTTGTTCATTGTTTATAACATTATCAAGGAATCATAATTATGTAGACTAGTCCAAGTATTAAGCTGATTACAAAAGAGATTTTTGTTTGCTGTGGCACTATTACCATAATTCTTTTGGCCAAAATGATTGGAGTTCTGCTATGAGCAACTCAATACTGTGATTTTTAATCTCGTTTCGGATTTCAATCAATACCTGTCCGAGAAAGTTCTTAGTCATAATTCTATGATTCAAGCCCTGAGTAATTGTTTAAGGAACTGCAGGTTTACTCAATTGAGGCCAATCTTTATCGGTGAATCCAAGAGAGGTTTAATGAGAGAGTTGCTGAGATTCTTATAAATGATTTATTACAGAACACTAACATACATTAGTAGAACACCACTTAAAAAACAGCTACCACTTAAATTGTCCTCATGTCGGATTCTTTTACATGGACCTGAACTCCCTTGCTTTATCCTGAGATCAAAGCTAAGTCTTATCATTCCATCACATCTTTCGGATTTGTCTGCTCTTACTCTTTGTTCTCTCTTGTTGATCTGAGAATGACCAAACGTATAAATTAGTAAATGTACCAGGCAAGGATATATTAAAAAGAAAAAGGAAAAATTGAAACATTGAAGTACCTAATATTACCAAAAAGAACTTGCAGTCCAAGCACCTTTCTCTGAGGCAAACTGCGGTTCCCCCGTAATGTAAGGTGGTAGTGCCTCGTGATGGATAAGCGGAAGCCTGGCAGGTGGGAATTCATCATCACTATCATAAAAGGATCTGCTAATCGGTACTAGAGCTCTTAAAATCACTGCCATAAAGATGGAAAATCCCTGCAGATGCCATTCAAGAATGTAAAAACTGCAAAGCAAACTGTAAAATTTTAGTCTAAAGCAAGTGCCATCTCATAAGCTTGACTGCGAGTTGGAAGTAGTAGATGTCTCTTGTTCTAAGACGAAGATTCCCAGCATTCCACCAGACCAGTCTCTGCTTGAGCTTAAGACAGAAGACATAAGACAGAAGACAGGCACAACCGAGAGGAAATTACCTGAGCTAAGACTACCAACACGCCTATCCAGAGGAAGACATCAAAATTTGACTGCACAAACTCTTTGAAATCATGAAACCTTCCAGTTGGATCCTCGGGTAAATCCTGGTGGAGCAACAGAAAATGTTAAATATACATATAATAATGGATAGAAGGAAAAAGTTGAATGCAGTTACCTTCTCCCAGTCAGAGTTGAGGAATATATCAGCTGCAGCTGCGGTTTCCAGCAAAAGAAGCACGAATATGATTACAGCATAATGTGCTTTATTAAGGACCAACAGATTTTCTTTTAGACGAACAAATTTATAATTTTTCTTCTAGACGAACAAATTAAAATACGTAGAATGGCCGATTCTAATGCGGATTACATCACAGTAGAAGAGCTCTGCTCCCTTACAAGGAAGGAACACAGGAAAAAGCAAAAGGATACACAAGAAAGGCAAAAGCCATTGGAGCTATCTGCAGACATATGTCCTACGCATGCTATCACACACAAGGCCGCTCCAGTACCAAGGAAAGTGTATATAAACCTGCAATGCAGGTTCAATGGTTGTTAGAAATGGCTGTGAAGAGGCTGAAATTCGTACTTGCACGAGCAATGACCAAGGAGGTAGGTGACTTGTACCATGCAGCGGTAGAATCCATATCACTAGAAGATGACCCTTCCATGTCCCTCTGCCAAACTCTGGCCATCCATAAACCATAAAGAACCATCGCAATACCAACAACTCCCATGGTTATATTAGTTACTTTCAGAATTGACCGCAGCAAAGTCCTTGCATTGCATGCCATCTTTGTAGCACGTACTCGGAACCTAAAGAAGACAGGTAAGCAAAGACTTTGTGAAACTTAAGCTACAAGGTAAAACTAGTAAAAGATGATCTAAAGTGGTTCTCTTTTCTGTTTTAGGCACTAAATTTGTTCTTTTCATTTCCCAAATATTAGAAACACACAAGTTCTGGGGCGCAAAAAGAAACAACGATACGACCGTTGTGTAACTCAAGGAAAAGGGTTTCACTCTTTGAAACTACACACTCTTCCATTTGTCGACAACCTCCGCAGGTAACATTAGTTGTTTTTAAGACCAAGTAAACACTACTTATCCTATGGGATCACGAGATGTCTAGATGGCGTGGAACCAAATAGTAGGAGTCGTAATTGAATGATGCTGAGGTTGGAAATTTCCAAGAAATTGCCTCACCTTTATAATTTGGCCGTTTTCTTGATCCTAGTGATATGTGGTACAGTACTAGGACAGCAACAGAACGATGTAAAAGCTATGTCTCTGCCTCTTCTAATGCGTCACTCTATGGAGGGGAAGCTTCTCATTTTGTCAGGTCTGATCAATCAAAGTGCAGATCCTGGGGGAATCGTTGCACTAGGCCTGGTTTCTATCATTTCAGATTGATAGAGTTGTTTCTATATCTGTATGTTTGTCGCAGCATTAATTTTGCCTTGGCCAGTAAGATGCATTAATCACAACACAGAATATTATAGTGATACTTGAAATCAGATAAATAAAAATCCAAAAATATAATTGAATAATAAAACTTATCCATCCGTCAAAAATCAAAGATTCTATCAGTGTTTTGGATATAAAATTTCTTCATAAATCTATTTTGATTAATGTTCACGATATCAAAGAAAAATTAATGACTGATAATTACAGAAAATACCAGACAAAAGAAACCAAGTAGAAGCACGAGAGAAAAGATGCGAAAACTCCATCCTACTATTTGTCAATGGGAAGAAAAGCTTTTTGATATTTTTCTACATGTACTACAGAACGAAATGATGATTGCTAGCTCTCTTTGCTTTCTTCCTATTATAATACAAATTTTCTCTTGAACCTCATTTCCATGGTTCTATATTGCTTTGGCACAAAAATTCTGGAAGAGGATGCTCAAAACTTTTTTCCACGATTCTATTTTGTTTGCACAAAATTTACTCGGAAGAGAATGCTTAATCTCACTCACTTTTGGCTGTTTTAGCCTAAGGTCGCCAAAACACTCTTTAATACTGCGAAAGCCAACCTGAAGACCTTTTCACCCTCTGCTTGGTACAAGGTTTGACTTGTTTTCGTATAAGGCTAGAATTGCAACATTTGGTGCTCTACTTTTGACCGCGAAGAAACTCCCGCATGTTCATGTGAATTTCTGCCTTGACCACCATTCTCATCTTCTTTGAATCTTCCCATAGCAAGCCACTCCACTCCCGAGCAAAGTCACAAGCAGCCTCGAAAACATCCTGCTAGGTCAAAGAAAACAGAGACTCAAAATGGGAATATAAAAAAATATGATGGCAAGTAAAGGTCAAAATGAATTGCCACAGGCATTACCCTCGAGGGGAACTCGTCATAAAAATGTGATGGAATCATCTCAACCCTATTAAGATCTGCTTCCCACAGCCTTATCTGTCACAAAAAAAATGATGCATTTTAAAATACTAAGAAATCATCCATATGATTCTTTTGCATTCACTATCTGTG
This sequence comes from Passiflora organensis, assembly GCA_019739055.1. Lineage (NCBI taxonomy): Eukaryota > Viridiplantae > Streptophyta > Magnoliopsida > Malpighiales > Passifloraceae > Passiflora > Passiflora organensis. The sequence goes on along the minus strand of JAEPBF010000187.1, from coordinate 686,170 downwards.
CCATACCAAAGGGCAAATGCAGTTTGTTTCAATTTTAAATGAATTTCAGCAAGCGAATTAAAACGGCAAAACGGCCGGATTTTTAGTGGGATACTTGATTTAACATGATAAACTTGTTACCTGATCAGTCACGTTTTCAGGAACTGACGGTACTTTTTCTGCAACACGAGGATGTGCATTCTGTTGAAGAAAAGAAATTATCTGCAAAAGAAAAGTTTTCAAGATCAGTGAATCAAAATACTTCAATATAGACAACTGGAGTACCAGGTCAATCCTCAATAGAGTACTAAGTCAATAAGATAGTGAAATGAAAAAAAATGACGTTAACGCTGCCTCAAAAGCTGCATGGTAAAGATAGCACTGCCTTCGCAACTTGGTACCATGTGTCAAAGAATTTGGCTTCATTAGTTTTCTAGATCCATAAAACATTCTTCAGGAGAGCAACCACAATATATAGTAAAAACCTTACCCAGCCATAGAGGCTCACCTGATCTGAAGTGATGCCATTTTTAAAAGCATCATATAAACTTTCTTTTGTTATTGCCCCAACTATGAGATTTGGGAGTTGATACTCTACCCTGCAAATAAATGGAATAAGTATATTCTACACAAGTGGACAACAATGAGAAGAGTAACACTGAAACAACAAATAAAGCAAGTGAAAACAAGAATTTCAGCCAATTTGTTGCATACTTGGAGAAAAGTCGTAGGATTTCACAATGAAGCTTTGATGTCGAGTATGCGTACATTCTAAAGTTTGTTTCTACCACAACAAATCCCTGAAGATAAAAAGGAAAAGTACACAATCAGACATATTCATGAAAAACTACTTTTATAAACTTCCTCTCTTCACAAGAAAAAAGGAAAGAAAAAAAGAGGCTATCTGGTTTTGGGAATAAATACAAGAACACAGCATGACAACACTAGCCCTTAACTAGTCTTTGTGGTGGTAAAAAAGGTAACTACGTTAGCATCACAAAAAAGAACAGAATGAATCATCCGAACAGTATGATTCATACAAAAGATAATTATGTTTATATTTGCTAGTTCAGAAGTCTAGCAAATGTTTAGGGTGAGACTTGGATGGTCCATTTTTTGTCAGGTCCAGATTTCAAGTAGTTCATGAAAGTAGCTTATATGAGAGGGCTACTTAAAGTAAAACTATTTTCTAGCATGTTTTTGGAATTCATGCTGTGATAAGCACAAAAAAATATCTGTTTAGAGAGAGTTTACATATACCATCTGTGCATTAGAACCAACATAGTTTGGCACACGACATTACCATTAACATGTAATATTAGCATGCAAAAATTATCAAGCAACAGGAAATATCAAAACAAGCCATCCACATTTTCTAACAAGTTTCACATTTTACTGACCTGCTTCCGTGATGAGGAATCTGCCAAGCTTACTGAAAGATTGGTAGCTAGTTTAGTGGGAATAAACCAACTTTCTTTTCTCCCCTGGAGAAATATATCTAAATCAGAACATCAAAATGTAATACATGGGATTAAGAAATTACAGAGCATAGAACACTGAGTGGTGAACACAGAATAACCTGCTGAAGTTTAACAAGTCCCAAGTCCGCAAAGTCCTTGATCATCATCTGCTGGATGTCGGTCAATGTATTCATATTGTATGCCTAAATCATGAGGAGAGTTTAGCACATAGCACATATCTGAGATTCCTTTCACATACTAAAGGGACAGGTCAAGTTCAATGTACAACAATGAATGTCAAAGAACGTGAACTTTAGCTTTCTGACTATCAATTTCATGCGCAGAAACATGGTATAAGAATAACAAAGTTCTTTCAGTACCTCCCCAGCAACATGAAAACTGAGCTCTAGCAGAAAAGAAATCAGGTCTGCTGGATCTACACCTCGTTCCTGAACCAAAAGGCTAAAAGATGTTGATATATGGAAGGCAATATACTGTAGAAGTAGATGACTAAGAGTTAGTTTATGTAAATAGTTTTATCTAAAATCAGAAATCGTGTCAAATGATCAACTTATTACGGACTAGCTATAGCTGAGATCCAATGAAACATTACCAACAGAAGCCAAAATCTAGCTGTTTTGGGCTTGGCCCAGCTGCCGCTTTTAAAAGTGAGTGTGAGCCAACCACATCCACAGCAGTAAAATTGATTGGTGGTCAAGGTCTAAGTGACGGAAAATGCAAGGCTAAAACTCACAATGGTGAAGATCATTTAATGGAAAAAATGCCCATAAAATTCACCATCTTCATACAGTAAAAACCCACAACAAGCGCATGCTTGTCAAAAGTCCATTCTCATTGGAATAATGGACAACAAGCCTTAAAATATAGGACAAAGTGCCACATACGATTCAACAGTAATATGATATTTCATTTTATAAGTGCTTCAAACAACAATGCAAGGTGCCCCAAAAGGAATGGATAGACATGTGCGCTAACTGCACAAATAGTATAAATAACTAAAAGTCTGAAGCCAGTACAGCAAGATCTGAATAGAGAAAAGAATTGAAAGTGGCTATACCTCAGAATTTGAGATATATTCCCTGATGATGTACCACAATTGTGCATTTGTATCCAGTAACTGCACATGGGTTGAATTACAAGTTCTAGCAACAATGCATCACAAACAAAAGTCTCCAGATGATCAAATTATATACATACCAAAAACTGGAAACCACTCTCAGCTAACTTTGGACCTTCTTTATCCCTGCATAAAAGGGCTGGAGTTCACGATTCTGTGTGTTTCAAAAGAGAAAAAAAGGAAATGAGGCCATCATAGTACCTCTGACTCAGAAGACCTCGTTGAAAAATTTTCATCATAGAAGAGCTGAAATTAGTCAACAATTCAGTTTGAGTTGGGCTTATAAGTTGGAGCAAGAAACGCTGGTTTGACACAAATACAAGTCAGAAGTGAGCATAAGTCTAACTGAAAACTTACTGGGACAAAAAATTTGAGATAGGTTAATCACACTCCCCTAACACCTGTTGTAACAAAATGTTGATCTTTACCGACCAAAAACTACAACAACTTGGTGTCACATGGTAGTTGTTACCAGCATAACTAGAAACCAGAATACAGATTCGTAAAGGATTCAACTGAAATCACACCTCCCATTGTTCAAGTGCAAACTGTCCTAGTTCATCCGAGCTTGGAAGTCTTGCAGTAACATTCCTAGGCATTGATTCCCGCGGCAAAACACCTCTGCAGAATCCCAAAGAATCAATTATTGCACACAGAGACAAACAAAAGACAACAATATACATTTATATGCAAATAAAAGACCTATGTGACAGCATAAGCATACTGACCCATTCTTTATATGCTTCTTGAGATTGCTTTGAAACGTGGAGTTTAATTTATAAGTAACTTCCTTCTTCCTGCAAGTCAATAGATAATGCAGTAACTTCAGAAGAAAAAGAATAAGAATATAAATAAAAAGATATTTAAAAAAAAAAGAAATTTACCGATCGGCAGTCACAGTAAAAATCCTCAGCTGAATTAATCGGTCAATGGCGACCCTATGCTTAGAGGATCCGTCGGCGAGTACCCATTCCTCCAAGGTCTTGGCAGTCACCGGCGCGTCGTCTACGTACAGCAACTGTATCACATACTTCTTCGCCAGAGGCGGCAACGACCTAATTAACAAAAAGCGGGAGAAAGGCATTAACAACTGCAAGACATTAGTTTTGTTCACCGATCAAGAGGGAACTAGAGGGACCTGAGAATGGCTTCACAGATAAATAGATTCTGATAAAGCTTGTCCAGCTTCGAGCCCGGTAAAGAGGCCACCATGTCCATGAAATTCTTCGCAACGATCCTCACCTGAGGCATTTTGGGTCTTTCTCTCAACAATTCTCTCGATGGAATGGAGATGTTGTCCGGGGAGCGAAGATTTTCGGTAAAGTGGCTTTATAGGTTTTCGCTTTAGATATCCGCACGTTTTCACCCGTTGGTTACTTAGCTGTGCGCTGAGAAGTCGAAATTTGGTGTTATATTTTATATTTTATAAGTTATTTATGACCAAGCCGGGGCCTAAAAAAAAGGTTAGGATTGTATTTTATGAAATGAACAGAATTTTTCGGGTACATTTCTTCAGGAAAGTGTAAACATACATACTGGAGGCATAAACCCCACGGCCATCTAGGAAGATTTGACAACAAAAATTTGAAAAGGGGGGTCGGCTTTACAATTTAGTTGTATAAGATAAGCGATCAAAACCTGGGAAACGAGATGCCAATTGCCATGAAGCTTCTCTAACCCAGCAAAGTTAAAAAGAAAAAGTAGCTAAAACTAAAGGCTCTGCAGAAAGGAGAGGTCCTCACATTGCTGAGGATCAATGGCTAAACTGACCAGCGATAAGATGTGTCTTCGCAGGCTATTTGGTTATAAAGGTTAACAGGAGATATGTCCTCTAGTTTTCATTCTTTCCTATACCCTATGCAGAAGTGCAGGGTATGTCTTTGTCAGGTTCACCCGGTCTGACATCTTCTGGAGGTGCCTTCCGAACACTAGGTGGTGGTTTCTCAGAGGGCGGTGGCTTGCATGGCCTGTTTGGTCGAACCTGGACAACTTTCTCTTGGTCGATTTCAAACTGCGACAGACAAAGAAATATCTTCATGCCAAGAAAACCAGTAGTACATGGCACAAGAGCATTTGAGTTGTTTATGGATTAGATGGAACAGAATCTAAAAGTATATCGACCATAATCTAAAAAATTGCTTCTCTTGAAACCATTCTTCTTCTGTTTGTAAAGAACCAATAAACAAAACAGCAACACATGATTAATATGGCATAGTTTTGAAGTATGTTCAATGGTTATCACCATGTGAGAATACTCTTTCCAGCAAGCGTCATCAGAAAACTTTCATCTTTTAACTACCATGTTGATGTTTGACAGAAGAGCTCACAACAGAGACAGAGATTTATGTGTAATATAGAACTAATGCCATTTAAGAAGAGGTATGGTACCATCTCACCTAGCTTTGATAACCAAAACATCACATTTACCTTCACAGAGAAGACTTTCTTTTTATTTTTACAGAGAAGACTTTGTTTACGGATTTTGTATCACGATAAGACAAAAATGACCAAAATGCGAAAAAAAGTTTAACAAGGAGGAGAAATAGACCTTGAAACCGCAGCCCGCTACACATGCATTGAAACATTCCTGTATACGCAAATCACCAAAAAGAATATAATTACAAAAACCATATAAGACCTTCAAAGGTTACATATTCCAGTCAATAATAAACCCTTCCTTGACTCCCTTTGTCAATGAAAAGTATAACATGCCTATAGACGACAAAAATCAACTAAAAAATTACCCAGCAATAACTCAGACCCAAGCATTAAGCATTTCGTTACCATATTCCAAGCTTGGATTAATAAAAAAACTGTCATGCTTTTTGTGTCTTAAGCACCAGCTTTTCTACCAAATTCTGTCATTCAAAAAGTGATTAAATATGTTAATAGCCGCTCAAATCATGTAAACAACTTCTGGAATGTGTCAAAAGGAATTATCATGACAGACAGTTCCAAGATCAGTGAGCATTTTCTTTCGATTGAGTTGCAAACGAAGTGCATCTGTTAGGGATTAAGCAACTCCTCTAGGACACCCATTCTATCCAACTCTCTAAAATTTTCATCTGTCAAAAGCTTGATGTGTTCAACCTTATGTCCTGTTCAATGGTATGTTTATATTGATGGATGAAGCATGAAGACGTCTATTATGACTCAAAACCAGCTATCTTCACCTTGTCTGAGTTCACTGGTCATTACTCATTACTGACATGTCAAGAACTTCTTAGGTACATTTAAGTTGACACATATTTGGCTAACTACTTGCACATTCTAATGGATCCTGCAACAAATCATTATTTTACAAAGGGAGAAACCACAGAAACAAATGCATCTGAAGCTTCTATTCAATTAATGTATTTAAAACAAAGTAATTTTACTCTTGAAAATGAACCATCAGTAAACGCTACATTTTTCTTAAAATTCCAAAGGTTATCTTAGCTTGTGAAGCCTGCCTACCATACAACCAAAGAAAGTCAGGTGAAGAACCTCACCTAGGCTGCTTCAAATAAAGGACTTCAATTGCATAGGTTGGCATAATAATCAGAGTGGAACCAAACCTTCAGTTCGATAGAGGGACGGGAAAGCATGAAAACATGTGAAGATATGATGCACTAGGTGAATACCTGAGAATAAGATGCAGCTCCAGGAGAGCGGTCAATATAAGCACTCCACTGCTGGTCCTTGAACACAGGGTCCTTATAGCATATTTCATTGCATTCTGACAGGCCTGATAAAAAATAGAATAAGTTATAGCTTAATAATAGCTATGTCAGCTTCTCTTAGAGTATGTAAAGGTCACAAACTGCATTTAATTCCATATTTAGTTACACCATGTGTCCAGAGCCAACTTAACCACTAATTATTGTGATTCTTTCCTCCATAATAAAATTAGATTATGATCAGATACAGATACAGAAACAGGTTAGAAATTTAAGCTATAGAGAAATTGATTTCTCTAACAGATTTGATAAAATGCTAGGAAGGTAGGGTCTCTGAGATCTAACAGCATATGACTCAAATGTTTCTGTAGTCTTAAGAGCTTGCATAAACTTGATTTACATCCATAACAATCTAAAAATAACTACAAATAAATAACTAAAAAAATAATATAAAGAACTCACACTCCTCCCATGTTTCTCCATCGGTATCACATCCCTTCTTGCAGAACACTCTCCCTGTGAAAACCAAAGCTATTGAATATACTAAAACATAAATAGTTGCTCGTTAAAGAGATAATTCGATACTAGATGGACAATGACCATCAGCGATGATATGAGGAGGCAGTAGAACATTTGCTGAGAATGTAAAGAAAAATTATGAATAAAAGGCAGATGCAAAGTCCAGGTTAAATTAATTGAACTGAGAAGCAAAGCTTTTATAACCTATTTCAAAGGCTTGCCAGGGTTGAGTTTGTAATAATGATGTTTTTGTAAGACCAGCCAGGTGCCAAATAATCATATTACGACTAAGATATTGTAAGGAATTCACAACTAGTTGCAACAGAATGAAGAACAAAGAATGAAGATTGGCAAAAGCTTTACTTTCATTCCGTTGAAGACTACATTATTATGCCAATGTAGCAATGGCCTCTGAAGAAATAGACAGACTAACAGACATGCCTTCACAACCGGTTCCTGTTTCTAATGTCAAAAATATCTTTTAAAGGCATGCCTCCACCACCTATAGAACTCCTTATTGCTCATTATTATAAAGATAATGAAAACAATAACCCCTAATACGCACCAAATGCTGCAGCTTAAACGCTACCACCAGAAGAATAAGGCAAGAAAAGATGCCTCAATTGGCTAATATTCGAACACAAGTTGAAGAAAACAGAATGAAACATGATAGGATATACCAAGAATGAAAATTTATGAAATTAGAAGCCCAATATTGCAATATGTAGAATCAATTGGCAGCAAATAATACAAAACCAAAGGAAAACAGATAGCAGGGCAAAAAACTGGATTAAACACAAGAAGAGACAAAAGACAGGATAGGTTACACGGAATCTGAAGGAGAGCTGCATATTTCTGGGTGCATTGACACCCGCAAGGTTGAGCCCATTGTTCAGGCAACATATTTCTCTATGTAAAATCCCTGTTTGTTTTCTCCCTATATTTGCCTAGGAGCAAAGGATGGAAGAAAATGGGACCGTGAGGAGAGATTTGGTCATGAGTGGGTTAATCTGGTCATTTTATTTCCCACGAGGGTTTTCTGAGCGGCCCATTAATGCCTATTATTTGAGGAGATCTCATGCACCGAGAATCCTCTCATTTTCCAAAAAGCTACAGCCACAGAGACCAATACCACGCAATCGTCGACATGATATCAAAGATTCTTCCTTCTTTCCATTTGACTTCAACTACTGCTCAGGTAAGGCGGAAATGGACTTCCTTTAGGGTAATTAAGTATTGGGCTAACATAAAAGCAGATGAAAGCGTCACATTGGGAGTGCAGCAGCTTTCTTCCTCACATAACTGCAAGGATAGGGACCCCCATTCGTGGGATTGGCCTAGTCAGTTAAGCTGGCTTCTTTTCTTTCCTCCTTGTGTGATGGGTAGGACTAGTTTTTGGGCGAGCAAGCCTTCGGCTGTAATAAAAAGTAAACCTGGGATTGGCACGCATAGTTTAATGTATACCGAGGTTAGCTCTGTTGTTTCCGAATTTGGACCGAATAATCATCCTATATTAGTGTCTGTTCAGCGATTCAAATTTGATTGGCTTATCTATATCCGACTAAATTTCCTATTTTGATACTCTGTTCTATTCCTTTCACCAGAAACTAACCCATCCTCGGTACCTACAAATAACTCTGTGTTCTCCATACTTTTTGCTGTACTTGAGTGATTGATTCTTCTTGTATGGATAAATTCTCAGCTTCAATGGAAAAGTTTATGGTTTATACTTAAAACTGGAGAATTTTGAGTTCTTATTGGGGGCATAGAGTTTCATTCATCAGGAATCTATGCCCAGCTAACACAAGAGCTATTACATTAATGCTCAGTTTTGGTGTAGAATGATGTATAGCTCTTAATACTCTCTGTCAACTCTCGGATTGCACCTGTCAATACTGCTATAGAATCGATATCCAAACTGTGGCTTTCCTGCAGTTGATCATGGATGTGTTTTTTGGACCTCCATGGTCTTCCCGGACCATAGCTAGGTGATGAGCATGGAGGAGTGCCATAACCAGGCTGTGGAGTGTTATAACCGCCATAAACAGGTTGGTTGCTGTAAACGGGCTGTTGGAAGCCAGGTTGGTTGCCATAACCGGGCTCTTGGAAGCCAGGTTGGGTGTCATAGACAGGCTGGTTGCCATAAACTGGCCCTGGGAAGCCAGGTGGGGTGTCATAGACAGGTTGGTTGCCATAAACTGGCCCTGGGAAGCCAGGTTGGTTGCCATTGACTGGCCCTGGGATGTCATAAACAGGTTCGCCAAAATCTGGCACTGGGTAGCCATAAACTGGTTGCTGGATGCCATAACCAGGTGGGGCTCCATAATCAGTTAGATGATCCGATTTATCGGCATTATCAGAATCCGGTTTGCCCTCGGTGCTATCTCTGGGTAGGACTGCATTTTCCAATACGTGTGCACCGTCTTTTGGTTTTTCTTCTTCAAGCTTGGAGAGTGGCGTTCTATAAGCACAACTCATCGCCAAGCTTAGTAAAACCATTAAGGCAAGGTAAACCAATTTTGTTGCTGCCATTTTTATGACACCTCTTCAATGCTTTGTGCTCGTGCCTCACTTATATAGAATGGTTAACGCTATGTTTCCTTATTGGCGGAACGTAAAACAGGGGAAACCTCAACAGATACTGCAAATAACAAACAGTTTTGCTCATTCTGCACCTTATAGTCAGGTATAAACCTCAATTCACAACTATCTTGTGAAGAAGAGATTTCGTGCATCAGTCAAATTGTTGAGTTGCTCAGTTCTTCGCTAGTTTTATGTAATTTGTATAAACTTGATGAATCCATTGCAGAGAGCTTTGTAATAGGAATGTCGAAATTAAAATTTCGGATTAACTAGAACTACAACGGGAGAGGGTAGCCGTTGTTGCGGATTTGGATATCTTTTTTATTTTTAAAAAATGTAATGTATGTTATATTTTAATATAAAAATTCAATTTATTGTCAAATTTAATTAAAATTTATTATTATAAAATTATTTTAATATTTATTTATTTATTTTATTTCAAATTCCAATGAATAAGAGAGTAAATTATTTCATCATGGCGGGCAATTGATATTTATTCTGTTGCCTTGTAAATAAAACGATTGCATTTCATAAAACGATAAGAGTTAACATAGGCTTGGTGCAAGTATATCTGATACTAACGGGCCGTAGCCCAGCATCTAGTGTCTTAGGCACCGTTGATGTTGAGCGGGACCCGAAGAGAAATGGGCGGCGAGAGATGCTAATATGTGATGCCGTTCCACTCACGAAAAGTACATAAAAGTTTTATTTTAATTGATTATTTGATTTATTTCGTCAAATAGAAAAAAGGAAAGTAATAAGAGTGGAGGGTTCTAGAGTTTTGCATTGGTTTCTTCTTCTTGCGTGTTTTGTGCCTGGGTAATTTTACGGGTAGAGGAGAAAGGAGAGATATGGGTGGGTCGGTCAAGGACGTGAAGTCGAAAGCAGAGTTCGATGCCGTTAAAAACAGCGGCGAGGCAGTGATAGTACACTTCTGGGCGTCATGGTGCGAGGCGTCGAAGCAGATGGATCAAGTATTCTCTCACCTCTCCACCGATTTCCCCGCTGCGCACTTCCTCAGGGTACCGCTTTCCCGGACCTCGTTGTTTTCGTTTTTTTTTTCCTTTTATTGTTTTTTTTTTCTTTTTATTGTATGTTTTTGTTTATTGGATTATCGTTTTTTATCTGTGTGTCGCGTTCCTGTAGGTGGAGGCAGAGGAACAACCAGAGATTTCAGAAGCTTATTCGGTTTCTGCTGTGCCTTATTTTGTTTTCATCAAGGTTGGTGTTTTTTTTTTTGGTTTCGGTGTCTTCATGTGGTTGTGGGCTTGTCTCTATGTCTATTTGTGACTATAAAAGAATAAGGGAGGTTGATCTTTGTGTGGCAATGTTTGTGGAGGTTATGTTCGTGCACCGTTATTGTTAAAAAATTGCTGCCATTATGATGTTGGTCTTGGTAATCCTGTTAGAGAATTTTCAATTTAATATTTTCTTTGCTGTAGCACTGTATTTGTCTTTGTGGTTTGGTTTGGTTTGGTTTTGAATAGATGCGGGTTCTGTAGATGTTATCACCTGAATTATGGCTTTGGAATCAGGGACACGCAATTTGATGGAAAGTCTTTTTTAAGTGTTGAACTGCGATGGTGTGAATGTGTGATCCTACTCTTCATTATTTTGGAGTCTAATACCAGATATTTGGAATAATCTTAAGATCATCGTCATCAGTTTGATGTCTGGATGGAAGTGGTTTGCTCATCCCAGAGCTGAATACTCTACTTGATGCATATAGTCTTATTAAAGTTTCTATTTTTCCCCCAAAATCCTTGTGATTAGACTTCTGTTCAATGAGGGGGAGTGATACATTGTCGGGCCTCTTTCTTTCGGGCTTGATGTGGAGAATTTATTTGGAATTTTCAAGAGATTGTATGCTATTATTGGAGTTAAACTGTTTCTACCTTTCCTTTTAGTTTTGAGGTATTATTCTCATTCTAAATGCTAAATGAATTCTCTCCACTGGTAGGATCGGAAACAAGTTGATACTTTAGAAGGTGCAGATCCTTCAAGTTTAGCCAATAAAATTGCTAAAGTTGCTGGACCAACGAAACCTGGAGAACCTGCAGCTCCTGCGAGCCTTGGGATGGCTGGTGGGCCTGCTGTTCTTGAAACAGTCAAAGAGTTGGCAAAAGAAAATGGCACTTCCCAACAAGGAAAACAAGTGCAATCTGGACTGAATGATGCATTAAGAAAGAGATTGCAGCAGCTGATTGAATCACATTCTGTCATGCTATTCATGAAAGGGAATCCTGAAGCCCCTAGGTGTGGCTTTAGCAAGAAAGTTGTCCAGATTTTGAAGGATGAAAATGTTAAATTCGGCACCTTTGATATCCTATCTGACAATGAGGTTCGTGAGGGGTTGAAACTGTTCTCCAACTGGCCAACATATCCTCAGCTCTACTGCAATGGAGAGCTTCTCGGTGGATGTGACATAGTAATTGCAATGCATGAGAGCGGTGAACTTAAGGAAGCTTTCAGAGGTCTTGGAATTGAGACTGTGGAGTCCGCTGAGGCGAAAGTGAGTGGAGATAATAGTCAAAATGGTGGCATCTCGGAGTCCACTGGCTTGAGTGCCCGATTGAAGAGCTTGATAAATTCAAGCCCAGTTATGCTGTTTATGAAGGGAAAACCTGACGAGCCCAAGTGTGGTTTCAGTGGGAAAATTGTTCACATCCTTAGAGAAGAAAAAGTGAATTTTGAGAGTTTTGACATACTTTCTGATGATGAGGTTCGCCAAGGGCTCAAAACATATTCAAACTGGTCTAGCTATCCTCAACTATACATCAAGGGTGAACTTCTTGGGGGATCAGACATTGTGCTAGAGATGCAAAAAAGTGGCGAACTGAAAAGGCTTTTGGCTGAGAGAGGGATTACTCCAAAAAATCTCGAAGATCATCTAAGGAGCTTGATTAATTCCTCAAAGGTTATGCTTTTCATGAAAGGCACCCCAGATGAGCCGAGATGTGGTTTCAGTTCCAAAGTTGTAAAGAGCCTGAAGGAGAGTGCTATAACATTTGGGTCGTTTGACATATTAACCAATGAGGAAGTAAGGCAGGGACTAAAGGCCTTCTCAAACTGGCCAACTTTCCCTCAGCTTTATTACAAAGGCGAGTTGATAGGCGGCTGTGATATTATACTGGAGTTATCAGAGAGTAACGAATTGAAATCCACCCTCTCAGAGTAGACGTAATGTCCTTCACTCTCAAGTGACGTCTGACATAACTGAACTTGATCGACCGGCCAAGTTGGTTCTGTCTATCTATACCATATGTGAGCCTGAAATCCGTTTATTTTAGTTTTTTCCCGTAATAGTTTGGATGGTTTAATTTATTAACCCGGTATTAAATGTTGCAACTCTGCATTGTTTCTCATAAATTTGCAGTGAGCGACTGTTTATGTTGCATGGGTATTGATATGTTGTTGCTAGAAATTTGGTTGGTGGTATTTTGTAGATGCCTCTGACGTTGGGTTAGGTTTTATTTACTTCCAAAGCTGATGTACTCAGCTACCTGTTTGATATGCTGGGCTCTTGCTATTTCGAATGCTTTATCCATTTCCTGCAGTTCAAGGTTACCTCGCAATAGCCCTTGTGTGAAATGTCACCTTTGATTCGACTGTTGTGAAATTTCACAATATCATCCCGGGGATATAATATTTCAGAATGGAGCATATTATTTGTCCTGGAGCCAAAAAAAACACAGAAAGATTACATTGGTCTCATCCCAAGGATTTTCTCTGTTTCTTCGTTTTCATTTATATTATCCATTTTCATACCGTCCAAAACTCTCTGTACTTCTATACCGGCTTTTACATTGGCCTTCAACACGGCATGATACATTTCTCTCGTCATCGGGATGACAGACCTCAGTGAGGCTACAAAAGCCTCAACATCTTCAGGACTACCTTCGTCACCAAGCCAACTCAAAACGCCTGTGACCACCCTACTGCTTGGTCTCCATCCTTTACCCTTTACATCTAAACATAGAGCAGCCTTCATACAGTCGAAGGCTTTTGCCACCTCACTTTTATCCAGGTATCCTTCAGCAACCATGCCCCAGCTCTTCCGCGTGACCGGTTTTCCTTTCTCTGCCAGGTTCTCTAGCAACGAATTTGCCTCATCGCATAATCCTCTCTCAACAAATCCAGCAATTAGACAATTTGGCACACGAATGTCATAACAATTTCCAGATGATTCCCACTCTTCCAGTACTTTCTCTGCTTCTTCAAACCCACCAAGCTTCACCAATGCTTTGAGGATATTAATGTAGTCTTGGTTTATCCGCCTAGTACAAGCCCTTTTCAGCAAATCCCATAGTCTCAATGCCTCACCCTTGTTACCCAAAGTAGCATAGAGTGATATCAGATGATTATGTGCAGTCCCATCCTTCACTTTCCCATCTAACCTCTCCTCTGATTTTTTCAGGGCATCAATTGCCTTATCAACAAGACCAGCTTTCATATAGAAATTGGCAGCGACAGTATACGTGTTCCAGTCCATGACGATGTGCTGTTGGCTTTCCATCTCATTCATAACCCTCTCAACTCCCTCTGTATCGCCTCTGGCACCATAGGAATTGATGCAGATTCTGTAACTGAAGTTGTCAGGGTGGACATTGTTGTTCTTCATCTCAGCTAGCACATCGGGGACTTTCTCATGCTGGTCAAGACGAGTGTAGAGGCACATAATGTTATTGTACCCAAGAGATGATGAACCAAAGCCCATTTCCTTCATCTTCTCCCAATGTGCAATGGATTTATCCGTTTGCCGCTGCCGAACATAACAGTTCAGAAGAGCACCGTATGTCTTACCAATTTTATCTCGGTTTCTTAAATTATTGAAGTAATCTTCCGCAGCAGTAAACCCCCTAACCCTACCAATCAAATCCAAATGCACAGCGTGTTCAGTTGGCGAGAACAAGCAAATGTCCTTCTGATTCATCCACTCAGACACCTGATAAGGACAAATAAAGAAGAAAATTCAGGACACTCCATGTGCAAGCCAATGTGTATAGTCTGGTTACACAAGCATACCTCTCGACGACCTATTATTCACCTACAAGAAAAAATGGAGAGGACTTCACCATTTTCTTCAACAACTCTAAATTTCGAATTAATAGGGAAAACTTTCCCGGGGAATCAAACAGAAGGGAATCCGAATCAGAAAAACAAGAGAGAACACCGAACCTCAAGTGCTTGGGAGTAACGGCTTCGCTTACGGAGGTCGCGAATGATGCGTTGAAGCTCACCGACAGTAACTTTCTTCCCACTGTTGACCCACTTATCTAGCTCAGGTACTACAGTTAAGCCCGGGCTACCTAAAGGACTGATCTTCGAGTACAGTGTTACTGTTTTAGTCCTATTAGTGTAGTAAGATCTGCTAAGGTTGCAAGTTTTGTTCTTGACGAGGGCGAAAAACTGTGACTTCATGGTTAGGGTTCCAGAAAGAGGAGTGAACAAATGTACAAGGTAACGGGTAGTTCTTGTGCTGGGAGCCTGGGACTGTTTCTTCTCTGGGAAAATCGGGACGGAGATATGAGGGTTCTGTTTTAGTGAATCAGGGTTTAACAAATGGGTTTAAGAGATGGGCCGGGCTGGCCGTTGTGATGGATAGGGATCGGTTATTGTGGAATGATTTTATTTGGGCCTATGATGAATAAAACAGTTGATTTGGGCTGGGTTTAAAATGTTACTTGGACCTAGCCTGTTTAGTTGGGCCTATATATGATAAATACAGCTTGATATTTTTATTTTTGTTAAAATTAATACGATATCCATATCCAAATCCGAAGCGTAAGCCAATGTTCGAACATTTTTTGTCAAAGAATGATAAGTTTTAGCATTCAACCAAGCTTGATATTATGATTTATCCTTTTTAGATTATAATTATCCATGTAATTCTTTCTATGGAGCATCTATTAATCTATTAAGTAGATATCTTAATTCTCTGTTGTATTGTAATCATTAATTATACGATAGAATTTTGATATTTAGTTAAGAATAAATGAATCTTATTACATTAAATTTTTCCATTAATAAGATTATGGTATACTGACAAGGCTAAAAAAATTATTCACAAACGGGGATTAGGACTCGAGTCCCCTATTATACCAAAAAGAAGAAACAGCACAAAAAAGAAAGAGGAGCACAGGATCAACAGCTAGCCTTGCCTATATATCAAGCCAGCTTCCTGACTTTCTTTGTTGGGCATCCCACGTATTGATCAATGCAATCTAACAATTTAGTTTCTAGTTCTTTGAAATGGGCTATTTGCATTTTCAGTTCAGAATTCTCCTTCTTAAGATTCTCGTTCTCCTCCATAAGGACTAAACAGTTGCTCCCCTCCTCCATAATCTTAGCATGGTCTTCTCTACAAGATTTCAGATACGATGGGAAAACGCTGGGCTCGCATTTCTTTCGGGTGATCTCTACCAACATATGTTTGCTGCCTTTCTTAAACTTCTCATGCTTGAATTCCCACAACTTGGCCGGTGTTTTCTTAAATCCCTGCTTCCAGACAATGAAACGTGGTTGAGAACAAGCATTCCATGTTGTAGAAATGCTATATTTGGATAAGTAGGCCTTCCATGTCCACAGATTTCAACATCATAAGAACATCGAAAAGCATCATCTAAACGTGTGGGAAGTAAGCCCTGCCAGCATTTTTTGTGGCTGTACGCTACGTGATATAGTACAATGCAGTAATGGCAATATGGTCAATGCTCAACATTGTAGATATTGTTCAATTTCGTGCTATTTCAGCTATCTAAAAAGTTAGATCTCACGACTGAATCTGTTGGTCATCATATACGAGACCAATGCTGATATCTAGACCATCCGGTGAAGAAGATCAAATCAAAAACTTAATGGCTTTCGAATATCAGAATTTAACATACTTATCCCTTTTTGAATTAATTAAGAAGAATATCCTGGTCCATAACTAAATTAATCTTTTTTGACCATCCAAATTCATTTCTTATCGTGCCAATTAACCCAAACAAAATAAAGCAAAATCAATATTTTCCATTATGAACAAGGAAGGAATAAGAGTCGATCCATGAACCATTCTGTATCTTCATGGCTTGAAGAGACATCAAAGTGCATCTAATTCTGGAGTTTTTTCATATTTCCATAGCACATATATACTTCTTCTTGGCAAAAAAGTTAGGTTTTGGATTAGGTCTTGAGCATTCATCTATAGTTACATATATCCTGCAATCTATTATACATCTATATAGAGAGAGAAGCAACATACTCACATAGGTGTTGAGTTGCCGAACGAAGCTGGAGAAGTTATTGTGCTTGAAGTATCTAGGCAGGATGAGTTCAGAGAACTCAGTCGGACACCATACGACAAACCCATTTCCCTCTGAATTCCACGACACAATTTTGTTGCTTCCATCACCATCTTCCGCAGCCTCACCTTCTTCCACTAAATCATAGGTCTTGGACAAAAATGGAGGGCACTTTGTTCTTGGAGACCGGCTTGATGTACTCCTGCCTGACGTACCTTGATCGTGCGGATCTAACGAGTTTTCCGCCATGGTGCCAAAATGTTTCCTACAGCAGAAAGTTCATGCTTATATCCCTCTACCAAAACTACTTGCAGCCCCGCATAGAAGACGGCTTGTTCCTTTCGAGCTCGTCAAGATTTCCATCTATTTCTCCTTTTTATTTTCCTACTTGTTTTAGTTTAAATTAGTCCCCGCACGTACATTCTCTTTATTATATTTACAACCGTATAGTATTATATTTCTACGAAGTTATGTTTACTATTGGGACTAATCTCTTCTTTAGTTTCGATTCATAATATCCTACAAAATAAATTTTATTTGTATTTCTAAACTCGAATCCGGTTAAATATATAAAATATCACTGATCTTTTTGACTGAGATCGTTGTTGATCCCTTAATTAGATTCGGTGTCACAAAAAAGAACTATGTCCTACATTTTGTATGGATGTGGCACCATACCAATCCATCTTTTCAATTAGAAGTATCATATCTCAGTTTAGATATATTATATCAGTTCATGATCTCTCTATCTAGAAAAACTAAATTTGAACTGTTAGAAAGATTATTATTTTATTATTTTAAAATAAGCTAGAACTAGATTTGGGTTTAGGAGTATTGAGATTTGCCAAAATAATAGAGAAATGTGAATTCAGATATAAAATGAAAAGACGGGCCGCAAAATCTGACCATAATTTGGGACTGTAATGGAACATCTAATTTACGTCGTTGTTGAATTATAGTATACTGAGACACCTTTGTCGTGAAGGTAACAAAGGATTTGAAGGACTTGTGGGCTGTTTCTGTTGAGAAGATAACAACAGCGACATCACCTTTTACACGACAGGAAAGAAAAGAGAGTCGATAACGTTAATGGTGTAATTAAAATATGAACAGGAAAGAATAGGTTGATCGAATCAATGGGACGCCACCGCAGACTTTTCAGTAACAATCCAGGGTTGGTAGCACCCCTATTTTGACTGATACAATGGTTAGGAACAAACCAGGAATGGCTCGGGCACCATTTGGTTCATCCAGGTTTGCACTTTCCTTTTTGCTTTTCCCATTATTCTTTGTCACTGCCCCGTTTTCTTTCTGCTAAGAAAAACAGCAGTGCTTATACAGAGATGTAATGAAGGTTCCGTTTTACTATAGATAGTTTATAATAATATTTTAGATTGACAAAAATTAAATTCAATTGATCAAAATCTCTATATTTGTCTAAAGATTTTGACTATCTAATTTGACATTATTATTATTAATTTTTTTTTCATAAAAAAATAACGATATTCGTACTACTGGATCGAAAAAATCAATGGTCTCGAAGAAGTTAGAGTGGCTATTATCTCAGTCCATGGGCCTCCTTGGGGCTTAAAGCTTATATACTGACAGAATTACAGGGCCTAAATAGAAGTATATACAGCTTCAACTTTCTATGGGTCATAGTAGATTGGTTGGTACTAGGCCCATCTTTCGGCCCAGCTGAAATGTTATTTGAAGTAATTTATTAATATATCAAATAATGAATTAATATGCAGTAATAATAATGAAGAAAAAAATATACTACAATGAAATATTATAATTTTTACAATATAATAATTATTTTAAATTTTATAAAAAATATATTAACTCAATTTTGGTTTCGTGTTACTTTCTTTTTCTTACTTCAGCTTTGAAAACATCAACTTCTTTTTATATAAAAAATATTTTAAATCAATGGAAAACTAATTTATTTCCTAATCTCTATCTGATATCAATTCTATGAAATGTTTTTCCATTTATATTTTTTATATTCAGTTTAAACCCTAAAGTTTGAGTTATCAAGCCAACTTGCACAATGAAATCATTCAACTTAATCATTATGTCGCGAATGAGCCTTAGCTCAGATAGTATGACCCCTTATGGGGTCAGAGGAGATCCTGGCTTCCTGCCACACAAGGGCCAGACATTCTGCATGCTGGGATTTGCTACCCATACAACTCTTATACCACTAAGAACTTCTCCTCTTCTTAGGAGCATCAGGACTTACCCCGAGTAGCCATCGGAAAAGGATCCTGACACACAAACACGTGCAACCACACACAGGCAAGTACAAAGCATAATACCTTAATAAGGTATCCTCAATAATGTCAGAACACAATCAACATATTCAATTCACATAACATATGCAACCCAAGCACTCAATACCTAACTCCGGGGTTCGATATAGCCTATGAGATCCATATCTCAATCCGAAATTCATACTCTTACCCTATAATCAAATCGCATGCAATACAACAAGGGCAGTTATCAAAAACATCAAGAAAATAGCAGTGGTCTCTGGAGAAACCGATGAGGCGTAGATCCTACCTCTCTTGTCTCTGAACAAGAAGCTACTCCTTTGACTTTATTAGGTAATTCCGAACCACCTATATTATCACCAGGCAAAGACGAAAATAAACTTAGCGTGCATATTCAATAATCAATTGAATACCCTATTTCCTTATCAATTCCACTCACCAAACCTATCAGAAATCAATGATCAGATGCTGCAGGTGTCTCCAAGGGCCCCTTGGATGTGTGACGTGATAGCCAGGAACTTAACAAGATTCAACCTGAATTACCATTCTAATTAACTATGCAAATTTCGTCGCTAAAAGTAGGGCATAGGACAATTTCGAGTTTAAACATAGAGAAGTTTAAAAGAAAGAAATTCATGATCATACATTGCTAAGCAATCATAAGATTCATGATCATACATCATAGAAATTCATGGTCATTTAATTAAATTTAAAAAGTAAAGATTTTCTGTTGATAAACAAAAATATGTGGATTTTCCATGGTTTTAAGGGGTAAATTTTATTTCACATGAAATAAAAAAGGGTGTGAACACGTGTGCAGTGTTCTCTCTATCTAATTTATCTGACATTTATTTTTCATTATCTGATATGTTAGTGAAGAATATAAATATTTTTACTTTTTATTACAAAAATCAACATTCTGATTTAAATATATGCTGCATGTTCAAATTAATTTAAAATATAATTTTTTATGAATTTTTTTAAAATTTTATATAATTATGAAAGAAATCATTTACAAATAAAAATGCGATTGCAAAAGCAAAATTTGATGAACATAAGTTTGAGAATTTCTTTAGTAGTCTAAGAAGACAAAATACAAATGAAGTTTAGTAATCATAAAATAAAACCTTACAAATTATGAATACATAATCAAGCAACTGGCTAGGAAACAATGGTGGAGATTTGTTTTATTAGGCATTGTTATGTCAATTGGAACAAACGTTGTAATGAATAAAAATAAAAGAGTATTGTTAATCAATAAAAATTAAATTCATTAAGATCTAATTACAACCCAAATCAATCTAAATCAAGGATATTATTGAGTCCCGAAATTCATAACCTTCAAATCCTCAAATTATTTAAAACAACGAAAAATGTCATCTAATCAAATACTCATCTACAACAAAAATCTTTATTGATTCTATATAAGAATCAGTATAACGAGTACACAGATTAAATTCACATAATTATTTGATGTAAGAATTGTTAATGTCTCGATCATAATATTCCAACTCATATATATTATGCATCATATTTACCGATATTCGTGTAAGTTTACATCCGTTGCTCTGTACAGGA
Organism: Passiflora organensis; assembly: GCA_019739055.1. NCBI lineage: Eukaryota > Viridiplantae > Streptophyta > Magnoliopsida > Malpighiales > Passifloraceae > Passiflora > Passiflora organensis. The sequence continues at coordinate 665,692 of JAEPBF010000187.1, read as the reverse complement.
TACATCAAAAAGAAGAACACTGGTAAACAACCCAAACCAGATTTCAGAATACGATAAAGCACAGAAGAAAGAAACAGAAGAGGAAAAGTGAGATTTTATTCAATGATTTATCTGCCTGCATCTCAAGCCTTCTCCACCTCGGGTTGCTGTTTCCCATTAGATGATAAGAGTTTGGCCACTCATAAAAGTATGGATTCCCAAAGACTCTAGAATAAACCATCTCTCGGAACATTAATCTGGCATCAGGTAATTGGTTCAAACCTCTCGCTGTCGTGCCTCCAAGATTGAGTAATGGTGATTCACGATAAGGAAGCTGCTGACCAGTTTGAAATGAATTAGATGCCAAAACTTGAGTGCCACAAGCCGGTGGTCTAGGGGGTATAGCCGTACCGCAAAAGGGTGTGGTGCCGCCATCAAGCTCATCGGCAGATGATCCCTGACCACGGCCGTAGAGGGGCACCATGGTGGCATCGGAGATGTCAGCCTTGCATACTGGACACCGTGGATTCTCGTCTGACGCTAGAGAACCACTTTGGACATGTAGCCATTTGTAGATGCAGGGCCAGCAGTAAAGGTGGCCGCAGAGGGTGACCACCGGTTCTTGCGCATGGTCAAGGCAGATATTGCAGTCAAAGCAACCGTTAAACCCATCTGAGTCTGAGGCAGCACTGGCCACCGATTTCCAGTCCTGGGTTGTTAAATATTGCTCAAACTCCATGGATCTATCCTCCAGAAGATTGGTTCAGTCCGTCAGCCACAAATCTTCTAATCCCTGACAAAGAAAAGCATGAAAACCATATCAGCTACCGTGCTTGAATAAGCTTCCTTCTTATTGCAAGATCCGTGTAAAGAACATTCGATCAAACCCACAGATCTTGTGAGGAAGAACGCAACAAAATCAAATATAGTAAAAAAAGATATTATAAACAAGAGATCGACATGACACCAACCGCACAAAATTTATGAGCAACAATACTGCTTAAGAGTCAGGGACCTGAAACAAACATCCCACAAGGACTAGAAGCTTTTGTTTACAATGGACATATTTAATATATAGAGCTATTTGCAAACTGTCTTACTTGCAGATAATCCTTTTTGATGTGTAGGTTTAACTAGTTGGAAAAATCCTTTTAATTAAGAATAGATTTTATCACTCCGAATCGCATTTCTTGAATCATAAACTTAAATTTCAAAGCTTTGACCTTCTAGTAGGTTGTTTCTGCTGGATTTTCCAGAGAAATTCAATCAGGGGATTATGAGGCATTCCATGAATCTACCGTCTTTTACAATTACCACCTTAGTGTGAATCCATGTTGGACTATCCGATAAAGGTAAGGTATAAAATGAAGAGTGAATATTTGAAAATGGGAGCATTATTATCTTAGTCTTTCAGTGTCATCCTTGCACCCGGCAATGGTGGAAATAAATGGCTTTTTGAATACTGTGCAGCCCGAAGAAGTGGCGGTGTCGTCATATGAACCGACCAAAAAAATAATATTACTGGTCAATTTGTAGGTGTATCTACATAAAAATTAAATTTTTAAAAAAGGTGATTAAACTTAAAGGTGACGCTTCACTTAGCAAATACCGGTAGTTAACCATTCAAAGCTACGAAAATTAAGTATTGGAACTCTTGCTAAGTCATAATCATCTAAATCTTTAGTTAAATGCATCCATCCAGCTCAACTATAGTCATCATAATGATATTTTTAAGAAGAATTTTTGTAATAAAAGTAATTTATGAAGAGTATGTTTGAGTAATAAGATTTATTTATATTTAATAATTTAGAATTTTGATTTTGGATATAAAGTATTTAAAAATTTAGGGATTAACTGGATTTATTCTTAGTGTTTATAATATAACAAAAATAATTATTCATGGAAGATGAATATCTCTTTAAACTTTTTTTAAAAAAAATTAATTCTATAATAAATTAATTACGAAACAAAAAAATTAATAATTTTTTGTTTCTTAAAAAAGTTATTAATTTTTGAAAATAAGAGAGAAAATTCTAGAATGTTAATCGTGCAAGACATTGAGAATTAAGTAGTCAGGCCATAAACTTAACGATAAGATATACCGTATTATTTCGTAACTGAGATTTACTATCTCGTCTTCGTCTTCGTCTTCGTTGCACACCGCTAGAAGCAACCTTGTTATACATAATTCAACGAAATGAGTATGGATCATATAATAGAGGCTTCACCACTATATCTTTTAATTAGTTAGTGTTAACAATATAAAAAAAATATTCCATAGTTACAATATTAATTTTTTCTCATCGATCAATATATATTATAAGATAAATACAGTATCAAGTACATGGATAGAACTCGAATAATAATTAAATATTTTAAAGACTATAAGTTGTTTCCGCTAAAATCAATCCATATTGATCTAACAACGAAATTATGGTTAAAAAACCACATGCCGGGGAGACTTATCTTTTAGACAGATCCTTTATCAACAAACAGCAAGTTAATTTTTAAAATATTAAAAAAAATAAATTTTATTCATATTCTCTCCTTAATTAAATATGTTTCAAGACTTTGGTCTTCTTCCATCCAAACCAAAACCAATCCTCATTGATAATAATTTATAATACTTCATCTTTAGATATATCAAACGTTGAAACACATAAATAAACTTCGACGTCCAATAAGAGACAATTTCTTGTAGCCACAACACATCTCACTTCGAATCTTTCTATATATGTATATTTTACAAAGATTATGTCTATCCATCTATAATAGATCCTGTTTTGCCTAAGACCTAATTAATATATACTCCGTTTCGTCTCATATTGGTTAACACACAAAAGCTGATCTCTTTGGCCCCGGCCATCGTGCAGCTGGACCATTTCAATGATCTCAAGAGCAATGCGCTACTAAAATATTTTCTAGAGCCTTCCCAAGTTTATCGTCATCTAAAATAATTATTTTTTTACACTCAAGTTATACTCATGGGAAAAGGCGACCATTGAACGGCAGAAAAGGTACCAAGCTAAAATAGTCAGTGACAAAGATAAGAGCAATTATGTAAGCAGAGACGGCCACGAACAGCAAGCGAAGAGAGGGAAAATAAAAATGATGAAGTCAACGACGTCTGTTGCCGCCGGTGAAAAGAAATATATAACGTGGGCATGTTTAATGTCAACGGCGGAATCAGAAGCATTGTACGTGGTGGGATTTTGAAAGAAAACTAAAAAATTATCATCCATCTTCATTCTTCGCTTGCTAGCTAATTAACCCTATATATATCTGCTATCTTGCTGTCCGCGTGCAGCATTATTGCACTTGATCTGGAAGTTGGGAGGTGCCTTTCAAGGCATAATCTATTAAAATGGCCCCGCTCGATGGATTGATCGATCCATCGATCTCCAAGTCAATGCAACTTAAAGAGGAAGAGGAGTGATGTGTAATAATGCATGTAAACCGCTCAGAACTTGGGTCTGAATTAATCACTCGTCTCCATTAATCCAAACGATCGAAAAATATTAAACTTCCGAGTGGTCCATTGACAAGTCTGAGATTCCTCGAGGAAATTAGGTTAGCGCGCATCTGAGCTCCATGGTAGATCCGATCTCAATAATATGATAAATTCTTCACAATAATTTTCTTATGTAGCACTATTCAAACAACCAATTGCCAATAGCGTAGTATGATACTACTTACCAGCATGTGGCTATGAGAATTAAGGTGTCATGTAGCTATCATGTGATCATATAATGGCTGACGATTTTATAAGCATCAGTGGGGTGGTGGCGCAGTTGGCTAGCGCGTAGGTCTCATAGCTTAGAGAGTAATCCTGAGGTCGAGAGTTCGAGCCTCTCTCACCCCACTTTAAATCAAAGTTTTATTGGGATAAAACTTAAAAAATATTTTAATTTCTATTGTTGATCGAATAGTTGATCGAATAGTTGAATTACTATGTAAGGAATGCTATCCTTTCTTTTACAGTTTTAAACTTCACATTCTAATTTTGCAGGAAAACCGAACTTAATCTAATTTTGAGAGATAATTTAAATGTTATAGGCAGAGTTATATTTCACAAAATTCTAAGCCCATAAACATATCATATTCAGATGATGAGGCATAACAGCCTCACATAAATGGGCTTGAATGACACATAAATTTTCAATTTTCTGGAAATTTTGTTGTTTCTCAAGTCAATATTCAAAGGGAAAACAAAAGAGTTTCCCAGGTGATTTGTTTAGTTTATTGAAGGCGGGCGATAAATAAATTTGTTGATTTTCATATAGATGATGTAATGCATGTTGAAAATATGCTAGACAGCAGCGGTCATTGATTGACTCGTTGAAACTTTGGACAAGAAAGTTACGCTAAAGTTGCTAGGTTAGGAATTCATATCCATCACCAGCCACTAGGTTTTATTCTAGAAAGAATAAACGCTGATAAAGATGATTTCTATGTATTTCGCATTTAATCAATAAAGCTATGTTTTTAGATTTAAAAAATGTTGTATTTGGAGTTGTAACTTTTGTATAGTGTAACTTTTTTAGAAAAGATTTAAAATATTATATTTTAATATCAAATATTATATTTTATAATTAAATTAAATTTAAATTAATTATTATTTGAATTAATTTATATTAATTTAACTTTTTTAATTTCATTTTATATATAATATTCATGTATAGACTATCAGTTACATTTAGCCAAATTTTATTATTTATATCGTCAAATCTAGTATTATTTATTTTGTAATTATTTTTTATTTAGTTAAAAATTTATGAAATAATATGATTAAAGAGAAAAATATTAATAAATAATTAACAAACATAAAAAGTGTATATAAGTTAAAAATGGATACTGTATATACTATGGTGAGGATAAAAATATCAAGATCTATTTATAATAATTAAAATTAAAACTAAGTACGAAATATAAAAAGTAATGGTTGATAGAAAAAAAAAGAAATTAAAACTAGTTATGATATATAAAAATAATAATGGTGAAGATTAATCAAAAACACATTAGTCATATGAACATATAAATATAAAAATATTTATCACTCGTGTCAAAATAAAATTGAAGATCAAATCATGCTCATCTTACAAAGCCGCTCCAGCATATGAGGCCCGTGTCGGGTCGCCAAGTGCAACTACTACTTAGATTGGGCAAGAGTTTGGATAGTGCAGTACTATAACCTAATATCAATCATACATTACACTTTAGATATGATAAATATTCAAGGGAAACTAGTAACAAGCCAATAGTTCAACAAGTCTTAGGCACTTCTCTTCTTCTGGATTTTGGAAACCATTTCTTTTGTCAGCATTCTCGGTGCTATAGCCATTGCCATGAGCTCTTGGAAGAGCAGCTTACAGGCATAGGGGATGTGTACCTTCATAAAGAAAAGACAACAAATTTAGGATTTCCAACCGATATTGGAAACAAAAGAAACCAGAGATTTGGGAAATGCAAAAAGTAGTAGATAAACCAAGTCACCTGAACTATGTCGGTTTTATTCTTGCATCCTCTGCATTCGAAAGAATTCTTCTTCAGATCTGCGATAGCTATCAACCCACAACGCTCACAAACATGTACCCTATATGCATCACTTTGGTCAAAAAGCCTCTCTTTCAGGAAGTGTGCAGCGCCATGAGCAATCATGCAATCTCGTTCCATTTCACCAAAGCGGAGCCCGCCATCACGTGACCGCCCTTCAGCAGGCTGTCTAGTTAGGATCTGCACAGGGCCTCTCCCACGGGAATGAATTTTGTCATCAACCATATGTTTCAACCTTTGGTAATAAGTGGGTCCAAGGAAGATCATGGCTGAGAGCCGTCGCCCTGTGTGGCCATTATACATGGTCTCAAATCCACGCATTTGATACCCACATTCGTGAAGAGCTTTGCTAATATTGTCCACCTGATGATGCATATCAAGGTTCAACTCTATTTGTCCGATACAGCACAGACAAAAAATTACATGAATTTCTTCAATACAGCATGTAAAAATGATATGGTGGACAGTATCATATTTGTTACTAAAAAGAAGACAACCAATTATCACACGACAAATAAGTGATAAGCACGTAAAAACAAATTTCACGTTTCTGTCCTTTACTGACTTCCTAATAGAACTTGTATCGTTATCAGAAAAAATGAAAACTCAATCATTCCGAGGGCATATCTTAGAAGGCTCTAGGACTGAAAGAAAAAATAAAGTTAATCTCTAGAAAATAACCACCATGACCCAGTATCAGTGAGAAAAGAACTTACAGTGACATCCGTAAATGGCGTTGCATCTCCTTCTTTTCCCATGTGAGCTGCAACCTTCCCCATAATACACTCAATCAGCTGCCCAATTGTCATTCGAGAAGGAATAGCATGTGGATTGACAATAATATCAGGAGTGACGCCTTCGACAGTCCAAGGCATATCTTCCTGAGTGTATGTCATACCAACAGTTCCTTTTTGACCATGCCTACTACTAAACTTGTCTCCAATCTGAGGTATGCGAACAGATCTGACCCGAACTTTCACAAACCTTAACCCATCGGCATTAGTTGTAAGCAGTACCTGAAAAGATTCAAGTGAATATCATATGGCTTTGAGCCAAAAATAGGATATGAATGACATTAACAGTGCTTCACCCGAAAGTTATACAGATCAGACAATCACCAAACGGTAAAGAATACATACTGAAACAATAATTAGCAATTAATACAAGGGCTTGTCCTAAATTAATTATGCTCTCAGATACAATTTTTTACACAGCATCCAGAGATTATCAGTGAGATAAAAGAGCGGGCACTTAGTAAACTGAACGATTAGCATGCCAATTAAATTGCTAGCTCTTACTTGGTCCACCATCCCATTCTCACTGTGACGCAGGCTTATACTGTGGTCACGTCTTGTATAACGTAAAGACTGCCCTTGAGCCTCATCCTGAGAAATAGGCGTGGTCTTCCCAATGATCACATCCTCACCTGAAACTCTTGTACCCTGATGAAACAGAACTTGGCAGCTTTCACAAACCAATCCACCTCGATGATATTTCTAAATATCAAACTAGTAACACAAATCTTGTAAACAGATGAATACTTACAGGAGGTGCAAGACCATCATCATCCAATTTATCATAAGAACCATGCCGCATTCCCTGTAAAATAAGTTATGAGTTAATGTTCAAAATTCACATCAAGTGGGAAATAATACAGATCAGAAGCATTTTGGACTGCACCATAGTATTAGCTCTGTCAGGACGTCCAAAATCCTCTTTGACAAGTGTCCCCATTTTTTTCTCCTCATCCCTGTCAATGGAAGCCATATTAACTAGGGAAAATCTTTGAAAGGAATCAAGAGAAAAGAAGTTTCAGTAGATCCTTGCCTATATGAACGGAAGAAAAGGGATCTAAAAAATCCACGGTCAATAGACGATTGATTCATGATGACAGAATCTTCTTGGTTGTATCCAGAATAGCAAGCAATGGCAACTATAGCATTCTGAAGCAATACAACATAGCTAGGTAAAGTTAATCCCATGGAGGAGGAAAATAGAAATTTAGAAAAAAAATAAATCAAGAACTTACAATGCCGGCAGGAAGCTGCCTAAAGTGAAGGTGCTCCATAGCTCTTGTGGTGACAAGTGGCTTTTGAGGATAATAGAGAACATAAGCCAATGTATCCTGGGTAAGGAAGAGAAGGAAAATAAATGAGCACAGATAATAGGGGAAAAAAAAAACAAACACGGTGATTTGCATACCATTCGAAATTGATAATTGGTGACATATATTCCCATGGCTTGCTTTCCCATAGCAGATTGATATGTGTTACGTGGGGACTACAGAAAACCAACAAGCATGTAAGTATAATGGACATGATTACACATGCTGCAACAAAAACAAATGTCTCAAACATGAATAACTTACTTGATTATGATCAGGAAACGGAATAATTGAAGCACAAACACCTAATATCAAAGAGGGATGAATCTCACAATGTGTGTATGTACCAGCATACGAATCTTCTGGGTTAAGTCTAGCTTGGACAAGATCCTGAAACCAATGATTATAGATTGCAGTTACATTCGTCGAAACATCTTAAAAGATACTTTTTGACTAGCACATCAATGTATACTTCCTTACATGTATTGTCATGGAAATCATTGTAGTCTCTTCTTCCTCTGTGTCAATGTACTCAATGAAACCCTTTGAAACAAGATCATGCCAGCCACCTTCATCTGGGCTCTCCTGAAACAATAGGAATAAAATTGACAAAGCTTCTAATAGGAAAAGAATATAAAGCCAAGTACTAAAAGTTTTTAATTGGCTCACCCTCTGTTGTAGAGCATGGATGTCTTCCTTCTTTATAAGCAGTCTTTGTTTCTTCACTATAAATAAAGGACGACTGCAACGGCCATAATCAGTGTATATACGCAGCTCCTTCAAACGGATATCTCTTACAACACCAACTTCAGTATTGACATCAACCTAAAGTATATGAAAATCTTTAGCTTTTGAAAATATAACGTTTGTTTGCTTGTGTTAACAATATGCAAAGGAAAATGAAAAGAAAAATATGAATGAAATTAATTTTTTTGCTTGCATTAACAGTAACAAAAGAAAAACTAAAGGAAAAATATGAATGAAAAAATTCCAAAAAGAATATCATAATAGTGTCAGTAGCCAGGCAAACAAAACATGCAATGAGAACCAGATAGCAACCAGAATAGCACATACATTCCCCTGAAATCAAACACTGCCATTTCAAACTCCATAATATTGTGTAAGAAATCAGGCAGGGAGAGGATATTGTGTAAGAAATCAGGCAGGGAGAGGGTGCTCCAGAAACCATTATTGGTATGCAAGAGAAAAAGAAGGGTCCCATAATGGATTGCATTAGACAAGCTACATGGAGAGTAGTTAATCAGTTAAAATAGACAGGTCAGTCAGCATACGAAAAGTGTGTCCAGAATATTTTGTGAAGTTGTTGGCTGTTGCTTGGGCAGGATACTTCCCATGTTCTTTGTTTCCCTCTTCTATTGAATAAACCAGTGATTTCCACTTAGAATTTGTTATTCTTTGCTATATGGGTTGATTAGGTAGTGCAGGTCCTAACTCTTACCACATTGGTTTTATTTTGTACTGAAGAACCAACAGTTTTGGTTTTGCAGTAATACAAACCACAATGGATCAAGATATTCTCGTAAAAAAAGGGTCATAAATACACATCCAGTGTTCTTGAACATTAACTTCTTTTGTCACAGTAATGTTGAAAAAGTAAAATGACAGAAAGGATAGAACCTGAATCACAGAAAACTGGTTTTAAGACTGGTTTTATGGTAAAGGTGACAAGCAAATGAGAAATCAACTACAGAAAACTTGAGTTTCATGTCAAATGTCTGAAGAAATATAAAACCAAAACGCAGATGAATAGTAAAGGAAGTAAAACCAGCTGTGTCAGATGATAAAGAAGTACAATGACAGATAGAGCACAGCCAAATCACAGAGATGATCTGCTAAGCAGAGTTGCAAATCTTTTTTTTCCAATCATAAACGTGCCAGGCACAAGAAAAACAGTAATAAACCAGACAAAACGAAAGTTTCCAGTCAGATGCCTGAATGCACAGAAATCAGAATGGATAGATACTGGGGGCAATAGGACTAATCTAGCATGCCTACGAATAACCCCACACTGCAGCAGATTGAATAAGCCCAAGTGTTACAACAGCTGTAACAGATGATAGATCTTCAACCAAAACATTACAAAGACCACAAAACCCACACAAATAGATTTTTGGGGTACACAAGCCTGCTCAAGCCAATGCATGGATTAATACTGTATTTTAAAACAAGATCAAAATACCAACCCGTCTTCTCAGCCGCCTCAATGTATTTACCAACATATCGGGATCACGATGGATACCAACCCAGCAACCGTTAACAAAAATTTTCGTAGCTTGGGGAATAACTGCCGGAGAGATTTCCTAAAATTTATGAACAGATCAGCAAGACCAATCAGAAAATCAGGATGAGAATATTTAAGCACAGGGTTCAAACAGTATGCACCTCAAAATTCTCAGTACCCCATTCTTCCAAAAATTCCAGGATGGGATAAGCTGCCGATCCAACAGTAATGTACACCATCAACGCAAGATTTTTCACAAGTCCGCAAGCCTAATGTGGGAAACACAGTTAGAGGATGCATATAAAAATTCAGAAATGGAATATATACAAGAAAAGAAGATGACCCACTTGTCCTTCAGGTGTTTCAGCAGGGCACATCATGCCCCATTGTGAATTGTGCAACTGCCTTGGCTTTGCTAATTTTCCTGGTAGGAAAAGAAAGAAAAGAAACTCTCAATCATGCAAGATGGAAGTCAATCCTGAATCCTGAGTGCTTAATTTTGATTAAAAATTTCAAGCAATACCTTCACGTCCTATTGGAGAGTTTAATCTTCTTAAGTGTGAGAGTGTAGATGCATATGTCAACCTATTCAAAACCTTGACAGGAAGACCAAAACAATAGCATGCGTTGTTAATAAACAAAAATAAAGTCAAGTTCTAAATATACAAGCAGAAAAGTAGACAACATCAGGAAGTAAAACTATCATTGACATAAACAAATAAACAACACAAAAAAGGGAACAAAACAAAACACACCTGTGAAACTCCTGCTCTTGTACCAGCAGCATTTGCTTGCCCCCAATTTCCAGTAGCAAGTGAGTATTTAAGACCACTAGTAATTGTTTTTGCTTTAATGGCGAATTGTAGATTAACATCCTTCCCATTATCAACGCACTGTATCATTTATAAGAAATCTACATTAAGAGAACTCATAAATTAATGAGCTACATGTGGTAATAAATCCAGCTTTACAATATAGAAACCTTCTGAACATAAGACCTCACGTCCCTAGTCAACTTTCTGAATAACTGCACCAAAGACAAGACTCGGTTAAACAAAAAAAAGTAGTAACAATATTAAAAGTTAAGGTCCCAAAAGTGCTTCCAACAAGAAACAAACCATTCTAAAAAGCCCTCCAAGTAAAGGACCAGCAAGGTCAAGCCTTTTGTTTCCATAGTGGTCCCTGTCATCTTCTGCTCTCCGATCAAGTGCACATAGTAGAAGTCGGTGAATAATATACCTGCAAAAAAAGTTGTTAACGCAAAGCCATAAGGTAAACATACATGTATTGATAAGACAAAACATACCCAAAATAGTATGCTTTCTTGGTCTCGCAGTATTCTCCAACACCAACATGAGGGAGCATTTCCTTCTGAAGAATTTCTTTAGCATATCTACAAGGACACAAAAAATATTCTCCATCATAATCACAAATTGCGAGAATATATAAAGCTAAAATAAACTTACAAAAATATACTCACTTAATTCTCTTCTCTCTAGTGACACCAACAGTTGCCCCCCGTTTTCCAATATAGTCAAGTGCGACCTGAGATACAGCATAGCACACAGTAGCCTCAGCAACACCAACAGCCATTACAACTGAATGAGCATCTAGTTGCCATAAACAGACAATAGACTACTACGCATACCAAGTCCTAAACTGAATGCAAACCCGATATGCAAGACGACCATCAAAACCTTTAATTTGATGATCATGAATGTAAAATGCCTCCCAAAACTAGGAAAATGTGAAGTCCAAAAAGTAGAAAACCTCTAAATCCAAAATGAGCTTTGATAAATGAAAGAACCGTTAGTTTAGCAACAATAGAACCATGCTTTTTAACAACATAAGTATTAACAATCAATCCCAAAAGTAGAACCTGCTGATTTTGAATTACAAATGCCTCTTCTAGAGAGGGACGAAGCAACTCCATCATTTGTGTGTCAGAAAAATCATAACATATGTGCTCCAATATGTCTTTGTCCGCAACAAATCCCAAAGCACGAAACACAATTATAATTGGTATCTCAGTGCGAATGTAAGGAAGGGTAGCACGAATGTACTGCCCTGAGGAGCCCTGAAAACACAGAAACAGACCAAAACATGATGAGACAAGCAAAATCAGCAACATTGCTTTCTAAAGGAAAAATCAAAAGAACCTGGACCACAAAGCTTAAAAGAAAATCCATCTTTACCCCTTTTGCGCTTGCTCGAGAAAGCATCCGCACAAACATTGTACTAGGAGGCCGATTCTGGGACTCTGCCATTGATCTAACTTCAGCCACATAAGCATACTTGTTAGGCTGCCTCTTCTTGAACACATAAACATGATTTGTGCTCATCTTCTCCTGAGCAATTAGAACCTTCTCACTTCCATTGATAATAAAATATCCACCCTGATCATATGGGCACTCCCCAAGCTCTGTCAAATCTTTTTCCGAGTTCTGATATAATGTGCAGTAACTTGAACGAAGCATAATAGGGACCTAAGAGAGAGTACAAAGCATTTAACATATCAACTTTGCAGCAATAAGTTGTAAACTCAAACCCATAGAGCACCTCCTACCTTCCCAATGAAGACTTTGGTGAAATCCTGCGTTTCAGTGACCTCCTCACCATCATGGCCTTTCTTTATTACTCTCTTAGTAACATCAACATACAAAGGGGCCGAATAGGTTAGATTTCTCAACCTCGCAGCTTTAGGAAATAAAGTTGCAGTCTCTCCATCAGACTCTGTCATCATAGGCTTGCTCAAATATATCTGACCGAAGCTGATCTTATATATTGTCTGCAGATAAAGGCTAATAAGAGCCATATAAACAATAGCAATCCGCTAAGAATTTATTACATCTTCTGCTGGCAAGTTTACTTGAGCTAGCATAGCAAGAGCCATGAAAACATAGTCATTTAAACAACCATGCCACAGATAGACAACAAGAAGTACTGTCATAAAACATCGAGTGCAGAAGGAGAGCGAAATACAAAAGCTTGAGCAACTTCACAGGAAAAATCATTGACAACAACAGCTGAGCAACCTAACACAGAACAAGAAAAGGAGGAGAAAGATGAGATATTCTTTTACCTCTAAAGTCCTCGAGACCCTAAAATTATCGCTAGCTAAATTAATTGTCCGAACTCAGTATCAGAAGAAAATAAACAAAACGGAGCAAGGAACCATTCGGCGAGACATGTAAGGAAATACCTCGGCGAAATCGGACTGTTGCCCGGGATTGTGCTGGCTCTCGGGTCGAATCTCGATGTCGGCGGATTCGTCAACAATTTCCTGCATAGTGTTCTGGATGAACTCGTCGAATGAGTCGAGCTGCTGCCGCACCAGACCCTTCTCTTCGAAGTAGGCCGAAATGACAGCCCATGCGTCCTCCTGCGTGATGTCCTCCTGCAAGTCTTCTTCCTCCTCCAAATTCATCGCCTCATCCAAGTCTTGGTCCTCTTCCATGGCGCTGGTATGCTAAATCCTATTGCTTGTGTTCTCACGCTCCTTTTGGAACTTTTGGGATTTCAGTCGCCAAGAAACTGGGTGAAGACTTCTTACGCAAATGACGAAAAAGAGAGCCGGGGATTTGAAGTTAAAGAACTTGGAACGGAGGCGGTTTACCAAGGGTCCATCAGAGTAGTGTTACAAACTGCGGTTTCCGTCCCCGCTGCGAAATTATCAGAAATCAGTATGTTAATTAAAACTAAATTCATTCTTCAAGATAAAATTAAATTGGCAATGTATTTTCGTTTTCTAAATTTAGTAATCTATATGGAGGGAGTTGATCATTTAATATGGAGGAAAATCAAAAAAAAAAAATATTGTAATGAGGAATGTATTTATAAAATTATTTCTATATTTTATATTTTTATTAAATTTATTTATTAATAAAATTTTATTTTAATTTAAAAATAATATGTCCCAAAAAATCAATTTCCAGGCCCTCTTTGATTTTCTGGGATTGAAAATTAGAATGAGAGTTGGAATCCAATTGTATCCCTTATATCCTAATTTTATATTTATTGTTTTCTCATATACATAAATGATTTCTAAATATTGTTATTTCTGAAAATAGAATTTAAAATAATTATAAACAAAATAACATAAATACCCTTACCATTGATGTGTGTTGTATGCTGTTCAAATTATAAGGATGTATAACATACCCTATATCTATGTAATGTTGGAAAAAAAATAACGTTTTATAAATATTTGTTACAAGATTATATACTAAATATATATGATACAAGATTATATTTTCAATATAATTTGATTAGCATTGAGTACCTAGATATTCAATTTTTAAAAATTATATTTTTATTCGATATTTAATAATCTAAATTTTATAAAAAAAATTAAAATATAATTTTAAAATATAGTTCATTTAATCTGAATATTTAAATTTATTAAATAATATTTACATTGATAAAATATTTTTAAAAATATATTCCATAATTTTAGCACATATGATCTATATTAATACGTATATATCTAATAAAAAATTATATAAAAAGATGAGAGTCGAAGATAGGAACAAAACTAAAATATGAAGACGAAACAAAAAAAAACTAAAATAAGAAAAATTAAGACTCTCTTGATAAATAACATTTAAAATAATGACACCTAATATACAGTAATCATGCAATTGCTAAGATACTCTTTTCCATAAAAAATCATAATAAAATTTTTAGAAAATTATGTTGGTAAAACATGCTAAGCTACATTTACACCTTATATAGTTGCAAATATATTTTCTAAATAACCACATCATAATTATTTTTTATATAAAAATATTTATGTATTGGTTTTATCAATTTTAATTAATTAATAATTAGTGTAGTTTAACTCTTTTTAAATTTAATTGATATTAATATAACATTATGCATTATTTTATAGACCGATTTGATAATGAAGTAAAGACGTGCTGAAAATTTTAAATTCTCGTTAAAAAAGTTCACCACGTGGACAAAAGGTGGTGAAATTTGTACGGATTCAACGAGTAGTTAAACAGACTATTGATAATTGTGGGCGGAGGCATCAAAAGTCGCCCACTCTGTGCAATGTTTTCATGCATTGACCGGTTACCAAACATTTCTACAGAGGCCTTAAGTATTCCTTCTCCTCGCCTTCGTGACACGCAGAGCAGCAGAGATCCTATTTCACAATTATAAATATCCCTCTAGAGACTTGCTCTTTCCCATCACTTGCATCTCCTCCATGGCCAAGCTCAAGAAGACTTTCACCATTATACTCAGGATCCTTGCCCTGGCTGCAACTTTGATTGCTGTTATTTACATGACAAGGAGCCATGACTCTGCCAAAGTATTGAACCTGACATTCACAGCAAAATATAGCTATAGTCCAGCGCTGATGTAAGTCTAGCTAGCTAGCTACGTGGTCATTAGATCCACAGTTTTTTACCAGTTTCAGGCTATTTGCAGGTTGTTTCTCATCTGGTTCGTACGACGTGTTTGTGCAGGTATTTCGTGGTTGTCGAAGCAGTTGTCAGTGGCTATAGTCTGATAGTGCTCTTTCTCTCCCCATCAAGCCTGCTCTGGCGCTTAATTGTTATTCTAGACATGGTAATTATACAGAAGCGATATAATTGGTTTTACTCTTGATCTTGATTCGTGGGTTTATTCTTTATATCAGTATGATACCTCATGTGGCTTTCCGATCTATGTAGATAGCGACGGTTCTGCTCACCTCGAGCATTTCAGCTGCCTTGGCCATAGCTCAAGTGGGAAAACAGGGGAACAGCCATGCTGGGTGGCTAGCAATCTGTGATCAAGTTCCTAAATTCTGTGACCGAGGCACCATATCTGTCATTGCAGGTTTTGCTGCAGCTGTAATTTACTTTGTGAATCTTCTGTGTTCTCTCCATGCAATTTTGACTCCAATCTTCGTCGTCAAGCCTTAGATGGTACTTTTCAAGTTAGCACAAGCTCTATATGTGTGTTTGCTCGTGGTTATTACCTTGAAAATACACACATATATATAAGTATGTAACATCGATGTATTAATCCATTATTGTCGTGAACTGCAGAAAGCTTTCATCTGTCATGTTTTTTATTTTGTTTTTTTTCTTTACTCTATTAATGGTTTTTTTATTAAATTTTATAATTAATATTTTTTTAATAAATAAGAAGAGAAAGAAGATAAATAGATAGATATACATAGAATGAAATTTCAGAAATGAATATCAGAACATCGAGACTTTTTTTCAAAAAATTATCGGTATATATTTTGTAATTATATAAATTAATTCAATTTGACAAACTAACCCGAGCCGAAGTCAAAACGGGGAGTTTGCTTAGGTTGTTCTTAATCAGCCTCGGTTGTTTTACAAATTCCAGGCTCGAATAGAACTTATTGTATTTCTCACACTTAAATGGCAAGATTTAATGGAAACCAGACAACCCAACTCGTTCTCTCCATCTCCAGAGCACAACTTGCTTCTGCAAGCCGGCCCGCGTCTCAAACCTCTCAAACAAGTGCATGCTTACATTATTGCCTCGGGCTCCGGTCATATCCGCTCCCTCCTCACCAAGCTCAGTACTCTGGTTTGCACGACAGGATCTATTAGATATGCGTCACGGATCATACAATTTGTCCCCAACCCGGATTCGTTTCTCTTCAGCTCAATAATCAGATGCACCTCCAGATTGCATAACTTTTCCGTTTATTGCCTTTACTTTTATAATCGCATGCTCTTGGCCAATGTTTCACTTTCAAATTATGCCATAACGTCTGTTTTGAAAGCCTGTGCCGATTTATTGGCTTTGAGACATGGTCGGGTTGTTCACGGACAGGTCCTGGCTAATGGGTTTGGATTGGATGTTTATGTGCAGTCTGCTTTGGTGGATTTTTATTCCAAGTGTGGCGATTTGGGAAATGCAAGAATGCTGTTTGATAAAATGCAGGTTAGAAGTACTGTGGCATGGAATGTTATGATCTCGGGGTATGAACAAAATGGGTTCCCTGAGGAAGCTATTGGGTTGTTTAATAAGATGGGAGATTGGGATATGCAGGGGGATTCAACCACCTTCGTAATTGTGCTGTCAGCTTGTGCACAATTAGGGGCGCTTAGTTTGGGCTGTTGGTTGCATGAGTATATCATCAGGAATGGTTTGGTTTTGAGTGTCGCACTTGGCTCTTCGTTGATTAATATGTATATGAGGTGCGGGAATGTGGAGAAAGCAAGGGAAGTTTTTGACTCAATGAATGATAGAAATGTAGTCGTTTGGACGGCAATGATTTCCGGTTATGGAGTGAATGGTTACGGAAGGCAAGCAGTGGAGCTGTTTGAGGAAATGACAAGGACTGGCCCATCTCCTAATAGTGTTACATTTGTTGCTGTTTTATCAGCTTGTGCTCATGCAGGGCTAGTGAATGAAGGGCGCCGGGTATTTGCAAGCATGACAGAAGAGTACAACACAG
The DNA here is from genome assembly GCA_019739055.1 of Passiflora organensis. Classification (NCBI taxonomy): domain Eukaryota; kingdom Viridiplantae; phylum Streptophyta; class Magnoliopsida; order Malpighiales; family Passifloraceae; genus Passiflora; species Passiflora organensis. The sequence goes on along the minus strand of JAEPBF010000187.1, from coordinate 648,379 downwards.
TGCCGGGAGTGGAGCACTATGTTTGCTTTGTGGATATGCTAGGGCGTGCTGGAAATCTCCATGATGCTTATAAATTTGTCACGGAGGTAATCCCTAAAGTTCCAGCCCCAGCTATTTGGACAGCAATTCTCGGGGCTTGCAAGATGCATAAAAACTTCGATCTTGGAGTGCAAGTCGCCGAGCGTCTTTTAGCTGTAGAACCTGAAAATCCAGGCCACTATGTGATGCTTTCAAATATATACGCATCAGCTGGAAGAATGGACCGAGTAGAACTGGTTAGAAGCATCATGATACGAAAATGCTTGAAAAAGCAAGTTGGCTACAGCACCATAGAAATTGATGGCAAGACCTATTTGTTTGGCATGGGGGCCAAGTTTCACCCCAAGAGATATGAAATATATCGATATTTAGATGAATTGACGTGGCGATGCAGAGAAGCAGGTTATGTAGCAGTTCGTGAATCTGTCATGCATGAATTGGAAGAGGAGGAGAGAGAACATGCCCTTCAATACCATAGCGAGAAGCTGGCAATTTCATTCGGATTATTGAAGACCAGCCATGGAACTCCTCTCAGGATCGTGAAGAATCTACGAATGTGCGACGATTGCCATTCTGCCATCAAGTTCATTTCAGTTGTCACTCACAGAGAAATTGTAGTGCGGGACAAGATTCGCTTTCACCATTTTAAAGATGGATTGTGTTCGTGCATGGACTTCTGGTGATCACCGGACCTGACTTCAGTATACTGTAGTGATCGCTGCTGCCGTCATCTTCACATGCTTTACTTGCTTATCACCGTGCAAAAAGGGCCTATAACACATTTATGGATAATGGTGACTACCGGATCTTTAAATATTTAGTTTAAATATATAAGTAATGTATAGTACAAATGAAATTCTTCTCATAAGTTTAGTTCGTGTAATTAATTTCTTATCATATCATTTAATAATAAATATTTATGAGTGGAAAAACAGCTTGAAATGTTTTAAAAGTTTCGGACTAGGATTCAGCCATAATTGGTATCTATTATATAACAAATGAGATTAGTCATGTAAAAAGGATTAATCTATCAATGCAAATATTTTAAAAAAATTTAAAAATTAAAATTTACGCAGATAATATTGAAATTGTATAATCGATAGTGCTCAAACAGTTAATCAAAACTATGATCCGTCTTTATAAAAAAATTATAATATAATTTTAAAAACTGAAAAAAAATATATTATCTTAAATATTTAATAAGATTTAAATTTTAAGAATATAAATAAAATTTATTTTGTTACATAGTGTACCTATTTTAATAAGTATCAAGTTGATTCGAATTTGGTTTTGAGACTTATGTGATAATCTAATCTTACACTAAAAAGAAATAAAATGGTTTTAAGTATATAGAATAAAAATATATATTTTTTAATATATATTGAATATCTAAGACAACATTATACCTATTATTCTATTTGGATTCGATCTTATGTCAACAGAAATGTTTTCTCCAAAATCAAGTTTCACATATATTATTTAAACAACTAATTTTTCTTTAAAATCCATATTAATAGTTTATTCGCATCCGTGATATTTGAAACATTACTGCTTTTAGTTCTCGCAATGTTTGTCTGTTGTACTAACCTTTATTGGTACAAATATATTAGCATATATCATACCACCGTAATGCCAAACCCTTTGTCTGTGGTCGAACTATAGCGGGCAATTTTATGGTGCGCAATGCATCAATAAAAAATAATTTTTAATATCCTGATAAAATTATTTTTTAATATATAAAAATAATATTTTTTATTGGTATTGTGTATTGATGTATGAAATTGATGTGATACATATTAGGCATCATAAATTACCAGAACTCTAGTTAATTCGATTGGTCGAGAGTTATCGACCGAGTGAATCTCGGCTAGTTCGACCAATCAAAATATGTTTTTGCATTGTTTCCGTGTCTTTCAGCTTGTTTTGCTTTACATTCCAATAGCATTCAAAACAAACATTATTCCACACTTTATTTCCAAATTGTTTCTATATAAACCAAAAATTATCATATTTCAATTCAGTAAATTTCTATTAAAACTGGGTTAACAACAGTTGGGACTGAGTTGCTATAATTCTACCACCGGATCATCAACCTATATGCATTCTGCAATCACCAATTCCCATATTATCGATTGCCGCCTCCGCCACCCATTTATATTTTGGTAGAGAGGAATGTTCCATTCTCGGGATTTATATGCTTGAGTATTATGGATATTGTCATCACTGATATTCTTCTCCAACATATTTTTGTAGTCAATTATTTCGATGCGTGTCTGCTCGTAACATTTGTTTGAAATCTTTAAGCCTACGTACCCAAACAGGAGAAAATTCTAGCATAGAGGAATGTATGGGAGCTTGATTTAGTAAGAATTTATGGTTTTAGAAAGACATAAAGAAACAAGGGACGAGAAAGAAGAAAGAACAAGCGTAAACAGGGCATAAGGAAGGAATAGACGGAATCCCAGGTTTGAATTCATATTCTGCCACATCAACATTTTTCTGACACATCACATCTCATCATAATCCAATATCTGCCACATCAACATTTCTTGTATTTTAAGGGTACCGGATGTACACGGTCTACTTGTATTACTTGGTACATTTTACTTTAATCCCTTTTACTTTTTTTTTCTTTGTGAATGTCAGCAATTTTTCATTAAATTTTTACTACCACATCAGCCAATATATCATTTCCAAATATTGATTGCGCAAGTTAATTTGTTTGCCATTTGCCACAGCAGTTCTGACACCATGCAAGTTATTGACCCAATATCGTCTTTTTATCTAGCACTCAAGACAAACCCAATATGTTTAAAGCCAAACCCTTTGCATGTATATCCCACTAGGTCAGTTTAATGTCTTGTCTCACGATATTATCACGTCCTATATATCCACAGGTATTATTTTAATATACAAAAAAAAAAACTAAACTCTGCCATATGTAGCCATTATTAAAGAGTCGTGTACGACAAAGAAATCAAGATTGCAATTAAATCACAAAGGCACACTCCAGCTCGATCATCCGATCGATCACCCGGCTGTGAGCTTCTTCGCACCTCGCCTTTCATAACTCACACGCGCCCGTTCACCCAACCATGACGGAAATGACAAACAAGCCACCACAATTATTAATATGAGATTCCTGGACATTCTCATCCCAACGGCTATATTCGTAGTGTCGTAGCGTTTTGAAGACATCTAGCGAATATGCATGTCAGCATCTTTTTGTCTTTTCCCATCTTTTTTGATATACGGATAATATTCTTTCAAACTTTCACCGGGACACTCAAAGTAGTAGGCCCCCACTTGGATCACAACGGATTTAGAAAAGAGAACAGTTAGTGATACTTAATTGATTACTACTCAGTCGTGACGTTCGCGCGTGGGCTGTGTCAGGTAGAAACGAAACTCACGAATGGGTTTTAAGTTTTAAGAGCAGTAACGGAATAGCTTTTCCACTTTCTCTCTTCCACCTTTCACTTCTCTAGCGGAAACCACTAACCAGCGCACACCGAGATAGCAAGTAATGTGTTTGATGAGGGAAGACGGAGGCTACTAAACAGGGAACGCTTGTGAAACGACATCGACGGCAGCAGTGGACTAAGCTGGTGTTGTTAGTTGCAAGATGAGCATGAGGCCTCGAGTTGTTCCCGGGCGCCGCGGGGGGGTTTACGCGCGGCCGCAGCAACCAATGCCACGGGTGTATAATATAATCCCCATCCATGACCTTCTTACTGACCACCCGTCGCTTCGGTATCCGGAGGTGCGGGCGGCTGCTGCGGCTATCCGCGTCGTCGGGGACCTAAGGAAGCCGCCGTTCGTGGAGTGGGACCCGCACAACGACCTGCTGGATTGGTTGGGGTTGTTCTTCGGCTTTCAGAAGGACAACGTGCGGAACCAGAGGGAACACATGGTTCTTCACCTTGCTAACTCCCAAATGCGGCTGGAGAAGGCTCCGACCAACCCCGACGTCCTCGACCCCGCCGTACTCCGCCGCTTCCGGCGTAAGTTGCTCGGGAATTACACCTCCTGGTGCTCCTATCTCGGCCGGAAATCACAGGTGAGTCTTTCGAGGAGTAACAGCAACGATCTCAGGCGTGAGTTGCTTTATGTTGCACTGTATTTGCTTATTTGGGGAGAGGGAGCAAATCTCCGGTTCACGCCGGAGTTGTTGTGTTACATTTACCATCATATGGCGTGGGAGCTTAATCATATTTTGGATGACTGGACTGACCCTAATACGGGGAGCCCTTTCCTTCCCTCAATTTCGGGTGACTGTGCTTTCTTGAAGAGTATTGTGATGCCTTTCTACAAAACTATCAAGGATGAAGTCGAGAGCAGTAAGAATGGGACTAAGCCGCACTCAGCGTGGCGTAATTATGACGACATCAATGAGTTCTTTTGGAGTAGGAGGTGTTTTAAGAAATTGAAATGGCCAATTGATTTTAGCAGTAACTTTTTCACCACAGTGGAGAAGAGTAGGAGGGTAGGGAAAACAGGGTTTGTGGAACAGAGGTCGTTTTGGAACTTGTTCAGGAGTTTCGATAAGCTTTGGATTTTGTTGATTTTGTATCTGCAAGCTGGTTTTATTGTTGCTTGGGCGGATACCAAGTATCCTTGGCATGCATTGGAGAGGCGCGACGTGCAGGTCAAGTTGTTGACTTGTTTTATCACTTGGGGCGGGCTTAGGTTTCTGCAGTCAGTGCTGGACGCGGGGACTCAGTATAGCTTGGTTTCCCATGAGACTAAGTTGTTAGGGGTAAGGATGGTGTTGAAGAGCATGGCTGCTTTGACATGGACTGTTGCGTTTGCCGTCTTCTACTATAGGATTTGGAGCAAAATGAATTCTGCTCCCGAGGCGAATAGGAGGATTGTGACATTTCTTCAGGCAGTATTTGTATATGTTATTCCGGAATTGCTTGCATTGATTTTCTTCATACTTCCTTGGATTAGAAATGCACTGGAAGAATTAGATTGGAGTATTTTGTATGTGTTCACATGGTGGTTTCATACACGGATATTTGTTGGACGTGGACTGCGAGAGGGACTTATCAACAACATCCGTTATACCATTTTCTGGATACTGATATTGGCTTCCAAATTTGTATTCAGCTATGCCCTCCAAATCAAGCCTTTGGTTGCCCCAACGAAGGCTCTCATGGATCTTAACAATTTACAGTACAACTGGCGTCAGTTTTTCAGCAGTAGTAATAAAGTTGCGGTGATTTTGATGTGGCTGCCAGTGGTTTTGATTTATTTTATGGATGTGCAAATCTGGTATTCTATTTTCTCTTCCATTGTTGGTGCTGTGATTGGGCTCTTTTCACACTTAGGTGAGATAAGGAACATTGAGCAGCTTAGGCTGAGATTTCAGTTCTTTGCTAGCGCTTTGCAATTTAATCTCATGCCGGAAGACCAATTGCCTGGTCAGAAGATGACTTTAGTGAAGAAGCTTCGTGATGCAATTCACAGATTTCAGCTGAGATATGGACTTGGTAAGTCTTACAAAAAGATTGAATCAAGCCCAGTTGAGGCAACGAGGTTTGCTTTGATATGGAATGAGATCATCACTACTTTCCGGGAAGAAGATCTCATTAGTGATAGAGAATTTGAGCTCTTAGAATTGCCACCCAACTCTTGGAATATTAGGGTCATCCGCTGGCCCTGTGTATTACTGTGCAATGAGCTGTTACTAGCTCTCAGTCAGGCGTCAGAGCTGGCAGATGCACCCGATAGGTGGATTTGGTTGAAGATAAGCAAAAGTGAGTATAGAAGGTGTGCTGTAATTGAAGCATATGATAGCATCAAGCATTTACTGCTTACAGTTGTTAAGCAGGGCGAAGAGAATTCAATCCTTGCAAAGTTTTTTCAAGAAGTAGAAAATTACATCCAGATTGAGAAGATGTCCGAGGCTTACAAGTTGACCCTACTGCAAGAAATTCATGCCAAGTTAATAGCATTTGTTGACCTTCTGATCAAACCTGGTAAGGATATGAACAGGGCGGTGAATATATTGCAAGCCTTGTATGAACTTTGTATTAAAGAATTTCCAAAGACCAAAAGGACCATGCAAGAGTTGATGAGGGAGGGTCTGGCCCATAGTAATCAATCCACTACCAGTAATCAATCCACTACCGAAGGGTTGCTTTTTGTGAATGCTATTGAGTTTCCTGACAGTGAAGATGAACCCTTCAACAGACAGGTACGCCGTTTGCACACAATTCTTACTTCTAGAGATTCGATGCATGACATTCCAAAAAATATTGAGGCAAGGAGACGCCTCGCCTTTTTTAGCAATTCACTTTTCATGAACATGCCCCGTGCCCCCAATGTTGAGAAAATGATGGCCTTCAGTATCTTGACACCTTACTATGAGGAAGATGTGTGTTTTGGGAAAGAAACATTGCGAAGCCTGAATGAGGATGGCATTTCCACCATCTTTTATCTGCAGAAGATCTTTGAAGATGAGTGGAATAATTTTATGGAGCGAATGCGTCGAGAAGGTATGGAGGATGATGAGGAGATCTGGGGCAAAAAGTCAAGAGATCTCCGCCAATGGGCTTCCTACAGAGGCCAGACATTATCTAGGACAGTGAGGGGAATGATGTATTACTACAGAGCTCTTAAAATGCTTTCTTATCTGGATTCTGCAACTGAGATGGATATTAGGATGGGAACTCAACAACTTGCTTCCCATCACTCATTGAGGCAGAATCGTGGTTTGGATGGTCCTGCCTCAGTCCAGCCACCAGCCTCCCGTAAACTTGCCAGAGCGAGTAGCAACGTCAGTCTTTTGTATAAAGGGCACGAATATGGCAGTGCTTTGATGAAATTCACGTATGTGGTTACATGCCAGGTTTATGGACAACAAAAGGCGAAGGGAGATTCTCGAGCTGATGAGATTTTATATCTCATGAAAAACAATGAAGCTCTTCGAGTTGCTTATATTGATGAAACTCGCTTGGATAGAGAAGAAGTTGAGTATTATTCAGTTCTTGTTAAATATGATCAGCAGCTGGAGGAGGAAGTGGAGATATACAGAATCAGATTACCGGGTCCTGTAAAGGTTGGGGAAGGCAAACCTGAGAACCAGAACCATGCAATCATCTTTACCAGAGGCGATGCAATACAGACTATTGACATGAACCAAGACAATTATTTTGAGGAGGCTGTCAAGATACGCAATTTGTTGGAGGAATTTAAGACATATTATGGTATTAGAAAGCCGACCATTTTAGGAGTACGTGAGAATATCTTCACGGGCTCAGTGTCCTCCCTTGCTTGGTTCATGTCTGCTCAGGAAACAAGTTTTGTGACCCTTGGGCAGCGTGTCCTAGCAAACCCTTTGAAGGTGCGAATGCACTATGGTCATCCAGATGTGTTTGATAGATTTTGGTTCTTGCCTCGAGGTGGGATCAGTAAGGCTTCTAGATTGATCAATATTAGCGAGGACATATTTGCCGGCTTTAACTGCACCCTTCGAGGTGGCAATGTGACACATCACGAATACATACAGGTAGGCAAGGGAAGGGACGTTGGGTTAAATCAGATATCGATGTTTGAAGCAAAGGTTGCAAGTGGAAATGGTGAACAGGCTTTGAGCAGAGATATTTATCGACTTGGCCATCGATTAGACTTTTTCCGGATGCTTTCATTTTACTATACCACTGTGGGGTTTTTCTTTAACACAATGATGGTGATATTGACTGTATACACATTTTTATGGGGTCGCCTTTATCTTGCTCTCAGCGGTGTTGAGAAATATGCCAAGGACCATGGAGCCAACAACAAAGCCCTTGGCACAGTTCTGAATCAGCAGTTTGTTATCCAGCTTGGAATCTTTACTGCTCTCCCAATGATTGTAGAGAACTCTTTGGAACATGGGTTTCTTCCAGCTGTTTGGGACTTTGTGACAATGCAATTGCAGCTAGCATCACTCTTTTACACTTTCTCTATGGGAACTCGTAGCCATTACTTTGGAAGGACCATTCTTCACGGTGGTGCCAAATACCGAGCAACTGGTCGGGGTTTTGTAGTGCAACACAAGAGCTTTGCTGAGAACTACAGACTTTACTCTCGTAGTCACTTTGTGAAGGCAATTGAGCTTGGAATCATACTAATTGTGTATGCTTTCAATAGCCCCATGGCTTGGAACACTTTCGTTTACATATTAATGACAATTTCAAGTTGGTTCCTTGTGGTTTCTTGGATCATGTCCCCCTTTGTCTTCAACCCTTCTGGTTTTGACTGGCTGAAGACTGTGTATGACTTTGAGGATTTTATGAATTGGATATGGTTTAAGGGTGGAATGTTTACAAAAGCAGAGCAAAGCTGGGAAACTTGGTGGTATGAGGAGCAAGACCATCTGAGGACCACTGGTCTTTGGGGAAAGCTGTTGGAGATTATTCTGGATCTTCGTTTCTTCTTCTTCCAATATGGTGTCGTTTATCAGCTAAACATTACTGGTGGAGATACTAGTATAGCTGTTTACTTGCTTTCTTGGATCTACATGATTGTAGCGGTTGGGATTTATATCATTATTGCATATGCCAATGATAAATATGCTGCACAGGAGCATATCAAATATCGGCTAACACAGCTCATAGTCATTGTGCTTGCCACACTGGTGATGGTTTTGTTACTGGAGTTCACAGACTTGATATTCCTTGATATTGTGAGCAGTGTTTTGGCTTTCTTTCCCACTGGCTGGGGTCTGATTTGCATCGCCCAGGTTCTAAGGCCTTTTCTTCAGTCCACTGCTGTGTGGGACACTGTGGTATCCTTGGCGCGTTTGTATGATCTGATGTTAGGGATTATTGTTATGGTCCCTGTTGCATTGTTCTCTTGGTTGCCCGGATTCCAGGCAATGCAGACAAGGATCCTATTTAACGAGGCATTCAGCCGGGGGCTCCAGATATCTCGCATTCTTACTGGCAAAAAGTCTAATTGACAAATAACATTGAGGTATTTCTTTTGTCTAAATTTGTTTTGGACTTGATTTTTTGCATTATTTCTTATTGAGCAGAGTCTATAATAACTTATATTTCAAGTTTTGTAAATTTTATCGATAAATTTTTTTTATTTTCTCCCATGAAGTTTTGTAGATGAAGGATAAATAGTGATTGTTGCTCCTGTATGTGGTTCCGAATATTCAGCACTCACGCGGAGATGTTTCCTGAGAAACTTTAGCATGCTTTGTTCCTTGTTTTCCTGCGCATATCCTGCAGAATGACAACTTTTATGATATTCAGTGAAACTTTTTTTCTTTCTATATCCATCGATGAACTAAAGTTATGCCTCAAATCTGTGGGGCATCTTGTGAGTTCATCATATGATTTTGGAGGAAAATATATTTTTGTCATTGGAGTTTAAGGGCCGTTCTAATACTTTAGCTTTCTTAAACTTTGGCATTTTCTTAAAACAAATGACTCCATCTGATAAAATTGTATCAAGGTGCTGCTATCTTAGGGGAGAATCTAGCTAATTCTCAGATATGAATGCCTTTGTCTGGGATTTTGGATGAATTGGATTGTGTTGAATAGCCTATTTGTCTCCATGGCTTGACCCAACATAAATTCTAACTCGAATAACTATTTCATATTCCTTGTTTAACGGTATCAAACTCCTCAACTTGCCCTTAACACTTGCTACTGTTATCATACTCTGTCCAAGGGCCAATTTTAGTCCTTTTATTTATGCACTGCTTTTTAACGCAGGGAGGGCTGTGTTCTGTCTGCTGCTGCAGAATGTAAAGAAGAATTCATGATCCACTGTTTCCGTCCAAATTGTAATATAATTGTTTATTTTTGCAAAAATGCCTGGAAACTGTCAAATAATTTTCTTTCCGTGGCTTAAACTTACACGTGAAAGGTGTATATAGCCCCTTTATTCAACAGAAACTTAAGCATCAGGAACTATGTCAATTGCTCTTAATAATAGTAGCATTTAAGGAATAATTGCTTGAATTAGTAGTTGTTTGGTTTGAGTTGAATTCAAGAGGTCAGCTATCCGACAGAACTTGACACTGGCATATCATGTCATAATAGTATGTAGAATGTTTATCCTTATCATTGTATTGCTAGAATTGCCCTATTGGAATATATGAACCAAATATAATCGGTTAAGAATATCTGCAGTTTGTGTAGCCAATCTTATTCAACGCATTCTTCATGCCAATCTCATATGTTACAATCTTTTCTAATACAAACTCGTTTCACGATTTGCAGCAGCACAAAAGGAGCTTGGGAGATCATTCAAACAACTCTCAACATTGTACAGAACTAAGGTTCAGGTATGCATGTAAGTCTGCAACTTCTATTTACATATTAATAGGATTAGCTTATTATGCAGTAATGCAATCCTAATGGTATCTTTTTCTGCTCTGCCTCTAGTTCTTCAGGAGTATCATTCCATTCCGCTGATGTTAGTGATTATTACCTCCTTCAAACATTTCTCGAACAAGTAGCTTCCACGTCTCTCCAAGATGTTTTTTTTTTTCTGCTGACAAGTGATCAACGGCATTTTGATCAAGCCATGTTTATCAATTTTATGATTTTTGTACATATATTGTCCATGATGCCCGCTTGTCAAGTGTAGTAACTATTGGCAGTTCCACTCTTATGCATAGTGGCTTTCCGGGATAGATTCTTGTTTTAGTATTATTTTTCTTAAGATAGGATATTTTGGAATCATATTCTCCGGATAAGGGTATTTTGACTATTTTTTAATCTAGTATTTTGGAATCAGCATTGCTTCACCTAACCTGCTGTACAGGCCCCATGATAATTTTCATTTTCATGACAACTTAAAGAGAAAACAGTTCTTGCTAAAATATATTTTCATTTTCTTCTCTGAAATATATATATATATAATCCTTAATGTTGCAGCTATACATATAGAACATGCAAATTTAATAGGAGCAAACCCCTTTCGACAAAAAAAGAATTAACTGAATGTTACTAATTACGGTCACTGATGCCTCGAGCAAGTGTTCTCCGACTACGTCACCAGCGGAAGTGCAATGAGATGCTCCACTTGTCTCCTGTCAATAGACATCGAACAGTATGATCACAACCAGAAATGAACTCAAGCTACCGAGTCAGATCAGATTCTTTAAAAGGTGGAAGCAACGAACCATTCCTCCAACATCAAAATTGTTTCTTGATGCAGGATGAAAAAGATCAGTCTGAATGATTACAACCACAAGTTTTTAGTCAATGGCGGCCTGTTGCGGTTGCTCGCCGACCACTACCGGTATCTTTTCATACTCTAAAGACTTCCTAAACCTCTTAGGAATAAAGCAACGACCACCAAATTGCTGCTGCAAGTAAATCAGGGAAGCAAAAAGCAATCCACACAAAGGAATAACGATGTCCCATGCAGTGGAATAAAAATCCTGTATGTGATTTGCATATATATACGAAAAATCAAGATAGGAGGTAGAACTGTGAGCCCTGTAGAGATCATATGCATGAGGCAGTAGCCGAACAGCAGTTGTACCAAAGTAGAAGGGGAAGGTCAGTGTGTGTCCAACAGAGTGCGAGATCAAGTTGAATATTATCTGTGGAAGTAAAAAGCCATCTAGAATCAAACCAGCATAAGATTTTAAGTCTCGCCAAGGATCATTCTGCCAGTAACCCATACGATGCAGTGGTAAATAGGGACGGGTATGTTTACTCCGCCATTGATGTGCATACCAAGCAATCATCCCACCAGTTATATAAAAAGGTAATGACACGTAAACAACCTTTTTCTCGGAAAGCCACGAGCTTTCATGACTGCCGTCAGCTTTCCGGGAAGACCATGTGAGCTGAAGTAGACGAAATTCCAGTAGGAATGCCACCATAGTTACCACCCTTACGGCCACCTCATTTACTTCGAGCCATCCACCACTCTCAAGAAAAATATTCTGCCTGTTACGATGGGACATAAACAAGGCTTCAAAGTTTAACAACAAGGGTACCATGTGACCCAAAGTAATAATGGCAAGCATCAGAAATGAAACGAAGGGTAGCACATCAGGATGCTTTTTCACATGGTAGAGTTGAAGCCCAACAAAAACACAAGTAAGAGTATTAGTAATCAAAACCAAGGTAATCTCCACATCCATTCTCCAAATAGATTCCACAGCTTGGTTTTTATACAACGTGTTTGAAGATACCTCAAGCTGCCTGAAGTAAAGAGGATCTGACTTTTCCCGCGTGCTTTCGATGGTTCCTTTTAGCCTAACCTGGCCTTTTGCATTCAGCGGGGAGAATTGTACATTAACAAGAATATCACAGTCCAGTGAATCATTTCTCGTTGAATTATGGATAGATGATATGCCACTCCAACAACCTATCATGCAAAGGACACCGCTGTCATTATCATACATCCCTTCAGCTGCAATTTCAACTGATTCGTTTGATAAAAGCTTATCACCCATCCTGAAATCAGAAATAACTGTGAATCTTATCTTGTAACTAATTTTTACAAGACCTCGACTGAAATTGCTCATTTGATATGGCTGATAAAGCTGATCACCCACAAATAGTGGAACAGAATAACCCTCTGCCATTTGTCCCTCACCATTTCTTATTGACATATCAAATCTCATGTCCGAAGAGAAACCATTTGGGTATGTCTTCCCTTTCACCTTAATGTTGTTCTTTTTGGCACAAGAACGATTTACCCTGTCAAGCAAAGTGTACTCATATTTCAGCCCCGGAAATGCCCTAGGGCTCTTTTCAGTGCCATGAAACTCAATTTTCCTTAGGTAGCCTGTTTCATTCACAGTTTTGTTGCTTGAGATCTGCCCCACAGCCACATTCTTTTGCCTAATGTTCAATTTTCTGGGGAACCTGAAGCTCAACCGAATTGAGCAATCACCAACAGAAACATTGGTTAATGAATTCTTGAAATTCAAGAAATGACAAGCGACAAAACAAAGCCGATTATTCTTCTCATCCCACTTTCCCTCGCCTATCAACATTGAATTAGGGTCGAAAATTCTCTCGAAAGCAAGAGGCCCATAGCCAAAATAACTAGATTGTGAAAACGCTATCAAAACCCGGACTGCACCACCATGATCGCATCGGATACCTTGAATTGCCATAAACCTAGGCAAAACCCCTAGACCTTCACCAAGAGGATTACATTTACCGTCATCACTGACACACTCACTGCTATAATCTAATTCAAAATTCCTAGCGTATCTATACAATTGAGCTATACACGTATTTGGATCCAAAAATCGAAACGGCGGATGAGAATCCGTCCCACCACTGCCCTCATCATGTCCACTAGCACACGCATTACCATTCTCTCCATCAATCAATGTGTACTTGGATTTACCACGATGAGGAATAGCCAAAATTGAAACAGGATCAAAATAACCCAGGCTACCCTTATCATCAGCCATACTCTCCAACGCTCCACTAATCAAGTTACCAACTTCACTATAATTGACAGGATAATTGAGCTTGAGAACGACATTCAAAGCACTTACACCGACTGAATTCGCATTACTCGATCCAGATCCCACCATACACACCTTCCCAGTCCCCATCGACCAGAACCCAAACAACCCAAACCCTAAACTCGTCGGCTTGATGGGTATCCTGGGAGACCTGAATCGGATCTGCCTCAAATTGCGCCCCCAAGTGTAGTTAGAGTGGAAAGCGAGGTGAAGCCCGAGGCTTGCTTGAAGGTTAAGCACGCCAGGGTCCTCGGTAAGAGAAATGGAAGTCCTTTTTGGCTGGAATGAGAGCGAAACAGACTGCGAGCGGGAACCCACATGTGATTTGGGAATTAGTTGATTGCCGCCACTGACATAAGCGATATCAAAATGGAGTACCTTGCCCTCTTTTCCCAGAGAAGCAAAGTTGGGCGAAACTGGGGATCCCGGGACAAAATCACTGCAATGTTTGGTGTAATACGTGAGGAAATTAGAGGAGGTGATTAAAGTTGGCGTCTTTTCGGTTGAGGTTGCCGTTGTGAGAATGAATCCAAAGAAGATGAGAAAGAGAGTATGGAATTTGAAATAGGTTCCTGGAGGATGAGTATCTTCCATCGTTTTCTTGAGGAAGACGGGGATCGGAAAGTTTGAAACCAGACTGAAACCAGAAGGAGGAAGTGACTGACGATTTGTAATACTCTATTTATAGGTCTCTATCTTGGGTACCCTTTTGTTCCATCCGCCGGGCTTTGGATCATTTAGGTGGCCAAATTAACTCATACACCACCACATCGGGTGACAGCATCCATAAGGATGCACTTTCTTACAATTTTTTTTAGAAAAATAACATCGGATCTGACATTGATTCAATAAAAAAAAATTTTACGGTAATAATTAACTTTTGAATCCGAAAAAAATATTATTAAAACTTATAAAAAACTATAATTTAATAATTATATTTATCAAATCTAATCGATAGATTTGGTATTACTCAATTTGGTATTATTGACCATCCATATCAAGCCCCTAGGGTTTAGCAGTTAAATTTTAAAAACAGCAAAGAAGGCAGTTCAGAGTTAAAGATTCCAGAATAGATGCCATTACCAGGTTTGTCCATCTACCAACTAACAAGCAAAAGCAAAGAATAAGCTCAATACTGAAACCGTAACTTATCTTACAAAAATGTCATCTGCAGTTACCATCCATGCCATTCTTCGGCAGCCTACGGTGCTGAGAAGAACTCCAAGAAATTGAATCAAGGCTTGGAAGTTGTTCTGTTTGGTAAACTACAAGAGTGTTCTGGTCCAGTGCCTTGAATGCAGCATTGGTGAATGCCATAAAAATGGAAAAATTAGCAGCAACTTACGATCAGTGCACAAGCCTGTGCAGCCTTTTTGTTGGAGGCTAAGATTTTCTGCTTTATAATATATCCAACATCTACATTTTATAGTTCAAGAAGTAGCTTTTAAAATGCTAACTGCAAAGTTGTAAGCAAGGAGTCACGTAATTGCTGAGAAACGGTAGCAGAACGAATCTCTCTTAAGTAGCTACTGCAGTTTTTTCTTGGTTCTTAGTAGTCGTCTTTTTTGCTTTAGGAGCGACTTTTGTTTCTGGTTTCTGAATTCCTTGGATATCAGTGATTCTCAACTTTGTCAGTTCCTGAAAAACAGAAGTATTGGTTAAAGAAAGTGAAAACAAATATTTTTGAACAAAGCATGCTACGACCGCCCTTGAAAATAATTTTTGGCATACCTGGCGATGTCCTTTGGTTCGTCGGTAGTTCTTTCGTCTCTTTTTCTTAAAGATGATTACTTTTTCATCTAATGCCTGAGGGAGAAGGAGCAAAATACATGTTTATTTGACAATGGCACAACCCGGAAAATGCAATATTAATTATTCTGAAGATTATAAATGCATGAGAAAGAGAAAAAGAAAAAAAAAACAGCTACAATTAAAAGATATAACATGCTTAGAGGATATAATTTTCTTGCAAATAGATACAAACTGTAACAGAAATGTTCAGGAAAATCAAAATTTCCATGAAGCCATATGAAATTAAACCCCATCTGCATATCAGGATAATGGTGTTGTTATTCTCACACAATTGGTGTACAATTGCTTTTACCATAAACAGATAACCTAATGTCATTCACTAAGGTGGCAATATGTATGTTTGTTCATGCATGTGAGTGACTGAACCGATGCAAGGAGCTTGGCTCGCTAGATATCACACTTACATGCTCCTCCACAACTGCATTAACAACAGCATCTGGCACAGTTGGCCTACCAATGATTGTTTGCGAGCTTGATCCCAGCAAAAGAACCTTGTTCAAAATCAACTGCAAGAAGTCATAGAAATGTTGGCTGAGTCCACTGACAACAAATCAATACAAAACAAATAAATGATTTCTTATAATTTATAAGGAAAAACAATAGTTTAACTGGTGACGTGCAAAGTGCAAAATATCAGAGATAAATGTTATAGTTATGTTGCGCCAATGCAGCATTAACCATCAGAAACTGAAACTAGGCACCAGGCAATGATTTCAGAACAAGTGCCTTATCGAAATAGTTGACATATGAATGAATTCACCACTCTGGTTTTCAATATGATACTTTTGCATACCCTCAACCCATCTTACAAAGCCTTCGCCTGATTCCAGTTTCAAAGCAGCTTCACAGAGAATATCGACGAGCAACAGCCAGGATTTCCACTGTTTTCAATAAATTAGCATAAAGGCTTTTGCGTCTTTAGTTTATGTCTATATATCATTCCAAGGCCAATTGGGATACGATGACAACAAAATGAAATTGACGCTTGTTGTTTGTTTTCATTTCCATGCAAAACTCCCTTTCACAGCCAGTTACAGCACAAAATCTGCACATCTTTTCAACAATTTAAATGGCCACAACTACCACTCCCAATTCTGTTTCTTTTTATTGAAACATCTGAATAATTCCTGAGTTTTAGGATATGCCAGCAGTTCCCTGGGGTTGTTTCAAACCTGCAAGGCCATTACTTAAAAGAGAAAGAAATCACAAGGCACATTCAATTGAAAAGACCAATTTTAAAAATCCCACTGAGCGGTAGCATAAAATCTGATGCCAACATCTGATTCTTAAAAGAAATATCCGCATGGGTAAGCTCCACAACCAAGGTGCTATGCACAGCAACCTTATCTATTAAGAAACAAGAAATGCAGAACGAACTGCACAGATAAAAAAGCAACCGACCTTGTCATTGACTTCACAGAACTTCAATCTCTCGGTGAAGACACAATCCCCATTGCTCACCTTAAATTGGTACGACCCAATCTAACATACACCAAAATCTAAACATTATCTAAAGAAACATAGAACATTTAACCATTAAAAAACTCATAAAATCAGATCTAAACTAATGAGTAACCTGAACAACAGCGAAAACGGGTTCATAACGTTTAAACACCGTGTCTGAAGGTAGGAGCGGTCCAGCCACTTTGTACCCAATCGCAGCAGCCTCCGCTTCCTTCTCCTCCGTCGAATACTCTCTTTTCGGAGCAGATGGTGCCTCATCGTACTGGCCATCATCATCATCATCATCATCATAAGCATCATCACCATCACTCTCTTCATCTGATCCGTCATCGCCTTCTGCATCTTCGTTTCTCTCGTTTTCTAGTTCATCACGAGGATTTGAGGAGAAATGGCGATGGTAGAGGTGGGTCCGATCGGGATCAACGTAGGAGGACGACTCGAGGAAGTTGGCTTTGATAGAAATCGGACGGGGAGTAAAAGAGTTTAGGTTTCCGATGGATCGAGAGGGAAGAGATGAGAATAGAGCTGTCACACGGCGGGTTAGTATGTGGAGACACCGTCTCTGCGCCATGGATGGCTGCTGGTGCAGGCGGGGTTGGTGATTATCGGGGATGCTTCAGACAAAAAACCCACTTCAGTGGAGCAGTAGGGTTTAAGAGTGGAAACTATTCTCATGGGATTGGGGATGACGATGGGTTTGGGTTGGGCTATCTAAATTTTATATTTAAATTTACTTTTTCAGATTTAATCTAAATCTAATTTCAAATCCAAAGGTTTAAAAGGAATACTCATTTGTTTTGATTATTTTATTTAATTTATTATATATTTCTTTAAAAATAATCATTAAATTTTAATAATAATGATTTAAATGTTAAATTATTTTTTAAATAATAATCTAAAAATAAGTAATATTTGTAATAAAAGAATAACACTCATTAGTATATAACTAAATTATGTATAATATTTAAATTTTAAAAATAAATAATAATTTGAAAAATTAAATGTTACAATTTAATAAAAATATATTTATTCTTAATTATAATTATTTTATATTATTTGACTAGATAATATCTTTTTTTATTTTAAGTGACATGAATGTGAAAAACATTCTGAATTTAAAAAATTTATTGACATTGTTAATTTGGATTGGATTGTAATATCTTAATAATATTCAAAACAATACTTTTATGATCTAAACCTATATCTTTATTCTTATCTCCATCCGTGTAATTATATAATCTTTTAAAATTAATGAAATAAATATATATATATATTAAAAAATAAATTTAATTATAATAATTAAATTTATAAAAATATATATAATTTTGACATAATTTCTTGATTAATCTTTGTTGCGACACTTCATACTTCAATAGTTTTAAGATAGAGTTTATTATAATTAAGACCTATTACTCTTTCATGGGTAAAAATAGATTCAAAAATAAATATAGATATTTGAATATCAAATACATTTATAATATTTTTTATGTAATATTAGATATCTAATGTTATTAACCTTCCATCAATCCAATATATGAAAATTACTTATTATAAATTATTAATCATCATTACCTAAATTACTAACTTACTTATAATGTTATTTTAGCCATTTTCTTCATTGTTATTAACAAATCAAATTTGTTATCATTATGATTATAACAAACAAATCGCTCATACTGAAAATTAAAATTATTTTATTATTTCTATCACTTTTATATTTATAACTTATCACTTAACAATTTTTAAAAAGTTTCAATTTTCTCCTGTGTTTTATTTCCAAACATTATAGAAAAATAAAACTTAAGTAATGAGACATTATATCTTTAATTGAAAAATTGCATATAGACTTACTATCACACCCCAAACCTAAAAAATTACATGATAATCTCCGTAGACCCACTATATTTCAATGCATATAGCAAACCTACAAGGTTAGTGATATGAAATCAAAACAAAGATAATAATAAAAGAATTAACATAAATAATACACAGTAAAATTTAAAGAGAGCACGACATTGTCTGGGTGATACTATAAAATGAACAAGTTTATTATTACTTTCCAAGAATAAAATTCAGATAACGACTAAATCATCTTTAAATAGACCAATGAGAAAACGTTATGAATTTACCAATCCTTAAGCATTACCTCGATTACGAATCTTCAGTTGTTAATCGGTTCTCATTATATCTAGGAGTGAGCTTCTATCCATAATTCCTGCATTCATATGCTAATAATCTGGCAAAAGCCTGTCAGTTGAGTGGACAGAAAAAATACACAAAGCAAGACACATCCAATCATTAACAATAACATAAGCATGCTAGCACACAATCATTTATTAGCATACTCATCATGGCAATTTAACATGGTTACAGTTATAACATAATGTAGCATGCAATAGCTCAGGCAATCAGGATTGTGAATGGGCTAACAATGTCTCTCAATCCTTCTGGTGCCAGGAATACGACTCGGATCCATCAGTGACACTTCTATATGCAGCTTCTCACATATCTCTTGTCATCTCAAATGCTGATACTCAATCCATCCCTATGGGACATGCACATATTATGGCCCAATTCCATTGACGATGCAGGAGTGTTAGGTGATGGTAAATCCATGCAACAATACTATATTCCATATTAGGATATCCAGTTTTATTTATTTTATATTATGATAAATTATACTTCTCGTCCCTTCTTATGCCTTTCTTGCCAAATCCATACCACGATACTATACTCGGAGAGCTCTCAGGAGTAGCATAGGTCACCTTATGTTGTTGTGATGTTTGATTTTGTCTCATGCTTCCAAATGCACCCAACACAATATATACACTTTGACAATTATAGCATACATGGCATAGCTCAGCAATTTAAGTACAAAGCAATATAGGCATTTCACAACACATGCAATAGCTCAATTTCAATATTTCATTATCTTACTAATTAATCATCTGCATGCCAGTAGACAATGTATTAAAAGAGTTAGTCCACTCATAGGTTTTTCGAAGTTCGAAGAGCCCACATTTGATTCTTCTATACACATTGGATTCCTTGAAGCCCATCACTTGTAGATATCCACCTACACACGCATTCATAACCAGATCCTTAATACATCATACTAAATATATAAACACACATAAAAATACATGTTTGTAACCTTAATTCGACGTGTTACTACCCGATAATCAATCTGAAATCGAGCTGGATATTTTTTCTTTATTTTTTCAGATCTTAATATAATTATTAAGCCCATCAATTCTCATCAGATTCTTTCGATCTTGATACCATTAGATTCCTTAATGTTTCTACTATTTATCATAATTTTTCAATAGTTTTTCTCAATTTTTTTCTATTTTCTCCAAATTTTCTATCCTTTATGGTAACTTTTTTATTTTTCTGGGATTTATTTAATTCTGACCAATTAGCAAATGACACTTGGCAAAACCAGACGCACCCATGGACCAATTTCTGAATGTGTAGGATCGTGACACGTGCCCACTTCAGAGCATGTCACACCTCGTTCGAACCGGAGGCTTAGACCAACCCTGATTTCCCTTACCTATCGAACGACTTGTCGCTCGAACCTACAAGCAACAAGTCATTTGTAACCCCTACCAAATGACACATCAAACTTCGACTAGAGTAGATGACTTGTCATTCAATTGGGTCGTCTTCAACCTCCAGTCAAAACTCTAGAACTTGCAAAATCTCGATTTCTATATTCAATCAACATAATCGTACGCCCTTTCACCCTAAAACCTCAACCAAAACAACAATTGCACAGTCTCGATTCTAACCCAACAAATACCATCAAATTCTATAAAATAAAATGGCTAAATTGGAGAGAAGGGTTACCCGATTTTCGGGTAGAATTCTTACCTAGATTTGGTTGTTGGAAGGTCGGAATCGACACGAAAACATCAAAACGAGACTCGCATGCTCAATGGAAATGGTTTTCGAGAGACATAAAAGCTGGGCACCTTTGTTTCAGACGTTTGGCAATTTTATGGGATCTTATCCCATTACCTCGTCGGTAACGGACGATGACCAGGAAGGTTTCAGGCGACAGCAGGTTGTCCGTCAAAACGATGTCGTATGGGGTAGCATGCAAAACAACATCGTATGAGGGAATATTGTAAACGACTTCAGCTCAAGGATTTGGCTAAAACGACACATCTTGATGCATTTTGGTTAAGAGCGGGTCAAAATGACATTGACCTCTGTTGTTTTGACCCTTAATTTAAATATTATTAATGTGAGACCCAGCCTATGTAGGAGAGTCAGGATACCTAATCCTACATCGGAAAGGAATAGAGAAGGTCTTGGACTTATATGTGTTGTGTGAATGAATCATTTGTAATAAGTAGTATCTTTAAGTCATGTGGTTAGAAGCCCATCCGAATATTACAGTTGTGATCTATCATGCGCACATACACATCAAAGCCTGTCGGGCCTGGTCATGACAATTAAAATGAAATAAAATAATATTATATAATAATAATATTTTTATTAATTACCTAAAATCATTAAAAATTTATAAAAATTACCATACTTTTTTGAAAAATATACAAAAAAATTTGTACAGACTCCTTATAAATAGTATTATCTATTAGTATTATAAAATTATTCTTCTTAGGATTATATAATTTATTAAAAAATTAAATATCACAATTATATAATATAATATATTATAATTATATATTAATTACCTAAAATCATTAAAAAATTATACAAATTACCATTCTCTTTTGAAAAATACACAAAAAAATTTCTACATTCTCCTTACGAATAGTATTATCTATTATTACTATAAAATTATTCTTCTTATGAATATATAATTTATTAAAAATTAAATATCATAATCATATATTCTCGAAAAATTATGATAATTTCAATTTTATTTTCAAAAATTATTCGAAAAATTTCTTGATGCTTTTAAACTCTTACTGGACCTATCCAAGGTCTTAAAACACTAAAATCATCATTAGGTATCATCTCTTTACTTTTCAATCACCAATTTCATAAATATTCATAATTTTCAATAAATATAATAATTCATAAAAATATCATTCAACTTTGAAACATCAAAAACCTGATTCATTTCGATTTAGATCTTAGAATCAAGGGATGATACCAATGAATTGGTTTTGAATTGTGATATGAGCTCTATTAGTAAAAGCACGAGGACTTGGAGGAAGATATATCGTGAGATATCTAATCCCATAATCGAATGATTCCAGATACTGACCAGATGTAAGGTTTAGGTTTTAAGATAAATTTCATTCAATCCGAACAACACACGCAATTCTCCAGTTCTACTTATTTGAACCGTTTGATGGAAAATTCAAAGTTACCCTTGGAATCTGTAACTATTAAAATAAAAATGATACGGTCTATGGACGATCAAGAAACAATCCGGAATAGAGAACACCAGTAAAACATTCGATCCAAATTTACAAGTCTCTCCCGCGCGCAAGGCCGAACACGAAATAATCGCTACGGTTTCGGCTGCGCTTTTTAAAACTTTCAATATTTAGATTCTTCATTTTCGATCTTCGTTTGTTTGGATCCAAGAAACTTCATAGTCGAACAGATCCTTGGTAATCTTAAATAATTAGGAAGAGATCAGAGTTCAACAATGGGTTCCGGGTCCCAGAACTCCCCGCCGACGATGATGGTGGTGACCAATACGCCGGCGTCGGATCTCGTCGTCACCAACCTGGCCTACTGCTCGCCAACCGATCTCCACACATTCGCCGTTCCCGGCACCGGTTATTACCTTGCCTTAGTCGCCAACTCCTACGTTCTCTCTCTTTAATATCCTTTCTCTTCTCATTAATTTATCATTATGATATGGCTTCCTTGCTTGATTTGCGTGATTGCTTTGCAATTTGTTGTTTGTTTTGGGATCCTTAACTGAGCATCACTCCTCATGAGAACATTCGCAGTGGTTATATAGCTTTGAATGCGATTCATCGTCGACAGACCAAAGTTTCTACAAATGATACTGTTTCTGTTGGCAGGTTTGTTGAATATTAGCTATGTTTTGTTGGATTTCTGTACCGCTGGCGTGTTTTGTTATTTACTTATTTTCACGATTGGTTTTCCAGGTATATTCCTCCGGAGAATTGTAGCCTTGCTTTGCTCAGTGTAGAGTTGGAATTTGTAAAAAAAGGAACAAAAACAGAAAAGGTTTGCACTCTAATTTCGCTAGCAGTTCCATTAATGTTTTTAGCGGTTTGTGAAGTGATAATTGAATTAAGAGGTGTTTCTTGATTTGTATGTAGGTTGATGCTGTTCTATTGTCTGAGCAGATTAAGAAGAGGTTTATTAACCAGGTACAGCGAAGTGCAATGAACTTATTGCGTGCCGGTTCTGGATGTTTTCTGGTTTGAAACTGGTTGAATTTTGGATTTCATTTCAGGTTATGACTGTGGGGCAACGGGTGACGTTTGAATATCATGGAACCAACTATATATATACAGTCACGGAAGCTTCTGTGGAGAAGCGAGATAAATCAGATGATGCTGACAGAGGGGTCATTGTAGATGACACCTACATTGTATTTGAAGCTGCCAATTCAAGCGGTATAAAGGTAAACCTTTGTTCTTTTTAATGGTTACCCATCATTGTGTACTTTTTGTCATTTGACTTAATTCAAACAATATAATGTAGAGTATCTTCTGCTATTTCTTGTTGCAATTGAGTTCAAATAACCTTTTATGTTTGTACAATCAAGATTCTCCCTTGGACACCAAATCTACATAACATAAACAAAGCAGTACTATTGCCATTGTAGTATCAAACATAAGCATGACATTCCTTCCAATATTCAACGTATGTACACAT
The DNA here is from genome assembly GCA_019739055.1 of Passiflora organensis. Lineage (NCBI taxonomy): Eukaryota > Viridiplantae > Streptophyta > Magnoliopsida > Malpighiales > Passifloraceae > Passiflora > Passiflora organensis. Next base: position 624,762 of record JAEPBF010000187.1, on the reverse strand, counting down.
GCATGCTTTTTCATCAATTATTATGTATGCATAATGTGAGCTTATATTAAGTAATATATTTAGTTCGAAAATTCAATTAAGCTCTAAGATAATTTTGGAAGATAATAATCATAATCTCGAAGCAGTACATCAATATGTATATCATCATCTTGATTAACTTTTGGCTATCAACAATATTATCAAAGAAAGCTAGGATCATGAAAAGAAGAAAGGTGCGGAATACAATTTTGCTTCTGTTATTATTTTGTTACATGCTATCAAACTTTTAGATTGTTACATGATTACATTGTTGGATTGGTGTTAGATGCTGTTAACTTTTCTTCTTTTTTTTCCGGTATGATCAGACTATTGTTTTAAGATCATGAATGTTACAAAAAAAAGATTTTGATTGTGCTAAGTTTTTGAAACAAGTTTTCAATCTCAATTGGTTCATAAAATATGGAAACCATAAGAATGATTGTTCGTAAAAGCTCAAAAGAAAAATCTTAGATTTTACCTTGATCTCAAAGTTATGTAATAACCATAATAATTCATTTATTTTTCTTCTTTTGGTTGTCTAGAAAAATGCTTTTAATTTTGCTATGATTTTTAAGACAAGATTTAGAGGATGCCAACGGGTTAACGGGAAAGGAGATATTTTGTGAAGGTACTCTGCTTTGAAGCTCATGAGACTAGTACAATTCATCTTAAAGAAAATAGAAGAGAAAAATAGAGAAGAAGTGAATGGTTAAAAAAGTAAGGATTTGCATGTCCCTTGAAAACGATGTTTACTTTTAAAATTTGATCTTTGTTATTTTGAAAGGGAAAATTTCAACATTTATTCTTTCATAATTCATAATACATAATACATAATGCTGATCTCTTAAGCAAATTAATTTTATATAATTATTCTTCGATGATTCCTAAGAGTAGTTTATCAATCATATCAATTGTGCGCTAGCTGATTTTCAACAAATCAGCCGGTCCATGTTCATTGAGAACACAAAGGATTAGCCTTAACAAATTGTGGATTCTTGATGGTATAGATTGATACATCATAACCTACTCAATCTCACCTTTTCATTTTCCTTATCAATTTCAAGTGTTTAAATTTCATACCTGTATGATAATTCTTACTCTTATCATTGATATGGCCAACTTGTGGACTTCTGTGTGATTTACGTAGAAGATGCTTCCCCTTTGTGCTTATTTCATGTAAAGTTATTCTCATGAGAGAAATGCCCTGGCTTTATAACATGGTGATGACATTTTATCTTATACATCATATCCTATAGTCATTGCATCTCTTTAACATTGTAAAGTTGCACAATGCAGGTTGTTAATCAGCGTGAAGCAGCTAGTAGCAATATCTTTAAGCAAAAGGAGTTCAATCTTCAGTCCCTCGGTATAGGTGGCTTAAGTGCAGAGTTTGCTGATATATTTCGAAGAGCTTTTGCCTCTCGTGTTTTCCCACCCCACGTGACTTCCAAGTAATTATTTTTGTCTTCGAATGAGAGAATCTCTAGTTGTCCATATTGATGCTATTACTGAGAAGCATGTGCTATTCTAGATTGGGAATTAAGCATGTGAAGGGCATGCTACTTTATGGTCCTCCTGGTACTGGAAAAACTCTAATTGCTCGCCAAATTGGAAAAATGTTGAATGGGAAGGAACCAAAGGTTTGGAACTCAATTCATTTCTTTCTGTGTATCTAATTTCCATAAGCGAAAAGATGTATTATTCTGCTGCCAATGTATAGTTTTTGCATGCTTTTATTGCATTCTGGTTGCTTACATGACCATATTATTTTCTGTTGTGGAAGTTTTGAGAAGTTTGAGTAGTAATGTGTACTTGAAATCTTAAGATTGTTATATTTTCATTTGATTGCTGTGACATGGTTTTTAATGACAACTCACTGAACTATGCAATCTTTTGTGTTCAACAGGATATGGCTGGTTTGTTTGTGGGAATAGATTTTCAGGCTTTCACTTGTCATCTTGGATATTGATTCTACAATTTGTTTAGTTTCTGTGGATATGGTGTCAGTTCTCAAGTCATGAATTTGGTTTGCATGATTAGTTAAGCATGCCATAAATGGCACTTAATGGGTAATGGGAAATTTTGACTTGGCTTAGACTTAGTATTAACTGCTGACTTGAATTGAGGTAATTTCTATAATTTTTTTTGCAATTGCGGCGGCATATTACTCTAGTAACATTCTCCAATGCTTCTGTTTAGTAACTATCAGAAAACTGCTTGAGCATAATGAACATCAGTTACCAGTTGTTTTGTGCCTAGATAGTTATTATAACTCACAAACACTGTCCTAATTCCCATACTCTGTTAGTTAATTCCGAAATTCCAGTGAATAAGTATTGTTTTTTGGCTTAACATGCTCTAGGTTGTCAATGGCCCTGAAGTCCTAAGCAAATTTGTTGGTGAAACTGAGAAGAATGTCAGAGATCTGTTTGCTGATGCTGAAAATGATCAAAGGATGAATGGTAAGGAATTTACTTATCATCTGTTGTCTTCTTTGACATGGGGAGCATAGGATGGAATAAGTGTTTTTAGGTGCAAATGTGTAATTTTATTAATGCTAATAATGTTATTCCATTCTTCATTTTCCAGGAGACCACAGTGAGCTGCATGTCATAATTTTTGATGAAATTGATGCCATATGTAAGGTATGAGAATATGTTGTTAACAGTGATCTTGTTTATTACATCTTATCAAGATGTGCAGCCATAGATTTTGCCATCTAGCACAACTGATGACACCTTTTGTTGCTGTAATTGTTTTTCTTATGTTTTAATTTTTTTCTATAAGTGTGGTTATTGAATATCGTAATGTGTGGTTTTAGGAGAATATTGAACACCTGAAACTGATGATATAGATTACTATTTGGTTGATCTATATATATTTTGAAGTCGGGAATACGGAACACCTATTGTATTTGCTATGTTATTTTTTTAAAAATCTCACTCTGACTTTCCTATTTCTTTTCCATTTCTGCCAAACTTAGCTTTTAATGCCGTTAAATCTCAGTGCTTAGCATTGCATCTAAGCATAAATTTTCAATGCAACATTGGCAAGCACAATCCTGTCAAATAGTGCTCGTCGGTGTTATTTATACTGAGAACAAGATTTTCTTCACTTATGCTTAGTTGCGTTGGAAGACGAAACAATGCAATTTTTTCTTTTGCAGTCTAGAGGGTCAACCAGAGATGGCACTGGAGTTCATGATAGCATTGTAAACCAGCTACTTACAAAGGTCAGTTAGAAAGCACTTTTGTAAATTCCAAAATCAAATGAAAGTACATAGCCATTAGATTCCTCTGCTGGTTCCTATATGAGAAAGCCTAAGTTTTCTGATTTCTGATCGTAATGGTTGACATTTTTTTTGCTTTACAGATAGATGGTGTCGAGTCCCTTAATAATGTTTTACTTATTGGAATGACCAACAGAAAGGACTTGCTTGATGAAGCGCTTTTGAGGTTATTCTCTCTTCAACAGTTCTGTTGTACAAATAATGTCATTTGATCTTCAGTGTGTATTCTTAATTCTAAATGATGCAAAGAAGTTTCTTATCCTTCCTTTTTTGCTTGTACACAGAAGAATGATCTACCTGAAACAATTATTCTTCTTGAAAACTTATTGATTATTTTGATATTTAGGCCTGGGCGTTTAGAGGTTCAAGTTGAAATTAGTCTTCCTGATGAAAATGGCCGCTTGCAAATTCTTCAAATTCACACAAACAAGATGAAAGAAAATTCTTTTCTTGCTCCTGATGTGAATTTACAAGAGCTTGGTATGTACCCAATGTATATGTGCTCAATTTAGTCTGTTTAAGTAAATAATATTCTTTTTGTTTAAGTAAATAGTATTCTATTTTATTAAATATCACTCTTGTAAATCTTAGATTAGGACAACTATAAGAATTCTAGCATTTATTCATGTGCAAGAGAGGTTTTCTTATCTATATTCATGCAAATAGGCATGCGTGTATGTTGTTTATACCGTCATTCATGACATTCTTTTCCCTTGTCTATGCAGCTGCTCGTACAAAAAATTATAGTGGAGCAGAGCTTGAAGGGGTTGTGAAAAGCGCTGTATCATTTGCTTTGAATAGACAATTAAGTATGGATGATCTCACCAAGCCAGTAGATGAAGAAAATATTAAAGTTACTATGCATGACTTTTTGAACGCACAGCAAGAAATTGTTCCTGCATTTGGTGCCTCAACAGATGACCTTGAGCGATGCAGGTAAATCTATAACTGTAGATTTCTTATGGAATCTAAAACTTAGCTTAGTTTGTTTCCTAATATAATTATAAACATTAGTATTATGTTACAGTTAGATTTCAGAAATCATCGTATTGGTAACAATGATTTCTGGATTCATCACAAATTGAAAGTTCATGCCATGCATTCTTTTATAGCAATACAGAACAAAAAATCTTATATCATTGACTTTGTTTTCAGACTTAATGGAATAGTGAATTGTGGTGACCGACACCAACATATTTATCAAAGAGCAATGCTGCTGGTGGAGCAAGTTAAAGTCAGTAAAGGAAGTCCACTAGTTACTTGCCTTCTGGAAGGATCAAGTGGCAGGTGATAGAGTTCTCTCTTGTTACTATTTTTGAATTAGAATGTAGATCTTATAATTATAACCTTTTGAAACTTAATTATCTATGACAGCGGTAAAACTGCTATGGCTGCTACTGTTGGCATTGAAAGTGATTTTCCATACGTCAAGATAGTAAGAACTCTTCTTAAATATTAGTTTTAGACACTAATACACTTTTGAATTTCTTTATCTTTATTTTTTGTACACTTCTCTGGGTTTGAGTTTCCATTTGTTATTTGATAGGTCTCAGCAGAAACAATGATTGGTCTTCATGAAGGCACTAAATGTGCTCAAATTGTTAAGGCATGTGACTGTAAATTTTGTGTTTTTCATCATTTTTTAATAATTTTTTAAATAGTAATCCATGATTGTTTATTTAAGGAAAATTAGCAATACTGTAGTTTTGTTGGTTAACTTTCACATGTCAGTGCTTATCTAACGTACCTTGTGCAACTGGAGTTTATGTACAGGTGTTTGAGGATGCTTACAAGTCACCGTTGAGCATAATTATTCTTGATGACATTGAGAGGTGTCTACTTATTTGTTGACGTTGCCACACCTGGAACCATTTTTTCAGGCACTGTTTCTATGTTTTATCCTGTTATTATTCAATCCTCTTATTCATTGATATTTTAATTTTCTGCTTCAGATTGGTGGAATATGTAGCAATTGGTCCTCGCTTTTCTAATTTAATTTCCCAGACATTGTTGGTCCTCCTTAAACGTCTCCCTCCTAAGGTTTCTCCTTTGAACTTTCTGTTATCAATTATAGCTGACAATTCTCATAGTTTAAAATCCATCTCTCCCTTTATTAGCCTTGTTTCATTCTCCGGTATTTGGTTATGAAGAATTTTATAACGGTTTCATTCTCTGCTGGTTAAGTTATGAAATACTCTTCTTGAGAAACCACATATTTAACATAAACCCAATATTACTTTTCTGATTCAGAGATCTCCTGTATAATTGATACTGTCAACTCTTTTGTCATACCATCTTCTGCAAATATTGATATTATCTAAGATTGAAATTCTTTTGAGCAATTTAGAAAAACAATATAGATAGTGTAATCTGTTATGGATCTTGTACAAGTGATTTAAGGGAAATGATCTTATCCGTGATGTGCACTATGTAAAACTTTATTTTGTTTCATTGTTTGTATTCGTTGAGCTAGCCTTCTTCAATAGGTACTAGTGTTTGAACATTTAGTGGCAAAATATGAATGCATTATTATTTCTTAAGATTAGGAGTTTTTTAGTAAGTTGAGATGACTGTTTATTATTTGACTTTCATATCCTCCTGTTCTCTTACATTCTTAAATTTGATGACAGGGAAAGAAACTTCTAGTGATAGGAACCTCAAGTGAAGTGGGCTTCTTAGATTCAATTGGTTTTTGCGAAGCTTTCTCTGTCACTTACCAAGTTCCCAAATTAAAGAAAAATGACGCAAAGAAGGTCAGCAATTTCATAACCTTGTTTTCGTTTCTTGTGCTATATGCTGATACTAGGCAATATTCTTCATAATTAAACACCAAATAATAGTATAACCTTGGATCTGACCATTCTATGGCTGAAACCGTAACTTTTTTTGGACTACTCTGGGATTCATTAAAGTTTATTTCTGCCTTGTACCGTTTAAGCTTAATTTGCATTGCATGGAAACAGGCTTTTTCTATGATCTTCCTTTAGAAATGTGTAAAATTCCTTTGCATCAGAGGTAATTCTAATTGTAAGCAGATGAAATGGAAATTTAGTTATCCTCTGAGTGTAATCAGCTGAATGTCAGTTTTTGTTATTCTGGGGATCCTAGACGGATGGTTTGGCTGTGGATGAATTGAAACAATGGGGGCATATATTTCTTTTGAGTCCAACACTATTTCTTCCTTTGCTTCAGGTACTGGAAAAACTAAATGTTTTCGCTGAAGAAGATGTGGAAACTGCTGCAGAAGCCCTGGAAGATGTAAGCTCATTATTCACTTTTATTCTTCATTTTTTTTCTTTTTATTTATTACTTAAAATCTAAGACAAACTGAGAATGCAGAGATTTTTAAAATGTCTTTGTAACTCTTCTAACATCTTACATAAGCTTCTACAGAAATTAGTCATTGCAGTCAAATTTACAGAGGCTTCTATACTTGTGTATTTATCTTATTCACTGGGATTTCTTTATCTGGCTACAAATGTTTGGCTGCACTGGTTCTCCCCTTGATTTATCACTCATGGAGAATACATACATACAAAGAAATACATACAGGCTAACATGGACAATGATCTTATAATTTCAGCCAGTAGTCATCTTCAGATTTATCTTTCCTTCACACTATCATTTGCATTTGATGTTATGATATAGAAACGGAATCCTCTCACACAATTTTACAAATTTCCTCCGCAGATGACTATCAAGAAGCTTTATATGTTGATTGAGATGGCAGCCCAAGGAGAGGATGGTGGAGGTTCGGAGGCAATCTACACTGGAAGAGAGAAGATCAAGCTTACCCATTTTTATGATTGCCTTCAGGATATTGTCCGCTACTAACTTGTAGGCGAAGCAGAATCTTTTAAGTCCCGATTTCTATGTCCCACCCGTCGTCACATGCATCGCCCTTTCCCACTTCAATTTTTTCTGTTCGTTCTTTGATCCAATCTCGTTTCAATTCTATGTTTTTGTGGTATTCTATTCTCCAGTCAGCAACTTGGTTCACAATTCTTAGGATATCTGCTGTCGGCTTGTAAAGTTACCTGGGGTTGTCGTTGAGAATAGCGTTTAAAAGTTTGTTTTGGGAAACATTTGGTTAGATGGTATATCGAAAATTATTTTCTTTTTTTAAAAAAAGTTGGATCTAGAGATATTTTACTAGATTTAACCTTAATTTTTATGTCATGTTATTGGCTAATAATATCACTATAATTGTTTTTATTAGTAGTATTTTCTTTCAGATTTCAAGTATATCTTTATCTGGACCTTATAATTAAAGAATGAAAAATCAATTGACGAAAGCTATCGAATTGGACCGACAGTGTCTTCAGACGGGAAAAGTAGAGCACTAATGAGAGTCCAAAACCGACAATAAACTTGATAACAGTACAATTTTGTACATAAACCGTAGGGGTTAAAAATCCAAGAAAAAGAGACAATTTCAAGCACTCTTTAAAAAATAAGGAAACAGGAAACGAAAATTACAGAGGAATAAATAACACACTAATCGTATTTCTCTCTCCAAGAATAAACAAGAAAGAAAACCCAGGAGAGAGCCAGTAAGGTATCGCCAACTGTCTGCCTTGGCCAATCCCAGGCCAGCACCTCCACCCTCCTCTCGAAGTAAACCCTCCAGATGGCCATGAAAACATGCAGCAGTGTGCACCCTTTAGCGAAGAAAGACTGGAAGTCCCTGTCCCTGACGAAGGCCACCATGAACAGCAGGAACCCGATCGCGAAAAGCAGCAACCCGGAGAAGGAATCAGAGGTCCGGATGAGGAGCTGGTCGTGCGCGGTGGAACCCATCAGCTTGGCAGCCGTATCGGAGCCGTGGGTGAAGGTGTAGATCCCCTTCATGTGGAACATCATGAGGGTCCCGCTGGTGGACGCGATCAGGGAGTGGAGGATACAGATCACAGCGAAGGCCGGGGACGTGGGTGAGGGCGGTGGCGATGGCATTTAGTTTCGATTGGATGTGGTAGTGAGGAGTGATATAGTGGTGGTGGGTGCGGATCGAGGTTTTAGTTGGAAATCGATTTTGATGAGGAGGAGCGGAGATGGAGATTCCAGGATTTTGGAAACATTTTGGGAATTGTGGACCAGAATCCGAGCTGTTCGTTGTTGGGGGGTTTAATTAAGTGGGAGATTAGTGGTGGTGTTTTCAAGCAAGATAAGGATCTAGTGGGCCAAAAGGAATAGGAGAGTTAATTAACAATCAATAAATAATACCCGTTGATTTGTTACTGAAACGCACCTGACCGATTGTGTACGGAAATAAGCCATTGGCAATTTGGCATTTAGATTAGAAATAGCAGGAGCACAGCCATGACACTAATCGCACGTGTTGCTTAAGAATATCCACGTGACAGTTCCCGAACTAGCTTCTTTCTATTATTGTCACGCTTCTAGGAAATTATCAACCAATATTTTTGCGACACCTGGACATCTTTTGTATTCTGATTAAATTAAAATTAAGTTTAAAACCATGAGGAGAGATTCTAAATAATTATTTTTTAATGATACGAAGTATTATATCGAATTAAATAATTATGTTTTATTGAGTATATTGATTAATTGCTGTGTAATAAATACCAATTAAGGTGTTTTCGGGTAATTCATGCCCAAAACATACCCAAAGATGGTGATGAATTGAAAAGAAGTACAACATGAATTAACCTGCTGCTTTGTTATCAAGGAAGAGATGGGGCTGCTCTGGGTCCTGCAGGTAGGGGTCCAAGAAAGAAAAACCAAGTTTGGGCTATATATAAGGCAGGCCCATCAACTGATGCGGTTTTTATTTTTATTTTTTAAATCACGTTGCAGTCTAATGATCACGAATTAATGAAAAGCTTTACGCAGGTGCATTAAAATGAAAACGTACTACGTGGTCTTCCACTTCCATTTGTTCAGAGAGTAATATATTTTTTTAAAATAATAAAATCCTATAATATTAATCTCTCCAAAACCTCTGAAACTCTCATGTCAATATTGTGAGAACATCATATTATAGGTATCAGATATACATGCGATGCAATTGGAATACCCTTTAAACTATGGATTATTTCAATTGGGTGATTGCTTGTAATAAATTCTTACGTGTTTTTTTAAAAACAATTCCTTTCTAAATCAATAGTTTAAGCACTTAGTCGTTGGAAGGGTGGCTTTCTCAAAGTTTTGGCATATAATAATGTCATTGTCTAGCTGTATTTTCTCATAATTAATATTTATAATATAGCAAATAAATAAATTATTATTATCGACATAATCTTCTAATTTATTTTATTTTAAAAAAGAACAGTATCACTGTCAAAAATGATCAATGATCATCGTGGACAAAATCATCCACAATCCAATGGTATTTGATAAACCATGGAGGCGTTGATCAATTGTTGATGCTCAATGACTAGTTTTGTCCATGTGATGATGGGTGATGTAATGATGTGGAGATGCTTTCATCATGGATACCATTATTATTGCTTTAGCCCTACTCATTTGTCGCCAACTTCCATTTAAATGTAAAAATAAAAATAAAAAGAAATTCACAAGTCCACTCACAAGCAACATAAGAGGTCATCGTAGGCACGATAACGGTATTATTTAAATCTCGTTTGAAAGCTGTTAGGTAGGTACCTTATCATGAGATGTTGCCAACCCATAAATCCATCTTTTCTATTTCTTTTTTACTTAAAAGGAGTTCTGTGGGAAACTTGGTAGTGGGGGCCTAGTAGGTGACGCTTTCTTGAAGTGGGGCACCTTCTTTTGTAGGGTTTCATGTATTCAAATTATTCAATAATTATTTTATTAAATTAAATATATTTTTATGTTCAGATTTGATATAAATATTCAAATTTATTAAAAAAATAACACTGCTATATATTAAATGAGGAATCGATATGCATAACCCACAGTACTCTGACCAGAACCAATTTCAAGATATTGGTAGAGAGTGAAAGGGATGTATACATATAGAAGGGGTTTTCATGTATTAAAGGAGAGGAAAGAATTTCGAGCAATGCTGACAATCTGTAATTCAAATGTCTGACATTTTGTAGGTCAATGGCATTTGTGATGTTTCATCCTTGTCGGTACTAGAATTACAACCAAATGCATTATTGGAATTTGGAACTATCTAATCCGAACCTTCAATTAAAACACCCACAATTTATCCATAATATAGAGACTTTAGGTTATGTTTTGTGTACTAATCAGTCAAAATTAAAGTTGTTGGAATTGAAATAAAATAAGTAATTTATTTTATAAATATGTGAAATTAATAAAATTAAAAACCAACTCGACAACAGCAAATCTACCATCAAAATACGTAAGATAAATCAGGTATCATTGGTTGGTCATTTGACACTAGAGAAAAAAAAAATGTTTTCTATGTGTCAGCTACAACGGATCCATCGTGTTCTGTAAAAGCAAAAAGACAAAAAAAAAGAAGGTATGGTGGAATTCAATTAAGATGGTAGTAGGGCTTGATCATTGATGCATGTGAGGAATTTTATGTTCATATAAAGAGGGGTTATATAGTTAAACTGGTTAATATGTGTGACCCACCTGCATTGAATATCAGACACTTGAGCTGTTGTTCAACTCCGTTGTCTGGACTATTATCACCAAATATTGACTCCTCAGCCATTTTTAAACAAGTTGCACATATATTGTAATTGATTGCGCAAGTGGCCTAAGCTGCTGCCGAACTCTTCCGGCTGCATATTGCTTACGTGTAACGGAAATAATGTTCTACGATGAAATACATACTCTTCTCTTAATAGATGGGTGTTCTATTAATCCATTTATAATAAAATTCTCATAATCAAATTAAACTTTATTTTATATTTCCTATAGTAAAATTCGATATAGCCTGACTGACAAATTGAGGCAGAAAGAACATAATGTGAAACACAATCTGTGTATGTATGAGTCATGTGTGAGATCCAATCAAAAGAGTGGGAAAAATTTTGGGTAGTATAATGGGATTATTTATAATAATATATATATTTCAGGTCATTTGAGAAGCTATAAATATAATCTCGCACTGTGTATATTCATGTTCGACCTTATGAAGCTGAGAGTCCAGGGATTGGACCGTAACAAATGGATCTTGTTTCCTCTTTCGTGAGAATTTGTTTGTGTATAAAGTCAAGTGTGTATAAATTCTTTTTTAAATTTATATATATATTATGTAATGAGATATAAACCGGGGGATCCGGAAGCCTGACGGTGACACACTCAGAAAAGGTCACAAGAAGAACCAACTCTACTTTTGACACGAAGAAGTTGATAACGTAGAAAATATTTTTCAAATTGAAGTGATGCCGACATAAAAACACAACGGCGTTGAAAAAATTAAACATTAATGCAAGTTCAATTTTACAGTCAAAACATAGTATCCGTAAATGTTCATATTATTTTTAATATTAATTCCAATTATAATAATCACGGGTGATAAAAAGTACACAAACTGTGAGCTCATCGTAGGGATTCCATTTTTCCAGATCCGGCAGCAGCCGCTCACAGCATAAACAAAGGGTCTGCTTCCTGGAAAAATTACGGAAATGCCATGATGATATTGTTTATATTCCGTACAAGTACCGTATTTGCTAGAAGGAATTGCTTACGGCAGCAGAATTTAGTCAAAGGTGAATATGCTCTTTTTTTTTGTATTTTTAAACTTAAAGGTATATATGCTATAACAAAAATGATATAGCTTTGAAAATCAATAATTAGCCAGAAGTTTTCCCTTTCTCTGCATAGTGAACACTGTTTGAGCCTCCATCTTTAATGGAGGGAAACTACTTGGAAACGCAAACCTGCTGCCTTAAAGAGAAAATATTACAGTCCTGATTTCCTTTAAACTGGTGAGAAATGTTCACGACAATCTTGACCGCCACGAAGTAAAGTGTTCCGGATGTTTACGCATGCATACAAGTATCCAGCCGCCAGACTTTTCGCCTTTTTGTGTAGCCAACCTGTCCACTTTGTAAAACGAGCCCCTTTGTGGACAATTTTTCATGAAAGCATTAAATAGCTTATCCTTGATATTTGACCGAGATTTTTTTATCTGCAAACCTGGGTGTCGGGTTCTAGCGCATTCCTGCGGGAGTATTTTGCTTGTGGTTTTGTTGAAGGCTAGACAGAAAACAGAGGTTTCTCTTTCTGTGTTTTACTTTGGTTTGCTATGAAGGTGGAACAAAAGCCTTATATTTTGATTTTCCTGTTCATTTTCTTGTTCCCTCAATCCACACAAGCCATTGATTTTGTCTTCAATGGCTTCAGTAGTTCCAATTCTTCAAGTTTACTGCTCTATGGCTCTGCCGTCATTGGATCTCGCATTCTTTCTCTCACTAACCAAACAAATTTCTTAATTGGTCGTGCTTTGTACCCTACAAAAATTCCCACCAAGACTGCAAACTCCTCGTATGTATACCCTTTCTCCACTTCTTTCATTTTTGCTATGGCTCCATACGAGAATGTCCTTCCTGGGCATGGCCTTGTTTTTCTTTTCGTGCCGTTTAGTGGCCTAGAAGGTACCAATTCCGCTCAGAATTTAGGGTTTCTTAATCGCACGAACGATGGAAAATCCAGCAACCATATACTTGGCGTGGAGTTTGATGTTTTCCAGAACCAAGAATTCAACGATATCAATGATAATCATGTTGGCATAGATTTGAATTCCCTCACATCAGTTGCAGCAGAACAGGCAGGCTATTGGCTGGATGATGCAAAGAGTAGCAGCAACACCGCCGGCGAGGACGGGAAGTCATTCAAGAGGCAGAAGCTTAATAATGGTAAAAATTATCAAGTCTGGATAGACTATAAAGATTCTTTGATTAATGTTACTATGGCTCCGGCTGGTATGATAAGGCCTACTAGGCCCTTATTGAGTGTTCCTCTGAATCTCTCTGATATTTTCGAGGAGGAGATGTTTGTTGGGTTCACAGCAGCAACTGGACAACTTGTTCAAAGTCACAAGATTTTAGCTTGGAGCTTTAGCAACTCTAATTTTTCATTAAGCGAAAGGCTAATTACTACAGGGCTGCCATCATTTGTTCTCCCAAAAGACTCAGTTTTCCAGTCTAAGGGATTCATTGCAGGAGTCACAGTGGGAGGAATTTTCGTTGTTGGTTCTGCTGTTTCCCTTGCTTTATTTTTATTTAGGCGAAAGCAAAGGAGAGCAAGGGAGAGAGAGGACATGGAGGACTGGGAGTTGGAATATTGGCCGCACAGAATTACTTATCAAGAAATTGAAGCAGCAACAAAAGGGTTTGCTGAAGAAAATGTCATTGGAATTGGAGGAAATGGCAAGGTCTACAAAGGTGTATTACCAGGAGGAGTAGAGGTTGCAGTGAAGCGCACTTCACACGAAAACGATGGGATGAGAGAGTTTTTGGCTGAAATTTCCAGTCTTGGAAGATTGAAGCACAGGAATTTGGTTGGGTTGAGAGGCTGGTGTAAGAAAGAAAAAGGAAACTTCATGCTGGTATATGATTATATGGAAAATGGTAGTTTGGACAAATGGGTGTATGATTGTGACGAGAGCAAAATAATAAGTTATGAAGATAGGATTAGGATTTTGAAAGATGTTGCTTCAGGGGTATTGTATCTGCACGAGGGATGGGAGGCAAAAGTCCTACACAGAGACATTAAGGCCAGCAATGTGTTACTTGACAAGGATATGAACGGAAGCTTAGGTGATTTTGGGTTGGCTAGGATGCACGGGCACGGCCAAGTAGCTAGCACCACAAGGGTGGTTGGAACCGTGGGTTATTTGGCACCGGAGGTGGTTCGAAGTGGACGAGCATCAACTCAGACCGATGTGTTCGGTTTCGGTATATTGATTTTGGAAGTCATGTGTGGAAGGAGACCCATAGAAGAAGGAAAGCCATCTTTAGTGGAAATGGTATGGCAGTTGATGGTGCAAGGGCAATTACTGAATGCCTTAGATGAGCATCTAAGGGGTCAAGGAGGGTTCGACGAGGAAGAAGTGGGGAGAATACTTCATTTAGGTCTGTTGTGCGCGTATCCAGACCCCAGTGCTCGACCGACAATGAGGCAAGTGGTGAAGATTTTGAATGGAAAGACAGAGCCTACCGAGTCTGAAACAGAGGATATGGATGTATATCTGCTCAAACAAATGAATCCCCAGGAAATGTGGCTCAACTACACTCAAAGTTTCAGCTATGACTCCCACCCAACGGTTGATGAGATCAGACAGCACCAGTCATCGTCAATGTCTTTAAGTTGGACGTATACTGAAATGGAGGGTAGGTGAATCTGCAAATTCTGCATCACTAGCTGCTTCTAGCCATTCTTGATTGTGCCAATTATAATGAGCTGAATGTACCAGATTTTCGGAGCGAAAGAGGATGGAGGAAGAAGCTGCGGGAGTTTGAAGAAGAGAGATCCAACAGCGTATAGCTTGAATGATCAAGGCACTGTTCTCAAACTTTTTCATATATTGATTCATATTTTTCACTGTTCTTAAGCTTTTTCATATGTTAGTTCATATTTTTTTAATACGACAAGTCTTGTCAGTTAGGAAGTCTTTTCTGGTTTGTATGTAAAAGAACAGAAGTATAGAAAGAAACTGGCATATCGGTGCACATATATATACTGTAGATTCATGTTGTGATGGTTTGAAGGAACGTTTAAGATCCTGAATGCAATTTCTGTTGATATTTCATTTGCAGCTCGTTGCTAGCTTTAGATTTAATGAAGGTACTAGAATTTCTATTCATATATTATCAGTAAGCACCAGTGGTCTAGTGGTAGAATAGTACCCTGCCACGGTACAGACCCGGGTTCGATTCCCGGCTGGTGCAATTGATTTTTCATTTTGCATTATGTTTCGATTGGCACCCGCCAACCTGAATTTATCAGTATTAATATTAAAATTTTATGAAATAAATAAATAATTTTTAAAAATAATTATGTGTTATATACCTAATTTAAAAATAAAAAATTAAATTTGATATATATTATTTTTAATATAGTCTAATTTTATCATTTTATATCATTAAAAAATATAATATTATAATTTCTAATATCTAATTTATTTTTTATGATTAAAGAGAATATATATTTAAAATTAGTAGTAATTTGGAGGGTGCATTAAAAAGTAATAATGGATCCGGATATAAAAATAAAAAGTGAGACATCGTACATTTGTAAAAAATAAAAATTAGATGGTAGAGTTATTTTCATTGATTTTATTTCTATTACTCAATGTAATATTTTTTATTATTTCCATAATTTGTCTCTTTTATTTTAATTTTCCCGAAATTTGAAGATAATTTCTATCCTAAATTAATAATTAAATTATTGATGTTTTATTAAGTCTTAACATTTAATTACATCCTACATAATTGAAATCTAGATAAGGAAAAATTTATCCATTTTAA
Organism: Passiflora organensis; assembly: GCA_019739055.1. NCBI lineage: Eukaryota > Viridiplantae > Streptophyta > Magnoliopsida > Malpighiales > Passifloraceae > Passiflora > Passiflora organensis. The sequence continues at coordinate 609,054 of JAEPBF010000187.1, read as the reverse complement.
TATTATTACCAGGCTAAATCAAATATAACATAATGCACATAAAATAGGTAACTACCAGAAATAAATATTTCATTAGGCCATGCCGTATAAACGACAAAACATGAAAAGACCATAGATGAAAAATTTTAATATATATATATATAACAAAACTTGAAAATACCATACATGAAAATTTTCAACATATATATAATATTGACAAAACATGAAAAGACCGCACAATAACAATACATATATAACTTAATACTGTTTGCGAGTAATAAAGATGATCATTCTATTGATAAAAAAAATGATAATTAATTAACAATCGGGAAACTTTCCCCAGCAGATTCTCGAGAGTTAAAAACAACTGCCGCGCTGGAAATCACTAGTATTTTCTGTATCCTGCATGTGAAATTGCCACACAACTGCACCTCCAGATCCTCCTGGAGCAAGCAGGTCGAACCGATAAGATCAGGCTTACAATTAATTACTGTTTGATCATTTGGACCAAAGATCACCAAAACCTGAACCGGCACTTGCAGCAGCCGGTGAAACTACAGGTTTAAAAATGACGAAAACACAGTCCTGTTACGTTTGCAATAAAGACATGTCATAATTCTAATCTGTACAGCTTGGCTGGCCCTCTACTAAGAGTGACATCCCAACATTATTGGTGCAGCTAAATGACGAAAGCTCCCTACGATTTTTGGCCACTTCCTCGGAGGAATCTTTTGCTTTTGACGCAAAATTTGCAGAACCACTGCCTAGGCGCCGCGTTCTCCTTGCATTACACAAAATTTTGCTGAATTCCTGTCAAAGCAACAGGAAGGTTCCCATTGCGTGGATAAGCCTATAGCTAGCTGGACGACCCAGATGATCCCAAGTCTTGGAGTTATCCAGTCATCATTGAGACACCTGTCGTGTCAGCGGTCCCATGTAAACGACAAGGATAAGGATAAGGAAACATGGTTTTTGATTTGTTTGCCTGTGCTTCTTTAGGTTTTTTAAAAGAGGTTTTTTTAAGACAAAAGCTAAACAAAATGAGTAACACAATCCTGAATATTCGAGTATATCCAGATATAGTCAGCCACCACCAGAATTATTGGTCCAAACCAACGTGGATCCTCGCTGTCCGATTTGGTTTGTAATAGTAGTAGTAGTACGTCTTTTTCCAGTCGTTTCGTCACCCAGTGAAATTACGCCACGTCGGCCAGATTTAAACAAGCATGTGCGCGGCGGGTCGTCGGTCCACTTGGGGCTACTGGGTTTTTTTTTTTCTTCTTTCTAAATCTAAATTCTGGGCATATATAAACATCTTCCTTGATCTATTGATGCCAGTCAAACATATTTTATAGAGTACGTTGTGCTAAACAACAAGCGCCATGCCTATTGCTAGAACAAGAATTCCTATTAGTAGGGAAAATTTGATTTGCAATGGTCGTGAGATGGAGTTTCTTGATCGACCCATGTCCAGTTTGTCTAATATGGTTTTGGAGTTCCTAGAAGAAGGAGATCAACTGTCGTGGCCAAGTTATAGGAGCACCGGTGAGGGTGATAAAAATGAAGCTTTATTGGAACAAAGCGATGAAGAGCAACAAGAAAATGGAGGTGTCGATGAGGGCAGGAGTTTCTGGGAGAATCAACACAAGCTTTTACAGGTAAATATTGTCTATACAGAATGGATTCCTTATATTTTGTTTGTTATAGATCAGTGAACGAACGAAAGGAGTTATGTTCTTTTTATGTTGTATGGTGTCCACTGTTCAGGCTACCTTATGCAGGACGACTTCCTTGGAATCAAGTATAAGAAAGATCATCAAAGAAGCACTGAAAGAAATACAGACTTCAGGAACAGTATGTGGCTGTGGTAGACCAATGTTGGGTGGCTGCAGGAATTGCTTGTTGAGAGAAATCTCCGGTCGCCTGCGTAGTGCGGGTAGTAATTGTGCGATTTGCAAGTCTAAATGGAGAAGCTCTTCTCACATACCGTCAGGTAAATAAACAGAAAAAAGGGGATCCTTAGTTCATCAAATAACTAGGGACTGCTAGATCTTCACTTATTAACAGAGCCTGTATGGTTTTTATCACAGCTGTTTGATGACTTGTTCTCTGTGGCAATGCAGGAGATCACACTTTCCTGGATGTTATCGACAACTTCAACCCTAAAAAGGGGCAGGTAAGGGTGATAATTGAACTAAATTTCCGGGCTGAGTTTGAGATTGCAAAAGCGAGTGAAGAATACAATCAGTTAGTCCGCCGGCTACCGGAGGTGTTTGTGGGAAAAATTGAAAGATTAAGTACTGTCATTAAGGTCCTATGCTTGGCTGCCAAGAAGTGCATGCAAGAGAAGAAAATGCACTTGGGCCCATGGAGAAAGCATAGGTACATGCAAGCAAAATGGCTTGGATATTGTGAAAGGTCAACATCCATGGCAGACTTGCCAATGGGATATTCCAGCCGATTGCCGAAGCCAAAGGCCTCGATGCTAACGGTGGATTTGCTAGAGATTCTGCCAAATATGCACTGCACTGCAGTTGCAGTTTTGTGAATCCATCCAATATGTAAATTTAATTCGCTTCTTCGGTAAATTATTGATGAGTGGCCGTGGCCTTCAACAAAGTTGAAATTATATGTAAATCAGAAAGGAAATTTAGGCCCTTCTTGTTTCTCTTCTCCGACCGAGTTAGGTAGTAATTTTTTTTAAAATTAAATGGATAAACACCAACGAATCACTATCTGTTATGTACACTAACTAATTATGAGTGAATGCAACTAATGTTTGAATTAGGAGAACTCTGCGCAAATTGTGAAGATTTTAAATATTTTTCGGAGATTGAACGTCCAAAGAATTCGTCCCTCCTCAATTGATGCTTATGATACAATAATGGAGGGATTAGTAATGGTTACGAATGAATATTCTCTTAATTTTAAAAAGATAAAATTCTATTTTATATGATTTATTTTGTAAAATGCATAACGTTTTAATATTTACATCTTACAAATTTTATTTTTATAATAATAAAAATAGTATTAGAGTTATTAAATAATCATTACTCGTTGATTTTTATGTGAAATAGAAAAGCAATTCAGTTATAAAATAATCAAAATTTATTTATATTTTTAATTCCTAGAATTTTGCGAGAACACGTAGTCGTGGTATCCTTTTGCGCGTCGACAATAGAGGATTTAACATGAGAAATTTAAGGTGGAACGTAACTATAAATATATTATTAAAATTATTATATTAAATTTAAAAGAGTTTCACTATTATATTAAGTCTTCTGGCAAATTTAAAAATAAAAAGTTTGCCCGCCTTTACTATTTATTTTTCCGCCACTGCATAACCTAAACCGGCTTATAATGCTAATCTATATATTGACGGAAGATTAAGACCTCACTAGTTTGTTGCTACTAAGACGACTGAATGATGAATTGTCTGACTACAAACGACGGCGGCAATAATATGCTCACTAACCAGTTGATTACGGCGGACGAGGACAACAATCTCTCTGGAGCGAGAGCGACAGAGACAGCGACGGGGTCAGGAACGGGTGAGGCAGTCTCCGGAGAGCTGCCCGACTGGCCAGAGTGTTTTTTTTATCCTGACGAATGGTTAAATTGCGATTACACGACAACACCGGAATTGGATAATGATATTGTGAATGGCAGCGTTGCATCGCCGAAACTTCCTGCCGAAGAGAATAATAATATTGAGAACGGCAGCGTTGCATCGCCGAATCATCCTGCGGAAGAGAATAATAATATTGAAAACGGCAGCGTTGCATTGCAGAATCATCCGGATGTTAGCTATGGTGTGAGTACGGCAGCGCCGGCGCAATCGACTCATCAGATCGTTGGTGTTGACGTTGGTGGCATTGGCGAGAATTCGTTGAGGCCCCGGGAGAGAAAGAAGAGCGTCCCGTGGACAGAGCAAGAGCATAGGTATGTAATCTTGTATTCTTTAGATTCAAGTTTCAAGATTCTAGATTGTACATTCAAAATTTAAAATTGAATAATATCAATTAATTCAAGTTATAATAACTCATATATTAGTAAAATATTAATTATATTTGGGAAGGATACTTATTATAATAATTGTGGTGGATTATGCTATGATATTGCACAAGTTTAACCTGATGATATTAATTTTTTCTTCAGGTTATTTTTGTACGGGATGGAAAAATACGGCAGGGGTAGCTGGAAATGCATTTCGAATAATGTGGTGATAACGAAGACACCAAGCCAGGTGGCTAGCCATGCCCAGAAATTCTTCCTACGCCAGACGGCTGGGAGGGGAAAAAGGAAGCGGTCTAGCATCCATGACATCACAACTTCAGATCTGGTGACTGTAGGAAACTTAGATCGACAAGTCCATACGTTGCCACAGATGCCTTCGATTACTCCAAGTCACTTGAGATATGATCAAGGTCTGGAGCTGGGAACTTCAACATCTACTCTCCCTACTCAACAAGTCCTTGCGTTGCAACAGATGCCTCCATATAATGGCACAGCTCCAACATTCCCACAACTTCAAAGAGGTGGAGGTCAGTTTCATAATCCAAGAACTCCAAGCCAACTGTCTATTCAAAGAGATCAAGGTCTGCTTGAAGGATTTCCAGATCAACTCCAGTTATATACCCAAGAAGCTCAAACTCCGGTGTATAATCAAGAAGTTCCATACCAGTCATATATTCAAAGAGATCAAGGTCTGGTTGAAGGATTTCCAGACCAACTGCAGATTCAAAGAGATCAACTCCATTTATATACCCAAGAAGCTCAAACTCCGGTGTATAATCAAAGAACTCCAATCCACCGGTATTTTCAAGAAGCTCCAATCCAAAATCATATACAAAACACTGAAAGCCGGCCAGTTGCATAATCCAGGAGCTCCAAACTCGTGTGTGTCTTCGAGAATGTGAAGGAGGAAAAGAGCGTGAACTTGTAAATGAAACTCTCGCTTTATTAAGTGAGCATCTTCTGTAAGAAACTATCATAGGCCTTACTATTAACGGTGGCCAGTAAATTTATGTTGACCCAATGGTTTTATCGATCAAAATTATTCTGTTATCCTATTTGCTAGTTGCAAGGGTTCATTGCTTGTATTTGCTAGTTTTTTCTCTCGTAATCCCAAATATCTATCCTATGCGTATGGTAGCCATTGGAAGCCTTTATACCGGAAGCAGGTCATGCCTTTGCATGAACTTGATGATCATTGTTAGTTTCGATTCACCTTCTTCCCCACAGATACTCTGGCTTCTCTGCTATGCAGGACATGTCTGTAAAAAGAAGTGGAAAATTCAAGATCGAACTGTACGTGGGTCGTGACAATTGGGGCATAACACTTGTATCCATATACAGTATATTTAATCCATTGACATTCATGTTCTAAATAGCAGGTCCCATGTTCTGAATATGAATATGAACTGTCGTAAATCTCCAAATATTAACAAACTAATAATATTTTCTTATACTGAAATCAACAAACTAATTGTATAATTTCTCACCTTAAATCTCCAAAAAATACTCTTTTGATCAAATTAATTGTCCTGAAGTTACAGATACAGTTCAAACCATAATATAAAATCCCATTAATAATTCCAGCCCAAAATACTAAAAATAAAACAAGTCGAATCCCAAAACTCTCTTCAACCCAATCAATTTGAATTTTTACTATAAAAAGAGTGACATTTTATGTACTCTTACAGATAATTAATTAATTAAGACGGTTTAACTTATTCGTATGATTTATGTCCAAGATCTTTCCCATCTTAGAAATACGCGTCATAATTCGCTGCTTCACCCACAAAAATTTACTAATCTTAATTATTTTCTAGTATCCGATTTGTCGTCTGTTCTTCACAAAGAAAGATACGAGATAGAATCAAAACAAATTAGAACCGATGGATCCCGTTATTCTTCTTATCCTATGTTTCTCAAACTCCATGCTTTAGGACCCTTTTTATTTGTTTTTTCAGGAATTGTTGAAATTTAAAATATATAATAAAAATAGATTTAATTTTATTATAATATATTTAAGATTATAATTTATAATTTTATATTTTTTTAGTCAAGATACAAAGATCAACCTCTTTCTTGATGAAAAAATCTTAAAGAAAAAAAAAATTAAGGTTGTGATCTAATGTAAATAATGATTTATATATTGACTCTTGAGGATAATAATTGCGAAGGATACGTTTTATTATAATTGTGGTGCATCTCATAGTTGTAAACTGGATCTATTGCGAAGATAGGAATTTGAAAAATAATTATCTTAATGATCCATATCTTTATATTCGTTATTCTTAGATTAAAGGGTAGAAGTTTATATTTGAATTATTGTCTTACTTCAAAAACATTTAATTGCGATGGATTATGAAATGTAGTGAATAAGTTTAACATGATGATGTTCATTTGGTATCCAGGTTATTTTTGTACATGATGGAAAAAATACTGCAAGGGTAGTTGGAAAAGCATTTCAAATAATGCGGTGATAATGAAGAAGCCAAACCAGGTAGCTAGCCATGTCCAGAAATTCTTCCTACGCCAGACGGCTGGGAGGAGAGAAAGCAAGCGCTCGAGTATCCATGACATCAAAACTTCAAATTTGGAGACGGTAGGAAACTTCGGTCGATAAGTCCATGTGCTGTCACAGATGCCCTTGACGACTCCAAGCCTTGTACTAAGAGACTTCAATAGCCATTCTTTCTATTCTATAAAACCTTGGGTTGCAACTGATCTCTCCACTCTAGACCAACAGTATATTCAAAGAGATCAATGTCAATGCTTCAAGGAGTTCCACGCCAGCTACAGATTAAAAAAGATCAACATCAGCCGCTAAGTGCATACTCAAAAAGATCAAAGTCAACTATATATTCAAGAAATTCAAATCCAGGAGTATAATCAAAGAGTTCCATACTAGTCATATATGCAAGGAGTACAAGGTCAGCTACATAATAAAGAAATTCAAAGCCAACTATATTCTCAAGAATATCAAAGCCAGTTATATAATCAAGGAGCTCCACCACAAATACATCTCTAAAGGGCTCAAAACCAGCTGCCTAATCAAAGAGCTCTAAGCTACCTGAGGTATGATCAAGGTCTAGAGCTGGGGACTTCAACAATCACTCTTTCTACTCCACAAGCTCTTGGGTAGCAACAAATCCCTCCACATAATGACAAATCTCCAACATTCTCGTACCTTCAAAGAAGTGGAGGTTAGTTTTATAATCCAAGAACACCAGGCCAATTATATATTCAAAAATATCAAATATCATTCCACCGTGCAGCCTTGATCTCATACACTGGTATCACGAATAGTGAATGCACCTAAGCCTGAAAAATGGTGAAAACAATAGGATGAGATTACAAGAATCTCAGTAGGGTCACAACATCATAAGATCTGTAGAAATCTTAAACAAACTTCTCTCAAACAACATCAGATCAGCCTATAAAACTAAAGGGTATCATGCAATTCAAGAATCAAACAATAAGGTTAGGGCCGAAAGCAAAGGCTGAGGGTGGACTATAAACACTTCCAAAAATCAAAAGTACATAGACAGGTAAATCATCAATCAAACTCATCAACAAGAAAGGTCATCCCTTTCCACCTGTGTTGTCCAAGACTTCGCTGCACAAAGGTAAATAGGTTAGCACACAAGCTAATCAGCAAGCCTATTCATCTTGCCACACAAGGACAAGGCATCCAAGCCACACAAGGACAAGGCATCCAAGCCACACAAGGACAAGGGCATCCTAACCACACAAGGATAAGGACATCTTGCCACACAAGGACAAGGCGTCTAGCCACACAAGGACTAGGCATCCAGCGTGCACATGCTAGGGATTGCCACCCATTCGACTCCCATACCAGTAAGAACCTCTCCTCTCCCCAGGAGCAATAGCGCTTACCCCAAATGGCCACGTGAAAAGGATCATGACACACAAACACGTACAAGCACACACAAGTAAGTCTTTTAACCAATGTTTTGAAAACCGGATCGGACCGGCCGGTTCAACCAGGTTGAACCGGACCCGGTACATGATCCGGTTCAAATAAACCTTAAATATTAATATCAGTAAAAATCGGTAAAAACCGGTTGACCCGGGCGGGTTTTTGAAAACCGGTTGAACCGGTCACGGGTCAACCGGTTCGAAAACTTAAAAAAAATTAATTTTTAATAAAAATTAAACGGATAAAAAAGTTAAAAAAGATAAAAACTAAGAATATTAATCATCATACCCGGAAACAAACAAAAGGATTGGTTTTCCTGCGTTTTCTCCTACGTTTTCTCCTGCGCCTTCTTCTATGTTCTTCGCGATTCATCCTTCTTTTTTTTCATCTTCAGTCTGCGATTCTTCTACGTGCAGCTTGGAGGTAAGACTTTAATTTTTATATTGTTGTCCTTTTTTAATTCCTTAAAATCTGGTACAATATTTATCTTTCTTTTTTAAATTTGAATGTGTAGTCAAAGGTCCTCCTTAAAATACTCTTGATTTCTCAGCTTTCTCGGCTGTAATACATTATTTGAAAATAAGATATTCAGTTACGCTTTTTAATTTATAAAAAGTAAACTACTGATTCTCGGCGACAATACATTCTTTGGAAATGGAAACTAAATATTTAGTTAGGCTTTTTATTTTATAAAAGCAATCATGTGGATATGACAAAATCTTATTATCAATAGGTCCTCGGCTGCAATAGGAAACCAAGATATTCTGTTAGGCTTTTTATTTTATAAAAAGTAATAAAATCAATCATGTGGATATGACAAAATCTTGCTATGGATCTTGGCTTGGGTTATCCTAGTTAGTGTGTGTCAATTTTTCACTTATTGTTGATTATATGAATTTATCAATATCATTATCTTATTATATTTTTGACTTTTTGATATAGGAAAATGGACACAGGTTTTAGTCGAGGAAAAAATGATCCAGCATGGGACCACTTTTCTCTTTCAGTTGGACCAGGATGGGAAACAAATGTACACATGTCTTTATTGTGGACAACACTACAAAGGGGGAGGAATTAATCGAATGAAGTACCACATTGCAGGTATTCAAGGCAATATTGCTTCATGTAAAAGGGTTCCATATGATATTCGTCATAGAATGAAAGAGTACTTTGATGGAATTAACGAAAAAGAGAAAAGATGCTAAAAAAGCTAAGCAAGTCAAACAAGATGAAAGCTATGGTAAAGATGATGAAGAAGACTTGCAAGACATAACATCTCAACAAGATACAGAAATACAGGCTTTCCAAGCTGAAAAGTAAGAAAAAAAGAAAGCAAAGGGAAGAGGACATGAATGATTTTGCTCCTAGAACAATTCCAGGGTCCCAACCAAGCATCAAGAGTGTTTTAGCTGGAAAGGAAGCAATACATAGAGCTCACATGGCAGTTGCCCGATTCTTCTATCAGAATTGCATTCCATTCAATGCCATACAAGGTAATGGTTTCCAATCTATGTGTGATGCTATTGCTGCAATTGGACCTGGTTTCAAAGCACCTTCTTATCATGATTTGAGGATTAAATTATTGAAAGATTGCAAAAAAGAGTGCTCATTATATATGGAATCATATAGAAGTAATTGGGCAACTAATGGGTGTACAATCATGGCTGATGGTTGGACTGATCAAAAACAAAGAAGCTTAATCAATTTTTTAGTGTATTGTCCTGCTGGCTTATCATTCATCAAGTCTGTAGATGCTTCTGATGTTGTCAAAGATGCAAGAACATTGTCAAACTTATTTATTGAAGTTGTTGAGTGGATTAGGGTCAGCTAATGTGGTGCATTTGGTTACTGACAATGCACCAAACTATGCTGCTGCTGGGAGATTGTTACATGAGAGGTATGAACATATTTTTTGGTCACCATGTGTTGCACATTGTGTGAATCTCATGTTACGAGATATTGCTAGTCTACCACATATAGAGAATCTTGCTGCCCAAGCATCAAAAGTCACTATCTTTGTTTATAATCGTTGTGCATTATTGTCATGGTTGAGGAAAAGAGAAGGATGGAAAGAAGTTGTGCGTCCTGGGGCTACTCGTTTTGCCACCATATTTATTACACTGAAGAGTATTTGTGACCACAAGCATGACTTGCAAGCATTAGTGACTAGTAAGTTTTATACTAATCATAGTCTATCCAAAAGTGCCAAAGGGAGACTTGTCACAGCTACAGTCTTAGAAAATGATTTTTGGAATAATTGTATGATTGCTGTTCAAATTGTTGCTCCTCTTATTCGGTTATTAAGGATAGCAGATGCAGATGAAAGACCTTCTATGGGTTATATTTATGAAGGCTTGGAAAGGAGCATAAATGGGATCAAAAAATTGTTTATGAATAAAGCCAAATTATACAAGCCTTATGTGGATATCATTGATGGAAGATGGGACAAGCATCTACGTTGCAAGCTCCATGCAGCAACCTATTTTTTGATCCCGACTTTTATGTATGATCAAGAGCATGGTGTTTCTTTCAATGCCCAGGCTTCAGCTAGTTTACTTGATTTAATTCAGATCCCAAGTTTATGTCGTGATTCTCAGAAGGCAGTGATGGAGATTAGACTATATCGAGATAGAGAAAAAAGTTTTGGGAGACCATTAGCTTTCACTTCCGCCACTCAAATGCAACCAGGTACTTAAAGTCTTGTGATTAATATTATTGTAATTATTGTCAATTATTTGAAGTTTTCTATAATATAAATATAATTCAATTCATTAACATGATCTTTAATATAGATGAATGGTGGAAAGTATTTGGCAATGATGCCCCGCATTTGCAAAAGCTTGCTATCAGGATTTTAAGTCAAACATCATCTTCTTCTGGATGTGAGAGAAATTGGAGTTTATTTGATCGAATACATACGAAGAGAAGAAATAGATTAGAGCATCAAAGACTTTGTGATCTCGTCTTTGTATGTTACAACTTGCGTCTAAAAAATAGGTATTTGATTGTATTCATTATTTGCTAGTTAGTATTATTTGCTTTTCATCATTAACTCATGAGATTACTTATATTAATTTGTTCTTTTTTCTAGGACTCAATTCAAGAAAAGAGCTTATGATCCTATTGATTATGAGTCTATCGATAAGACCGAATTTTGGATCGAAGAAGAAGAACAACATGAGGATCTTGATTATGAAGAAGTGGAACAAATGCTCTACCAAGAAAGTAATTTTTCAGTTACTAATGACAAAAATAGTCATATTCATGGTATGTTTATAATTTAACTTATCATTTTAAGTTTAATGTTTAATTTATTTTTATAATTTAAAATTAAAATAATATTGTTTTATATACTTAACAGATGATGCTGAGGAATTTTCTGCTCCACTTTTTGCTCTGGAAAGTCTTAATTTGAAGTCTTTTGCTGCAAGTACTTCATATGACGGTTATCCGAGAGATAATAGTGATGGAGATGATATATGATAGAATTTGATTATCATATTGTTATTTTTATTTATGACAAAAGACTATGACAATGTTTAAGATTTTTTTTGAGAAATGACAATGTTTGAGACACTTTTTTTTTTAATATGTAGTTTGAATTAAATTATCTTTAAAATATTATAATATTTTTTGATATATTAATTACCGGTTCTTAAACCGGTTATTTCCGGTTACCCCTAAAACCCCTGACCCCTTAACTTCACCGGTTCGAAGACCGGTCCGGTTTTTACAACCTTGCTTTTAACAATACCACAACATGGTATCATCAACCATGTCTTTTAACAATCAGCATGTTCAATATACACAACACATACAAACTAGGCACTCATAACCTATCTTAAGGGATTTAGTATAGCCTAGATAAGCCTTAAATCAATCCCCAACTAATGCATACATCATCTCACATATGCACATACAATATCATAGGTATAGGTACCGAAATCAACAAGCAAACAAAAGGATCTCTGGAGAAACTGATGAGACATAGATCCTACCTCTCTTGTTTACGAAAAATAAGTTATTCCTTTTCCATTATTCAAGGGATCTGAACTACCTATAACATCATAAGGAAAAGACAAAACTAAACTAAGCATGCATACTCAGTAACCAAGTAAATACCCTATTTCCTTACCAATTCCACTCACCAAACCTAACAGAAACTAGTGATCAGATACCGCAGGTGCCTCCTGTCACGACCCGGCCCCCAGACTATCGGCCTAGTAGGCCCGAACGTGTATGTGAGCGTGATGGATCACAATCGCAACGCTCAGTTGGGCTTATAACCACATGGCCCAAAAGATGCATCTTGTTACAAATGATCCACTCACACAACACATATAAACCCAAGACCTCCCTCTCTCCTTTATGATGTGGGATTGGGTAACCTGACCCCCCCTACAGGCTGAGTCTCACAATCTCCCCTTTTTATAGACCTCGTGTCCTCACGAGGGGAGCCAAACGTAACTGTCTTGGGCCCAAACTCACGAGCCCAAATGTGAACACACAACACGGCCCAAGCCCACCTGGAAGAGGAAACGAGATCGGCTCCGCTACCATTTGTCACGACTCGGCCCCTGGACCCTGGGCCCAGCGGGTCCGGATGTGTATGTACGGGTGGTGGATCACAACTGCAACGCTTAGTTGGGTTTTTAACCACAGGGCCCAAAAGATGCATCTTGTTACAAATGATCCACTCACATAATACATATAAACCCAAGACCTCCCTCGCTCCTTTCTGATGTGGGATTGGGTAACCTGACCCCCCCTACAGGCTGGGTCTCACAATCTCCCCTCCTTATAGACCTCGTGTCCTCACGAGGGGGGCCAAACGTAACTGCCTTGGGCCCAAACTCATGAGCCCAAACATGAACACACAACACGGCCCAAGCCCACCCGGAAGAGGGAACGAGATCCTCTCCGCTACCATTTGTCAAGACCCGGCCCCCGGACCCTCGGCCCAGCGGGCCCGGACGTCTATGTGTGAGTGATGGATCACAACTGCAACGCTTGGTTGGGTTTCTAACCACATGGCCCAAAAGATGCATCTTGTTACAAATGATCCACTCACACAACACATATAAATCCAAGACCTACCTCGCTCCTTTCTGATGTGGGATTGGGTAACCTGACCCCCCCTACAGGCTGGGTCTCACACCTCCCCCTTGGATATGTGATGTGATAGCCAAGAACTTAACAAGAAACAATCTGAGTTACCATCCCAATCAATATACAAATTTTGGCACTAAGAATAGGACAGTAAGGCAAATTGTGATTTTATGTTAACAAGCTATAAGTGTTTATAACACATACAATCAAAAGGAACAAGATCAGAAACCAATAGATTAATCAATTGATCAAAATAGACAACAATAGGGCAAAGGTAGGGCATATTGATTTCATGTATAGGGACGGTTCAAAGGATGAATTCATGATTTTACAACATGAACATATGTTAAACAATCATACAAACAAGAGGGGCAACAACATGGTGGTTATGAGATTAATTTCCCTACTTTAAAGGCTACATTAAAGTAAGATAATTATCAAAATTAAATTCTGAAATTATCCTTCCTTAATTATAGGGATTTTATCTCCTAAGGTAATTTTGAATCGATAAGGAATAAAATCAAAGAGAGATGAAACCAGAAATGATTACTAGACATTCTATACCATTTTCGGCCATCACACATCTATTTCTTCAGGGGAAAAATGATTATTTCACCTACACTGGCTTCTGAACTTCTAAGACTCAAAATTAGGGGTCTCACATTCCAAGCCAACTGCATATTCAAAAAGATCAAAGCCAACTATATATTCAAGAAGCTCAAACCTAGGAGAATAATCAAGGAATTCCATACCAATCATATATTTATGGAATACAAGGTCAGTTGCATAATCAAGAAATTCAAAGCCAACTGTATCCTCAAGAATATCAAAGCTAGTTATATAATCAAGGAGGTTCAAGCGAAATTCATGTCCAAAGAACTCGAAGTCAACTGCATAATCAAGGAGCTTCACTCTAGATAGATCTCCAAAGGGCTCAAAATCAACTACGTAATCAAAGAGCTTCAAGCCACCTGGGATATGATCAAGGTCTATAGTTGGGGACATCAACAACCACTCTTTCTACTCCACATGTCTTTGGGTTGCAATAGATCCCACCACACAATGACAAAGTTCCAACATTCCCGTACCTTCAAAAAGTTGAAGGTCAGTTTCATAATCCAAGAACTCCAGGCCAGCTATATATTCAAAGAGATCAATGTTAGTCACTGATTCAAGGAGTTCCAGGCCAACTATAGATTTAAAAAGATCAATATCAGCTGTAGCTTAATGGAGTTCCAGACCCGCTGCATGTTCAAATTGATCAAAGCCAAATATATATTCAAGAATCTCAAACCCATGTGTATAATCAAGGAGTTCCATATCAACCATATATTCAAGGAGTACAAGGTCAGCTATATAATTAAGAAATTCAAAGTCAATTATATCCTTAAGAATATCAAAGCTAGTTGTATAATCAAGAAGATCCAAGCCAAATTCATCTCTAAAGAACTCGAAGTCAACAACATAATCAAGGAGCTCCACCTCAAATACATCTTTAAAGGGCTCAAAATCAGCTACCTATTCAAAGAGCACCAAGCCACCTGAGGCATGATCAAGGTCTGGAGTTGGGAACTTCAACAACCACTCTTTCTACTCCACAAACCCTTGGGTTGTAATGGATCGCTCCACATAATGATAGAGCTCCAATATTCCTGCAGTTTTAAAGAGGTGGAGGTCAGTTTTATAATGCAGAAACTTTAGGCCAATTGTAAATTTAAAGAGATCAATGTCAGTCACTATGTCAAGGTGTTCCGGGCTAGTTGTAGATTCAAAAAGATCAGCGTCAACTGCAGCTTTGTGGAGTTCCAAACCAACTGCATATTCAAAGAGATCAAAACCAACTAGATATTCAAGAAGTTCAAACCCAGGTGTATAATCAAGGAGTTCCATACTGGCCATATATTCAAGGAGTACAAGATCAGCTGCATAAGAAAAAAATTCAAAGCCAATTGTATCCTCAAAAATATCAAGCCATTTATATAATCAAGAAGGTCCAAGGCCAAATTCATCTATAAAGAATTCGAAGCCAACTGCATTATCAAGGGGATCCACCCTAGATACATCTCCAAAGGGCTCAAAATCAACTACCTAATCAAAGAGCTCCAAGCCACCTCGGGCATGATCAAGGTCTACAGTTGGGGATTTCAACAACCTCTCTTTCTACTCTATAAGCCCTTTGGTTACAACAGATCCCTCCATAAAATGAAAAAGCTCCAACATTCCCACATATTCAAAGTGATGGAGGTCACTTTCATAATCCAGGAACTCCAGGCCAGCTAAATATTCCAAGAGATCAATGTCAGTCACTACTTCAAGGAGTTCCTGGCTAGCTGCATATTCATAAAGATCAACATCAGTTGTTGCATCATTGAGTGCCAAACCACCTGTATATTCAAGAAGCTCAAACCCAGGAGTATAATCAAGGAGTTCCATACTAGCAATATATTCAAGGAGTACAAGGTTAGCTACATAATCAAGTAATACAAAGCCTACGATATCTTAAGGAGAATCAAAGCCAATTATATAATCAAGGAGGTCCAAGAAAAAATCATTTCCAAAGACCTCGAAACCAACTACATAATCAAGAAACTCTACCTCAAATACATGTCCAAAGGACTCAAAATTAGTTGTCTAGTCAAAGAGCTCCAAGTCACTTGAGGCATGATCAAGGTCTAGAGCTAGGGACTTCGACAATCACTCTTTTTACTCTACATACCCTTGGGTTACAATAGATCCATCCACATAATGATAGAGCTCCAACATTCCCACACCTTCAAAGAGGTGGAGGTCAGTTTCATAATCCAGGAATTTTAGGCCAACTGTATATTCAAGAGATCAATGTCTATCACTGCTTCAAGGAGTTCCAGGCCAGCTGCAGATTCAAAAAGATAAACATCAGTTGCAGCTTCATGGAGTTCCACACCAATTGCATATTCAAAGATATCAAAACTAAGTATATATTCAAGAAGCTTAAACCTAGGTGTATAATCAAAAAGTTCCATACCAGCCATATATTCAAGGAGTACAAGGTTAGCTATATAATCAAGAAATTCAAAGCCAACTGTATCCTCAAGAATATGAAAGCCAGTTATGCAATCAAGGAGGTCCAAGCCAAATTCATCTCCAAAGAACTCGAAGCCAACTGCATAATCAAGGACCTCCACCCCAAATACATCTCCAAAGGGCTTAAAATCAGCTGCCTAATCTAAGAGCTCCAAGCCACCTAAGACATAATCAAGGTCTAGAGTTTGGGACTTCAACAACCACTCTTTGTACTCCATAAGCCCTTAGGTTATAACAAATCCCTCTATATAATGACAGAGCTCCAACATTCCCACATCTTCAAATAGGTGAAGGTCAATTTCATATTCTAGGAACTCCAGGTCAAGAGATAAATATTTCTAGGTCAGCTGCAAATTGAAAAAAACCAACAACATCATTTGTAGCTTTATGGAGTTCCAGACCAACTGCATATTCAAAAATATCAAAGCCAAGTATATATTCAAGAAGCTCAAACCCAAGTGTATAAGCATGGAGTTCCATACCAGCCATATATTCAAGGAGTACAAGGTCAATTACATAATTAAGAAATTCAAAGCTAACTGTACCATCAAGAATATCAAAGACAGTTATATAATCAAGGAGGTCCAAGCCAAAGTCATCTCTTAAGAACTCGAAGCCAACTACATAATCAAGGAGATCCATCCCAAATACATCTCCAAAGGACTCAAAATATGCTGCCTAATCAAAGAGCTAGGGAGAATGTTTGCTACGCCTACTGTGCAAGGGAGGGATTCTGGTTTATTGATCGATATCGGTGCTACCCATAACTTCATAATGAAGAAGGAAGCACAGCAGCTCAGTATCACGTTCAAAGAGGAGGACTGGGTGAAGATGTTCAACACTATAATCCAACCTATCTTTGCAGTAGCCTGAGGAGTCGAGCTAGAAATGGGGGATAGGAAAGGTAAACTCGACATTTTAGTCATTCCCATAGATGACTATTTGATCGTTTTGGGGATACAGTTCTTGGACTAGACTTGTGCAATCTTGATATCCTGCACCAACATCTTCATCTTTTCAGAAGGGAGCCCATATTGTGTGGTGCCTATTGCTTGAGAGAAGGAGCTGAAGGCGAAGTCATTTTCAGCCATACAGTTGAAGAAGAGGGTAAGGAAGCTAGAGCCCACATTCGTTGCTACATTGGTGATGGATTAAGGCACGAGTGCTGATGATGTGCTTCCCATCCAAGTCATGAAATTCCTTGGGGAGTTTGTCAATATGATGTCTAAGGAGTTCCTGAAGAAGCTATCACCCATACGGGAGGTAGGTCATACCATCGAGTTAGAGATTTGGGCTAAGCCACCTGTGAGAGCCCCTTATCGAATGACACCACCGGATTTAGTTGAATTATGAATGTAGTTAAAGGAATTATTGGATGTGGGCTTCATCCAACCATACAAAGCACCATACGGAGCACTAGTGCTTTCCCAAAAGAAACAAGATGGGTCATTGAGGTTGTGCATTGATTATCGGGCCTTGAATAAGGTGACTGTGAAGAACTAGTACCCCATTCATCTCATTTTTGACTTATTTGATCAACTTGGGGATGCAAAATGGTTCACCAAGTTGGACTTGAGATCAGGCTTGTAACGACCCTAATTCCTAACTATTATTAATTGCTCCGATTAAGGTCATTACCGCCATGAAACCCAAATAAGCCTAAATGACACCTAAGACCTACTTGAATCCCACCAGGCTTATCATGAACTATCGATTTTCAGCTTGTTAGTTTTATTGCTTATCAACAATTGGAGCATGATATTGGACACATGTTCTGGTATCATACGGAGTAAATAAACATCACATCAGTGGAAGTCTTAAATTAAATCTTTGGGTTCATAACACACAAGTCCCATAGGGATCCAAATAAACAACAAGAAATTTTCCAACAAGTTTCGGAAATAGCAAGCAAAAGAGGGTGCTTAAATTAAACCAGAAAGTTGCCCAATCATTCATGTTATATGCGCAAGTAGTAAGTATGCAAATGTGATGCGATATCTCCCCGCCATGCAGCCTTGATCTCACACCCTGGTACCACAAACATTGAATGTACCTAAGCCTGAAAAATGGTAAAAATAACGGTTTGAGATTACAAGAATCTCAGTAGGGTCACAGCATCATAAGATCTACAGAATCCCTAAACACAAATCTCCCAATTCACATAAGATCATTCCTAAACAACTAAAGGGGATCACGCAATTCAAAAACGAATCAAAAGAGGTTAGGGCCGAATCTATGGCTGAGGGAGGACTGCAAACACTTCCGAAAGCTCAGAAGTACATAGGCAGGTGAAACACATCAAATTGCCCTCGACAATGAAGAAGAAAAGCCATCCCCTTCTACCTGTGTTGTCCAAGACTTACTGCATAAAGGGTAGATGGTTAACACACAAACTAATCAGTAAGTCTATCATCTTGTCCTCGCAAGGACAAGTCGACTAGTCCCACACGGACAAGTCTTCCCTAGTCATATACCTACTAGGGCATCCCAGGTTACATACCTACTAGGGCTTCCTGCCACACAAGGACAGGGTTCCGGCCACACAAGGACCAGACCTCCAGCGAGCTCTTGTTGGGATTTGCCACCCATACAAGTCCTATACCAGTAAGAACCTCTCCTCTCCCTAGGAGCATCAACGCTTAGCCCGAATGGCCACCAGAACAGGATCCTGACACACAGACACGTACAAGCACACACAGGAAAGTACAAAGCATAATACCACAACAGGGTATCCTCAATCATGTCAGAACACAATCGGCATATTCAATTCACATAACATATGCAACCCAGGCACTCAATACCTAACTCAGGGGTTTGATATAGCCTATGAGATCCATATCTCATTCCGAATTTCATACTCTCACCCTATAATCCAATCGCATGCAATACAACAAGGGCAGGTAACAAATACATCAAGAAAATAACAGGGGTCTCTGGAGAAACCGATGAGGCGTAGATCCTACCTCTCTTGTCTCTGAACAAGAAGCTACTCCTTTGCCTTTATTAAGTAAATCCGAACCACCTAAATTATCACCAGGCAAAGACAAAAGCAAACTAAGCATGCATATCCAATAATCAATTGAATACCCTATTTCCTTAGCAATACCACTCACCAAACCTATCAGAAAACCAGTGATCAGACGTTGCATGTGCCTCCCCCTTGGATGTGTGATGTGATAGCTAGAAACTTAACAAGATTCAACCTGAATTTACCATTCCAATTAACTATGCAAATCTTGTCGCTAAAAGTAGGGCATAGGACGATTTCATCTTAACCTTAAACGAGGAAATATTTACATCCAAGATGCGATTTATATATGGTTGGAAATAGTATGAAAAGAGCTTTCCAACGAGCTATTATTTGTAAGGATTTGACAAACGATTAGAAAGTTATGCTATTTTGAAGTTCAAGAAGATTTGACGAAAACCTAATTCCGCCGCCGATTTTCAAATTAACCTTAGACAAAGAAATACTAAACTCCTGAAAAAAAAAATGATGGTTGCAAAGAGGATGAAGTGAGCTTTCCAACAAGCTATTATTCGCAGAGATCCGACGAACGATGAGTGAGTTATGCTGGTTTGAAGTTTCTGCAAATTATGGCGGCTATAGGGAGGTATAGGGTTTTAGGCTCATACGAATTTGTAAGTTTTCTATGAATGATTTTTGTGGGGTTGGATTCCTATTTATAATGAATGGGTATAGAATTATGATTACTACTTTTAATCACTTTATCATAATAAGATAATCTACCAGATAATTAAACTCTAAATTATCTTTCCTATTTTTAGGGTCTTTAATCTCTAAGGCAATTATCCCTCTATAAGGACAATCTCTAAGGAAATTATCCATCTATAAGAACTTAGATCAAAGAGAATTTAAAACAAAGTTAACTACTAAACAATTTTACCAATTTCAGCCATCACACATCCTTTCCTTCAGGGGCAAAATCGTCTTTTCACCTGCACTGGCTTCTAGACTTCTAGGACTCAAAATTCGGGGTCTTACAAGGCTACTGTCAAGTCTGCATAACAAAGGGGGATAAGGATGGTGTTCTAAGCTTTGAGGGACAACGAGTTGTACATTAAACAGGAGAAGTGTGCATTTTTCAGACATGATGTGACTTTCCTCGGTCACGTGCATTTTTTGGCAACCACCTAAGAAGGTCACTGATCATCATCCCTTCTTAGAGTTGGCCAATTACTACTGGAAGTTCATACGAGGGTTCTCTTCTAATGTTGCACCCTTGACCGAGTTGTTCAAGAAGAAAAAGGTATGGGATTGGAAGAGTGGATGATAAAAGTTGTTTGATTCATTATATGTAGCCATTATGAAGGAGCCGATGTTGGTATTACCTAACCACCAACTTTTATATAAGGTAAAAATGGATGCCTCATATTTTGCGATTGGTTGTGTCTTGATACAAGGACAACCAATTGTCTTTGAGAGTCGCAAGCTCAATGATATTGAGATGCGGTACACGGTGCATGAGAAGGAGATGATAACTGTGGTGCATTAGTTACAAGTTTGGAGACATTATTTGCCAAGGAGTAGGTTCGTTGTCAAGACCGACAACATTGTCACAATCAACTTCCTTTCATAAAAGAAGCTATCGCCGAAGCAGGCAAGGTGGCAAGATTTTTTGGTAAGATTTTGATTACATGATTGAGTAAAAGCTGAGGAGGGAGAATTTGGTGTAACAAAAGGGTCGAGCTTATAACCATTAAGATCCATGATAAGTACCTTGATGAAATTTTATCAAGGAAGATGAATGGAAAGTGCATGAACCATGTCGAATATCTGGTTCAATAGAAAAACGATCCTTCTAGTGAGACTATTTGGGATAGTGAATCCGATCTTTGGTGATATCGAGAAGAGATCAATGGGTTCTTGAGGCAACACACAACAAGGATGTTGTCGAGTTTGATGGGGGAGAATGTCACGATCCAAAGTTAGACTACATATCATTCAGCTTTATGCGTGACTTATCTCATAATCCAAGAGTCCCAATCAAGGAGAATCAGTGCATTCATTGGGAATCAATCGGAGACAATTGCGGAATTCAAAGAAAATCCATTCTTGCCATATAGGAGACCTGATTTAGAAAATCAAGATAATCAATATAATCGCAAATTACCATAAATGGGATAATCAACCGTTAGTGCTTGCCTTGTATATCTTTGTATAGACACCATTAGATTGGTTGACTTGATATCCATCATCCATTGGGGAGTT
Source organism: Passiflora organensis (assembly GCA_019739055.1). Lineage (NCBI taxonomy): Eukaryota > Viridiplantae > Streptophyta > Magnoliopsida > Malpighiales > Passifloraceae > Passiflora > Passiflora organensis. The sequence continues at coordinate 587,719 of JAEPBF010000187.1, read as the reverse complement.
GTATTAGCTATATAAAAGGTGTCTCCCCTCATTTGTAACCATCCAGCAATTATTGTAATATTTAGAGTTTAGAAGTTTTGGTATGAATAAAGACTCAAAACCTATAAGTACTCCACTAGCTCTTCATTTAAAACTGAGGAGTCAGTTATCTCCAAGGATGACTAAAGAACGAGAATACATGAAAAAAATCTCATATGCAATTGCAGTTGGAAGCTTGATTTATGCTATGGTGTGTACAAGACTTGATATTTCACAATCTGTTGGAGTTATTAAACAAATACATGCATGATCCAGGAAAAGGTCATTAGTAAGCTGTGAAATGTATTCTACGATATATCGAAAATACTGTAGACGTTGGCTTGGTACTTGAGCGAGATGAATCACTTCGTCAATGTGTGGTTGGATATTATGATTCTGACTATACAAGTGATATAGATAAAAGACACTCTACAACTGGATATTTTCTCGCATCCGATTTTCTATATGTTCTTTACAAAGAAAGATACAAGATAGAATCAAAACCAGTCAGAATTGATGGGCTTGTTCTTCTTCTTATCCTATGTTTCCCCAACTCCATCTTAGGGCAGACATTTGCATTGCCTGGACCTCTTTGTATTTGTTTTTCAGGAATTGTTGGAAATATATAATAAAGATAGATCTAATTTCACTATAATATATTTAAGATTATAATTTATTATTTTATATTTTTTTAGTCATAATACCAAGATCAATCCCTTTCTTGAAGAAAAAATCTTAAAGAAAAAAACAAATAAATTAAGGTTGTGAGCTAATGTAAAAAATGATTTGTATATTGACTCTCACGGATAATAATTGTGAAGGATACGTTTTATCATAATTGTGGTGTATCTCATAGTTGTAAGATGGATCTATTGGCGAAGATAGGAATTTGAAAAATAATTATCTTAATGATCTATATCTTTATATTTGTAATTCTTAGATTAAAGGGTTGAGGTTTATATCTGAATTATCGTCTTACTTCAGAAAAAAATTAATTGCGATGGATTAGATATGTAGTGCATAAGTTTAACATGTGATATGGAAAAATACTGCAAGGGTAGTTGGAAAAGCATTTCAAAGAATGTGGTGATAATGAAGAAGCCAAACCAAGTATCTAGCCATGCCCAGAAATTCTTCCTACGCCAGACGGCTGGGAGGAGAGAAAGCAAGCGCTCAAGCATCCATGACATCACACCTTCAAATTTGGAGACGGTAGGAAAAGATCGACAAGTCTATGTGCTGTCACAGAAGCCCTCGATGACTCCAAGCCTTGTACTAGGAGACTTCAACAGCCACTCTTTCTATTCTATAACCCTTGAGTTGCAACTGATCTCTCCACTCCAGACCAACAGTATATTCAAAGAGATCAATGTCACTGCTTCAAGGAGTTCCAGGCCAGCTGCAGATTAAAAAAATCTAACATCAGCCGCAGCTTCGTGGAGTTCTAGACTAACAACATACTCAAAAAGATCAAAACCAACTTTATATTCAAGAAGTTCAAATCCAGGAGTATAATCAAGGAGTTCCATACTAGCCATATATTCAAGGAGTACAAGGTCAGTTACATAATCAAAAAATTCAAAGTCAACTATATTTTCAAGAATGTCAAATCCAGTTATATAATCAAGAATATCAGAAAATAGTCCAATCAAAGTTCATGTTATATGCACAAGCAACCAAGGAAACAGGAATGCGAATGTGATGCAATATCATTCCACCGTGCAGCCTTGATCTCATACACTGGTACCACGAATAGTGAATGTACCTAAGCCTGAAAAATGGTGAAAACAATAGGATGAGATTATAAGAATCTCAGTAGGGTCACAACATCATAAGATCTGTAGAAATCTTAAACAAACTTCTCTCAAACAACATCAGATCAGCCTATAAAACTAAAGGGTATCATGCAATTCAAGAATCAAACAATAAGGTTAGGGCCGAAAGCTAAGGCTGAGGGTGGACTATAAACACTTCCGAAAATCAAAAGTACACAGACAGGTAAATCATTAATCAAACTCATCAACAGGAAAGGCCATCCCTTTCCACCTGTGTTGTCCAAGGCTTCGCTGCACAAAGGTAAATAGGTTAGCACACAAGCTAATCAGCAAGCCTATTCATCTTGTCACACAAGGACAAGGCATCCAAGCCACAAAAGGACAAGAGCATCCAAACCACACAAGGACAAGGGCATCCAAACCACACAAGGACAAGGCGTTTAGCCACACAAAGACAAACATCTAGCATGCACATGCTGGGGATTACCACCCATACGACTCATGTACTGGTAAGAACCTCTCATCTCCCCAGGAGAATCAACGCTTACCCCAATTGGCCACCGGAAAAGGATCCTGACACACAAACACGTACAAACACACACAAGCAAGTACAAGGTACAATACCACAACAAGGTATCCTCAAACATGTCAGAACACAATCAGCATGTTCAATACACATAACACATTCAAACTAGGCACTCATAACCTATCTTAAGGGATTCTATATAGCTTAGATAAGCCTTAAATCAATCTGCAACTCATGCATACATCATCTCACACATGTGCATACAATATCATAGATATAGGTACCAAAATCAGCAAGCAAACAAAAAAATCTCTAGAGAAACTGATGAGGCATAGATCCTATCTCTCTTGTTTATGAAAAATAAGCTATTCCTTTTCATTTATTCAAGGGATTCGAACTACCTATAACATCATAAGGCAACGACAAAACCAAACTAAACATGCATACTCAGTAACCAAGTAAATACCCTATTTCCTTACCAATTCCACTCACCAAACCTATCAGAAACTAGGGATCAGATACCGTAGGTGCCTCTCCCTTGGATGTGTGATGTGATAGCCAAGAACTTAACAAGAAACAACCTGAATTATCAACCCAATCAACATAACAATTTTGGCACTGAGAATAGGACAATAGAGCAAATTGCGATTTCATGTTAACAAGGAAGGATTAGGTGTTTATAAAAAATACAATCATAAGGAACAAGATCAGAAACCAATAGGTTAATCAATTGATCAAAATAGGCAACAATAGGGCAAAGGTAGGGCATGCTGATTTCATGTATAGGAACGACTCAAATGATGAATTCATGATTTTACTAAATGGATGCTAAAAAATCATACAAACAAGAGGGGCAACGACATGGTGGTTATGAGATTAATTTTCCTACTTTAAAGGCTAGATTAAAGTAAGATAATAATTAGAATTAAATTCTGGAATTATCCTTCCTTAATTTTAGGGATTTTATCTCCTAAGGTAATTTTAACCTAATAAGGAATCAAATCAAAAGGAATTGATTATTAGACATTCCATACCATTTTCGACCATCACACATCTATTTCTTCACGAGAAAAATGGTAATTTCACTTGCACTGACTTTTGGACTTCTAGGACTCAAAATTGGAGGTCTCACATTCCAGGCCAACTGCATACTCAAAGAGATCAAAGCCAACTATATATTCAAGAAGCATAAACCTAGGAGTATAATCATGGAATTCCATACAAACCATATATTCAAGGAGTACAAGGTTAGCTGCATAATCAAGAAATTCAAAGCCAATTGTATCCTCAAGAATATCAAAGCCAGTTATATAATCAAGGAGGTCCAAGCAAAGTTCATCTCCAAAGAACTCAAAACCAATTGTATAATCAAGGAGCTCCACCTCAAATAGATCTCCAAAGTGCTCAAAATCAATTACGTAATCAAAGAGCTCCAAGCCATCTAGGACATGATCAAGGTCTATAGTTAAGGACTTTAACAACAACTCTTTCTACTCCACATGCCATTGGGTTGCAATAGATCTCACCACACAATGACAAAGTTCCAACATTCCCGCACCTTCAAAGAAGTGGAGGTCAGTTTCATAATCCAAGAACTCCATGCCAGCTATATATTCAAAGAGATCAATGTTAGTCACTTCTTCAAGGAGTTCCAGGCCAGCTACAGATTCAAAACGATCATATCAGTTGTAGCTTAATAGAGTTCAAGACACACTGCATGTTCAAAGAGATCAAAACCAAATATATATTCAAGAAGCTCAAACCCATGTGTATAATCAAGGACTTCCATACCAGCCATATATTCAAGGAGTACAAGTTCATCTATGTAATTAAGAAATTCAGCGATAACTGTATCCTTAAGAATATCAAAGCCAGTTATATAATCAAGGAGATCCAAGCCAAATTCATCTCCAAAGAACTCGAAGCCAACAACATAATCAAGGAGCTCCACCTCAAATACATCTCCAAAGAGCTCAAAATCAGCTACCTAATCAAAGAGTTCCAAGCCACCTGAGGCATGATCAAGGTCTGGAATTGGGGACATCAACAACCACTCTTTCTACTCTACAAACCCTTGGGTTGCATTAGATCGCTCCAATATTCCTGCAATTTTAAAGAGATGGAGGTCAGTTTCACAATGCAGAAACTTTAGGCCAATTGTATATTTAAAGAGATCAATGTCAGTCACTACTTCATGGTGTTCTGGGCTAGCTATAGATTCAAAAAGATCAGCATCAACTGCAGCTTTGTGGAGTTCCAAACCAACTGCATTTTCAAAGAGATCAAAACCAACTAGATATTCAAGAAGTTCAAACCCAGGTGTATAATCAAGGAGTTCTATACAGGCCATATATTCAAGGAGTACCAGATCAGCTATATAAGAAAAAAATTCAAAGCCAATTGTATCCTCAAGAATATCAAGCCAGTCATATAATGAAGAAAGTCCTAGCCAAATTCATCTATAAAGAACTCGAAGCCAACTGCATTATCAAGGAGATCCTCCCTAGATACATCTCCAAAGGGCTCAAAATCAGCTATCTAATTGAATAGATATAAGCCACCTGGGGCATGATCAAGGTCTATAGTTGGGGACTTCAACAACCACTTTTTCTACTCCATAAGCCCTTAGGTTGCAACAGATCCCTCCACACAATGAAAAAGCTCCAACATTCCCACACATTCAAAGTGATGGAGGTCAGTTTCATAATCTATAAACTTGTCTAGATGAATATTCCAAGAGATCAATGTTAGTCACTACTGGACTTCCTGGCCAACTGCAGATTCATAAAGATCAACATCAGTTATTGCTTCATTGAGTGCCAAACCAACTGTATATTCAAATAAATCAAAGCCAACTATATATTCAAGAAGCTCAAACCCAAGAGTAAAATCAAGGAGTTCCATACCAGCAATATATTCAAGGTATATTGCTAGTATAAAAAAGTTATCAAAACCAAGATATCAAAACCAAGTATATATTCAAGAAGCTTAAACACTGGTGTCTAATTAAAAAGTTTCATACCAATCATATATTCAAAGAGTACAAGGTTAGCTATATAATCAAGAAATTCAAAGCCAACTGTATCCTAAAGAATATCAAAGCCAGTTATGTAATCAAGGAGGTCCACGCCAAATTCATCTCCAAAGAACTCGAAGCCAACTTCATAATCAAGGAGTTCCACCCCAAATACATCTCTAAAGAACTCGAAGCCAACTGCATAATCAAGGAGTTCCACCCCAAATACATCTTCAAAAAAGCTCAAAATCAGTTGCCTAATCTAAGAGCTCCAAGCCACCTAAGACATGATCAAGGTCTAGAGTTGGGGATTTCAACAACCACTCTTTCTACTCCATAAGCCCTTGGGTTACAATAAATCCCTCCATATAATGATAGAGCTCCAACATTCCCGCATCTTCAAAAAGGTGAAGGTCAGTTTCATAATCTAAGAACTCCAGGCCAAGAGATAATTATCAGTCTCTCCTTTAAGGAGCTCCAGGTCAGCTACAGATTGAAAAAAATGAACAACATCATTTGTAGCTTCATGGAATAGACCAACTGCATATTCAAAAAGATCAAAGCCAATATATATTCAAGAAGCTCAAACCCAGGTGTATAAGCATGGAGTTCCATACCAGATATATATTCAAGGAGTATAAGGTCAATTATATAATCAAGAAATTCAAAGCTAACTGTACTCTCAAGAATACGTATCATTCGGCTTTGTCCATGACTTATCTCTTAATCCAAGTGTCTTAATCAAGGAGAATCAGTGCATTCATTGGGAATCAATCAGAGACAATTGAGGAATTCAATGGAAGTCCATTCTTGCCATATAGAAGACCCAATTTAGAAAATCAAGATAATCAATATAATCGCAGATTACCATAAATTGGATAATCAATCGTTAGTGCTTGCCTAGTATATCTTTGTATAGACATTATTAGAATGGTTGACTTGATCTCCATCATCCATTAGGACGTTGTATTAGCTATATAAAGGGTGTCTCCTCTCATTTATAACCATCCAGCAATTATTGTAATATTTAGAGTTTAGAAGTTTTGGTATGAATAAAGACTCAAAACCTATAAGTACTCCACTAGCTCATCATTTAAAACTGAGGAGTCAGTTATCTCCAAGGACGACTAAAGAACGAGAATACATGAAAAAAATCCCATATGCAAATGCAGTTGGAAGCTTGATTTATGCTATGGTGTGTACGAGACTTGATATTTCACAATCTGTTGGAGTTATTAAACAAATACATGCATGATCCAGGAAAAGGTCATTAGTAACCTGTGAAATGTATTCTATGATATATCAAAAATACTGTAGACGTTGGCTTGGTACTTGAGTAAGATGAATCACTTGGTCAATGTGTGGTTGGATATTGTGATTCTGACTATATAGGTGATATAGATAAAAGATGCTATACAACTGGCTACTTGTTGACCTTAGCTAAACCACCGGTTAGTTGGAAGTCTACTTTACAATCAACTGTGGTTTTGTCTACAATAGAGGTAGAGTATATGGCAGTCATAGAAGTTGTAAAAGAGACGAATTGGCTTCAAGGATTGCTTAAAGACTTGGGAGTTTGTCAAAAATATGTCAAAGTACATTGTGATAGTCAAAGTGCTATTCACTTAACGAAGAATCAAGTTTTTTCATGCTAGAACGAAGCATATTGATTTTTGTTATCATTTTGTTCAAGATATTTTGGAAGAAGTTGGAGTTTAGATATAGAAGATCATGACCACTAAGAATTCAGTTAATATGATGACGAAAGTAGTGACTGCAATCATGTTTAAACTTGTTTAATATTGTCAAAATTTGAAGATAATTTTTTTGTTAAGACATTACGAGATATTTTAGTGAGCAAGTACAAGATGGATGTAGATTTTGCCAAGGTGGGGATCTGCTAGTATTGGAATAAGTCAACCACACACGTGGCTAACTTGTTCCTTAAGATAAGGATGTGGCAAATCCCACATCCCAAAACAATGAAAGTGGGGGCTTTCTTCACTTATTACAAGAAGCAAAGCCCTCACCCTATGGTTTCATCATCCCAAAAGCATTTAACATCTCTTATATCGTTTTCTCTTCTTTTCTATTTGTAATATTTCTATAGAAATATTATTCAGTAATGTTCAAAGGTGTAAGCCAAATTGGCCGAACTTCGTAAATTTCTGGTATGCTCTTATATTTATTAACTTTTGTTTGGTATAGTATTAGTGGTTTGTACCACTTTCTTACCTTTTCGGTGGTTATTTCCCAACAATTTAAAGAAGAGAGATCCAACAGCGTATACCTTGAATAATCAAGGCACTGTTATTAAGCTTTTTCATATATTGAGTCTTTTTTTTGTTTGTATGTAAAAAAAACAAAAGTGTAGAAAGAATTTGGTATATCGATGTACGTACAAATACTGCAGATTCATATTGTGATGGGTTCTGAACGCAATTTCTGCTGATATCTCAGTTGCGCATGTGATTAGCTTCAGGTTTAAGGAGTCTAGTGTTTCTATTCATCGGTTATCAAGAAGCACCAGTGGTCTAGTAGTAGAATAGTATCCTGCCACAGTACATTCCTGATTGGTGGTGCCATTGGGTCTTTTCAATTTGCATGGAATGTTTTGATTTTTATGTCTTTGTTTGGCACCCACCATTAGTATTGACATCCGTGATGCGTAGCTCGTTGTTATGCATCTATATAGTCGAGAATCTGAATTTATCAGTATTAATATCAAAATTTTGAGGAATAATTATGTGTTATATATCTAATTTGAAAATAATAAATAATAAATAAATTTGATATATATTATTTTTAATATTTTAATATGGTCTAATTTTATCATTTTATATCATTACAAAAATTAATATTATAATTTCTAATTTTTTATTATTAAAAAGAATAAATATTTAAAATTATCAGTAATTTGAGAAGTGCATTAAAAAGTAATAATGGATTGGGATATAAAAATAAGAATAGAGACATCATAGTATATTTGTAAAAAAATAAAAATTAAATGGTAGAGTTATTTTCATTGATTTTATTTCTATTACTTAATGTAATATATTCTATTATTTCCATATTTTGTCTCTTTTTATTTTAATTTACCCCAAAATTTGAAGGTAATTTATATCCTAAATTAGTAATTAAATTATTGATGTTTTATTAAGTCTTAACCCTTAATTACATTCTACAAATCTGGATAAGGATAAATTTACACATTTTAACATTATTATTAGGCTTAATCAAATATAACATAATGCACATAAAATAGGCAACTACCGGAAATAAAAACTTTATTTAGCCATGCCGTACAAACGACAAAACATAAAAGTACCATAGATGAAAATTTTCAACATATGTATATAGACAAAAAAAGAAAAGAACATACAATATATATATGACAAAACATGAAAAAATTTTCACATATGTATATAGACAAAAGATGAAAAGAACATACAATATATATATGACAAAACATTACATATATAACTTAATATTGCTTGGCAATAATAAAGATTATCACTCTATTGATAAAAAAAATGATAATTAATTAATAATCGGGAAATTTTTCCCAGCAAAGAGGATAAAACTAAAACATGAGAAATTTAAGGTGGAACCTAACTATAAAAATATTATTAAAATTATTACATTAAATTTAAAAGAGTTTCACTATTATATTAAAAGAGCTTCACGGTCAGGAACGGGTGAGCCAGTCTCCAGAGAGCTACCCAACTGGCCAAAGTGTTTTTTTGTTCCTGACGAATGGTTAATGTCATGACCAGGCCTCCGGACCCTCGGCCTAGCGGGCCCGGAAGTGTATGTTGTCACCAGACTAGAGTTTTGCGGAATAGAAACTCTCCGTGCGGCCTCAGACTATCGCTCTTGCAATAGGCTAAGTCAGCCTTCCTCAAAAAGCTAGCTAGAATGCTAAGCTTAGAACACAACCGAAAAGAGAGAGGGACATAAGAATGGAGAGAAAACTCTAAACTCTCAATATTGCAAGAATTGTTGGATGATTACAAATGAGGGAAGGCACCCCTTATATAGCCAATACAATTCCCCAATGAATGGTGGAGATCAAGTCAACCGATCTAACGGTGTCTGTACAAAGATATACAAGGCAAGCACTAATGACTGATTTCCCATCTATGGTAATCTTTGATTAAATTGATTACCTTGATTCCCCAAATCAGGTCTCCTGTATGGCAGGAACGGATTCCCATTGAATTCCCTAATTGCCTCTGATTGATCCTCCATTAATGTGCCGATTCTCCTTGATTGAGGCACCATATTTGAGGGACGGGTCATACACGAAGCCGAATGACATGTAGTCTGAGTTTTGGTCGTGACAATGTGCGCGTGATGGATCACAATTGCAACATTCAGTTGGGCTTTTAACCACAGGGCCCAAAAGATGCATCTTGTAACAAATGATCCACTCACACAACACATATAAGCCCAAGACCTCCCTCGTTCCTTTCCGATGTGGGATTGGGTAACCTGACCCCCTACGGGCTGGGTCTCACAATCTCCCCTCCTTATAGACCTCGTGTCCTCACGAGGGGAGCCAAACGTAACTGTCTTGGGCCCAAACGTGAACACACAACACTGCCCAAGCCCACCCGGAAGAGGGAACGAGATCGGCTCCGCTACCATTTGTCACGACCAGACCCCTGGACACTCGGCCTAGCGGGCCCGAACGTGTATGTGCGCGTGATGGATCACAACTGCAACGCTCAGTTGGGCTTTTAACCACAGGACCCAAAAGATACATCTTGTTACAAATGATCCACTCACACAACATATATAAGTCCAAGACCTCCCCGCTCCTTTCCAATGTGGGATTGGGTAACCTGACCCTCCTACGGGTTGGGTCTCACAGTTAAATTACGATAACACGACAACAACGGAATTGGATAATAATATTGTGAACGGAAGCGTTGCATCGCCGAAAAATCCTGCCGAAGAAAATAATAATATTGAGAACGGCAGCGTTCCATCACCGCATCATCCTACGAAAGAGAATAATAATAATGAAAATGGCAGTGTTTCATTGCCGAATCATCCGGATGTTAGTTATGGTATGAGTACGACAGCGCCGGCGCAATCGACTCATTAGATCGTTGTTGTTGACGTTGGTGGCATTGGCGAGAATTCATTGAGGCAAGAGCATAGTGTCACGACCAAAACTCAGACTACGTGTCATTCGGCTTCGTGTGTGACCCGTCCCTCAAATATGGTGCCTCAATCAAGGAGAATCGGCACATTAATGGAGGATCAATCAGAGGCAATCAGGGAGTTCAATGGGAATCCGTTCCTGCCATATAGGAGACCTGAATTGGGGAATTAAGGTAATCAAAGATTACCATATATGGGAAATCAGCCATTAGTGCTTGCCTTATATATCTTTGTACAGACACTGTTAGATCGGTTGACTCGATCTCCACCATTCATTGAAGAGCTGTATTGGCTATATAAGAAGTGCCTCCCCTTATTTGTAATCATCCAACAATTCTTGCAATATTGAGAGTTTAGAGTTTTCTCTCCATTCTTTTGTGTCCCTCTCTCTTTTCGGTTGTGTTCTAAGCTTAGCATTCTAGCTAGCTTTGTGAGGAATGCTGACTTAGCCTATTGCGAGAGCGACAGTCTAAGGCCGCATGGAGAGTTTCTATTCTACAAAACTCTAGTCCCTTGACAGTTGGTAGCGGAGCTACGACTCAATTCTTTGAGAGAGAAATGGAGATGCCTGCTGATGCCAGCATCCCTGTTGTTGAGGAGGTAGAGGAGGTCCGTGTGGGGAGACTACCCCAACGTGCTCCCGAACCAAGTAAGAAGAGAATGAAGACTGTTGATCATCTGTCATCATTGGAGGCAAGGATCACTCGTATGGAGATGAAGGTTGCCGATGACAAAAATACACTTGAGGAGTATGGCCAACGCATAAGCGAGCTCGAGTCAGGGGACATGAATGAGCTTCGTGAGGAGATGCAAGGCGCCCTCATTGCTATCAACTCTTGGAGGCAAGAATTAGATGATTTCAAGGTAAATCTTCTTGCTGAAATCACCTTATTTAAGGATGACTTGGTTGAAATCAGGAATGAATGCAAGAAGGGCGTAGTGCAAGTAGTTGTCATGTCCAAAGCGAAGCTGGATGTCCCGAAGCCAAAGTCATTTGGTGGGACGAGGAATGCCAAGGAGGTGGACAACTTCTTTTTCAACCTTGAGCAATACTTTCTAGGGGTGGGCATGGAGAGCGATGGAGATCGACTTTCCCAAGCCCCACTATATCTAACCGACAGTGCCACAACCTAGTGGAGGATGAAGCATGCTCAAATTGAGCGTGGCACCTTGATGTTGGAGACATGGGCAGATTTCAAAAGGCTCCTGAGAGCACAATTCTCACAGAGAAATGTGGAGCTAGAAGCGAGGGAGAAGCTTCGCAAGTTGTCTCACAAAGGCGACATTCGAGACTACGTGAGGGAGTTCATGGAAGTCTTATTGGAGATCCCAGACATGCCCGAAACGGAGGCCATATACATGTTTCAGGGAGGCCTACAAAGTTGAGCCAAGCGGAGCTTCATCGACGCAATGTCAATGAGCTCAATGATACGATTTCCGAGGCTGAATCCTTAGCAGAATTCGAGAGGAAGCCCGAGGGTCCTAGCCCACCTAAGCCTAAGAGTTTCCGCGACTACAAGACTAAAGGTGGGGGAGCAGTCCACGAAGCTAAGGAGGGGAAGGACAAGCCTTTCAAGTCCTTCAAGTCCTTCCGTCCAGCCAAACCCACACAAGGGGAGGTGAAAATCGGGGCAAGGGCGAGAGACCCAAGCTCTCATGCTTCCTATACGAGCGGCCGCATAAAGCTGTGGATTGCCCGATGAGAAACAAGCTGGCAGCCATTGCCATGGAGGCCGAAGAGATGGAAGCACCAAGGATGAGTTCCATGCAACTGTTGAGTGTCGTTAAAGCCTCAACCAAAGATGCCAAGGTGGAGCAAGTTGGGAGAATATTTGCTAGACCCATCGTGCAAGGGAGGGAGCTCCGTGCATTGATCGATACCGGTGCTACTCACAACTTCATGAAGAAGGAGGAAGCACAACGACTTGGCATCAAGTTCCGAGAGGAGAAAGGCTAGCTGAAGATGGTGAACACTAAAGCCCAGCCAATATTTGGAGTAGCCCAAGGGGTCGAGCTACACATGGGAGAATGGAAAGGTAAACTTGACTTCTCCATTGTTCCTATGGATGATTTTCCGATTGTGTTAGGAATGCAATTCCTGGATCAGACGAGAGCAGTCTCAATGTCTTGCACAAACACCCTCATACTTTCGGAAGGGAGCCAGTGTTGCATGGTGCCTGTTGCTCGAGAGAAGGAGCTGAAGGTAAAAACACTGTCAGCCATGCAGCTGAAGAAGGGAGTAAGGAAGCTAGAACCCACATTTCTAGCTACTTTGGTGATGGATGAAGGCACAACTGCTGATGACGATGTGCCCATCCAAGTTATGGAAGTTCTTGGGGAGTTTTCCGATGTGATGCCCAAAGAACTCCCGAAGAAGTTACCACCCATACAGGAGGTGGACCATGCCATCGAGTTAGAAGTCGGGGCCAAACCAACTGCGAGAACCCCTTATCGAATGGCACCTCCGGAGTTAGCTGAAGGAGTTATTGGATGTGGGCTTCATCCAACCATCCAAAGCACCTTACGGAGCACCGGTGCTTTTCCAAAAGAAACAAGATGGGTCGCTGAGATTGCACATCGACTACCGGGCCTTGAATAAGGTAACTATGAAGAACAAGTACCCCATTCCTCTCATTGCTGACTTGTTCGATCAACTTGGGGATGCGAGATGGTTCACCAAGTTGGATCTGAGGTTAGACCACTATCAAGTACGTATAGAAAAAGGAGATAAAGCCAAGACCGCATGTGTTACACGGTATGGTTCTTATGAATTCTTGGTCATGCCATTTAGTTTAACAAATGCACCTGCTACCTTTTGCACACTAATGAACAAAGTATTCCACAAGTTCTTGAACCGCTTTGTTGTTGTGTGTTTGGATGATATAGTGATATACAACCACACACTTGAGGAGCACATCCAACATATAAGGATGGTGTTTCAAGCTTTGAGGGACAATGAACTGTATATCAAGCAGGAGAAGTGTGCATTTTCCAAACAAGAGGTGACTTTTCTTGGCCACATAGTGGGCAGAGGAAGGATCAAGATGGATGGTGCCAAGATCCAAGCTATCAAGGATTGGCAACCACCAAAGAAGGTCACGGATCTTCGTTCCTTCTTGGGGTTGGCCAATTACTATCGATGGTTCATACAAGGGTACTCTTCCATTGCCACACCCTTGACTGAGTTATTCAAGAAGAACAAGGCATGGGATTGGTCGAGTGGATGCCAAAAGGCATTTGATGCTCTGAAGGCAGCCATTGTGGAGAAGCCGGTGTTAGCCTTTCCTAACCACCTACTTCCATACGAGGTACAGACGGATGTTTCAGATTTTGCAATTGGTGGTGCCTTGATGCAAAAAGGCCACCCAATTGCTTATGAGAGCCGCAAGCTGAATGATACCGAGAGGCGGTACATGGTGCAAGAGAAGGAGATGATAGCCGTGGTGCATTGCTTGCGAGTTTGGAGACATTACTTGCTAGGGAGCAAGTTCGTTGTCAAGACTGACAACATTGCCACAAGCTACTTCCTTTCGCAGAAGAAGCTATCGCCGAAACAAGCGAAGTGGCAAGATTTCTTGGCAGAGTTTGATTACATACTTGAGTATAAGCCAGGGAAGGCGAACTTGGTGGCGGATGCTTTCAGTAGAAGGACCGAGTTTGTAGCCATCAAGACTTATGACAAACACCTTGATGAGATTTTATCAAGGCGTGTAAACGGGAAGCATATGAACCATGTGGAGTATCTGGTTTATTGGAAAGGAGACCCTCTTGGTGAGACTAGTTGGGAGAGTGAATCCGATCTTTGGCAACATCGAGACGAGATCGATGAGTTCTTGAGGCAGCCCACAATGAGGACGTTGTCGAGTTTGGTGGGGGAGAATGTCACGACCGAAACTCAGACCACGTGTCATTCGGCTTCATGTGTGACCCGTCCCTCAAATTTGGTGCCTCAATCAAGGAGAATCGACACATTAATGGAGGATCAATCAGAGGCAATCAGGGAATTCAATGGGAATCCGTTCATTCCATATAGGAGACCCGATTTGGGGAATCAAGGTAATCAATGTAATCAAAAATTACCATAGATGGGAAATCAGCCATTAGTGCTTGCCTTGTATATCTTTGTATAGATACTGTTAGATCGGTTGACTCGTTCTCCACCCTTCATTGGGGAGCTATATTGGCTATATAAGGGGTGTCTCCCCTCATTTGTAATCATCCAGCAATTCTTGCAATATTGAGAGTTTAGAGTTTTCTCTCCATTCTTTTGTGTCCCTCTCTCTTTTCGGTTGTGTTCTAAGCTTAGCATTCTAGCTAGCTTTGTGAGGAAGGCTGACTTAGCCTATTACGAGAGTGATAGTCTAAAGCTGCACGGAGAATTTCTATTCCGCAAAACTCTAGTCCCGTGACAATAGGTATGTAATCTTGTTTCTTTTCGATTTTTCTTGTCTGCAAGAATTACGTGGTTTCGTAACGATGATACTTTTTTCTTGTTGCAACTAATCCAAAAATTAGAAGATTTTTTTAGATTGTAAATTCAAAATTTAAAATTCAATAATATCAATTAATTTAAGTTATAATAACTCATATATTAGTAAAAAATTAATTATATTTGAGAAGGATGCTTTTTATAATAATTGTGGTGGATATGCTATGATATCGCACAAGCTCAACATGATGAATTTTTTTTTTCAGGTTATTTTTGTACGGGATGGAAAAATACGGCAGGGGTAGTTGGAAATGTATTTCGAATAATGCGATGATAACGAAGACACCAAGCCAGGTGGCTAGCCATGCCCAGAAGTTCTTCCTACGCCAGAGGACTGGGAGGAGAAAAAGGAAAACTTAGATCAACAAGTCCATGAGCTGCCACAGTTGCCCTCGACTACTCCAAGTCACTTGAGCTATGATCAAGATCTGGAGCTTGGGACTTCAACATCCACTCTCTCTTTCTAGTCTAGAAGTCCTTGGATTGCAACAAAGGTCTCCATAATGATAATGTGCCTTCAAAGAGGTGAAGGTCAGTTTCATAATCCAGGAACTCCAAGCCAACTGTATATTCAAAGAGTTCAAGATTTGCTTGAAGGAATTCCAAACCAATTACTTTTTAATATTGTGAAGATTTTTAATATTTTTTGGAGATTGAACGTCCAAAGAATTCGCCCCTCCTCAATTGATGCTTATGATACAATAATGGAGGGATTAGTAATGGTTACGATGAATCTTCTCTTAATTTTAAAAAATAAAATTCTATTTTATATGATTTATTTTGTAAAATGCATAACTTTTTAATATTTACATCTTACAAATTTTATTTTTATAATAATAAAAATAGTATTAGAGTTACTAAATAATCATTACTTGTTGATTTTTATGTGAAATAGAAAAGCAATTCAGCTATAAAACAATCAAAATTTATTTGTATTTTTAATTCCTAGAATTTTGCGAGAACACGTAGTCGTGGTATCCTTTTCTCGTTGACAATAGAGGATTTAACATGAGAAATTTAAGGTGGAACGTAACTATAAATATATTATTAAAATTATTATATTAAATTTAGAAGAGTTTCACTATTATATTAAGTCTTCTGGCAAATTCAAAAATAAAAAGTTTGCCCGCCTTTACTATTTTATTTTCCCGCCACTGCAAAACCTAAACCGGCTTATAATGCTAATCTATATATTGACGGAAGATTAAGACCCCACTAGTTTGTTGCTACTAAGACGACTGAATGATGAATTGTCTGACTACAACCGACGGCGGCAATAATATGCTCACTAACCAGTTGATTACGGCGGACGAGGACAACAATCTCTCTGGAGCGAGAGCGACAGAGACAGCGACGGGGCCAGGAACGGGTGAGGCAGTCTCCGGAGAGCTGCCCGACTGGCCAGAGTGTTTTTTTTATCCTGACGAATGGTTAAATTACGATTACACGACAACACCGGAATTGGATAATAATATTGTGAATGGCAGCGTTGCATCGCCGAAACTTCCTGCCGAAGAGAATAATAATATTGAGAACGGCAGCGTTGCATCGCCGAATCATCCTGCGGAAGAAAATAATAATATTGAAAACGGCAGCGTTGCATTGCAGAATCATCCGGATGTTAGCTATGGTGTGAGTACGGCAGCGCCGGCGCAATCGACTCATCAGATCGTTGGTGTTGACGTTGGTGGCATTGGCGAGAATTCGTTGAGGCCCCGGGAGAGAAAGAAGAGCGTCCCGTGGACAGAGCAAGAGCATAGGTATGTAATCTTGTATTCTTTAGATTCAAGTTTTAAGATTCTAGATTGTAGATTCAAAATTTAAAATTCAATAATATCAATTAATTTAAGTTATAATAACTCATATATTA
Source organism: Passiflora organensis (assembly GCA_019739055.1). Lineage (NCBI taxonomy): Eukaryota > Viridiplantae > Streptophyta > Magnoliopsida > Malpighiales > Passifloraceae > Passiflora > Passiflora organensis. The sequence goes on along the minus strand of JAEPBF010000187.1, from coordinate 570,853 downwards.
GTAAAATATTAATTATATTTGGGAAGGATACTTATTATAATAATTGTGGTGGATTATGCTATGATATTGCACAAGTTTAACCTGATGATATTAATTTTTTCTTCAGGTTATTTTTGTACGGGATGGAAACATACGGCAGGGGTAGCTGGAAATGCATTTCGAATAATGTGGTGATAACGAAGACACCAAGCCAGGTGGCTAGCCATGCCCAGAAATTCTTCCTACGCCAGACGGCTGGGAGGGGAAAAAGGAAGCGGTCTAGCATCCATGACATCACAACTTCAGATCTGGTGACTGTAGGAAACTTAGATCGACAAGTCCATACGTTGCCACAGATGCCTTCGATTACTCCAAGTCACTTGAGATATGATCAAGGTCTGGAGCTGGGAACTTCAACATCTACTCTCTCTACTCAACAAGTCCTTGAGTTGCAACAGATGACTCCATATAATGGCACAGCTCCAACATTCCCACAACTTCAAAGAGGTAGAGGTCAGTTTCATAATGCAAGAACTCCAAGCCAAATGTATATTCAAAGAGATCAAGGTTTGCTTGAAGGATTTCCAGATCAACTGCAAATTCAAAGAGATCAACTCCAGTTATATACCCAAGAAGCTCAAACTCCGGTGTATAATCAAGAAGTTCCATACCAGTCATATATTCAAAGAGATCAAGGTCTGGTTGAAGGATTTCCAGACCAACTGCAGATTCAAAGAGATCAACTCCAGTTATATACCCAAGAAGCTCAAACTCCGGTGTATAATCAAGAAGTTCCATACCAGTCATATATTCAAAGAGATCAAGGTCTGCTTGAAGGATTTCCAGACCAACTGCAGATTCAAAGAGATCAACTCCAGTTATATACCCAAGAAGCTCAAACTCCGGTGTATAATCAAGAAGTTCCATACCAGTCATATATTCAAAGAGATCAAGGTCTGCTTGAAGGATTTCCAGACCAACTGCAGATTCAAAGAGATCAACTCCAGTTATATACCCAAGAAGCTCAAACTCCGGTGTATAATCAAGAAGTTCCATACCAGTCATATATTCAAAGAGATCAAGGTCTGCTTGAAGGATTTCCAGACCAACTGTAAATTCAAAGAGATCAAGTCCAGTTATATACCCAAGAAACTCAAACTCCGGTGTGTAATCAAGAAGTTCCATACCAGTCATATATTCAAAGCCAGCCAGATCCTGAAGAATATCAAAATCAATTATATAATCAAATTCATCTTCAAAGCCAAATACATCTCCAAAGGACTCAAACTCAGTTGCCTACTCAAAGAACTCCAATCCACCGGTATTTTCAAGAAGCTCCAATCCAAAATCATATACAAAACACTGAAAGCCGGCCAGTTGCATAATCCAGGAGCTCCAAACTCGTGTGTGTCTTCAAGAATGTGAAGAGGAAAAGAGCGTGAACTTGTAAATGAAACTCTCGCTTTATTAAGTGAGTATCTTCTGTAAGAAACTATCATGGTTTTATCGATCAAAATTATTCTGTTATCCTATTTGCTAGTTGCAAGGGTTCATTGCTTGTACTTGCTAGTTTTTTCTCTCGTAATCCCAAATATCTATCCTATGCGTATGGTAGCCATTGGAAGCCTTTATACCGGAAGCTGGTCATGCCTTTGCATGAACTTGATGATGATTGTTAGTTTCGATTCACCTTCTTCCCCACAGATACTCTAGCTTCTCTGCTATGCAGGACATGTCTGTAGAAAGAAGTGGAAAATTCAAGATCGAACTGAACATGGGTCGTGACAATTGGGGCCAAACACTTGTATCCATATACAGTATATTTAATCCATTGACATTCATGTTCTGAATAGCAGGTCCCATGTTCTGAATATGAATATGAACTGTCGTAAATCTCCAAATATTAACAAACTAATAATATTTTCTTATACTGAAATCAACAAACTAATTGTATAATTTCTCACCTTAAATCTCCAAAAAATACTCTTTTGATCAAATTAATTGTCCTGAAGTTACAGATACAGTTCAAACCATAATATAAAATCCCATTAATAATTCCAGCCCAAAATACTAAAAATAAAACAAGTCGAATCCCAAAACTCTCTTCAACCCAATCAATTTGAATTTTTACTATAAAAAGAGTGACATTTTATGTACTCTTACAGATAATTAATTAATTAAGACGGTTTAACTTATTCGTATGATTTATGTCCAAGATCTTTCCCATCTTAGAAATACGCGTCATAATTCGCTGATTCACCCACAAAAATTTTCTAATCTTAATTATTTTCTAGCATCCGATTTTCCGTCTGTTCTTTACAAAGAAAGATACGAGATAGAATCAAAACCAGTTAGAACCGATGGATCCCGTTATTCTTCTTATCCTATGTTTCTCAAACTCCATGCTTTAGGACCGGCATTTGGGACCCTTTTTATTTGTTTTTCAGGAATTGTTGAAATTTAAAATATATAATAAAAATAGATTTAATTTTATTATAATATATTTAAGATTATAATTTATTATTTTATATTTTTTTAGTCAAGATACCAAGATCAACCTGTTTCTTGATGAAAAGATCTTAAAGAAAAAAAATAAATTAAGGTTGTGATCTAATGTATAATGATTTATATATTGACTCTTGAGGATAATAATTGCGAAGGATACGTTTTATTATATTCGTAATAGGATTTGATAAGCTGAATCTATTGGCGAAGATAGGAATTTGAAAAATAATTATCTTAATGATCCATATCTTTATATTCGTTATTCTTAGATTAAAGGGTAGAAGTTTATATTTGAATTATTGTCTTACTTCAAAAACATTTAATTGCGATGGATTATGATATGTAGTGAATAGGTTATTTTTGTACATGATGGAAAAAATACTGCAAGGGTAGTTGGAAAAGCATTTCAAATAATGCGGTGATAATGAAGAAGCCAAACCAGGTAGCTGGCCATGTCCAGAAATTCTTCCTACGCCAGACGGCTGGGAGGAGAGAAAGCAAGCGCTCGAGTATCCATGACATCAAAACTTCAAATTTGGAGAGTGAGATATGATGATATGATTCATATTAATGAGTTTTGTGCTCAGACAAGATACATACCAAATGACTGCTATACTTGATGAACAGACACAGTGAGGAAACTAGTTGGCTTTTGTAGTCATATTTCTGGAGATTAGAGATCAATGTCAATGCTTCAAGGAGTTCCACGCCAGCTACAGATTAAAAAAGATCAACATCAGCTTCAGCTTCATGGAGTTCTAGACTAAGTGCATACTCAAAAAGATCAAAGTCAACTATATATTCAAGAAATTCAAATCCAGGAGTATAATCAAAGAGTTCCATACTAAGCATATATTCAAGGAGTACAAGGTCAGCTACATAATAAAGAAATTCAAAGCCAACTATATTCTCAAGAATATCAAAGCCAGTTATATAATCAAGGAGCTCCACCACAAATACATCTCTAAAGGGCTCAAAACCAGCTGCCTAATCAAAGAGCTCTAAGCTACCTGAGGTATGATCAAGGTCTAGAGCTGGGGACTTCAACAATCACTCTTTCTACTCCACAAGCTCTTGGGTAGCAACAAATCCCTCCACATAATGACAAATCTCCAACATTCTTGTACCTTTAAAGAAGTGGAGGTTAGTTTTATAATCCAAGAACACCAGGCCAATTATATATTCAAAAATATCAAATATCATTCCACCGTGCAGCCTTGATCTCATACACTGGTATCACGAATAGTGAATGTACCTAAGCCTGAAAAATGATGAAAATAATAGGATGAGATTACAAGAATCTCAGTAGGGTCACAACATCATAAGATCTGTAGAAATCTTAAACAAACTTCTCTCAAACAACATCAGATCAGCCTATAAAACTAAAGGGTATCATGCAATTCAAGAATCAAACAATAAGGTTAGGGCCGAAAGCAAAGGCTGAGGGTGGACTATAAACACTTCCGAAAATCAAAAGTACACAGACAGGTAAATCATCAATCAAACTCATCAACAAGAAAGGTCATCCCTTTCCACCTGTGTTGTCCAAGACTTCGCTGCACAAAGGTAAATAGGTTAGCACACAAGCTAATCAGCAAGCCTATTCATCTTGCCACACAAGGACAAGGCATCCAAGCCACACAAGGACAAGGGCATCCTAACCACACAAGGATAAGGGCATCTTGCCACACAAAGACTAGGCATCCAGCGTGCACATGCTAGGGATTGCCACCCATTCGACTCCCATACCAGTAAGAACTTCTCCTCTCCCCAGGAGCAATAGCGCTTACCCCAAATGGCCACGTGAAAAGGATCATGACACACAAACACGTACAAGCACACACAAGTAAGTCTTTTAACAATACCACAACATGGTATCATCAACCATGTCTTTTAACAATCAGCATGTTCAGTATACACAACACATACAAACTAGGCACTCATAACCTATCTTAAGGGATTCAGTATAGCCTAGATAAGCCTTAAATCAATCCCCAACTAATGCATACATCATCTCACATATGCACATACAATATCATAGGTATAGGTACCGAAATCAACAAGCAAACAAAAGGATCTCTGGAGAAACTGATGAGACATAGATCCTACCTCTCTTGTTTATGAAAAATAAGTTATTCCTTTTCCATTATTCAAGGGATCTAAACTACCTATAACATCATAAGGCAAAGACAAAACTAAACTAAGCATGCATACTCAGTAACCAAGTAAATACCCTATTTCCTTACCAATTTCACTCACCAAACCTAACAGAAACTAGTGATCAGATACCGCAGGTGCCTCCTGTCACGACCCGGCCCCCAGACTATCGGCCCAGTACGCCCGAACGTGTATGTGAGCGTGATGGATCACAATCGCAATGCTCAGTTGGGCTTATAACCACATGGCCCAAAAGATGCATCTTGTTACAAATGATCCACTCACACAACACATATAAACCCAAGACCTCCCTCGCTCCTTTATGATGTGGGATTGGGTAACCTGACCCCCCCTACAGGCTGGGTCTCACAATCTCCCCTCTTTATAGACCTCGTGTCCTCACGAGGGGAGCCAAACGTAACTGTCTTGGGCCCAAACTCACGAGCCCAAATGTGAACACACAACACGGCCCAAGCCCACCCGGAAGAGGGAACGAGATCGGCTCCGCTACTATTTGTCACGACTCGGCCTCTGGACCCTGGGCCCAGCGGGTCCGGACGTGTATGTACGGGTGGTGGATCACAACTGCAACGCTTAGTTGGGCTTTTAACCACAGGGCCCAAAAGATGCATCTTGTTACAAATGATCCACTCACACAACACATATAAACTCAAGACCTCCCTCGCTCCTTTATGATGTGGGATTGGGTAACCTGACCCCCCTTACAGGCTGGGTCTCACAATCTCCCCTCCTTATAGACCTCGTGTCCTCACGAGGGGGGCCAAACATAACTGCCTTGGGCCCAAACATGAACACACAACACGGCCCAAGCCCATCCGGAAGAGGGAACGAGATCCGCTCCGCTACCATTTGTCAAGACCCGGCCCCCGGACCCTCGGCCCAGCGGGCTCGGACGTCTATGTGTGAGTGATGGATCACAACTGCAACGCTTGGTTGGGCTTCTAACCACATGGCCCAAAAGATGCATCTTGTTACAAATGATCCACTCACACAACACATATAAACCTAAGACCTCCCTCGCTCCTTTCTGATGTGGGATTGGGTAACCTGACCCCCCTACAGGCTGGGTCTCACACATCCCCCTTGGATATGTGATGTGATAGCCAAGAACTTAACAAAAAACAATCTGAGTTACCATCCCAATCAACATACAAATTTTGGCACTAAGAATAGGACAGTAAGGCAAATTGCGATTTTATGTTAACAAGCTATAAGTGTTTATAACACATACAATCAAAAGGAACAAGATCAAAAACCAATAGATTAATCAATTGATCAAAATAGACAACAATAGTGCAAAGGTAGGGCATATTGATTTCATGTATAGGGACGGTTCAAAGGATGAATTCATGATTTTACAACATGAACAAATGTTAAACAATCATACAAACAAGAGGAGCAACAACATGGTGGTTATGAGATTAATTTCCCTACTTTAAAGGCTACATTAAAGTAAGATAATTATCAAAATTAAATTCTAAAATTATCCTTCCTTAATTATAGGGATTTTATCTCCTAAGGTAATTTTGAATCGATAAGGAATAAAATCAAAGAGAGATGAAACCAAAAATGATTACTAGACATTCTATACCATTTTCGGCCATCACACATCTATTTCCTCAGGGGCAAAATGATTATTTCACCTGCACTGGCTTCTGAACTTCTAAGACTCAAAATTAGGGGTCTCACATTCCAAGCCAACTGCATATTCAAAAAGATCAAAGCCAACTATATATTCAAGAAGCTCAAACCTAGGAGAATAATCAAGGAATTCCATACCAATCATATATTTATGGAATACAAGGTCAGTTGCATAATCAAGAAATTCAAAGCCAACTGTATCCTCAAGAATATCAAAGCTAGTTATATAATCAAGGAGGTTCAAGCGAAATTCATGTCCAAAGAACTCGAAGTCAACTGCATAATCAAGGAGCTTCACTCTAGATAGATCTCCAAAGGGCTCAAAATCAACTACGTAATCAAAGAGCTTCAAGCCACCTGGGATATGATCAAGGTCTATAGTTGGGGACATCAACAACCACTCTTTCTAATCCACATGTCTTTGGGTTGCAATAGATCCCACCACACAATGACAAAGTTCCAACATTCCCGCACCTTCAAAAAGTTGGAGGTCAGTTTCATAATCCAAGAACTCCAGGCCAGCTATATATTCAAAGAGATCAATGTTAGTCACTGCTTCAAGGAGTTCCAGGCCAACTATAGATTTAAAAAGATCAATATCAGCTGTAGCTTAATGGAGTTCCAGACCCGCTGCATGTTCAAATTGATCAAAGCCAAATATATATTCAAGAATCTCAAACCCATGTGTATAATCAAGGAGTTCCATATCAACCATATATTCAAGGAGTACAAGGTCAGCTATATAATTAAGAAATTCAAAGTCAATTATATCCTTAAGAATATCAAAGCTAGTTGTATAATCAAGAAGATCCAAGCCAAATTCATCTCTAAAGAACTCGAAGTCAACAACATAATCAAGGAGCTCCACCTCAAATACATCTTTAAAGGGCTCAAAATCAGCTACCTATTCAAAGAGCACCAAGCCACCTGAGGCATGATCAAGGTCTGGAGTTGGGGACTTCAACAACCACTCTTTTTACTCCACAAACCCTTGGGTTGTAATGGATCGCTCCACATAATGATAGAGCTCCAATATTCCTGCAGTTTTAAAGAGGTACAGGTCAGTTTTATAATGCAGAAACTGTAGGCCAATTGTAAATTTAAAGAGATCAATGTCAGTCACTATGTCAAGGTGTTCCGGGCTAGTTGTAGATTCAAAAAGATCAGCGTCAACTGCAGCTTTGTGGAGTTCCAAACCAACTGCATATTCAAAGAGATCAAAACCAACTAGATATTCAAGAAGTTCAAACCCAGGTGTATAATCAAGGAGTTCCATACTGGCCATATATTCAAGGAGTACAAGATCAGCTGCATAAGAAAAAAATTCAAAGCCAATTGTATCCTCAAAAATATCAAGCCATTTATATAATCAAGAAGGTCCAAGGCCAAATTCATCTATAAAGAATTCGAAGCCAACTGCATTATCAAGGGGATCCACCCTAGATACATCTCCAAAGGGCTCAAAATCAACTACCTAATCAAAGAGCTCCAAGCCACCTCGGGCATGATCAAGGTCTACAGTTGGGGATTTCAACAACCTCTCTTTCTACTCTATAAGCCCTTTGGTTACAACAGATCCCTCCATAAAATGAAAAAGCTCCAACATTCCCACATATTCAAAGTGATGGAGGTCACTTTCATAATCCAGGAACTCCAGGCCAGCTAAATATTCCAAGAGATCAATGTCAGTCACTACTTCAAGGAGTTCCTGGCTAGCTGCATATTCATAAAGATCAACATCAGTTGTTGCATCATTGAGTGCCAAACCACCTGTATATTCAAGAAGCTCAAACCCAGGAGTATAATCAAGGAGTTCCATACTAGCATATATTCAAGGAGTACAAGGTTAGCTACATAATCAAGTAATACAAAGCCGATATCTTAAGGAGAATCAAAGCCAATTATATAATCAAGGAGGTCCAAGAAAAAATCATTTCCAAAGACCTCGAAACCAACTACATAATCAAGAAACTCTACCTCAAATACATGTCCAAAGGACTCAAAATTAGTTGTCTAGTCAAAGAGCTCCAAGTCACTTGAGGCATGATCAAGGTCTAGAGCTAGGGACTTCGACAATCACTCTTTTTACTCTACATACCCTTGGGTTACAATAGATCCATCCACATAATGATAGAGCTCCAACATTCCCACACCTTCAAAGAGGTGGAGGTCAGTTTCATAATCCAGGAATTTTAGGCCAACTGTATATTCAAGAGATCAATGTCTATCACTGCTTCAAGGAGTTCCAGGCCAGCTGCAGATTCAAAAAGATAAACATCAGTTGCAGCTTCATGGAGTTCCACACCAATTGCATATTCAAAGATATCAAAACTAAGTATATATTCAAGAAGCTTAAACCTAGGTGTATAATCAAAAAGTTCCATACCAGCCATATATTCAAGGAGTACAAGGTTAGCTATATAATCAAGAAATTCAAAGCCAACTGTATCCTCAAGAATATGAAAGCCAGATATGCAATCAAGGAGGTCCAAGCCAAATTCATCTCCAAAGAACTCGAAGCCAACTGCATAATCAAGGACCTCCACCCCAAATACATCTCCAAAGGGCTTAAAATCAGCTGCCTAATCTAAGAGCTCCAAGCCACCTAAGACATAATCAAGGTCTAGACTTTGGGACTTCAACAACCACTCTTTGTACTCCATAAGCCCTTAGGTTATAACAAATCCCTCTATATAATGAAAGAGCTCCAACATTCCCACATCTTCAAATAGGTGAAGGTCAATTTTATATTCTAGGAACTCCAGGTCAAGAGATAAATATTTCTAGGTCAGCTGCAAATTGAAAAAAACCAACAACATCATTTGTAGCTTTATGGAGTTCCAGACCAACTGCATATTCAAAAATATCAAAGCCAAGTATATATTCAAGAAGCTCAAACCCAAGTGTATAAGCATGGAGTTCCATACCAGCCATATATTCAAGGAGTACAAGGTCAATTACATAATTAAGAAATTCAAAGCTAACTGTATCATCAAGAATATCAAAGAAAGTTATATAATCAAGGAGGTCCGAGCCAAAGTCATCTCTTAAGAACTCGAAGCCAACTACATAATCAAGGAGGTCCACCCCAAATACATCTCCAAAGGACTCAAAATATGCTGCCTAATCAAAGAGCTAGGGAGAATGTTTGCTACGCCTACTGTGCAAGGGAGGGATTCTGGTTTATTGATCGATATCGGTGCTACTCATAACTTCATGATGAAGAAGGAAGCACAACAGCTCAGTATCACGTTCAAAGATGAGGACTGGGTGAAGATGTTGAACACTATAATCCAACCTATCTTTGTGAGACCTCACCCTTCTGAGAGTAGCTTACAATAGATTGCAGATTTGATTCGTAAATTTTTTTTCGTTGGGTGCGTCATCCTTAGGGAGTCCTTAGCGTGTTTGAGTGCTTTAGGGTGTCTAGGTGTGATCGAGAGTACGTTAGAAGCGTGATTGAGGATTGAGTCAGTGGAAATTGGAATTTGACAGATTATGACCCGTTTTGAGTGACCATGAATTTTTGGGTCAATTACTATTCATCGAGCCCAAATACTATTCATAAGCCCAATTGATTAATTGTGTCAGCCCATGTACTAGCTAACCCATTAGTTACACTTGTGTCAGCCCATGTACTTGCTAACCCATTAGTTACACTTATGTCAGCCCATGTACTTGTTAACCCATTAGTTACACTTGTGTCAGCCCATGTACTTGCTAACCCATTAGTTACACTTATGTCAGCCCATGTACTTGCTAACCCATTAGTTACACTTGTGTCAGCCCATGTATAACCCATTAGTTACACTTAAGTCTTGCCAATTGTGCATTAAACACAGCAGACCATTCATTTCATCTGCCCTAAATTCCTTTCCCCGTTTTTCTCTTCTCTTCACCATCCAAGAGCACCAACATTCACCTTCAACTCATTTTACCTCAGAAATTGTTAAGGGATCATACCCTAACACTTCCCTAGTGTTTTCCACACATTTCCACTGGTAGTTTGGTGGGTGGGGGTGATTTCTAGAGCTGTTTTCATTCTGGACGAAAATTGAGATTTTACTGGTAAGTGGTTTAATTCTTGTTTCCATGCTTCTAAGATAGTTCCTTTAGGTTGCTAGTAATGTTGCTGAGTTAATTTAGTGAGTGATTGTGTCTGGAAACACCCTGAAAGTTTTGTGTAATTCTCGGGTGAACAGTGTCAGAGGGTGGAATTTGAATGTTCTTGATGAATTAGGTGTATTGGTTGCATGAGATAAGTTCTGTATGTATGGAATATGAGTTGAGGGATACAGGTTTTGTCATTAACTGTTATTGTGATGTGTGAATGCTTGCTGGTCAGAGTTGTCATTAAGGGGGAATGGTTGTGAGTTTATGGAGTGGTATGAGTTTGAGCAGTGACATTAAATTGTTCAATTGCAGAGGAGTGTTGAGTGGTAATTGTGAGAGGGTCTTTTAGGTTTCAAATTCAGTTGTAGTGTCTGATCACTTGAACTTAGGGTAGCTTACGGTTCTCTGATTGTCTTATGTGTATAGGTGGTATTGCGGCAACTGAGAAAGGCAAAGGTATCGCTGGTACATCGTCAGCGCGACAAGAGGTGGGAGTTTAAGTTTCATCTGCATACGCGTACTGGTTGATTTGTTTAATTAAAATTGGATTGCATGGTTTGATTTGAATAGAGGCATTGCTGGTACTCTGATAACTAATCATGTTAGACTCATATGAATGTTTGTCATGCTTTGGAACGCATTAAATATATGTTCAAAACTAAGCATGATGGCTGTGTGTTGTGCATTGTGTTGCCATGAGTGGATTGCTGCTTGTAACTGAGTGTGTGGCAACACAAGGGAGACTTGTTAAAAACGTGAGATTGGCCTAATGTGGAACTGGATAAATACATAGCATGCATTACAAGTTTTCCCTAAACGATTCTTAGGAATTTACTGGAATTGACGAACTATGCTTGATCAAGCTAGGTAAGTATATGGGGATCCCAGCTGAGGGGACAGTTGCTTACCTTGGAGGGTTATGGAGGATATATCTGTATGAATGGTTGAGTGCACTATAAACTATCAGTCCTCATGATGCTGTATGCATACATCTACGAAACTGAGATGGAATCTGATAATTTGATTTCCTCCATTCAGTTTCGGACAACCTTGATGGTAGGGGTTTTGAATTGCTAAATTAAAACCATCAATGGGCTTCCAGGTGATCCTTTAGCGGGGATTATTCGGGAGTGGTTTGTGTCTGCCCCGGTAGGTTTGGGCATACTAGCCGTGTATCAGAAAGATGATTTTTTTGCAATTGCATAATGTTTTGGTCATTGTGCATTGTGCATTGTGCATTGTGAATTTCGTTATGTGCATATATGAGCATGAGACTCAATTGTGTTACGTACTTGCTTTACAAACTGATTTAGTAACTGCCTCTATTCCAACGTTTGTGCTTATGACGCGGTACTCCCACTGAGGTCCTTTGATCTCACCCCCCTGCTTTATTTTCCTCATGGCTAAATTGAGAGCTAGCAGTTCAGCTTCCAGGTTACGATTCCATTGTTGGTCGTAGGGCTGGACATTGTACTCCACACATTTTGGACACTCGGCATTATTTGTGTTGTCGGTATACATTTGACGTGTGCATATGTATGCTAAACGTGTGAATCTGGAATTTAAATTTTATACTGCAAAGTTTATATGACAGTGCGATATTATGTGAAATGTTTGACAGAATTATATCGTTGGTTGATATGTGTAAAAGACTTCCGCTGACGGTTAATAATTCCGTTGTTGATTTTGCCGAGTTGTTATAATAACGTGCCATGCTTCAATTTCAAAGGAAAGTTTCAAGATTGGGAAATAATTTTACAGTAAGCCTTGTGTAATTTTGATTGATCCACCCGTTGGGTCGATCGGGGTTGCACGGCGGTGAGGTTTCCATTTACCGGGAAACGGGTCCTCACAATCTTTGCAGTAGCCTGAGGAGTCGAGCTAGAAATGGGGGATAAGAAAGGTAAACTCGACATTTTAGTCATTCCCATAGATGACTATTGGATCGTTTTGGGGATACAGTTCTTGGACTAGACTTGTGCAATCTTGATATCCTGCACCAACATCTTCAGCTTTTCATAAGGGAGCCCATATTGTGTGGTGCGTATTGTTTGAGAGAAGGAGCTGAAGGCAAAGTCATTTTCAGCCATACAGTTGAAGAAGAGGGTAAGGAAGCTAGAGCCTATATTCGTTGCTACATTGGTGATGGATTAAGGCACGAGTGCTGATGATGTGCTTCCCATCCAAGTCATGAAATTCCTTGGGGAGTTTGTCAATATGATGTCTAAGGAGTTCCTGAAGTAGCTATCACCCATACGGGAGGTAGGTCATACCATCGAGTTAGAGTTTTGGGCTAAGCCACCTGTGAGAGCCCCATATCGAATGACACCACCAGATTTAGTTGAATTATGAATGTAGTTAAAGGAATTGTTGGATGTGGGCTTCATCCAACCATACAAAGCACCATACAAAGCACTAGTGCTTTCCCAAAAGAAACAAGATGGGTCATTGAGGTTGTGCATTGATTATCGGGCCTTGAATAAGGTGACTGTGAAGAACTAGTACCCCATTCATCTCATTTTTGACTTATTTGATCAACTTGGGGATGCAAAATGGTTCACCAAGTTGGACTTGAGATCAGGCTTGTAACGACCCTAATTCCTAACTATTATTAATTGCTCCGATTAAGGTCATTACCGCCATGAAACCCAAATAAGCCTAAATGACACCTAAGACCTACTTGAATCCCACCAGGCTTATCATGAACTATCGATTTTCAGCTTGTTAGTTTTATTGCTTATCAACAATTGGAGCATGATATTGGACACATGTTCTGGTATCATACGGAGTAAATAAACATCACATCAACGGAAGTCTTAAATTAAATCTTTGGGTTCATAACACACAAGTCCCATAGGGATCCAAATAAACAACAAGAAATCTTCCAACAAGTTTCGGAAATATCAAGCAAAAGAGGGTGCTTAAATTAAACCTGAAAGTTGCCCAATCATTCATGTTATATGCGCAAGTAATAAGTATGCAGCCTTGATCTCACACCCTGGTACCACAAACATTGAATGTACTCAAGCCTGAAAAATGGTAAAAATAACGGTTTGAGATTACAAGAATCTCAGTAGGGTCACAGCATCATAAGATCTACAGAATCCCTAAACACAAATCTCCCAATTCACATAAGATCATTCCTAAACAACTAAAGGGGATCACGCAATTCAAAAACCAATCAAAAGAGGTTAGGGCCGAATCTATGGTTGAGGGAGGACTGCAAACACTTCCGAAAGCTCAGAAGTACACAGGCAGGTGAAACACATCAAATTGCCCTCGGCAATGAAGAAGAAAAGCCATCCCCTTCTACCTGTGTTGTCAAAGACTTACTGCACAAAAGGTAGATGGTTAACACACAAACTAATCAGTAAGTCTATCATCTTGTCCTCGCAAGGACAAGTCGACTAGTCCCACACGGACAAGTCTTCCCTAGTCACATACCTACTAGGGCATCCCAGGTTACATACCTACTAGGGCTTCCTGCCACACAAGGACAGGGTTCCGACCACACAAGGACCAGTCCTCCAGCGAGCTCTTGCTGGGATTTGCCGCTCATACAACTCCTATACCAGTAAGAACCTCTCCTCTCCCTAGGAGCATCAACGTTTACCCCGAATGGCCACCGGAACAGGATCCTGACACACAGACACGTACAAGCACACACAGGAAAGTACAAAGCATAATACCACAACAGGGTATCCTCAATCATGTCAGAACACAATCAGCATATTCAATTCACATAACATATGCAACCCAGGCACTCAATACCTAACTCAGGGGTTCGATATAGCCTATGAGATCCATATCTCATTCCGAATTTCATACTCTCACCCTATAATCCAATCGCATGCAATACAACAAGGGCAGGTAACAAATACATCAAGAAAATAACAGGGGTCTCTGGAGAAACCGATGAGGCGTAGATCCTACCTCTCTTGTCTCTGAACAAGAAGCTACTCCTTTGCCTTTATTAAGTAAATCCGAACCACCTAAATTATCACCAGGAAAAGACAAAAGCAAACTAAGCATATATATCCAATAATCAATTGAATACCCTATTTCCTTAGCAATACCACTCACCAAACCTATCAGAAAACCAGTGATCAGACATTGCAGGTGCCTCCACCTTGGATGTGTGATGTGATAGCCAAGAACTTAACAAGATTCAACCTGAATTTACCATTCCAATTAACTATGCAAATCTTGTCGCTAAAAGTAGGACATAAGATGATTTCGTCTTAACCTTAAACAAGGAAATATTTACATCCAAGATGCGATTTATATATGTTTGGAAATAGTATGAAAAGAGCTTTCCAACGAGCTATTATTTGTAAGGATCTGACAAACGATTAGAAAGTTATGCTATTTTGAAGTTCAAGAAGATTTGGCGATAACCTAATTCCGCCGCCGATTTTCAAATTAACCTTAGACAAAAAAATACTAACCTCCTGAAAAAAAAATAATGGTTGGAAAGAGGATGAAGAGAGCTTTCCAACAAGCTATTATTCGCAGAGATCCGACGAACGATGAGTGAGTTATGCTGGTTTGAAGTTTCTGCAAATTATGGCGGCTACATGGAGGTATAGGGTTTTAGGCTCATACGAATTTGTAAGTTTTCTATGAATGATTTTTGTGGGGTTGGCTTCCTATTTATAATGAATGGGTATAGAATTATGATTACTACTTTTAATCACTTTATCATAATAAGATAATCTACCAGATAATTAAACTCTAAATTATCTTTCCTATTTTTAGGGTCTTTAATCTCTAAGGCAATTATCCCTCTATAAGGACAATCTCTAAGGA
The DNA here is from genome assembly GCA_019739055.1 of Passiflora organensis. NCBI lineage: Eukaryota > Viridiplantae > Streptophyta > Magnoliopsida > Malpighiales > Passifloraceae > Passiflora > Passiflora organensis. The sequence continues at coordinate 555,628 of JAEPBF010000187.1, read as the reverse complement.
AATTATCCATCTATAAGAACTTAGATCAAAGGGAATTTAAAACAAAGTTAACTACTAAACAATTTTACCAATTTCAGCCATCACACATCCTTTCCTTCAGAGGCAAAATCGTCTTTTCACATGCACTGGCTTCTAGACTTCTAGAACTCAAAATTCGGGGTCTTACAAGGCTACTGTCAAGTCTGCATAACAAAGGGGGATAAGGATGGTGTTCCAAGCTTTGAGGGACAACGAGTTGTACATTAAACAGGAGAAGTGTGCATTTTTCAGACAGAAGGTGACTTTCCTCGGTCACGTGCATTTTTTGGCAACCACCTAAGAAGGTCACTGATCATCATCCCTTCTTAGAGTTGGCCAATTACTACCGGAAGTTCATACGAGGGTTCTCTTCTAATGTTGCACCCTTGACCGAGTTGTTCAAGAAGAAAAAGGTATGGGATTGGAAGAGTGGATGATAAAAGTTGTTTGATTCATTATATGTAGCCATTATGAAGGAGCCGATGTTGGTATTACCTAACCACCAACTTTTATATAAGGTAAAAATGGATGCCTCATATTTTGCGATTGGTTGTGTCTTGATACAAGGACAACCAATTGTCTTTGAGAGTCGCAAGCTCAATGATATTGAGATGCGGTACACGGTGCATGAGAAGGAGATGATAACTGTGGTGCATTACTTACAAGTTTGGAGACATTATTTGCCAAGGAGTAGGTTCGTTGTCAAGACCGACAACATTGTCACAATCAACTTCCTTTCATAAAAGAAGCTATCGCCGAAGCAGGCAAGGTGGCAAGATTTTTTGGTAAGATTTTGATTACATGATTGAGTAAAAGCTGAGGAGGGAGAATTTGGTGTAACAAAAGGGTCGAGCTTATAGCCATTAAGATCCATGATAAGTACCTTGATGAAATTTTATCAAGGAAGATGAATGGAAAGTGCATGAACCATGTCGAATATCTGGTTCAATAGAAAAATGATCCTTCTAGTGAGACTATTTGGGATAGTGAATCCGATCTTTGGTGATATCGAGAAGAGATCAATGGGTTCTTGAGGCAGCACACAACAAGGATGTTGTCGAGTTTGATGGCGTAGAATGTCACGATCCAAAGTTAGACTACATATCATTCAGCTTTGTGCGTGACTTATCTCATAATCCAAGAGTCCCAATCAAGGAGAATCAGTGCATTCATTGGGAATCAATCGGAGACAATTGAGGAATTCAAAGGAAATCCATTCTTGCCATATAGGAGACCTGATTTAGAAAATCAAGATAATCAATATAATCGCAAATTACCATAAATTGGATAATCAACCGTTAGTGCTTGCCTTGTATATCTTTGTATAGACACCATTAGATTGGTTGACTTGATATCCATCATCCATTGGGGAGTTGTATTAGCTATATAAAGGGTGTCTCCCCTCATTTGTAACCATCCAGCAATTATTGTAATATTTAGAGTTTAGAAGTTTTGGTATGAATAAAGACTCAAAACCTATAAGTACTCCACTAGCTCATCATTTAAAACTGAGGAGTCAGTTATCTCCAAGGACGACTAAAGAACGAGAATACATGAAAAAAATCTCATATGCAAATGCAGTTGGAAGCTTGATTTATGCTATGGTGTGTACGAGACTTGATATTTCACAATCTGTTGGAGTTATTAAACAAATACATGCATGATCCAGGAAAAGGTCATTAGTAAGCTGTGAAATGTATTCTACGATATATCGAAAATACTATAGACGTTGGCTTGGTACTTGAGCGAGATGAATCACTTCGTCAATGTGTGGTTGGATATTATGATTCTGACTATACAAGTGATATAGATAAAAGACGCTCTACAACTGGATATTTTCTCGCATCCGATTTTCTATCTGTTCTTTACAAAGAAAGATACGAGATAGAATCAAAACCAGTCAGAATTGATGGGCTTGTTATTCTTCTTATCCTATGTTTCCCCAACTCCATGCCTTAGGGCAGACATTTGCATTGCCTGGACCTCTTTGTATTTGTTTTTCAGGAATTGTTGGAAATATATAATAAAGATAGATCTAATTTCACTATAATATATTTAAGATTATAATTTATTATTTTATATTTTTTTTTAGTCATAATACCAAGATCAACCCCTTTCTTGAAGAAAAAATCTTAAAGAAAAAAACAAATAAATTAAGGTTGTGAGCTAATGTAAATAATGATTTGTATATTGACTCTCACGGATAATAATTGTGAAGGATACGTTTTATCATAATTGTGGTGTATCTCATAGTTGTAAGATGGATCTATTGGCGAAGATAGGAATTTGAAAAATAATTATCTTAATGATCTATATCTTTATATTTGTAATTCTTAGATTAAAGGGTTGAGGTTTATATCTGAATTATCGTCTTACTTCAGAAAAAAATTAATTGCGATGGATTAGATATGTAGTGCATAAGTTTAACATGTGATATGGAAAAATACTGCAAGGGTAGTTGGAAAAGCATTTCAAAGAATGTGGTGATAATGAAGAAGCCAAACCAAGTATCTAGCCATGCCCAGAAATTCTTCCTACGCCAGACGGCTGGGAGGAGAGAAAGCAAGCGCTCAAGCATCCATGACATCACACCTTCAAATTTGGAGACGGTAGGAAAAGATCGACAAGTCTATGTGCTGTCACAGAAGCCCTCGATGGCTCCAAGCCTTGTACTAGGAGACTTCAACAGCCACTCTTTCTATTCTATAACCCTTGAGTTGCAACTGATCTCTCCACTCCAGACCAACAATATATTCAAAGAGATCAATGTCACTGCTTCAAGGAGTTCCAGGCCAGCTGAAGATTAAAAAAATCTAACATCAGCCGCAGCTTCGTGGAGTTCTAGACTAACTATACTCAAAAAGATCAAAACCAACTTTATATTCAAGAAGTTCAAATCCAGGAGTATAATCAAGGAGTTCCATACTAGCCATATATTCAAGGAGTACAAGGTCAGTTACATAATCAAAAAATTCAAAGTCAACTATATTTTCAAGAATGTCAAATCCAGTTATATAATCAAGAATATCAGAAAATAGTCCAATCAAAGTTCATGTTATATGCACAAGCAACCAAGGAAACAGGAATGCGAATGTGATGCAATATCATTCCACCGTGCAGCCTTGATCTCATACACTGGTACCATGAATAGTGAATGTACCTAAGCCTGAAAAATGGTGAAAACAATAGGATGAGATTATAAGAATCTCAGTAGGGTCACAACATCATAAGATCTGTAGAAATCTTAAACAAACTTCTCTCAAACAACATCAGATCAGCCTATAAAACTAAAGGGTATCATGCAATTCAAGAATCAAACAATAAGGTTAGGGCCGAAAGCTAAGGCTGAGGGTGGACTATAAACACTTCCGAAAATCAAAAGTACACAGACAGGTAAATCATTAATCAAACTCATCAACAGGAAAGGCCATCCCTTTCCACCTGTGTTGTCCAAGGCTTCGCTGCACAAAGGTAAATAGGTTAGCACACAAGCTAATCAGCAAGCCTATTCATCTTGTCACACAAGGACAAGGCATCCAAGCCACAAAAGGACAAGAGCATCCAAACCACAAAAGGACAAGAGCATCCAAACCACACAAGGACAAGGGCATCCAAACCACACAAAGACAAGGCGTTTAGCCACACAAAGACAAACATCTAGCATGCACATGCTGGGGATTACCACCCATACGACTCATGTACTGGTAAGAACCTCTCATCTCCCCAGGAGAATCAACGCTTACCCCAATTGGCCACCGGAAAAGGATTCTGACACACAAATACGTACAAACACACACAAGCAAGTACAAGGCACAATACCACGACAAGGTATCCTCAAACATGTCAGAAGACCATCAGCATGTTCAATAGACATAACACATTCAAACTAGGCACTCATAACCTATCTTAAGGGATTCTATATAGCTTAGATAAGCCTTAAATCAATCTGCAACTCATGCATACATCATCTCACACATGTGCATACAATATCACAGATATAGGTACCAAAATCAGCAAGCAAACAAAAAGATCTCTAGAGAAACTGATGAGGCATAGATCCTATCTCTCTTGTTTATGAAAAATAAGCTATTCCTTTTCCTTTATTCAAGGGATTCGAACTACCTATAACATCATAAGGCAAAGACAAAACCAAACTAAACATGCATACTCAGTAACCAAGTAAATATCCTATTTCCTTACCAATTCCACTCACCAAACCTATCAGAAACTAGGGGTCAGATACCGTAGGTGCCTCTCCCTTGGATGTGTGATGTGATAGCCAAGAACTTAACAAGAAAAAACCTGAATTATCAACTCAATCAACATAACAATTTTGGCACTGAGAATAGTACAATAAAGCAAATTGCGATTTCATGTTAACAAGGAAGGATTAGGTGTTTATAAAAAATACAATCATAAGGAACAAGATCAGAAACCAATAGGTTAATCAATTGATCAAAATAGGCAACAATAGGGCAAAGGTAGGGCATGTTGATTTCATGTATAGAAACGACTCAAATGATGAATTCATGATTTTACTAAATGGATGCTAAAAAATCATACAAACAAGAGGGGCAACAACATGGTGGTTATGAGATTAATTTTCCTACTTTAAAGGCTAGATTAAAGTAAGATAATAATTAGAATTAAATTCTGGAATTATTCTTCCTTAATTTTAGGGATTTTATCTCCTAAGGTAATTTTAACCTAATAAGGAATCAAATCAAAAGGAATTGATTATTAGACATTCCATACCATTTTCGACCATCACACATCTATTTCTTCACGAGAAAAATGGTAATTTCACTTGCACTGACTTTTGGACTTCTAGGACTCAAAATTGGAGGTCTCACATTCTAGGCCAACTGCATACTCAAAGAGATCAAAGCCAACTATATATTCAAGAAGCTTAAACCTAGGAGTATAATCAAGGAATTCCATACAAACTATATATGCACGGAGTACAAGGTTAGCTGCATAATCAAGAAATTCAAAGCCAATTGTATCCTCAAGAATATCAAAGCCAGCTATATAATCAAGGAGGTCCAAGCAAAGTTCATCTCCAAAGAACTCAAAACCAATTGTATAATCAAGGAGCTCCACCTCAGACAGATCTCCAAAGTGCTCAAAATCAACTATGTAATCAAAAAGCTCCAAGCCATCTAGGACATGATCAAGGTCTATAGTTAAGGACTTTAACAACAACTCTTTCTACTCCACATGCCATTGGGTTGCAATAGATCCCACTACACAATGACAAAGTTCCAACATTCCCGCACCTTCAAAGAAGTAGAGGTCAGTTTCATAATCCAAGAACTCCATGCCAGCTATATATTCAAAGAGATCAATGTTAGTCACTTCTTCAAGGAGTTCCAGGCCAGCTACAGATTCAAAACGATCATATCAGTTGTAGCTTAATAGAGTTCAAGACACACTTCATGTTCAAAGAGATAAAAACCAAATATATATTCAAGAAGCTCAAACCCATGTGTATAATCAAGGACTTCCATACCAGCCATATATTCAAGGAGTACAAGTTCATCTATGTAATTAAGAAATTCAGCGATAACTGTATCCTTAAGAATATCAAAGCCAGTTATATAATCAAGGAGATCCAAGCCAAATTCATCTCCAAAGAACTCGAAGCCAACAACATAATCAAGGAGCTCCACCTCAAATACATCTCCAAAGAGCTCAAAATCAGCTACCTAATCAAAGAGCTCCAAGCCACCTGAGGCAATGATCAAGGTCTGGAATTGGGGACATCAACAACCACTCTTTCTACTCTACAAACCCTTGGGTTGCATTAGATCGCTCCAATATTCCTGCAATTTTAAAGAGATGGAGGTCAGTTTCACAATGCAGAAACTTTAGGCCAATTGTATATTTAAAGAGATCAATGTCAGTCACTACTTCATGGTGTTCTGGGCTAGCTATAGATTCAAAAAGATCAGCATCAACTGCAGCTTTGTGGAGTTCCAAACCAACTGCATTTTCAAAGAGATCAAAACCAACTAGATATTCAAGAAGTTCAAACCCAGGTGTATAATCAAGGAGTTCTATACAGGCCATATATTCAAGGAGTACAAGATCAGCTACATAAGAAAAAAATTCAAAGCCAATTGTATCCTCAAGAATATCAAGCCAGTTATATAATGAAGAAAGTCCAAGTCAAATTCATCTATAAAGAACTCGAAGCCAACTGCATTATCAAGGAGATCCTCCCTAGATACATCTCCAAAGGGCTCAAAATCAGCTATCTAATTGAATAGATATAAGCCACCTGGGGCATGATCAAGGTCTATAGTTGGGGACTTCAACAACCACTTTTTCTACTCCATAAGCCCTTAGGTTGCAACAGATCCCTCCACACAATGAAAAAGCTCCAACATTCCCACACATTCAAAGTGATGGAGGTCAGTTTCATAATCTATAAACTTGTCTAGATGAATATTCCAAGATATCAATGTCAGTCACTACTGGACTTCCTAGCCAACTGCAGATTCATAAAGATCAACATCAGTTATTGCTTCATTGAGTGCCAAACCAACTGTATATTCAAATAAATCAAAGCCAACTATATATTCAAGAAACTCAAACCCAAGAGTAAAATCAAGGAGTTCCATACCAGCAATATATTCAAGGTATATTGCTGGTATCAAAAAGTTATCAAAACCAAGTATATATTCAAGAAGCTTAAACCCTGGTGTATAATCAAAAAGTTCCATACCAATCATATATTCAAAGAGTACAAGGTTAGCTATATAATCAAGAAATTTAAAGCCAACTGTATCCTAAAGAATATCAAAGCCAGTTATGTAATCAAGGAGGTCCAAGCCAAATTCATCTCCAAAGAACTCGAAGCCAACTTCATAATCAAGGAGTTCCACCCCAAATACATCTCTAAAGAACTCGAAGCCAACTACATAATCAAGGAGTTCCACCCCAAATACATCTTCAAAAAAGCTCAAAATCAGTTGCCTAATCTAAGAGCTCCAAGCCACCTAAGACATGATCAAGGTCTAGAGTTGGGGATTTCAACAACCACTCTTTCTACTCCATAAGCCCTTGGGTTACAATAAATCCCTCTATATAATGATAGAGCTCCAACATTCCCGCATCTTCAAAAAGGTGAAGATCAGTTCTATAATCTAAGAACTCCAGGCCAAGAGATAATTATCAGTCTCTCCTTTAAGGAATTCCAGGTCAGCTACAAATTGAAAAAAATCAACAACATCATTTGTACCTTCATGGAACAGACCAACTGCATATTCAAAAAGATCAAAGCCAATATATATTCAAGAAGCTCAAACCCAGGTGTATAAGCATGGAGTTCCATACCAGATATATATTCAAGGAGTATAAGGTCAATTATATAATCAAGAAATTCAAAGCTAACTGTACTCTCAAGAATATGTATCATTTGGCTTTGTCTATGACTTATCTCTTAATCCAAGTGTCTCAATCAAGGAGAATCAGTGCATTCATTGGGAATCAATCAGAGACGATTGATGAATTCAATAGAAGTCCATTCTTGCCATATAGGAGACCAAATTTAGAAAATCAAGATAATCAATATAATCGCAGATTACCATAAATTGGATAATCAACCGTTAGTGCTTGCCTAGTATATCTTTGTATAGACATTATTAGATTGGTTTACTTGATCTTCATCATCCATTGGGGCGTTGTATTAGCTATATAAAGAGTGTCTTCCCTCATTTGTAACCATCCAGCAATTATTGTAATATTTAGAGTTTAGACGTTTTGGTATGAATAAAGACTCAAAACCTATAAGTACTCCACTAGCTCATCATTTAAAACTGAGGAGTCAGTTATCTCCAAGGATGACTAAAGAACAAGAATACATGAAAAAAATTTCATATGCAAATGCAGTTGGAAGCTTGATTTATGCTATGGTGTGTACGAGACTTGATATTTCACAATCTGTTGGAGTTATTAAACAAATACATGCATGATCCAGGAAAAGGTCATTAGTAAGTTGTGAAATGTATTCTATGATATATCGAAAATACTGTAGACGTTGGCTTGGTACTTGAGTAAGATGAATCACTTGGTCAATGTGTGGTTGGATATTGTGATTCTGACTATATAGGTGATATAGATAAAAGATGCTATACAACTGGCTACTTGTTGACCTTAGCTAAACCACCGGTTAGTTGGAAGTCTACTTTACAATCAACTGTGGTTTTGTCTACAATAGAGGTAGAGTATATGACAGTCACAGAAGTTGTAAAAGAGACAATTTGGCTTCAACGATTGCTTAAAGACTTGGGAGTTTGTCAAAAACATGTCAAAGTACATTGTGATAGTCAAAATGTTATTCACTTAACGAAGAATCAAGTTTTTTCATGCTAGAACGAAGCATATTGATTTTTGTTATCATTTTGTTCAAGATATTTTGGAAGAAGTTGGAGTTTAGATATAGAAGATCATGACCACTAAGAATCCTGTTAATATGATGACGAAAGCAGTGACTGCAATCAAGTTTCAATATTGTTTAAATTTGTTTAATATTGTCAAAATTTGAAGATAATTTTTTTGTTAAGACATTACGAGATATTTTAGTGAGCAAGTACAAGATGGATGTAGATTTTGCCAAGGTGGGGATCTGCTAGTATTGGAATAAGTCAACCACACTCGTGGCTGACTTGTTCCTTAAGATAAGGATGTGGCAAATCCCACATCTCAAAACAATGAAAGTGGGGGTTTTCTTCACTTATTACAGGAAGCAAAGCCCTCACCCTATGGTTTCATCATCCCAAAAGCATTTAACATCTCTTATATCGTTTTCTCTTCTTTTCTATTTGTAATATTTCTATAGAAATATTATTCAGTAATGTTCAAAGGTGTAAGCCAAATTGGCCGAACTTCGTAAATTTCTGGTATGCTCTTATATTTATTAACTTTTGTTTGGTATAGTATTAGTGGTTATTGTGTTAGTTATTTTTTTATAAAAAAATATTCAGTACAATCGTTCACTTTCTTACCTTTTCGGTGGTTATTTCCCAACAATTTAAAGAAGAGAGATCCAATAGCGTATAGCTTGAATAATTAAGGCACTCTTATTAAGCTTTTTCATATATTGATTCATATTTTTTGAATGCGACAATTCTTGTGATTTAGAAAGAGTCTTTTTTTTGTTTGTATGTAAAAAAACAAAAGTGTAGAAAGAATTTGGTATATCGATGTACATACAAATACTGCAGATTCATATTGTGATGGGTTCTGAATGAAATTTCTGTTGATATCTTAGTTGCTCATGTGATTAGCTTCAGGTTTAAGGAGTCTAGTATTTCTATTCATCGGTTATCAAGAAGCACCAGTGGTCTAGTAGTAGAATAGTATCCTGCCACAGTACATTCCTGATTGGTGGTGCCATTGGGTCTTTTCAATTTGCATGGAATGTTTTGATTTTTATGTCTTTGTTTGGCACCCACCATTAGTATTGACATCCGTGATGCGTAGCTCGTTGTTATGCATCTATATAGTCGAGAATCTGAATTTATCAGTATTAATATCAAAATTTTGAGGAATAATTATGTGTTATATATCTAATTTGAAAATAATAAATAATAAATAAATTTGATATATATTATTTTTAATATTTTAATATGGTCTAATTTTATCATTTTATATCATTACAAAAATTAATATTATAATTTCTAATTTTTTATTATTAAAAAGAATAAATATTTAAAATTATCAGTAATTTGAGAAGTGCATTAAAAAGTAATAATGGATTGGGATATAAAAATAAGAATAGAGACATCATAGTATATTTGTAAAAAAATAAAAATTAAATGGTAGAGTTATTTTCATTGATTTTATTTCTATTACTTAATGTAATATATTCTATTATTTCCATATTTTGTCTCTTTTTATTTTAATTTACCCCAAAATTTGAAGGTAATTTATATCCTAAATTAGTAATTAAATTATTGATGTTTTATTAAGTCTTAACCCTTAATTACATTCTACAAATCTGGATAAGGATAAATTTACACATTTTAACATTATTATTAGGCTTAATCAAATATAACATAATGCACATAAAATAGGCAACTACCGGAAATAAAAACTTTATTTAGCCATGCCGTACAAACGACAAAACATAAAAATACCATAGATGAAAATTTTCAACATATATATATGACAAAACATGAAAAAATTTTCACATATGTATATAGACAAAAGATGAAAAGAACATACAATATATATATGACAAAACATTACATATATAACTTAATATTGCTTGGCAATAATAAAGATTATCACTCTATTGATAAAAAAAAGATAATTAATTAATAATCGGGAAATTTTTCCCAGCAAAGAGGATAAAACTAAAACATGAGAAATTTAAGGTGGAACCTAACTATAAAAATATTATTAAAATTATTACATTAAATTTAAAAGAGTTTCACTATTATATTAAAAGAGCTTCACGGTCAGGAACGGGTGAGCCAGTCTCCAGAGAGCTACCCAACTGGCCAAAGTGTTTTTTTGTTCCTGACGAATGGTTAATGTCATGACCAGGCCTCCGGACCCTCGGCCTAGCGGGCCCGGAAGTGTATGTTGTCACGGGACTAGAGTTTTGCGGAATAGAAACTCTCCGTGCGGCCTCAGACTATCGCTCTCGCAATAGGTTAAGTCAGCCTTCCTCAAAAAGCTAACTAGAATGCTAAGCTTAGAACACAACCGAAAAGAGAGAGGGACATAAGAATGGAGAGAAAACTCTAAACTCTCAATATTGCAAGAATTGTTGGATGATTACAAATGAGGGAAGGCACCCCTTCTATAGCCAATACAATTCCCCAATGAATGGTGGAGATCAAGTCAACCGATCTAACGGTGTCTGTACAAAGATATACAAGGCAAGCACTAATGGATGATTTCTCATCTATGGTAATCTTTGATTAAATTGATTACCTTGATTCCCCAAATCAGGTCTCCTGTATGGAAGGAACGGATTCCCATTGAATTTCCTGATTGCCTCTGATTGATCCTCCATTAATTTGCTGATTCTCCTTGAATGAGGCACCAGATTTGAGGGACGGGTCATACACGAAGCCGAATGACATGTAGTCTGAGTTTTGGTCATGACAATGTTCGCGTGATGGATCACAATTGCAACATTCAGTTGGGCTTTTAACCACAGGGCCCAAAAGATGCATCTTGTTACAAATGATCCACTCACACAACACATATAAGCCCAAGACCTCCCTCGTTCCTTTCCGATGTGGGATTGGGTAACCTGACCCCCTACGGGCTAGGTCTCACAATCTCCCCTCCTTATAGACCTCGTGTCCTCACGAGGGGAGCCAAACGTAACTGTCTTGGGCCCAAACGTGAACACACAACACTGCCCAAGCCCACCCGGAAGAGGGAACGAGATCGGCTCCGCTACCATTTGTCACAACCAGACCCCTGGACACTCGGCCTAGCGGGCTCGAACGTGTATGTGCGCGTGATGGATCACAACTGCAACTCTTAGTTGGGCTTTTAACCACAGGACCCTAAAGATACATCTTGTTACAAATGATCCACTCACACAATATATATAAGTCCAAGACCTCCCCGCTCCTTTCCGATGTGGGATTGGGTAACCTGACCCTCCTACGGGTTGGGTCTCACAGTTAAATTACGATAACACGAAAACAACGGAATTGGATAATAATATTTTGAACGGAAGCGTTGCATCGCCGAAAAATCCTGCCGAAGAAAATAATAATATTGAGAACAGCAGCGTTCCATCGCCGAATCATCCTGCGGAAGAGAATAATAATAATGAAAATGGCAGTGTTTCATTGCCGAATCATCCGGATGTTAGTTATGGTATGAGTACAACAGCGCTGGCGCAATCGACTCATTAGATCGTTGTTGTTGACGTTGGTGGCATTGGCGAGAATTAATTGAGGCAAGAGCATAGTGTCATGACCAAAACTCAGACTACGTGTCATTCGGCTTCGTGTGTGACCCGTCCCTCAAATCTGGTGCCTCAATCAAGGAGAATCGGCACATTAATGGAGGATCAATCAGAGGCAATCAGGGAATTCAATGGGAATCCGTTCCTGCCATATAGGAGACCTGATTTGGGGAATCAAGGTAATCAATGTAATCAAAGATTACCATAGATGGGAAATCAGCCATTAGTGCTTGCCTTGTATATCTTTGTATAGACACCGTTAGATCGGTTGACTCGATCTCCACCATTCATTGGGGAGCTGTATTGGCTATATAAGGGGTGTCTCCCCTCATTTGTAATCATCCAGCAATTCTTGCAATATTGAGAGTTTAGAGTTTTCTCTCCATTCTTTTGTGTCCCTCTCTCTTTTCGGTTGTGTTCTAAGCTTAGCATTCTAGCTAGCTTTGTGAGGAAGGCTGACTTAGCCTATTGCGAGAGCGATAGTCTAAAGCTGCACGGAGAGTTTCTATTCCGCAAAACTCTAGTCCCGTGACAATAGGTATGTAATCTTGTTTCTTTTCGATTTTTCTTGTCTGCAAGAATTACGTGGTTTCGTAACGATGATACTTTTTTCTTGTTGCAACTAATCCAAAAATTAGAAGATTTTAGATTGTAAATTCAAAATTTAAAATTCAATAATATCAATTAATTTAAGTTATAATAACTCATATATTAGTAAAAAATTAATTATATTTGAGAAGGATGCTTTTTATAATAATTGTGGTGGATATGCTATGATATCGCACAAGCTCAACATGATGAATTTTTTTTTTCAGGTTATTTTTGTACGGGATGGAAAAATACGGCAGGGGTAGTTGGAAATGTATTTCGAATAATGCGATGATAACGAAGACACCAAGCCAGGTGGCTAGCCATGCCCAGAAGTTCTTCCTACGCCAGAGGACTGGGAGGAGAAAAAGGAAAACTTAGATCAACAAGTCCATGAGCTGCCACAGTTGCCCTCGACTACTCCAAGTCACTTGAGCTATGATCAAGATCTGGAGCTTGGGACTTCAACATCCACTCTCTCTTTCTAGTCTAGAAGTCCTTGGATTGCAACAAAGGTCTCCATAATGATAATGTGCCTTCAAAGAGGTGAAGGTCAGTTTCATAATCCAGGAACTCCAAGCCAACTGTATATTCAAAGAGTTCAAGATTTGCTTGAAGGAATTCCAAACCAATTACTTTTTAATATTGTGAAGATTTTTAATATTTTTTGGAGATTGAACGTCCAGAGAATTCGCCCCTCCTCAGTTGATGCTTATGATACAATAATGGAGGGATTAGTAATGGTTACGATGAATCTTCTCTTAATTTTAAAAAATAAAATTCTATTTTATATGATTTATTTTGTAAAATGCATAACTTTTTAATATTTACATCTTACAAATTTTATTTTTATAATAATAAAAATAGTATTAGAGTTACTAAATAATCATTACTTGTTGATTTTTATGTGAAATAGAAAAGCAATTCAGCTATAAAACAATCAAAATTTATTTGTATTTTTAATTCCTAGAATTTTGCGAGAACACGTAGTCGTGGTATCCTTTTCTCGTTGACAATAGAGGATTTAACATGAGAAATTTAAGGTGGAACGTAACTATAAATATATTATTAAAATTATTATATTAATTTAGAAGAGTTTCACTATTATATTAAGTCTTCTGGCAAATTCAAAAATAAAAAGTTTGCCCGCCTTTACTATTTTATTTTCCCGCCACTGCAAAACCTAAACCGGCTTATAATGCTAATCTATATATTGACGGAAGATTAAGACCTCACTAGTTTGTTGCTACTAAGACGACTGAATGATGAATTGTCTGACTACAAACGACGGCGGCAATAATATGCTCACTAACCAGTTGATTACGGCGGACGAGGACAACAATCTCTCTGGAGCGAGAGCGAGAGAGACAGCGACGGGGTCAGGAACGGGTGAGGCAGTCTCCGGAGAGCTGCTCGACTGGCCAGAGTGTTTTTTTGATCCTGACGAATGGTTAAATTGCGATTACACGACAACACCGGAATTGGATAATGATATTGTGAATGGCAGCGTTGCATCGCCGAAACTTCCTGCCGAAGAGAATAATAATATTGAGAACGGCAGCGTTGCATCGCCGAATCATCCTGCGGAAGAGAATAATAATATTGAAAACGGCAGCGTTGCATTGCAGAATCATCCGGATGTTAGCTATGGTGTGAGTACGGCAGCGCCGGCGCAATCGACTCATCAGATCGTTGGTGTTGACGTTGGTGGGATTGGCGAGAATTCGTTGAGGCCCCGGGAGAGAAAGAAGAGCGTCCCGTGGACAGAGCAAGAGCATAGGTATGTAATCTTGTATTCTTTAGATTCAAGTTTCAAGATTCTAGATTGTACATTCAAAATTTAAAATTGAATAATATCAATTAATTCAAGTTATAATAACTCATATATTAGTAAAATATTAATTATATTTGGGAAGGATACTTATTATAATAATTGTGGTGGATTATGCTATGATATTGCACAAGTTTAACCTGATGATATTAATTTTTTCTTCAGGTTATTTTTGTACGGGATGGAAACATACGGCAGGGGTAGCTGGAAATGCATTTCGAATAATGTGGTGATAACGAAGACACCAAGCCAGGTGGCTAGCCATGCCCAGAAATTCTTCCTACGCCAGACGGCTGGGAGGGGAAAAAGGAAGCGGTCTAGCATCCATGACATCACAACTTCAGATCTGGTGACTGTAGGAAACTTAGATCGACAAGTCCATACGTTGCCACAGATGCCTTCGATTACTCCAAGTCACTTGAGATATGATCAAGGTCTGGAGCTGGGAACTTCAACATCTACTCTCCCTACTCAACAAGTCCTTGAGTTGCAACAGATGCCTCCATATAATGGCACAGCTCCAACATTCCCACAACTTCAAAGAGGTGGAGGTCAGTTTCATAATCCAAGAACTCCAAGCCAACTGTCTATTCAAAGAGATCAAGGTCTGCTTGAAGGATTTCCAGATCAACTCCAGTTATATACCCAAGAAGCTCAAACTCCGGTGTATAATCAAGAAGTTCCATACCAGTCATATATTCAAAGAGATCAAGGTCTGCTTGAAGGATTTCCAGACCAACTTCAGATTCAAAGAGATCAACTCCAGTTATATACCCAAGAAGCTCAAACTCCGGTGTATAATCAAGAAGTTCCATACCAGTCATATATTCAAAGAGATCAAGGTTTGCTTGAAGGATTTCCAGACCAACTGCAGATTCAAAGAGATCAACTCCAGTTATATACCCAAGAAGCTCAAACTCCGGTGTATAATCAAGAAGTTCCATACCAGTCATATATTCAAAGAGATCAAGGTCTGTTTGAAGGATTTCCAGACCAACTGCAGATTCAAAGAGATCAACTCCAGTTATATACCCAAGAAGCTCAAACTCCAGTGTATAATCAAGAAGTTCCATACCAGTCATATATTCAAAGCCAACCAGATCCTGAAGAATATCAAAATCAATTATATAATCAAATTCATCTTCAAAGCCAAATACATCTCCAAAGGACTCAAAGTCAGTTGCCTACTCAAAGAACTCCAATCCACCGGTATTTTCAAGAAGCTCCAATCCAAAATCATATACAAAACACTGAAAGCCGGCCAGTTGCATAATCCAGGAGCTCCAAACTCGTGTGTGTCTTCAAGAATGTGAAGAGGAAAAGAGCGTGAACTTGTAAATGAAACTCTCGCTTTATTAAGTGAGTATCTTCTGTAAGAAACTATCATGGTTTTATCGATCAAAATTATTCTGTTATCCTATTTGCTAGTTGCAAGGGTTCATTGCTTGTACTTGCTAGTTTTTTCTCTCGTAATCCCAAATATCTATCCTATGCGTATGGTAGCCATTGGAAGCCTTTATACCGGAAGCTGGTCATGCCTTTGCATGAACTTGATGATGATTGTCAGTTTCGATTCACCTTCTTCCCCACAGATACTCTAGCTTCTCTGCTATGCAGGACATGTCTGTAGAAAGAAGTGGAAAATTCAAGATCGAACTGAACATGGGTCGTGACAATTGGGGCCAAACACTTGTATCCATATACAGTATATTTAATCCATTGACATTCATGTTCTGAATAGCAGGTCCCATGTTCTGAATATGAATATGAACTGTCGTAAATCTCCAAATATTAACAAACTAATAATATTTTCTTATACTGAAATCAACAAACTAATTGTATAATTTCTCACCTTAAATCTCCAAAAAATACTCTTTTGATCAAATTAATTGTCCTGAAGTTACAGATACAGTTCAAACCATAATATAAAATCCCATTAATAATTCCAGCCCAAAATACTAAAAATAAAACAAGTCGAATCCCAAAACTCTCTTCAACCCAATCAATTTGAATTTTTACTATAAAAAGAGTGACATTTTATGTACTCTTACAGATAATTAATTAATTAAGACGGTTTAACTTATTCGTATGATTTATGTCCAAGATCTTTCCCATCTTAGAAATACGCGTCATAATTCGCTGCTTCACCCACAAAAATTTTCTAATCTTAATTATTTTCTAGCATCCGATTTTCCGTCTGTTCTTTACAAAGAAAGATACGAGATAGAATCAAAACCAGTTAGAACCGATGGATCCCGTTATTCTTCTTATCCTATGTTTCTCAAACTCCATGCTTTAGGACCGGCATTTGGGACCCTTTTTATTTGTTTTTCAGGAATTGTTGAAATTTAAAATATATAATAAAAATAGATTTAATTTTATTATAATATGTTTAAGATTATAATTTATTATTTTATTATTTTTGAATAATTTCTGAATAGCAGGTCCCATTAAAGCTGCAGCACAAAACCGTTCATAATCCTCCATGAAACCTAAAACGGAATAAGCTTTCTCCAGCCAAACCAACTTTGTTTTCGGACTGCAAAAGGAATCTTTTTCCTTTCCTAGAAAAAACCATATGAAGCTGAAAGTGTGAAACCCAATGCTCTTCACATGGAAGAGGAAAGGAGAACAAAATATTAGTGTACCCAGCAATCCAAAGGGTGGATGGTGAAAATGTTATGGATATGAACTGTTTCATAATTCGCTGTTTCACTCACAAAAATTTCTAATCTTAATTATTTTCTAACATCCGATTTTTTGTATGTTCTTTTGAAAGAAAGATACGAGACTGAATCAAAACCATTTAGAACCGATGGGCCCCGCTATTCTTCTTATCCTAGTAGCCCAAACTCCATGCCTTAGGGCCGGCATTTGCATTGCCTGGTCTTTGTATTTATTTTTCGGAAATTATTGGAATTTAAAATATATAATAAACAAGATCTAATTTCACTATAATATATTAAAAATTACAATTTATTATTTTATATTTTTTTAGTCTTATACCAAGACCAAATCGAAGAAAAAAACAAATAGAATAAGATTGTGAACTAATGTAAATAATGATTTGTATATTGACTCTTACTGACACATCTAAAACGTACCTGACGTACGTGAGAGGTTGGGAATCGAAAGAAGACGTAAGAACATTAAAAGATACCGTACGTTAAGGACCGGAACATGCTATGCAAATTTAAAATTGTTAAGCGAGTAGAACAGAATAATAAAATTCTAATGACTCTATATATATATATATATATATATTATTTATACTACTCCTAAATCATAATAAATTTATTAATTTGGTCTGCCTACTTTTTTTTTATTGTTCTGTTTATTTAAAAATCATTTACACGCACCGCCACCTCTCAAATCTTCACAACTGTATCCGTGCGGGCCGTACCACTCAAATATTAACCACTTCCTCAGTGATGGGGACATTTTGGTTGGCTAACGAATTTTTGTATTTTAATAAATAAATAAAAAATGTTAAGAACTCATTCTCTTCTCCTACCTTTATTGCTCTCTGCTGGGCCCCATCCCTCCCAACTACTACATCGGCCCCTCTATGTCAACCATTTCCGGTGCAAGGAATAAGGTGGCTCCGTATTGGATACGTATCTTTTGTTTTTTCTGTTTTAGTTTTTTTTTTCTCATTTTATTATAATTGAAGAAATTTTTATCGAACATTTTTCATGCTCCGCGTATAGAAGAGAAAAGAAATTGAAGGAATGGAAAAACCCATTTGCAAAGCACAGGGAAATTTTTCTAAGGGAAAATTATGATTATTGCTAGTTTGCAAGTACAGGTAGACATGTGCCCTCTTGAAGGTGAATACTTTTCTAGATTCCTGTTTTAATTTTCTACGGTTTTCATTGAAGAAATACAAATGCTCATTTGGGGTCATTGTAATTCGGTGATATTGTAATTGGGTCTGTGATTTGTTTGACGGAGGGATTAGTTTTCTTTTAAGGCTTTAATGGTGATTGGCGGATTGCAAGCACTGGTCTTCTTGTTTCATTATTTTCAGCTATAAATTTTGAAACAGTGATAATATTTTATTCATTTGGCATTTGTTTATTGGAACTTGGGTACACGGTTTAGGATGTTCGCAGGCTCCAACCGGAGGTGCCATTTGACTTTGAAGACACGAAAGCGAAAAGGTAGGGTCAGCTCATGAGGCATTTTCGTTTGGCCTGGCGGAGCCAATCAAGCCATTCGACCGTTTGAGATGATCTTTGTTCTGGTGGCTGATGGTCGCGTCGTGGTGTTTTGGTTCCATTAGGGATGAATACTGAATTCTTCTTTGGCTTTCAATTTCGTACTGATTTTATGGGAGCTCAGAGTTTGAATGTCTAGTACATGTTTGTTAATGGGTCGGAAGAAATTTGCGTACTTAGCTGTGCGAATCGTTTCGTTGATTTTAAGCTGTATCTATCTTCAACTCCGCTGAAAAAGGAGATAAAGGTTGGATAGTTTCTTGGGAAGGATAAATTCTATTAGGATTTAAAGTTCCTGAGTTTAAGTGGAGAAGAAATGGAGCCGGACGCTAATTCTTGGATAAGGAGGGCGAAGTTCTCGCACACGGTTTGTCATAGATTGGATTCAAGATTAGGCTCTTATCCTTTATACATACCCGAGAGAAATTCGGGCCTGATAAGTAGATATGAGACAGTTGCATCCCGTCCGGAATCCTTCTCCGTTCCCATCCAGAAAACTTCTTACTTATACAATCAGAAATCATCGCAGACGCAGACAACGCCCCCCCGTAAGCAAAGATCTCCGTCTCCTATCCCTCAGACGGTCCTTTCTGATACTTTTAAAGAGGCATGGTCTGATAAGAAGAGGTTCTCAACTCCACATCCTCGCAGTAAAGATCAAGACATGGGATTAACAGGGTGTTTTGTCCCGAGAGGAGCTGTAAGAGAGATCAAGCCATCAAATCCCGATTCAAATAGCCCACTCAGGCACTTCGCTGCATTGAAGGGTCACGGTAAATCTAAGGGCAAGAAGGATTCAGCATGGACAAAGTATTTTGACCATGGCGGAGGGAAAGTTAGTGCCGTGAGTGCAGCTGATGAATTTAGTGTCGACATGTCTAAGCTGTTTCTTGGGCTCAGATTTGCTCATGGAGCGCATAGCAGGCTATACCATGGTGTGTATAAAGACGAGCCTGTGGCGGTCAAGATCATCACAGTGCCAGACGATGACGAAAACGGAACTTTGGCAGTTCGATTAGAGAACCAATTCGATCGAGAAGTCACCCTTTTATCCCGGCTTCACCATCCCAATGTTATAAAGGTGATCAATTTTTTCCTTCCGTCTTCCTCTATTGCTTGTGCTTATGTAATCATAAAACTCGATGAGAAGTATTGTTTAGAGAAATACTGCAATTTGGTTGTGTTCTGGTGAGTTAACTGGATATGGTAGATTAACTTGTAAACTCTATGTATGAATTTGCAATTACCACTTGAAGGAACCCATCGTCATCTGAATATTTTGATTGATTGTGCAGTTCATAGCAGCGTGCAGAAAGCCGCCTGTTTATTGCGTTATAACAGAATATCTTTCGGAGGGTTCCTTGAGGGCGTACTTGCACAGGCTTGAGCATAAGACTCTTCCCTTGAAGAAACAAATAGAGATTGGTCTGGAAATTGCTCAAGGAATGGAATATATTCATTCTCAAGGTGTCATCCATCGGGATCTTAAACCCGAGAATATTCTCATTGATCAAGAATTCCACCTAAAGATTGCTGATTTTGGAATAGCTTGTTGTGAGGCATTCTGTGATTCACTGGCTGATGATCCAGGCACTTACCGATGGATGGCACCTGAGATGATAAAAAAGAAATCTTACGGGAAAAAGGCTGATGTATACAGTTTTGGGCTGATATTGTGGGAATTGGTAGCTGGAAGAATCCCTTATGAGGATATGAATCCCATTCAAGCTGCTTTCGCTGTAGTGAACAAGGTACTTACTTGGAACTGTATATTCCATATCTCAATGTCAATTCTTTTGTGCTATAATTCATCAATTACCTTTCTTAACTTTCGATGCAAATATTCCTCAAAGGGTAGTTAAGAGAAAGTATAATGAGCCCCCTTCTTTAATATATAGGTACAATTCCTAAAAGTTACCTTCCATGCAATTGTATTTCTTCCTCTGAACACAGTTATCAGGTGAAAATGTATAGGTAATGACTCGGTTGCATGGAATTGCCAATTTATATTATAGTTAGAAAATTCTTTCGTCAATGGCATCTACTTTGGAAGTTGCTACTTAAATTTACCACCAGTAGAACACCTATACCTGCAATTGTCCGGAAAAGAGCTGATCTGAAAGCGTCATATGAATATAGATCTTCTTCTCTCTACTGAATTTTCTTCAGTGGTAGTATTCCCTTGCTTTCTATCTACACTGACACCATCATGGTTCAAAAATAATAGGATTTCCTCTTTTATTTATTGATTAGCATTATATGCTCTAAATTCTGTCAGCTTATTATTTCACTGTTGGGAAAGTGAAATCTAAACTTTTGAGTTCATTCTAGTAACAAAGCATGCTCTAAACAAGAACTGCAGTTAATTTCTTTTTTTATTTGTCTGCTTCCATTGTGTCCAACTTTCCTGATATTATAGAACTTACTTGATTTAATAGATTTCATCCATTTCTGATGGAAAATTTTTGTTTGTCTGTCTAGAATATGAGGCCTACTATACCAAGAGAATGTCCTCCTGCCATGGGAGCTTTAATTGAGCAGTGCTGGGCATTGCAACCAGAGAAGAGGCTTGAGTTTTGGCAGATTGTGAAGGTGCTGGAAGAATTTTCATCTTCCCTCGCTCGTGATGGAACTATCAATCTTGTACAAAATGCAACCTGTCAAGATCATAAAAAGAGGCTTCTTCATTGGATTCATAAGCTTGGTCCTGTGCAGCCAAGTAGTTTACCCATGCCTAAACCTAAATTCTCTTGAATCTTTCTTGACCCAGCTTTTGTAGTGCACTGGGTCACATGTAATTAAGAAGGTTTGTTTTTCTGTTTTTCTTGTAATCAAGAATTTGATTTGAGAATTGTTGAGCATCCTCTGACGTGAACCTAAGTTTTACAAAAATACATGTATACAACAACCATATTTTAGGGTATCTTGAATACTGTAAACATTGATAGAAGATATAATAGTGGTTTTTATCAGTATATAAACCCTGGCTGGATGTTTCTCCTGGTAGAGTTTTTATTGTTTATAATTTATGTTTTATCTATTAGATTATATTCTGGTTTTCTGCTGTTGAAATGACTAGGCATTTACCTTCATGTTCATCACATCAGTTAGCACAAGATGAGCATGACTAGCATTTTAGTAATATGGTCATTGGTTTTGGATATATGGATCCTCCATAAGGCATCGATCAAGCCTTCATGTTCGATATCTGATAAGACTCTGCTCCCCCTAACTAGATTTACTCAAGCGTATATAGGGAAAAGAGATCAACAACAATTCTGTAACGATGAACACTCAAGCAAAGCAATGAAACAATATATTATTATGGCTTGTAAGGCAAGGTCCATCAGCATTCGAGAGGCTGAGACTCTCCCTTCCCAGGAAAAATGGGACCAATAACAGAATTGATAAAATTCCTGATACCCTAGTGTGTGCGTGTCAGTGACTCTATATCCCCCTAAACCACAAACGACAAATAGCCTATATCCCAGAATATTCAGCACTAACATTCTTATAACTAACTCCCTTGTGCATCAACAGCTGTCCCAGCCTTGCTGGCCCTTTTTCTCCTTCTCTGATATACATACTTAATAGAAGGTTTATCAATACCCCCGTCCTGCACTTTCACCTTGTCCTCAAGGTGAAATTCTGGAAATTGACCTTGGATAAAGGCAGCCCCCTCCCACGTACTCTCAAACTCTGCTAGGGCAGTCCACTTAATCAATACCTACAACCCTCTGGTTCCTTGTCGAGAGCTCAGCACCTGCTCTAGCTTAGTAATCCACTCCAATTCTTCCGTCAGGGAGGTTGGCAGTGTCGGAAATACAGAGGTTGTGTCTTTGATTACTTTCTTAAATTGTGATACGTGAAAAACCAAGTGAATCCCTGCAGCAGTTGGCAGCTCTAAATGATAGGCGATGGACCCAACGCGTCGAAGGATGGTGAATGACCCAAAATACCGAGGAGACAATTTCTCATTCATCCGTTTTGCTAATGATTTCTGACGATATGGTCGTATCTTAAGAAAGACACGATCCCATTCCTGGAACTGTACATCCCTCCTATGCGCATCAGCTGACTTCTTCATCCTGTTTTGTGCCAACCCCAGCTGCTCCCTTAATTCCAGAATGGCTACATCTCGTTTCTTCATCATTAAATTCAATTCTTCCATTGAAGACGTTGGAGATTCGCCGTACTTAACAATTGGTGGAGGATCCCTGCCGTAGACTATATGGAATGGCGTCGTCTTTATCGACACGTGATACGACGTGTTAAAGCAATACTCCGCCCATGCAATCCACTTGGACCATTCACGTGGTTTCTGGCTAGAAAAGCATCTCAAATACGTCTCTACGCAACGATTCACCACTTCACTTTGCCCATCGCTTTGAGGATGGTACCCTGAACTTCGATTGAGCCTGGTTCCCTGCAATCGGAACAACTCCCTCCAAAATACGCTGAGAAAAACCCTATCCCTGTCCGATACAATACTTCTGGGGAAGCCATGTAACCGCACTATCTGATTAACAAATTCCTCTGCAGCTTTCTTAGCAGTAAAGGGATGCTGAAGTAAAATAAAATGAGAGTACTTACTCAGCCGATCAACGACCACCAAAATCACGTTGAATCTATTTGACTTGGGCAAGCCTTCAATAAAATCCATGGATATGTCTTCCCAGACCGCTTTGGGAATGGGCAGCGGTTGCAATAAACCCGCGGGGGCCAGCGTACTGGACTTGTTTCTTTGGCAAACCTCGCAACTCGCCACGAACGATTTGATATCAGTTTCATCCCTTCCCAGTATATCTCACTAGAAACTCGTTTATATGTCCGCCAAAAAACCTCCGTGACCACCAATTGGGCTGGCATGGAACTCTGTTAAAATTTGATCCACCAACTGGGACTTTACTAGCAGCACAATTCGGTCCTTGTATCTCAACTGCCCTTGCACTAAGGACCATCCCTCATATCCCGCTTTCCCGGAAGATAATGCTGTAAAGATCTTTTGTGTCCGCCATAACTTCCTCCTGTATCTTAAGGATATCCAAGACCATCCCGGATATCAACTGATTGAGATCCACACTAGCTGGAACTCTTGACAAGGCATCTGCCGCACGGTTGGACGATCCTGGTTTGTAATGAATCTCAAACGAAAATCCCAGCAACTTCACCAGCCAACGTTGGTATTCTGGGGCAATTTCTTTTTGATCCAACAAGAACTTCAAACTTTTCTGATCCGAATGTACTATAAAACGCCTTCCCAACAAGTAGTGCCGCCACTTTTGAACAGCTAGGACAATTGCCATGAGTTCTCACTCATAAACTGACTTCTGCTGAGCTCTCATCGATAAGGCCTGGCTATAAAAAGCTATTAGCTTCCCTTTCTGCGATAGCACCGCGCCCAAACCAATCCCTGACGCATCAGTTTCCAGCTCAAACACCGAATCAAAATCTGGTAGGGTGAGGACCGGTACACTGATCATTGCTTCTTTCAACAAGAGAACAGCTTCAGTGGCTTCCATCGACCATTCAAAAGAGTTCTTCCATAAAAGCTTGGTCAGCGGTGCAGCAATAGAACCATATCCCTTCACAAATCTGCGGTAATAGCTCGTCAAACCTAAAAATCCTCTCAGCTCCTTAGGATTCTTTGGAATTGGCCACTCGCGCATTGCACGAATCTTTTCTGGGTCAGCGGATACACCTTGTCCCGAAATTATATGGCCCAAATACTCCAATTCTCGCTGGCCAAAACAACATTTCTTCTTGTTCAGGAACAGTTGTTGCTCCCTTAGTGCCTTAAACACCTCATCCAGATGCCGAAGATGTTCCTTTAGAGTATGGTTGTACACTAAGATGTCGTCAAAGAATACTAAAACCGACTTCCTCAGGCAATTGGGAAAAACCTTATTCATTAAGGCTTGGAAAGTCGCAGGAGCATTGGTCAATCCGAAAGGCATGACCAAGAACTCATAGTGCCCTTCGTGAGTTCGAAAAGCAGTCTTCTCCACATCTCCCTGGCGCATTCTAATCTGATGGTAACCTGATTTCAGGTCCAGCTTGGAGAAAATTTCCACCCCATGAATTTCATCCATCAATTCATCAATATTCAGAATTGGGAATCTGTCGGGAACCGTCACTTTGTTCAGTGCCCTGTAATCCACACAGAATCTCCAAGTTCCATCATTCTTCTTGACCAGCAACACGGGACTAGAGTAGGGGCTCGTACTGGCGCGAATGATTCCTGCATTTAGCATCTCTCCAATCTCCTTCTCAATCTCATTTTTCTGAATATGCGGGTATCGATATGGCCTCACCCGCACTGGTCCCACTCTGGTTGCAGCATGATGGAGTGGTTATGTTCTCTTACCGGCGGCAGTCCCGTTGGCAGCTGGAAAAGATCCAGGTATTCCTTAATCAAGCTCTCTAGCTTCGGGTCGATCGTAGCGATCTTTTCGTCCACTCCTTCTGCCTGTAAACTACAAAGCTCCACCAACACCCCATTGTCTCCAATCTCCATTGATCATGCCAGCGCCTTCAGCGAAATAAGGGGTCTGTGCAAACACGGATCCCCTTTTATTTCGACTTCCTCCCCTTTCACCATGAGCCGCATACTCAGCTGCTTTCAATTATGCCTGGTCTCGCCAAGTGTTGTCAACCACTTCAGCCCCAAGATCACATCTGAGCTCCCCATCCACAGTGGCAGAAAATCGGCTACTACACGAAGATTGCCCACCAGTAGCTCCACTGCTTTACACATTCCTTCCCCCTTCGCTACTCCGCCATTCCCAATCATTATCCCATACTTAGTCGTCGGCTCCACCACCAGCTTCAGCTTCTCCACTACATCTGGGGAGATAAAGTTATGCATGGCCCCATTATCGATAATCACCACAACCTACTCTCCAAAAATTGATCTCACCAATTTCAACGTATGAGGCTCTGTGTACCCCTCCATTGCCCCTTGAGACAGCTCCACATGCCCCAGGTCCTCCTCTGCCACTATTTCCCCTTGGATATCCTCGTTCGTCTCCCCTAACTCATCAGGGTTGTCGCTAACGATTAGCACGTGGACCTCCTTGCTTTTGCAGACGTGTGCTACATGCCACTTCTCGTCGCATCTGAAACATAATCCTATTCTCCTCTTCTCCTATGCCTCCTTAACTAATAGCCTTCGAAACCTGCTTGTGTTCGAGCTGCTGTTTTGTTGAGGTGGATTCATTTTCTGGACACGCGCAAGCCTGGTGCTCACTCCAGACGTGGGAAACTGTCGCGCCCTTCGTTGGTTGAGTCATCACTCCAACTATCGTGTGATGGGGTTGGGCATTAGAATTGGGACTGCTGGTGTTAATGGACTGCTTGGTCGGACTTTAAGTGGGTGATTTTTGTCGAGCTGGACATTGAGTTTAGAGACATGTTCCTGGACAGACTGACACTCCACGAGCCCAAGGCAGTATGGTGTTCCTCTAAGATCTGGTTCCGCTCTTCTATCTTCTCTGTCATCTGTATCGTCTGCTGAAGGGAACCACGGGGTAGAATCATTAAGTCGGCCCTGACGATCGGGTTCCCTTTGACAAAGATCGCTAGCAGCGTCTCTTCCGACAGATCTTCACACTGCATTGCGAGCAGCTCAAACGTTTCCGCATATGACGCCACCGATTTTTCTTGTTTAATGGACAGGAGCGTCTCTCGCATGCTGGAAACATGCGCTCCCCTAAAACGATCAGCCATCCTTTCTTTAAACTCCTTCCAACTAACGAAAGGCCTCTTCCGGTCTTCTGTTCTCATCCAAACAAGAGCTGTCCATTGAGGCATAGCTTCATTGCTCGTAACTTGGCTTCCTCACTCATTGTATGCATCGCGAAGTAGTGTTCAGCCTTGTAAATCCATATATCAGCTTCCCTTCCTTCGAAAACTGGCATTTCAATCTTCCGAACATCTAGGACTGTTCGGTAGCCCCACTGTTGCCCTAGGTTCCCCTGGATAGGCATTCGGTTCTCCCCACTACTAGAGATCTGAGGCGACATCAGCACGTTGAGAGCCTCCATATTCTCAGTTACCAGAGGTTTTTTTTCCTTCGCACGGCTCGAACTAGGTTGGTTCTCATCCGCAGGTGCTCAAGCTCTAATCTGAGTCGTTCCGATCAACAGCTCCTCCATCCTCTGAGTGAATGCGGTGAGGGTAGCTTTCAGTTCTGATCGGACCAACTCCACCTCTCCTTTTATCGCCGCCATTTCTCCTTCTAAAACGGGTAATCTCCTCAGCTCATTCTCCACTGCCTCCAATCTGGACTCCATCCTCATCACTGGCATACCCACTGCTCAGTAATGCTCCGCTACCAATTTGATAAGACTCTGCTCCCCCTAACTAGATTTCCTCAAGCGTATATAGGGAAAAGAGATCAACAACAATTCTGTAACGAAGAACACTCAACCAAAGCAATGAAACAGTATATTATTATGGCTTGTAAGGCAAGGTCCATCAGCATTCGAGAGGCTGAGACTCTCCCTTCCCAGGAAAAATGGGACCAATAACAGAATTGATAAAATTCTTGATACCCTGGTGTGTGCGTGTCAGTGACCCTATATCCCCCTAAACCACAAACGACAAATACCCTATATCCCAGAATATTCAGCACTAACATTCTTATAACTAACTC
Source organism: Passiflora organensis (assembly GCA_019739055.1). Taxonomy (NCBI): domain Eukaryota; kingdom Viridiplantae; phylum Streptophyta; class Magnoliopsida; order Malpighiales; family Passifloraceae; genus Passiflora; species Passiflora organensis. The sequence continues at coordinate 528,368 of JAEPBF010000187.1, read as the reverse complement.
CCCTGTGCATCAACAGTTGTCCCAGCCTTGCTGGCTCTTTTTCTCCTTCTCTGATAAACATACTTAATAGAAGGTTTATCAATATCTTAGCTGCACTGTTGCATACCAGTCATGTCTGTCCTTGTTGCTGGGCTTAGTGTTGTCACTTTAGAGAATAACAACTTATAAATTTCTTTTTTTTCTTTTTGCTTAATTGTCTACTTATTGTGCGGGACCCGTTCCCTAAAATTGGGAACACGTCCCCCAAATCAAGGAACACGTTCCCCACCTTTAGAGGGAATCAAGGAGGGAACCAAGGAGGGAATCAAGGAGATAATCAAGGAGGGAATCAGGGAACATATTCCCCATTGAGAGAGGGAATTAGGGAACTCAATTGGGATCCGTGTTTGTCCTTTATACTTTTGTATATAAACCGTTAGATCGTACGACTTGATCTCCACCATTCATTGGGGAGTTGTAAAGGCTATATAAGGGGTGCCTCCCCTCATTTGTAATCATCCCACAAAATCCCACAACATCCAGCAATTCTTGCAATATTGAGAGTTTAGAGCTTTCTCTTCATTCTCTTGTGTGTCTCTCTCTTTTTAGTTCTGTTTTAAGCTTAGTATTCTAGCTAGTTTTGTGAGGAAGGCTTACTTAGCCTATTACGAGAGCGATAGCCTAAGACCGCACGGAGAGTTTATATTCCGCAAAACTCTAGTCCCGTGACATTATGCATGTAGACATGCTTCTCTTATCTGTTTCTTCCTCTGTGTCTTGGTTTTGCATTGAATTATAGGTACAAGGGTCCTGATTGTAGGGAGGGGATTCTCTTGTTATTCTCTACTTGTGTTTGATTTTGCATCGAGTTATAGGTACAAGGGTCTAAATGTAAGGAGGGATGCTCCTGCTATCTTTCATTAAACAATGTCTTTACCCGTTTGGCGTAAGGTCTTCAATCATTGAGGTGGCAGTGTGGGATCATAGATTACATGCTCTTATCTACTTCGGATGAAAAAGCGAAAAAAAGGTGATGGTTCTGTCGTTTTATACAGCCCCGTGGAATCAAACTTTTTGCAATGGCTACTCGCCTTTACTTTCCTTTCTTCGTTAGTACTTTATTATTTTTCCCTGACCGAGACCTGTTATCACATTTCTTCAGGCAAAAATATCATGTTCATAGTTGTTTGACTGGGGTTCTTATTACCTGTCATCACATCTCATGGCAAAAATATCCTGGCGTTAGTTGATGCTGCTTTGTTTGACCGGGGTGGTTCTTGCGGGTACTTTAACAGCCTTTTATGATCCTCACCCACCTACCATTGGCAAAGGAGCACCGCATGGGCTATTAGCTGTCTGTATACTTGGTTTCTTTTGTTGAAAGGGCTAGGCTATTCCACCTTTTAACGGAATGGACCGTGAACTTTATATGCAGGTGCAATGTAACTAGTTGCTGTCACAGGCAATAGAAGTTGTTTGATATTTTCTATCAACCTGGATAAGGTGGAGTAGGTTTAGGCTGTTCACGGGTGGAAATGATGATTTGTTAGAATTGGAATCTAATTTCACAATTTTTTTTTAGTGTTAGATTTTTCGGTATCCAAGTACTTTGACAGTTGACTAAATTGGCACGAACAGAATAAGAAATGTCAGGTATGATTCATTTTTAGATGAGAAACTCTTCTTTCAAAATTTAACCTTAAAATATTTTTAAGGTTCAAATATCTAATATGTTTTATTTAATATTATTTATATAAGGGCTATAAATTATCATTTTGATTTTTTAGAATAGAAGAATCATCAAATTAATCTTATTTTTATTTCGATTCGATACTCTAGAATCTTATAGATGAAACAAACTTTATTCATATTTCTATAGCTTTGCATATATATGTTTTATAAGATTTATCTTTAATATGTTGAGCGCCTATTGGCGCAAGCATAAATTACATATTGAGGGCTGACGACCCCATATAGATTTATCAAAAGTATGTTTTCTGAAAAAGAAAATCTGAGAAAAGGCCTTCCAATTTACATTTTACCACCATTAAAAATAAGACTTAAGCCACATCGGCCAGATTCTATATTTTATTTAAACTCAGGCTAAAGGTTGGCTCGTCTTCACAATCTTTTGGCCCACAAAGTAGGCTGCAACCTGCTCAGCTCCAGGCACACCCGTCGCTACTCGGATCAAATCTCACCCATCATAGCTGGGTTCAATCCACCTAGTTTTGTCCACAAAGTGGCTTGCAAGTTGCAGCCTTTCATGTCCCCTGCATGGGATATCTCAAATCAAATCTTTTGGTGTGTATATGAGATAAGAGGGATACGTTAAGTTTTGTTTTTTTTCAAAACCAGATAATTATATTTTCGGTGATATTAATTTTAAAATAATCAAAGCAATAGTTTTGCTTTTTCATAAATAAATGGAATACGAATGTCATCTATTATCATCATATTTCAGTTTAGTTACTTTTCAACTTAAACTCATTTTAATAATTTTTCGTACTATAAATACTAACTACATCTAGATTTAATATGCTCATCCTTTTTATTTTGTATGATATATTTTTAGTTTTTAAGTTCTAGTTTAACTTAAAATCTTTTTTATTGTATGGTAAATTTTTGTTGAAAATTGTTTTAAAATCTTTTAAATTTTTTATTCAACTATAATTGGAAATTTTTAATTATAATATACTTTTAAATGTAACTTTTTAAAAATCTAGAGCGTATTAATTTTTTTATAAAAATTGTCTATACATAATTAATTAGGGGTCCATTAAAATTATGGAAGAGATTGGTTTCAGAGCAATAATACTCTTTTTATATAAAAATTAATAATTTTTTTTCAAAATAAATAATAAGAATTAATTATATTTTATTGGTCCGATTACCTTTCTGTGATTTTACCCAAAGTCCTAGTACCACAAAACAATTAAAAAAATACCTAAAACAATATTCAACCAATTTGGTTATATTTTAATTGTAAATGAATTTTATAATTTTGTTTCGAATTCTATAAAATATTATATTTTAATATTACAAATATCAATTTATTAATCAATTAAACTAAAATTTATTATTATAAAATTAATTTAATAATTTTTAATTATTTATTTCTGACTCAAAAATTACTATAAAAATGTTCATTATTTCTAAAAACATGATGTGTTGTTTTAAAAACAATTGCAAATATATATATAAATATTATATAAAACAAATCATAATATTTATGTGTGCACGCTTGACAGCTCTAAAGAAACAAAAAAAAAAGATATATTATAATTATTTTCGTAACACAAAAATATGTCACTCTTATACTTAATTCTGTTCATATTTAACCATATTCTCAAATTTGTTTAACTTGACGATACCATATTAATTTCAATATTTTAGACATATTCGTCTCAAAAAATTTTATTATAATTTATGAATAAGACAATAAAACAATAAAAAATTTAATAAAAATATAAATTTTTTTTTCGATTAGGCGTTAATACTCTACAGAAGTTAGTGAGACATAATATTAAATTTTTTTATAATTTTTATTGATCTAATTTTTAGATATTTTATTGACTGAAATATAAAAATTACATAATTAAAAAATAATAGTAATATAATATTATAAAAAATATTATTATATTAAATAGTATTATTCATTTATATTCTGAATTAAATATAAAATTATAAAATACCTTTCATTCCAATCATATTCAAATTTAATCTAATCATATAAATATCCAAACCTTGTCATATTCTCAAATATAAAATCAGTCTATATAATCCCACGAATGAAAGAAAATCTTTAAAGATACCTAAATGCTAATTTATGACCAAGAAACGAGTATTTTTATTTCTGATGAATCTTTCATTTATCGATATATATGTGTATTGAAATTATAAAAAATAGAATTAAACTTTTTAGAAATTTATTTTAAAATTATTATTTTATAATTAAATTAAATTTTCTACAATACGACAAACCTATTATTAATGAAAATCCTTCTATAAAAATAAAATAGACTTTTTAATATTATTAGCCAACATTCTATTATTAAAAAACAAGATAATACACTAATAATCTTATTTAGTGAACCCAAAATTTTATTTACATCTAAGAATCTTAGTTATATTCCCACACATTATTATTATCGGGACGCATAGAGTGTGAAACACGGCTCACAAACAGACCCACATTCTTCAAAGCACCTGGCCCACCCTGCTCTTCAAATCGGCAAACTTTTCCACCAGCGTATGGTCGTATTAAATGCTTTTTCCTTTTCTTTCCATTATTAGGACGCAGCCTGCAATCAAACTGAATGGCCAATTACATCAGGACGAGATTCTTGTTTTGCGGTTTTCTAGCAAGTGCCGTCTATTATGATGGAGAGAAACCCTAATTCATCGAGAACTGATAGAAAAACGATAGAAAGAGAGAGAAGGAATCAAATGAAGGCACTCTATGCCAAGCTGAATTCTCTCGTGCCTCGTCAAAGCTCGGGGGTCTTTTCTTTTTTCTTATTTTTTCCTCACTCAACAATTTACATTCTGGCGTTTATGAGCGTAATATGACGATCTCTGTCATCACTTCTTTCTTCATGCTGATATGATTTTTATTGTGTTGCAGGAATTAGTTTCCCTGCCGGATCAACTGCAGGAAGCAGCAACCTACATAAAAAGGTTACAGACTAACTTGGAAAAACTGAAGGAAAAGAAGGATATGCTGAAGGGAATTGAAAGGCCAATTACAAGCATGAACAGTGGAGTTACGATGGAGTTAAGATCCCCGCAGATTGAAATTCATGAAATGGGTTCCACTTTAGAGATTGTTTTGGTAACTGGATTGGATAGTCAGTTCATTTTTAACGAGACCCTTCGCCTGCTTCATAAAGAAGGAGCTGAGATTATCAATGCCAGCTTTTCTACTGTTGAGGACTCTGTGTTCCATACTATACACTCCCAGGTAGTTGGTCCCTCTCTATTTCCATTCTGATTTACTAAAGGATCCAGTTGCAACTTGCAACCAGGGACGAGTAAGAAAAAAATTAATTAGGATAATCTCAAAAGCTCCAGCATTATTTTGATTTGTTGCAGATTCAAGATTCACCTATGGGTAATGAAGCCGCTAGGATATCTGCAAGGTTGAAGAAGATTATCGAAAATGCCTGCTCATTTTAAAGTAGAACCCCAAGAATTACTGTTTCGATGAATAAGTTCTGTCTGTTTTCCTTATATTTTTTCGTTCGCCAGAATGCTACCACGTGCATGACTAAGAAAGATCGAATGCTTGATCTGTTCCGTGTTAATTAGATCTCTTGGTGCTCTGCCAAGTTTTGGAATTTAAATCAACCTAACTGTTCTGTTGCTTGATCCGATGGGTGCTAAACCATAATGATAACCATAAAATATGTTTAAGTTATCATAGTTCTCACCAATTTGTTTGAACTATTGTATATGTTCCTGGAACTCTGCAAGATCATGAACGTAAAAATATATAATTAGATTCTTACATATCTAATCTTTACTTTACTAATTCAAGAATCGGCTTTCCATTGATGATCTATGCGCAAATCTTCGGATATAATTTATGTGCATAGCATGTCGGACATACAATGGTGGGTTCTGTCATCTGCTTCTTCCGGAATTAGATAGCATTAATTTCTGTTCAACCTGATATGTTTTGCTTTAACCTGATGTCTTGTGTCTGCTGTTGTCTGTAAAACAAGCAAAGGTTTAAAAGAGTATTTCTTGGAACGACGGGTTTGAACATGGGACTTAGTTAGCGACCGCTTGCGCCACAATAATTGTGACAGTTAAGTAGTATGTATTGGCCTGTACAGGATCCTTAATTTGACAATTAACTGGTAGTCAGTTATGAATAGGAAATCTAACATTTGTTCTTCTGCCTCATACTAGATTGCGGGCAGAAAAGCTGTTTTTTTCTGCCCCCTAGTTCCTTTTGCTTCTTTTTATAAAAAAAAATGATTAAAGACAACAGAAGCGTCAAACTATAAAATAATGTTTCATAATAAGTAAATTGGAAACATAGATCGTCTGAAATTGAGTTAATGATGAGACTCCTTGCTCCCTATATTATGGGTGAACTCGAGTTGCTTAATACAGACGGAAACTAATTCCTAAGTAGAATTTCGAGAGAGGCCTTGTCGATTGTCGGATGTTCTACGTGTGACCAATGCCGAATATGGATGGGAACACTAGCCTACATAGAAAACTGCACTAGATAGTCCGCATGATCTACGGCGCAGAGAACGCCTTTGGGAAAGTAGCATTGTTCTGTTCAGTTTTGAAACTCCAAAACCACTTGTCTAATCCAACAATGAATTTCATATAACATAGAGAAAAAAATAATAATAGAATTCAAATCTTTAATTTTTAATTAAAAATTAATGAGTTTTATTATTCAATTATATCCTTAAGTCAATCATAACCATCGACTTAGATAATAACGAAATGAAGGCCATTGTAACTTGGAAGCACATACAATTGATTCCGGATCATGGAGCAAACGGAGGAGGTTCTAGGATCTGCTCTTTATAGTAAAAAAGGGCAGGAACTAATAAGGGTTATGGATCTGCCAATATAATATTTCACTGTGGACTGATTCTAGGAGTTTTTTAATCATATTCTCTGTCCTGTAAACTGCTGCAAAACAGTTTATATATAAGAGCCAACCATGTTTAACACACGAACATTTAGCTAATGCCTTGATGTCAATTGGGTGTTAAATTTAGTATCAAAATATCAATGCAAACAAAGGTTGTGTTTTCTTAAGTTTTTACACTAGGATCGACTGCTAGGGTTTTGAAATTATTACTTCAAAGTGATAAACTTTTGGGAAAAAAAGTCGCACTCAAAAATCTCAGTCAAGTTATATGAAGGTATGAATGCTCATACACTGTTAAGAAAAGCTGCAGAATCTGAAAGCTCTTTGACGGTCGTACGAACGTTATTGGTGACTATTTTTCGTCGTGATTCAGTACTTGAATCTTTGTTTCATGCCATGCTGCTGCCGCTGTCAGTTGACTATGTAAGGTATTTTCTGTATTTATCATCAATGCACCCATAAATCATCGAGGACCATCACGGTGGTCTAAAACCACCGCCTAAGCGTTTAAGAGGCTAAAATACAAGAAAGGAAGCAGCCAAATTGAAGTCGACAGATGTTGGATGGCTACACTTAGGTCAATACAAATTTATTGTTTTCTCCAGTGAAATTCAACCCTAAAAGTATCGGTTTCACATTCAATTAATTTGGTTGCATAACACTGGGGATCTTTGATTGAGCCAACAAACTAAAAAGGGAATCTTGACCTTCAGGGTTTGGGATCCTAATTCGTAATCCGTACAGGAGAAGAAAGTAAATCATACTTCATCTCAATATATCTTGATTGTAGTGGCCAAGTACCCCCTAACGAGAGTTGATAAAAAAATTGTAAATTGATCGTAATATATTTTGGGCCAAAGTCTAGTTAAAGTGGGTTTTACAATGTGATGTTTTTAGTGTTGGGTTGTCCTATACAAATCTGTTTTAAGATCAAGATCCATTTAGGTTTGGGTCTGACCTCAGGTTGCTTTACAATACTCATTGAGTTATATAGACTCATTTCATTTTGAGATACGTTCAAAGTTCCATCATGGATTCCAAAAGTAACTTCTTTTTTGGCATATAAGATCATCCACGTTATCCCAAATAAATTTTAAAAGTTTGTTTCGTATTAATCCATTTTTTTAAAAAAGAAATATAAGATTTGTCACCACCTTTCTTGATTTGTGGGAAGAAGCCTTGAAAGGCTTATCGGGGTCACAAAGTGATGGTGGGTGTATTTGTTGTCCGGAATTACTGCCCGTTTTATCAATAATCCACTCTATTCATTCCATCTATTAAAATAATTTTAGAATTTTACATATTAATAAATATTTAATTAAATTATAAAATATTCATATATAAATAATTTTTTTAATTAATTAATTAAAACTAATTTTATCTCAATTTTGATAATTTTAATTTTACAGTTCGGCACAATGAACATGATCAAAGTAAGAGTTTTCGTATTCTCAGTAATAAAATTATTTATTTCAAAATAAAATAGATAAGTGATGAATTTTATTTCAGATAACATTTTTATTAGATTTTTAAATACTTATTATGTATTTATAAATTTATTTTTATTTTTTGGATATTATTATATAAAAAATATATTTTTATGCTACATATATTTTAATTTAAAAATTAATAAATTTTAAGTTCAACAAAAAATAAAACTCTATGAAAAAAATGGGATGGAACAGCCAGGTTTTTCATAGACTTATTTTTGTTGGAAACATGTTATTAGATAATAAATAAATAACAAATAATATAACATATGTTAAAAATTCACTATGTTGATAAAAATCATTGTCTTAAAAACGAATTTCGGTTAGATCTTGATATAATCAGTTAGACCGAACACTTCACAAGATTAACATAACAACCCTCAAACACATACACTCATGGTTGAATAATACTTATACACAAGGTAGAGGAAGAGAGCAAGAGAAGAAAGATTGTTCTATCCAAATACATGCTCATACCCTTTTTATATAGAGATGTCAAATAAGAGTTACGAAAACCAAGAATTAAGAGGAATTATAACAATTATGAATTAGGTTTCATAAGTTACAAGATAATAATAAAATTATAACATAAGAAATAAAGAAGATGTTAATATATATTAAAATGAATAATAATATGGCATGTACTTTTTTCAACAATTCCCCACAAATTGCATGTTGACAATATATTTTGATCTGAATTGATGTATAGTGAAATGAAATATTAATTTTACTCATAAAAATAAGAATTAGTCTCTTTTGAACTTTTATTGACTATAACTTAATTAACCCCCACAACATATATTATCCCTTTAATGTCTACTAATTCTACAATAATATCAACAAACGATATTAATGACTATGCGCATACCTTGGTTTCTCATAAGTGTTTTAGAAAATTTAATCATATCTTTCATAATAGGCGGCCCACCTATATACTCATATAGATGATTTCTTCAAATTCACTTTTCACCCAACAACAGGGCTATAAAATCATTAAGAGCTATAAAGTTCATCGTACTCATATTTATAACATCAAATCTTTACAACTCATATGGACTAAAAATAATATTTTAATTTATCCATTAAATCTATTTATTATGACCATCCAAATATTAGACTATAGAATAAAAAATATCTTATCTATCAAGTCTATTTACTAGGATCATTCAAATATTTCCCTATGGAATAATGGGAGCTCAAAGCTTAATCTTCGGGCTTTAAACTTTTAAAAAATCTAAATAATTTTTCTTGATAATCCTTAACCCATTATATTTATTTCAAATAACTCAATTTTTATAATAATTAAGTCAACAACATCATATCTCACATAAATATATCTTCTCTTATTATAAATAAAAAGTTTCAATAATTACCAGTAGATCACGATATAGAAAGATATGTATTTGATCTTTTTTTCCCATATTAGGACATCAATCAAAAGATTTCTCAATCACTCTTGGGCTTCTTGTCCTGCTAACTCAGAGCAATAAACTCAAATTTCAAGTTATAACATATTTATAAGTTTATATAGATGATTTTCAAGAAAACCTACATTCATATTGGTGTCAAAATTAAACAAATCATACATATATAAATATATGACAATAAAATAAGATTTACATATTTTAAAATATAATCACAAAAAAAAACCATTTTATTAAAGTTTGGTCAAACATTTCATATCATTGTCAAATGCTAACTTTAAATCATAAAAGATTTTTTTTAATTAACATACTTTTTTTCTCTTGACCTTAATTCACATAACCTTCATATTGTTCTATATAGATCTCTGCTCTAATTCATTATTTAGAAATATCATCTCAAAATAACATATTTTATCAATAGAGATCCAATAGTAATTATTTTATAGTAAAAAATAGAATTTAAATTCATTTCAAATTGTTGGAACCTACAATTAGATAATAAACAAATGACAAATAATATAAATATATGTTAAAAATTGACTGTGCCATGATAAAAATCACTGTCTTAAAATGAATTTCGATTAGACCTTGGTACAATCAATTATACCAAATACTTTCCAAGATTAACACAGCAACCTTTTAACACGTACACTCATAGCTGAAGGTTTTGGAATTTAGTAGGCTACAATTGTCCAAAATACTAATATTAGCTAAAAATAGATGTTATTTCGGAGAATATAAGAGAGTTAATACAACAAGTGAATAATATTTTGTACACAAAGTAGAAGAAAAGAGCAAGAGAAGAAAGATTATTCTATCCAAATGCATGCTCACACCCTCTTTATATAGGGATGTCAAATAAGAATTACAAAAGCTAAAAATTAAGAGGAATTATGGCCAATAGCAGGAATTATGACCATTATAAATTAGGTTTCATAAGTTACAAATTTATAATAAAATATAGGTTTCATATTCCCTTTGTCGAGAGCTTTTTTATTGGTATGTGATTTGTTGAAAATGGTTGAGTTTTTGTGCAGATTGGATTTCTAGTTTTATTTTCAGTTTTTGATATCCGTTCGGTCACTAGCCGGCCACACGCCGCTCAAAACCCTAATTTTTCATTTCGACCGCATTACCTAATTTCAACATTCCAGATGCGATGGTATTGTCGGTTTTTCGTTTTAACTTATCATTTGTGAGATATGGGATTTTAAAGATTTTCTCAAAAAACATGTTTAGGTTTTAAATGAAAATATATGATTTTATAAATAATACTGTATTGATAAAAATATAATTTGAGCGTTTATTAATCAATTTTGAGATCTTTATGTATTTTTAGAAAATATGATTTTTTATCTTGTTTTACGTGTTGATTATATGATTGGTGATTATATGGTTGTATTTTATGCAGAAGTATGACTTGTCTTGATTGTTATGGATTGTAGATTGAATCTCTGTTGTGTTGTGGCGATATATTGGTGAGTGGAGACTTTACAGTTACATGTTTTGTTTTAAAATGCATATTTGGGTTTTATGTTTTCCAAAAATTAAATAGTGAATCATTTGGTATTTTATATATATGTTGGTTTACTATATTTGGTATCAAGAGGCATATTGTGATGAGATGTATGTGGTTGGACGTACCGTTAAGATAAGAGATTGTATGCGAGAATGTATACTTGTTTGTGACATTGTAATTTTGGGCTATGTATACCATATTTTCATTAATTTTACTTCATATTCTGGTTACTGAGTATTCCAGTGTATTGACGACCTAGACTGAGATTGTCATGTACTCCCTTTGGAACCCTTTGTCACAGAGGGAATTTAATGTCAAAGGGAAATGGTCAACATGGGTTGACCTTAGCCTTCAGCAACATTAGTGTGAGCTATATTTTTATAAAGTAAATAAAAGAACCACTAGTGGGCCTAGTCTTCTCCCCCGGTCCGGGGTTAGTTAAGTATTTTATTAGCCGACTTTCTAGCTCTTTTAAATAAGAAAAGTATGTGTGTGTGAATAATTCACCCTTTTTGTGTAATTGCTTTTATTTAGTTTTGAGTTTGAAAATTGTTGAGAAATTTCATGGATTTTATAGTTTCGGTTTTGGTTTTCAATTATGCATTTCGTGGTTTCTATTTTTCCTTACTTTGATATTTAACTAATTATTTTAGTGATGTTCAGATTGTGCTACAGGTGCTGATTGCCAGCCGTCCACCTCATATGACTGATTTCAGAGTGATCTTCTTATTTTAGGTTTGGCTAGTATTTTGATTTGATTTGTACACACGGACCGGATTTTATTTTTTATTTTATACAATTGAGTACGATTTTGGTTTTATATATATTACCTGGAACTTTTATTCTACAGATGATATTTTGATATGTGGTATATGATGATTGAGATTTTTTATAGTTTTTTTGGATGTGAATGAGATTTCGTATTATCTTACCATCTTATTTTATTCTGCAACGATTTTATACTGTTTTGTTTTACTAGCTTTATGAGATTCTGAGGATCCATGACAAAGGTATTCACCCTTGAAATAGAGTACAAGGCGTGACATAAGCTTAACAAATGAATCCTCCAAAGATGTCTTTCTCTCTTCCCAAAACCCAATTGGAAAACCTTGTCTTTCCCCACTCCTTAACTAAATACGAGTTTATGCATAGATAATTAAAAATAATAAAATTATATTTATAAAAATAATAAAAAATTTATTTTATAATTATAAAAATTAAAATTTTATAAAATATCATACATATAGGTGATTTTTTTAATTATAAAAAAGTTATAACTTTATGCAACACAAAAAAATATGTTGTCTAAAACTAAATTTATGCAACACAATTTAAATATAACAGTAAAGTTATTGTAATATATCATTTATTAAACCCCTTTGTTTAGTTGTTGCATAATATCTTACAATAACACAATGTTTTAAAATATGTTATCTTTAAGTTATTTAATGCAACAAAATAAATAATAAAATAAAAAATATGTAGCTATACGATCATATATAGTGTAGTGATGTATTTAAAGATACATATATAGGATATTTTGCTGCAAGTTATACGAGTTTAATATGATTCACACCTTTATTTACCTAAAAATTATTTATTTGTTCAATTTGGTAAGGATTGATAAAAGATAAAAATAAATTAAGATTAATTAATTTATAGTTTTAATATAACTTTTTTTAAAAAAATATTTGATATAGTATAATTTTTTTAGCATACAAACTTATTTCTTTTATATTTTGCTAGACATACAAACTTCTTATTATTATTTCAAGTTATTGAGAAATTATTATTTATTGAGAATTAACCTAAAAAGAATCGTTATGGATTGATAAATAATAAAATATAATAATTAATTAGTTTCTGCACGAGTTTATAATTGCGTTATTTGATGTTGATAGGCTGTAAAATTGAATTAATATATAAGTCACACCTCAAAAAAAAAATCCCATAAAGTTAATAATTGTTTTTTGTTTTGTACTGATTAGTATATTATATCAAAACAAAAAATCTGTTCTTTAAAGCAATACCATTGTAGCCGTGTAACTCATTATAATAAAAAAGTCAGACACATTATGATTATAATTTATTTATATTTTGTAATTTTTAATGCATTAGCGAGAAAATAAGAAGATTGTCTATTTAAAATTACCTCTCTCTCCATGGTAAATGAAATAATTTTAACTATACAATAAAAGTAAAAATAGATTCCGTAGCATCTGGACATATGCAGGGTTTGGAACGAGGCTCTGCGTGTCGTTTTGTTACTAGCTAGCAATTAACCCTATCTTGATCAGCAAAACCGCATCCAATCACGGGTTAAAGTCTTTTATAAAACCCCCCGTTCAGGTTTAAAATTCACCATCTCTTCTGAGCAAATTTCACTTTTTCTTCAAGAAAACATGGGTTTTGCCTTGACCAAATGTCTCTTGCTTGTACAGCTCTCGTTGCTCTGCTTCACCGTATACGGTGAAGAACTTTTCGCAGTGGTGCCTGGGCCAACCTCAAACCATGGTCGTGGCTACCATCTCCACCCTGCAGCGGCGCCAAGCCACCCTCCAACTCAGCACCACCACCACCACAACCACCATCATGCCCAACCACCAGTCCATGCAGCTGCTCCCTCACCAACGCACCATCACCACCACAATGCTCACCCTCCAAGACATGCCGCAGTGCACACTCCGGCACATGCACCAGTACACTCCCCATTGCCCCACCCACACCCACCGGCTCAAACCCCCACACACATTGCACCTGTAGTGCACCCACACCCACCGGTTCACTCTCCGGGTGGCCCCTTCCCAAGGACGTTGGTAGCTGTGCAAGGCGTTGTTTATTGCAAGTCCTGCAAATATCCTGGCGTTGATACTCTCCTTGGAGCTTCCCCACTTGCTGGTCTGTCCCTCTTTCCCTAAGATATCTTTCTTTCAGTTTCTTATTTTAATCGATGCAGTTTATTTTATTTGCTTTTTTTTTCTTATGAACGTCATTTTCCTTTTATCTTGTTTTCTTGGTAGGAATCATTTTCCTGTCTTTTTTTCTCGGCGATAAAACCTTTTTTTTAACGGGTCTTAATTATAAGATATGATTATTTCTGTTTGACATTAAATAAGACAGCATAATGTCATCTACAGAACAAAGGAATGAAAGATACATACTGATGTACTTTTCTTGCTATTTCTTCCGTTTAATTCCTATTACACGAAAGGTTCTTTCATTTCAGTTCTACGAGGTGGGGAGAGACGTTGTCCTCATTAATGCATCTGTTTTGCCAAATTCACAGAGAGAGAGAGGGCTTAATTATTGGATGTCACATCAAATAGCTTACCTTTTTTCTATGGCTGATGCAGCTTTTTTTCCTTATTTTCATGACATTACGTTATTCCATGCATGCAAGGGGACAAAAAGCTACTCCTTCGAGGGATTAAAGTTTGAATTTCAAAGCTGTATATAGTATTATTTTTTACTACTGACCCCTCACTGCTGCTATGTTGGGCACTGTTGTCACAGGAGCCACAGTAAAGCTTCAGTGCAATAATACAAAGTACCCGCTAGAAGTTAAGGCCACATCTGACAAGAATGGTTACTTCTACATCCGAGCACCCAAGACAGTCACCAACTACGGGTACCACAAGTGTAAGGTCTCGCTGGTCTCGTCGGCAAACACCGCATGCAGCAAGCCCTCCAATCTTCATGGTGGAATCAGCGGCGGAGACCTCAGGCCGGAGAAGAAATTCTTTGATTCCAACAAGTTACAGTATGTTCTATTCACCGTTGGTCCTTTTGCATTTGAGCCCAAATGCGCACTGTAGTCCCCCGATTTCTAGCCCCTGCACGTACTTGTTATGGGTCATTAATTAGTGGTTTGTAGTGTCTATTTCCCGGTTTGTGTACCCAGTGTGAGCGAGTCTGTAATAGCTTCGTTTCAAAAGAAGTCTGTAATGGCAGTTTGTTATCATTAATCTCCATTAGAACTCGTTAATCTCTGTGTCTAGCTCCTATCATTATTAAAGGCTTTTCACCGTTGACCACCGTTTACAAAGAACTAAAAAGTAATTCCGCCTATCCAACGGTAAAATGCTACGTTCTGATGATAACCATGCAATTTTAGAATATTACTGGAGATGGGTTAGTGGGAAGAAGCTCATAGGCAAATGCGAAACAGCTGTGCTTCTAGTTAGTTCTAGCCGTTTGTGTACGTTTGAAGTTATTTTTAATTATGTTGGAGAAGAACTCAGTACAGTAGGGAAATGAGAAGCCATTTTTAAACTTAATTGCATGACCTCTCAGTCTCTTGAAGGTCATCTCATGAACAAAAGGAGTAATTGATCAGTCTTAGAATGATCATTTGCAGTCATTGTTCAAGTCTGCCACAAGGGAGACAATACTTTTTGAAAGACAGCCTTTAAGATGGCAATGTTTCTTTTTTTTTTAATAAGACTCTTTTCTATTATTTATCCTAGAGTAAGTGAGGCTCAAGTTTGGTCTTGAGGAGGTCCAAAAGAAAAGTAAAAGTAAAACCAGCAAAGGAGTGATGAGAAGTGGACCAAGAATCAAGATATTTGCTATGTTAAAAAGTCAGTTGGTTTATTATCCATATCTCGGATCCTTTTCCAGTATGCTCTGCTTGATCTTTGTGTCCACTTGGAAATAAAAGTTTTTTTTTTATGTAAAAGATGGTTTTTGTGTCGGTTCATTATGGTTGAAAAAAAACGCCTATTATTTAAATAGAAAATAATTGATGGGAGAAATTGAGAAAATATAGTTTTACTCTATTATTTAAATCCATGAAATGTCTAATATAATAAAAGCGTAAGTGCATATATTTTAGAAAACAAATATGGTTTGTAAGATTTATAGATTTTGAATTATTCATTAGTATTGGAACATTAATATTTTCTGAAAAATATACTGAATATTTATTTTTGAATTTATCCGATACACAAATTCTTAATAAAGGTGTACAAGCCCCGGTCATAATTCCTGACACGTATCTAACCCACTACTGTTCGGGATCGTTCTGGCCCAATATAGGATTTGAATATTTAACGGGCTAACAAACTCTCTGTTAACGGTTTCATTTGCTTGGCCCAAACTTTGAACTCATCTCTATTCTTACTTCCCACACCTCCGCGATTCAGGATAGGAACACCTCTATTCAAATCATGAACAGCTGATCACGCTGCCAAACAAAACTAATGATGAGATTTTGTCGCCAAGTGTTATTTTTCTGCACCACTAAATATTTACAATGTGAATTTTTCTCACTGTTTTCAAAAGAAAAAAATCCTCTCCCAAGTAGTGTCTATGTTTTTTCAAAATAAAAAAATTATTATTATCGATCATAAAATTAATATTTTATTAAATTTTAATTCAATCCAACTATTAAATAAATTAAACGCAATTTGAATCCATACTAAATATTTAATCATTAATCGTTTGCTTATTCTCTTGTGAGGACAGGAGAAGATGTGGTCTGCTTCATATGTCTGCATTGAGGAATACACAGTTAGACCACAACACAGGGTTATTGTCGTAAGGACAAAAAACAATTAGTCAAAAATTAGTTGAAAGCATTTATTATTTGGTTGAACTATTCTAATGGCACTACTTAACTACCCACGAATGCCCCCCTCCCCTCCCCCTACCTGGTAAGATTTCTTGCTAAATATGAGGAAGCCTATACCATTACCTTACTAGCAATTTACGTGTTTAATCATCAACGTAGATTAGATATTTCGAAGACCACGACGTCTATTCAAAAAGCCTTATTTGGACATGCATTCAAATGATCCAGGCTTTTTAAAGCAAGGCCGAACGAAATACTTATGTCCTTCTATAGTTCTATATATTTTCTAATTGAAGGGTAAATAAATCAAAGCTGTAATGAATGTAGCTATTTTTAGATGCCTAATTCTCAGTTTTATGGGAACCTAAGCTTGTTAGTTTTTTTAATTACCTGTCATTTATGGATTTATATGGAGATTTTATAATTCGTAAATGGGCACACTTTAATGGAAAATATCAACATTTAAAGAAACATATCTAGAGAAATAAGGAACAATATCCAGAAATAAAATACAAGTAAATCCAGTCAATTAATAGAACATTATTTTAAAGCATAAAAAGCTAGAATTTGGGTTCACCTCCTCCTTTCCATTTTTCTCGCTTGTAACTGCTTAATTTGTACGTTGAAAATCATTATTAGATATACTAGAGAAAATAAAAAAAATATTGATTTAAATGGGGAAAAAACTAAGATCCTTTAATACTTAACCTATTTAACCGAGATTGTTTAGTACAATAATTTTTTACGTTACAAGAAAAAATTGGAAAATTGTTTAATTCTGACACAACATGAATATAGGACACACTATTCCATCCAGGTCATTTTTCAGATAAGGCCCCTGACAACAGTGACAACTCACAGCAGCCAACAGGTGAAATGATTGTACCCATCACTGTAAAATTCTGTTGCTTATAAACCCAGGCAACAGAACAGTGTAATTCTTGGTTACTTTGTCATCTGTATAAATTATTCACAAAGGACACAGTAAAAGTTCGAACCAGAAAATTAATATTACTAGTTAAATCGCATCTAACTGTCGGTTTTTACAAGAATGCTAACCTTAACCGAACTATAACAAGAGGGCCGCAGTTCTATCCGGTTTATTGGTCATACAAGTCGGTTACGATTAAGATGTGGTTCGGTCATAAGTTATGACCTGTATATGCCTATCTAAGTCAATGCTAGTTATTGAGCTTTTTCTTTGACGGTTTCTTTGAGGTTCAGTCATACCCCGGGTCCACATGTTTTTTGTTTTAAATTCCACAGGCTACCAATTGTAAGTAAACACCTGGACTTCCGTTACTTTCATCGAACCACTCTATTACCAGGCGCGTCCCCTGTCGAATTTTGCAATTTTCTTGGCAAAGCATTTTCCCGTTTTGGGAAGGAAAAATGATTACGACGGGAAAAATAAATATTTTTTCCAAAATAGGAAAGGAGTTACTTATTCTGAAATAAATTTTTTTAAACAAATTATTTTCATTAGGCTAAATAAAAAGTTTACTAAAAGTGGAGTTTTTTTAAAAAAAATTATCAATTGATTAAAATTAGTATGATTCAGACATACTAGAGTTAAATAGTTTGTCAATATTGTTATGGTTTTACTACTCTTGGTGACATGCACTATGAAGATGACATCACGATCATTGTATGAGTATAAAGTATTGTTGCCCATAATGTAGAGTTTTTCCGGACTAACCAAGTTTATATAGATAAGAAAAATGTTCACCTCCAATGCTTCTAAAGGATAATTTTAATAGAAGAGTGTGTTAAATTATGTATAAATCCTCTAACAAATTATTGATCTTAGAGTGTTTTTTTAGTCTTCACTATAGATTTTAAGTTAGTTGTTCTCGGTATGCATGATATGAATGACTTTATGAATTTATATATATAATAGTGTTTTACCTGTTGGATTAGACTTCAACTCCGAATATTTTTTAAAATAATTTTATGCATATTATCCCATGCTTGACTTAATTATTGAGCATGATGCATGTAGTCATATATTGCATAACATATACTTTTAAATTGATGTATGTTTGTAAGAGTCTTTCACAATACCTCAATTTACTCTCAAGTATTTTTAAAAATCTCTCTACTATTATTGTTCATTGTATGGATAAGAAGTGGTGAATGATCTTATATATATAAACTATATTAACTCAGAAAAAACTCATAACATATACTCATAAATAATTACGTTGACTTCATTAATAAGTCTCCTAGCATCACATCTTTGCATTGGTTAACTATATATCACCGTGAATTATAAATCATAGCAATGTTATAACATCGCTGTAATATCAAGTGAAATAAAAAAAAATGGTCTAACCTATGATAGACTCAAAACAACTCCTTTACAAGTTGTTCTAAACTTCAAGATCACAACCTCCAATTTAGAAACAATAAGAACAAATTAATAAATTAGGACACATAATCCTAATGGTCATCAAGCATAACTCTCCAAATACTTATCTCTATTCAAATAAAAACAAAACAAACAACCAAAGCATCACATTAACGTATATCTAACACCAATTGAACTTATATTAAACCATATCAAGCAAATTTATCAAAGTCTTATATTTATCGAAGATATCACTTCAAATGTAAATATTAATATAATCGTCTAAGGTGTTTTTTAGGAAAAATAAATCTTCAAACACATATAGATAACCTATAAGAAGCATAAGAACATAATAATTTAACCCATGAAGCATGAATTTATGATTTTTTCTCAATTTGCATACAATAACCCTAACTATCTTAACCCTCGATTTCAAGCTCCAATCTCCTTCCAATGTATAGAGTAACAAATAAAGAATGAAATCTAAGAAAAACCAACCAAAAGTTTTGAAATTTAAGACTAAGGGAGAAAAAGATTTGAGATGAATGTCTTCTGAAAAATAGTGGAAATGACAGAAAAAATTCATGAAGTGTTGGAAAAGTTATGTTAGGCCAAAAATTAGATTTTTAGATTTTTGGGCTTAAAAGGAAAGAATTAGGCTTTTAGGACTAATAGTGAACAAATCGTCCCAATACGATATATTCGACTCAAAATATCAAATTTATGTCAGAAAGATATTTCGAACCTATGAGATACACTATAGGCTCAGAAGAAAAAAAAATCAGACTCAATACAATTTGTTATTCAAATCGGGCTCAGTTTAAGATGATAAATCCATCCAAAAACTCCAACACAGATGAAACCACATCTATGCTACTTAAAAGCCATCAATGTGCGTAAAAATATTCGGACTCACATATTATGCTAAATAATCGATCGATAATCTAAAAAACACAATCCGATCAATAAACTATGGTTAAGAAATGACTAAGGATGCTACTCGTAAAACTATCCTTTTGAAGGGATATCCTTTTGTAATTCTAATCGATTCACCAATTGAACCAATTAGGATAGTATAACAATGGAAAAAATGTTTTAGAATTTTATCTTCACAGATATGATCGATTTTGATAAAATATATTTACGGATATGATATATATTCGAAAACTATTTATTTTTATATAATGATGATGTTGGATTAGATATGGATAGTCGTTACTGTTAGCATAGATCAACTTTCTATGGATGTTATTAGATGACATGAATTATAAATATATTGTATTAAAATAATTACGGATAATGAAAAAATTTTACAAGTGAAAAAATATTGCATTACCTATAACAATAATAGAAATAATAAATGAAAAATAACACAAATCTGATAAAAAAATATTTATTATTGTCTGAAATAAAATTATAATGAAGGATAGAACTTTTTCAAATGACAAACTATCTCTTATAATTCAATACCATTGTATTTTTAATATTTAAATTCGAAATCTTGATTAAATTAGAAGAAAATCTCTTACTATCACATCACATCACAGTATTCATGGTATTGACATGGTTTTTTAGTTTCTCTTCGTTATTTTTCTTGACTCATGTTAAATTCTACATAAACAGCAAAAAAAAGGGAATCCCGTGCCACAGAGAGTATATGACAATCGCTCTCATAGCGCGTGAACCATTGGAAACCATTGAAGGAAACTTCAAAGTCTTCAGTCCCCACCCAAGCATTTCTCACCAAACCGAAGAAAGTAACCAAAGTCGCCCATTTCTCTCTCTCTCCGTCACTTGCACATCTCTTCTGCTTCCGCTGCCTTAAAAAGGACCCTCTCTTCTTGTCTTTCATTTTTTTTCTCACCTATGTTCCTCTGCTTTTAAAACTTGTGTAATTAAAAGCCAGGGACTCCCATCAATGGAGACCTCCCGGAGACACCAAGAGACCCAAAACCCAGAACACCACCACTATCACCACCACCACCACCACCACCACCACCAACAACAACAACTCCCGTCCCCCAACAGCAGCAGCAGTAGCACTACCAGCAGCAGCAATGGACTTCAAAGCCAGAACCAGAGCCAGCCACCACTTCCATCTCCCAAGCCCATGACCAGATCCGAAACTGGCAATCCTTACCCGACCACTTTCGTCCAAGCTGACACTTCCTCCTTCAAGCAAGTCGTACAGATGCTTACCGGATCCCCAAAACCGGCTTCCCATACCATCACTGCCATCCACACCCACAACCAACCCGACACGGCAGCCAAAACCCATCCCCACCACAACATCCCTCCCATCAAATCCATCCCCAAAAAGAATCAGTCATCTGGTTTCAAGCTTTATGAACGAAGAAACTCACTCAAGAATCTCAAGATCAACCCTCTCAACCCGATTTTCGCTCCACCCACTTCTGGATTCTCACCCCGGAAGCCCGAGATCCTTTCCCCGAGCATCCTCGACTTCCCTGCTCTCGTCCTTAGCCCTGTCACCCCCCTAATACCGGATCCTTTTGACCGTTCCGGACCACCAAATTATACTCCTACTCCTAACTGCTTTAGTCCCATGAGTAATAGTAACTACCTCTACAGCAACAACAATAACGTTGTCGATGTTAACCATTTATCATTCACCGCTGATGCTGAAGAGAAGGCCATTAAGGAGAGGGGCTTCTACCTCCACCCGTCGCCGGCGACCACGCCTAGAGAGGCGGAGCCGCGGCTGTTACCGCTTTTTCCCGTGACGTCGCCCAAGGTTTCAGGTTCTGCTAACCCTACTTCGACTTAAATCATAATAAAAAATGATTGTTTTTCTTGTAATTTTTATTTTCATATGTCAGATTTATATATATTGTTGGCATTTATGATGTGAGGGAGATAAAACGAACGCTCTTTGTAATGTTGAATATTTGCTGAGAAATGAAAAGATCTTTGCGAAGAATCGTTTAACTTTTATGCCTGTTTAGTTCTTTTCTTCTTTGTTTTTGGTTAATTTACTTGAATAATGTAATTACTTAGTCAAAAGTTAGCTAATTATTAGGGTTTGACTAACGTTCAATGTGGCTTATTATTGTGATTATATTAAACTTCGTTCATTAAGATAAAGAATCGAAACGTAATGACCCATTATGCAAAATAATGCTTTCCACTCCGTTTATAAAAAATACCTGGAAATGTGCAATTTGTTCTCGGGAAATTTAAGCAAAATAGTATGTTAATTGATGGTATCTCTGTCAGCTTGTGGGGTTATACACAGTAGATTAGATGGAGTAGCACGTACTATTTTACAGATTTATATAGAGGGTATTATAATGGATGAACTATCAGTTGACGGAGGAATTGCTTCTTCTATGATTCTCTTTGTTCATTCATTAAATGCGAGGAAATGAAAATGAAGGACTGACCAACTCAGTTCCATTACTCGTGGGTATAAATAAGATATTGTAAGGACTGTAGATAAATAGTGGGGTAGGAAGGTAGGGAGGAAAGGAGGGAGGGATTAATGGGTAAACTTTGGATCTAATGGGGAGAAAGAAAGTAGCTTTAGGCTTAGCTGTCAGCGGAAGAGTTAGAGTGGATAAATGGGCAAGGAATCTTGACCTTATTGTTTTCTTTTTTTCTTTTCTTTTTGCCTGAGTGGAGGAAAAAGATGCTCAGTCAGGAGGCATTTCTATGTGCTCGAATCATGAGCACCGTTGGTTCTTTTATTGGTTTATAGCAGGAGGCTATCATTGCCAGCTTGATATTGTGGTATGGTATTCTTACAAGATGTTTAGGTTATAACCCAATCTTTTAATGCTTAGAAGCGCTGGAGGGGGTAATCTACCCAGAATAGGGCATTTGGGAAAGGAAACTCACCATTAGATATGTTATGAGGGTCCCACGGGGAGGGAGTTGTGGCTTGCAAGGTTTTTATAGGAAATATTGAGGTAGCTTAAGCATGTGACCTCTTTGCAAATTGAGTAGATGATTGCAATTGGGTTGCTTTGCTGCGTGGAATTTAGTTAGGGTCTCAAAGAAGCAATAAATTCGAGTCTTGATGACCAAATCGGTACAGTTTCAGCCACAGGAAATCATCATATGAGGACCCAATTTGCATGAAAACGACATGAGGTAGAGAGGTGTGAGTAGATCCCCTCTCAAGCTTGCCAGGAAAATATGCAAAGGACACTTTGAATTGCTGTAAAAGCAATCATGCAAAGACAGTCCATCCCGTCCCTCCGTCTTTGAAATCAAAAACACTTTTGATTAAAGTATCCTTTTTGACTCCAAGCAGACCCAAAAAACCCTGCAGTAAATTCGGGACATGAGAAAGTGAAGGTGGTGGGGATGGTGGGACTCGTGATGATGAAAGAAAGAAAAAAAACCAACAGAAAAAAAGGAAGGTAAGGAATTGAGGAAAAAGCCCAAAAGGACATGGGTTCTAGACTGACCTTCCTGTGTTTGTGCTGTTTTATACTCGTTTGTTTGTATCTGCACCCTATAGCTGGTGGGTCATTAACTGAATAGGTTTGGGAGTTTTCATGTGCACTGTTAGGACTCCGTAGGGCCCTTTGGTCTTTCGCCCTACAATCTTCATCATCATCATGTCATCTCCTTGCTGTCCTTCCTAACCTGTCGACCTTGTTTGCTCCGGTCACCTGTTTTACACATGGCACTACGTGATTCAATCAATCAATCACTCGACTTAATTAAACACCGCGGCCTCATTTCCCTCCTTCCTCTTCTTGATAAAACGCTAGTCAAAATGATTACTACAATACACACACGTACTGTCGGTTTTGACGTGTAATAGTTTTTGAAAGGAAAGCTAGATATGGAAACCTCGTATGGGGTACGCGTTTCCTTTCACTTGGAACCTGGAGGGTTGTTACATGATGATGTTCTTGGGAGTTCCAATATTTTATGAACAATTAAACTATTTAAATTATTTTAGTATAAGATGACGAGGGAATCGAAAAGGTATCTTCTATCATGGTTAATCAAAACTATCACAGGGAGAGATGCAATATTTTTTGTACGGAACTTGTGGTTTTTAAAAAAAAAAATATAAAACCACCACAAACTACCTTGAGAAAGACATAATGAAAGCACATGAATCTTGGTGGGAGTATTTAATTTAGATATAGATATTGATTTTTTAGACACTTTCGGATAAGACCAAACAACAATACTTGATAGTTTTAGTTATTTATGTTATTACAATAACCAAGATTCTAGATATTCAAGTAACCAATTTTTTTTATGATGATGTGAATGGTATGTGTTCTTTTTACTTTAACATATGTTATGAAAATCTGGACAAAAATAAATGTATATTTTATTATTTAAGAAAATTACGTAAAAAAGTTATTGTCTGGTTTAAAATAAATACACTCCCTTGACTATTTATGAGTGATCAAAGTATTGCTAAAAGTGTAAGATGCAACTTTTCTTTCGATCCAACATAACTCATTGAATTTGTTTAGATGTGGTAGGAAATTATATATACTAGATTGAAAAATTTTGCATTCAAGCTTTTATAGTTTAAAATAATTACTGTAAAAACAAAAGATACAATTCCAGCGTGGACTAATGAGCATGTCTATTTGATATTTATCAATTTAACTACTAAAATGCAATTGAATATATTTATACAACGACAAACATAAACAATATGAGAATTAAATGAATTTATTTATTTGTTCATTGAGTATTATATCGTGGATTGTATTAAATGTTAAATATTTTTTGTAATAGAATTTGTTTTTAATAATCTTTTGTATGCTCATACTTCACTATTCTAGACATATAATTTAATAATAACAAGTATAAAAACTCACCAAAAAAGTTGATCTAGTGAAAAAATATATAATGATATATAGTACCTTGAGTCTTTAACCAAGATTTGAGTTTTAAAAATATAAATCAAATATACTTTGTTGTTAAGATATCTATCATAACAAATTTCGATTAAGAGATTAATATTATAATTAATCAAGATATTATTCTAAATCAAAAACAGATATAAAAAATACAAATGATATAGCCACTTCCTCCATACTATTTTATTATCCCAAATTCTTCTAATATCTTATCATCCTTGAAAAAAAAAATCTAAGTATTTCTTTTATCAAATAATTTTTCATGCATCACTTAAAAATAGAAAAGTAAACCAAGAATCTCATTATATTTTTTTTATATAGATCTGTCAAGCATATTAACATTAAAAAAATAAATTACCATACATGTCGCTTTAATAAATCAAATTATTATGCTAAAACTATTTATTGGTTGCTTGAAGAAACAAAGTATCACGGGAATGAATAGTTAGGGACACGTCTAAATGGAAAAAAGAATAAACCTATCCCACTAGCAAAAGCTTAAAGACAGAATAAAAAGTGTGATGTCCCAAATCTTACATGAAAACACTCCTATTCTATTCTGTTATGTTCTATTGGACGAGAAAACAATATTAAGATAAAGCATGTTGATGGGAATTGGTTGACAGGTTTGTTTAAGGATATGTGTCTATGATTGATGTGTGAAGAAATTCTCACATTGAAAGGTACCTCTCTTACACAACAAGAGTTTATCCCCACTATCGGTAAACGAATGGAAGAGGACAAAGCATAATTTCTTGTCGAAATCTTATGATGATACAAAATATGCTTTTAATTGACTCCAGAATATTCAAGAACAGCTAACCTGAATTTGATGGAACGCCAAATTAAAGCCATATGATTTTTCTTTTATGTAAGAAATATTTTAAATTTTCGGACTAATTTGATTCAACGGACAATATATAATCCTTAATTGAACACTTGCATTCATGGCAAGATATGAATCATGGCCGTGGACCTTGGACAGTTGGACTTGTTCTCTAGGCCTTGATTTTTTGGTTTGACATTGGGCTTTAAATTTACACCAATATTCTGAGTTTTGTCGTATGGGCCTGTTTCTGTGTAAAGAATATGTATGCAGAAGGTTTTGACACTTTGTGGTTAAGTTCTCTCATTAAGATTGAAAATAGCATTCAAAGTTGATTATTAAGATTTATTTTTCTTTAATTAAATATTAAATATTCAATCTTAGTTAATCCTATCAATATAAGAAAAAGTAGATTCATCATTAGCGAATCCTATCAATATAAGAAAAAAGATTAGTTATTTATCTTAGTTAATCCTATCAACATAGGAAAACTTAGATTCATCATTAGTTAATCCTATCAATATAAGAAAAAAGATTAGTCATTATCACCAAATATATCTATCTTTTAAATTTAAAAAGGAAAAAGATATGGCCTCTCTTTAAAACCCTTTTCGTATAAAGACTTTGTATCTCCTTGTGCGTTTTCCCGAAAGACTCTTTGTATCTAAGACTGTTAAAACATGAAATCAACGAAACAAACAGGTGCCCGGGAAGGGATTCAGGATGGTGGCGGTGTTGGTGACGCGTCGAAATTGGGCAAGAGTGGAGGCGTTTACATTCCTCCGTTTAGGTTGGCGAGGATGATGGAAGTTCAAGATAAAAGTAGCGTGGAATACCAGAGGGTTACATGGGATGCACTCCGTAAGAGTATTAATGGGCTTGTGAATAAGGTCAATGCTACAAACATAAAGAATATCATCCCGGAATTATTCTCCGAGAATTTGATTCGAGGCCGGGGTTTGTTATGCTGGTCGTGTATGAAGTCTCAGATGGCATCCCCGGGTTTCACAGATGTGTTTGCTGCGTTGGTTGCTGTGGTGAATGCCAAGTTCCCTGAGGTGGGTGATTTGTTACTAAGGAGGATTGTATTGCAGCTTAAGAGAGCGTATAAAAGGAACGACAAGCCCCAATTGCTTGCTGCGGTCAAATTCGTCGCACACTTGGTTAATCAGCAAGTAGCCCATGAAATTATTGCTCTAGAACTCCTTGCCTTTTTATTGGAAAATCCAACTGACGACAGTGTTGAGGTAGCTGTGGGTTTTATAACCGAGTGCGGATCAATCCTTCAGGGTATGTCACCAAAAGGCCTGGATGGTGCCTTTGAGCGATTTCGTGGAATTCTTCATGAAGGAGAGATTGACAAACGGGTTCAATTTTTAATCGAAGGTCTTTTCGTCATAAGGAAAGCCAAATTTCAGGGTTTCCCTGCTGTTCGTCCTGAGTTAGACCTTGTGGAGCAGGAAGACCAGTTAACTCATGAAATCTCCCTCCAAGATGACGTAGAACCAGAGACTGGTTTAGATATTTTCAAGGCTGATCCTAATTTTTTGGAGAATGAGAAGAAATACGAAGCATTAAAGAAAAGCATCCTCGGTGAGGAGTCTGAAGATGACAAAGGTTCTGATGCAGTGTCAGGTGACGAGGAAGGCGAGGAAGAGGATGAAAAGGCAATGGAAATAAGAGATCAAACAGAGACCAACCTCGTAAATCTTCGTAGGACAATCTACCTAACAATCATGTCCAGTGTAGACTTTGAAGAAGCTGGGCACAAATTGTTGAAAATTAAACACGAGCCAGGACAAGAGATGGAGCTGTGCATAATGCTTTTGGAGTGCTGCAGTCAAGAGAGAACATATCTTCGGTACTATGGCCTTCTGGGACAGCGATTTTGCATGATCAACAAAGTTCACCAGTCAAATTTTGAGAAGTGTTTTGTTCAACAGTATTCAATGATCCATCGGCTTGAAACTAATAAGCTACGCCATGTGGCAAAGTTTTTCGCTCACTTGCTTGGTACAGATGCATTGCCTTGGCATGTCTTGGCGTACCTCCGACTAACCGAAGAGGATACTACATCTTCTTCTCGCATATTCATTAAGATTCTCTTCCAGGAACTGTCAGAACATGTTGGTATCCGACGCCTGAATGAGCGTCTCACAGACCCCACTATGCTCGACACATTTGAATCCATTTTCCCTATAGATAATCCCAAAAATACACTATTTGCCATCAACTTTTTCACATCCATTGGGCTTGGAGGCATCACTGAGACTATGCGTGAATATCTGAAGAATATGCCCCGACTTATCATGCAGCAGCAACAGAAACCTGGTTCAGATTCTAATAGTTTGAAACAAAAGCGGTGCAGTAGTGAAAGGGAAGAAAAACCCAGGAAGAAATCGAGAAAATGTTAAGGGATGTTCTTTTATGTAGCAACTGTAAATGTTTTTCTTTGTAACTTCTAAGTCCATTTGGTGCTTTTGGGTTGTATGTCTTTTTCTATCATATTTATTGTATAATACCCTGTGCTGCATTATAAAAAAAATTGGGTGAATTTTGCAGGGTAAAGTACCTGGCAGATTTAAGACATAATCGCAGGTGAAGGGGATCTGTTATATATATACTTAGCCTTTTGTTTTATTTGGTTTCTTTTTTGTTGTTTTACAAAGGCCATCCTCCTGGTGCTGGGCTCTATTTGTACTATTTGATTATTTTCTTTCAAGCTTCCTTTGTCTGTTTCTCACCAATAAGAACTCCAAAAATAAGAATCCCTTTTGCTCCCGTCACTGCAGAAACATCCGCGCAAGTTCCGGGAGAACTACTCTTTCGAATTCTGTAAGAAAAAGAACACTCAAATTCATGACCTCAGGAGTCAGTAGTTTCCGATGTAATGTTCGACATGTACATACCAATATATTTTAATCTTGCTTGCCTCTTATCACTTCCAAATATAATAAGCATGACCTCCATCCCCACTAAAGCAGTAGTGAATCTCCCATCCAAAGAAACCTTCCAATGCATTTTGTCGTTTTTTTCCGTACATGGACTTTGGCGTATGTATCTTCTTGATCATTCTCAAATACCAAAAAGACAAAAATCTAATCATCCAGTTGGCCATTCTTGAGATAATCCCACAGCCCCAATCATCCAACATGGTTGATGATAAACAACGATATCATCATTGATTAACTCTTCCCACCATCCATTTAATGCTTCTAATTAAAACCCATCACATCTCTAAACTCTTCCTCAAATGTCAAACACACCCAATTTCTCCTTGAATTATATAGGATAAATGAAGTGAAATCCAAAGTATACCATTGCTAATTATTTTTTAGAGAAAAAAAAAAGGAAAAAATAAGAGGTGTCTGCATGATTTATAAAACTTGCGGACACCATTCATAATTTTCCCTAGATGACAGAAAAAATGAGAAGTGTCTTGTAAGTTATATCATTTGGACACCCAATTATAAGGTTTTTTTATTCCTTAGATTATGAGTTGAGGCCTCGGATAAGACGGTGGTAATTAAAGGTTACACATTCAATCTACTAACTGCCTCATTCAAGTTTGTTCCCAGCCGACACTTTAGTCCAAGATTAGACTAAGACAATTTGGCCTGAATTATATGCTTCTTTGAATGCATGAACTCGCAGTCAATGATTGTCGGTAGGGCTAGGTAGATCACATTATAATTTTAAACTTTCATTTCTAATTTTTCTTATCATAAAAATTAAGGAAAAATATATAAATCAGGAAATTTACTTTCTTGATAGGTATTTTTTTAATCTCGATTAGAATGGTATTTTTTGGATTAATTGGATTTATTTTTTATCGGTATTATAATATCATAAAACATAATTATTATCAATAACATAAATACTCTTTACTTAGAAAAAGAAATCTGATATCATTGGATCGCAAAAGTTACGGAATTCCAACAGTAAGTCTCCTACCAATGATGATGAAAAATATTTTTCTTGATTGAACGGCTGAAATTTAGCGTTTATTGACGTTGCCAGGCGCAGAGTAGTGCTCCTCAGGGGTCCCACGAGTAACGTATTGTGTCATTTACATCATGCATCTTGGAATCTTCTTATCCGTAAAGACCTTGACAGGCAAACAAGCCACGTTTTCCTTTTCTATTTGTCTATAAAACAAGGAAAAATTAGATAGAAAATGAGAAAAAAATAGATGCACAGAACCTGCTAGTAATGTAGAAAATTCAATTATGTTCTTCGACAAATTAATTTATTAAAAGCTTGGATTAATGCATTTATTATGGTCTTGTATAATTAAACTTGATTCAGTATGGATAGCATCAATTAATTAATCTTATTTCTTTGCAATATTTTGAGTTGAATAATAAATATAAAGATCTTTAGCCGATAAGAGTTTATGATATGATGCAGACCCAACCTGCAAGTGGGGTATGTGTGAGTGAGCTCAATAAATTTTGCCGCCAGATTTTCTTGTTCACTTTCTCAGAAGTGTTCTTGTCCGAACGCCACTAAACAGAGAGCACCGAGGCACTCTTCTTTCAGTATTTTTTCTTCTCATATATTGACTTTGTTTGCTTTGGATAGTTAGTAGCCTGACCCCATCACCCACTGCCTGCCACTTCGCATATCTATAATCCAAAACGAACGAACTGGAAAATATGCATATCTAGGTGGTTATAATACCTAGTTGAACTTTACCTAACCAGGCCGAGCTCCCCCATTTTGTCCTTCTGAAAGTCAAGAACCAATTGGCCAATTCGCTAGAGTAAGAGGATGTCTTCTATACTCGTAGGTTTATATTTTAAGGTTTGGTGTTTTGACTGAGAATCGGCAGTGGGTAACGATAAACTAACTAAAATTATATGAACTCCAGCGATATGGCATAGTGGGTAAAACTCATTCATTTAAGGGTTTGTTTAGATATGGAATCGAGTCTAATTTTAAATTTAGGAACAACTGAATCTATTCTTGTCAAACCTTAATATCACCAAAATTTATGGGAAATAGTTAACTGTTAAGTTAATTTTTTATAACAAAATTATCAGGATAATGTTAAAATGGATGTCTTATCCATATGATATATTTTATATAAAAATTTACTCTAGAACACTACCAAAAATTCTGGAAATAAAATAAAATAAAATAAATCTTCGGAGTGAATGAATCGAGATTGATTAGTGCCCACGACCAAGACTCTATCCATGGTCTTTTATTATGTATTTTTCCAAGGTAATAAAATGTCAACATGAGAAATCATGAATGGAACTTGCACATCAATTTCGGACAGGAGAAGTCCTTACCAAAGAAGTAAATAAATGATCAACTGAACCTTGTACGACACCATATTCTACGAGTTCTGGTCATAATATACAGTTTAGAGACAAGAAAAATGGGTTTGGCTTGGATTGCAAGGGATCTCCTTCGCTGGGTCAAGATAAATTGATGATGGTGAGCGGCTTTTATTTTATTCTCCTCTTTTTCAGCACTCAATTATTCTGCCTGCACTTAACAATCCTACTGTAGAACAACAGGACATCCAATGTCTTTCAAGTCTAACTAGCTATCAGCTTAAAATAACAAAAACTGGACTAGGAAAGCAACAAAGTAAAAAATCATAAAACAGCCACCTTTTACTTTGTCTCTCTCACGACTCATGTTGTACAGGTGGCTAAGCTCTTATTGCTTCTTGTAGAGTCTCCTTGCTGTCTTTCTCCCTCTCTCGTTTCGTGTACTTTTGGCTGGTTAGTTGGTTTGTTTGGTTTCCACTTGTGCTCCAAACAATGGATGCTGGTTTAGTGCTTTGATGGAGCCTTATTGTTCATAGTTTTTTATAACTCCCTTGTGATGTTCCTTTGCTATTAGATTTTTTCTTCTCTTTTCAGTTTCAGGTCATTCTTTTTCCCTTCTTTTCATGATATTGAAAGATCACGAATTCCATGTTTGTTTCTGTCCATGTTGCTTTCGCTGTGCTTGTTTCTTTTTTTGTTCCAAATTTGGGAAGGGTCACTTCTATTGGTTTGCTTAGCTGGAGGTCTTAAAAGTTCTTGTTGATAAACTTTGTGGCAAGTGAAGACTGAAGCTTGAAGCTTGTATCTGGCCTGTTAATTGAGCGATTCTTTTTTTTTTCAGAACTGTATTGTCCTTTTCAAACTTTGAGAAGATGATGATCTTCTTCTGACTAGCATGCTTTTTTTATGGTTATATTGAAACGAGAGTTGGGGTTTCCTTGATTTTAGATTGCTTCTTGATTTCCAGAAGTAATATGCCTCTGCAAATTCTTTTATGATTCCATTGATTGATGCTTAACATTGACTTCTTGTCATAAATGTTGAACTTTTGAGGACTTCATGTGTTGGATTCTTTTGCTTATACAAGATTTTCACTTGGTGGTTATGTTTCTTGATTTTCATTCATCCCCCCACCAGTGTCATCTCTTCGAGAAGTTCTCGAACGCATACAATGGATTCTAATTCAGAAGTTTCTCCAAGCGAACAGACAGCAAAACCCAGTGTTCTTGCTGAGGTAAATCTCTCCAGAATTAGTCTCATGGGGTGTGTGTCTGTGAGCTTGTGTTTTTTCTTTCTCTTTTTTTCATCAATAATTAGATGTGACGGTATATCTATAAAATCAACGTGCCACCTGACCTCCTGTTGGCCTTTAATGCCTGCAACTGTACATTTATATGGCAGTGTTCTATTTCCTGCCTCTTCAATATAACTCTTGATTCTTGAACATGGTGTTTGTAGGTCAATAACGTAGAAAAACAGTTGCTTTCATGGATTCTCACTAAAGGCATATTACATTCCGACGTTCAAGAGTTGTACCGGAAAGTTTGTTCTGGCTATGAGAAAATCATCCTCGGTGATCATGAAATGTCACTACTTCAAGAAGCAGAATACTGTTTGTGGAAGCTTCACTATAGGCATATTGATGAATTTCGTAAAAGAATGAAGAAAAACTCCCCAAATGATGCAGCTGCAAAAACTGCTAAGCCACAAAATGTTGGTGCCAAGGAGACTGACAACAGTAATAGTATAGATGGGCTCAAGTTGTTTCTGTTGGGAGCAAGTGATGTTTATCAAAATCTGATCACCAAAATCAAAACATACTATGGGCTCCCCGAAGACTTTTCCTTCTGCAGAGGGGGTGGAGAATCTGCTCCTGTGGAAACAAAGAATATGCAGAAACTACAATTTTTATGTCATCGCTTTCTGGTATGCCTTGGGGATCTTGCCAGATACAGAGAACAGTATGAAAAATCTGACATACAGAGTTGCAATTGGTCAGCTGCCGTTGCCCATTACTTGGAAGCAACACTTATCTGGCCGGACAGCGGAAACCCCCAAAACCAGGCATCCTTTTGGTTCTTTCGTATCATTATTTGCAATGAACTTCAAATTTTAAGGCAACTGCCACACTGCTTATATGTACACATGGTTAAAGGTTATTTTTTTGTAGTTGGCTGTGCTGGCAAATTATGTTGGTGACGAGTTTTTGGCTTTATACCACTGCATAAGAAGCTTAGCAGTGAAAGAACCTTTCCCTGATGCATGGAACAACCTCATTTTGCTGTTTGAAACGGTAAGGGATTTTACCATCTTCCTCTCTTCTGTCCAAATTGCTGTTTACAAGATCGGTTGTCTGTTTTCATCTGTTAATCAGTTCCTGCTCTCTTGCAGAATAGGTCATCTCAGTTATATTCCCTTTCTAGAGACGCCTGCTTTGATTTCTTAAAACCATCTGAAAGCTGTGTCATGGACAAAACACAATCAGCTAACGATTTGTCATGTGACAAGTTGGTTAAAAGTGCTGAAGATTCAGGTGTGATGAACTTGTGGCCTCTTGTTATCAGGATGATAAGTTTCTTTTTCATAAAATTCAGGTACTCGAGCATTCTTGATGTTGCAATTCCTATGTTAAAGCTTATAATTAAGTTCCTCCTGAAATCTGATATTCTCCTGCTGGGTTTTCTTGTGAGGAAGTTTGGAGGATTTCTGTTGTACTTTTGCTTCTGCTATGAAAGAGCTGGATTTACTGATGGCACTGGAGGATGCAAAGCTCAAAGCTGCTTTGAAGTCTTATCAGCATATGGATTCAGCTAGAAGGGGCCCTTATCGGTCGCTTCAGGTTGTCTCTGTACTCATGTTTGTGCTCGAGAACCTGATCAGTAGACCTGAAACAAAAGATAAGGACAGAACCGATTCACTGCAGACGCTGTTGACAGAATTGGCATTGACTGCTACCTTCATTTTCATGGGGCGTCTTGTCGATAGATGTTTGAAAGAGAAGATATTGGAAAACTGTCCTCTCTTGCCAGCTTTGCTTGTATTTGTGGAGTGGCTGGGGAGCAATCTTGAAGTAGTAGAAACATACGGGTCTGATGGTAAATGCTCAAGCGGCATGTCATACTTCTATGGCGTTTTTCTTCAACTTGTCAAGCGGCTTGACATGAAGAGGGGAGAAGTCCAGTCTTCAGGCGGTGTTGCTCTTTGGGAAGACTATGAATTGCAAGGCTTTGCACCTTTGGCTCACTCACATGTCTCGTTGGATTTTTCAACCCATCGAGAATCCGCCGAGAGTTTTGAAATAAGAAGTGACCACCGTGCTCAACGCATTAGTACTGCTTCAATGGTGATTGCCAGTAGATCAAGTAATAATGGGAAGTGGGTATCTTATGACAGATTTGGGAAACAATTTTGTGAAGCAGAGTCAGATAGAAGAAGCTTCAAAATGATAGAATTACAGAAGCGGGAGTCCTCTTGTACTGAAAAGTCTGTTGTCATGGAGGAGGAAGAAGTCATCCTCTTCAGCCCCCTTCAGAGGCACAATTCTGCTCCTATTAATAACTCGATCATCTCCGACACCGGAATTCCTCCAAAAGATCCTGGAGGCGAGTATGTACCTGCTGATGAACGCTTGCGGCGGGCAACCTCATTACTAATAGCGCAAAACCAGACCAGTGGGGGTCCTGAAGCCTTTGATTCTGATCACCTGACTAATTTTGGGTACAAGAGACCATTGAAACAGCAGGAACCTCTTGCGAAAGACCCTGGAGCAGATCAATATTCAGAAGCTTCAAACTCACTGATGCCTTCCAGAACATCCATCTCTAGCGGTCCTCCTTCACTCAATGCCTGGGTTCTTGACAGAGGAAGTTTAAATTTAAGTTTAAGCAATGACAGGCTGAAAGAGAGAACTGATGAGACCAAACATAGCTTGGCACCAATTGAGGAAGTACCTTCAACCTCTTTGAATATTCTCTCAATCGGCGAAACTGGTTCTCTAATTAGTTCCAGTCATGAATCTCAGACCACCCAATTCAGTTCTCCTGTTTATTCAGCTCCAGCGCCTTCTGCTCCATTGCTTATGGACGATGCAGTTTGGTTTGCCACTGAAAACGCCAGTGGAACAAATTATTCCTTTGATGCCCCAAAAGTGAACGAGTATTCAAATTGGACTGTTGCTTATCAACCACTCAATTATGGCTCGAATATTCCAGGTTTTGTTCAAGGATACCAACCAACCCGTCGCTTGAGTTCTTCTGAATGGCTTCATCAATACAGAGAAAGTCAAAACGCCGAACGTGCCACCAACAACATGTGGCCATTGCACTCCTATACCTTTGTAAACACCGGAGAGACTTACAGTGACATCTCCAGGTCTGGCCATTATAATCAGTGGGGAAGTCCTTTGGCTTCTAACCAAATAATTTATGAGGAGAGCCCACCACCGACTCTTGGTTTTGGTCCCGTTTATGGCATCGACGATTCCAAGAGGGAGAAACTGTTTCATGGTTACCAAAGGCCAAGCTTCTACGGCTGTGCGGCTGTGAATGAGCCTGAGCCACTTTCGCAGTATCTTAAAGAGAAAGAATGGCGACTCCAGCAGAATCCAACATTGGGAGGTCCTGCTGCGTATCTGGGACGTTAAAATATCAGCAAGCTATACTCAAAATGCGATCATGCACCGACCCTTATCTCTATTCATCTCTTTGGAAATTTCATCTGGACCGGGATGATTCCAGAGGCCTGGGATGTTCATTTTACAGAATTTACCTGCAAGTCTCAAGGTACGTGCAGGTGCGTACAGGATATGAACGAATCTCCTGTGGAGAAACAGAGCTTGGTATTGGTCGGTCGCCGTGTACTGATGATATGTAATTAGCAAATAGCCCATGTAAAGAAGGTAAATTCACTTTGAAAGCCTCGCGTCAGAAATCGCGAAATGGTTTCCATTCTTTGCTTGTGTGTACATTTGCGTGTACGAACAGATCATGCTTGTGGAAATGACTTGCTTGACATTGCGTCAAAGTGCTGTCTCAGTATCCTATAATGTACCGATGGGATTCAAATGGGAGCTCGATTTTACTTCCACCCGCATTTCAACGCAGAGAAGATAGAGGAAACCCAGACGACAATTATATATACTCTTGAAAATGAAAAAGGAACTCTGCCAATCAAATTTGAACCATTTCCAAATATCTTCATTTTAGATGTGCTTGATTTAACTCACGTTCAGACCAAAGATAGAACACTTGATCGAAGTGAAGATGTAAGACTTCATGACAAAATAGATCGGAGCATGTGTACATCATGCTATAGTATACATTTATTCCAAAATGAAACGAGACAACTTAAGAAAAACAAACGAACTGCCATATGAGTTCCGACCATTCCTTTGTCTGGACATCTTGAAAGGGATATTTGGTTGTGTCAATCTCACTTCCCTTCATCATTTTCGTTATTTCTCTTGTGTTTGCTTTTCTTGGGCTTGACAAAGCAGAAACATGAGCAGCAAGGAAACTGAAACAGGAACATGTTCATTTTCATGTGATCTCAGAGTTCTGGCTTGAAGTATATAGAGTTGTTGCCTTGGCTGCTATTCTTTTTTTTTTTTTTCCTTCCGTTCATTTGTATATTTCGATGCCATCCCTGTCTTTACAGAGATGAAAAGATGCCTAGCTTCTATTTGCCTGGTTCATAGACATGGGTGTCATGTGCTTCTAAATTTAGTCTGTTGAAGAAAGCTTAAAAAATTGAATGATGAATTGCTGATGAGGTTTGATTTCCTAGTGCCGAGTAGAGGGAATGCTTTCTGGGTTTGCTAGCAACATTTATATGGCTGATGCGCTGATTTCCTGATGAGTGAGAATAATGGGGAATCCAATACCTTCTACCTTTGTCGGAATTTCTCAAAAGCAACATCTCCCCTTTAATTGGTTCCAGAAAAAGGCACTCCGTTTGGAACCTATAACTTAGGCCGGAAGTTTTGTCATATTTATTAGAATATAAATCAACAATATTATTGAATTTTAAATTTTGAATTATTGAGTTATTTTTTTAAAAAAAATATAATCGAATCAAATACACATCAACACCATTTGCACCTCTCATCTCGATACAGAACCACGTCTAGTAAGCGCAACCAGTTCTAAGACATAAGGCCCACTGGATACTATATATAACCACTTGGGCCTTTGTGCTCAGCCTCCAGAACCCAAAACGTATTTCATAAAAAACCTCACCTGAAAGAAAGTTATTTCCGTTATTATTATTTTTTATTTATGTTGCCGAATAAACAAAACTCAACACTGACTAATATATTTTTATTCACTACAATCTCTTCAACTAACATCATTATTATATCAGAGAAAAACGGATGATCTCGATGGTCATTGGATTGGACAAACAATCCTTTTTCCCTGTCTGAAGGGGCAATGGGACAACAATCAAAAGCATACTTCATAATGATTCGGATAACGTAAGCATATGAAAGTAAGATAAACATAATTAGGAAGCCCCAGTACTTGGGATTTTACAAATTAAGACCCGATGACAGCTTAGGCCTTTCCTTTCTCATGCCACTGCTTTAATATATTCATCCCGTATCCTTGTTTATCCCCACATCATTATCTGTCGGTGGATATTTGTCAAGCAGTTCCGATCATTAGATCTCCTTTGTTTTAATGAAAAATTTATGGTAGATTTGTCAGTATACATAAATGCGAAAAACTGGGTTTTGATTACCAAGAAAGAAAATCTCCCCATGCGCTCTGGCTACAAGTTAGAACTGCCTGTAACATTCCATTGGCCCCACAGGACTTGAAGTTTCCATGAGAAAACGGTCCACAAACCTTTCTGACCATGTCTTCATCGAAGAGTGCATTGGAATTTTGCAGGGGAAGAAGATTCTCTGTAGAACAGACATCATGACCAAAAACCTCCATTGAAATTTCTGTTTTGTATAGGTTCCCGCGTCTCAGCCCTGCAGACTCGATCCTTTTTTTTTTTTTGTTCAGTAATTTTCTTCTTCAGTACTGTGGTATTTGTGACCCATGCAATACGACAGTAGCAGTATCATGAATGACAGCCATAAATTCTAAAATAAGCCAGTGGCAAGTGGGTCAGTTGGAACTCCTTTTCCTGTCTGTCCATGCTAAATTGCTAGGCTTCCTCCAGGAAACATACGCTGCAAAACCTATTCTTGAAATTGTTTTATCTCAGGATCGTGGTAGTTCAGGACCAACTATACAGTGTAGGAAAGAAAGTATGACTCGGTCAAAAAAGGTTAGTTCTCATGGATAGAAAGGAATCCTACCTTGTGTGGATCTTGTTGGACGAATTAAACTAACATAACTTTTGAGGACCACTAGTTTAACAGGCACTGTTATTAATGAAAATTAGAAATAATTAAAAAGCCTGATCAGGAACGAACCATGAAGGCTTCAGGATTTTAAGTTGTGGACTACTTTTGATAGTGTTGTTCAAATTCAAAATATCAAGGGGATAAAATTGAGTTGATAAGGAACCTGAGAACCTGCATGTTGTATATATCTTTCAAACTATGTATTGGTGCGCAAGTACTGAAGGTACAAGACAGTCATGTCAACAGAAAGGAGCATATGTTCTTTGGATGAATCGATCCAATTGAGTCCTCCATATCCATCACACTCCATGAATAGCCCGTTCATGACAGGCTTTAATTAGCCACATCGCTAGAAATTAGGATTTCAAAGTTACCCTTCTGCGTAAATGTCCATGAATGATGCACTGGATAGGGAAAATGAATGCGCCGGGTGTGCTGTTCATGTGTCTTAAGAGGCAAAATTGAGGGGGAAGGCAAAGCCAAAAAGCCAAAACCAAAACGGGATTGTGATCTTTGTCATGGGTGCGTTTCATGGTCATACTTTGATGGGTACAGTACAGTACTTGTCCTGTTAACCCAGCAAGTTCTTGGCTATTTCCCTGTATCTCCCCCGTCATCATCACCAACACCTTTGCTTTAACGTGCATGTTCGGCTTCTTTCATGTGTTCGCCAAATCGCGCATTTCTGGTCCACTGGTAGTGCGCTAATAGACGACCGAGTATGCTCTGCGTAGGACCAGCCTCCAGTACCTCTTAAATTGAACAGTGCTGCCTGGTCCCGACCTAGCTGCAGCCCCATCTGTTCATCAGCTTGTCATCCCCACTTTCTCCTCTTTTTTGTCTTCTTTATTAAGGTTATGTACGTATACAGGTAAGATATCCAGCAAATCTCTCCGCTAACACTCTGCACAAACTAAACTACATTCGAGTACTTGAGACTGGTCAACATACCAGACTTGGTTTTGCCATGTTCTTTTCCCTTGTGATGATTCTATGATTCTACAATACTTAACTCTGTCCTTGTGGAACCAGTACAGTAATCTACTTCGGTCAAAAAGCCATGGAAAATTATGCAAATACACAAGAAGTGGTAAGTTTTCGGTGTCCCTCATTAGATAGACAATTGAACGATTAGCGGGAGCTAATTAAATTGGCCCCATGTACATAGCATAAATCATGATACGACATCACTAGAATGCGATCATCTAATTAAGAGGAATGTGTATTATGCACATCTCACTGCAAGATCCCGTTCCCAGGTAACATTTTTCCTTTAAGATTTTGCTAGATATTATGATAAAGAAGAAGGATCCAGAAGTCTTGGTCTAGATGGAGAAAAATCAGGCTTCTGGTTCTTTAAATATTTAGAACATAGTGTGGTTCAACATCTCTTTTTGTCCTAGAAATTTGAGAGTTAGGAGATATTTGTTTCGATACCCAATTAAAAGAATTTAGAGAGGTGAGATGGGATAGAATCTAAAATATAAAAAAATATTTAAGTTGAAGCTTAAAAAATAAAATTAAGTTTGTTCTATTGATAAATATTCAATTTAATAAATATTATTCTCTTTCAACGAAGATAAAAAAAATACAAAACAGGGGATCTTCAAAAATAATTTTCTATTTTTTTTTAAAGATGGAGAAGAAGCAAGTAATCACCAAATACTATCTTAAATAGAAATCAAGATTACGAGTTTGATTTTTAATCTTAGATTTTTTATATATAACTCAAAAAAATATTTTATTATAAATAATCTCATCACATAATATATATAAACTCAATAACCTTCTTCATTCTTTTCGCCATTCCCACATCGTATACACTTTGACTTGGTCTTTATATGTCAATAATCTGTGCTCAATTTTTCAAAAATAGAAAAGCGACGCATAACCAAGTAGGAGCACAATAAGTTCTTCGTGATAGGGTTACAGGGAACACTTAGTCACCCTCGAGACGTTATCGGTGAATTATACGGAGTCTATATATCTATATAGCAGTACGCAAGAGAATATGCATAGGTGTTACGAACGTGGTGGTCATATAGGTTCATAGAGTAGATTGCCCAACCTTGGTCCATTAGTCTCTAATCTATTATTGCCAATCGATGCCCACAGTGTCGGGACAGTCGATCGACGATCTATATAGGCTTGAATGCGAAACCTACCAGGACAGGTACTAGTTTTACACATATTATATATGTTGTTAGAATCAAAAGATTTATAGAATCCAAGGGTTTCTGTTTCGTCATTATTCCCAAGTAGATTTCCCGATATCCAACTATTTTAATAACTGACTTATTTGATGAAAATGAACTAAGAATAGTCTATGTTTCTACCATATAGCAACGTTGTTAATTGTAATAATTTGAGCTCTCAATGTGGGATTAAAGCTAATGAGGGCGCCATTAACGCCTGATTACTCGCACATCTTATGTTTAATTACTTTACTTATAGGGTACTTTACGTGGAGACAGCTCCTGCTGCATTTATTTATGAATTATAACTTTGGTTTTAGTTTTTCTTATGAGAATTTGATTGTTCAAAAAAGAATAATGGAAGCAACTTTTGCATGCATGTATATTCACGTGATGGATCACAATTATAATATTTATTTGGTTTCTAATTACATAATTAAAAATATATATCTTTGTTATAAATGATTTTATCACATAATAGATATAAATCTAAGATATTGAATAATACTTGATCCCAAGTTGGGACTCATATTTTATTTGTAAAACATTTGCATTCCATATTGCTAATTTCACATATTTGAATCATATTTTTTTAATAATGAAAAATATTTTAATCTAAGATCAGATTAATTTTTATCTATGATTCAATTGTATAAACTCATTTCCTTAGAGTATAACGACCGGAGATATGCTAATTTGATTAATTGTATGATTAAATAATAAGATTCATTAAATTTCAATAAAATAAAATATTCAATCTTTAATTTTGAGTATCTAAAACCTTAAAATCTCCAACTAATTAAGTTTATCCTTAATTGGTATTAGTGGTATATAGTTGATATCTTTAATTATAAAAAGGTTTTGCT
This sequence comes from Passiflora organensis, assembly GCA_019739055.1. Lineage (NCBI taxonomy): Eukaryota > Viridiplantae > Streptophyta > Magnoliopsida > Malpighiales > Passifloraceae > Passiflora > Passiflora organensis. Next base: position 487,013 of record JAEPBF010000187.1, on the reverse strand, counting down.
TGCTTGACTGACGGCCGAATCTGGAAACAAACCAATATTCCTAATCTACTAGCATTACGAATTCGAATAAAATTACTCATAATTTGCACATACTTTAAAGTATGAATTATATTAAAAATGTGTCCTAGTGAAGGCTAGTCAAGGGTGAGGACTGTATTTATTTAATCACCAACGATCAGGGATTAACAATGACCAATCCTGCGGGATAATATTAATGATGTGCTGTTAGGGAGGAGGAGAAGATCCCTTAAAAGACTACAAAATCCTTATGTTCCCCGAACTGTGTTTGCTTTTTCTTTCTTTTTCCATTATGGCTGAGCTGCCAACCACATGGCTCTGCCTGCACCTTGTGCTCCTCTTATCTCTCCTCTCTAGCTATTCCCCTTCCTGACACTACTGTTGATGGGTTTCCTTTTTCCCGTTTTCATTTCTTACTAATAAAACAATAGCATGGTGAGCTAGGCATGCAGGAGGTAGTCCTTGGGAATGAACATATTTTTCTTGAGACTCAGATGAAACTTGGATATTCCCACATGGCATGGAATCCTACTCTCTGCTTCTTCTTTTTCTTGGAATTTTCACATGCTATATATGTAACAACTAGTACCCTTCGATATCTCAAGCACATTTGATTTGGGATTAGTGCATATTTAAATTAAATTTATGCACTCGTATAACTGAGCTTTATCGAAATCAAATACAAGAAAACAAGTAAATAGGCAGGTCTCAAAATGTCCGAGGGATTCATTGGTGGTTTGCATAAGCAAAGAAGAAGCCAAAGTGGGAGTGGGATTTGCGGAAATGCTGACTGCATAGGGTATTGGGCTCTAGGGATTCCCTCTATCTATCAATCTATGTATTTGGATGGGCACAGAGGAATGTTACGTAGTGAAGCGGAGTGTCTAGTCTCATGAAATGTTCTTTCTTGAACAACTAAAAGATTCATTTGTGGTTGCTTTACTTGCTTGTCGTTTTCTTGCATTTTGCATATGTCTTCCTACATTATTCTTTTCTATTCTTTTTGATGGTTGCAGATTTAACTTTTAACTATTACCCATTAATTAAAAAAATAAAGAAAGAAAGACCGTCCACTCAAATTGGGCAGACTCATCACGTGAATCTCAGATTAACAAATCACTGAGAATTCTCCTGTTAAATACTAATTAATTACGAGGGGACTGAGTGACTGGCTATGCTTATACCTTCCTCAAAAAAGACTCTCATCGACACCTGCCGTTTGTCTGTTTACTTTATGTTTCAATGATTCCTTTGAGAGAAGAAATATTGGGTGACTGTGAGGGGAAGATGGCTATCATCTCTTCAACGGGTAACGGGTGGCCACAGGTTTGTTCACTCTCTTTCTCTCTCACAACTCAATTATTAGACAAAACATGACCCATTTGTTTTGTTTCTTTGCTTTTGGAAGGGAATATCCATTTATGTGTTGTTAGTAGTTTTACCCTTAAACACCATTTTGAAGTCTTCCTTTTGTTCTTTTTTCCATTGCCTTTTCCTTTTCTCTTTGGTGCAGGATCAGGTAGATGAGAACGGCTTGATGGCGTCGACAAGTAAACTAATGGAGAAAACGGGCCACCAAGAACTATCACAAGCACAGCAACAACAACAACAACCACCTCTCAGATGTCCTCGCTGCGACTCCTCCAACACCAAGTTCTGTTACTACAACAATTACAGCTTATCTCAGCCCAGGCACTTTTGCAAGGCTTGCAAGCGGTACTGGACCAGAGGTGGAACCTTGAGGAATGTTCCTGTGGGTGGTGGGTGCAGAAAGAATAAACGCGTCAAGAGGCCTGCATCTTCCATTGATGGAGCTAGTGCTTTAGTCTCTACCGCGAACCCTAACCCTACTTCTCAATCCCCAATAGATGTCCCCTCAACTTCAAATCACATCAACCCTTTGTTCTACGGGTTAAGTAGCCCATCTGAGATCAATCTTCCATTTCCTGGTAGGTTCACTTCATCTAGAGTCCCATCGAATATGGAGATTACAATTTCTGGGTATCGTGACCTCCAGTCTCAGTTGAATCCTCTTGCATTAGAGTTTTCAAAACCAGGAATTTCCGGTGCTACTACTGATAGTACTAACGCTTTCCAACATGGCAAGCAAATCCAAGATGTGGTCTCTTCGAATTCTCTTCTCTCAAGTTATTCCAATATCTTTGGCTCGTCATCTTCCTCAACCGCTGCTGCTTCTCCAACTATACCCACTTTGCTTGCCTCTAACTTTGAACAGCAAAAGCTAAACAATGGTGGTATTAAAGCGTCTAGGGCTCTTGACCACTTCCAACATTCAAACCCGTTTGCCAACGTGCAGATGATTGGCCACAGTGAATCAGGGATTTCCATGAAAGAAGTGAAAACTGAACAAGGACAGAATAGGTTGCCCTGGAATATGCAATGCCTCAATCAGATGGAACAGATTGGCTTGTCAGATCCTTCAGTTTACTGGAGCACGAGCACGGGTGTGGGTGCATGGTATGATCCAGCAAATATGGGTTCCTCGGTCACCTCTTTGATCTAGCACAACTAGAATAAGTTCTTCGAAGTGTCTCCCTCTTTTTACAGCAAATATGAGTCCTTTGATTTTCTTTCAGTTTCATAGGTTCTTTGGTTTCTAGTGGAGTTTATGGTGAAATTAAGTGGGGTGCGATTGGTATAAAGGAAAAACGGTACAGTAGAGACGGAGGTTGGATCGGAGAGATCATGTCAGCTGCAATAAAATCAGCCTCTTGGTTTTAATTTCAAGGTGGAGAGCTCTCATTTGCGCTGAGAGGAACCTCGGATCATCTTCCATTTCATAAATTCAGCCATCATATCAGTGTCATCATTACCTTCATGGTTGAGAGATCAACTATTTGGTGCAACTTTCCAGTATCAGTAAGTTGCTCTTTTTCCTAATTTGTTTGTATATACGCAGGACTCATCCTTTTGTTTTTCTTAACTATCATGTATTCCTTACTAGCTAGGTGGGCTTTGGTATATGCTGTAATCCTCAGTGACCATTAGACGAGGCACTGATGATGATTTCCTCTTGCTTAATTCTCAACTTTTGTACTTCTTTATACTTTCTTTTCCGGTTCAAGGGAACAATGGGGACAGGTATAATGGTATAGCAAAAGAGGGAGAGACTAATTCGATGTAATGTGGGTGTTCTATTAATGTGGTTTGGTGTTGGGTTTATTTGTTTGTTGTATTTTCTGTACTAGCTTGGCGATTTCAGGGACTATGGTTTTGAAAAAAACAAATCGCATATGTGATCTTTTCTCTTTCAATATAGAGCAGCAACCAGACATGAACGCATCCTGTGAATGCTCCTTTTTTCCTTTTCCAGTACACAAAATTTCATCCTGCACTACAGAGTCACATCACTTCTGTGCTGTCCTGTAGACATCGATCTAGATCTCATACGTCCAGATTTCATTGGATTTTAGTATCATAAAGCCAAATTGGACAGCAGATTCTTGTACGTTGTTGGTAGAACAGATGCAATGTCGTGCAGACTAAGATTTCTTTTTCCAGAAATGAATTGATCAACTAGAGAATAAAGTAGATGATTAAGTTCAGGCGGAGGAGTTCAGTACACTGGCTATATATAATTGCTCGACTTGGTTCCCTGCACAACTGAGTCAGAAAGAGATGCCGTACAACTGGATTCTATTTCAGAAGCGCATAGGCTTAAAACTTTTGTTTTCTTTTAGAGTGTAGCCACTTCATGCAAGGACAGAGCAGGTTTCAGATTCATGCTCATCATGCCCAGAATCCCAGCTTGGCTGAGCTACTTACAGTTACAATGGCTGTGATGGATCACTAGAATTAGCCTGTATTTCACATAAGCAGAATTAAATACGCTTGCACACATGGATTAAAGGGCGAAAATTGGGAAGTACAGGCCAATATTGGTTACATAACGGAAAAATCCTAATCATGGTTATTGCACTTGTTCCACTATCTAAGCTCACCCATTATTAAACAAGGTTATAATTGCTTGATCCACTTCCCTATTTGTAAATTGAAAACCACAAGTTATCTATAGGTGCAGGCATGAATGATAACCACCTCACTACCTTTTTTAAAAGTGGATGCAAGGTTTTGAATTTATGACTAAAACTGTATAACTCATCTCACGGGTATTGCAAGACCCAAATCCTTATTTAAACTTAAAAAAAAAAAACAAGTTACATTTAGGCGTGTGCAAGCTTAATCTAAAATCACCTTGTTCAAACCACAAACATTTTAAATTAAAATAAGGTTTTAAAAATGAACCAGTTTAATACTTTAGTTGGATCCGTTCATAATTAGTCTTTAAAGATATAACATCAATTATATTATCTGCGTGTTATGTCGATATTATGATATTAAAGTGTCCTATTCCCAAAATCAAGATTCGTTGAATTTTAGTTAAAGATTAATGAGTTTTATCATTTAACCATATTGCTCGTCTTATCGATACTATGTGTTATGGCGTCCCATGGATATGATCTTTAATATGAACTGATTTTGACTAACAGAAAACCTTGACGAACCAGTTGGTCTTCCAGATAAGGTTGTAAACTATCTTGGCTCATCTTGTTGCTTGATAAAACTCAAGTTCTAACCCGATCGATGGTATAATTTGATTGAAGATTCGTCCTAAGATCGAATATATTTTGGCTACTTAATTATACATTTTTAGCCTTGCCTTAAGTCTAAAAAGGTCACAAAATCATTCGCTTTCTACTTCAGAAAAAAGGAAACGGTAATCCATATAGAGGTCCTCTATCTATTAAGCTATGCATGAAGGTTTCCGAAAAAAAAAGCCATGCATGAAGGAAAAAACAAAATCTACTGAACCACCTATATGATATAGCCAACGAATCCACTGCCAAAATGTCCCCCATCTCCCCTGCATGATTTTTCTATATTGTTTCATCAATAATCGACTTGCATTCACTGTTTGACGAGTAATTGGAGTGTAGGGGACAAAAGCTGAGTTCAATTTTAGCTGTGGTCATCTATAATTCTTCGGGCTATACGATAGGTTCATGTTCTATTCCGAAAAAGATTGATTTCGTAATTAAGATTTTTAAGTTTTTATCGTAATTCGAGCACCTTTTGTATATCATATTTGGAATGTTTATGTAAGAAAAAGTATCCAAATGTATATGTGGAAGAGGAAGAAAAAATTTTCCTGGGGGGAGCCCCATACTGATGGTCCAGGCTTCAATTGGATCAACCATGCAATTCTAGCCCAGATGACAAGGTGCCTGCTCGAACGAAATGTCGTTGTTGAACAAAAAACGGCAATATTCACATGTATTCACCAAGCACAGCATGTTCTGCCATGATTGTCGGGCAGCAAAACTAAGCCCGAACATGTAATGGTTTTGATCCCAGCCCAAAATGGGGATGTCGGACTGACGAGTCTATTCTAGGATAAATCAGGACAATGGGTTCATACTTCTTCTGATGAATGCTTCTCTACAATAAGTGCATTTCTTTGTCTTTTTTTTCTTGTTGACATCGACCCTATGCCTATAAAAGAAAGAAAGTAGAATTTTATTTTTTTTCTTTAAATTCATATGTCAACATTTTATGGCTTCATTTTAAGAGTTTGCCACTTGTTTTGGCGTGATTTCTACATCAACTTATAGGGTTTGGACCATTCAAAAGCTAATAATTGATACGATTAATGCAAGTGTAAATGAGGTTAAGAAACGAGTGTCTAATTGTCAAATACTTAGAGAGGTGGCCCAGCAATAGCATAGACTAGTTCTAGTTTCAAAGTACCTTTCTTGCCTTGATTCATAAGTTTCCATCATTTGCTCTTATTTTCACCTCGTGACGATATGATATTCTTTCTATTTTGCTCTCGTTAGCATTCTCCCCATAATCAAAAAGAATGAACAAATGATAAAGTTAATTTCATTGTAATTCAACAGTAGATACCATTTATTTATTCTAACAAAATCTTATAATTGATGTTGGAAGAAATATATTATATAATTTTGATTAAGTGTTTTCTAAAACTAGTGCCCTTTCAAAAAAATAAAATTATATTTAGTACATTATTAAAAATAAAATTTGAATTAATGGAATATTACTGAATTGAGCCTCCAAGAAAACAATACTGTCTCTTAACTATATAAATGTATTTTTAATATATTTACCCATTATTTAAATTTCTAAAATATATTGAGAATGTATCTTTAAATTCAAGAAATCTATGACAACAAAACCACGCAATATCAAGAGGCCAATTAAGAAAGGCCCTGTAGCTTATCCTCTTGGTGGACAAAGACAAGAAAACAACTTGATCATGATTTTCACTCGAATTTTTTTTTAAAAAAATAGATGGAGGCTGCTAAAAGTGCCTTTTGACTACAATTACAGCATCTGGAAATAAATAAATATGAAAATAATAATTAATACGAATTTTCTACCTTTAGGATAAAAAAAAAAATCAAATAGGCTATACGAATTTTACCTTTGTCTGTGAGATAAGGGAGACAAAGATTTTATTTATATATGTATATATATTGTCTTGATGATCAAGAAATTTCAAGCAGCTTTCATAGATGTCATGACAAAAAATCCACGAAGAGTAAAGCTACATCATTCTATTCGAGACAGAAATGTCCATTCATTTCAGCAACAATCAAGGAATTGAAGGTACATCTTCAAAGATTACGCCATGGCATAACGATAGTACACAATGACGATGCTTGCCAAGATGATCCCACTAAACTGTCCCCGCTGGAGTTGAAGAAGATTGACCAAATGATGGGTGCAATGGAGTCTTTTCAGTCCCATAACGATTTGATCGATTTATGATATATATAGAGAGAACGTGGGGTCTGATCAGATCACACTTGTGCATGTGCATGGTATTATGATACTTTCTTTAAAAGAGGAAGAACATAAAAGCAAGTTAAGCAAAGATAAAAAGGGAGAATGAGATCCCACAATTCAACATCGATCGTGAACGTGAGAGATGCGGCGTTAAAGCTAGACACCGGAGTGCTCGTCCCCTCGCATTGGTCGCCAGAAAGAACTTTTGTTAAAAGATGTGGGGAATTTTTGTGGAGGGTTCTCCACCCACGTATGTAGTACTTTTGGTCATAAAATCTCTGCCAGTATCAATCTCACCAGCCCACTCAGGAAGATTCTTTGGGGATTAGATGCAATGGAAATCATTCTCTGAGTTGGAGTCCCAAAATGGTAGTTGAGATTCCATTCTTAGCCTTGCTAGATGTTCTAGTGAATTCGATCCTACCTACATTCCTGATCCTGATGCTAAATTAAAATTCCTTTTGTTTGCAGTTTGATATTGTTCTAGTAAAATTCTATGTAGTATATTTCTTCTACTACATATATATTCTATGCAGTTTAATGATAATCTAATTTAGATTTGAACCGAGTGAACATATATATTTTTATTTTAAAAAATTGAAATTATATGTATCTGAAAAATACCAAAATTAAAATTAGTAAGAATTAAGATATTGTTGTAAATAAAAGAGGAGATAAATATATATAGATATAGGGAGAGAATAGAAGGATCTTATTCATAGATATTCAGGATACTTGAGAATATATCAAATGACGGTATGACATGTATATTTATAGGTACTAAAGGGTATCATTTACATTTTTTAGAATATATCAAATGACGGTATGACATGCATATTTATAGGTACTAAAGGGTATCATTTATATTTTTTGGAAAGGATATATCCATTGGTAAAGATACATCTCTTGGAAGGGATACATCCGTTGGTAAAGATACAACTCTTGGGAAGAGTTCAATAGATATTCCCCAAGCATTTTATTCACAACACTCCCCTTGAATATCTATTCAATTAAAAGTAATAGATATTTAACTTCATAACACTCACTCTTTGAAAGTCTATTCATTATATGAATAAATGCCTCGTTAAAACCTTACTAGCAAAAACTCCATGGGAAAAAATCCTAGCTAAGGAAAAAGAGTACATCATTCTTAACTTGAGAATATATTATTGGAATACTGTCTCATTAAAAACCTTACCAAAAAATTCAATGGGAATATTTATCTCACGATTGTCTTCTTAAAAAAAGATAACTAACCAAAATCTCTCTCCTTCGATATCCACTAGAATCTAGTATCAATTGCTTTGGCTTCGCATATTGCTATAGGGGAGATTGCTACATCCAAAACATATCATGCAGAGATAAATATGTTGCCCGCCATGGTTCAACAACGAAAGAAAAATATAAGTCTTATTATACTATTTTTTTTATTATTTTAATTTTTTTTAAAAAATAATATAGTATGTTATCATAACATATCTCATTTGATGGAGATTTTATTTAAAGTAATATGATATAAAAAAAATTATAATTTATGTTCAGCAACATATGCATACAATAACAATTTGGATGCTTTTAAATTACATTATTTTTTAGTCTCTCGAAATATTATTATTTTGTTAGATATATAATTAAATATATTTATTATCAATATATTATGTAATACCTGCTAATATCCAAAATATTAAATATGAGAAACATAAGTAAAGAATAAATTTTATTTCAATTGGTGAATTGATAATATGTAAATATTAATAAATTTTTATTTATTTATTATATCGATGTGAGGTTTATCCATAATTATTTTTGTTTTAATTTCATTGATTGGTGTTTAATAATTATCATATACATAATTTTATAATTTTTATTAAAAAAAGATAAATAAAAATTACTAGTGATAATTTATGCATGTTAGATATTATAATAAACTTATAAACTATATTTTTTTCACAAAGGATGTTACTAGTATACCATAACTTTTTTTTGCAAGTAAAAACTATATAAGACATGTGATATTGTATGCATTATAAGGTAAATGTATTTTTATTTATTTATTTTAATATGATATTATCTTATGATTTTAAATATTATAGTCTATTCTTTGCAATGAATGAGACATTACTATAGTCGTATATATGACGTATCTCATCCTAACAAAAATTTAACATCATTCCTTAAGGAGAATGTGATGATATGTTGTATCCATAATTAAGCACATGGATCAACTGTTAAACATTCAAAAAGGTTACAAAAGATGAGATAGTACAATTATAAAAAGATGACATCACCGGTGGGATTATCTCGGTTGAAAATTGATGTGTGATATACACATCAATAAACTATATCGATTATGATTGGAAAACTATAAGTTGTTCCATAGTATATAAGCTTTCGAATGTTGTTGTGCAAATGCATATTAAGCACAAGGTCTCTCTTTACTCAATTTGATATCAAATTATGATGAAGATATGATATACATATATTTGGTTTTGATGATATATCAACCAAAATGTTCACATATATAATATAGTTACAACGCAAGTGGCATTTGTAAAACAACTTGTGAAAAAAAAAATCGTTGGCCAGCGTGTGCATCCTGATAATTCAATACAAATAATATGAATATATATTATGAGTATATCTATATTATGGACCTTTGTGAGATATTATATGCTTATTATAATATATTTGTTATGCAACAAGTTTATTCACATCATGCCAATATACAATCATTCGTATCCCCTCATAAATTGGTTTGTGATAAGTAACCAAGTAAAACCATCTATGAAATTTATATGTGCGATCGATAATATTATTATCCACCATACCGCACAAAGATGGATCATCAGAGAAAGATATAAATTAGACATTGTTCTAACATTGAGGGGGAGAAAAGATAAAAGCTGGAGAAGAAATATCATGACGAGTTATTATTATTACGATCCTCATTTTAATTTATGAACTTAAAGTTTATAAGATAACTCATTAATAAATTTCATTATCAGATGAATTTACTGATCTTATAATAATTGAGATCCAGCTATATTGCTCCAATATAAGATGATATTGTAAGGGACAATATTATATATGAATTTGGTACACATTCGAAACGTGAGTTACCAATCGGTTCCTAAGATATTAAATTCTCATAAAAGGATCAAATATTTATGATGATTTGAAAGAGAATAAATTTAAAATATTCCATTGACATTATTAATTTCTAAAATAGATTCAGAAAAATAAAAAGATTTTGATAAATTATGTCAATGAGAAAAAAGATAGAACCGAGATAAAATGTCGACAATATGCTTACATATAATTTAGAGCTCTACATTATGAGAATATTGATTAAACTCTATGGAGGAGTATAAACTATAAATAATTAATCAATTTAGAAAGATGTTTATGATTAATTTGCAACATGAGTATTGTTGGACTTGTGGTCAATATACTAATTTATGTGAAAATGAGGACATATAAATTGATAGTTGTGCGAAAACGAGATAAGTTATATTATAATGAAAAATGCTTATCGTACAAGTTTTTACTCAAATGATTATTCTGAAGAGAAATATCTCATTATAATGGTGAATGATTAATGTTTCAATATATGATAAATATGATAGCAAATAGATATTTTAAATACGTCTTATATATGAAAATCCAATATGGATATATATTGCAAAAGGTAATGATTGAATTTCTTAAGAAGTTATATTGTATCAAGCTAAATGAAGCTTATATTTATCAAAGCAATCATGATATATGTGTTTTTATGAAAATATCCGGATATAAATTTGGTATGGTTGCTAATCATCATGAAAAGATAAAATTATTGAAGCTCTTGTTGAGTAATCAAAAACCATAGATTATATAAGACTATTTTATTTGAGTATTTATAAATCAGTAATGTTCGATAAAAGTGTTATGAAAATTTAGGTATAAAGTTTATCCATCAAAATTATCCTACTATGATATCATATATAAATCTCGATAAAAGATATAATCGAGACTTAAGTTTGACAGAATGTTATATATATGTGACCATATCACATATCGAATGATAATATTTAAGATGTTGGTCGATTTCAAAAGAATGATATCATTAGGGGAGTAAAAAATACGCATTGCACTCTTTTTTACTTTATTAAAATTTTTTTATTGGGTTTTTCTTGATAAAGTTTTTAACGAGATAATACTTTAATTATATATTTATATATCTTCGATAAAAAATTATTTAAAAGATTTAAAGTGATAGTTGAATCTGAAGAATATGAACTATATTTTTTTATTTTCACCAAATTTTTTATTAAGAATAGATATATAATTTTAAAATTTATTTTGAAATATTATGATTAAATCAAAAGATTGATAATTAGGCCAAACTCAAATTTGATTTTAATTTAATTTGGTCAAACTGGTCTGATAATTCGTCAAAAGTGGACATTGATTATGTACCTAATTATTACCAATCAACGGAACAACGTTACCACTTAATTTTCCTCTCTAGCTTCTAATTAGCCCCGCCACTGGGTGGGCAGGTAGCCGTCACATTAAGACTGCTTGCTATGACAATGGATAAGCAAGCAGCCAGCTATGACGACATTTTTATTCTCTCCTGCTCAGCCGCCAGTAAACCGGAGCCGATGCAGTGAGGTAGTAGTGGTGATGTACGACAAAGTAAGACGGGACCGGGAATATCCTCAGAGGCATCGCTGCTTTTCCAGTCGGCGAAGCTATATCTGAGAGTTGCAGGTTTACTCGGGAATCACCAAAAAGTTATCCCACGAATTTGCAACTTTTCAACGTGTGGTTAATGCTATAGCCACGGGAAAAGACATGATCTGGCCCTTGGATTCGTCAAGCTGGGAGAAGAAGAGGAGTAATAATTGGTTTCTTTCATTGCTTTGGGCCTATGGTGTCATATCGAATTATATTATGAGAAAAGACTTTTTCGATCTCCTTAATCTTCGTCAAGATGGCTGGCCCCCCTAACGAATGATTAACACATCTGTTTGAAAAATCTGCTAGAGTCAAAGTGGTTTTAAGGAATTAGGTTAATTTACCATTTCTTGTCTAATATTTACATAGTCTCTCTTACATGTAAACATAGTTGGTCACACCGCATGCAAAAGAACAATCATGTCTAGCAACTTTGAAGGCACCAGCTCCCCTACCCCATACTCCATCACCTATATTTTTGCTTCTCATTCTGCACCAATTGTTGACTCGTTCATATCACACGAACCCTAGTTTATAAGTAGTAGTAACCATTAAGCAAGTTTAAGCAGTAGGCGAAAGGGGAAGTGGAGACACTTGCACATGCGCAAAACAAGCGAAAGGCAGAAGTAACGGAGCCCTATTTGATGAAATGTTAAATCAGAACCTAACTCGGAGCTATCTATAAACTTCAAGCACAAAAGGCCAGTATCCCTACTCTTCCATTTCTTCAACGCATACACACAATTTCTGTTCAATCAACATGGCATATATATTGGAACGATAATTTTTTGACCTAAACAAACTACATTGACAACTGTGAAAATGTCATAAAGGGAATGAGAAAAAGAGATCCACCTGTACTCTGTGTACAAAAAGCAAAAGAATGCCCTCAGTCATGCGCTCTTTTTCCTTTTTTTATACTTTTTATATATATAATCATTTGGGGCATTCCCCGGAGCTGCAAGAATGGCCAAAGCACGGTCATGGTAAAGGTCCATATCCGGATAAATCATGCCATTGATGACCTGGATTCAGGGAATTGGAGCCAGAAGGGGCGTTGGTGGTGCTGTTGTTGCCTGCGGTGGTGCTGGTGCATATACTCCACAGAGATGTATCTGAGATAGTTGGATTGGAATTGGCGATAAAACCGTGCTGGTGCCAATTTCGCTGCTGTTGAGATGAAGTAACGGGTGTGCTTCTTGTCTGAATCAAACTCTCTTCATGTGGATGAAATGGATGATCCATACTCTTGTCCTCGCCGTCACCCACGTGGTACAACTGGCTTGGCTGCTGGGCTTGGTGATGCTGTTGTGACCCTACAGAAGGAACCGCACTGAATCCATGCAACAAACCTAAATTTGAAGAACCATTCAAATGGCCACCAAGATTCAACGGATACGGAGGCTGGTGACTGAAACCCTGCGGTGTTTGATCGGTACTCGGAGGCTGAAATGCTGCTAAGGAGGTAAAAAACTCTCCTCCAGGATAATACGAGGGAGCCACAGCTGATGAAACCGAATTTCCCAATAATTCCTTTGATCCCAGAGCCGGGATTGTGGAAGTGACTGAATTTGCATTAGACATGATATTCTCGGGAGCCGTCAAATTCCGCTGTGCCTGCGATTGAGACCTGGAATTCTCACCAGAAGAAGACGATGATGCTGATGTTTTACCGCGCTTCCCTTTCCGGAAACCTCCTCCGACGGGAACGCTCCTTAGAGTTCCACCAAGAGTCCAGTACCTTCTACAAGTCTTGCAATAGTATCGAGGCTGAGAGAGGCTGTAGTTGTTGTAGTAACAAAATTTTGTATTCAATGACTCACAACGAGGGCACTTTTGCTGCTGTTGCTGTTGTTGTTTCTGATCCTGATCGTACTCGATCGGCTTCAACATCCGATCTTGATTTTGCGCCATCTCTTCATCTCTCCCTCCTTGCATACCTTCTGGCTATATATGTCTCTTCGCAGCACAAAAACAAAATTCTTGCGGTGTTGTCAGAACCGTTAAGAAGCGATATGTTGGCTTATGATCAGTACGTATCTATTTTCTGGGTTTTGGACCTTCGGTGGTAAAAGCAGGTTTTGGGTAAAAGAATGGATAAGTAGAGAATAGAGAGCGATGCGATTCAGATATAGAGCAGTGGGTGAACTCAACGTGTCAACCTCTGGCTGCCAGGAAAATCCAACAGAGCAAAACCACGGCGATATCTAGCTAGTAACCTTGTGCATGTATCTCCATCATCAAAACCAAGGTCTTGCTAAATCTCAATAATTAATATTGAACATAATCAAACCTAAAGTGAAATCAAGAACTCAGTATCCACCGAATCCCCCAAGATTTTTAACCCAATATTTCCCTCCCAAGAATTAACCATTCATGGAGTCGGAGTGAAAACAAGATCAACTGCTTTTATGTGCATAAGAAAAAGAGATTTCTGTCAACAGAAGCTGCAAAACGACAAGGTCCAAGCAAGACCGGTCTCAGTCTAGGCGGGTGAGAGACCAGAAGTGGGTTTCAGTTTGAAAAGAATAACGACCACCATGAAGAAACTAAGAAACGTGTTATGTGTTAGTTCAGGTTCAGTCGCATCTCCCACCAACAAAGACAAAAACACGGTTTAAATACAGCGAGTTCATTCACTGCCGGATGATCAGAAAACCCTTCACACAGATCATTAGACTACAAGCGGAATCGACCAACTGCAGACACTGTTTCCTTTTTCACTGGGTACAGATGCAGTACGTGGCAAGAGAACAAATTAAATATATATTATATATATCAGTCAAAAAACAAGAGACGTAAAACCAAAGGGACAAGGAATCATAAGAGAGATCTATCATCTCCCCTAGAGTACAGCAGTACAGCAGAGAGAGGCTAGGCAGAATATAGGAAGCCAGGCTAGGCCAGGCCAGGCCACACCTCGACGGCGAGGCAAAAGAGGGCGGCTTTGGATGGTCGTGAATGTGGTTGGCTGGCGTCAGAGCTGTTGATCAGCTACACTATACTAACCTTCCTTTACACGTTTCCTTTTTTGTTTATTATTTAGTTTCTATTTGCTATCTCTCACTTCCCACTTTCCAAGTCAGTACGACCTTCCATAGGCTTTTGTCTATCTCTAGTCAATTGGAATTTGATAATTATGTCTTGACCATCAGTAAAAATATTATATTTTAATTAAATTTATGATTATTATAAGATTAAATAAATATTTTTAATTTTTAATTTTAATTTCAATTCCAACAAACTAAACAGTTTGTTTCTTGACATCACCCTTGTTTGCTCTATTTGGAAGCCCATTCTCGATAGCATCGGCACTCAGTCCTATAAAAAGGCATTGATATCCTTTTTGTCTCATCAGTTTATTAGGAAATTTTATTATTCATCGTAGTTTGTCTCTGACAAACAAATGGTAATGACTTGGAGACTATTGAAAAGCACCAAACTGCTTAATTTTCCAATTTGATGCTCTTCTTTAGTTCAAATTTGTGATAATTGTTAAATATTAATGTTTTATTTGAATAAAATTCACAAAAAAAAACCATTATATTAATTATAATTGTGATGTAAAATTGTCAGAATTTAAATTCAAATTATATTTATTTTTTTAGTTATAACTTTTATTTCTCTTACAATGAAAAAAACCTATTAAGACTAAGCATTAAATCATTGTAGATTAAAAACTAAAGAACCTGATTCTAATAAATATTTTTAACATGGAATTTTTTAGAATAGAAAATTACTCATGTCAGTCAAATGACTATTTTTTTCTGGTCTATAAATTAATTTATCTATACGAAATTATGGGTTTTTAATTAATTATGACTGATATTAGACTAATTAAGTTATTTATTTTCCTTATTAATTTAAGCTTATAAATGTATATAAATGGCAGAAATTGCTAGAAATAATGAAGATGGACCCTAATAATCCGTTTGTAAAAGTTTAATCATTTATGGTCATTATAAGAGTTTGCCGACACTAGTTATTTCCTTCCCAAGTCTTAGTTGTCTTTACCAGAGGATAAACAAAAACTTTTTAAATACTGATGGGTGTCAATTTGCTTAATTTTTGTTCTATTATTTCATCTTTGGTGTTGTGTTACTTCGATTTGTAATGGATAGACTAAAGGGTTTGGAGAAGGAGATCTTGGGTGAGATGGATTGGTAGGAGCCTGGATAAGAGAGGTGGTAATGACACGGATTCCGTTTAGGTATGGCACCTGCTCTGTCAATGCCACTACTCTGGTGCAGGAACATATTTGTTGTATTAGGTATGACGAGTGTGCTTATGGCCCTCTCTGCTCCTCCACCTAACGTCATGGTTGGAATTCCTAAAGTTGTTAGAATTGTAAAATATTCTGTCGTCATTCCCCGAGCAGCTGAAATTGTGCGAGTTTCCTTCTTTGGACTATAGGAATTTCGAGGCCTAGTCCACTAGTTATTAGCCACAGAATGTTGCTTTGCCCATGTATTGAAATTGAAGCCTTTATAGGCCCATGATCACTAGTTATTACTAGCAGAATTTTTTTCTCCATGCTCGTCCCAGTTATGGACCAACTCCATTCTCCACCAAATGGTTTCTCATTTACGTATCGCAACGCAGGGTTTTAGCAGGAAAAGAGAAGGAAAATGGTCTAATGAAATTGATCGAAATTGTAGTAAGTTAAGACGAATGCATATAAGCTTATTTCATTTTACTACTACTTGGGTTTTAGGGGAATTGTTAAAAATGTAAAAGGACAGTATAAGACGCTTCTAATACTTGCTCTTGTTCTTCATGGCATCGCCGCTTTCTCCACCACCTGCACGTCTCCTCAAATCAGCCACATCCTCATCCATTGTCTTCTCCGTCTTATCATCATCATCATCCGAGGAAGAGGAAGAGGAAGACGAGGAGTCATCGTTACTTTTCCCCACCACAGTCTCCTTTATCTTCTGCGTAGTTTCCTTGGCCGCATCCCAGGCTCCTTTCGCTGCCTGCTTCGCCTTCTCTCCCGCATTCTCCACGGTCTGTGCTACCTTACTCGTTCCCTCCTTAGCCTTTTCCGCTACGTTTTCTGCATACCCTCTCGTCTTTTCCTTCATTTTATCTGTAGCCTCCGCTGCTCTCTCCGCTCCTTCTTTCGCCTTCTCTTTGGCATCATATGCGTAGTCTTTCGCTCTCTCTTCCGTTCTGTCTGCAGTCTCCGCTGTTCTGTTTGCAGCTTCTTTGGCCTTCTCTGCAGTAGACTGTGACATATCTTTGGCGCTCTCTTTGGTCTCGTGGGCATATCCTTTGGCCTTCTCCTTCATTTCCTCGCCGCTTTCTTTGGCTCTTTCTTGCATCTCCTCATATTTTTGCTTCGCATTCTCTGCTTTCTCTTGGGTCTTATCAGCGCTCCCCTTTATAGTCTCTTTTGCTCTTTTCCTGTCATCTTCCGCTGCATTTCTTCCCTAAATCGTAAAAACAAGACAATATGAAAGATAACCCCAACACAAAAACCAAGACACTCAAATATAAGTCTACTAACTAGCGAATTCACAAGTCTTTAATACCTCATTATATTTATTAGAGGCAGAGTTGAAGCAGACACGAGAGACTCTGGTGTGGGGATTAAGAAACAGCTGACAAGGGGTCCCGCGACGAAACGAATTCGATAGATTGAACATAGCGGTTTTGGTGAGGGAAAACACTGCCATTGTAGGAATTCCTGGCCTTCAATTTCTCCTTTTTCCTGCTTCAGTAAAGTGTTTGTCAACTTCTCTGTTGAATTTCCAGCACAGATATCATACGTTTTATGGTGCAGACAGGGAAGGTTAGCGGCGAGCAATATGAAGGACACGTGAAGCAGTTGATGCCACGTTCAGCAAAATTTGCCATCCTCGTTGGTTGGGGGGCTTCAACTAACCAACACCTGTTCTTAGCGTTTTACTTCTCAAGCCATTTGTTTAGGTCTCACTATGTACGGGTACCACGTGAAATTAAATAACTCGGCCTTTTCTATTGTTAATCAGTCTGGGTTTAGGCCTTATAAATCTTCTCGAAGGTAGAGGAAAGGTTGGGCCGAGAAGGATCCAAATTGACCCAATTCGGTGTAGTTCCACCCAATCAGCTTTACCTTTGACCAGTTGACTTTAGGAATAACAATTAATTTAATAAACAGTTTTATCTTTAATACAAGGATCGAATTCGAATCTCACTCCAATCCACTAATAAATTCCAAAAATTTATTCTTTGGTTTTCACCTAATCTTCCAATCTCCAAATCCTCTTTATTCTTCACGTTCTCATAATTAATTCATAGAGTACTTGGACTTTTTTATTACAAAAGAAACAACTATATCGTCTCTAGTTATCGAAACATTACGTAGTAATTGGTAGTAATTGAGGATTTCCATGTTTTGAAGACATTGAAATTAGTTTATTGAATTTGAGAGGAATCAATTTTCATTAAATCACTTCATTCATGCTTTTTAGTAATAAAAAATATCTCAACCAGATTAATTTTTATTTATAATTCTATTGTCTAAATTTATTTTTATAAAATTTTATTCAAAATTATGAACTAATATAAAACAAGTTATATCTTAAAAATATAAACTATTTTTAATAAATATATATTTTTATAATTCTCTTAATCTTCACTGTCCCGTAATTTATTTATTTTCTTTAAATACACACAAATTTCCAATTCTATTCCTTTTCCTAGCTCATGACTTGGAAATACGAAATCCCAAGTTCTGTGTACACTATCCAACTTTATCAAAATCATCAGCAGATTTTATCAAAACAATCAACACGTAATTCTTTTCGTATGGTTCTTCTGAGTCAGAAGAATTGAGGAAATAGTTTAAAGACTTACTGAAAGTAAATTTCACTCAATCGTCCAAGTCCACATATAGTGTTCCAGTTTTAGTATTATTTTGAAAGAACAAAGATAAAAAAAATTTAAATCTTCAACTTTCATAAAAAAGTTATTTATATTTTTCCAGCTCCATTGCAAAATCCGACTTGTTTTCTTTATAACACAGCTTATAACTTTTTTAATCCTATTCTACTATACTTTCTATTAAAATTAGACTTTATATAAAATTTTTAAATAGAATTTTTATTTATATCAGATTCAATGAGTTTCCTCCTTTTAGTAGAATTTTAGTTTTCTATAGACCTAGTAACTAAAAATTTAGCTTCTTTAATCACATCCAATTATTATGATTTCTACAAACAGAACTTTATCCTGTGATATTTTGAAGGGGTTATTGCCTAGCGACTTCCTCTTCTCTTATTTATTACATTACTTTCCTTTTAATTTAATTATTATTTCCCGTTGCTTTGTATTTAAGTTATCATGAAGTCTTGAGCACCTTTCGGGACTTCAAACGTTGCGTTGACAAGATTGGTACTCAGGTTGGTCCCTGACTTTCAGTAATCTAAGAATATATGCTTTAGAAAAAAGAAAAAAAACAAATAGCATTTTGTCTTGTCGCAATTCGCATTGTATCTTCGATGGATGGCTTTGTAAAAGGAAAAGATGTATAATGTCAAAAGGAAGTGTTTATGATTTCGGATATTCTGGAAATATCAATCGTTGCAGTATATTTGTGGCTAACAAAACAATCAGACAACAGGGGATGAAGAGAAAGGGATGGTGCTTCAAAAGGGTTGCTTTAGGGTGCTATTAGTGCCACCTACACTCTGTAAAGACAATAGTTTTTAAAAATATTATTCTGTCTTATAAACGTGTTGTATAAACAGTGGGATTTTATGGAGGAGTATATGTAAAAATATGCGAACTGGAGAGAGAAGATATTAAACTTTGGGAGCTCCGGGAGCTCATATGGCGAACTCACTATCTCTCTTATTCATGCCTTATATTTATAGTAAAAACATAGATAATATCCTAAAATCTAACCAAATCTAATATAATCAAATCTAATAAATTTAAAATCTAACCAGATCTAATATAACAAAATCTAATCAAATCTAATATAATTCTAACTGCATAATCAAATACTAACGACATATCCTAACAAGCTCCTCCTTGTCGTAGTATTTGCATATTCCCAAATTGGCGAATCTTCATATATCTTCATGTGTGCCACCAAGTCGATGCACTGTCATAATCTTCATGTGTGCCACCAAGTCGATGCACTGTCATAATCTTCATGTGTGCCACCAAGTCGATGCACTGTCATATATCTTCATGTGTGCCACCAAGCGATGCACTGTCATATATCTTCATGTGTGCCACCAACCGATGCACTATCATAGTCATCTTTCATGTGTGCCACCAACCGATGCACTGTCATAGTCATCTTTCATGTGTGCCACTATCATAATCTTCTTCGATAGACTCCCAAAGATCCATAGCATCAAGATAGACTTTCATTCGAACAGCCCATGCTTGAAAATTTTGCCCATCAAACACTGATGGCGTGATATTTTGGCTAAAAGCCGATTGTGTTTCACTCTCCATTCTCACAGGTTTCTCAAGAAAACCTTGGCTCCGCTACCAAATTGTGAGATTTTATGGAGGAGTATATGTAAAAATATGCGAACTGGAGAGAGAAGATATATTGAACTTTGGGAGCTCCGGGAGCTCATATGGCGAACTCACTATCCCTCTTATTCATGCCTTATATTTATAGTAAAAATATAGATAATATCCTAAAATCTAACCAAATCTAATATAATCAAATCTAATAAACTTAAAATCTAACCAGATCTAATATAACAAAATCTAATCAAATCTAATATAATTCTAACTGCATAATCAAATACTAACGACATATCCTAACATAAACATATTTTAAAAAAATTTCTGGGATAAATTTGTTTCAGATCTTTGTCCAAATATAATCCAAAATCTCTCACTATTTTTTCTCTAACATTCTATATAAACACATCCAACGTTTCTAACCGTGTTCTGTTGAGAAAGATATAGTGTGTCAGAACATAAAGTAATAGAAAGATAAAAGATATAATCAGCGAATCAGGAAAAAAAATAGGCAAAAATAATAAAGAAAAGGTATACAGTCAATGTGTCAAGAAAAAAAAGTAAGTGAAAGGTCGATTAGAGTCCATGTCATAGTATCGTTCCAACTCCCTTCGTTGGCGATTGTAGAGCTCCAATGGTAGCGTTTGTTGGAGGAGGAGGTCGGAGGCAATTTCCTCATAGTATCGCAGGCCTCTGGTAAGAGCAATGTTAGGGCCTGGGTAAGTAAACTGGTCTCGCGTAAGGTGCTGTACCCCATATTCTTCCCAGCTTCGAGCTCGGTCCAGGCTCCTTCCAAGTCCTGGGAGAGGGTAGCCAGCTGTTCCATGTCCGGCCATGTTGCATAGAGTATCAGACTTGTGAGACGGGAAAGAGAATCAGCAAGAGTGTTTTGGGTTCCTTCAATATGTTCAAAATGGATTGTAACTCCAGAACCGGTAAGAAAATCTGTGAAATTAAGCCAACGGACACGTGATGGTTTATTGGAGGCACTTTTGTTATAAAAGCTGATGATAGCCTGGCAATCCGTGCCATTCCAGAATTGCACCTAGAAGAAGAAGAATACCGTTCCATCACCGAGGCAGTTTATTTTAATATTGGCCACACCAGCCCCACATTCCAAAAGCAGTTTCGACCTCTGCTGAACGACTTAGCAAAGCAAGGGGTCATTGGGGACAACCCCCTTCAACATTGGCAGCGCAATCACATCCTCTACCAGCTAGAGATTATCAACCCGGATATCACAATCCAAGATAAGCCTCTCAAGCATGTCACACCCGCCATGAAAGACCAATTCAGACGACATATAACTCTGGATGGCAAGACCAACAGCATAGGGTATACCAACATTATTCTGAAGAACGAACCCTTGTCATAGGTGAAAACCAGCAGCTGAATCTCAGTTTTATCACCCACCAATCCAGATTCCCTTATCCCTTTATCTATGTCAGTCTGTCTGTCACGGATAAGAAGGAATCCTCTTTCTGGATGTTGATGGGGCCCATACAGTACACCCAGTCCACAAAGCAATAAGTTGGATACGCAGTGTTCGTTTGGATCTAGTAGTGGTAAAGGGTAACAACGACGAAGAGTAAGTAATAAGAGTAATAGAGATAGAGAAGATTTCAGAGGATGAGTATATTTCAGAGATGATCTTCTGTGTCTGTATCTTTCTTGCTCGAGGCTATATATAGTCATGAGCAAGAGATAAGGGAATCTGCTTTGTGGACTGGGTGCACTGTGTGGGCCCCATCAACATCTAGAAAGAGGATTCCTTCTTATCCGTGACAGACAGACCGACATAGATAAAGGGATAAGGGAATCTGCTTTGTGGACTGGGTGCGCTTTGTGGGCCCCATCAACATCCAGAAAGAGGATTCCTTCTTATCCGTGACCGACAGACGAGACAGAGACTTGACATAAAAAGGACAGAAACAAGGGATAAGGGAATCTGCTTTGTGGACTGGGTGCGCTTCGTGGGCCCCATCATCATCCAGAAAGAGGATTCCTTCTTATCCGTGACTAATAGACAGTGACATAGACTAGTACAGTACAAGTGGGCCGTATGGGCAGGGCCCTTATTACATAGACTACAAACAGTGGGCCGGATGGGCCCTCAGAAGATGGGTTTATTATTGAGTAAGGTAGCTAGGAGGGCCTCGAGATGGGCCACTTTCTGGGCTTCATCGGGTTCAATATCATTGTAGAAGTTGTCACGGGTGCGGGCGGCCCATGTGAGGCCGTAGCGAATGTGAGCCATGGCGAGGAGGAGGCCCATTTCGCCTTGGACCTATCGAAGTTGTTTGTCATAGTATCGTTCCAACTCCCTTCGTTGGCGATTGTAGAGCTCCAGTGGTAGCGTTTGTTGGAGGAGGAGGTCGGAGGAAATTTCCTCATAGTATCGCAGGCCTCTGGTAAGAGCAATGTTAAGGCCTAGGTAAGTAAACTAGTCTCGCGTAAGGTGCTATACCCCATATTCTTCCCAGCTTCGAGCTCGGTCCAGGCTCCTTCCAAATCCTGGGAGAGGGTAGCCAGCTGCTCCATGTCCGGCCATGTTGCATAGAGTATCAAACTTGTGAGACGGGAAAGAGAATCAGCAAGAGTGTTTTGGGTTCCTTCAATATGTTCAAAATGGATTGTAACTCCAGAACCGGTAAGAAAATCTGTGAAATTAAGCCAACGGACACGTGATGGTTTATTGGAGGCACTTTTGTTATAAAAGCTGATGATAGCCTGGTAATCCGTACGGAGGGTTAGTTCTTTTCGATCTAGGTAATGTATTTTGAAGGCGGTCAAGCCTTCCATGCAAGCATGTGGTTCGGCATTAATGGTTGATTTGAGAGTGGGAAACTTGCCACTGGCGTGCGCAGATACGCTCTGTTGATTTGGGGTCATGCTTCTGGTGTTTCCATTTGCATACTGCTCCCCAACCTTCCATACAGCCATCAGCTTCAATGATCATATAAGCCGTGGGTGGAGGTAATTCCATATCCGGCAAAGTTTGTACGAGCTGCTTGATCTGGTTTACTAACTCCCAATCAGATGTTTTCATGCGTTTATCCCCATGTGGACTGGTTTTTTCATAGAGGGGAGCGAGTAATGTGCCGGGCTTGGGAATGTAACTACGTGCATAGTTGAGAATACCCAACCACGATCGCAATCCCTTCTTGTTTGTGAGATCCTCGAGTTGGGCGGCCAGTATTCGCTTAATAATGTGTGGCTGTAATTTGATTTTGTTGTGGCCGAGGATAACGCCTAAGAATTCAATTTCTGGGACTGTAATCTTCATTTTTGTAGGTGAGAGGACCAAGCCATGGGTGCGACAGATATCAAGTATTTTGGTCACATGTGTGGAGTGTTCTTTTTCATTCTCCGAAAAGACCAAGATATCGTCTATGTAGACGACAATAAAATCATCGCAGTCTCGAAAACATGAATTCATTTTTCGCTGGAAGATGGCTGGAGCACTTTTCAGACCGAATGACATAACCAACCATTCATATAAACCATCAGGGGTAATGAAGGCAGTCCAGGGAATGGATGCTTCAGCCATAGCGACCTGATGGAAGCCACTCTTAAAGTCAAACTTAGAGTAAATTTTGGAGGTGCCTACCTTTTGAATGATCATGTTGATGCCGGGTAGGGAGTATTGATCCTTATACATATTGTCATTTAACGAACGGTAGTTGAATACCATTCGTTCCTTGCCTTTGCTTTCCTGGCCAGTAACTGAGTCGATGGTCGTGCCAGAATGCACAATCATGGCCATGGTTAGATGCCGACTGGTACTTGGGCGAATGACACCGAGTTTGAGTAGGCTGTCAATATGTCGTCTGAATTGGTCTTTCATGGCGGGTGTGACATGCTTGAGAGGCTTATCTTGGATTGTGATATCCGGGTTGATAATCTCTAGCTGGCAGAGGATGTGATTGCGCTGCCAATGTTGAAGGGGGTTGTCCCCAATAACCCCTTGCTTTGCTAAGTCGTTCAACAGAGGTTGAAACTGCTTTTGGAATGTGGGGCTGGTGTGGCCAATATTAAAATAAACTGCCTCGGTGATGGAACGATATTCTTCGTCTAGGTGCAATTCTGGAATGGCACAGTTTGTGACCTCGGTTGCTTGTTGAGTGGTCACTGTGGTCACATTTTTGTAAAATGTCAGCATGTTTCCTTCAAGGCGTAAACCTCCATACATGGAGCGAATAAAATTGCAGCCAATCAGCATCTCGATGCCATCCTTCATACCCATGCTGAAACTATAGGTAAAAGGGATTCAGAACTTATTATCACCAATCTCCATTTGCCCGGGTTTCAACTTATAGCGGGCGAGTTGAGTAGAATTGATACCGGAGAAACTGACTGGTTGTGGACTCAACTCCAGGGCCTCTGGAGGGACTGCTTTAGTATCGATGCAACAAGTTGTTGCTCCCGTGTCTAGTATGGCACAAATAGTAAAAGGCGGGCATCCAGCTATGGTAAAATGAACTTGCATATTGTATAAACGATTCAATACCGTGCGGGTTTTTGCGGCCGATGGGTCTGTGGTGGCGACACTCAAGACATTGGCTGCTTCTGGTTGTGTCTCTTGAGGGTTTGTAGCAGCAATCATTTTTCCTTTTGCGTTCTTGGTCAGTTGATCAAAATCAACTTGTAATTGTGCGTTCAATTGCTCAGAGAGATGTTGCTGGTACTTCTCATTTTCTTTGGTCAGATGAGCGCAGTAAATGAGGAGTTCGTGAATCAGTGTATCCTTTCGATTAAACTTCTTCGGGCCTATTGGTTCAGGCTGAATGACCTGGTGTAAATAGAAATGAGCACAGAGGGGGCAGGCAGTAAGGTGGCACGTAGTGCAATGTAATCGCATACGCTTGATCGTCCTCGTATGACAAAACAAACATGGCTCATAATGAGGATCAACCTCCTGATTAATGGTGTAGGTGTGGGGGCAGTCTTCTTGCCCATGTAATAACTTGACCGGTGGTCGCCAATCATATGCTGTAGTCGGACCCTTTGTTAGCACCAGTGCTAATTCATCCGTGATAGGTGCAAACAAATCGGTTGTGCCTGACCTTCGCCTTCAAAGTAGCTACAAATGGCACTGGAATTCGATTCATTCTGGTCGACAGAGACGAAATCAAAGTTGTCCTGGAGATCTAGGTCTTTATGTACCGTAGCTCGAGCGATATTGCCTTGCTTACTACGGCAATCGCGAGCAAAGTGACCTTCTTCTCCGCAAATGAAGCACTTGCATTTGCGTAGTTTGTTGGCGTCTTTGCGACGAAAAACCCGGACATGAGACTCATGTGGCTTGCCACGGTAGTTTGGGTTACGTAAAGCCAAAACCTATCGCGGCAAGCCACATGAGTCTCATGTCCGGGTTTTTCGTCGCAAAGACGCCAAAAAACTGCGCAAATTCAAGTGCTTCATTTGCGGAGAAGAAGGTCACTTTGCTCGCGATTGCCGTAGTAAGCAAGGAAATATTGCTCGAGCCGCGGTACATAAAGACCTAGATCTCCAGGAAAAATTTGATGTCATCTCTGTCGACCAGAATGAATCGGATTCCAGTGCCATTTGTAGCTACTCTGAAGGCGAAGGTACAGGCACAACCGATTTGTTTGCACCTATCACGGATGAATTAGCACTGGTGCTAACAAAGGGTCCGACTACAGCATATGATTGGCGACCACTGGTCAAGTTATTACAAGGGCAAGAAGACTGCCCCCACACCTACACCATTAATCAGGAGGTTGATCCTCATTATGAGCCATGTTTGTTTTGTCATATGAGGACGATCAAGCGTATGCGATTACATGCACTACGTGCCACCTTACTGCCTACCCCCTCTGTGCTCATTTCTATTTACACCAGGTCATTCAGCCTGAACCAATAGGCCCGAAGGAGTTTAATCGAAAGGATACACTGATTCATGAACTCCTCATTTACTGCGCTCATCTGACCAAAGAAAATGAGAAGTACCAACAACATCTCTCTGAGCAATTAAACGCACAATTACAAGTTGATTTTGATCAACTGACCAAGAACGCAAAAGGAAAAATGATTGCTGCTACAGACCCTCAAGAGACACAACAAGAAGCAGCCCATGTCTTGGGCGCCGCCACCATAGACCCACCGACCGCAAAAACCCGCACGGTATTGAATCGTTTATACAATATGCAGGTTCATTTTACCATAGCTGGATGCCTGCCTTTTACTATTCGTGCTATACTAGACACGGGAGCAACAACTTGTTGCATCGATACTAAGGCAGTCCCTCCAGAGGCCCTGGAGTTGAGTCCACATCCAGTCAGTTTCTCCGGTATCAATTCTACTCAACTCACCCGCTATAAGTTGAAACCCGGGCAAATGGAGATTGGTGATAATAAGTTCCAAATCCCTTTTACCTATAGTTTCAGCATGGGTATGAAGGATGGCATCGAGATGCTAATTGGCTGCAATTTTATTCGTTCTATGTATGGAGGTTTACACATTGAAGGAAACATGCTGACATTTTACAAAAATGTGACCACAGTGACCACTCAACAAGCAACCGAGGTCACAAACTGTACCATTCCAGAATTGCACCTAGAAGAAGAAGAATACCGTTCCATCACCGAGGCAGTTTATTTTAATATTGGCCACACCAGTCCCACATTCCAAAAGCAGTTTCGACCTCTGCTGAACGACTTAGCAAAGCAAGGGGTCATTGGGGACAACCCCCTTCAACATTGGCAGCGCAATCACATCCTCTACCAGCTAGAGATTATCAACCCGGATATCACAATCCAAGATAAGCCTCTCAAGCATGTCACACCCGCCATGAAAGACCAATTCAGACAACATATTGACAGCCTACTCAAACTCGGTGTCATTCGCCCAAGTACCAGTCGGCATCGAACCATGGCCATGATTGTGCATTCTGGCACGACCATCGACCCAGTTACTGGCCAGGAAAGCAAAGGCAAGGAACGAATGCTATTCAACTACCGTTCGTTAAATGAAAACACGTACAAGGATCAGTACTCCCTACTCGGCATCAACATGATCATTCAAAAGGTAAGCACCTCCAAAATTTACTCTAAGTTTGACCTTAAGAGTGGCTTCCATCAGGTCGCTATGGCTGAAGCATCCATTCCCTGGACTGCCTTCATTACCCTTGATGGTTTATATGAATGGTTGGTTATGCCATTCGGTCTGAAAAACGCTCCAGCCATCTTCCAGCGAAAAATCGATTCATGTTTTCGAGGCTGCGAGGATTTTATTGTCGTCTACATAGACGATATCTTGGTCTTTTCGGAGAATGAAAAAGAACACGCCACACATGTGACCAAAATGCTTGATATCTGTCGCACCCATGGCTTGGTCCTCTCACCTACAAAAATGAAGATTGCAGTCCCAGAAATTGAATTCTTAGGCGCTATCCTCGGCCACAACAAAATCAAATTACAGCCACACATTATTAAGCGAATACTGGCCGCCCAACCCGGGGATCTCACAAACAAGAAGGGATTGCGATCGTGGTTGGGTATTCTCAACTATGCCCGTAGTTACATTCCCAAGCTCGACACATTACTCGCTCCCCTCTATGAAAAAACCAGTTCGCATGGGGATAAACGCATGAAAACATCTGATTGAGAGTTAGTCAACCAGATCAAGCAGCTCGTACAAACTTTGCTGGATATGGAATTACCTCCTCCCACGGCTTCTATGATCATTGAAGCTGATGGCTGTATGGAAGGTTGGGGAGCAGTATGCAAATGGAAACACCAGAAGCATGACCCCAAATCAACAGAACGTATCTGCGCTTACGCCAGTGGCAAGTTTCCCACTCTCAAATCAACCATTGATGCCGAACTACATGCGTGCATGGAAGGCTTGACCGCCTTCAAAATACATTACTTGGATAAAAAAGAACTAACCCTTCGTACGGATTACCAGGCTATCATCAGCTTTTATAACAAAAGTGCGAAATGGGCCTCCTCCTCGCCATGGCTCACATTCGCTACGGCCTCATATGGGCCGCCCGCACCCGTGACAACTTCTACAATGATATTGAACCCGATGAAGCCCAGAAAGTGGCCCATCTCGAGGCCCTCCTAGCTACCTTACTCAATAATAAACCCATCTTCTGAGGGCCCATCCGGCCCACTATTTGTAGTCTATGTAATAAGGGCCCTGCCCATACGGCCCACTTGTACTGTACTAGTCTATGTCACTGTCTGTTAGTCACGGATAAGAAGGAATCCTCTTTCTGGATGTTGATGGGGCCCACAAAACGCACCCAGTCCACAAAGCAGATTCCCTTATCCCTTTATCTATGTCGCGTCTATGTCAGTTTGTCTGTCACGGATAAGAAGGAATCCTCTTTCTGGATGTTGATGGGGCCCACAAAGTGAGCTGCTTGATCTGGTTGACTAACTCCCAATCAGATGTTTTCATGCGTTTATCCCCATGCGGACTGCTCAGCTGGCCATCCAAACTCGCGGCTATGAGGGATGGACTGGTGGTGAATCCAACCTCTTAATTACTCGTTCATTGGTTGGACGATAACAAATTCTAGCTTCGCCTCTTTTTGCTATAATATTCACAATGTCATGGAGCACTTAGCCTCGGAAGGAATACAAGCAGTACCAGGCGAACAATGGACTACTACTCAATTACAAGGACGACGATGGCTGCTACAGCCAGCAGTTCCTGAAATTACCAGCCGACCCAGCTCGGTTCATACGCAAACACAGACTGACGGATCCATTGCCATGACCTTTGGCCAGTATTCTCTTACAACACCCAATGCGCACCACACTGAACCCGTGGCCGAAGAATTTCTTGTTGTCAAGCACTGGTCGTCTTTGTTCCTGTCGTAGTTGTTGAATATCGGCTTGTAAATCAGCAAGTTGCTCAGCTTGTTTGACAAGAAATTGAATGAGCAAATTGTTCTGCTTTAAAATAGTTAAGAGTTTTCCGTCGTTGGAAAAGCCAATAGCGGGTTGATCGATGCTGTCGGTAGCTTCAAGGGCTGCTTTATAGATAGATGATGCTGCAGTGGTCTTCCAATGGTTCATTAAGCTAGTGTGTTGAGAATGCAAGGGAAGTCTTGTCCTGTTCACAGTTGTTAATTAACTTACTTCGGCTTAATGCTTATACAGTGCTCACCTTATCGCCGAACCTGGCTTACGTCTTTTGCAGGTACAAGTAAGAAGCATAAGGTAGTTAGTAAAGGAACATGACGAAGACAACCCTTGGATGGAATTAGTGACTCATACCTTTAGAGAAGCTCCGCTACCAATAAGTTGGATGCGCGCAGTGTTCGTTTGGATCGAGTAGTGGTAAAGGGTAACCACGGCGAAGTGCAACTGCTTCATTTGCGGAGAAGAAGGTCACTTTGCTCGCGATTGCCGTAGTAAGCAAGGCAATATTGCTCGAGCCGCGGTACATAAAGACCTAGATCTCCAGGACAACTTTGATGTTGTCTCTGTCATTGGGGCCGTGGGTATCCTCATGCGGTCGGATAGTGCTGGTGGGTCAATTCTGTTGGTTTGACTGGTTTCAGCTAGGCTGTAGTTTACGGGTCTCATAACCAGCTCGGAGGGAGGTTTGTATACTGACGTGGCGGAACTGAATGCATATTCGTTGGCAGTTTGTACTAACCGTTGTAATTGAGGATACTCGAGGTCGAGATCGAGTGTGTAGCCGGTCTAGCATGTCTGTAGATCATGCCTACTCAAGGTACTGCACGACACATCTTTCAGCTTGCTACTAGTACCAAGAGTAGGTTGCACCTTGGCGGTCCCAGTCGGTCCTCCTCCAAAACTCCAACCCCGTTTTATGTTTTTCGCGATCCAAAACTGATCGACCAGCAAGAAAAGGCAAAACTGCGTCAAAGTGCACCCAATCCACAAAGCAGATTCCCTTATCCCTTTATCTATGTCGGTCTGTCTGTCACGGATAAGAAGGAATCCTCTTTCTGGATGTTGATGGGGCCCACACAGCGCACCCAGTCCACAAAGCAGATTCCCTTATCCCTTGCTCATGACTATATATATATGGTTGGACGGGAAGAATTGGGAAAACAAACCTTGAAATATTTAAACGTCACCACATACATCTTTGTCCCTAGTGGGAGCAAGTATATCATGCGTTGGTTTTTGTCAATTACATATGTATTGGGAATATTTAGAAATTTTATGAACATGTGTTAGTTGTTTATGTTACACTAAAAGTGCACAATTCACATAATATAGGCTCCTAAAATTATGGATATCGTGTTGGATTTTACACTATGAATATGTAGTGGAAGATTTAAAATTTAGAAAAAATATATAATAATACCCAGAAAAATATATGCATTGAGTTCAAATAAGAACATAGACACATCGCTCCACAACCTTCTTGTTGGCATAAATTAATTTACTTTAATTGTAAGCGCACGACTATCAACAAGTAATATAGTTTAAAAGGATTAGTATCGATCCCATAAGGAAAGTTGTTTAAAATCAATCAATTTGCTTAATCCACTATTTTAGTTAAATGAAACGAATAAGGAATTGTGATTAAACTAATCTTAAAACCTAAGTTAACCAATAGATATTAAAGTTAGGATTGTTAGATCATTCGGGAATTAAACCAACTATTGTATGATTCCAATGTTATGTAATATATTCTTGATTATTTTTCAATCCTCTAATATCTTTCCTGACTATTAATAGTTAATTCAAAATCCCAATTAACTATATTCTTATGATAATTAAGTTTTTAAATCATTTTGCCCAAATCAATATGAATCCAAGGTTTGACAGATATATTTTTATTCTACTAAGTTTCAGCAATCGCCCTAGATTTTTTAATATTTTGTCGTAGTTTAATTGTTCTTCTGAATCAATTCAAACTCACTTGTATTAAAGATTTGAAAGGGAAAGAGCAAGAACATACAGATCTTTACGTGGAAAACCCCTTTGTGACTTGGGTAAAAACCACAGACAAGGATAGAAAAACCTCACTATGAGAAACAAGAAGGAATTACATTCTCTCTTATACAAGAGGAACTAAGAAAAATATCTCTCACAAACAACCTCTCGTCTACAAGATGATACAAATGAGAAACTCCTTACTAACTCTCTTCTTTTCTCTCTAGCTCTCTTTGTATTTGGGATGATTTACAAATGAGGAGAAATTGAATATTTATAGCCCAAAGCCTAAATTAAATCAAATCAAACTAAATCAAACCTTCTTAACTCTCCTCGATTTGCTTCTTGATTTGTTTCTTGATATGTTCCTTGATTTATAGAACCATATATTTTACAATCTCCCACTTGAAGATTTGATTGAGGATCAATAAAATCTTCATACTATTCTTTCACACCATTCTTTCTATCTTGCCACAGTCTCGTAGGGCTCTACCTAATCCCACAATTTGTGACCAAGTTTAGGTGACACCTAAACCTCTCCTTTGGAATTGTCTTGATTACCATATCAGCAGTCTCAGCAATAGATAACATAAATGTCACAAAATTAGCATATACAAAAATGTTATCTTCAACCGCATTTAGAAACATCTTTGATGGCTTGACCCTCCCCTCTTTGCCTACTACAAACTTTCTCTTTGTTTACTTCCAAGACACCTTGTGTTTGCAGAAATCTAACACCTAATTTCTATATAGAAAATATTGTTTGTTATGAAAAGATACTCCCTTATTTCTCACATTACTGCTCCCAAAAGCCACTACTGCTTCCCCTTTAACCAACACCATCCCATTTGGTTGAGTCTTTCATCTTGACGGTTTTTGAAGATCTTTGTAGTACTTGCTTTAGTATAACTTGCTCCACTTCTAGTTTTACAATAATATTCTTTAGGGTTTCTTGAGAACTAGTTAATCCATTACTTGAAGATTTTTCTAGTAAATCAATATCAACTCCCACTTGTTATGTATTCTCTGAAACCATCTTCTCACTGTCTTTGTACAAGATATCTTCATTAAGACCACTTGAGACAATTGGTGCTTCACCTTCTTGAAGAATCTCTCTCTTTAACTTATACAAGTTGGCTGCAATTTTTTCTTCTCTCATAAGTGAAAGTGCTCCTTTGGTCAATTTCAATATCTTGTCTTGGATTTCAACTTTATAACCTAGATCATCCATTTTTCCTAAAGACAATAGATTCTTCTTCAAGCCCCCTACATGCTCTACATTTTGAATAGTATGAATTGTACCATCATACATCTTCAGTTTGATGCTCTTAATACCAACAACCTTCAAAGCATGATCATTACAACTGTATACAAATCCTTCCGATATAGTCTCATATTGGTGGAACTAGTCTCTATGAAAGGTTATGTGAAAAGTGGCTCTTGAGTCGAAAAATCACACATTAGTAAATCTTCTCGTGCTTTCAGTTGTTGTTGTTGCTTCACAACATAAAACATCACCATCATCTGAGCAACTTGCCGCATTTCCTTAAGGATTGGCATTTGTTTGGTTTAGATGATAACAATCCCTTTTGAAGTGGCCTTTTTTGCCACAGTTGTAGCATTTCATATTCTTCTTACTTCTTAACTTTGAAATATTAGTTATTATGCTTTGAGCATGATTTCTGAAAAAAAATGATTATAATCATGCGTAGGTGGATACTTACAGTGGCAGGACTTCAAGGAATTGGCCCGGCAAGCCATCGAGCTATTTGTGGGCTTCGAAAACCTGAGTGGACGAAATTTTTTATATTTCAAATATTGGTATGAATTATTGCATAAAGGCAAATAAATTAATAAGTAATTAAATCAATATTTTGTGTGTGCTGTAAAAGGCATGAGAGTTGTCATCTTACTTGTCATAATATTCGTTAATATGCATGCAATGCTATGAGTTGCATAGATATGATGTGCCATGCTAAGATATGATGTGTGAATGGCATGATTATGCTTTGCTATATATTATATTGAAATGCATCTTATGCTTTGGATTTATATATTCGGGTATGAGTAATGCAAAGCACGAAAGTCATATAGGGTAACCTATGCAATCCTTGAGAGCTCTCTGGCTTTGGTAGAGAGCTGTGGAAATGCTAAGTTTGCAGCTATAAGGTGGGATAGGGACAATACGAGTAAGCCGATAGATACGAGACAGGATCTTGTAGGGTGGGGATTACTTAGGTAGAGCTATCATTACCTAACACCCCGGCATCATCAGTGGATTTGGGCAATGGTAAGTAATAACAAAAGTAAGCATAACGTACCATTAACGAATCCCAGTCAGACTCTTAGCGCCGGATGGATTGTGAATTATTGCCAAGCCCAGTCACGGTCTTGTTGTACATGGATGCTTTATACGTACTGACTGTGACCTGCTGTGCACTTGTGTGCTTGTGTGCCTAATACTGTTGTATGTGTATGCTTGTGCTGTGTTATACGTGCTTTTCCCGTCCACTCACCTGACAGGTTTTTGCCAGATCTCTTGCTCTGAATTTAAACAGGATGGGCCATGATCGTGGCATCTCTTCAGACAAATGGACATTCGAGGATTTAATGCAATGCAAGGTTAGGGTTCCCTTATGATTCCTAGTATATGGTGTCTATGATGTGCATTCCCCTAGTTTGCAAGCATGATCTTTTATAACCAGTGAACCCTGATTAATAATAAATGATTTGTAAATCATACAAATGTTAGTGGGATCAAGTAATAATAGATATACCACGATGTCAACTGGTTCAGCATCATCTTTTCCTTTTACTTCAATGTTTATTTATTTAGTATAATCTTTAATATACCTCCACTATTGAATTTCATTTTAGCCTTTTAGGTTTGTTATATGCATTGTTATGTATGTTAGCAGTGTATATAGTGGGCCTACAACGACTTTCACATGAAATTTTTGGGTTCTAGGGCGTGACAGTTATCCTCTCGTTGTATTGGTTTCAGTTTTGGTTAAGTTTGATGGTTTGAGTGTGTAGGGAAATTTATGATTTTCCCCTTGAGAGTTGTATCAAGTTTGTGGAGTGTTAATTAGTATGTTAGAAGGGGTCTTAGGTTTTTTTTAAAAAAATTTCGAGTCATTTTTCCCATTGGTGTTAGTTATGTCTTTGTGTGTTTACAAGTGCAAGGACTTAGTCTTAGAAGAGTGACAAGAAGTAAAAGTTTATGTTTTATTGGTATGTACGAGAATAATTTCCTTTATTAATCTAAAATATGAGAAATATTTAGTTTTGAATGGAGGCTATATGTGTGAATGACATATTAGGTTGATAGAATACTTACCATGTCTATAATGCATACAACTTATGCTAAAACAAACTTTTGAAATATTCAACACACCTAATAAGTCAAATTAACATTTTAAAACTTAAAATAGAACTTTTGAATTTTTAAAACACAAATAGGTTTGATGAATAGTGAACGAGTCAAAAACATCAAATTGGACCTAAAAGTCCTCGTGAGTGCTAAAACCATATAAAGATATGTTGTGTGATACTATCAACTTGCTATCGTTGAGATGACACTCTAAACACTCTAGGTACACTTCTAGACTCTATGATTGTATCCACAACTCTCAAGTAATCTATGGGTTTCTTAGTCAACTCACGTCAAATTAATCAACCTATATAAAATGCCAAAACTAAAAAAACGGGTCCACACTTATTATGTCTATATTAATTATGAGTGAATCATATGTGAGAATCCAATTCCACATCAGAAATGGATGGGGGAGGTCTTGGACATTTAAGTGTGAGCTTGTGGAATGATGTGCATCAAGATATCTTTTGGACCGTACTAATAGAATCCCAATATAATGTTATACCTATGATTTTACACGCACTCACTCGCATCTAGGCCCGTTGAGCCAAGCATATAAATGATAACAGAGCAATCTCACTTTCTCTTTTGAGTGTGGGAGTGGGTTTTTTATTTAGGCTCGTACCTCAGCGGATGAGCTGAGGGATCAGTTTGGACTCCCCTTGTGAGGATACGAGGTCTTAAAGGAGGTTAGTTTATAAAAACCTAATCCCACATCGAAGAGGAGTGAGGATAGTCTTGGAAATTTGAGTGTGAGCTTGTGGAATTATGTGCATGAAAATATTTTTTGGGCCGTGAGGATAGAATCCCAATACAATATTGCAGTTGTGATTTCACATACACACACTCACATCCGAACGCATTAGGTCAGGACATAACATCGTATACTTGCGATTATTAGTATGAAAATAGGCTAACACTGGTTCATCTAGATACTTATGACGAGTTCCAATTTTAGGATTTGCGAGTTGATAGTTATTAAGAGAATCAAATATGATTTTTATATAACGATCTATATTATATTCTCTTAATCAAATTAATTCGACATGTTATTCTTTAATAAGATGTCTATGTGATGAAATTGTATCGATGATTCATATGAGTCATTTATTATTTCTATACAAGTCCATATGTTATCATTGTCTGTATTGATATAACATGTTAGACTATAGGATTTTTTATGATTTCAATGACCTATGTTCTACAAGATATGATCAAGGACTTGTTTTGTAAGTCTTAGAAAAAATATCTTTATTAATTATTTAAATAGGATATAAAACTTTATAATATATGGATTGGACCTAGGGCATTCATTAATATTCAACACCGTAATACACGAGGAACAACTTAAACTACTCTTCAAAGGGTATGCACCAACTTTTAGTAGATTTTCGAGGTTAGATTATGCATCAAATCCAAACAAGTCTAACAATTGGATAAATTAGATTGGAAATTTTTAAATTCGGAAAAAGTTTGAGTTAGAAGTCAGTATTACAACTTTTTTTTTTGTTAAACTCAGAATTTCAAATTGTTAAGGGTCTCTGAAAAGTTTTCAATCTAGTCTGATCTATGACTTGATAAATTTAGATAAATTAGTTTTATAGTTTCACTATATAAAAACATGATGTTGTTTAATATTATAAATTTAAGTTGACTAATTTTGTCTTGGCTAGACAAATTTTAAAAGTAAATTCTATTTATATGTTTATAAAATATTATTAGGTTTTTTAGATAGCTCAACTTGGTGAACCGATTCACAAATAGTTCTGGCCAATTCCAGAAAGAAACGAATACTAGCCAATTTCGGATAACGCCAAAGATGCAATGTAATTTTCTCCTACTATGCATGGATTATCGAATCAAATGAAGTGGAATTAAAAGCAGTGCTCAACTTTCCAAAGAATGTCACGTTGCAATGAAGTATCTGATTTCTGAAACAGACTCAACCAATGTTTTTAGCGTGAGATTCCTATACATATGCACGAGGCTCCCCCACTATGCTGCTAAACTGTTGGCTTAAACAAGATACACTGAGATACACCCATCTCAAGGTTAGGTTATTAACAAACAAGAGGAAGGCATAAGAAGAAAAGAATGAAAAAAGAAGAAGAGAGAATTAGATGCAAAGGACATATAATGGTTGATAGCTAGCGCCAAAACGTATCTAATCCTGAAAGAGATGGGTTGGGTTCATTGCTGCCCTCGTTGGGGTTGCGAGCTGTAATACACCGACTTGTTTTACTGAGTTTGATTTGTTAAAACCTTTGGATATTAATACGCCTGAAATGCAGAAAACAGACACGGTCGTTATCATGGAAATTTTAAATCCTTTACATGCAAGGATAAAGACTTAGGCTCATGTCTTCTTTTGTTGTAATAAACGTGTCTTTCGTCATCATATTTACGTTAAATTTTTACAAGAATACCTTTATTGTTAACTAGTAACCTGAAATGACAGTGGACTTTGGGAAAGCTACAGATGGCCAACTGTCTTGAAATAGAAACTGACAGAATAGTTT
The DNA here is from genome assembly GCA_019739055.1 of Passiflora organensis. Lineage (NCBI taxonomy): Eukaryota > Viridiplantae > Streptophyta > Magnoliopsida > Malpighiales > Passifloraceae > Passiflora > Passiflora organensis. The sequence continues at coordinate 450,174 of JAEPBF010000187.1, read as the reverse complement.
CGAATAAATGAAAAAAACCAATGGGCCGGGAAGTATATATACCTTAAAGTAATGCAATAGTTGTACAGTGAGTACACTTACATGTTATGACCCGATTATGAAGCTAATCTTAATCTTTGCTTCCTACCCTTCGTTACAACCCTTTCACTGATAGATGGGGAATAATGGATGATACTGTTGCTCCTCGCATATAGTGTCTCACCCTTTTCCTCTATATATAAGAGGGGTCCTTTGTTCTTCTTCTTTGCTCCATTCCTTCTCATTCCTTGCATTTCCATTGCGATCTCGAGATGGGAACTAGCAAAAGTGAGTGGAAATGGAGCTTGAAGAAGCTAGAAGAGGAGGAAGATGATTATGAAGAGGAAACCGATGGATTAGGGTTTGAAGATGATGACAAAAAGAAGAAAGGCAAGACGGGGTCTAGTACGGGCAGCGGGTCATCAATGTCGCAAATTTCTTGCCAAGCAGATGGCTGTACTGCAGACATGACCGATGCTAAGCGATACCACAAACGCCATAAGGTGTGTGAGTTCCACTCCAAGGCTCCTTTTGTCCTCCTCAATGGAATCCAGCAGCGCTTCTGCCAGCAATGTAGCAGGTGAAACCCTAACTTTTTGAATTTCATTTCTCTGTTTCTCTTTATTTATGGAAATAATAGAAATTTCAATTGATAAACAAAGCAACCCATCGGAAGTTGGCCGAATCCGCAGTCTACACCAGGTTACGTTGACATCCTTTTCTATGCATTAGTAATGGTCTATAGCTGCACTTGAAATTATCATGTGGTTTGGCCAACCTTGTAAAGTAGCGTTAATTTTTTGTTTTCCTATTCCACCCGAAGAAACAAAAAGATTTAAAAGGACTTCTCACGTTGAAATTGCTAGGCATTGCACAGTTAATTAATGGATCATAAATATGAGTGGAAGCAATAACAAGAATATTTCTATTGGTGGGATCTCTTTGAGATATAAAGTTCAATTACAGATGCTGGATAAGTAAGTCCATCTATATCAATTTCGTCCATATCTACACTCCATGGAAAATTAGTACCTTGTATTTACTATATAATGATACACCAACTTATTGGACATAATAGTTTTTAAGCTTCTTCTATTTCAAGCCTAACTCTCTTTCCTAGGTTATCACCGATAATACTCTTTTTTTAGGGACACCGATCATTCTGTTATGATAGAAGATAAGATTTTGAGCTGGAGATCATAAAACTATCCAATGAATCTTTAGAAATTGACTTAACCGGCAGACAATAAACCCTAGCTCGGTGCATGTTAATAATTTTTTTTTTCATATCAGTGCATGATTCAAATCTTGGTTTAGGATATATATGAGACACTAAAATTTTTGGACTAACTAAATCCATCGAATACACTTTAATCTAAAACAAAATTTCATTTTTTTGGTTTATGAGAAACGAGAGCAAATTTTATTTCAAAAGTGTCGAACAGATGTAAGAGAGATTCGGAAGATGGGCGTTGCAATGAAGTCCTTCAAAAACTTAGCGTGAACCTGAAGAAAACTTGTGCTAAGTCGAAAATACAAAGTGAATTACATAACAAAATTCTACACAAACCCTTCAATACTAAGAAGAGCTCGTGGCGACCATAGTTGAAACTTGGAACATGACATGTAGCAGTCCAACAAGCACGATTTACGACAAGAAAGATGCAGTCCAAACAAGTAATTGCTTGTCCTAGTAAGTTTCTCAAGTCTTTGGATACAGAAGGTGGATGGTGAAGAGGCGGAAAAGCTAGGAAACATATAACAAGGACGAGAAATTAATGAATATTCAAGCAAGATCTTCTCTTACCTTTTTGCCTATTTTACCTAAAAATAAAACGGTGCCAGCAGGTTCCATGAGGTATCGGAATTTGATGACAGCAAAAAAAGTTGCCGGAGACGTTTAGCTGGACACAATGAACGCCGCAGGAAAAGCTCGAACGAATATCATGGAGAAGGCTCAATCTGATCAAGATGAAAGTAGTCATGAAAAAACAAGGAGGGAGCAGATACATAGTTCCCACATCATCAGCATAATAGCCCTAACCAGGTCCAAATATGTCATATCTAGAGTGCTCTATCTCTTCTGTCAGTCCCCAGCTTTTGTTATGCACCACTAGTAGGTGCTCCACGTGATCTATGTTGGGGATGGTATCTTTCTTCTTTATGCCTGCAGAGAGCAGAATAATTAACTATATATCTATAGAATAATGTGCATTTTCTACGGTGGATGCATAGACAATACTGTTGCACTGTTGATGAATATGACCCACTGTTATACATATATATGGAGTGTGATCGAAATTCTAAGAAAAAAAGAAAACTCTGTAAATGACAAAAATAAGGATATATTATAAAATAAAATATTATTTCTGGAGGTGATATATATAAACATTATTTTTTTGGTGGTGAATGGTGATGATAACTTTTTAAAATATTTGTTAATATTAGTATTAAAGTTTTATTTTTGAGAAATAATTTTTTCTTATAATAATGTTCTAGAGGATATTTTAACAAATTTTTAAAAATAAGAAAATAAATAACAATGTATTTATAATAGTTTAAAAATGAATAAGAAATAATTGTATTTTTTGAACAATTCCAAACATTATAATTATGTGAACGAGAAGGAACCTGACCTTGAGGTGGCTGTAGCTAACCAGCCTATATGATCTAAAGAGCATGAAAGTCTTTTTAGGGTTGAGCAAATGCATTATCGGTTATTTTATTTTTGATCGTTTTTAATATTTTATTATATTTTTTATGAAGATCATTTCATTAGGAAAAATAAATTATGTAGTAAAAGTTAAAAAAGATTAAAAAATAACTGACAATCAATGAGGACAAATTATTTATAATATCCAATATTTTTCTTTCCTAATGAAATCCTCTTCGTAAACAGAAACGAGAATGTCATCCGAAAATTTGAACTAATATCACCCGAAAATTAAAAATTTAGGATTAAATAGATTTTTTTTGAAAAATCAAATCCAGAAGATCAGATTTTATTTTAATCTGATTTAGATTGATTTGAACAAACCATATTTTATCATATTAATCAAAATAAAATTATTTTAAGTAAAATGATATTGTTTTTAACAGATCAAAATTATGTTATTTATCAAAATATTATCAAAATAAGTACAAGATCAAAATAAAATAAATTATGTATTAAGCGTAAAATAACCAAAAAAAATTTATTTAAATCGTAATCAAAAATTTCAAATTCAATCTCTAGGTTTCGGAATATTTTGCGTCAGGACTAACCTATATTTCATATATTGCAATATTTTTTTTGATAAAAAATGTATTCAAATACATGTCTATGTATCCGATTATACGAATATTTGTGCTTCACCTAAGTTCTAATTTTTTAAATTAAAATATAATCGATTTTTTTTAGGGGTCTGTGTGGTTTTTCATACCAACGAATATCATACCAAACCCATTTAGTTTGGTCGGTATTTTTGTCGTACAAAACATATAATTAACCATTTATTTTGAAATATTTTTCAATTGAAGCATCATAGTATAAGAGTTAGAGTTGGTTCGGTCATTTCAGTGTCCAATAAGCTGAATTTGAGATTTAGTGATATTTTTTATTTAAATTGTTATATTTTATATACATAGAAATCCTAATTTCCCAATTCAGAAATTTATAGTTAGTTTTTTTTCACCAATATTGACCAATAACCGATGGTATTAGATAAATCAATATTTAAACACATTTCGGTCCAATATTGTAAAAAAATATCACTTGTTATTAGAAAAAAAATGACTCGCGAGGACTCGCATAGCCTGACTCTTGCCCCTTTTTAACGCCACCTCCTCCTCCTTCTCCGTCCATCTCGCTCGCTCTATTAACAAATCTCCTAAACTTGGCGGCGTCAGTGTCACTACATGAGCTTCATGATATCAAATTAAACGCCTTCCTGTTGTCCCATGCTTCATTTACCTATCTTATTCTTGTTTATTACCACTTTGTTGTATTATACAACACCCAACACGCATTGCTGGTAGTGAAAATACCGGCACAGAAACAGCGACAGCGGTGATGACGATTCTCTGCAACAACACCACAATGGCCGCCATGTTAATCGGCATCATAGCGGAACGAAGAGTACAAGAGAGAACACCCGAGTGGCGATGTCGGTGAGGAGGATGATCGTGATGCTGAAGGTATGTACAGGCAACTTTTAAGGAAATGCTTCTATTAAATGATAGTGCGGAAGAGCGGGAAAGCGGTTATTGATAACTGCAAATAGTTTGTGCATTTTTTCGACTTGGATTTTGATTCTCGTGTATGTTGCTTTTACTTTCGCAGCATCCGATCAGAGCCCCTCTTCAACTGACCTTTAGAAATGACAGTGTTGGCCAGTTCCACTCTGGTGCTCAATTTGTTCTTCATACATTTGAATAACTTGTCTGCTTTTGACGTTGCCTTTATATGACTGTAGCAGTCTGCCATTCACATCTGAAGATAACTCTCAGCATCAACAGTTTGGAACTGAAATCAAGTCGTTAGAATGCTGGTTTCCTTTTTCTGAATGATTTCAAACATTTTTATTGTTGATAAGTAATGCAGATATATATGTAAATATTACCAATTCACTCTGTAGATGATTTGTGTTTTGTATACACTGGTAGCTCCGTAAAATATCACCAGTGTGTTTATTCGATGCTTCATTTTTCGGCTATGATGCAGTCAAGTGATTGACAATTTACTCTGGATTTGACTTCAGGAACAATGAATGTCCTGCCTGCCACACACGTCGTGCCAAGTCGTCCTTTGGGTGATGACCCTAACAATATTGTATTAATTGCAGCTTTGTGTCGAAATACTGAAAAATACGAGAAAGAGCTATAATTGTTCTAAACTATATTATCTCACTTTAGAATCCGATCTGTTATATTGGAGCTTGTGAATTGATCAATTTACTACAGGAATTAGCTTTTCGTGAAGAGAAGAAGTTGCACAATAAGCAGCTTTAGATTAGCCAGTCTTTAATGTTTCCAGTTTTGAGTGCTTTATTATTGGAGTTTAGTTGGGCTTCCACATTAGCAAAAGGCTGAATTTGAATTTCATGCTTTCATCAGATTAGTCAAATGTTCAAACCTGGTAGTTGCGGAAACTGTAACGTAGAATTAAACATGTCGTATTCGATTCACATATCAGCTTTCCTTGTTTTTCATCTGAACACTACCACTTGTTAGCTTTTGAAGTAGAACTGTAATGTCAATTCAAATATTTCAGTTTTACAGCTTATTGAGTTGAAACATTACATTAAAAATATGTCTGGTTTCTTTTTCTGTCCTCGCTTTTTCTTTTTAAAGTTATATGCTGTTGTCTTATTTGAGCAGATCTAAGCTTCAATTGCACCGACTTATCGCCGGCAGACTGAAGCTCTGGGTAGTTAGCAAACAGCAGCTGTAGTTGCAAGCAGAGCACCACCTCAAGCTACTGAACTTTAAGAATCGGATGACAATGACGATGGAAATTGGGATGGAGGCAAAGAGTCACAGCTGTGAAGTCAAACCAAAAAGGCAAAAAGGATGGACATGAGCTCCTCGGCTGCTGCTAATTTAGATGGAGGTGTTAACGAAAATGATCCAATAGTGAACAAAGGCTCCAACAGGCATTGCCTGGGTTCATTGGCCCCTCAGAAAGGCTTTCTTGGGAAAAATTGGCATGCAGAGTCACACTAGACATGGCAGTGCAAATTCTACCAATGGAAACAACTCCCAGAACAGTAGGGTCTCTAACTAAGTAGACTATCTCCTAAAAATGGAGAAAAATAACAAAAATGGTGAAGTGAATTTGCTGGTTGCAATCTTATGTATCTTGTTGTAAGCATCGACATTGTTTGTGGCTTAAGATGTTTTCTGTGAGTCACAGGCACCTCCCTGTTTACTCTATTGTCTGGACTATTTTTCTTTCTGAGCTCTAGCTCAATTGATCTGAAATGATTGACTTTCTTTGTTTAATATTTCAGATGGATATGCACCTCATGCAATGTTCCCATCGATGAACAAAGAATATGTAATTTGCAAAGACCATTCCTTAGCTGCAAACCAACTTTGATCATCAAGAAGTTGTGCCAGGTGATTTCTCTATAACGACAATCCTATTTGTTTGAAAAAGAAGCTAAGTAGGAAAGAATGTGAAGTGTCGTTATGAATAGTATAGCACAAAATTCTTCTCATCTTCACGATATATCTGTTACCATTTAGTGTCGCCTCATAATTTATGAGTGAATGCCTTGCACTTTTGCACCATGTTGCTCTCCAAACTCCTTTGCAAGCTGACGAAGTTGAAATATACTTGGTGAAAAAGTTAAATTCCAGACTTAATCCTTCAGTAGTCATAAGCAATTCGACCTAAAACCCAGTGGAATTGATCTGCCGGAGAGAACCTGAATTTAGAAGAACGTGAGACTTTAGCTGGCCTTAAAACCCACAATATCAATCAAGAACATCTCGTGAGCTTCTTTATGCATAAACATGCTGATGAAGGTATTTTATGCTTATCATTTTTGTTTTGGCAAATAGGCTATCAATGCTGCCTTTTCTGTGGTTTAGTTTCAGGTTCTGACATATCAGGAAAACTGGCAGAACACAGACTAGGAAATGCGGTACCTTGACCATGCTTTTACGTTGCTCTCAGACAATTACAGCTTCATACATGTGTATATACTATCGCTCTCGCAACAGATAGGTCAGTCAGTTAAATTTTTCGAACATTCTCTTAAGATTGCCAGATAACACAGTTATAGTCTTTATTTTGCAGGCTTAACACAGGATGAAGGTAACCCTTTTTACCAGGAATCTGATTATGGTTCTGTAGACTTCTGTCAACGACAAGGTACGTATGCAATTTTACATTATGCGACAAGATGAATACACTTCCTAAGGGTAAATCTCTCTCTCTAGGTAGTCCGGTGATCATTCCATGAATCAGATTTAGTCAATGTGATAGCCCCCGTTATAAGAGAATAAAAGAACATCATATCCCATGATGGGTTTATTGCAAATGTTCCTGATACATTAGCAATTTCTTCTGCCATTTTTTGTGGACTTATCCAAGTCCCATTAGCATAACCGGGTGTTTTCTACTTCTGGTTGATGCAGACTTCCATTTAGACCATTCGAGTTCCCTTCATAACATGTAGCCTTTCTCATTCTTGGAAACATACCAAATTTTTCTTAGACCATTCGAGTCCTTCATGTGAAGTAGTCTTTCTTTTACATGTAAACAAGCCAAAGGCTTATCCATTCAGAGGTAAGTCCCTCCCCCTCCCAGTAACTATTCCTCAGCTGTCAGCTAAATCCTCTAATGAGATGGGTCAGGCTAATTGCACATAATCTTGTTGATGAGTAATGCAATTTCCTTTTTTCTTTTCTATTTTATACTGGTAAATGATCGTCTGCATTATTGATAAGATTAATTACTAGAAAAGGACAGCCTTGGCCACACACAATTGCTTCACATCACATGTCCTGACCCCATGGCTCCTACCACCCTTATCCAAATGTCCACCTCCATGATTTTGTTTGTCCAAATTCATAATTCACGTAATGTTGAGTCAGATTTTTCTCTACTGATTATCATGTACGAAGACAAACCTTTGAAATTCTTGATTTATTGAATTCTCAAAAGTAGGAGCAACTTGGATAAGCACAACACACCAAATTACATTAAAAACTACACTGAGGGCACCAAATACAGATTATTTATTACTAGGAAACCATACTAGACTCATCACACTTGTCCGCTGCAGAGATCGAGATCAACCAATCCAGGACAAACATTTAACACCACAGAATTAATGAACTCCCTAGCTCCAAAGAAACTAGTCAGCTTTCTTGATGAGATGCTGAAGAAAAACTTAGTAGTCATAGCACTGATTAAAGGGGACATAGCATAGAGTGAACCAAAACCACTATTTACACATGGGACCTCAGCTCAACCTGGTTTGCCACTTCAGCGGTGCTGGCTCCTAGAATCGCCGCTGTAAAGCCTGTGTATATAACACCACCACACATTTGATTTAGATATAGATCAGATCACACGGCGAAAGATTATTATGAGACAAGCCTGGGGATCAGGACTCTCATACAAGACATAAACGACGGCTTGACTCTACTGAATCACAGAAAAAGATAGCCATGTGGTTTGTGCTTGCATGCTTGAAAAAGAGAGAATCTAATCCTAGGCGCAGTTATGCGAAGAAACTCTGTATATTTGCTTGCAGAAACAAAACAAAAAAAAATTGTCCATGTCTTCTTCCGGTGAAAAACCGAAGCTAGCAAAATCCAAAAGTAGCTGATGCTAAATCAAAAGAGAGGTATGAGAAAGATCGTAGCAGAAGCTTTACGTGAAAGAATAAAATGCTGAAAACGCAAAAATAGGTGGGTTTTAAACTCTTTTAAGTACCAGTCATAGACAGTCGGGGCCTGAGGGTGTGCAGGCTTGTCAAACACCTGAGCTCCCATACTCCTAGTGGCGAGGTTGCTGCCAGGATTGAACACACTCCTCCACACATTCTCCTTACGCGCTGACAACGGCGTGGTGGGTGTTCCCGGGGTCCCTGGTGTGGCCGGAGTTGCTGGCAAGGAGATAGACCTCTGGACGCTTCCTTCTCCGACCTCTACATCTACATAAATCAGTGTATAGTATCTTTTAACCCACATGAAAATCTTAGTTACACTTATTTGTTCAGAATCTATATTTCTTTTGTGAAAAGATAGGATCACGGGGTAAAAGAAGGGTTCTGATGTTGCAGCATAAAAGGAAAATAAGAAATTATAAACCTTTGATGTTCATCTTTCTGAGCTTTCCAAGGCCACGCTCGGGTTGAGGTCCAGCAACAACATCATCCCACAACTTCTCTAGCATCTTTTCTTTCTTTCCTGTGTTTTCTTTTTTTCTTTTCAAGGGGATTTGGTTCTTGCTAGATCAGGCTCACATATATAGAAGGCTAATGGTGAGTGAAATATTTGCATATGCTACCATAATTAACCCTGCAGAGTTAAGATGGGTTTTGACTATTTCCGCCAACGTGTAATTCAGTACTAATGTATCTGGCAGCTGGTTTGTCGCTATTCGAAACAAGAAATTGGAAGACAGAATTGGGAAAAAAGATGGATAAGGTTGAAGACTCGGTAAACGGGGCTCCGTAAAATAATATCTATCAGCTAGCTGACAGGAATGTGATGAGGACTTGCTCGACAAGTGTACACTAAAACTATAATTGTTTGTCCTAATCTATGGGCCAATCTGGGGTCATGGGCACGGAAAATATGTCGTTTGATTATGACAGATGGGGCCCTTTTTCTTTTTCTTATGTGTGGATAGATTATGACAGATGACTTTTTTGCCCATAACTTGGCCACCAGCCTGCATTGGTGTTGAGGGTTATCTTTGTATAAGACTTAGCAAGGGAAATATCTGGATAATAGGCTTCTGTGGTAATATAGGCTAGGATTGAGGGTCTTAAGCTACAAAGGTCACCTCTTGGTGGGTGAAATTTAACATGATTTTACCATTTGGTCTATGGTATCCTCGACATTTTGATAATGGTAACTGGGACTTTGATATTTCACGAAACAAAACCTGGAAATGATAATGGGTACATGTGGGTTTGAATGAGTTGGGCCAGACAGGGTATTTCCTTAACCGAACTCTGGCAAAGGCTCTAACACAAGGCGAGGAAAAGGTGTGTATGAGGGTTTTCTTTTTGGTGGAGGATCTTAATGGTGACTGGTTGCCGCGCGAAGTGGTTAGAAATTATAGGAAAAGTTGCAATCAGGCGAGCTGTAGGAGATGGACGATTTGCCGTATCAGGCTGCATGATAAGACTTATAAGACTCCTCCCAATGAGGCGTGACCGTTGATCGGAAGATTGAGGAGTTTAATAGGTGAGATTTGCTCATGCTGATCACGTTACTCTACCATCCTCACCTAGTACAAATTCTTAGCGTGTTTTTCATAGTATCCAGCATCCCACTCCAAAAATAGTGTCCCAGCTTGTCTCTCCTCTGTGACTTACTGGTTTTTAGGTTAGAAATCAACTAGTCCTTGACATTTAAGCTAGAAAAACGTTCGTTGGTCTAATCTTCTTTCTATTTAAATAACATTTTTTATATGAATGTCACTTAAGCATTATAAATAAATTTCTCTTCGCTCTCCAACCATTTGTTAAACAGAATCATTTTTTGATAAATGATTATTATTAGACTTCATAAAATTTCAAGGTGGGAAGTTTAACCAAGAAATTTCAAAACCCGATGGATTCATATAAAAGTTGGTGTTTCAAAACCTACAGTTGGAGGTGTCCTCTTTGTAGAAACAAAATATAGTGGTTGGTGGTTTGAATCTCAGGATTAAACGTGTTTCACTTGGTTTTGGATTGGAGGTATGTACGTAATCTTTCAAACAATATCTTATATGTGAGTTGAAGTGCCAAATCTTTAGCACGAACACCACAACTGCTAACTCTAAATCGTGGGTCGGGCAGTTGCACTCGTGTGGCCTCAATTGTCAAGAGGCATAAACGATTACCTTCTCATCCTGTATTAGCACACAACCCAAACGGTGCTTCGACATATCATTGTTCACCACATACTCCTTATCGTTGACCGACAAGGTAAGAACAGGGGTGAAAACCAATCTGGACTTCAGCTCCTCAAAAGTCTGCTGACACTTCTCAGACCACACAAACGGTTTGCCCTTGCATGTCAAATACGTCAATAGGATTGCTAAAGTCGAGAAGTTCTCCACAAATCGATGATAATAATCGGCTAAGCCTGGAAAGCTTTGCACCTTGAGCACACTGTGAGGAGGCTCCCATTATACAACAGCCTTGATCGTCTTGAGATCCACAAATACGTCCTTGGCTTATACAACATGTCCCAAGAAATTAACTTCCCGCAATCAGAACTCGCACTTAGAGAACTTGGTGTATAATTGTTGAGCTCTAAGTGTGAGGATTCCCCCCCAGGAGGAACCTACATCCAAGGTATTATCTGGCCCTCTGGCCTAGGGTAACACCAACCGGCTACCAGGCAACCAGGAGCCCTCGGCCCAAAGGCCGGCAACTCTGGCCCATGACTATTCGATTCCCTGGCTGCAGCCACTGAGACTCGAACCACTGTAATGACACCTTTTATTCCTCCTAAGAGGAAGTCTCTTACCAATTCAGCTGCATCTCATGAAAAATTGTTTGAGCATGGTTCTAAAATCTTTGTATTTGTAATGGGTTTGAAAATATTTATTATTTTAAAAGAACAACTTAGTTTATTTCAAACACCAATTTGCGGAGCTGTTTAGCGGAAGGCTTTGTAAAAAAAAAAGAATAATAAAAAAATTAGAAAACCAAATCAACCCAAAAAGGATGAAAGTCCAATCCAAATTATTTATTGTAGTCTGAAATATAAATGTCAAAGAAATGTAAAATGTATGCAATCCACAAACATAACTGCACAGCCATAGTTCAGCACCTACTGTCCGATGTTCTAGGGGAGGCTAGGCTTCTCCTCAGCTGAACCTGAAAGGGATAATAAATGGGGGTGAGATCACTAGGACCTCCGTGAGAGACACAACATCATAAGTGTTCACGGGGAATGAGTAGAGGCAATACGAAAAACCTTTTCTTTTAAAATACAAGTATAAAACCGGTGTAAGTAACATGACTAGTGAAAGTTCAAAAATCAGACCCAACGGTCCAAAATGAGTGGTTACGGTAGACGCATCATATAGTATCGAGAAATCCCACGGGACAGACGTAAAACACCACACGAATCGGTTCAGCGCATAGAACCGTCGGAGGCCCAATGACAGTAGAGTTTGAGTTATTACAAATTATGCATAAATGTCTCGCCGCCATTGTTGTCTGTGGAGCGGAGGGAATACACACGTCCTCCACGCTCCATACTCACGACCTGTGATCAAAGGTCACATAACGCAACTATACAACTCCCTACGGTAAGAATCGCTCCCCTACTTCAGGACGACCGAATACTTACCTCGCATTGGCCAAGCGCTTCGTGTAATTCACGGTATCATATCTCTCATATATATACCCACCAAAATGCCCCAAAATTCATAAAATCATTTCAATGGGATAATTTATACATGTTCAAAATATCATACAATACATGTGTATCAAAATGGTAAAGTAACCAAAAATCATGCTAAATCATCTTTCATAACATGCATCCTTGTAAGTTTTTAACACTCCAAATCATGCCAAAACAAAAAGGAAAAACACTTAGAAAACGGTATGTGATACTCGACAACATCAAGGGTAAACATCACCATCCAAATTTTTATTCTTCATCTTAAACACATTTAAACATGTGGGTAGTTTTCACGCATATTTCACAAAACCAAAACACATACATAAATATTAATTTTCAAACACATGTCGAGTACATCACTAGTCACAATTAAACCATTTCAAGCATGCCTCATACTCAAAACAAAAATAAAATTATTTATGTAAACTATATAAAAGTGAGTAGCCGATCAAACCAATGATACGAAGTCTCCCACCTTTTGTCTCTGATCACGGAGTCCTTTCCTACAAGCCCTGCTATGCCTACCATAAGATCGTAATATACTCATGGTTAGGATCCATCAGAACTATACTCAAATCCAAAGAACACTTATGGATCTACTTGACCCAAGTATATATATATATATATTATCAACAACTTACCTTGATGTATCTTGTTTGATTGTGACACTTGTGGATTTAAGGGTACTTCCGATAGGTTAAACTTAACTATTTCTCATGAAATTTTTATCGTAAATTGCTGACATTCTAAGAAGAATGTGGATATGAAGAATGAAAAATTTGGCCGAATAGAAAAAAAGATAGAAAATCTACAAGTTGCGGAAACTGTAGGGTGACGAGTTTGACTTATGAACTTGGGGAATGAATTTCTGGGTTCAGTCTTGAGTTTCTTGGCAGGTTGGTTCAACGAAGAGTTCAAGGTATCAGAGAGGGTGTTCAAATAGGCTTAGAGAATGAAGAAAAATTGAAGAAGATAGGTACCAAGATCAAGAACAGATTAGTTCCAAAGATAGAAGAAAAGGTCTGGTTGCAGCAGCACAAGTTTTGGTATTTCAGGTGAGACTTCTGGTGACTTAGGTGTACATTCAGGCAAGCAAGAATAGACCAGAAAGTGAAAGAAAATGCATACCAAAGATAGGGAAAGTCGAACTCAAGAGGGGGCACACAAGAGGAACCAGAATTTGCAAGATGATGAGTGATCAAAGGGGTTCCCAAACCAATGACAATCAGATGAAAGTGAGTGAGAATCTTGCAATGGCAGACAATGGTAAGTGGAGAGGTGTGTTTTAGCTGGAAAAGGAGAGAAAATTCTGGTGGGAGGGCCATGAAATAATGCTTAATCAAGTGTGTTAGGGGAAGGTTGAATTAAGCATATGTGTAATGTCTAGTTAGGTGGGTTATTAACCAATATAAAACAAAGAAAAATTCAAAAGAATCACCACCAGGAGAGGAATTCCGACTTTAGCTTGAAAGGAAAAGCATCAGGTATGAAAATGACAGACAATTTCGATTTAGAATGTGACCTACACAAAAGGTTAAGCATGTGAAAGCATATTTGAACAATAATGGCACAACTAGACACTCAACTTGTATAAACACATAAGGGACCCAAATTGTGGCTGTATTTGGTGTGGACCCTGAGGTAAATATGGTAAGGTAATGTAGGTTTAATCCAGGTGAAAATCTTATGTAATTACCCACTGTAATTGCTGAGTTACGGTACGGAAAAAAATCAGGAATTTACGGTGATCATTTTTTTGTGATTTGTGTAATCTGATTTTACTCTATGATGATTGTCTAATTACATAACTGATTTAATCAATGTAGAATGAGTACATTGGACCTTAGGAAATTTCAGAATGGACTTGGGCCTTGGGAATGGTAATCAGACCGAAAATATGAAGTTTACATTGTCAAGGATCTCATTACTCACTGTTTACCTTTCATAGGGTTACTCAGGTGTCTAAGGTTCACTCAGGTTCACCTAGGATCATTTACGGACTCAATCGTAAAATGTTACCGTCACACGATAAACAAAACTCATCCGGAGTCCTTGACGGGGTAAAACTCGGGGACTTACCAAACTAACCTCACACGGTAAATGTTCCTGATGTCATCTCAAAATAAATACTTTTTCAGATGGTAAACTTTACCCTGATAGATTATTTTGAGGAAGTGGTGAGGTTAGTTTGGTAAGTCCCCGAGTTTTACCCCATCGAGGACTCTGGATGAGTTTTGTTTACCGTGTGACGGTAACATTTTACGATTGAGTCCGTAAATGATCCTAGGTGGACCTGAGTGAACCTTAGACACCTGAGTGAACCTTAGACACCTGAGTGAACCTTAGACACCTGAGTGAACCTTAGACACCTGAGTAACCCTATGAAAGGTAAACAGTGAGTAATGAGATCCTTGGCAATGTAAACTTCATATTTTCGGTCCGATTACCATTCCCAAGGCCCAAGTCCATTCTGAAATTTCCTAGGGTCCAATGTACTCATTCTACATTGATTAAATCAGCCATGTAATTAGACAATCATCATAGACTAAAATCAGATTACACAAATCACAAAAAATTGATCACCGTAAATTTCTGATTTTTTTCCGTACCGTAACTCAGCAATTACAGTGGGTAATTACATAAGATTTTCACATGGATTAAACCTACATTATCTTACCATATTTACCTCATGGTCCACACCAAATACAGCCACAATTTGGGTCCTTTATGTGTTTATACAAGTTGAGTGTCTAGTTGTGCCATTATTGTTCAAATATGCCTTCACATGCTTAACCTTTTGTGTAGGTCACATTCTAAATCGAAATTGTCTGTCATTTTCATACCTGATGCTTTTCCTTTCAAGCTAAAGTCGGAATTCCTCTCCTGGTGGTGATTCTTTTGAATTTTTCTTTGTTTTATATTGGTTAATAACCCACCTAACTAGACATTACACATATGCTTAATTCAACCTTCCCCTAACACACTTGATTAAGCATCATTTCCTGGCCCTCCCACCAGAATTTTCTCTCCTTTTCCAGCTAAAACGCACCTCTCCACTTACCCTTGTCTGCCATTGCAAGATTCTCACTCACTTTCATCTGATTGTCATTGGTTTGGGAACCCCTTTGATCACTCACCATCTTGCAAATTCTGGTTTCTCTTGTGTGCCCCCTCTTGAGTTTGACTTTCCCTATCTTTGGTATGCATTTTCTTTCACTTTCTGGTCTATTCTTGCTTGCCTGAATGTACACCTAAGTCACATGAAATACCAAAACTTGTGCTGCTGCAACCAGACCTTTTCTTCTATCTTTGGAACTAATCTGTTCCTGATCTTGGTACCTATCTTCTTCAATTTTTCTTCCTTCTCTAAGCCTATCTGAACACCCTCTCTGATACCTTGAACTCTTCGTTGAACCAACCTGCTAAGAAACTCAAGACTGAACCCAGAAATTCATTCCCCAAGTTCATAAGCCAAACTCATCACCCTACAATTTCCGCAACTTGTAGATTTTCTATCTTTTTTTCTATTCGGCCAAATTTTTCATTCTTCATATCCACGTTCTTCTTAAAATGTCAGCAATTTACGATAAAAATTTCATGAGAAATAGTTAAGTTTAACCTATCAGAAGTATCCTTAGATCCACAAGTGTCACAATCAAACAAGATATATCAAGGTAAGTTGTTGATAGTATATATATATATATATACTTGGGTCAAGTAGATCCATAAATGTTCTTTGGATTTGAGTATAGATCTGATGGATCCTAACCATGAGTATATTACGATCTTATGATAGGCATAGCAGGGCTTGTAGGAAAGGACTCCGTGATCAGAAACAAAAGGTGGGAGACTTCGTATCATCGGTTTGATCGGCTACTCACTTTTATATAGTTTACATAAATGATTTTGTTTTGGTTTTGAGTATGAGGCATGCTTGAAATAGTTTAATTGCGACTAGTGATGTACTCGGCATGTGTTTGAAAATTAATATTTATGTATGTGTTTTGGTTTTGTGAAATATGCGTGAAAATTACCCACATGTTTAAATGTGTTTAAGAAGAAGAATAGAAATTTGGATGGTGATGTTTACCCTTGATGTTGTCGAGTATCACATGTCGTTTTCTAAGTGTTTTTCCTTTTTGTTTTGGCATGATTTGGGGTGTTAAGAACTTACAAGGATGCATGTTTAAAAAAAAAATTATTATGAATGATGATTTAGCATGATTTTTGGTTATTTTACCATTTCGATACACATGTGTTGTATGATATTTTGAACATGTGTAAATTTTTCCATTGAAACGATTTTATGAATTTTGGGGCATTTTGGTGGATATATATATGAGAGATATGATACCGTGAATTACACGAAGCGCTTGGCCAATGCGAGGTAAGTATTCGGACGTCCCGTAGTAGGGGAGCGATTCTTACCGTAGGGAGTTGTATAGTTGCGTTATGTGACCTTTGATCACAGGTCGTGAGTATGGAGCGTGGAGGACGTGTGTATTCCCTCCGCTCCACAGACAACAATGGCGGCGGGACATTTATGCATAATTTGTAATAACTCAAACTCTACTGTCATTGGGCTTTCCGACGGTTCTACGCGCCTGAATCGATTCGTGTGGTGTTTTACGTCTGTCCCGTGGGATTTCTCGATACTATATGATGTGTTTACCGTAACCACTCATTTTGGACCGTTGGGTCTGATTTTTGAAATTTCACTAGTCATGTTACTTACACCGGTTTTATACTTGCATTTTAAAAGAAAAGGTTTTTCGTATTGCCTCTACTCATTCCCCGTGAACGCTTATGATGATGTGTCTCTCACGGAGGTCCTAGTGATCTCACCGCCATTTATTATCCCTTTCAGGTTCAACTGAGGAGAAGCCTAGCCTCCCCTAGAACATCGGACAGTAGGTGTTGAACTATGGCTGTGCAGTTGTGTTTGTGGATTGCATGCATTTTACATTTCTTTGACATTTATATTTCGGACTGCAATAAATAATTTGGACTGGACTTTCATCCTTTTTGGGTTGATTTGGTTTTCCAATTTTTTTATTATTTTTTTTTCTTTTACAAAGCCTTCCGCTAAACAACTCTGCAAATTGGTGTTTGAAATAAACTAAGTTGTTCTTTTAAAATAATAAATATTTTCAAACCCATTACAAATACAAAGATTTTAGAACTATGCTCAAACAATTTTTCATGAGTTAGTACAGGTTTCCTTGAATATATGAGAATCCAATAAACTTGGTTGTATTGCTGATAAACGGCAACCAGAATTTTATAACTTTACGGATTTTGTAAGAGAAGCCTTGTAGGGTTCTGGTTGGTCCCTCGATGGGGTCAATTCGAGTCCTACGGCGGTGAGGTCCGGTATCCGGGATCGGGTCCTCACACTAAGTGTCTCCAACATTATGCTCGGAATGCTCCTCCTTTGACCTCAAATAAATGAGAATATCATCTATAAAGATGATCATGAATCGATCAAGGTACTCTTAGAAAATCTCGTTCATCAAATCCATAAACACTACCGGTGCATTTGTTAACTGGAACGGCATCACCAGGAAATCATAATGTCCGTACTGGGACCTAAATGTTGTCTTCGGGATATCTGAGTTCTGAACTCGGAGTTGATGATAACCCTACCTCAGATCTATCTTGGAGAACATTGATGCTCCCTGAAGCTATTTGAACAAATCATCGACCCTGGAAAATAGGTACTTGTTCTTCAACGTCACCTGGTTAAACTGTCGACATTTGATGCACAATTGTTGTGAGTCTTTCTTCATGAACAATATTGGCGCTCCCTATAGTGATACACTGGGCCTGATGAACCCACGATCCACCAAATCTTCCAATTGCGTTTTCAGATCCTTCATCTTAGCTAAAGCCATCCGATACGGTGAAATGGATATCGGATTTGTTCTGAGCATCAACTCGATCCTGAACTCCACCTCTATCTCAGGTGGTAACCTGACTACATCATCCGAAAACACATCCAGGAGCTCATTGGCAATTGGAACTCAACTTTGGTGGCTAGGCTGAAGTGTCTCTAAAATGAGCTGGAACACTATACAGCTCTTACTAATCATCTTCTTCGCATTGAGACACGAGATTGTACAAGTAGGCACAACATGCTTATCTCCCTCGAAGTATTATTTTGAACCATTGGGTAGACTGAACCAAACTCACTTGGTGAAACTTTCCATCCGGGCTCAATAACGGGCTAAGCAATCCATGCTCAAGATGACATTCAATTACCAGATATTTAGTGGAATCAAATTTTTCTGGATCTCAACTGAGCCCATCCTCAAAACACGTCCCAAATACACCTGACTGCATGTCAACATCTCACCTAACGTAGTCAATATCTTGATCGACAAAACCAAAGACGACAACGGACAATCTACACTAATTGCGATTCTAGGACCCATAAATGACCTATTTGTTCCGAGTCTTACAATACTCTAGCATACCAAAAAAAGACTGTAACAGTACTTGTCACCACGTCGGGATTGGCATAAGCCTTGGCATCTGTCAATGTGAAAAGTCTAGTCGGCCTCAGCTGTAATGGATGAGTAGACAACTGACCCGTAGTCTGACTACCAAAAGGTCTGCCTGGTGCTAGGGACAGTGGCCTAGAAGAAGTCTGCAAACCAACATGACTATCGCTTGGTCTCGGGGCTTCGAAAGGTTGTGAGGCATTACGCCTCGGCTTTGGGCAATCTTGGGACATATGGCCAACCTCGTCACAGTTGTAGTACTTCCACAAATGCGGACAAAGAGGGATGTGGTGTCGTCGACAATTGGCAAACCACAGCATAGACGGTCGACTCACACTGTGATTAGAAGTAGCTGGCTGTGACCGGATGGTCTTGTGACTACCTCATTGGAAAGGGGACGATCATGAAGGATAGGGTCTTGTTAAGCAACTCGGTCTGTGGTCGTGCTTTGAACCATGCCAAATTGGATCTTTGCCTGAGGAAAAATCTCTATAGCTCTAATTGTGAGTCCTCCATTTTGAACCATCTGCTCAGCGTCATGCCCACAATCATCCGGATATCACTGCTCAACCCCATTCTGAAAACGACCGGCTAACTTCGCTTTTATACAATCCTCGGTTGAAGCAAAACGAGGCAACTCTCTCAACTCTTACTCAAACTCCAACATAAACCGAGAACCCTACTTCACCTTATAGAAATCTGATCTCTTCTCGTCCCGATGAAACTACGTTTAGAACTCCCGCTAAAGGTAAACTGGGAGTCATAGTAATTTAATTTTAAAAGAACATACTATACATCACCCCTACTATCAGTGTTGTCCGAGACTATAGAGAAAATACTCCCACATATCATACTCATCTCATCAATACGAAATAGTCTGCAAAGACGTGGCAGGAAACGAAGATAACACTCATACGACTCCCAAACAGATAAGTAATTCTCCCTATCTCTAGAATTCTATATACTTACCTCGCATTGGCTAAGCGAAAGCTTATTGAGATAAATACGATACTGAATACAAAATATTTACTAAACATCGTTCTTATTTTAAACATAATTAGAATAATATATTTTTTAAAAATCTATAAAATATGTCATGCATGAAGACATCTTCAAGTTCCACCATCATAAACTCAATTTATAGATACATTAAGTGCATAATTAATATTTACAAAATTCACCAATATTATGTTTTTAAAATCTAATATAAATATAAATAATAAGAGACACAAATTTTAAGAGTCTATTTTTATTTAAGTTCATATGATATAATTTTATTGGTCAAACTCTTTACAAGTCCATAATTTTTATAATTCAAAATTTTATTTTTTCTCATATATTAGATATTATCTAATATATATATATATATTAAAAAGATAATATAAGAAAGATAAAAAAGAGAAGGAGTGTCACATGACTTACCTCAAAGATATAAAGACATAGGAAGACAAAAGACAAAAGACAAAGAGGCAAAAAACAGGGTATAGAAATCTAATGTTACGAATTAAAGCAAGAGAACAAAACAAATTTAATAAACAAATAACTAAATAGTAGTAGCACAACACCATAAAATAAAGTAGGAATTGTGCGCTGGATAGAAACAAGAGCAATAAAAGAATTATGCTACAGGACAAAGTATTTTTTAAAAGTGGTGCACTGTTTATTTTCACGAAGTTAAAAAATTAAAAAGTATGATACAGGACAAACTTAAAGCATCTTCTTTTTTTCAAGACGCAGACGGTGGCATATTAACAAAAAATGATGGTTGTAGAACATGATTAAAAAAGAAAAACAAAAAAGATGGGTGGTATATTAAGGATAAAAAAAAGGAATCAAAAGCAAATATAAGCAACAAAAATGAAAGCAATTGCCGATTAAATATATGAATCATAGTTTCCTACCTCACGTGCTAAAGGATCGATGGCAAGTCCTTTGTTTGTCCCGTGATCTAGATGCATTACCATTTTGAATTAACATATGTAAGAAACTATGATTGCATACCAGAATTGACATACAAAAATAGAAGACCTATCATTTACTTATTGATACACGAATACCCACCAACACCATAAGACTATAACACGCAACACAATCGGACAATGGATCAATTAGATTGAGAGTAAAACAATTAAAAGGGAAGAGTGAAAGAATAAGGTGATGCAATTCACTTTTCGATTACACGACGAAGAGATGCGTACCAAATAGGAGGAATTGGTGGTGTAAAAATTAAAAGGAAAAAAAGATAGACTGAATTGACGATTGAGAGGAATAGGAAAAACGTATAGAGCTTTGGGAAGAAAGAAGCAGATGACGGCTAGTAGGTTTAGAGTGTCTTATGGTGAGTTTATATAGTCGGGTCCAAACCTTAGTGATCCAATTCGGTAAAATGAGTCTGGCCTGAGTGGGTTCGAATATAAACAATATCGGCCTGGAGATACCCGATTCGGCTCAAAAGGAACAAATAAGGCCTAATAGCATATAAACGGTTCTAAATATACGAGTGGGCTAAACACGAGTAAACGGGTCCAAACATAACAAAACCGGTTCAAAGGCTTACGGAATGACCCGAAGACATCCGGCTACTTGAAGCGAGCCTAAAAACACACTCGGGTCCAATAGAGGTAAAATGGTAATTTTTATTGGCTTGACTAGGCCTAAACATGCTGAGTGGATATATGATTAAGATGGAATTTCACAATCTATATGGTGAGACTTGCAAACAACAGAGTCTCAAGTACCTCTTAACCCAGAATGAACTCAACTTGAGACAAAAAAGTTAGGTTGAATTGACAAAAGATTAAAATCTTGTAATCGATTATTATCCCCGGTAAAGCCAATATGGTCGTTGATGCGTTGAGTAGGAAGACTTCATCTTCCTTGGCTTATGTCCGTTCGGAGTATATGTCGATGTTGATATGTTTGAGAGCATCCTGAGTTCAGCGTGACAGTGATAGTTCGAGAGCATTATTGGCTCAAATTATCGTTAGGCTGTCATTACTTGAGGAGATTTGAGCCAAGCTGTTAGAGGATTTGATATTAATTCAGTTGAGGCAAATGTTGGACAATAGTATCGTAAGGGATACAGTCAGTGAGTACAAAGTCCGAGATGATAGGATTCTGAGTTCCAAGGAAGAGTTTGTGTTTCTCGAGATGCATAGTTACGTCAATTGATTTTGATTAAGGCGCACAGTTCAACGCTCTCGATTTATTCTGGCAATATCACAAGATGTATCGTGATCTAAGGGAGTAGTATTGGTGGTTAGGGATGAAGAGACACTTTGCAAAATTCGTTGCTCGTTGTCTTGTATGCCAGTAGGTCAAGGCCGGCACCAGAAACCCGTAGGTACGCTGTAGTCATTTTTTATTCTTGAATGGAAGTGGGAGCTTATCATAGTGGATTTTGTCGTGGGTTTACTAAGGACTCAACGTGGTTTCGATGCAGTATAGGTGATTGTGGACAGATTGACCAAGTCTGCCAATTTCCTTCCTGTTAGAGTTTCTGATACACCGGAGAAGTTAGCTTCCTGATATATGGATGAGATTGTGAGGTTGCACAAAGTTTCAACATCTTTCGTATTCGACCGCGACCTGAGGTTTACTTTTCGATTTTGGGAAAAGCTTCACAATGCCTTGGGCTCTCGATTGAACTTCAGTATGGTTTTTCACTTGCAATCAGATTGTCAGTTTGAGAGGACAATTTAGACTTTGGAGGACTTTCTTTGGACGTGTGTGCTTGATAGACAGACCTCACGGGACAAATGTTTTCTGTTAGCAAAGTTTGCCTACTATAATAGATTACATATCAATATTGAGATGATAGGGTAGTAGGCATTGTATGGTAGGCATTGTCAAACACCACTATATTAGGACGAGGTTGGCGAGAGATGCCTTGGTAGTCCCGAGTTGATTGATTAGGCAACTGAGCAGTCAACATTGATCAGCCAGAGGTTGAGAACGGCTCAGGAAAAACAGAAGAACTACATAGATAATTGTTGATGTCAACTTGAGTTTGAGGTAAGTGATATGGTGTTTTTGAAAGTCTCATCGTGGAAGGGCATGCTTTGGTTTCAGTAGGAGGGCTAGTTAGTATTGCATTATATCAGCCCGTATGAGATTAACGAGTGGATCAAGTCAGTGGCATACCGATTGGCACTGCTACCGTTTTTGGAAAGGATCCACAGCATTTTCCATGTGTCAATGTTGCAGAAATATCTTTGGGATCCATCACATGTGTTAAAGGCGTCACTAGTTGAGATTGCCAGTGATTTGTCGTGTCTTGCACAGCTAGTGGCTATTGTTGACCGAGCAGTCAGACGGCTTCGTAGACGTAGTATTCCAATAGTTTGAGTATTGTGGCACAGTGGTCGGACCTGGGAGTTTTCGTGGGAGACCGAGGAGTCGATGCTGGAGCGATGTTTGCATCTTTTCAAGTAGCATGATACGTAAATTTTGGGGACAATTTTTGTGTGGGGAGGATGTGAAACCTCATGCTAGTCATACGACCAGTCAACACATTTAGGCCTAGTCTGCGTCGTCTTAGTGGTTCACGTGTTCGTTTGATACTCTGATCGAGTCAGAAATCAACACAGTAAAATTTATCGTTTTATCTTTGTTAGACCTATGTGTTTTTGGACTCGTTTTGAGTAGCTAGATGTCTTCAGGTTGTTCCATAGGCCTTCGAGCCCATTTTGTTGTGTTTGAGCTTGTTTGCTTGTGTTTAGCTTATTCGTTCTTTTTGAGCTCGTTTATCTGCTATCGAGCCTTATTTATTCATTCTTAGCTCGATCGGGTATCTCCAGACTGAGTTTGTTTATATCCGAGCCCATTTGACTATGTCCGCGCCGGATCACTAGGGTTTGGATTTGGACCCAGCTATTTAAATACACCATACGACACCCTAAACCTACTAGCCGCCATCCGCTCTTTCCTTTTTAAAACCCTGGATGTTTTTCCTATTTCTCTCAACTGTCAATTCTATCTTTTTCCTCAAGACAAAATCTTTTCTTTTTGATTTCAACATCCCCAACTCCTATTTGGTGTACATCTCTTCATCGTGTAATTAAAGAATGAATTGCATCACCTCTTTCTCTTGTTCTTCCTTTTTAATTATTTTACTCTCAATTTAATTGATTCCCTTGTTTTTCTTCGGCCAAGATCCACTGCCCAATTGTGTTGTATGTTATAGTCTTATGGTGTTAGTGGGTATTTATGTATTAGTAAAGAAATGATAGGTCTTCCCTTTTTGTATTTTGATTTTGGTTTACAATTATAATTTCTTACGTCTATTAATTCAAGTGGTACTGCATCCGGATCATGGGACAAAGACAAATAACTTAACATCGATCCTTCAACATGTGAGATAGGAGACTATGTCTTATATGTTTGATCGGTAATTATTTTCATTTTGTTCCTTATATTTGTTTTTGATTTTTTATAACCTTAATATACCACATATCTCCTTTGTTTATCTTTTTTAATCATGTACTGGAGCCACCATCTTTTATTAATATGTCATCGTCTGCTTCTTCAAAAAACAGAAAGAAATTAGAAAGAAATGTGCTTTAAGTTTGTTTAAGTTTGTTTTCTATCGCACTTCTAAGTTTCTTCTAAAAGACTTGTTTTTAACTAACACACAATTTCTTCTTTATTTTGTCTTGTAGCACAATCAATTAATCCTTATTTTTTCTTTTTGATAGTACAATTTTTATGGTAGCCTTCGATGGCTGCCTTTTCTTCTATTTGATGATGTTGTGTTGTTGCTATTTAGTTATTTATTTATTAAATTTTGTTTTGTTCTCTTATTCTAACGCGCAACATTAGATTTTTGTACTCTGCCTTTTTGCCTTTTGTTTTACTATGCTCTTATATTTTTGAGATAAGCCACGTTTGATATTCTTTTTTGTCTTTTTGTCCTATTTATACCATTATTTCTATTTAATATATGTATAGGTAACATCTAATATATGAAAAAAAGAAGAGATTTTGGGTTATAAAAATTATGTGCTTGTAAAGAATTTGACCAATAAAATTATATTATATAAATTTAGATAAAAATACAACTCTTTGGATTTATGTCTTTTATTATTTATATTTATATTGAATTTTAAAAAAATAATATTGATGAATTTTATAAAATTAATTATGGGTTTAATGTAATTGAGTTTATGATGATAGAACTTGAGGATATCTTGATGCATGACATGTGTTATAGTTTTTATAAAAATGTATTATTCTATACTATGGTTTAAAATAAGAACAATGTTTAATAAACGTTTTGTATTCAATATAGTATCGATCTCAATAAACGTTCACTTGGTCAATGCAAGATGAGTATACAAAATCATGGTGATAGGAAAGAGTTACTTATCTGTTCGGGAGTCGTGTGGTGCTATCTTCGTTTCCTGTCACGTCTTCGCAGGCTAGTTCGTATTAATGAGATGAGTATGATATGTGTGAGTATTTTCTCTACCTAGTCTCGAACGACACTGACAATGGAAGTTATGTATAGTATGTTCTTTTAAAATTATATTAATACAGCTTCCAGTTTACCTTTAGCAAGGGTTACTTGTGAAGTGTTTTATTATGTCCACCTCGATAGATTTATGTTGTCATGGTTAGCCTAAGTTCTGTTATACGTTATGTGTTATAACCTATTTGGTTGGAGCTATATTTTATGATAGAAAATCAAATTTATGATTTTGTGTTACATCAATTATGTATTAACTCTTATTGTAAATCGTTTTCTTCTCTGGTTAGTATATATCTCTATTTTCCCGTATGATGCAGTGACTCCTATTGAGATTAATATCTCACTCGTTTTCCCTTTTAAGAGTAGTTTGTGAGCCATAAGCAGTGTTTCGAGGTATGAGCTTAGTACAACTTAGTTGTACTATTGCGCTTGCACATTTTACACCAATTTTTTTTCCTTGCATTTCCTTTGAGAATCATTTTGATGTTTTGATTATTATTATTTCTTTAGACATTTACTAAGTTATTGGTTACGATTTTATGTTGTGGGCTTTAAGTCCGGTTTGTGATTTTGGGCTTGTGATTGTATCACCCTCCTTATCCCCTACTGTATTAATAAGGGTTGGTGTCAGGTAGTATAAAATGCCGCGTACTCAAAAGAATATGCGTAGTGCAGAGTTTTGTGTTCATCTTAGCAACAATAACGATAAATTATAGATAATATTTGACGAAAAGATTCAGGAGATAATATTCACAGTCATGAATCCATAAACACAAATCATCCTATCTTCTATCCAAATCCCTGAAAATTCCAAAAGAAGCTTAACAAACAAGATCAATCATCTTGTTGAGATTACCCATATCCCAGAAGAAGCAAAGGTTACCCATAGTCAATCCATAACCATGTTCAAAAAAGTTTATCAATACAATCTCTTATTTTTTCAAAACAACATTTGGTCAAAGAATATATTCAGTACGCATATGGATTCTTTGACCAATACGAGATATTCAGGTAGTATCAATACGAGGATTGAATATATTCTTTGACCAAAGGTTGTTTGTTAAGTTTCTTTTGGAATTTTTAGGAATTTGGATAGAAGATAGGATAGTTTGTGTTTCTGGATTCATGGTTGTAAATGTTATTTTCTGGATCTTTTTGTCAAATATTATCTATAATTTATCATTATTGCTGTTAAGATGAGCGCAAAGCTCTGCAGTATTCATATTCGTTTGAGTACGCGGCATTGTATACTACATGTCATCAACCCTTATTAATACAGCAAGGGATAAGGAGGGTGGTAGCTGTCCAGCTAATATACCCAAATCAGGTTCTTATGAATAATGCTTGATCTGAAGTTTCCTCTAATAAAAATATTCTGCTTTTCCTCTAATAAAAGTGTTCCACTATGATAATTCGTTTATTTCACTAATATGTTAGATGGTTGTTTTTTATTTATCGTGCTCCAATTCTGTAAATATTAAGTATATTTGTTTAGGAATTCAAATTTGAAAAATCTTTGAAATCTTATAGGATTTGGATTGATCCACGTTTTCAATATATTCAGATTTTACGACAATGAATGCATGGTTTTTAGCTTTGAATCCTTACATCAAGTTCATGAGAGTATTGTATAAGAGCATCCATCCTTTGTAATTTCCATCAACACAAAAACTACAGTCGACAATAAGAATAAAAAACAAGAGTGACCCACTTGAGTAATTCCCATCAAATATTTCTACTGCCACTTTTCATTGATTATTAAAAACAAAAATCTCCATTCTGGTATTTGACCCGTAGCTCTTGTTACAGTCGGAAAGAAATTTTTGTCATTGGTAGCACAATTCTGTTCTATCATGGACTAGCGTTGATGTTTTCACCAAGGCTGCCTCTCATCGTACTCGTAATTTCATGGCCGACCATGTTAACAGCCGACTAAAAAGCCGGTTTTAAGGTACCAGACAAAAATCCAAGGTAACTGAAACATCAAATGCGACTTGGAGGAATCGTCAAGAAAGTAGACATTAACCAGAGTTCTCCGAACGAAACCGGTCGATATCAGATAGTCACATCTCTGGTTTGTCAATTGTAACAAAGTTGGACATGAAACGGCAAAGCTCCCAGTAAAGAACAAACACAAACGGAAAAAAGTTCACTTCATGAGTAGGCTTTGTAATATGTGTGGGACTATAAAAGAGGTGCCACCCTATAGGCATTTTGATATGTAGGGAATAGAAAACCATGGCAGCCTATGTAGATATTTCTGCCGATAGCATTTCATCTGAGTCACTGTCGTTTGCTGGCCTCTTGTCTGTTCAAGATCTGCAACCCAATCCCGCACCTGGCAACACCACTAGCCAGATTAAGAGGCATGACCCCAAGTTTGGGTCGCATGGCACCGCAGCAATCTCATCAGCTGATCGTAGCTTAAAGAAGAATCTCCCAGTTGATACGTCAATCTCCAGGGTACAGTTACAACTTCAAGAATTTCTATCTCCATTGGAGCAGACCGAAGAGAGTTGCAAGCATGGCTACGGGCATACAACTTGTAATCGTAACAAGAGACTGAGTGATGGCTATTCTGCTGGTTCAAAACCTTCAAGAAAAACAACTAACAAACAGAGAAACCAAGCAAAAAGGGAAAATTCTGGTTCCCATTCATCCTTTGGCAAAACAATGTTCCGTTCATTTGTCTCCCCATGTAGAGAATGTCATGCTCAGAAGCCAGCTGTCAGAAATGCTCACTGTGCCCGGAAGTAAGCATCAAATTGATCTAAGCATTACTGAATAGCTATACATATCAGTTTAGTTTCAGTGCCTGGCAAACAATTCTCCCGGTTTCCCTAGCTTTTACACTGTCAAAACAGTAATATACATCCCGCAAAGCAAAAACAAATAATAGAAAAACAGAATCCCTATGAATCAGTTGTTTCTTTTTTTAAGTTACTAAGGCCTTGGAATCAGATACAACATATTAGCTTTGAGTAGTCAACTAAAGTCCAACTCAGGCTGTAATTATGATTATAAAGAACATTTTCATGGCAATGGTTTAAATTAACAAGAGAGGCTAAGCTGATTATATGTATGGATCTGTTAGCATACCCTCACAAAACTCAAGGTTAGCAAACACATTCGTGCCAAGCCAGCAGTAAGAGAACTTGTTGGCTTCACTGTATCTGCCATAATACGACCTCCCACCACCTTGTTTTGGTTTTAATCTTTTCGAAACATTCTACAATGAGGGCACCATTTGTGCAGTATCTCTCGCAAATTGAATAGTGCCCTCACTTTAGAATTTTCAATCTTTCTTACTCCTTCAAGATTTTCTGGTTTTTGCTTTTGACAAAAAGATAATGATTACTCATAAATATTACCCAAGTAGACTAAAGCAGAAGAATCTTACAACCTACTGATATGATTAAATGACCATAAGACGAGAGATTTATCTTTGTTAGATTTCTCCTTTTGATTGATTGGTGTGTTAGTATTTTTTGTAATCTTCTGTATGAAATTTTTTTATTATCTCCTTTGTAAATTTTCTTTTAATGATAAATATACAATTTGCATCCAATAATTCTACCAATATAATCGTCACAAATCTATAGAATTCTCCAAAAGAGAAAATTGTTGACTTAAATCTTTCAGCAATTATAACTAAAATTTTTTGCAGAATTCTAGAATCTAAAAAATCAATGCCAAAAAGTGGTTCGCAATGATGAAATCTATTAATGTACTTGACTGTTTCTGTCTACTTCATACCCTCCATCTCAAATTTTTTAATCAAATTTATAACTTAAATTCTTTTGATTCGTTTATTTTCTTTAGATTCCTTAAAAAAACCTCAAATATTTTTGGTTGTTTTTAATGTCATTATTCTCGCAAATACATAAGACTATACACCTTCATATAGAATTGCTTTAGCTTTGGATTTTCTATGCTTTTTCTTCTTGTGAAGTTTTATCTGTGTCATCATTCTGGATTGCTTGGAAGAGGTGCAACATCATACTCCTCTTCAGCAATTTTTCACAAATCATTTCCATCAAAATAGGCTTGAATTCTTATAGTCCATACTTGCTAATTTGCTTCATCAAACATTGATAATCGAATAACAGTGAGTGATGATGTTTCTGAATTCATCGTAAATATTTTGTTGTTTATGTAAGCTGGAAAAAAGTGTTTGGGTAACCTCACAAATTTCTCAGAAAAGTATTCGGCTAACCTAACAAGTCTCTATAAAAAATAATGGTGCATATATAACCTCACAAGTCTCTCAAAATATATACTTCGCTACTAATTTATTAGTTTTGACACAAGATATAGATAGAGAAAATAAGAAAGTAAGAAGATAGATTTTGTATATTAAATGAGCATAACTCTTCATTCATCATAGTTCTCTAGGAGAAAAACTACAAACAAACAGAAAATAATATAAATACAAAGCTAACTTATTCTTTAAATCAAGATATTAACAAAATTCTTAAGCACTTGGTTTATAACAAGTTATTAACTACAAATCAAAGGCATATTTCTCATAGGTTCAACAATCCATTTGCGCAATAAAGTTATAAAGCATACAATAATCGGATCCTTAAGGTTCTATCCTTTGGAAAAATTGATTAATACTCATTCCAATCTACTTCTCTGCTCTATATTTAAAAAAAAAAATCAGAAAATTTTTTCTAGGATATGTGGTGCTGCACTCTCTAATCATCATATACGCTCCTTTGGACTATCACAAGTTGGAGATGTATCAAGCAAACATAAGTAGTAACCGGAATCAAACAAAAATTGAGCAAATTATGAGGAAAATCAAGTAGATGAGTAGTTTCATCCACACCGATTGAGACATTCAGAAGCTCAAACGAGCATGCTAAAGCCGTGTCCTCTGTTGTGTCTCAAATCGGGTAAAGTTTTACAGATTCGAGGTTCAAACTATGATAAAAACCAAAAAACAGAATACGACTTGTCAAAGCAATGAAGCTTAAAATTTTGGTAAGATTTTGCCATCCCAATTAAAAGACATTTGTAGCAAAATCATAAGAACTTAGTATATTGACTGTCAAATGTATACTCATTAACTAATGATTATAAAGAGCAAAATAAGGCATTACCTGATAGGGAAAGTCCGTCATCAGCAAACGACAACACATTTGGCCAATCCTCGAGGCCATTTCTGTTGTGTAGCCGAAGTGAAGGAAGAATGATACTAAACGGACAGAGTGACTAATTCTGGCAGAAAAGGACCAGAAATTTGCATCCTTCTCATGGCTATGTATCTTTTTGTTCTTTTGTTTTTTTGCAGCAAGCTGCAGGCAATACTTGCGGTATATGTGTTTCTGTAGTTTTCTGTTGGGTATGGACTAATATCTCCTAATCTTCGGGGAGTTACAGGTTCCATTCCCAAACTGAATTTCAGGTACTGATTTTCTTTAATAAAATTTACTTTAGAACTATCTATTCGGTGGTTAGGAAATGAAAGGGCATCTTTTGTAATCCTGGAACAATTCGGCTAATAGCTGGGAGGGAATCATTCTCTAATATCTGTCATTTTCTTAGTGCTCTCTCTATATACTCTCGTTTTCCTTTTTTCACTTTTCTTCCACATCAATAAACATAGTTTTCTATTTTCTCCTGAGTTATTTGTGTGATTATTCTTTAGCAAGCTCTTCACTCCACGGCGATCTGCTGAAAAAGAAGGTGAAATCCCCACTTTGCCAGCTCCGCATCTAATGAATAAAAGAGTAAGACAACCAGAGGAACATAGTCCAAATTAAAGAGGTAGATAAAGCAACAAAATCCAAAAATAAGAGAAGCTAGTAATCCGAAATGGATTTCTTTTAGATAGAAAGTAATAATTATGCAACATACAAAGCATGTGACTCAGGTGCCTCTCCCTGACATCACTTCTGGTATTAAATTGAAAAAGAAAAAACAGGAGGGATAATTGGGAAACCACGTGAAGGGATTGAAGTAAATATGGGTACTATAATCACTAAAATTTCAAAAATAGTAGTAACAATAAAGAAAAAGAAAAAAACAAGAGTAGGAAGCACATTCTTTGGAAGAATTTTCTAGATTCTTCTTTTTTCAACACATTTTGAAAAAAGAAGACTGTTTGAAATCGGTACCGTGAGTGTGCTTTATATATTATTGGCTTGTGGCTTAGGAGGAAAAGATAATAAATACTATTGTAAATATTGTGGATTGTACGTCCCTGTGTTGGGATGAGGTAGGCGAGAGACGTCTGGACAATCCCGAATTAATAGATCAGGCGACAGAGCAGCTGGCTTTGATCAGATAGCGTTTGCAGACAGTTCAGGACAGACAGCAGAGTTATGCAAACAACCATCGTCGTGACCTTGAATTTTAGGTTGGTGACAAAATATTCTTGAAGGTTGTACCGTGGAAAGGAGTCCTTCGGTTCCAGCAGCGAGGCAAGTTAACGTCGCGTTTTATTGGACGAACGGGTTGGACCAGTGGCATACCTTCTTGCTTTGCCACCGTCGTTGGAGAAAATCTATAGTGTCTTCTATGTTTCTATGCTACAGAAATAAGTTCGGGATCCGTCACACGTGCTGGATGCACCGTCGGTAGAGGTTGCCAGTGATTTGTCATTTCCAGCTCAGCCAGTGGCTATCGTTGACGAGTCGATCAGGCAGTTTCGCAGTCGATTAATCCTTATGGTTCAAGTTACATAACGTAGTGGTAGTTTCGAGGAGCTCTCTTGGGAGACCGAGAAGTCTATGTGGGAGCGTTACCCCTATCTCATTCAGTAGTATGGTACGTAAATTTCGAATTCAAAATTTTTGTAAGGGAGTAGGTTGTGAGACCTGTACCTGGGAGGAGCTGACGTGGCAAAATTTTGCCAAGTCACCCATGGGAATAAAACTCTCGGAAATATAACCCTCTGTCATTCTTCTTTCTCCAAGCTAACTCTCTTGTAATTTCTTTTTCTCCAAACCCTCTGTCCGAATCGTCACCGATCGTCTCACCGTCTGCACCGTTGAGTTCCTCTCGTCATCGCGAGCAACCGGCCGTTGATTTCGTCTTCATCGGGCCACGGACGCGGGCAGATCAGAGACAGAAAATTTTGATTTTCGAGTTTAAAAATCGTAGATCCAGACCGATCAGAGATTAGTTTTGAAGTTTGTTTTTCGGATTCGTGTTCCTGGTGTTTGTAGCTTTATTTTGATGTAAAAATTTTTGATTTTGGATGAAATTGGATTTTTCCGACCGCCACCGACGTTGATCGTTAACCATTGACCGCCGCCGACCGCCACTCGTCGTTTGGTAATTTCGACGTTTTGATCACAATTTTAACCACAGGGCCTAAAAGATGCATCTTGTTACAAATGATACCATCACACAACACATATAAGCTCAAGACCTCCTCCGTTTTTTTCCGATGTGGGATTCGGTAACCTGAATCCCCCTACGGGTTGGGTTTCATAATCTCTTTTACGAGCTAGGTCTCATAATCTCTCTTACGAGCTAGGTCTCACAATCTCTGCTTTTTATAGACCTCATGTCCTCACGAGGGGAGCCAAACATAACTGACGTGGGCCCAAACGTGAACACAACACGGCTCAAGCCTACCCGGAAGAGGGAACTAGATTGGCTCCGTTACCACTCTTGTAAGGACCCAAACCCGAAAATTAGGCCCTTACCGAAGCGTCAAATGAAAAAACGGATCGCACCATTGCAATCAAAACGTCGCAATTACCAAATGGCACGTGACAATCGGCGACGATCAACAGTCAACGGTCAACGTCGGCGACAACCGGAAAAATTCAACTTCATCCTAAACCAAAAATTTTTATATCAAAACAAAACTACAAATACAAGGAACACGAATCCGAAAACCAAACTTCAAAACTCACTTCTGATCGGCCGAGATTTACGATTTTCTGTCGCGAAAATCGAAACTTCTGACCTCCGATATATACGCATTCGTGGTCCGATGAAGACGAAACCAACAATCGGTTGCTCGAGACGACGAGAGAAACGCAACGGTGCAAGCGGTGAGACGATCAGACGGTCGGTGACGATTCTAACGAAGACGACGACAGTGAGTTAGAAAGGAGAGAAAGAAATGACAGGAGAGTTGACTGGGAGAAAGGAGAATGACATAGGGTTATATTCCCGAGGGTTTTATTCCTATAGGTGACGTAGCAAAATTTTATCACGTCAGCCCCTCCCAGGTACGTCTCACAACCTACCCCCTTACAAAAATTCTGACCTCGAAATTTACGTACCATACTACTGGAAGAGGTAGGGGTAACGCTCCCGCATAGACTCTTCGGCTTCCCAAAAGAACTCCTCGGAACTACCACTACGCCAAGAAACTCGAACCATAGGGACTAATCAACTGCGAAGCTGCCTGATCGACTCGACAACGATAGCCACTGGCCGAGCTGGAAACGACAAATCACTGGCAACCTCTACCGGCGGTGCATCCAGCACGTGTAACGGATCCCGAACATACTTCCGTAGCATAGAAACATGGAAGACACTATGAATCCTCTCCAAGGACGGTGGCAAAGCAAGACAGTATGCCACTAGTCCAACCCGTTTGTTCAATAAAACGCGACGCTAACTTGCCTCACTGTTGGAACTGAAAGACTCTTTTCCACGGTGCAACCTTCAGGAATACTTTGTTACCAACCTGAAACTCAAGGTCACGACAACGATTGTTTGCATAACTCGGTTGTCTATCCTGAGCTGTCTGCAAATACTGTCTGATCAAAGCCAACTGTTCTGTCGTCTGATCTATCAATTCGGAATTGTCCAGACGTCTCTCGTCTACCTCATCCCAACACAAGGACATACGACAACTTCTACCATACAAAGCCTCATACGGTGCCATACCGGACGTGTATGTGCGCGTGATGGATCCCAACTGCAACGCTCATTTGGGCTTTTAACCACAAGGCCCAAAAGATGCATCTTGTTACAAATGATACCATCCCACAATACATATAAGCCCAAGACTTCCCCCGCTCCTTTCCGATGTGGGATTGGGTAACCTGACCCCCTTATGGGCTGAATCTCACAATCTCCCCTCCTTATAGACTTTGTGTCCTCACGAGGGAAGCCAAACGTAATTGACGTGGGCTCAAACATGAACACACAACACGACCCAAGCCCACCCTGAAGAGGGAACGAGATCGACTCCGTTACCATTTGTCACGACCCGGCCTCCTGGACCCTCGGCCCAGCGGGCTCGGACGTGTATGTGCGCGTGATGGATCACAACTGCAATGCTCAGCTGGGCTTTTAACCACAGGGCCCAAAAGATGCATCTTGTTACAAATGATACCATCACACAACACATATAAGCCCAAGACCTCCCCCGCTCTTTTTCGATGTGGGATTGGGTAACCTGACCCCCCTACGGACTGGGTCTCACATCAATAATACCATTTTGCATCAAATAAAAAAGAAATTCTAAATCTTTCTTGATTTTACTATTGTTTCCGTGCTTCCCAAGATCCTAACTCTATTAAATTGGTATGGAGAACGTGGATCGATTTATAAGCAACTAAGAGACCCATGGAAAATATCTTAATGGAAAGTAGGATGAATTCGGTAGAGAGAAGATTGGGATTTTAGGAGAAGGAAATGAGTGGAATGGCTATGGTGATATCTGCAACCAAATAAAAAATACTGAAGACATCAAAGACAGGTTGGTGACAAGAGGAAGGTCACATGAGAAACAAGAGAAGAAACTCAATAAGGGCTCGCTTAAACCGCTTTAGCGGGATCACCCAGGATTGAAAAGGAGACTTCATTAGATGATTTGCAGATTGCAGCAAACAAGATTGAGCTTTTTGATTTCAACGTTAATGATTCTTTGAGCAGGATAAGAAGACTCGGATAGTATTTTAAAAAACATCAAGGCAAAGGACAAATTATGCTACTCAATAAAATAAAGGGGTTGGTAAAGAGGGATTCAGCGTGGTACTTGCGCAACACAAGGAAACATATTATCTTTCTTGAAGCTTTTGAAAAATCCAAAAAGGAGTCATCAAATCAACTTGAAATAATAAGCATGGAGAGAATGAATTATCAATAGCCGTCGTTCAGAACCTTATAAAGATCCGAAACATTCTCTCCTTGAAAAGAATCAGTCATCCACTGCACTGGTTCCTCACCTTAGTAATGTTTCAATACTGTATCTTGATTCCACTATAAGACAAAATTTAGTATTAACAATCAAAAAGCATAGTTCTGAAAGATTTCTATCAGATTTCTTTCTCATCGTCCCAAATTCTGTACACGAAAAAATTTCTCGCAAGCAATTTCACAATTTAAAAGAAGACAACACTATTATCAAAGTGACAAAGAATTCAGAAAAGAAAGATTGGGAAGCGGTATAAACTAGAATAGAAATTTTCCAGCAACTACTGCTTTATCATAATAAGGCCCAACAACGAATGGTTGGTGTTGTAAACATAAAAAGGTCAGTGACTCTAATACTATGTTTGGTTAGAAGAATTCTCAATTTTAGTGTTGGAAACTCAATAGGTTAATAGTTGTTAGTTTTGTTATTGGTGTTTAAAAGCCAATTCTATGTTTGGTGCCATCTAATTGTTGGTTTGGTTTTGGATTGAAAATTCCAATATTACCCCTCGTTAAATTAAAAAAAAGGGGTTTGATTGTCTTTTTAGAGTTTTATAAGAAATAATTTTAAAATTAAATGACTTTTTGATCTTTTACTATGTTAGTTTTTCATTTTCATTAGTTGTCCAAAGAATTACTATTTTAGGGACTAGGAGGATTTGTTAAATTATTGATTTATCAAAATTAATCTCATAAGATACCAAACATGAATTGCTGATTGGTTTTGGAGTTGCAACACCAAAATCAACAAAATTAGGATACCAAACACACTGTAAGGGTCCACAGCAAGCTGAAACCTCAATATTTTGTACCTCTGAGTTAATCCAGAAAATCACTAAGGTGGCATACCCTTTTATGCTTCCGCCCACATTTTTTCAGTTTCCAAGGGAATTTGTGGCAACTTCCAGTTTCTGCAAACTAAGGAGTTACGAGAGTAGAAATTATATGAATCTGGAGTAATATCAGCTTCCAAGTTCATTGGAGAGACTTGAAACCAATGTTATCAAGTATTAGTGAGATGGAAGGGAATATCTCCAAAGGAAGCTATGCGGGTCTAGTGCGTTGATTAGCAATAACTAAACTCAAACCTTGTGGACAAGGTTTGTTTGAAACAGGTGTAATGTTAGTATAGGAAGTGACAACAAGGCACTAGTGGTTATGCAGTGAGGAAGTGACAACAAGGCACTAGTGGTTATGCAGTGAGGAAGTGACAGCATGGCATTAGTAGTTAGGAGTCCTGTTATTAATACAGAAGTAACTATTATAGAACATATCGAAAAATTGAGAGTATTCAGTTGGTATGTAGCTTAGGCGTATATATTGTTGGCTTGTAACTTTTTGGTATGAGAAATTATGTCTTCTATTGTGAACATTTCCACTTTGTGTCAAATAAAAGAGAGATTCTTAATCTTTCTTGATCCTTGACTTTCCTATTGTGTATGTATGCTGCCCGAGATCCAAATTCTATTAGGGTATGTCTTGCATTAGATGACTTAGCTCAATGGTAGGAACATGGCATACCATTTAGATTTGCCTCCTATAGCTAAAGTATACTATGTTTCATGTTTCGCAACTGAAATGTGCTATTAGTTCCCATCCTGTGACTTATGTCCTTCTCGATAACCTAATAACTTCAGATAGCTTATTCATTTCTGAACAGATTATCGACTCCAAGTTTCTAGGTTCAGACAAGGTTCCATGTCATCAACTCTATCCAATGAGAGGGTGATAAGAGTTAAGATCTCGGAAAGCGCGCTCATAAAATAGAAAAATCATGAACCGAAAAAGATAAAGAATCTCTTCTTTATTTGACATAAAATGAAAATGTTTACTAGAGAAGACTTAGCTTAGCCAACTGAAGATTCTCCATGATCCATCCCCTCTACAGTAGTTACTCCTCTATTTAACGGTTAATGTCTTGCTGTTTCAACAACTTCCTAACCATATAACCGCTAGTGCCAAACTGTCACACTCTTTTCCTTTTACCCCTATACACAATTAATTATTTTCTTTTAGTTCCTAAAGCCTCTCTATCAGAGGACCACAATCTTTATGATGCTTCTTGATTTCATGTGTTGACTACCGAGGCCAATTTCCTACTTCAGACCTCGTGGACAAGATCTGTTTTCAAGGAAAAGGTATTGATAAGGAAGGCCCATCAGGAGCAAACAATAACACATTTGGTCAATCCTTGAGACCATTTTTGGTGTATAACCGAAGGGAGAATCTTACTAAAGGGCCAGTGTAACTAATTCTGGCCGAAAGGACCACATATAACAACAAACTACATATACCGTGGTTAGGAAAGAAAGGGAAATCTATTGTAATCCTGGAACAGTTTGACTAATAGCTGGGAGGGAACCATTCCATATTCTTAGTCATTTTCTTAGTTCTCTCTCTCAATACACTCGTTTTCCTCTGTTCACTTACCTTCCATATAAATATACAGAGTTTTCTATTTTCTCTTGAGTTATTTGTGTGAATGTTTTTTAGCAAGCTCTTCACTGTAACAGTAACTCATCCCACAAACATATCCAGATATGATTTTCATGGTACCGTAGAAATCCTATATGCACATACTATACAAGCATGAAGAGAAATTATAATAACCCAGCAATTATTTTAAAAAGAGAGAAAAACAAAGGACTAGGACGAGCAGCAATATATCATAGCAGCTGTACATAAGCTGAGTATTTATAACCACGGGCTTAAACATTGAACCAAGCATATATCATAGCACTCCAAAAGTACAACAACCAAGTATATATCAAATCACTCCAAAAGTACAACAACCAAGCATATATCAAATCACTCCAAAAGTACAGCAATAAAATGTAAGCCAATGCCTGATAATTAATGAAGATACATCATGCATGCCAATGCAGCACCTATTTTCAAGATGAATAAGCCTTGGCACATTGAGGAGATACAGAAAGTAGCAAGAACTGTCAACCAAAACAAACTAGTAAAAAATAGTTCCAAGCTAAATCATATGAATACACTAACAGCCTATTTGCCAGGGTATTGTTGGGAATGGGTAATAGATTTAACATGTTTAGTTTGCAGTTGAGAGAAAAGAAATGGGGATGTAAAATGATAGCATGATAGTGATAGTTTGGAAATAAGAAAATAATGAGTTGAAAATAACCACTTATTTCTCATCTGATTCAATTCCAAGATTAAATTTTGACAATTCCGGATACCAAATTGACCCTAAATGCAGAAAATTTCTCTCTAAAATTATTATAAAATATCAGATACGATGAATAAAATAGCCAATAAACAAACTCAAAGCATTGCACCTGAATATGAAATTTAAGTGTGCTTAGTAAGCCTCGAGATTCCACATTAGAATGAGTTCAAAACTTTACAAAGAGAAAGCAACATGGCTTAGCTTCTCAAGATTTCCCATGTTTCGTCACATATGCCTGCAAATGAATGAATCCGTCATTAATGTCAAGGGAAAAAAAAGAAAAATATAACCATCAAGTAAGTGCCATGCATGAAAAATACTTCAAAATATTTCTTCTAAGCCTCCTAATAAAAATTGCTCCTGCAATCAAGACACTCACCTCAACAAGCTTTACAATTTTTGGCTGTGCTGCAGAAAGATATTGACTAATCAATTCCATGGTTGATGGAATTTGATGGGGCTGCAAGGTGCTTAGGACTTTATCAACAGCCTTTCTAACTATCACATTATGGGCATCCTTGCTGAGATGACCCTCACGCCAAGTGGGTTTCAACAAATTTTTAACAAATTCAACAAGAGCAGAACGAAAATGTCTCTGCATTTTTGAGTTTTTTTCCAAATTCCTTTCTGTCTTCTGATCTACCTCAATATCATTGTCTTCTCCAATTCTTTCTCTTTTTAAATCATTTTTGCGTCTCAACACATCAGTTTGATGCCTGACATCATGATCAAAATCGAGCCTTTTTGTAGTTGGAATATCTTTGTGGTGATCGGTGCCAGAAGCACTTCCTTCCTTGGGGAAAACCTCATTACTAACAGATACAGAACTTTTGTCACCATTGCCCTCTGCCCCAGGGGTCTCATTTAGCAAAGATGGTTTATTTGACATATCCAGGTTGGACGTCCCCTGACCGAAGACAGAAAATTTAAAGCGTTTCTCACCTACAATGTCAAAGCTATCACGAAAAGGGTCATACTGCTGTCTCCTAGGAGAAGATATCAGTGTAGAAGTGATAGAAAAGGTCGGTCGAAAAGCAACGGATGGTACCCATTCATTTGAAGTATTTTTTGCTTTATCTTCAGCATCATGCAAACGATCCCCAAGTGTACTGGTAAGGGAGAAATTTCCAGGGTCACCAACAGAGAGAGGGGAAGCACTTTGCAGGAATGAAGATGATCCAGTAGCAATACGGTCTCTATCACGATCTGATGACCTGATAGAAACCTGATTACTTGTATTGGAAAATGAACTAAAAGGAAATGGTGATCCTTGCCCGGCTGAGATGCAACGTGATGGCCAAACACCACCGTTTGAAAGGGAACTCTCCAAACTTGGTATTTTCATGCCTCTAATGCGTGAAATATCCAAACTGCAAGAATAAGAAGATGGATTCTGGCTGCTGTAACTGTTCAAAAAGTATCGATGGTCAGGAAGAACACTTTTCCGGAACAAAGGAGGACTGCACCCATTAAAAATGTAGCTTCTGCCATCCGTCTCAAACCATTTTTGTCTATGATTCTCAATTCCCAAGTCCTTATATGAGGAAGAAGATCCAATGACTCTCTTGAATGGGGAAGATCGCTTGGGGTCAGGGGGCATGCCCCACGACAAATCATCTTTCTGAGGGGATGAAAAGCCACATTTCTCATCCAAAGGATGCAATCTTTTGCTTTCTCCATGTTCATGGGGACGGATTCTCTCTGAGGAGGAATGATGACAAGATGCGGCATCTTTTCCTAATGAAGAAGCAATTGATTCGTGAAATGCTGTAAACTTTACTTCATCCTTAGTCTTCCTCACACCTGATAAAGAAGAAGGTGCATATAAAAACATCATAACAGAGGAGATTCTTCAACAGCCACACCACAGGGACATACCTTCATCAAACTGACTTTCGTTTGTCGAATTCGCTACAGCTGCAGCTTCCTCTAAGGGTTGCTTAGCATCAGCTTCACGGTTAATATGAAGAAACCTACATGAGCTCCCTCTAATACACCAACCTTTTGCATAAAAGTCACAAACAACTGCTGGGCGTTTATTCCCATTCCTAAGCTGAGCAGCAAGGGACACACTTTGCGCCTGTACCTCGGAAGCAGCCAATCTAGAAAACCTAACAATTAGTGGGAAGCAGGAAGTGGTAGTAATGTTTAAGAAGAAAAGTTGCAATAGGCGAAAGAGAAGCAGCATAAACCAATCTAAGTCTATTATAAGAGGAGTTTATGAAACAGATCACCACACCTTGATGCAGCTTCCTCCTTCGCATCCTCTGAGCAGAAATTGATTGATTTTACTTCTCTAGAATGAAGAAAAGTATTAGCATTATCCCCTAAGCGACCTCCTGAAAGTACAGGAATGGCTACCTTGTTCTCAATGACAACAGATGGATCCATGGTCTCAGCCACCCCAATCCCAGCCGCCTGATTATTCAAATGGCCTTCACTATTCTCATGAGAGTGTTCATCATAGCTTTTCATTGTTGCAAGGATCCTGGTATCCTTTTCATTGACAGCAGATTCTAGATATTCCTTTCCCAATGGAATAACTGACAAAGTTCCTGATTCGGACTTAGAGTCTCCATATTTCATAGAAGATTTGTCCATCTGCATTGTAAATCTTTCGCTTGAAGGACTAGACAATTTTGCATCACAGATACTAATTCCTACAGGAGAATTAGAAGGTAGTGCCGAAACAGGCTGTGATCCCATGTGCCTGTCGAACTCCATATCTTGACTAACATCTACATGCAAGGAAGTACTATATCAAAGAAAGTAAAATTATAAACTTTCCATAATCAGATCAGTTTCCAAAAGATGATTGTCAGTACCTGCCGTTATCAAAATAATTTGGGACAGAGACTCATAACATATAAAGAGGATACATGATAACCATTTAAACAATAAGATGGATACTAGACTTAGAAATCATCCAAACCTTGTGGTAATTGTATACAAAACATAGCAAAAAGTAAACTGCTTTAGGCGAAGAGTGAATAGTTGCATGATTTATGTATGGTCCAAACTTTAAACTAGTTAATGTTCATTAAATTGGTCCTTTTCTCCATCCACATCTTTTATTGTACCCTACTTAATTTTTCGTGCAAAAAAATAAAGCATCTGGTCATGGTTTATCCCAGATAGAGCCCTGGAGAGTTAATATGCAGATGATACCATCCTTCACCATATTTCTAAACCTGATGGCCTCTCATCAAGAATTCAAAATGTCTATTCAACCAGGCAATAGAAAGTTCATGTGCTTGAAATCTGCCACCATCATTTTTGTGACAACTTTTAGCAGCATAGCTAATAAGTGTGAGTAGAAGAGGGATTTTCAGGGCATGCAGCTATGCAACTTTTCCTGATAGATTATGCCACAGAAAAGAAACTCAAAGACAGAAATGATGACGTTGGAATTTAGATTCTGAGTGGTGTACTGATGTAATGTAGGTTCCTCCCCGGAATCACCTCTCTTGCAAACATGAACCTAAAAATGTAAGAACTTTGCATTTGTTTGGCACCTTAAATATGCTAGAAAAGCATGACTTCTCCATTTGTTCCTTCCTCGGAAAATTTGTAGGTATTTAACATAGGTTACTAGCACATCTTACTACAATAAGAAAATTAAGTTTACACCAAATATTATAATCTTATATGCAATTGTGAAATATAGTATATGAATTAAAAATGTAAAAATAAATTCTTCGTTCATCTGGTGACACTGGGGCTCATCACCGAAAACAAAAGGATTATCCAGCTTATACACTAAATATATTTATTTGGCCTTTGTTATTTCTTATGTGCTTGAAAATGTAGAAAATAAAATGAAGACTTTTTGTGTTAATCATTGGAAGAAAAAAGGTATTGCAATGACTTACTATGTAAAGCTTGGCCATTCTTATAGATCGAAATCTAAAAATTCCATATCAAGCAATATATCCCATGGACAGACAAATATGAGAAAGAGATTCCAGCCAATCTTGCATCTCTAGGATAAAAAATGTAAATCACAACAATATTTGGGAATCGCTATTGCCTATGGTTCAAACAATGAAGCACCAACCATACACTTCAAAAGAAGACATACTGCTTTGGTGTTTGAACTCCTACTATTCACCAATCTTACAACAAGCACTCATGCAGTCATAATACGGTAAAAAAATATCAAATAAAATGTCAACCAATGGCAAACAAAAGTCTAACAACAATCCTAATTCAAAATTCATAAGCTAACAATTCTTGCTCTAATTAGACAATCTTATTATTTCCTTTTCTTTCTCATCTAGGTTGAATTATTATGAAAGCTAACAGTTCTTTTACCTCCATAAATTGCTCCTCAATAATCTTGGAAACAGCATTGTCATTTAAGTTCTTTCTACAGAAATTTCAACACAATATTATCTAAAAGATTCAAAAACAAACCCACAAAACGTTACAACAGATTTGGAAGGTCATGAAAGTCCAACAAAGTCAAGCAGCATGAACCACTTTTTTTATGACAAAGGGATTTTATTATCTAAATTAAACCTTAAAATGGCCAGCAACCACTGCAACCAATCAGTCTATTTCAGGACTTTCACACGCTAACAATAACAACATGCCTACTACCCTTTTTGACAGATTCATGTTGGGTTGCAGGAAAAGTTTACTCTCTATGACAAATCATTTCGGCTCTTCTATTTAGTCCTCTCAATTTTCATTTCTAAGAAAAATCCTATGGCATTATTTCATTTCATTTTTCTCCACCGACATTTTAATCCATCAGACTTTGCATTACTCTTCCACATTTCATGATGATGTCATCAAATAAATAACAGCATATGCAATTTTGGGAAGGCGTCTTTGGAAACAACACGTTTACAATAAGTAGACATGCATATGAAGACACTATAAAATGTTGACAACGTAAAGAGGCAAGAACAATTAACATACTTGCTTTTAACATTGATTGTTAACAAGTAGGATTAGCTTCATAAATATGTATAGAGAACTAATTAAAGACTGGAGAAGTCAGGAATTAGACATGAAGTAATGGAAGAATGAAATCTCGCTTATAAAGTACAAACATTTCTTAAAACTACATAAAACAATTGATAAGCATTGAGGAACAACAAGACCAACAGATTAAGACATAAGAAGGTTTGAATACCTTGGTTTAAATTTGCGAGAGATAGAAAGAGAGGGCAGGCTAGATGTAAGAAACACTACGGTAGAAGTGGTTACAAGAAAGGAAGATTAAGAGGTTATCTAAGTATGTCTTCATTAATATACAAACACCAGGCAGTGCGTAACTGAATTTTCTTAAATTTTCATCACCAAATCTATGCTTAGTCATTTCAATTCTGCAAAAATTTTGAGTCATCACTTCCTGCATTGTCGAATGACTTCAAGATACAAAAGATAGGGTCTAAACAATGGATGCCCTGTCAAGGATGGAGGATGTAGAGAGTGGTCGGGGGCATTGAAGTCTTGCAATAAAAGCTACTCACCCTCGAAGCATAATGAAATTGCAAAGCTACTCACCCTCGAAGCATAATGAACGGATTCATTCATCCGCTAGTTGGCAGGAAGTTCTTATTTCTGAATTATATCTTGTTCTTATGAAATTTTACTACTTCTTGTTAGTATATATAACAGCATAACGATTACATAACATTCCTGATCACTACGATCCAGAGCGGTCATACAATAAGCAACTTACGTATCAATGATAATATGGTGAACAGAAGAACAAATAAACAATAGCAGTGACAAATTAGAGCTGAGTTCACCTATCTCGGAGGTTTGCTTCGGTGAGTTTCCTACACCCTCCATTTCTCCTCCCCCTTCTTCTCCTTCTCCCTCTTCTTCGCATTCTTCTTCGTATTCTTCATATTCTTCTTCGACTTCCACTTCCACTTCTTCCTCTACTTCTATCTCTTCATATTCGTCGTCATCGTATTCATCGGGTTCGGCAGCATCGCCGATGTCACGGACGGGGAGTTTGGAGGTTGGATCGGACGACTGACGCGCTGGTCCGTCGTCCTCTCCGTCGTCTGGACGCGTGGAGGGTGTCGGCATTAGGGTTCAGTGCGCTGATGCAGCCACCATGTGACTCGTTAATAATTTAAAATTACTGTAGAGTTTACGTGTGTCGTTAATTCTGAAATCCAAAAAATGCTCTGGAGCTGCTTTTGATCGGTGGCTACGTCTCCGTAACGGTGGTGCCTTCAGCAGCTGCCTGCAACCGTACTTATCTTGTTCGAAGGTAAACACGAGTTTTGCTGTTTTGCTCCTTTAGTTGTCAAAGCGAGACTGTTTGCTTCCATGGGCTGGGCTTGGAGATTATCTTTTTCCATGCAGCTATGTTTGGAGTTCTATACGGAAGTACCAAGTACGGTGGGATAAAGCATAACTACTGTTAGTGTTAATATATTAAAATTTTATTATTAGATTTTAATTTATTAATTTTTATATACATAAATCAAAAATTGAGTAATATTGATTTTAATA
The DNA here is from genome assembly GCA_019739055.1 of Passiflora organensis. Taxonomy (NCBI): domain Eukaryota; kingdom Viridiplantae; phylum Streptophyta; class Magnoliopsida; order Malpighiales; family Passifloraceae; genus Passiflora; species Passiflora organensis. The sequence goes on along the minus strand of JAEPBF010000187.1, from coordinate 405,311 downwards.
TGTTATAAATTATTTACAATATTCTTAGTTTCTTTTATATATATATATATATATATATATATATTTAAATATAATGAATCTTCAAACAAAATCTCATAAATAATTATTAATAAAAAATAAGGTTTAGCAATTCCTAATGATAAGTAGTTTTGTTAAATCCAAAAATATTGATTTTGATAAATTAATAATTTTGTCAAACTATTAATTTTAATTACCAAATCGAAGATTTATTAATTTAACTAAATCAACACCAACAACACTAATAAAATTATAATACCAAACACAGGTGTAATGATTTCTCCAATTATCTTATAAATACCAATAGAATCCAAAATAAAATGACATAGAATCATTTTTTTTTTAATATTACACGAGTATATTTCGAGTATATGTTCATGTATCCCGAATGAATATGTTAGTGACTTTAATTAAATAATACCTCAATTGGTGAAATCAATCCTTTTAAAAGAATTTAATCTTAAATTATAAGTTTGATATGATATCATATCCATCTTTAAATAATAGTATAGTCCGATTCGATCTATTGTGCAATTCGAGTATGTTTTGCATGCAGTCGTAGTGTATTGTTTGCTACTCGTGGAAGTGTGGCCGTCATTGCTAGTTTTTCAATGTGAATCCAATGCCAACGACCGATGCCAACTCGGGTTAGACAGCTGGGTGCATTGACCGAGTAAATAAAGGAACCGCCTGTCGTATTAACCAATCTAGTACCATATGTAATACAATCGTCTACCCTCTAGTCTGTCTATAATAGGAGTATTTGTTTAGTCACCAACCATGTGGCAAGAAAGGTATACATGTTACCTAGGGTAACAACCAAAATTTATTTTTAAACCACCAACAACGCGGTTGCCTTACAAAACACTACTGTCATCGGAAAATGTTGGATAGGATTTTTACGTTTTTCCATGATCCATGTCTGAATACTTGCCATTTTGACCCATCATTCTCGTTTTCTTGTCCGGGGCTGTCCTCCGGCCACCGCCGCTCGCAGCGCACGAAGTGCGTTGAAACTGAATCGGGTCAAAAAAGTAGCCAAAAGTCAAAAGGATTATATCACCGCCGTACTCAACCGCACGATTAAACCACAAGTGATTCTGACCTTTTTTTTTACCTCATAATCCGCTAATCATTGTAACAAAATAAAAACCATAACAAAAGAATCTTTGATATAATATTAACCGCCAATTTAAAATTAAATAAATAATTATGATATTCGATAAATAAAAGAGTTCATCGCGTGAAATGCTGATGGAAGGTATAGGTGCCTTTACATCAGCTGCACTTCATTATTAACGTAGTGGGTCCAGAGCAACCATAAACAAAATCAAATCACCGGCGTTTAGAAGCTTTTGACGAATATGCTGCGGTCACCAAGGCTATCTGAACCGTTGGATAGAGAATTCCATCAAGGATCATGAACCTCAGTCACTTTGCATCTCACGAGTCACGAGCCAGTGCTTAAAGAAGAGAAATTTTAAAAATAAAAAAGGAAAAAGTGCAACCAGTATTAACTGTTCAGCTAGAGGACACACGACCAAGGGCTGATACTCTGTCTTCTCACTTGGGGAAAGCAACAAAGGGAATTTTGGTTTTTTTTGTGGGAAGAAGAAGGCCGTAGATGGTAGATGTGGAAACGGAGTAGATTGGGAGTTAAAATGCAGAGACTTGTTCTTGTATGGCTCTTCGGAATCTGTCTAGTTCTATCTGTTGTTTTAGCCAAGCAAAGTGAGTTTTTTTTTTTCACTGGAGAAGTAAAGAGATGTCCTTTGATTGGATTTGGTGTGATTTTAGTGAATTTCTTTGCGTTTTTTTTATTTTTGCTCTGTTGGTTTTGCTTTTTGAGTGTTGTTATCATGACTTGCGAACTTTTTATACATGATTAGTGGCTCTTTACTAGCTCAGTTTTAGTACGTGGCTTTGATTTGAATAGTTGCCTTTCCTAGCGGTGTATGTTTTTTTTCCTTTTTCCTTGCTGTGCTTCCACTGGAGAGAGCGAACAGATTTGTCTTTTTGGTTGCTTCTTTTGATGTTCTTAGTTGGCAATTTTTTCTGGGTATAGGCCCCTGGGCTATGCGCATAAGCTGCGGTGCTCGTGTGAATGTCCATACTGCACCGACCAATACACCTTGGTATAAGGATTTTGCATATACTGGAGGGATTCCTGCTAACGCAACGAAACAACCAAGTTCCATTACTCCTCCCCTTAAAACTCTCCGCTATTTCCCCACATCTGAAGGTCCCAACAATTGCTACAATATTCGGAGAGTGCCGAAGGGGCATTATGCTGTTAGGGTCTTTTTTGGATTGGATGGAAATCCTAATTTTGATGGTGAATCTTTATTTGACATTTCCATTGAAGGCACCCAAGTTTATTCCTTGAAATCAGGCTGGACTACCCATGACGACCAAGTGTTTACTGAAGCTAGAGTGTACCTTACGGATGGAACAGCTTCTATTTGTTTCCACAGTACTGGACATGGAGATCCAGCAATACTTGCAATTGAAATTCTTCAAGTAGACGATAGAGCATACTATTATGGCCCAGGGTGGGGTCAAGGAGTGATTCTCAGAACAGCTGCTCGATTGAGCTGTGGTAACGGGAAACCAAAATTTGATGTGGATTATAGTGGGGATCACTGGGGCGGGGACAGGTTTTGGAGTCCTCTTCTAACATTTGGCAAGGGTTCTGATCAACCTAGATCTACTGAAAGCGGCATTAAGCATGCATCTAATGCACCGAACTTTTACCCAGAAGCTCTTTATGAAACAGCCGTTGTTAGTACTGATGATCAGCCAGATTTGGAGTACAAAATGGATGTTGATCCCAATAGAAACTACTCGATTTGGTTACACTTTGCTGAGATTGATGCCACGGTCACTCATGCAGGCCAAAGGGTGTTTGATATCGTGATCAATGATGATGTTGCATTTCCAGAAGTAGACATTATCAAATTGAGTGGGGGTCGATATACCTCACTTGTCCTCAACACTACTGTTATAGTCAATGGAAGAACTTTGACAATAACTTTACATCCTAAAGAAGGCCATCACGCAATAATCAGTGCTATTGAGGTCTTTGAAGTTGTTACGGCTGAGTCCAAGACTATATTGGACGAAGGTATGTATAACTTCCTGTTCGGCTGTTATATATCTAATTGTTCCCGAGTATGGGGTTTATACAAAATGCAGCGCTCTTATGTGTTTATGCACATGAAACATTTTGTGGATATGTGTGAATCACCTGTGTGTGCATACATAATATCCGCCATTGTTTTTATTCTATCATGATTTGTTAACAAGTTGTTCAGTTTCTTTCTGAAGTTCATTAATGCATGAATGTCATGCGCAATTGATTCTTGATGAAATGGCTTCAACTCACTTGACTCAAATAGTTATGATGTTTTGGTTGCCTAACAAGTACCCATATCCACTTATAGACCAATTATAACTTTAATTTCTTAACTAGTTGCATTTACTCAACAGACCAGCATGAAAACATATTTTAAGTTTACTGAAATAAAAAAATTTGGTTAAAGAGACTGAAAAATCTTTTAGTGGGGTTATGTTGTGAGAGATTAGGACTATTTCTTAATGCTTAATATTTTGCTTGGAATTTTAATGGACTCAATTAGTGTATTGCTCTTAAATGTTAAGGTATTGGAAGGCAGAGGTGCATGCTTGATTATATTGATTTAATTGGCATGAACTCCTGTTGGTGTGAGAAAAAATGAATAGTAATTTTTCAGAGGGTGGGGCTAATTTGCTATTTAGTATACTTATAATATCTTATGCGATTTTATTTTTCAGTCAGGGCTTTACAATCGTTGAAAAGTGCTTTGGGACTTCCTCTTCGATTTGGGTGGAATGGTGATCCATGTGTTCCTCAGCAACATCCATGGAGTGGAGCAGATTGTCACTTTGATAGAACTAGCAGCAGATGGTTTATTGATGGACTGTACTTCCCTTGATCCTTTCCCTCTTTTAATAATGAAAAATATCTTTGGCATCTCGCTCAGCATGCATGTGTGTTTTTATTCTATACTCTTAAATTTCTAAGCAGATTGGGCCATAGGGGGAGAAAGAAAGTTTACCTTCTGCAAACAAAATTTTCCATTTAACATCCATATCTCTATTTAATGTTTTTCTATGGATTCAAACTAGTATCTTGATGAGAACAATGTCCAATAACTTGGTATCTAGTTCTACCAGTCAAAGTAACCTTCTGCTTTTTCTAACGTCTTGCATCTGAGATTAAAATAAAGTGCATTATTTCTGAGATATGGAGAAATTCTAGATGTTGAAATTTTCCTTCTTTTTCATGTTCAGAGGCCTTGATAATCAAGGTTTGAGGGGTTTCTTGCCAAATGACATGTCCAGACTTCATAATTTACAGAGCATGTAAGCTTCTTGTAACGCTTAATCACTTTTAGTTTGGAATTCTGCAGTATTGGTGCTTGAACCTTATATTTTCATCTCCACAGAAACTTGAGCGGAAACAGCATTCAAGGGGCAATTCCATCCTCAGTTGGAAAATTAACTGGGTTAGAAGTACTGTAAGTCCATCTCTTGCTATATTTATTGATGTCCTTGTGTATAGCAACACAAACCTATTGCTGGTGCTTGTAGTACGTAGCAGCAGAGCTTTCTGGTCATGCATTGATATGTGAAAGGAACCTACATAACCATGGGTCTTCTGGCTGACCTGTTGGAACTGGTTGCTACCAAAGTCAGATAGAACTCTAGTGCATCTCATTCCCTCAAGTTACTCCTGCAATGCATGAAGAAATTGATTAGCTGTGCCATTATGATACTTTTATCAGACTGGTTTCTTTCAGTGCAATGCAGCTGTACTTAGTGGTTTTTCTTTTTGAGTTTTAGTCCTGCTAAAAATAATATGAGCTCTAGCATTAACTACAGGGTGCTAGGTAGACACATATAACCTTTAACAACCACTGATATTGCATTTTGGCCTTGCATTATCAAGTCATGTCTGCGAGAGATGAATTCAATGTACTAAGAAGCTTCCATATGTTAACCCTCAACCAAAAAATTTTTTGTTGTATATGCATTTATGAGGCCACCATATTGTAACAGCTCATGAAACATAATCAGCATAATCTGCGTGATGAATGAAGTGATGGGTTTGCATTAGTACTTCCTTTTTACTGGGGTAACCAATCAGGAAAATCACTGTTCCCTAGTTTCAGTGCAAAGCTAATTCGTGACTTTGTTTATTAAATAAAAGGATGCGAAATGCAGAAGTTCAATTTAAAATGAAGTTTCTATTCCGACATTCGATCCAACCAAGCTCTCTTGGTGGTTATGAAATTTAATGCTAAAATGTCTGATGATATCAACTTTGTGGCAGAGACCTCTCATACAATCTTTTCAATGGATCAATTCCCGACAGCCTTGGACAGTTGACATCGCTTCGAAGACTGTGAGCCCCGCTATACTACTAATAAGTGATGCATCTTATGGAATATTTCCCTAATGCATCTATGTTGATGCAGGAATCTTAACGGGAACTCTCTATCCGGAAGAGTCCCAGCTACACTAGGAGGAAGACTGTTGCATGGAGCTAGCTTCAAGTACGCCCTCACCAATGCGACTATAAATAACTGTCATATTTCTTCACAAAAAGAAGAGTTGCCAGCATTAAAGCTATATATATCATCATAATATGTTTCCTGAGACAACATTGTTTCATCTGTTGTTATTTTTCTTTCATGTTATCATGTTAAAATAAATTTGTAGCTGCAGTTACGCTCTACTCTTTCCGGTAGACATGATATTTGCTATCTGTGCAGTTTCACTGACAACAGAGGCCTTTGTGGGATACCTGGATTGCCTGCATGCGGGCCTCACCTTTCTGCCAGAGAAAAAGTTGGTGTCGCATTCGGGGCATGTGTGGTCTTCCTTCTCTTGGTAGTCTGTTTGATGTGTTGTTGGAAAAGACGACAGAATATACTCAGAGCGCAGCAGATTGCAGGTAACGATAGTCATGATAATTTTGAGCTACACTGCATATTGTCTTGGAATCATGTAAGCTTACAACTTCGTGAAATGTTCTGAAAGAAACCATATCTTCTCGATAAGTGCCATAGGTTTCATTTCGTTGCTAAATGACACCCTTCTTTTTCACTTGTGCAGCAAGAGGTGCTCCCTATGCAAAATCCAGGACCCAGTCATCACAGGATATCCAGCTCTCAAGGAATTATAGCAATGGCTATGCGCGAACAGCTGCTGATAATGGGCCTAGCTTGCTATCATAATCAGCAAACAGCAGCCCTTACTATTGAAATATGCTCCTGTTCTGGTTTCTGGATACGATTCCAGGCACGAATACCACTTGGGTAGTTGGGTTGCCTCTGCCATTTCCTGAAAATCTTGTGCAGTGAAGCTGGAAAAAAAGCTATAAAGGATGGTGTTCTACCTAGATGCTCGTGGTGCCTTATGGAGCGAAACATAATGTACATTGCTTCAATTCTTCTGTTCCACTCCATCAGTAATGGAGTACAAAACGAAGAAAAAAGAAATATCTTTTGTAACCTCAAAGAATCCATGCATGTTGATACCCCCAGATGTTTCCTCCTGTAATTTTGTACTTTGCAAATAACTCCAAAGAACCCTTTATGCAAAATCTCTTAGTTACTCTCCAGCCGCATGGGATTGGCCAAAAGAACGCCTGTTTCGGGGTTAACAGGGTAAGTTCTAAAGTGTCCATTACCTCGCACAACCATCTAATAGCTAAGAATGTCAACTCGATGATTACTCGTTGTATGATACCCACGGAGCCAAAAATTGCAGATCATGGGCTAACACTGTAACCCGCACTGGATAAGTCCAATACGTTAGAATCCGTTCAGATTCAATCCACAAAGGGGTTTTGCGATAGGTAAACTGTAGGTAAACGGTATGGAAATATATCTCATCGGAAGTCTAAAAATCAAGACCAAACTGTCAAATATGGAGCAGCGTGACCAAGTCAGATAGACGTGAAAGAACGAGACAAACTGGAACAGATATATATGTAAAGAATAAATAAAGCATCATTCACAATTTCACATCCTACTTGAGATAACAGGAATATAAAAGAAGGTCTGCTCGTAAATGATATACCCCTGGAATCCAAGTAAGTAATACAATGGTTCCTACTTCCATCGGAACTGCTGCAAGTCCCTAAAAAATTAAAAGCAAAAAGCAGGACCTGTCAATGTTTGGTAAAACAGAGGGGACGTATGATGTCACAATTTGTATTGTTACCACCTGGGTTGTCGAGCCGAAGTATTAGGTGGTGTTTGTTTACTCCAAACAATACCGCAGGAAACCAGACGCAGGGGGCAAGTATTTAAGAACAAGCTTAACTCCTTGTCAGAAAAATTATTTTACTCTATGCCAGCAGGTTGGGCTATACTACACTACGCTACACAACACCACACCACACCACACCACACTACCAACTGCTTGCTGCCCAGCAGGTATGTAAAATTGGGGGGAGAAGAAAAAAAGCTTTAAGACACCCTCCAAGGTGAAAGAAATCCCACTTCAATAACCACATCTTTTGGACCACATCCTAGAGATTGCAGCTCAACAGTAATGAAAAGAGTGTTCTACTCTATTAATTGGTAGAGTTAACACTGCCATAATTGTGGAGGAAAAGCAAAAGCGGATCTGCCAAATTGGTATTCCTGTTCGTCATTTACAGTCACCTCTCCTCCTCCAAATCAGTGGAGGAAATTTTGTTTCATTATAGATTAGAAGCCTATCCGCATTCTACCCGCTTTTTGCCCACGGGCTTGTCCAACTACTGTTCCGACAAGGCAAATTATGTGGTCCAATTAACTGAACTCGTTTTATTATAACATGTTCGCGCGCGGATGGGAAATTTTAAAATTTTATTAAAAAAAGGAAAAACCGAAAGTATTTGAAAGAGCCACACGTGTCCCTGACGAAGAAGATCGAAGCAGGGCTAAACTTGGAAAAAGGGAAAATACCCCTTCACGTGAACATGTGTCAGTAAAAACCTGCAGCCTGGCGAGTTTCAGAGTTACCACCATCCACGACCCGGCCAGCATCACCCCTACCTCACCTTACAAAGAGCCCGTAACGTATTTTTTTTTTTTTCACTTTTTATTTACCTTTCAGATTTCGGGCTCCTGCAGTGACGAAGGACCACCTTTGTTAGCCCCCAAAACTGAGTCAAACACGCCACCACCCACTCACATAAACACACACAGTAGAATTTCTTTCTCTTTAAAAGGAAAATAAAAAAGTCATCCTGACTCGGTCCTGTCTCCCGCCACACAGACACCTCAACCCTGTGTACCCTCCACGTGGGGGCTCTGCACCTTCTCTGCGTTTCTCTCTCCGCGCCTAAAAGAACCAATTCAGCTACCCTCCACTCGCTACCCGACACGCCACCCCCCACCACCTTCCCCCCACCCCCTGCATGATCATAATCAATTATCGCCTCCCTTCCCCAGAAGATCAGAAGAGCAAAACAAAACAACTCTATCTGTTCTTGTTTTTTGTAATATCGCCCGTCATTATTATTACTACCAATACCAAACATTCAAACAAGGGCCCCCATAAATGAGACACAATCCCGCTATCAAACAAAAGGCGGGCGCCGCTCACCAGCGCCGTACGACTGTGGTAGGCCCCTAGGGCTTGCATCATCACCCCAGCGCGAAAGAGTTATCATCAGTTATCACATGACGCGCGCACACATAACAACAACCAACACACGCGCACACACGAGTACACAACCATTTTCTCTCATGCGTCTAATCAGGCGGCGGCTAATCTATATTTCTTAACATAGAATAAAGGAAATAAAAAAAACTGTGGGTCCATTTTTTCAGTCTTTTTTATTACAACACTAGTTGTTCTCAGATATTCACGTGTATATACCGCATAGAACCCGTGACCGTCCGATCTGGATCCGACGGTCTGTGGCTGAATGCAGGAAATATGGATATCGTAAGCCAAGTGCAAGGAGGTCTGGAATTCTTTATATAAACAATAATATGATGGCATGGTCTTGCCGTCGAGCCGACGATTACGGGTGACTCTGCGGGTCCCTCCACTTTTCCTCGCACACTTTTATTTTCTTCCTTTTGCTTCCCCTCATTCGCCTTGTTTATTCCTTCATCTACGGATAGGTTTCTTTCTTGACACTTTCAATGGCGTCTTCGAGAGGACACTACAGGGGAGTGAGGAAGAGGCCCTGGGGACGGTACGCCGCGGAGATACGTGACCCATGGAAGAAGACCAGGGTTTGGCTGGGCACGTTTGACACTCCAGAGGAAGCCGCACTTGCTTACGATGGTGCAGCTCGCTCTCTCCGTGGAGCCAAAGCCAAGACGAACTTCCCAGCGCCGCCGTCGACTGGTCTTTCTCTAGACCTCAACCTCCCCTCTGATCCCCATCACAACCTCCACCCGAGATGGACCTCCACCGCGGTGAACGGTCACCGGCTGTTTAAGTTTGGGGAGTTTTTGCAAACTGCAGTGCTCAAAGACTTGAGCTGCTTTAATGGCGAGGCTGCACCTTCTGGGCCGGTGGTGAAGAATGAGGGTGACCTGACTCCATTGTCGGATAGTGTTGCTCCGGCGTCGTTCTTGGGGGTTGTGCGACGTGGGTTGCCCATAGATTTGAACGAGCCTCCACCTATGTGGCTATGAAGGGATGTATGTTACCAATAACCGCTGATACAATGTTGTTGCCTAGCTGATATCGGCCATTTTTTTAGGGCTGGGTTGCTTTTAACCTTGGTAGTATTTTTCTTAACTTCGGCTTCCTTCATAACTACTGCCCGTCTGTTCATGTACCACTACTTCTTCCTTCCATTACCAGAAGGCAGGGTGTGTTAACAACAAGCTTAATACGCGACAAACGTGAACCTTCTTGTGTATATCGCTATGCCTTGTACTTCACTCAGTTTTCCCTGTTGCTATGCAAACCTTTACATGTTCCAACTAGTTAGTTCATTTGTTTTCCTGTTTTAGCTCTAAGATTACGTTTTTTATTCTTGATTCTGCTTATGCTGTCTGCTGATATACAGTCACCGAGAAAGCACCGGCCAGATTTGAGCCATGACCGAGGTCTGGTATTATTCTATTACGGTATATGAGCAGAAGAACTGGATTCGTAATCTGGTTAGCCCCGTTTTAAATGACGGTATCGGTGGTTGTTGGATGGAATAAAACTTTGGTAAATTGCTCCCTATGTCGCCATCAAACGCGCGTGCGATCTCTTTGAACCCAACATGACCAAAGTCTCTGAGATTGTTAGATTGTGGGGGGTGCTTGCTTATTACCGGCAGTGAAAGATGCCTTTCATTTGTGCATTGCTCTGCTTAATTAACGTTGTTATATTGTTGGTTTTGTTTGTAAAAGTCGTTACTCTTTCAGTTTTTTTTATTACACACCGTTACTCCATAATTCTTGAGTTGACAACTAGATATATGTGGCAATATTTGCATGTTTATAAATAATTGTGGCAACAAGGTTTCTTTCTTTTCGAGTTTTAGTTAGCAGAAGAGAGAACTAAAGATAGAGATACGGCCAGACATTAAATAAAATGTACTAGCAGACTTGACTTCAACATTGCATGTTTGTATGGACATGCAACCACTGTACTTGCTGAGGACAGAGCTTCTTCAATGATGGTCATTTCCTTGGATCTCCGGCGGATGAGGAGATTGTTCGGGGAGAAAGTAGAAAACACCGCAGTTGATGCCCTATGTATTACAGTGATAAGGTTAGAGATTACTGCTAAACTTGAAAGTATTCCTTCGATTCACCTAGATGTACTTTAGAACTGCGCCATGTTGTACCGTTGGGCAACAAAAAAACGTATACCCTTCATATTTTATTTATCCCGAAAGAGTTAATTAACTGTATATCGTTAGCGTATTACATGCCTATCAACAAAGATATTTATATTTATACCCTTCACAAGTTTTTCCCACTATGAAAATTATATTTATTAAAAATATTTTCACACTTAAAAAGATAGATACAGTATTTACATAAGACTCCACAAAAATGAATATATGCTGTCAAACTACGAGAAAATATTAAATTGATTGTCAACTAAGATAGTCTTTTAATAAAAGAAAGATCACATAAGCTAGACAAATAATCAATCATCCATTTGTCTAACTGTAATGCTTAATTAATTATTAAAATGATAAAAAATACATATGAAACATGCATTTGTCTTTATTTTACACTATAAAAAATTAATAAAAATATAGAATTATCATTTTGTAGTTGACCAATGGTAAAAAAAGGTTAGGTTTCTTTCAAGTATTATTTTCTCCATCGCTTGAAAATTATTTTGAATTTCTTAAAAAAATATATTTATATTACTAATAAGATACATCTTTATTGATAAAGATTAATTTTATTTTAAAAAATTGAGATTCTTTCATTATTTAATCATGTTTCAAATTTTGAAATATAAAATAGAATATTTTGTGTTGATATTTCTGGAATTATTTCTAAAGTTTACCAACTTACTTGCTCTTCCTAATTACGCGATAGTGCTCAGATATATATATGAAATGCATCTCTAATGTCACTGTTTTCTTTAATTATTAATTTTCCACTGATGTTGAGGTTATGATTAACAGATCCATTTTGTGTTCATGGAACCCATAGTCGATTTGAAATCCGCCAGCACCAAATGATGTGATAAGACATGCTACTAACAGCTAAGGACAAGCACTTTGGCCTATATTGTCAGTCAGTAAATTTCTCAAACATGACATCAGCTATACTCTATCTATGTTATATAAGAACCAAAGAGCTAAAAAACAGCCACAAACGCGGGAAAACACGCGACCTCCCCGTGGAGGATTCATTTGGATTTGGCCAGTTAACCATAGCGTCACCGCATGGAGCATGCACCTCACGAAGCCAGCTTGTGGCTGGTCAGCAGCAGCGTATCATCAATGCTACAGAGTCAGCAGCATCAGTAATATTCATCAGCTGCTGCCATTTGCCAGCCAACACCCTACAACCTCAGCCGTCATTTCATATCTTAAAAATCCTCTGGTTTGACCCACCTGCCTCGTCGAGGTCCCCCCGGGCACCATTCTTCTTCGTTTATACCCTCCTAGCTTTTTCGGACCATGTGGTCCTTTTCCATACTTTCTTCCTCATAGTTATCCACTTTGATGGAAGGGAATAATTTGGTATGAATTAATAAATAATTCACTATGCGTAAAAATTTATTTTAATAAATAAATAAAAGCTAGGAGAGTAATTATGCTATTGTCCTTCTGCTGCCTAGCGCGTCTGATTGGCTTCGGGAAAACGACAATGATAAGGATTCGAAGTATTTGATAATCTGCGGCGGGCGACCCAGTTGCTTTGCGTGTCAGCACCGCACTATTGTTGGGTGCAAAAGCGGGTCCCCCCTTGTTCACGACCGGATCTGTCGCCAGCAGAGGCGTCACGGCGGTCTAATGTTGCCCACCACACCAACAAACAAGCATGATTGATAAGTATCATCCACGAACCACACGAGGAAAGAGGGGAAAGAGTAAATGCATTTTCCTTTTAGTGCTGTTCTTTATCACGCTTTCATGTGAAAGTCATTTGTGCTATTCACCCTGTCGGTGACGGGGGCGGCGGCGCCAGCAACGTCTGTCTAGTCGTTTTGTAAGAAAACGAAAAGACTCCGAAAAAGAGAAAATGGCTGTCAATGATGGAATTTCCAAGTGGGTGGATGAGTAATATTGTTATGTCATCATGTCATGGCGACATGGATGCATGTTGGGATGGATGATAACATCATCAAGATTATGAAACAATAGACATCACTGAAGATGGGGAGATAAAGAAAGGGAAGTGGAGTTTGGTCTTTTTGACCGAGCCAGCCATTAGACTTTGACAATGCTTGCAGAGGTAGTTCCGGTCATGGATGGTCTTTACTCTACCGGAACAAAAACCAGCTAGAATTACCATCTCAGACGTCGGAATTGATGTCTTGAAGTCGATGATTTTAGGGGCAAAGACCAGATTGTTCAGACAGAGTTACAACGAGTGATGTCTCTATGAGTGAACTAATTATAGTGTACTGTTTTTCTTAATTAATTCATCACTTGACAATAATGAAATTGAAAACCAATTCCTAGGGAGACTCTGCATCGGATGAGGTAGGACGGGGTTGCCAGTTGAATTCGTCGGTGCATATCGTCCATCTGTTTGACAGACGAGCAGGAAGACAGCTTAGTTGCCGAAACATTGTTAGTGCAGAAGACAATGGTGAAGTGTACAGAACAACAACTACCTTTCAAGAACAAACTTCCCTTCCTTGTACTTTTGGTTTTTTTCATGTGCTGCAATCTGCAGAATGTCAACATCTTAACATTCAAAAGGGAGGAACAAAACACGAAAACATGTTTATACGTGCATGAAAATCAAATGAGTTACGTTTAAAACTAAGAACAGGTTCCACTTGCAGATTTATTTGTTTCTTTACAGACTGCAACTATCGTAAATAAAACACTCTGCACTAGTCCAGAATGTTGAATGTGTTAAAAGACAGTGATTCTTCACCAATCTTTACACTTTTGATGAAAGGTTTTCTCGATCATGTTCATGTCGAATCATATGATTAATCCATCATAAGCATTGATCACTATTAAGACAAAAGATGGGATAGAAAGGGCTCACATATTTCCACCCAAGGAGTTGTCCGCAGCAACAGCAATATAAATCTTCCACAGTATGCAAACCAGAAAGCATCATCCGCTCCTCTGGTTCTCCAACGCTAACATTCACCCTGAAGAAAAGGGACAACATTCTTATGTAAGAAAAACAACAGGAACATTAAATTACAATTATGAGAATTTATTTCATCTTTTACAGGAGATAGAATCTTTAGTCAAGATGGTGGTGCAGAAAGATTAGCAAGCAACTGGCAGATGAAAACAACAAAGAAACTCAAGATATATAATTCACACTGACTAGTTTAGCAGGAATAGCCATTAACTGGTTATTAAAATCAACCCCCTAACACCCAATTTCACCGGTAAAAGAGAGAAAAAAAACACAGCCAGAACTTGAACTTACACATTATTGAACAGATATGCCCTCCCTTGACGACAATTGAAGGACTGATCCATTAGAAAATACAGGTCAGTACAATTCGAATAACAAGTATAACAGGAAAATAATCATAACACCTGAAAAGAGATCAATATCAACCAGAAGACATGCGATTTTCGCATTCTATTTGAACCACATTAGCTGCAGTTTCTTATGTGAACTGTCATTTGTCATTTCAGTACCAAATGAATCAATACAGGTCAGATAAATAAGATATTCAGATTTGCAGATGCTATAGAATTGAAATGGCAAAATAAACAACAAACGCATTGTTTCACCATCGTCCCATTTATAAGGTAACTCAGAATACATATCCTCTCCAAATTTACATCAGCCGTGATTGATTCGTAGAGTCTATCAAAGTTCAATGAGGACACCGACCATTAGAAAGATCAAGCTAAGATAGATATAATCACAATCATCTTGCACCATAAGCTGGTAATTAACACTTCATTCATCTGTTCAGTTTAGAATCCTGAACAAGATTCCCTTCTATCCCATGTTATCACACAGGACAATTCACCGCACAATTCTATGAAGACAAACCCTATAATTCAATGAACCCAATAATAAATTAAGATTAAAAAAACTCCCAGATTCTAATTCGTTCAGCGGGTATTAATAAAACACTAGAGAAACTCATCAACCAATGAAACACAAAAGCCGACCTTTTGAAAAACAATTTTTTATATATATATCCTTTTATTTTTTTTAAAAAAGCAAGCCATAGGATGTTCTTCAGTTAGAAAAGGAAAAAGGTACCCTAGAAAGGAGATCATCGGGAAGCGCGAGAGGGGTGTCGCAGAACTTGCATCTGTAGAAGCTGCCTTCAAGTTCCACCAGAAAAAGCCTTCCCATGACCAAAACTCTTCACTGGATCTCAGCTCTGCTGTCTGATTTCTGATGCCAGCCAGCCCCAAATTCAGACCAGACCATAAATCTGTTTGTTAAAGAGTATATTAACTACAGTAATAAACCAGCATAGACTTTTCTGTTAATACAGTTCACCTTGACTGCCGGTTACTGCTTTAATTAGTTACTTGCACTTGATGACCATGTATATCTTTTCTTTTCTTATATTTTTTCGGGATTTCCCTCTATTTCGTGTAGATAATACCAATACTACGTGGCGGTAATATGTTGGTTAGTAAATTTACATCAATCGTTTTATTTTCTTTATTTGATATAATTATGGTTGCCAAACATAAATGAAAATCTATCGGTGCAACTTTTGAACTTCGAAGACGTATTCAAAGATATACTTGTCATACACCAATTGAATCACAACCACTTGATCCCAATAAACGGATGAGATTATAGGAAAGCCTTTAATCGATGACGTCAGCTGAAATTGTATATCATAGTGTGGGGTTAGCCGTTGGCGGGACCGAACCAAGGACATTAACGGAAACAGAAGTTCTCATGGGAATTCTAGAACTGTAAGCCGATGACTTAATTACTAAAAGAAGGAACAAGTAGGTGTCACCTCGCCGCCCAACATGAGTCCACTTAATTTGAAAAGCCTGCAGTCTCGCAGCCGCCCCACATCCGCACCTAATCTTTTTATCATAATTTTTTTTATATTCCAAACTTCTTTAATCATTATTGATTGTCCTTTTATTTATTTTTTTTATAATAACAAAGTTGCCGAAGCCCCCCAACACATTAAGATACCGACACGAACGCATCAAATTCTTGAACGTAAAAGTCGTATTATTTTAATGCTTTGGTCACCATTGTCATGTCCCGTCCGTTTGAGCAGAAGCATCTGTCTTCAAAATGTTCACTTTTGTCTTTGTGGCACAGAAAATTTTAAATTTCATAAAATTTATTATTTAAAATCCATAAAATTACTTTTTATTGATTGTGATATTTGATCGAACGGGGTTAAAATGGTTTTGTCTGAGAAAATATTATTCGCGAATTGCTTTTATATCCTCTCATTCTCTAAGGATTGGTATGTATGACGCGTGGCGGATAAACGGCTAAACGTGTGAGGAGATGATGGTGGAGAGTGTGGGTCCCACAGACGACCGCTGACACATGTGTTTTACGCGTTCAACGACACGCAGCCTTTCATACAGGTCTCTCCCCCGCCGGTGCCTGTCAATAGGAAAGAAAAGGTGCTAGACTAGAGTAGTGCATCCCGTGATAGAGACCATGCATTTCCTTACACGTATGTGATCAGAATTCCCATGCACATCAGCATCTTTGCGTGTGTCTGGGTGCCCATCTTTTATCTATCTTTGCTAAAAGATTCTCCACTGATAATAATAATAATACTCGAGAAATAAAAAGCTGCGCATCTTTCCTTCCTCGATCTGAATACAATAATATCCGTGCGAATCCAAAGAGTGATTTCAGGCGAGAACGCTGCTGGATTACCTTAAATTTTGTCTTTCCATAAGCTTGGTCTAAATCATGGGGATGGGGCTAGTTTCGTAGGCTCCTTCGATGAGGATTATCTTTGTAGCTGTATGCATCTTATCATGGTCGGCCATCCCAGACGGACCAGGGCCGTGACCAAACTCTAACGGCACAAGATGCGACATCGTATAATTAAGGGAAAAGACTGATAAAGAAGACATTTATTACATATTTTAATAGTAACCTTAATCATGCACTTAAAGCCTGGATTATAATAATTAAAAAAAATCAAACAAACTTTACGGTAATTCAGCGGGAAAGGCTGAGCCTTCATATGACGTGATCCACCAAATGAATATAGTAAGCAATATATTACAAAGCGATTTAAGGATAATAAAGTAGATTCTTAAAAAGCTAGCAAGGGAAGAAAGCGAGATCTTGTGCTGAGATATGGACGACCGAAGTGCCGGCCCCACAAAAAAAGAGGCAGCCGCGCGTTCCCACTCCCACTTCCAACTGCCCGCGTCCACGTGGGCCCGCTAGTGTTTTTCATTTCCCTTTGTCCCTGACCTTTTTCTCGCGTTCTGATTGAACGAACAAAACAGAAGACTTCTGTACTCGGAAGGAAAATAATGAGGCCACCGCACACGCTTTCTTTCTTTGCTTTCTCGCTTTCTTTTATTTGTTTTCTTTCGAGGGATCAGGCCGCCTGTTAACACGTGAAGTACCCCTGACACGAATCTCGAATCAGTACCCACTACCCAGTCAAACATGGAATTTATTTTTCCGGTCTCCTACCTTGTAGCTTTCCTTGGCTCATTGATGTATTTCTTTTCATTATTTGCCCCTCGCGCTCCCTCCAACTTTTCTATTTCGTCCTCCCAGTCCCTGCCCCGTTTCAGAACTCTCCTTCCCTACAAACAAATCCACGGACAAAGATTCAAGAATTCCCCCGTACTAACCAGTTGGGTTTACTCCAACAGTTCACGAATCGATGAAACTTGATGGTTATTACGTAGCTGCAATTAAAAAGTTGCTAATTTCCTTAAAAAGGATAAGGAAAAAAAGAAGTTGGCACTTGGCAAATATATCCTTTGGAATTTGATTTTGTCTTGAATGTCTTCAGTAGATTATGGAATTGCTTCTGTTTTTCGTTTTGGTCAAAAAGTTACATTATTCCTAAAGCATAATCATTGCTGTCGTTGGCTTCTGATAAGAGAATATCTGTTTTTCGTTTTCAGAAATCTACACGTCACATACAAATTTCCCAGAAATAACCAATAGTTTCCTCTGATCCAAAAATATTTTAACCAATTCAAGAACAGCAATCATTAGATGGAACCCCAAAGTTCAAATCCACTTGTTCAATTGTGGAAAATGGGATGTCTCTGCTTCTCCATGAAGCCTCCACAGCTTGTTTTCGGAGCATATCATGGCCTTGAAAGGTAAGAGAAGATGTCGGAACAGTTGTACATAGCAGGTGACTGAAAAGTCTTCAAAAAGGTATTCCGTGCTGTATTAGCTATAAAATCCATTGCTTTCAATGGCGGCAAAAGCAACCAAATATTAATGATGACATTGCATTGTTAACAAACAGTGATACCAACGCATATGTAGAAGGTGGGTACTCTTCAATCAATCAATTTAGCATTTAACAAATCAAAAAGGCAAACCTGAAACTGCAAATTAAACCCAATAACAGAGGATTGAGGGAATATCAGCGTTGAAATTCATCAAGTAAGAACAAGATTACATGGAAGGCGATACAGTAAGTGGCTAATAACAAAAACAGCAGAGAGACTGCTGCAAAAAAGGATCCGCTAGCAGGAATTCACGACGACCGTGAGACCAAAAGAAAAAAAAAACCCAACAGATCACATAATAAAGCCCTCGTTTTCTGTTTTTTGTTTTTGTGTTGTTTTTTCTAGTATCTATTTCAATAACTCTCTATATCAATTAGGTAGAATCTAGGAAGGAGAAACAGCAAGAAATTAAAATTCAGGCCAGATCCGCTGGTGGGAGGAGGTTAAGGTCAAGATTGAGTGATTTCCGCGGCGTCTTGTCCATCACCGTGTCTTGATGGTTTAAATCAACGACGGATGATGAATCAGAATCACTCTGGACCCCACCGCCCATGAAATTCATCTGATTGGGCGCCGCTTCGGTTGCCGCAGCAAACCGTTGCTGTTGTTCAAGCTGAGGAATACGTTCACGGAACATCATCGTCTGATACGGGTGGCTCTTCATCACCGCATCGAAATAAATCATTTGCTGATACTGATTTTGATTCTGACGAGGGTGGCTCATCACCGCCTGAAACGGCAACCTCACGGACGTAACCGGCCCCAGATTGAGATCCAACGGCAGCTGCAACTCCAACTGCGGGGTCTCAGAAAATTCCACGGTGCTGCTCTGGCTAGGGCTCCGACTATTGTTATTTTTAATATTATCATCATCGTCGTCACTGATAGCTTTCTTGCTGGTACTGAACACAACATTCGCAGCGGACGTAGGTTGCTGAGGGAAATTGGTCTTCGCCTTGGCTCCACGAAACTGACGTGCAGCTGCATCATACGCACGCGCCGCTTCCTCGGCTGTGTCGAACGTGCCGAGCCAAACCCGGCTCTTCTTCCCGGGATCCCTAATCTCCGCCGCGTACCTGCCCCACGGCCGCTTCCTCACTCCCCGAAAATGCACCTCCTTCCCCTCACTGCTGATACCGTTAACTTTGACCCCAGGCGTCGTCTTCTCTCTCGGTGCCATTAATACCAAGCCAACACAGGAACAGATTATTTCAGTATATTTCCCTTCTTTGTGTGCCCGCGCTTCGCGTGTTTTGTTACTTTTACTCCTTTTCTTATTTTTTCTCTCCTCAAGAACATGACATGAACGGGAGGGAATGCGGTTGCTTGGTTCGGGCAATGTGGTTTTTAAATAAGGAAGGAGACAGAGAGAGAAAGGATTTAGATGTGTTTGCGTGGGGCCTACTAGTAATTAAAAGTGTGGGCACGCACAATAAACGAGGGCTTTGACTGAGGGGGCGGCTATGGCCTCAGCTGGGTTGTGCACATCCTGGATTACATGGCATGTGGGATGACCAGAAGGCCGGTCCTGGTCCATTACAACATTACAAAACTACGAACTACGTAAGTACTGTGTATCCTATATCATCATCCTCATCATGCGACGGCTGCTGTCGTGTCCTTTAGTATGGGCTGTCTGGTTCCAACTTTGTGCCTACACTCTTTCTAACATTTTCCCTTTACTGGTAAAGAAGAGTTCTGTCTCTCCCGAGACCAAAAGGCTGTATGTCATGATAAATATTTTTTTAATTATTTATTGTTTTGTTTAAGAGGGAACTGGTTTGAACAAATGGTGGCGTATTCTGGTATCTCGCCGGGAGAGTTGGATCGGTGATGTAATTGCGGGAAGGAGAGAGAGAAACCAAAATCTAAAATAATATATTTCGAAAAAATAATTATATATACAATATTACTATTATATCCTTGTTATGATGGATTAGATTCTTTTCGATTAAAAATCTTTATATACGAAATAAAATAAAGTCCGTTCTATTATCATTTGTCATGTCATAACATAATTTTTTATTATATATATTTATACAAATTCACACATATAATAAGATTATCAAAATTTCTCAATAAAGACCAAAATATCTTTTACACCACACAACTCATCGAATAGGCCAAAGATCGTTATAAAACACATGTTATCACATTAAATTTTTACAAATCTTGTATAAATTAGAAAACTTCCACAATAATCAAACTATTTTATGTAAATTTCAGCATATTACCTTGATCTTTAAACTAATTTGCAGAACAAACCTCTCAAGGAAGCATCAACATGTTCATAAATCATCATGTTTATCGCATTCCACAAATACCAAACCATACAATAAATCATGATAAGCTAAGGAAGCTACTTCTGTCTCTTTTCCCTTTCTGGTAAATTGCACCCATATAGTAATGGAGATCGAACCCAGCAGGGAGAGCATTTTTCAAATCCCCACCATCTTCGAGCCATGGACCAAACTAAGAAGCCGTGACCAGTCGCAGCCTAGTAAAACATGGTCACATCAATAATATAATACATTATTGCTATCAATAATGTCCCTCCTAGCAAATAAATTATTTTGATGACAATCTTTCGAACATGATAGCCATACAACGAATTGAATATATTTGGTAAAATTATGCTTAGCTAGATTCTAGCAAAAGTAGTAAGCTTCTCGGTACATAACAGTCTTTTTCAATCACCAAGTAGACATTCATCTTTAGCAAATTCTTTCTTCAACTAAAATTTCAAAGCCGCCATCCATTATATTCCCCACTAGTCTATCAATCCAATTTGTTATTAGCAATGGATTTTAGATCTATCAATTAACGGATCCAATGTATCTTTCGGTATCCAGACAAAGCAGCCTCGGATCTACCATCGTGTGTCTATTCTTATTTTTGTAATTGCTATTATTAAACTATCACTTGCTTCCCTTTTTATTAGAATTATATTACTTTGATTAAGGAGAGTTCATAGAATATCAGTGGACCCTCTCCAAGACTCCAATCCAATTAATACATCTTGAATAATGTTCATAGAAACTTGATACACGAGTGTTGAATTGGAAAATTTGAAGCGTAGGACTGATAATTACAACATTCAACTTAACAAAAACAATTATATCCAAATTTATCCTTAAGGATCAAATAAATATTTAAAATAAAAGCACAAGTAGGACATAATAATAAAGCCACGTTTACTTATTTCTATTACACCATCTATTACTGTCTTCAATGACTTTAGGATTAAAAAGTTGTAGATTCAAGATTCAGTAATATCTATGATTTAGATTATAATGTTCAATTCTTCTGACGTCTTCCTAAGATCAATTTTTGTTTTTATCAGATTCCTAAGATCACTTTAATTTATCATGGTGGATACTTTGAATTTTCAAGGCGTTCTGTGGAATTTGCATCACCGATGTAATATTGTATCCTACCCAAACTGTGGAGTACCCCTTGTAATAGATATATTTTTTATATCTCTAAAATTATAATTAAAAAGATACAATATGTAATAAACTATTGAACTAATGCTAAAGTCGTAAATTTGATAGAAGAACCTCTTTTTAAGGGGACGGCAGAGTGAGTGCATGTGAGATAAACACGTCGTTTATACAATTAATGACAAAGTTGCGGCGGGAATATTAGGTTGTAATAATAATATAAAATTCTCTGGACAAGCCATCTGAAGAAGTAACACAAGAGATCAGACATATACCTACTCCTGAACAAGCCCATAATTTCCAGGCTTAACGCTTTGAACTCAGTAGAAAAGGTCTCGTGAGCCAGCAGCAGCTTT
Source organism: Passiflora organensis (assembly GCA_019739055.1). Lineage (NCBI taxonomy): Eukaryota > Viridiplantae > Streptophyta > Magnoliopsida > Malpighiales > Passifloraceae > Passiflora > Passiflora organensis. The sequence continues at coordinate 383,409 of JAEPBF010000187.1, read as the reverse complement.
CCGAAGGAGTCATTGACAGAATCTACGCGCACCACTACATCCACAAAAGAGTTTTGGCAGCGTGAAAGTTGGAAATTGGTGGCGGAAACAGCGGGGCCCAATTTGATTCCTGGTTCTGTATTTCCTGGTGCATGAATATCGTAAACCAGAAATTAAGTGAATGAACCTGAAGCATCCATATCATGTAACGTGAGTAACGTGCTCAAATCTGCATTAAATCTGTTGAATGACAGGTATTGCATGACTTGTTAATATGTAATAATCCAAAAGGATATGATTGAATAATTAAATTTATTTATATTAAATTAAATATCAATCTTTTATTATTTTTCAATTTTATCTACTACTGAAGAATGGACGGATCCCATGAAATGAAGTGCCGTGTCCGGCGGATGGGTTTAGAGAAAAAACAAAGACAAAAAACGAGAAGAAATGGAATAAGAAACCTGGAGTGTGGAGTCCTGGAGTCAAAACATGCATTTTTTTCATGCTCTTGAGCAGTTGATGAAAACTGTAAAATACTCCACAAACACGGCGGCTGTCAGATCAGCTCGGTTGTCTGGTTCATTTGCTTGCTTCCCCTTCCCTACAAAAGCTGGGAAACTTCTTGTTAAGTCAAGTTTGCTTTCGCAAACAAATCTAAATCCGTGACTTTAGATGTCAGATAGTTTTTCCTCCTTTTTTTAAAGAAATTGATTCGGTAGTATGGAAAGGCAAAAGCAGTAACAACGCCAAAAACATTTGGAACGTGCTCAAAACCCACATTTGTTAATCATCTGACGCTTGCTTTTGCACGTCCCGATTCAATATTAAAGGATAAAGATTTTTGGAGTTCATTGACTCACACAATCTCACACTTGTATACCCAAAACCAGTTCATTCTCTCCCGATATGGGAATATGTGTCTCATATTAATTATTTTTTCACTAACTCGGTAATTAAATTTGATGTAAAGGTACGTTTATTGTTCATGAACCGGAGACAAACTGGACTGCAAATTGGGGGGTCACAGTTCGGTCGGTGGGAGGAAAGTGAAAAAAATAAGAATTTAATTGGTTTGGACCCTTGTATGCCTCTTGCCATGAACTTCCCTAGCGAGTACCCTTTTTCAATAGCCCACACCCCAGCTGATAGGGAGGGGTCCTTTTCCAGGAAGCTAGACAGAAAAAAACTCCTCTTTCTGTTAGTCAAATTTTCTTTTCCAGGAAGCTTCTTAACCTTTGATCTGCCTTTATTAATCTTCCAAAAGTATGTATTGAACTGCACTTATTGGCAATATGCATCTCCATATCTACCAAATTTTCAATTGTTATGCTCGTGATGAGGCAATCGGTTTATATTCGAGAAGGCAAAACCTACACTAACCAGGCAAGTAATCATCCCTAACTCGAGAAAATGTGGTTTAAGAATTTTATTTGGATACGAAATATTTTAAAAATTGTAATTATTATTGGTTAATAGTTATTATACATTTAAAAATAAATTATCTTTAGTTGTTGATCTTCTTAAACCGCATACGACGACTTTCACATGTGTTTCATAATGGTTCTAAGCCTCATTTCATGGGCTTGGATAATAGAGATTGGACTTGCTTATTTCCTTTATTTGGTTATGCAAATTGTTCAAAGGCCCGTTTGTTGTTTCATTAGATTGAGAATTGGAATAATAAATAAATAAATAAATCATAAAGGAGTATGAGAAATATGAGCTGACAAAATATACAAACGATATTAATGATCTCCAAACATTAATAAAACTCATATTTATAACGGATATTTATTATATTTATTGAAAATAAAGATATGACTATAACAAATCTTTTTATCATTAAAAAAAATTAAATAATAAGTTATCAAAATTTTTTTATTAGATAATAAATTAATATATTTAGCATTAAAAATAATTTTTTCATGTCTTTATAGAATACATTAGTTACCAAATTCGCCACCCGGATGCTTTAGTTATTTCTTTCTTTGTTTTAATTGACATATCATTAAAATCATATGATAAGAAAAGAGAATTAAATTTTATATATTTAATTCGATAACATCTATGAATATGTTTTAAAAAATTTATCAAATATATTCCGAGCATATACTATAATATCCATCAGTCAACAGATGCCAATTACCAAAAAACTAATCAAGATTAAAATTTTAATAATCTGAGTTCACCCGATAAATCCTACTGTTTGTACTAGAGCTTATGAGTATAAGCCTTGAACATTGTTATTACTCAATAACATATGCATCGTTCGCTTATGGTCAAAACCTGGACTTGGAATTGGTCCAAACACTCCAAACATTCAAATACAAATTCTCCATTTAGTTGGGAGCTTTATTGCTCTTTGCATCTCTCCCATAAAAGATTTACAATAGGTGACGGAAGGAACAAGATACCATTTTTAATTAATTCCCCATTGTTGGTAGCACTCCATCTGTTTGATCAAATCAGTCGCCGAATCGCTTTGCCTTCTGATTTTACCATCCAGCAACTCCCAGGAAACTGTAACCAAACCACAGTTTTGTTTTAATTTTTGCTGGTTACTGAACTCGACAAAGCAATCGATGGCTAAATGTTAAATGTGCCGTCTCGCAGAACTATCACTACGTTTCCCAAGAACAAGTCAGAAACAGGTAGATAAAATGGAGCAATGAGAGAACAATAGCAGGAACCATTAGAGATAGTAGAGAACGACAATCTTCGAGCAGCATATAACATGATCTGAATTTGCAGATGAACATGCAAGGAATCATTAGAGATAGTAGAGGACGACAATCTTTTCAAGCCGCAAATAACATGATCTGATTAGCAGATGATCACGCAATACTAGTTAGGTTTTAATCTTCTTCCTGATGCAGTGAAAGAAGGGAATTATATACAAAATTCTTTAACGGTATCCATTCATTTGTAGGTATCGAATTGCTGTGCTGCCTCTTCCGTCAAATTGAACAAACAAAGAAAAGACGGAGTAGAACATGATTGCAGAAAAGTTAAGTACCTGAGGGAACGAACTCCTAGATGCATAGATAGAAAATGGAAGAAGAAATTGGCTCCGTGAAGAAGCACCACAACTCCAGTGCAACCCAACAGCAATAGCTCCACCATCATAAAAACCCCTTCAACCAGCTGCAACAGAAAACGAAGACACCTGATCTTATCGATCACAAAAGGTCGGTGTCATAAAAAGCTCAAGGAACAGCTGTTTCACTGACGGAGATAAAAGTATTAGCAAACGTGTCATGGAGTTTGTTCTTAGAAACCCACAAGTGGAGCAGCCCATCTCCTGTACCATGTTTTTTATTGAGTGGAGTGATTACGTGCTCAAACATCCGAAAAACGTGGAGGAGAGATAATTCTCATTGTGGCTGTGGTGAGGAATGATCAGGGGGGCTCTCTCTTTAGACTAACAGATTGCGAACCGACCTTTACGGTACGGTTAATATAGACCTTTTATGTTATTTTCATTTGTAGCCCAAGTTATCTTTATTCTTGACCTACTAGTGATGACCGACCATTCACCATTCACCATCCCCCCACCAACTTCTAATTGGATGACAGTTATTCAACATGTTAGCTACCCACCAATGCCTGGTACGACTCTGTCTGCGACCTGTCGGTTCGGATCAGTCTTTTTAGATTCCAAACTGAAATAGTTCCCATGCAATCAAATTAGTAGTGTGTAAATCATCAATGATTTTTAGGTTTTTGTAAATTCTGATTTGACATAATCAGTGGTAACTTTGAGCAAGTGGAAATTCTGTGTCTTAGTATGCGCAGTTATAAGTTACCTACTTTTCTTCATCTCAGAACAGCAAGATCACCGGCTGCGCATGAAATAGGCTCTTCACCAACAGCCTATTTCTTTTCAAAAAAGGATAGGTTAACTTAATAATTATCGAATAGGCAAGAGCAGCCTCAGTAATAATGTAAGGTAGGACATTGGGTGGTATCAGAACGTGATTGATGAACCAGATGGCGCTGTTGATGAACAGGAAATTAAAGCAACAACAAATGTTGGCATGCTGCTTGTGGGATGAAATTAAAGCAACAGAGGGTGTTGCCAAGCAAAGATCAAGATTTCAGTCCAGAGAGGACATGTAGAATAAGTCACGTTCCTTCTGTTTCACCATAAAGAGATCGAAGACTTTAAAAGAACAGGAAAAAGAGGCATCATTTACACTGGAGTGACACTTGGTTTGTGAAATTACTGAAAATACATCTTTCAAACCCATGAAAAGTATCTTGAAATTATTTTAGAAAGGGAGATGGTAAAGTATTAAAATCCTTCTTTTAGCTAATAGGTAGAATGATACAAGGCATTGCACAGAAATATTATGAAAAACATTAGGTAAAATATCACAGCAGGCATAATCATAAAATAAATGAAAAGCAGATATTGAATGCAGAACCCATAGCAGAAATTATTAGTACTTAGCATTTGAAATTTGCAAAAGTACATATCTTTCCACGAGACACCTACCTTCCGATTCTAAAAGAGTTGAAATACCAGTAAGAGAATAAGGCCTCAAGAAAGGTTTACCAACGTCCATGGATATATCCCCACGAAAAACAAACGACCGACGTACCGCATCCAAATATAAAGAACAATCATCCATCTACAATACATGAAGCAAGATGGTAGAAATAGGTCACCATTTGCATTAAAATTAATTGATACTTGGATGTTATCAAAATCAAACAGTGTTTGACAGTGTATTGAAGGGTGACGGCTTGGAAATTCCACAAGCCAAAAAAAGCCAAAAGTAGCCATCAAGAACCTACACAGAGAACATCTCAAATCAAAACAGTAAATAACTCATGTATCTTGTGGATACTAGATGCAGGAACTACTGAAACTAGGATAGTTGCAGAAATTCCCCAAGCCAAATAAAGCCAACAGGTTGTGATCACGAACCTACACAAAGAGCATTCTCCAATAAAAAACAGAAAGAATAACTTAATCATCTAAGAACAACGAGGGAGGAATTTATTCAGCAATAATCGTTTTATAAAGAACAATATACAATCTAGTCTAGTTAGATGTCTTCTTTGAACCACATAGAATCAGGAAAAAAAAATTCCCAAATTTAATTCTTCAGGTCTCAAACAACTAAAATCTTCTCTTCTTAGCTTTACTAATGACGATGTTTATTTCACCTTCTCACAGAGTGCATGTACTAGAAGGTTGCCCGAACCCTTGAAAATGCATCATACATCATCATTGCAATCTGGGCGAACACACCAAATTAGTATGGTCCTCACGTGATTATTGACATGATACGAATGAAAGAAAAGATTTAAATGAGGTGCAGTCAACAAAGTGCATTGCAACAATGAATTGGTGATAATCCAACACTCCTTTTCACCATCATTTACTCCACAACCTAGCCATGAATGAACATGATAGAACACTTACACTATATTTCCATACAAAAGAATGCATTACGACAGCAGTTTCTCTAAGGATTGTTTGGACTACAAAGTCTTTGGGAAATTTTCCGTGACAAAATTACCTCCTACGGCATCAACTTGGTTCAGTTTTAGCAAGCAAAATATAACCGGGCAATAATGTGAGCAGAAATAAAGAACAAGTCAAAGTGATCTGGAAATAATTGAACGATCAAAATTCCTTGTGAAGACATCCCTTCAGAATCTGAAGTTTTAAAAATTAATTCTAGGAAGACAAATTCTCTCATCTACCTACCTATTGCAAAATCCTCCAAAATGTCTAAGGCTGACAGCTAAAAAAATTGAAATGACTCCATCGTTGGTTGCTCGATCTTCATCTAGGCTTGGTTTGCCCTACAAAAGAATTCAATTTTTTTCCTCAAAATCTAAATGCAAATAATGCTTAAGATTCACATCATAGTGGTTTCAGATCTAAAATGTTAACCATTCGGCAATCACATTTCTACGGTTGTGTATACCCACTTCCATATACACCTTATGCAGAAAAGGTTTCCACAAAATCAGAAGTCAAATTTATAAAAGCAAAATGGAAAATATTTTATGGCTGCTATATATACAAAGCAATGATCACTAAATATAACAGGTCACCTAGAACCAATACTCCCAATAAATAATATTGTGCATCCCAGATCAATGATTGTGGCTCCATTTCAATGCCAACATCTTACTAGATATGAAATCCATAAATGCCAAATATACATTATAAAATATTAGTCTTACTACTTCACAAAAAAACTAAAAAGCTTCCTAATCAGAAAACCAACTACTGCATGCCCTCCTATCCACTTAATATTTTAGACGCTTTGTCATCGGAAAAACTCTACGTTAACAGCAAATTTTAAGTTTGCTAAATAACATCCTTCTACAGAGCGAAACCATAGTATATTTGAAACCTAACGTCTAGAAAAGACATCACCAATCAAAACTTTATGTAGACGCACAGCAATAATGACAGCAGAGCACGTGAAAACACGGGCGCCAAATCTATGCAATCAAGTACCTTCAGGGGTCCAACAGCTGCGGCGAGAGACAGAGAGCATAGATGTTAGCAATGCCGAGGCAGTTGCGGAGTGATACGGAAGCATAGTCTCCACACAGCAACTCAGCTCCACCGGGGACCTTCCAACCAATAGACCACAAATAAGAAACAACCGACTTTTTTAGTCACATAAAAATTATCTTGTAAGCACCAGAAATGTAAAAAAAGAAAAAACCCTCCCGGAGTTTAATTTTCCAATTTTTTTTAAATACCTGAAAATGCGATGAGCAAGTGGCGTTTGTTTGGTCGAGCTGCGAAATGGGGAAAAGGCCGTTTTTGACGAAATTTTGGGACCGGAAGCGAGTTTTGAGGCAGAGCGGGCGGCGGTAGAGCGGAAGACGGCTCTGGCGGCAGCTGCTGCGGACATGGCTGCAGAGGTTTTGGGCTAGAGTGGAAGACAGTGAAGGTCTTGATCTTAGGGTTTTGGAATTTACCTCAGCAAGAGGAAACTGAAATAATCGATAACCTTTATTATTTTACAATGTGAAATACCAATAATTTTTCCTTTCCTGTTTTCTTTTTATAGAACGTAAAAAAAGGTTAACCATTCCAATCAATTCTAGCGATTGATTTATAATAAAATTATATCCATAAAAAGCTCATAATAAACATTTTAGTAAAAAAAAGCTTAAACTAAACTGAATAATGTAAGCTGATATATGTAACATATTTTTATATTTAAATTCGTTTTATTATATATCGATTACATATAAGTAAAAATCTATATGATTTTGATAATAAATTTTTATATGCATATAACTTTATTAGAATATAAGAGTATTTATGTCGGTCAGAATACTAATTTAGTTCGGATTTTTATCAAAATCTTAACTTATTCACATTCCGTATTCTAACTAAAAAAACACATAAATGAATCACAGACTTTCTTTATTGAGATTAATAAGGTGTATTTAAATTTTATTAATTGTGTACTTTGTAATGCAGCAAGCAAATAGTCAATTAGGAATAAAGTTTGGTCAGATCGCTACTTTGGAAAGAATCTCATATTAATAGAAATTAAAGAAGGTTGTTTATTCTCAAAAATATCATCAGCAAAGACTAGACATGCTCATCTTGGCTTCCTCTTGCTTCTGTTCATTTTCTCTAGAGTGCCAAGGAGTAGGGGAATGCAGATTCCATGAGACGCTTCCACTCTTCGTTCTGTACAAACTTGGGAGCTTGGAACTGTTACAGATTTCCTTTTCCCTTTATCTATATGCATTCTGCTTGGAAAATATAACTCCCCATCACCAGATCGGATTCCAATTAGCCTGCCGAGAGATACACTGCCGTCTTGGAAGAAGGATGCTGTGGACTGTTTCAGGAAGCAGAGAAAAGAAAATCTTGTTTATTTTTCCTGACGAAATTTTGATTGTTAATGTTCATCATTTCTTGAAAGTAAACCAGTCTAGCTCTTGTTTTACTTCAGGAACTGAGAAAATCGCCATGCTTGCGTTATGGTATAAAGAAGAAGTGGTGGAAATGGGGAGAGTAAATCCAGTCAGAGCTCACCTCAGTGTCTAGGTTGGAGGATGAGAATGAGGAGTAACTCAGGGAGGAGGGCAAGTGCAAGGAAAATGATTCTGCCGGAGCAGTCAGCAAGGACTGTATCACTCCAAGTCTGGTGTTCATAATTGCCAGCCCAAGAGGCCATCCATTGGATGTCTCATTCTCCTTGGAAGAAAAATTAGTTAATTCCTAGAATGGTATGGATCAACTTCAAATGAAGATACAAGTTTTGGCGTTGAGAAAACAAAAGATCACCACCACAAAAATCATAAGCTCAGCTGAAATCAACATGAAGGTTTGGTTTATGAATTACCTCTCCAGCCATGCCGCCAGTGATCTCCAAAAGGAAACAAGAGGAAGCGATGATATTCACAGTGTCATCACAGAAACCTTGCAGAAAGCTAGAAACTGCAGTACGATACAAGTCAGAATGGAGGAGTTGAGGGGACCGAAGTGAAGGACAATACGGTGGTTTTATGACCGGAAACCATCCAATTAATGACTTTCAGTTGATAGGTTCTGTGCCACCTACCGTGACTGTAGTTAGTGGTTGAAGTTTCTTAACTTGAGCTAGCAGGGGATTGTTCTAATATCATGGATGGATATTGACAGTAATTCTTGCTTGCCTCCCATCTCACCCTGCACTGAAGTTTACTGGACACCTAATACCGTAGCTATCAGATACGCTTTTATGGGTATCCATTACATAGTATGTATTGAACACCTACATATCATAATTCTCTACTTGTTAATGGGAGAAATCATCAGTTACAATTAAACCAACACCACCATTTTAAAACAGGGCCCCAAAATTTGATTTTTGCTCGCGGCCCAATAATTTATTGGATAGTAAAATTAGCTTTGAGGCTTCTGAAGCCCATAAGCTTGCCACTCTCTTCGGATTACAGCTTGGGCTGGGTCAGCCGTTGTGGGCTAGTATCTCACCATCGAAAGACAACTAGCTCAGCCATGGAGGACAGAAATTTCTTGATGGGTTTAAGATTATAAATAAAAAATATAGCCGGTTAAATAATGATCTGATATATTTGCAAGATGTGGATCTGATGCTGGAAAACTAGCTTTGGTCTATTACTCCCTTTGTTAGGGATAAAAGGGTTAATCAGTATAGCCCAGGAAAGGTATGGGCCTCGAGCACTTAAAATCACTTAACAAAGAACAAACAGACGGAGCAAATTTAGGACTAATGGATTAGATAGAATAAAATAATATAAAAAAACTTAAAAAATGTTCAATTATTCATAATTAAAATTAAAAACATAGAAATCATCCTGATTAACCCTAAAAAATATTTTGTTGCCTGGCATAAAATATATTCATGGCTCGAACTGATCTTCTTGGCTCTCTTCGAAATCATCCTGGTCTTGGTACCTCTGCATGGACTTGTTGTACTCATAGTTTGAGTTCTCGTCGTTGTACCTGGTATTCTTGTACTGGTTTGCTCTGATTGGATAGGGGCCATAATAACCGCCCTTACCATTGCTGTAATGTCTCGAGTTCTGGTTCTGGTTTGGATAATAGCTGTTCTCACCCTTGACATCATGGTAGTATTTCCCATTTTCCAAGAACCTGGTATCACTCAGGCCTTGTCTCTCCGCGCCGTTGTGTCCATTGGCACCATTGTAGACGTTGTTGGTATGCTCCTTTCCCTGTCTCTCATCATCGTTGTAGCGGTATCCATCGGCATCGTTGTACTGGTTGGTCCGGGTGGTGTGGCGTTCACCAGAGTTTTGCCGCTGCTCCTCAAAGGGGTTGTTGTTGTACTCTTCCTCGTCCGTGGTGTATTCGTATAGGAGGTCAGTAGTGGTGGAGGCGGGGAGCTCGCTGGAGTCATGATCGTCAAGGCCATAACCATGTGTCTCTGGATAAAAAGCCGGATCTTGCTCTTCTTTGTTGGGGACCGTTGTCTTCTGGAGAGGAGAATTGTTGTTGTTGCTGCTGTGCGTGACTTTGCTAAAGAAAAAATTCTCTCTAGCCTGAATTTTCAGAGAGAAAAGAGCTAGGAGAAGGAACAATGAGAAGAGTTTGGTGGAGGGATCCATGACCAGGAGCTGAAAGATGAGGCTGTGCTAGTGCAAGTGTGTACTTCCTCCTTATATAGAAAGGCTTCACGTGTTCTCTATTTTTCACAGCTGAAATACCTTTGATTATATACATTTCTTTAAAGATAAATATAACATACTAGTATATTATTTGAATTCTAAATCTTTCAGTTGTTACGGATCTGATCTTCTCACCAAAGCAAACTAGATTAAGTAAACGGCAAGATAGTGATAGACTAAGTCGTTTAGATTGGTCGATTGTCCCCCAAATTTAAAATCAATTATGTATCTTTTTGAAATCAAATTCGGTTCTCATTTATACCTCGAACCGAATTTATATATCTTCTCAATCTCAGCTAAAAAGATACTCATGGAAATAAAAAACTATATTGCCCAGGATTGACAAACAAATTGTACCATGGCAAAAAGGGCTAAGTGTGGACGGGGCAATGAATAAGGAGTAGTGTGAGCTTGTAATCATGCGGGAACTGTGGTGGGCGGGGAGAGGCCACTAGGAAGAGGAAAGCCATAATTTTCAATCCATATAGTGCAGACAGCCTGTGCCCTTTGTCTCGAAGCCTAATTGACACTCGCACTCATATTATGCTTGCGGGGAGGGATCATTGTTCATGATCATGTTCCTGCCACCTCTCCATCAATGTTCCATTTCGATACAAAATAAGATAATACTTAGTTGTTGATAAAAATAGAATGAAATATTGCTTCCTTTTGTTTCTTAAAACAAATATAGTTCTTCTCATATGATAATGTTTTCGATTATCTACGAATTTATGAGTTTTTTTTTTAAGTAGGATAAAATTATAAATTGTATAGTTCAAGTGACATTGTTTTCAATGATTTCACAGATGAATAATACTATATATAAAGATAGAAGTTTAATTAATTACAATGTTTTGAAAACCGGACCGGACCGGCCGGTTCAATCCGGTTGAACCGGACCCGGTACATAATCCGGTTCAAATAAACCTTAAATATTAATATCAGTAAAAACCGGTAAAAACCGGTTGACCCGGGCGGGTTTTTGAAAACCGGTTGAACCGGTCACGGGTCAACCGGTTCGAAAACTTAAAAAAAAAATTGAAAGACCAACGCAGCCGCCTCTTCGAATGTCTTTGAAAAAGAACCTCGCTTTCTCCTGGTTCGGTTGCTGCCATAGTTTTGTGCTATTCTTCTTCAAGTATAGCTTCAACAACAGGTAAGCAATCCTCTGTGTTCACCTCGCCACGTGTTCCCACAGCTTCAAATCACAAAATCATCTCGCCGTGTAGCTCTCGTAAACTCGCTTCCGTTAATGATCTCATGAGCCTTGTCAATACACGGCCTCTGAAATATTGGAAAGAAACACTAGCTCTCCTTTGTACGGTAAGTGTTTGAGCTTCTGCAGGATTTGTGTTATTCAAAGCATGGATCACTGCATTACACTGGCTGGTATTATACTTGTCTTGCTCTGACATCAGATATGGATGAGTTGCCGTGTAGCCCTAGTTTCTAATTCTTTATATTTCAAATGCTCTATCATGTTTTCATATAGTAAAAATAAATTGTTATGACACTGACGCTTTTCTGAATTAAATGGTTAAAAAATTTGCATGTGTGCTGTTACTGTAAGATTCAGAGCTCTGCTGTTTGTTTCGTAACCCACACTCTCCCAAAATTTGTCTCATGTCTGACTTGGATGCAAGCTTGAATGTAGAACTACATGTGATGTTAGGTTGCACTATTGTCCTTGTAGCTTAAAAAGATATTTCTTTGTTGCACATAACTACATAATATCCAGCATTATGCACCATTTAAAAGGTGATGTGAGGTCGACCTTGATAAAAAAGTGGTCTTGTGGAATCATGAATAACAAAGTTACATCCTTTTAGGCTGTGAATAGACTAGCCTGATGTTGCTTTTTTTTGGTACTCGTGGGCACATGCTTCTGTTCTGTCTCACTTTCTCAGTCTGGCAATGACAGTTGTAGAATTATGTGTTTCTGTGGATCTTACTGTTTATAGTCCTTTTAGCCGAATATATTGTAAGTTAGGTGATGTCACTCTTAGCGAATCACTTCAATTCTTTGATCACATGATCTGCATGCAACCCCTTCCTTCAATTCAAAGATTTAATATTTTGTTGGGTGCGCTTGCAAGGAAAAAGCTTTACTCTGATGTTATTTCGCTGTGCAAGAGAATGGGCTCAATTGGGTTGCTGGGGGATTTCATTACTTTGAATATATTAGTAACTTGCTTTTGTAATGTTGAAAGGGTCTGTGATGCTTATATGGTTTTGGGGAGGATGTTAAGGAAGGGGTTGAGACCAAATACTGCGACTTTCAATGCTTTCATTAGGGGTCTGTGTGAGAAGGGTAAAATCGCTGAGGCTGTCAGTGTATTTCAGAAAATAGATGTCTTTGTTGGTCGGCATTCTGTTGTTACTTGCGGTATTTTGATAAATGGTCTGTGTCGAACGGGGAATATGGATGCTGCTCTTAAGTTGCATCAAGAAATGGTCATTGGCAATGGTATCAACTGCAAACCTAATTTGATTTCATATAGTGCTATTATTGACGGTCTCTGTAAGCATGGTTTTGTGGATAAGGCAAAAGAGATTTTTGTGGAAATGGAAGGTAGGGGGATTTCTCCGGATGTGGTAGTGTGTACCTCACTGATGCATGGTTTTTGTTATGAAGGTGAGTGGCAGGAGGCTAAAGATATGTTTGTTGGGATGATGGATCGAGGTGTGCAACCTAATGTCATTTTATAAAAAGTAATAAAATCAATCATGTGGATAGGACAAAATCTTGCTATGGATCTTGGCTTGGGTTATCCTAGTTAGTGTGTGTCAATTTTTCACTTATTGTTGATTATATGAATTTATCAATATCATTATCTTATTATATTTTTGACTTTTTGATATAGGAAAATGGACACAGGTTTTAGTGGAGGAAAAAATGATCCAGCATGGGACCACTTTTCTCTTTCAGTTGGACCGGATGGGAAACAAATGTACACATGTCTTTATTGTGGACAACACTACAAAGGGGGAGGAATTAATCGAATGAAGTACCACATTGCAGGTATTCAAGGCAATATTGCTTCATGTAAAAGGGTTCCATATGATATTCGTCATCGAATGAAAGAGTACTTGATGGAATTAACGAAAAAGAGAAAAGATGCTAAAAAAAAAAAAGCTAAGCAAGTCAAGCAAGATGAAAGCTATGGTAAAGATGATGAAGAAGACTTGCAAGACATAACATCTCAACAAGATACAGAAATACAGGCTTTCCAAGCTGAAAGTAAGAAAAAAAGAAAGCAAAGGGAAGAGGACATGAATGATTTTGCTCCTAGAACAATTCCAGGGTCCCAACCAAGCATCAAGAGTGTTTTAGCTGGAAAGGAAGCAATACATAGAGCTCACATGGCAGTTGCCCGATTCTTCTATCAGAATTGCATTCCATTCAATGCCATACAAGGTAATGGTTTCCAATCTATGTGTGATGCTATTGCTGCAATTGGACCTGGTTTCAAAGCACCTTCTTATCATGATTTGAGGATTAAATTATTGAAAGATTGCAAAAAAGAGTGCTCATTATATATGGAATCATATAGAAGTAATTGGGCAACTAATGGGTGTACAATCATGGCTGATGGTTGGACTGATCAAAGACAAAGAAGCTTAATCAATTTTTTAGTGTATTGTCCTGCTGGTTTATCATTCATCAAGTCTGTAGATGCTTCTGATGTTGTCAAAGATGCAAGAACATTGTCAAACTTATTTATTGAAGTTGTTGAGTGGATTGGGTCAGCTAATGTGGTGCATTTGGTTACTGACAATGCACCAAACTATGCTGCTGCTGGGAGATTGTTACATGAGAGGTATGAACATATTTTTTGGTCACCATGTGTTGCACATTGTGTGAATCTCATGTTACGAGATATTGCTAGTCTACCACATATAGAGAATCTTGCTGCCCAGGCATCAAAAGTCACTATCTTTGTTTATAATCATTGTGCATTATTGTCATGGTTGAGGAAAAGAGAAGGATGGAGAGAAGTTGTGCGTCCTGGGGCTACTCGTTTTGCCACCATATTTATTACACTGAAGAGTATTTGTGACCACAAGCATGACTTGCAAGCATTAGTGACTAGTAATTTTTATACTAATCATAGTCTATCCAAAAGTGCCAAAGGGAGACTTGTCACAGCTACAGTCTTAGAAAATGATTTTTGGAATAATTGTATGATTGCTGTTCAAATTGTTGCTCCTCTTATTCGGTTATTAAGGATAGCAGATGCAGATGAAAGACCTTCTATGGGTTATATTTATGAAGGCTTGGAAAGGAGCATAAATGGGATCAAAAAATTGTTTATGAATAAAGCCAAATTCTACAAGCCTTATGTGGATATCATTGATGGAAGATGGGACAAGCATCTACGTTGCAAGCTCCATGCAGCAGCCTATTTTTTGAACCCGGCTTTTATGTATGATCAAGAGCATGGTGTTTCTTTCAATGCCCAGGCTTCAGCTAGTTTACTTGATTTAATTCAGATCCCAAGTTTATGTCGTGATTCTCAGAAGGCAGTGATGGAGATTAGACTATATCGAGATAGAGAACAAAGTTTTGGGAGACCATTAGCTTTCACTTCCGCCACTCAAATGCAACCAGGTACTTAAAGTCTTGTGATTAATATTATTGTAATTATTGTCAATTATTTGAAGTTTTCTATGATATAAATATAATTCAATTTATTAACATGATCTTAATATAGATGAATGGTGGAAAGTATTTGGCAATGATGCCCCGCATTTGCAAAAGCTTGCTATCAGGATTTTAAGTCAAACATCATCTTCTTCTGGATGTGAGAGAAATTGGAGTTTATTTGATCGAATACATACGAAGAGAAGAAATAGATTAGAGCATCAAAGACTTTGTGATCTCGTCTTTGTATGTTACAACTTGCGTCTAAAAAATAGGTATTTGATTGTATTCATTATTTGCTAGTTAGTATTATTTGTTTTTCATCATTAACTCATGAGATTACTTATATTAATTTGTTCTTTTTTCTAGGACTCAATTCAAGAAAAGAGCTTATGATCCTATTGATTATGAGTCTATCGATAAGACCGAATTTTGGATCGAAGAAGAAGAACAACATGAGGATCTTGATTATGAAGAACTGGAACAAATGCTCTACCAAGAAAGTAATTTTCCAGTTACTAATGACAAAAATAGTCATATTCATGGTATGTTTATAATTTAATTTATCATTTTAATTTTAATGTTTAATTTATTTTTATAATTTAAAATTAAAATGATATTGTTTTATATACTTAACAGATGATGCTGAGGAATTTTCTGCTCCACTTTTTGCTCTGGAAAGTCTTAATTTGAAGTCTTTTGCTGCAAGTACTTCATATGACGGTTATCCGAGAGATAATAGTGATGGAGATGATATATGATAGAATTTGATTATCATATTGTTATTTTTATTTATGACAAAAGACTATGACAATGTTTAAGATTTTTTTTGAGAAATGACAATGTTTGAGACACTTTTTTTTTAATATGTAGTTTGAATTAAATTATCTTTAAAATATTATAATATTTTTTGATATATTAATTACCGGTTCAATTTTCCGGTTCTTAAACCGGTTATTTCCGGTTACCCCTAAAACCCCTGACCCCTTAACTTCACCGGTTCGAAGACCGGTCCGGTTTTTACAACCTTGATTAATTATAAAGAATGCTATCTGTCGCATTAGATTTGTATTAAATTTTGTGGATGGAACTGAGATGACTACTATGTGATTTAAGGGAAGAATAAATTCAGTTTAATGTAACATATAAGAATTTGGACTGTCGCCATCTAATATGTGCAAATCAGGTATATATACATTTTCTTTCACATATTCTAATTTTGATATTTGGTGGGTGAATAAGGCTCTTGACTCTCCAACTTCAAATAACGTAGCCACTCACTTATTTCTACCTACAATTACAAATTTTTAATAATATTTATTCTTATTTTTTAACGAAATTGTTACTGTCACGCAGTTTATGGATGAGCCTGGCATCAAGATCTCTCACCGGAAATAGCAACTGCTTATTTATGATACGATGCATGTACAAAATATATATAATGGCTTGCGGTTAATCATCTAATTATGAAATTGAATATCTAGATAGATTTGGTGCAGCTATGTTTATTCCACAACAAACATAACCGAATTTGAGATTCCATTATTAATGGCTCATGCATAAACCGTATTCCCAAATCTTAAACGTGATATCAAAACCGTCAAGTATCTCCACAGATGGAGGATGTATTGCAATTAGAAGTATCAAAATCAGAAGGCTAATGTTGATTTAGCAGGCCCAATTCCAAATAAGGAAATCCGTTTGGATAAAATCAGCAGAGTGATGAGATAAAAAGAATATTTTTTATGCATAATATTCTGTTATACACATCCAAGAAGATATGCATCGCATACAAAACAATTGTTGGCTGTAGGCCCGAAAAATTCCGACGAACAAGCTTCAATTATAACCAAGAGAGAAAAAATTAAAACAGAAACGAAGCTGTGACAAAAAAGAAAAAGCTTTATCCTAAGCTCAGCTAAACATAAATATTAGAGTACCTTGAAGTGCCTTAAAATTCCTTTCCAGCTCTCCAAAGCTGTTGACCACTTATGCAAGTATATCAACGCCATCGACGGAAAATGATGAGGTCCAAATCCTTCTCTTTCAAAAGATTCATTGGCAAAAACCAGGGTAATCATCTATTTAAGTATAATAATTTCTAAGGAAATCAATGGAAAAATCATATTCAATCTACAAGGGGAAAGAACAAGGAGAAACAAGGATGTAAAAAAGGAAAAGCCTTGGTCGGTAAAGACTCGAGTTTGAACCAAGAATGGTCAGGTTAATAAATTTAAACCTGCAAGCCAAAATTTGGAGAGTTTTAACTATATCGATTTGGACCGCGTGATGTCATCAGGACTTGAGCAACTGTTACTGACCACAAACAGTGAAAAGAACTCTAACTGGATCGAACATGGAGATAAAGCTGCTCATCTTTAGGGCATGGAGTAATACAAATTTTTCTCCTACTAAAGATTTAGAGCTAGATCTTAGATGTTTCCAAACTAGAAACCATAGCACCAATTCCAGTAGAACAGCATCCTCGACTAGCGTAACCGTGATGTCAGCAACATCCAAGCACCGAAAAATGGAAAGCTAATTAAAGCAGAAGCCTGGCAGTTCATAAATTTCAAAGAAATGACTTAATCCTTAGAAGTGTTCTTATCATGACTCTGAAACAAGGAACATTCAAAAAGAAACTTACCACAAAAAATACCATTTCTTGGTTGGCAAGCCACGCAGTGAGCTCATGTCTTTCCATTTCCTGTTTGACAGAAGCTTGCAACTAAAACAGGGAAGAGAGAGATGGGGTTACAAATACATCAGCACAAAATCTCCATTGTACAGGGAATCACAGAATTTGGGATCTCTTCAGGCATGACCTCGAACCATATAATTCCTTCAGTACAGTTTGCCTAAGAGCACTCCACTAAAAGTCTAGTCAAAACATCTTATTACCACATTTAAAAGAACATCAATTGAACTCCATGCATTAGATTCATAATTTTTCCAATAGGCGAACATGAAGAATGCAATTTTCTGTCACCAGTCGCATGTTTACCTCTTAACCATTTTACAAAGGTTCAACTATTATGCGATGTGTGAATAACAAGGAGAATCCTAAAGCATAACACTGAACTTAAAGATTCTCATTCAGTAGAAACTACCTTAATTATTTTTATAAAAAGAGAAAAATGAGAATATTCCAAACACTAAGATGCATGCAAGTACCAACCTCATGGTGAAACCGTTTCATAACTGAAAATGATTTGTTTAACAGGTGGAAAGTTTGAGAAATTTGGGACCGCAGTGAAGATTGTTCACCAACTAACTGCAAACCCAAAAGCTGGAGAGATGTGGGAAGATATTCCTTTAAAATATCATCTATGACCTACAAATCCACAGAAAACATAAATACGGTCAAAGTCTACATCTAAGGTCATATGAAATGATATAAGTAACTTCATAGCTTGAAAATAGCACTGTCACTTCTACTCTGCTAATGCAAGTAAAAAACAGCATTCACTTACATAAAAATACCAAGCTATTACCTTTAACAATGTGCGTCTAGAAGCAATTGCTTGCTTTCGAGCCTTTAATGCTCTTAACTGTCAAGAAAAAGTAGGGAAGTTACCACTATCAACTATCAATGATGAACAAATAATAAAACCTTTAATTTTTCGAATCTTAATCAGACTTAAGGCAAATCATTGTAGTGCGAGGTAATACTTGTCTTAGTTGAAGAGCTTGTTCAAACTGTTGGACTTGGATCCACTGTTCTGCAACTATGTCTTCCATCTAGAAGCAAGAAAGAAGAAAAGAAATAATTTTAAACAAAATTTCAGCAAACAATAAGTTGTTACGAATCTAATGCATACCAAACCGGACGGACAGTTTCATATGTTCATTATAGCAAGACTAATAATTATATTCTAAATACTACTGCCAATGAGCATGTGACTCAATGATATCTCCTCTTATCTTAAAGACTAGAGGGTCAGGAGATTGTAAGTTCAGTACCTAGAGAAGGAGTTTAAGGGTAGAGATTGAGGTGAGATAGAATCAAAATTATAAAAAATATTCTTAAAAAATTACTAGCTTCGTACAATCAGTGACTCACATAATCAAACAAGTAGTCAAATCAAGGTTTCTTTGTATGCCTCTACCTTCAATATCCAGCAGGAAACATTCTCATTCACAACTAATGACAAAATTCATCACTGGATAAGGTTTAGAATTTCAGGCACAATTCTAAATACAAAACCACCAAAAGCTAACATTTCCACCTTTCATGCAATAAAGGGAAGAACATCACCCAGCTACACATTAGTTCCAAGGACACTGGAGTCTCGAAGGAATAATGCAACAACCAGTTAAGTGCCCTGACCTTCTCAACTTGTACAGTTAGAGTTTCCAATCTAGCCGTAGCTTCCCTCGCTTTAGTTTCCAGAACATAAATATCAAAATTGTTCGTTTTCGAAGCAGCCCATAGAATTCGAACCTATGCACCAACAAGCTAATAATCGCCGTTAGTCAACCAAACAGATAATATCGACAGCCAATAGAAAAGGAAGGGAAAACGAGAAAGAAAAGCAACTTATAAAGAGAGAATACAAGTGAAAATAAATACTTATATGGAATCAAACCTCTTCTTGTAGGGCTTTAACCTTCTCTCCAGCCTTTAAATTAAATAAGCAAACAATTAGTTGAGATATATAGATAAACATTAACTCTAACAAAACGAAATTATGGGGCTCCACAATCAAAACCTTCAGATTGAACAAAATAGACTGCAGCTTAGCAATCTCCCTATCCATTTCGTCAATTTGATTTTCGCTTTCCTCAAGATACAATTCTCTAGCTTTTACAGTCTGCGCTATATCCTGAAGAGTAGATTCTGCGTGCAATAGTAGAATCAAAAAGTGCAATACAATTAATTACGAGTGAAAAACAAAACCAGAAGAAGCACTCATTTGACTGGATCAAAAGCATTACCTAACTGAGTAACTTTGAGGATTGCCTGATTGTGCAAGGCTTGAAGCGGTTCATCCTGAGTTGCGACGACTAACAGAGTACGGAAAATGGCGATCGTAAGGAGTAGAAGGAGTCGATAAACCGCCATTGCAATATGTTTTTTGCGCGCTCTCTGGTCTCAGTGCAATACCAGTAATTGCACTAATATCAGATCTGGGCTCGCGAAATTTATTTATAGTGGGCTCGTGTCGTACTTGACATAATTAAAATTTTATTAATCCAGATTTTATTTATAATGGGCGCCACTAGTTTTAACGCAAAATCAGTTAGAACCACTGGATTATCAAATTCCTGTTATACAAAACAATTTTATATATGAAGATAAGACGGAAGGAGAGACTCGTATCGAATGGCACGTGCAGGCCCATGTAGGCACATACTTACAATTCTGAAGCTTAGTGACCAATGATAAATAACAATGCTTATCTAACTAATTCCTATTACCACCAACATCTGACGAGGTGGGCTTCATTAAATGACATCAGGAAGGGCTTAACCCTTCTTTTTCCTCCGTTTACTTGCTTGAATTCGGAGAATAATCAAGCTGCAACATCAAAAACTTATGCAGCTCAAGGACGAAACAGTTGTGTGCACCTGCAATTGTTTGATTCTATCAATTTTCAGTCACTATAGTCGTCAGAAACTGCCGAGTTGGTCCCTGCATCCAACTTGTTGGCTTCTCCGTCAGAGCCATCACTCATATCTACATCTCCCTCGGATACTACTTCATCTTCTTCCATGGCTTCTATGCCATTTTCATCGCCAGAAACATCCCCATTCTCCTCGCTCACTTCCATTGAATTTCTATTCCACCCATTGGAGGCAACGTTGAAGCCATGATCCCAGTTTTTTTGCTCGTATCCCACCTCTTCTTCGACATTATCGTCGTCGGATTCGGGTTCTTCCCCACTGTTACTATTTTCGTCACCACCCATGTCTGCCTCAGCTTTTTCAACAGGCCGTTCTACATCCAGGTTTCTGAATGATCTCTCATAACTGTTGCGACTATATGTTTCCTTAGATGCATAGTTTGTGCGGCTAACTGTCCCACCCGCATAGCCAAGTAAAGCATCCTCCCCAACCATCTTTTCGGATCTCCTTTTTCGAACTGTTCGACGACCCCGAGCAGATGCTTGCAAATTCGTTCTTCGACCCTGCTGTTGTCTCAGCCCTTGACTCAAATTCTCAGAGGCTCTAGCTTTTCGTCTGCTTGTCAAAGACTTTGAACCTGGCACTCCTCGTCGCAACAGTGAAGAATATCCTTGATCACGACCTCCTCGTCCTCGCTTATAAGTGCTACTTCGGTTATGCAAGTCAGCCATGTTTTCATCTTTGAGATCACTTTGTTCCGGCTTCTTCAGTGCAGTATGCTCATTCTTGAAATGAGAGCCTCTAGAAGGCAGCTTCTGCATACAAGTAACACAAATGTTATATAATCTATTGAAAGCAGCCAAGACTAATCGTCAGCTAAACTATGAGCAGAGAGGGAAGCAAGAATTTCAATATCTACTCCGCCCGAAGCATGCATTTGAAGTTTCAACAAGGGTACATGATGGATTAGTCATGTGGGCCGCTGATAATTATTGACAGCAGAACATTGAAAATATTTAAAAGAGAGATATCTCAGAGATGAACAATAATGTACTTCGACAAACTAACCATGTAAACTTTGACTGCCTTGTCCTCGGAGGGCCCAGTTTTCTGTTCTGGTATATATGCAACAGAAGCATCTAGCTCAAAAATCCTAAGAGCAATAGCAGCTGTCGTTTTTGGTATCCATGGGAGCACAGAAACTGATCCAAGACCAGGAGAATCAGGTGTAGCAACCCTAGACAACGTAGAGGAGCTCAGTAGTTCTTTAGTCATCTCAAAGCTTGAAGATAAGCAGGCTCGCTTTAAAGCGTTCTCAAATGCAGTCAATATCTGCAACATAGAATAATTAATAAATATAGCAATCCCAAAGCATAGATAGCATCAAGACATGACAATAGGCATAACATGCAGCATTATGATAGCAATTACATGATTCAGAAGTCAGTACTTAATCATTTATCCATCAATTACAATGGTTGAATAGCATATAAACCAAGTTGTCTTCTGTTATTAGGCATACATTTTTAAGACTAGTAATCCTGCACTCCACTTCTTGATCATTTATCCACTAATTGCAATGGCTTATACGTCAAGTTGTCTTCGGATATCTCATAACTTCATAACCATTACAAATGACCAGAAAAGTCTGAAAATAATGTATTGAACCATGATAAATCACCAAGTCAATAGAAGAAAGTCATGCCTAAACAAGCATAATCCAATTTGAATTTATGTTAGATTAAGAATGACAAATAATCAAATTATTTCGGCAGACTAAAGTAGGTTATTGGCAACATGAAGTAAGCTGAAAACCTGCAAGAGTTCCTCAGTTGATGATGACATGTTCAACTTCATTCCCCAATTGCTCCTGTGATTTTCCGTCCAAAATGACTCAAGGGCTTCAGGTGGAACACGTAGCTGACCAATCAAAAAGTAATAAAATATGTCAGTCACCCTGACCAATGGCTTTGAATACTCGCTAGCAACACTAAAAAAAAAACAGTTCTGATCGTTTTTTTTCAAGGAAAAATTTAAACTGTCATTTGGAAATGCCAGCTCACCTCAATGAAAGCTACTAGTGCCTTCAGCAATCTAATTCCCAGAGGTTGAAAAGAATCTCGAGTAAATACATCAGTAGGTTCTATCTTCCTCTCCTTGCATTGAATCTCATGTTCCAAAAAATTAAAATTGCTGCTAACAGCATCAAAACTTTGATGGCAATTTGAACAGTGAATATCTTCTGAGGGATAGGAAGCAAGACAAAAGTCACAAGTAACTAGCAGCTGCATGCATCGTTCCTTTCCACGTCTCATGGCACATAATGCAGAGGAACTAAAGCATTCTTTCCAAATCCATTTCTCTAGATCTCGATACCTTTCCAATACACCTTTCTTTTCTTTTCCATTTTTTCCCAGCTCAATTCCAAACAAAGAAGAATGATTGAACACATCAAATTTTGATCCACCAACTATACTGCCAGGACTGTTGATACGATCAGGACAATTTGAACTGTAATCCGTGATAGCAGCTTCATCCTCATCTGTAGTTCCACTTTTGCAGACAATGTTCTCAGACTGCAAGGTCTTGCGCACATTTTCTCTAAAGCAAGTTTCGATTTTTTGAAGCATTAAACACAAATGGGATTCCCTAACTCCACGAGTATCCAAAGATGATAAAAGGGCATCAAAGGCCTGCAAGATATCCAGCGAAGATGGCATTAGATAAATAATAGTGCAAATAATTGATTGTAGAAATGGTCAAATATGTAATCAGCAATTGAGATAAAGGATAGAAAATGGCAACTTCTGTAGTAATGAATGCATCTGTGACTAGGGAAGATTAAAAGAGAATTCCAACCCGTACTATAATTCTATAACTCTAGCAAGACAGGCAATGCTATAATTCTACAAGTAACACTATTTTTTGTTCACAATTAAACAAAACATGATTACAACATCATTTGGATCCCATATATTCTTCACATGAAAATTTAGTGAGCAGTCATCTATTGTTAATGGATAACCATGAATGTATGCATCAATTAATGAACAGCTGTGCCACAATTTATACAAAGACATGAAGAATTATTCCTTGGATGGAGGCATTCTCAGTAATCTAAAAACCAACAAGACAGTTTTATGTTTTGCCATACATAAGCTCAGAAACACATATAACCGCAACGCTTTGATTACCTCTTCTGAATCAATAACCCTCCACCTGCCATCAGTAAGTTCAACAAAGATCCTACCAGAGTATGGATCATTTCTTGAAGCAGAAGCAACAAACTGCCAATATCGATTGCGTCTACGATCTTGGCCGAGAGGTAAGGACCTGTAGACATACATCTCTTCTGCCATGTGGCCAACATAAGCTTTCAATTGGGAACGCAACCTTTTTGAAGCATATCCATGTTGCTGATTCAAAATGTTATCTGAATTCATTGATGGATCACAAATGACCAAGGCTTTTTCAGCAGAGACACTATTGAGATGGTTCTGTACATCTTCTGAATCAAGCAGTGGTTTTTTCTCTTCTGCAGCACTTGGGGATGCTTCCTTGTTTCTACTATCTACAATTGTCAACGGGCTATGGCCACCCACAACTGAAGAAGGGGGAATCTGGGATTCAGCTCGGCCAGAAGTAAATGATGAAAAATCTAATTTAGTTGTGATATCTTCTTTAAAGCGACTTCTGTCCAATTGAGCCTCTGCCCACATTTGCTTCTTAAGAGCATTGGCAGCTTCCAGACGATCCTGTAAAACTTGATATCAATTTATAGTGGGAGAAGAAAATAACATCAACTTGTTCCAACAGAGAGTATGCATTGGTCGAAAAAAAATAATTACCTCAAGAACAGCACGTATGGAATTTCCTTCATTTGCAACACCAACCAAGGTGACAAGTGCATTTAAACGCTCCTCAACACTGAGATGAGAATATTCCCCCTCTGTAAGTCCTTGTACCCATGATGCACCCAATTCACTGTCATCAATCTCAACATTCTCTTCTTCATTTGTACTGCAATGCCTCAAAGTTTTGCGGGCAACACCTGGCTTGGTGGCACAGGAGGTTATTGCCTCTGTAGAACCATTTATAGGGGAGGACAAAAGTTCATTCCCAGACTTATCTTGTACAGTTAATGAAACACTACTGCATAGATTATCTTCATCAATTCCTAAGCAAGCATTTCCCTCATTAGAATTGGCAGTACTTTTATTAGCATTCAATGGAGTAGTTAATTCATCAACTTCAGGATCTTCATCAACATCTCCTTCAGAGTCATCATCTCGCTCAACATCATCTGCATCCTCAGCAGCTAAAAATCCATTTTCAAATATCTGAATTTTTTTCCGGGCTTCTGAAAGTATTGTCTCAGCATCAGCAGGATCCTTTCTAAAAGCTGCTCGTACACAGTAAGTGGAGGGAGCAATTCTTTCAAAAAGCTTTTGATCCCTAGTTAAAGCAACTGATATTGATGCCTCCGGTGTCTTGCTGGTTGTCAGGTCCCGAAGACCAGATTTCTAAAATAAAGGATATGAGCACAAGATATTTGAGTAAAAATAAGACTTTAAACAATAAACCAAACAAATAGAATAAAATTAAAGCTCACCTGAATCTTGTCTGCAAGTTCTAGCACAGTCAATCCATCGTTTCCTTCTAATGAAAGAACATGAAATGCAGCAAATTTGACAGTTCCCGGTGTTAACCGATGTCTAGATCTTCTAGGAGCCAATAAACCCTTTTCCCGCATAAGCGAGAAGGCATTTTCAGCTGCCACTCCATTGCGTAGAGTAGAAATAACATCTTCACAATCTTTTACCTGAAACTTCAATGTGCCAGTGTTAAATAATAAAAAAATATAGTGACTGGTCATTGAACAATTATAAGTGCCTAAATGCATGGATGCATCAGAATTGTTAGTCAAATTAACGTTAAATACAAATCAAGCCACTATATTGAGAGATACCCCATTATAATAGAGCTTACAAGAAATCAGGAAAAAAAAACTAATGCGTGATATGCATGTATCAGTGCTGGATCTCACAGCCTTAAGGAATTCAACCTGTCATTATTCAGGTTACAGATTTCTATCACGCTACCCAGAGCACTTATGGAAAATGGTTTGATTCCCTAACTACCAATTTTACACATCGTATATCCCACTGGTGTAAGACCCAGTACAGAGTAAGAAGAATACGCAAAATAAGTTACAGGACTAACCTCATCATTCTCTCCAAGGCATGCCCATGCCGCATTCTTTCCCTTCATTTGTGGCCCAAATCCAGCAGATAAAGCCAATTGCCTTAAAATTTCAGGCCATGTCAATGGATTCAAGTGGCGCTGCCAGTTGCGTAAGTCAAAGCCCCATCTATATGCCTGATAAACAAACATGAAACAGGAAACAGTCAGCATAAATGATAAGAGAATTGTGAAACAAATGGTAGCAAACCTATTGCTAAAATAAAATTACCCCTTCAACAATATGTGGATGTCCACCTTCAGGATTAGGTGCAGTGTACTGATTTGTTCCTAATCCACTGGAAGGTGTTCTTGCAACATCTTCAATATCTTTTATTATCAGTTTCAGTAATGCAACATGTATCTCACCTAGCAATCTTGAGTCCTAGGATTAAAAAAGAAAAGAAAATCAGCAAAATGACATAAACGTGCAGAAAATAAAGTTAGATCATTAGGCATAAGTAGAAAATTGAAAAAAAAACTCACGTAGTCATGAAAAGCTTGAACAAACTCATTGAGTGTAAAAGGCCATAATCCAAGGACATCAGCAAAAGTAATGAAAAATCTCCAGACCTGTAAAAATATTAATAAATATTCAGACTTGGGAAGAGTATGAAATAAATTCTTCCTATTAAGAGAAACTTGTTAGATCAACAACAAAAGTAATGGAAAAAACAAGGACACTGCATGAAATTCATGACATAAAATTCATTCTACAATTGATCAACCGATTACAAGTCAGATCTAGCATTAGCATAATACATGCATAAATTCAGGGCAATACCTGAAAACTTGAATGATCACGCTAATAAGTACCGAAATTTCATTGATGAGAGCTACTTTTAAAATATAAGATATCATCCTAAAAGAGGTATATCCGAGATGGTAACTCTTTTTAACAATGCCTAGAAAGAGGTATCCCTAAAACAGATGAACACTGAAGTACATCTAACATGAAGTCAGAAGAACTTTGTACATGAGTCCTTTTCTATTAATACAATGGAATTTATCCCATAATCTAAAATAATAGACGCAATGATACATAAAAATATGAATGCAATAAAGATGATTTTAAAATATACCATTAAAAGGTTCCCCACATTGTCCTCTGAATCCATCCAAGGTTGAACTGAGAAGGGTATTTTTAACTGCACAAACTTTGGGGGAAATGTTCTCAAAGACCCTGAAACACACGCACCAAAAAGGAAAAGAATGTTATGACTGATCAGGAAAAGGATAAACATTCTTGTACTCCCTTAAGAGAATAGAAAATCAATTTACTCTTTCCCAACAAAGCCTTTCCTTACCTCTGAATGACTCAACATTCTTCAAAGTATCATGGTCAAGTTGAACAATGGAAAGTAACCCCTGGCTCGCAGCAGCCAATTCCATGAGTTCCAGCTGTTCATCCTCAATAAGGTCCAAAGATTCTTTAGCAATTCTACGTGCAGTTGCCTTCTCCATTGCAGCTTTGCGTTTGACTGCCTCTTTCTCCTTACGAAGCTCTTCTTTTTGCCTCATTTTTTCAGCCTATAGACAAGGAAAAACAAATAAGAGACGATGAAACTCATTTTCTCAAGTTAAAGATCTTAGCATAGAATTGAGAATACTCAATTTTAACCTTACCTTTAAATACTCTCTCTGCAAAAACTTTTCTCTTCTTTCAGTTTCCCGTTTTTGCTCACGCAGTGATCTCTCCTCTTCTCGCTGCCTTTCACGCATTAACCTCTCTTCTTCTTTCCGTCTCTCACGGTCATGTCTTTCCATCTCTTTCCTTATACGCTCCTCATTCTGAGATTAAAATGTCAAGTATAATGATCATTGTTAAGGAGTAAAGAATAGGGAAAGGAAGAAGAACAGTAAATCAAGAAAAGAATGAAGAATCTCTTATTGATCACAAGAACCAAAAGGCAAGACATGAGTAATGCCCAAGTTCAAAGCCGATCAACATTTTAAAGACAAATCAGATACCCTCCTCTTCTACCTTTCTCTAGTTATTACAGGCCAAGGTAGTTATTCACAGTGAGGTCACTGCTCTAGGTAGTTACAAACTAACTAATTGCTTCAACAAATTTGGCGCCCATTTATTCCTCCTACTGTGAACCATCAGATGCTTAGATCTACTATTAACAACTTCATTCTCCGTAATACTAACAATCAGATAGAAATATTTAGTACACATTCTCAAAAACTGATAAAAAAGTACCTTTCTCCTTAGATTATCATGTTTCTCTAGCTCCCTACGAAGACGAATCTCATTAGCTTCGATTTCCTTCACATTTCTACCTTCATCGCTCTACAACAAGAATCAAATAAATAATCATAAATCCATAAAGAAAGAAAAAAAGAAGCCTGCAAAACACTTTTGACAGCTGTATGATACCTTGCGTTTCCTTTCCATCCGCAGTTCATTATCGTTACGGAGGACGTGAGAATCAGATGAGATATCTGGATTTTCAAGTCCCATAATGGGATGACTAACTGACTGAGCATTTATTCTATTAATGGAGGAGTCTTGTTGTAAGGGATAGTCGTCATCTCTGCAAGGAGATGAAACAACATGTCCCTTACTGTCTTGCTGAGACAGCAGACGACCACGTGATGCTTGACCCAGGAACCTGGAAGATGGTTCATTTGCCTGTAGGAGCGGTGAACCTCTTCCTCTCACAGAGTCAACAAGTGTATCATAATAGGGAGATCGATTGAGTTGTCCATATGCATCAGATCTAACAGAGGCCTCATCCTGGAGAAGTTGATATTCATGATGTGCCCTGGCTGAGGCCTGAGATAAAAATTTTACAACTTTAAGAAGTAGATAAATAAAATAAAGAAATTATACGACTTTCCCACTAAGATAATTCATAATAACCAGAAAAAGCACTCAAGATATCAAACAATTCCTCCTAAGATCACAAACAGAAGCTTTTATACAGGAGCATCCAGTATACAACTGAGTGATAGCCAGGAATACTAACAGTAAGAACACAGGGAATATGTAATTAAATGGTTCCACTTGTTCAATAGGAACCCAGAAGGAGAATAATTGACCGACTGCAGACAGTCGCCAACTTTATAACACCGCACTCCATTTTTTATGCTACTTGCTCATTGAGTAAGCGAAATCAATCTTGTCATGGTTCTAGGCCTTTCTGACATAAAAAAGAAAAGAAATCGAGATCCCTAGGACAAACATGATAACAAGCAGAATTTAAGCAGGAAAAACAAACGGAAGACTAAAGAGCATAAACATGTGAAGGGTGCATCTCACAGCCATGCTGCAGTGTGATAGCAGACACGATATATGATCACAAAATTCCATACAATAATGTATATGACATACACCACCCAGGACAGAAATACATATTACATAGGAAACTGTACTTTGCTGAATTTGGCATCATGTCTCTCATATACTTTGCTGTCATAAGGATATCCTGACCGTTTCTGCTCTTCTGCAACTGCTGCTGCACATTTGTTCCCGAAAAAGGTTAGCAAGGAGTCTCAAATCATAAATAAACTAAAATAGCTTCAAAGCCAAAATAAAACCATAAATTCAGCCAATGAACAAAGAAGATGGCTGCATACAGGATAAGTAGAGAAAAGAGTTTTTCAGATTCATCAGTTAACATGCTAACTATTGCAAAGAAAAACAGATTTTAATTTTACTGGAATATATGATCAGACTAAATTCCTTATGTCTAATTCTTCATTACTAATATCAATCTTGTAGACAAAATGTTTGGCAAGAGCCAATCACAAATCATTATTGCCACAATAGCCTATATCACCAAGGAAAAATCTTAGTAACTTATACTAGAAAATATAGTTTCATCCTTCGGATAAGAAGCTTCAAGCTCAATATCAGCTAGGTTTAGTCATAAGAGAAAAAATAACCACATTTCATGAATAAAATAAAGTGTAACAGCTAGAACACAGTACCAAACCTGCACAGGAAAAAATAGTAGAACTCCCATTAACATCTTTTTTTGTTAGAAACTGTTTGACTCTAGATGATATAATACCACTGATATATTTTGAAAAAAATCAATAACATTAATTACTGCCAATTTCTTGGCCATGCACAAGACTTTGCAATAACATTATAATCAATGCAAACTCATTACAATAAGAACCATAAACAGAAAATCAAGTAGTCAAAGCATCCGAATTGTAGGGAATCAGCATATCGGTTATTACCTATAGGTGCCCCGAATGCATCAGGTGGCAATGGATCAAACTCCATCCCAAGAATAGGTCCATCCTCCCTCAATGGCTCCCCCAGCTGCGACTCCACACAAGCAATTGCTCGAAGCTCCATGACAGACTGGGGTGATGACTGGTAGTAACCCCTGGACATTGACACATTATCCAAACCCATCCTCCTCGTCTCCACAATAGGACTAGAACCCGAACCGGACCCTGAGCCGTAGTCGCTCTCAGGCTCATTCATAGGCAACGTTCTTCTGGTCTCCTCATTGGGAGACTCTGGCATAGGCACCACTTTATGTGGTTTCTTTGAAGGTATATCCTTTTTGTCCTTCAGTCTCCTGTGGCAGAACCACATCTGCAATTGCCTGTCATTGAGGTCCAATTTCTTGGACAACTCAGACCGCATTGCCTCTGTTGGGTATGTCTCCACTGATTAAACCATCAACAAACACAAAAATCAACAAAAACATTCAAACACTAAACACAAAATTGTTAACATGCACACTCTTTAACACACAAAAACAAAAACAAAAAAGTCAAAACTATCTCAACAGATTTAAACACAATAATGAACAGTAAAACATCAGATCAAAACCGTAAAAACAACAGCCAGCTAATCCATAAACACGGAATTGAAGAAAAAAAACTTACCCAAAAACAAAGAAAACAAAACAAAATCTGAACAAACACACAAATAGATAGACCAAACCAAAATTAACACAAACAAAAGGAACCAAACAGAAATAGAAAGTGTACGGAACTGGCATAAGCTTTCTCCAGCGTTTCAAGTTGAAATGGCGTCTTCATCTGGCGTTTAGGTTTGCCGGATCCTCCCTTGGAATTGCTCATGTCCTTATTATCCTTACTGTGATTCTCGTCTTCAGAATTGGACTCCATTAACACAAACTTCCCAGATCCAACTCAAAATAAATGACGAAAACTAGGGTTTGCAGAACAAATAGGGAGAAGAAGAGGTAGATAAAAACAAAAGAATAGAACAGATCGGTATAGGTTTTCCCTTCCCGTTTATGTGTTGCTTATATCTCTAATTCCTAAGAAGACCCAAAAGAAACTAATAAATATCGTCAACGTCACGGAAGAGAAAAAAGAAAAAAAAAGAAGCAAAACTAGAGAATTAAAACAACATTGTTGTGTTTTGCAATAACATCATCTTTATCCGGAGGGATTAAACGTTGCAAAGAAAAATATAACAAAAGGAAAAGAAATATAGGTATTTCCGAAAACAAATCAACAACAAAAACAAAAATAAAGCAACAGTCCTTCTTGACTCCGATTCCGCTTTCCATCATGTGTTCTTTATTACTAAGCCCCCCCTTCCCTCCTTTCCTTATCGTTTGGTATTATTAATGATTTTATTTTCTTTTTCTGTACTGTGTTCGTTTCAAACAAACCCAAGACGTGGGCAGGAAATTTTTAAGTCTTTCCATGGTTTAATTGATCGGATTGTCCTACGTTGTTATACTTTTCAAACATGTGTTTGTGTCTCTGGTTTTCTTTTTTCTATTAATGACGTGGAAATGTGCGCAATTCTTGATTTTTTTAATTTTTTTTTCCATGAAAGAGATAGTGGTTGTGAGGCTGGATTCTTCGTAGTTGTGATCTTCGGATGAAACAATTGCGTTGTGATTTTGAGTTTGTGTTAAAAGTGTCTTTGTTGTGGACCCTTTCTTCTACGTTTTTAACAGCATTGAGCTGGAACCTGATGAGGGATGAAGGGCCTTGAGCATTTCACTGGAGAGCTGCGTCGTCTGTTCATACGTAGGATGAGTTCATGGCGTCATACTCCGACGAGTCGTTACATCACGTTTGGACACGTTTGGACACGTTTGTGATTGAGATTATTTATTAATTTGTATGAATATTAATAAATATGAGAGTTTTTGTTTCTGTTTCTGTTTCTGTTTTAGGGGGAAATAAGAGAGCAATACTTTTATGAAATGGGACTAGCGGTGATCAATAAATGAAAAAATTACCCAGTTCCATGGTATCTATTATTGTCTTAAATGACCTGAAGCATAAAAATTCATGAGTTTAATACTTAGTAACATTGTTGAGTTAGGTTACAATAATATCCTGCACTTCCGATAAAGCAATGCTAGCATATTGATATCTAGAAATGCTATACTCTTTCTGGAGTCATGTCCTGTATTCTTACAGATATACGACGTTTGATCCTTTAAGTTATGGCATCGGAGATGCTCAGGTTCAAAATCTGAAGATGAGCTTCAAGTCACATTCCATAACAGTAGGATATTACCCAATTTTCTCGTTTCCTTAATCTTCCAAACCGTCGATTTGTGACTTCACAAGCAAGGTTCATCCAAGCCAAGCCGCCTCTTCCCTTTTCATACCGCTTTCTATTGATGTCCAAGAAACCAAATTAGCATCATACAAAAGAAAACACAATAATGGTAAAATAGCCAATCCTAGTATGACACCGCTTTCCCGAAAGATCAAACCCTAACCTATCGGTAAGGATATAAATTCAAGGAACCAAGTTGAATACCAAGAAGGACAAAACAATTGGCATCCGTTCCTTGTGGCTTACAAGCTACCTTTTCGGGCATTGATAAAACTTAACACATTGATGTGATTCCATACTTTAGAACCGATCATCAAAAGTTAACAACTAGTCGTAGTGGCATGAATGCAGAAAATGGACGAGAACAAAAGAACTTTAGAGCATAATAAATTAGACAAGAACAAGAAGAGAATTTTAGAGCTTAGATGACGAGAGTGGGCCACAAACTAAACAATTTAACAGAACCATTCTCTTTCTATCGGGGTACTTCAATGAGTTTAAGATGCATGACAAAGGCTAAGATGTGAAGGAATGAAACGCACCAGTCTATCTTCTTCCATCTTGGCCTTGATGATTAAGTAGATCGCCACTCTAGCTAAGGCCCAATGCCTGTTCCGATACCATTTTGTTTTGATATGTTCTTATCTGGAATGAAAGAAGTGTTAGTCTTTTTATGAAATTCGATTTCATAACTCAAAACAAGAGCAATTTACCAAAAGAGTACAACTGCATCTACCAGCATAGAAGCATAAGATGAAAGATCTATATTACCGAAGGCAAACATTTAGACGCCAATCACAATCACTCGTTCCAGTTGCAGACCGCATGCTTCATAGGTCGTCCAACCATGTATGCCATACATGGTCTATGGCATGTATGGCATGACAAACAGCAACAGGTATCAACGTTTTCCGGAGGTTCGAGTCCATGGGCTACGCCAGTGTGCCTTGTCACAAAACGCCAGTTGAGATCAACATAGAACAAAATCTACACTCTCTAATTAAACAGAGTCTAAAGGTATTTGGCCATTGGACAAATAAAACGTTTAGCAATAATACGAACTTCTCTCACATATGCAACCAATTTTTTTATTGAAGCTGATGACTAAGATCTTTAACAATTACAAATAAAAGCTATGTTACAAATTTTATTAATAAAATAGCACATAAAGATAGTGTTCAATACCGCTTGTAAAAAACTAATAAACCTTAATTATAATCATAAAGTTTATCCATAATTACATAATAATGACTTATCTGCAACACAAAAAAAAAATACCCTTTTGTATTGAAATTTTTTTCACTTTTATCCAAAGACGTAGCCTTTTTATATTGATTTTTATATTGTAGTAGAATAGTTCGATAGGAGATTGAAACATGTGGAAGAAAATTTGATGGTGATTGAACTTTAGATAATAAAAGATTAGGATCAAATTATCTTTGGTTGCAAGGATTGTGGAGGTAAATACAAAAAAAAAAAAAGAGTTAGCAAAAAAAACTAAAAATAGGGCATTAAGTGCAATGTTAGTAAATATTACAAAATACTTTCTTTGCAAGATTGCTACAAAAATATCAGATTATACCATGTTTTCTAACAGGATTATACCATGTTTGAATATCTAGAGTGATAAAGGTTATTTTAGTAAACTAATTTGTAATGATAATTTAATAATATTTTGTTAAACGATTGACAAAAATATTAATAGAAAAATTCATTTCTTGGGCTTCTAAAAAACATACAGTGAAAACGGAATTGGATTCACTTATAGTTTCCATTCCGTTTCCACATCCCTATTTATTGGACGCCGAAGAATACCTAAAGGTTTAGTGAACAGGAAAAAGACACACCAGAAAGATTTTAGAAAAATAAAATCAAAGACCAAAATTGAAACCTAAAATAACAATAACTAAGTGGAAAAAAAATATTTTTTAAAAAATAATCAAAATTTAAAAATAATCAAAATTTATTAATATTATTGATATATGCAACAGATCTTATAATAAAAATATAAGCAAAATTTTGCAATAAATTCTAACCACATTGAAGATTCTTCAATCTTCAATTCTAGTGTTATATATACCATATCATATGTGTCTCCACAAACATTGATTTTCTGAATATAAAAAGATCAACAGAACAATTTATATAAGAAATGATAATCCATTAACTATTAAAGATATTAATAATGTATTGAAGATGTTTGACAGTGTCATCATAAATATTGATATGTTCTGAAAAACTTGAATTTTCTTTTTATATTAAATGATCAAAGATATAAATATTATTCAAATAATATAAAAATTTAATGATAATTGATAAGTTACGTTGTATTATTTTATAATGCAATAGGTTTACATAACAAACAAATTCTATTATATTGAAATGAGCATTGGGTTTTTACAAATACAAGGTCTTTGGAAAACAGATAAGTGTAATATTTGTAACAGACAACTATAAAAAACAAATTATGCGAACCAAAGAGGTTGCAAATATAAATAGAGATACTATTTTGAGATACTATTTTAAGATATATAAATCTTATGATATCTATATTGAAGAGACTGTTCATATACTAATCAATATAATTTCAAATAAATAATTTAGATGTCACCTAACTTGATTAAAAATAATATAATAGGATTGTCGCGAAGCAAGAAATTAATGTATCAATTAAGGAGATTAAAGTAAAAAAGATATTATATTATGATTTTAGCACAATCACTTGATATTAAGTAAAAATTATAAAACCTAACAATAAAAATATTGAAAATAAATAATAATAATAATAAATCTTTAAAATGTTTAATTTTAACGTTAAGATTTGTCAATATCATCTGCCTAAATAGAAATTCAAACTGACTGTTACATGGTTAAAAATCTATTTATAACGCTCAGTTAGGCTGACGTTACTCACCACAAGTCAAAGAGCCACCCGGTATAGCAAGAGTCGGATACTTATTGAAGAACCCAATAGAAGCAACCATGGCTTCCCTGAATAAAAAAGCGAGTCAAACAAAAGTTGCAAACAACGAATCAGATATTCGGCACGAAGAGCCAGCTGGTGCTGTGATCAATCCGGAGTACGAGTCACCAATACTTAGGGGTGATGGCAATGGTCCTGATGATGGGGCACAAGGTCCACACAAGAGCTCTAGGAATAAGACACATCCTAAGAGATACCAAGACTAATACAGGTTAGCATAGACCAGAGATCAGAATCGGAGGAGTCAGGGAATGTCCACAATAACGGGAATATGATTAGGATAGCAGGGTATCTTTTGGCCAAAATAAAGTCTTTTCCTTCTCTAGAAGTTTCTTTTCTCTTACTCGTGAGGTAGATTTTCTCCTTTGTATGGTGGCTTTCTCAACTTGGCCAGAAAGTTGAGAATATATCAAAATACATTTACTTAATACATTGCATTAGTGTTGTCATTCTAATTTGCTCAAATGGTAAAATACAATACCAGATTCAAGTCTCTAGATTCAGAGGTTACTGCACTGAAAAGAATCAAACTCAAAGCTTCAAAATGATATTTCCGCCATTATAGGAACACTTGCAGAGCATTTGAAGTTATTTGATTCAGAGGTTACTGCACTGAAAAAAATCAAACTCAAAGCTTCAAAATGATATTTCCGCCATTATAGGAACACTTGCAGAGCATTTGAAGTTATTTGATTCAGAGGTTACTGCACTGAAAAGAATCAAACTCAAAGCTTCAAAATGATATTTCCGCCATTATAGGAACACTTGCAGAGCATTTGAAGTTATTTATGGAGCAGCAACAGTCCCTCAAGCAACTTCTCCATCCCCAGACAATTGTGTCTTTATCACACTCAGCTAAAGGATCAGGTTCCGGTGATCGTACTCCTACATCCAACATTACTGGGATCACAAAGCTTCAAAATGATATTTCCGCCATTATAGGAACACTTGCAGAGCATTTGAAGTTATTTATGGAGCAGCAACAGTCCCTCAAGCAACTTCTCCATCCCCAGACAATTGTGTCTTTATCACACTCAGCTAAAGGATCAGGTTCCGGTGATCGTACTCCTACATCCAACATTACTGGGATCACGAAGGGCTCTCCTCATGGATCTCAACATAAGGTGGCTGCAGTGGAGATGTCTCGATTCGCAGGAACTAATGTGGATTGTTGCATCTTTAATGCCATCCATTACTTTTATTTCTATGGAATTAGAAACGAGGATCAAGTAACGATAACCTCTTTTTATTTGGATAAGAGGCTGCCGATTAGTTTGAATGGATGCACCATAATCGGCAGCTAGTGCGATGAGAGACATTTCTGGCAGCGATTCACAAGCAATTTCACCCTAAAGACTTAGAATCGCCAAAAGGGCAGGTTGCCAAACTGCAGCAGCAGGCCTCTGTGGAAGAATATCGGGATAAGTTTCAGTCGTTGATGAATAGAACGATCATATTGCCAGCTCTATTTTTTGTCTGGTGCTTTATATTGGGTCTCCGTGATGATATCAAGCATGTTGTCTTATTAGCAGGATCAACTGAGTTTGAAGATGCAGTGTATTTAGCTCAAGCCCACGAAACTCGTATTATGCTGGAACAAAGTTTTGGTCAGCCCAACCTAAGTAAATCTCCACCCACTTTTCCAAGCCCAAAATCATCATTGCCACCACTATTACCTGCACCAAAAAGGGTATTATCTACCAGCGCAACAACTTCTTCCTCATCCTCAGCAATGCTATCATCTAGAGCAAAGATGGTCATTCGTCGTCTATCCCCAGCTGAGGTAGCTCGCTGACATGCTCAAGGGCTCTTTTATTGATGAGAAGTACTCCTGGGATCACAACTATACCACAGTTACTACTATTGGAAGATGACCTGGATTCCACTCCAGTCACAGTCGAGGAGGCCATCATGACTGAAGACCCTCAGGAGCCATAGTCTAACTCAGTTTGCACAACTACCACTGTCATATCACACTATGCCATGTTCGGAGATACTCCCGTGACCACCATCTGATTTTTGGGACACATTAACGGTCAGTCACTCTGAATACTACTTGATGGCGATAACACGCATAGTTTCATACAAATTAGGGTTGCTCAATTTTTGTGATTGGATATTGTAAAAGTCAACAATTTTGGGGTTCTTGTTGGCAACGACGAACACTTGGTTTGTTCAGGTATGGTACACCAGGTACCGATTACCATCCTAGGGCATAAGGCTTGGGTTGATCTGTTTATGTTGCCTCTTCAGGGGTGGGATATTGTCCTGGGTGGGTGTTTCTTGGTTGGTAACTTTAGGATCGGTGGTTACCAACTATGCAGAATTAAGTTTTCAATTTGAGCTGGGGGACAAGCTAATTCGTTGGGTGGGAATACCCTCTAGTACTCCGCAGATGGCTTCTGTGTATTCTGTTTGTCGCATGGTTTCCACCCCAGCACCGGTGTCCTTATTTGGTATTAGATGCAGAACCACAAGCTACGACAGAGTACCCACCAGAACTTATTGTAGTCTTACAAGAGTTTCTGAATGTATTTGCTAAGCCGCAAGGGCTTCCTCCACCGAGACCCCAAGACCATAACATTCCCTAGCTGCCTCTCACTGCCCTAATTAATGTGCTTCCCTATCGATATCAGCACTTCCAAAAACAAGAGATTGAGAAGTTGGTGGCAGATATGCTAAGAGAAGGCATAATTCGTCTTAGCAGGAGTCCTTTCTCATCGCCAGTTTTACTTGTGCAGAAGAAAGATGGAATTTGGGGATTTTGCGTTGATTATCAGACATTAAAAGCAATGACTGTCCAGGATCATTTTCCAATTCTATCGGTCAAGGAGTTGTTTGATGAACTATTCAGAGCACATTACTTCCCAAATCTGGATCTCTTTGCAGGATACTACTAGATCCGTGTCAACCTTACAGATGTGGAGAAGACTGCATTCCGCACACACGCCAGGCACTATGAATTTCTAGTAATTCCTTTTGGTTTATCTAGCGTGCCTTCCACTTTTCAATCAATTATGAATGACATTTTCAGGCCTTTTTTGTGGAAGTTTTTATTGGTATTTTTTTATGATATCATGCTATATAGCTCATCCTGTGATGGCCATCTGCAACATTTGTGTCTGGTCCTGATGATGGAGCACAAGATCCATGCAGGAGCTCTAGGAATAGGACATGTCCTAAGAGATACCAAGACTAATACAGGTCAGCATAAACCAGAGATCAGAATTGGAGGAGTCAAGGAATGTCCACAATAAAGGGGAATACAGTTAGGATAGCAAGGTATCTTTTGGCCATAATACTGTCTTTTTC
The DNA here is from genome assembly GCA_019739055.1 of Passiflora organensis. Lineage (NCBI taxonomy): Eukaryota > Viridiplantae > Streptophyta > Magnoliopsida > Malpighiales > Passifloraceae > Passiflora > Passiflora organensis. The sequence continues at coordinate 344,988 of JAEPBF010000187.1, read as the reverse complement.
TTTTTTCTTTTCTCTTACTAGTGAGGTAGATTTTCTCCTTTGTATGGTGGCTTTCTCAGCTTGCTAGAAGCTGAGAATATATCACAATACATTTACTTAATACATTATGGCTAGCAGAGTCAACGTAGAGGAATAGCTTCCGTTGCCAGTAAATGAGGCGGCTGGAAATCCGCAGGGCCTTAGAATCTCCCGCTGCTCCAGGGGCAAAAACTCCAGTGCCAGCGATGGTTGCAGCTGCTACCCCCATACAAGGTTCCTACCCTCCCCGATAGTGCCAATCGACTTCATGGAGACGAAGGAGCCTGATGCGTTTCCGCTCTCCTGTAGCGGCATACCCAGGTGATGCGTAGAGGCCAAAGTGATGGCACGTGACAGGATGTGCGACTCTATTGAATTATTAGCCTAGAGAGAGAGAAAGACATAGAGAAGCAAAAAATGCCATAGTGTGAGTTGTAAACTTATTGGAAGGTAACCTTTTTTTTTAAAAAAAAAATCTTCACGAAGGAGGAGTTAATAGTGTCACGACCCAACCCCCGGACCCTCGGCCCAGCGGGCCCGGACGTGTATGTGGGCGTGATGGATCACAACTGCAACGCTCGATTGGGCTTATAACCACATGGCCCAAAAGATGCATCTTGTTTCAAATGATACCATCACACAACACATATAAGCCAAAGACCTCTCCCGCTCTTTTCCGATGTGGGATTGGGTAACCTGACCCCCCTTACGGGCTGGGTCTCACAATCTCCCCTCCTTATAGACCTCGTGTCCTCACGAGGGGAGCACAAACATAACTGGCTTGAGCCCAAACTCAAGGGCCCAAACATGAATACACAACACGGCCCAAGCCCACTCGGAAGAGGGAACGAACCTGGCTCCGCTACCATTTGTTACGACCCGGCCCCCGGATTCTCGGCCCAGCGGGCCCGGTCATGTATGTGCGCGTGATGGATCACAACTGCAACGCTCAGTTGGGCTTTTAACCACAGGGCCCAAAAGATGCATCTTGTTACAAATGATACCATCACACAACACATATAAGCCCAAGACCTCCCCCGCTCCTTTCCGATGTGGGATTGGGTAACCTGACCCCCCCTACGGGTTGGGTCTCACAAATAGTCTGCTCTGTTTGTCTTTCAACTCAATTGTTGTACTCCACGACACGGGCTACAGTTGCAGTAAAATGTCAATGTCGTTGAAAAGGCCGGGATTGGGTAAAGAGTAACTGATGTGATGGATGGTGATGAATGGGAATTTGAAAGGGAACACGACTAATGGAGGGAGATTCTTTATGTTGCGAAAGATACGAGCGATGTGGGTTATCGTGGGGTCAACTTATCTTGAGCAAGAGGAAATGTCTTGTCCAATCGATGTCATCGTATGATCTGATCCTGTGGTAAATCCATGTGATACGGGTCAAGATGAAGTTAATTGAGAAATTGAATAGATAGAATGAGAACAAGAATAAGAACGAAGAGAATGAATAATTTCTTGGATAAGCATGTTGGCTTTATTTACCGAGATACAAATAAGCTGCCAAGATTACAATAAAGAGGATTACGTGATAGTCATCGTGACCATCATGTTCCTAATATTACGAATAGAGAAACAACTAACAGACTAAGAATATCATAACAATAGTTGTAACATAATTGAACGATAGTTGAGCATAACTCCATGAATCAAACACGATCCTTGAATTTAGCTGGAAGTCGGATAGTGCGAGTACTCCTTTGAAGAGACTGGCTTGCATCTGAAGCATCTACGATGGCACGATCCTAAATTATAGGAAGATTGGTAACAATACTTCCCTCCCCCGAAATGACCTTGTCCTCAAGGTCGAATGAAGGATATACAGTGCAGAAAGAAGCCAAATCTTCCCAGGTAGCATCATCACGTGAGTGAGAGCGTCATTGAATTAAGACCTCGTCAACAAACTTACCAGCATGAGAGACAGTGCGGTAGCCCCAAACTTTATCAGGAAGTTCGATTGGGTGGCTAGCCGTGAAGATATCGGGTAACGAAACAGAATCCAAATCCTGGTTGCCCATAAATTTCTTTAGCAAGGAGACATAAAAAACATCATGGATACGTGCCTGGTCCGGAAGTTGTACTAAATAAGCCACTGGGCCAATTTTAGCAAGAATCGAGAAAGGCCCAAAATAATGTTTGGAGAGCTTGGAGGTGGCAGAACGATGGACAGAAATCTGGCGATAGGGCCGCAACCTGACAAGAACCAAGTCGCCAATCTCAAACTGCTTGTTGATGCGGCGTTTGTCTGCCTGGTGTTTCATGAGTGTCTGAGCTCTTTGCATATTACTACGGAGGTCAGCTAGGATGGACGCACAGGTCTGCAAAAGTTCATCAAGAGAAGCAACCTTGGATGAGCCGAGATAGTTAGTTATGGAAGGAGGTGGACGACCGTATAATCCCTCAAAAGGAGTATGATTGATGGAGGAATGCCAAGAAGTGTTGTAATGGAACTCGTCCCAATGAATATAGTCAGACCATGTGCATGGAAAATCAGTAGTGAAGCAATGAAGGTAATCTTCTAGATAACAGTTAACTACCTCTGTTTGGCCGTCAGTTTGTGGGTGATAGAGTGTGCTTGTGGCTAGACGAGTCCCCTATAACTTAAATAATTCTTGCCAAAAAGAGCTCATGAAAATAGGATCACGGTCAGAAATAATAATGACAGGGAATCCATGAAGTCGAACAATTTGTTTGATGAAAATATCTACAACAGAAGATGTCGTGAATTTGGGAGGAAGAGCTAAGAAGTACCCGAATTTAGATAAACGATCCACCACCAATATTGTGCCTTTCCCGTGAGAGGGAGGTAAGTGTGTAATAAAATCCATGGAAATAGAATCCCACATGTTATGAGGAATTGGCAAAGGTTGAGAAGGCCTTGTGGAGCCATGAAGAGAGATTTGGTTTGTTGGCACACGACATAGCTAGCCACGTATCTTTTAACATCCTCCCAAATACCTGGCCAGTAAAACGAGGTTGAGAGGCGAACCAATGTGCATTGCGATCCTGCGTGTCCACCAATGGGTGTGTCATGAAATTCTACAATCACAAAATCGTGCAAAGTAGATTCTCTGGGAGGCCAGATGCAATTGGTGTACCAGATAAGGCCATCACGAAAAGAATAAGTAAGGGATATGGAAGGTAAATCTTGAATCTCCTTAATTTTTGCTGCAGAAATTGGGCTAGATGCTATAAAATTTTTAATGGAACGGATAAGGGAAAAGTGGGGCCATGAAGACAAGATTGCATGAAAAGAGGAATCTGATTGTGGCAATCTGGAAAGAGAATCACCAGGAAGATTTTCTTTGACTGGTTTGTAGTGGATGTCAAAATCATAGCCCAATAATTTAGAAATCCACTGTTGTTGCTTTGGGGTATTAATTGTCTAAGTAAGCAAGGCTTTTAAAGGTTGATGGTCAGTTTCCAAAATAAATTTGGATCCTAATAGATATTGGCGCCAGCGATAGATTGTCGTAATCACCGTATACATCTCTCATGCATAAGTAGATTTAGCCTTAAAAGAATGAGTGAGTTGTTTGCTAAAAAAAGAAATTGTGTGGCCTGATTGAGATAATACCACTCCAATAGCCTCCCCAGATGCATCTATTTGTAAAACAAAGGGTTGAGAAAAATCAGGAAGAGCTAACATCACCATGGTTGCCAACGCATCTTTCACTTTAGTGAAAGCCAAATCAGCTTTTGTAGTCCAAGAGAAGGCGTCCTTGCGAAATAAACTGGAGAGTGGCGTGGCTATCTTGGCGAAATCTGGAACAAATCTCTGATAGTAACTAGCTAATCCATAACAACCATGCAATTGACGGATAGTCTGAGGTTGAGGCCATGTTTGCAAAGCTTCAATCTTATTTGGATCTACAGACACTTCTTAACCCGAAAGTATGTGACCAAGATATTGCACCGTTAAACTGCCAATCAAGCACTTAGATAAGTTGACATAAAATTCATTATGTAGCAGAATAGTGAAAACCTGTTCGAGATGAAGTATGTGCTGATCCCAAGTGGAACTGTAAATAAGGATGTCGTCAAAGAACACCAGAACAAATTTCCGCAGCAATGCCCAAAATTGAAGGTTCATTTCTGATTGGAAGGATGTTGGTGCATTGGTGAGCACAAAAGGGAAGACAAGGAACTCATAGTGTCCATCATGAGTTCTGAACACGGTTTTATGAATGTCATAGGGATGCATCCTTAATTGATGATATCTAGATTTCAAGTCCAGCTTGGAAAATACTTGAGCTCCATGAAATTCATCCAACAATTCATCAACTGTTGAAATTGGGAAACTATCCTTGACTATAATCGAATTTAAGGCCCTGTAATCCACAGAAAACCGCCAAGTTCCTCTTTTTTTTTAACTAGAATGACAAGAGAAGAGAATGGACTTGTACTTTTTTGAATGACACCATCCGAAATCATCTGATTCACCTGCTTCTCTATTTCTTTTTTTTGAAAGTGTGGGTAATGGTAGGGTGGCACCTTGACTAGGGAAAAGCCTGGTTGCAGTAGAATCCGGTGCGCAATATTCCTGAAAGGAGGAAGTCCTTTCGGATCCTTGAAAATTGGATCAAATCTTGCAATCAGATCTTTTATTTGTTGTATGTAAGACGCATGTATATTGCCCAGAAATCCAGTGGAATCTGAGTCATCAATTGCATTAAAAATTAATTGGAAACAAGTGGCAAAAGAGTTAGTTTTCTATCCCCTATGATACTGCCCAAGGGTTATTGCTGCCAAATCAGCTTGTTGGATTCCATGAATCTTCACTTGCTTTCCCAAGTAATCAAAACTTATCCACAGTTCTTTATAATCAAATATTATAGGGCCTATCTCTGATAACCATTTCCAAGACAATATCAGCCTTATAGATAGGAAGGAAAAATAAATCAGTCACGAATGTATGAGAACTAATAGTGATTGGGACACTAGAACACCGACCTACGCAACTCAATGTTCACTGTTTCCCACCATGACATTGACAAAACGAGATTTGAGGATATGGAGCTTCAAAAATTACACAATGCGTGTCTGCACAAAATTATGGGTTGATCCTCCATCTATTAGACTCTCAACCCCCTGGCCAGTAATTACTCCTCGGACCCATAATGTTGACGGCTTGATACCGCCCTCCATTGCGTTTAGAGATATTGTGGGATTTGGTTCCTCAATTTCAGGAACTTCTGTTCGTAGGGAATATAAATTTTGCATGTCTTCTTCAGCTGATGAAAAGATGTCAACCTGTTCCTCGTAACCCCCTTCTCCTTCTTGATAGATTAGGCAATGAAACTGAACTCTGTTACACCTATGGCCTGGCAAGAAGTTTTCATCACAATTGAAGCACAACCCCTTTGCCCACCTTGCTTCCATCTCCGTTGGCGCCAACCTTTGGATTGGAACCTTATGATTCACCAAGTTGCTTGGTAACAAGGGTGGAGTTGAAATTTTTGGCTTACTTGTGTAAGATGACGCAGAAGACAAAGTCGTAGAGGAAGTTGTGCTCGTATTAGCCACCCAACAATTTGGGTTTAACTTTTCCTCCACCAATTGAGCCATGTTTGTTACTTCTGCTAGAGTTGTTGGTTTAAGTACAACTCTTTCTTTATGGGTTCCTTAAGACCCGAGATGAAACAGTTGAGGAGGTTTTTTGTGGGCAACCCACGATTGCGTGTGGATAGTACCTGAAATTGCCGCCTGTAGTCGATCACCGATAAATGTTGTTGTAGTTTGAAAAGTAAAGCTTCGTGGTTAGTGTAATGTGAAGGACCAAATCGGCTTTCCAAGTCGAATGCAAATTGATCCCAATCTATAAATTGATTAGTGACATTAAGTCGCTGGTACCACTGCAACACTTCTCTGGACATGTAGAACGCTGCCAGTGTAAGCTTCTGATCCTCTGGAGTATTGTGAAACAAAAAGAATCTCTCCAACTGAAACAACCAACCTGCTACATTCTCGCTAATGAAGAATGGTATTTCCAGTTTTGGTAATCGCACTAGAACATTACCCACCTTCTCCCTGGCACTTGTGAGTTCGCTGGAGTCAGAACTAGTACTAGCGGCTTGAGGAGTACGTAGCAAAGCGCCTTATGGCTTTGCGGTCTGCTTCTCTATACGCACCAGGGATTGGACCAATGCTTCGTGAGATCTTTGAAGTCATGCTGTTAATTCTGCTTGGCTTTTCATCGTAGTGGTCATGCCTTGGATATCTTCTGATTGACTTTTCATCGTGGTTGACATACCTTGCATATCTTGTGTTACCTTAGCCAATGCCTCTTCTAAGGCCTTATAATGAGTGGTCGTGCCTTCAGCCATAATTGGCTCTCAATGAAAGCACCAAATTGATGCTGGTCAAGATGAAGTTAATTGAGAAATTGAATAGATAGAATGAGAATAAGAATAAGAACGAAGAGAATGAATAATTTTTGGGATAAGCATGCTGGCTTCTTTATTTACCGAGTTATAAATAAGCTGCCAAGATTACAATAAAGAGAATTATGTGATAGTCATTGTGATCATCATGTTCCTAATATTACGAATAGAGAAGCAACTAATTGACTAAGAATATCATAACAATAATTGTAACATAATTGAACGATAATTGAGCATAACTCCATGAATCAAACACGATCCTTGAATTTAGCTGGAAGTCGGATAGTGTGAGTACTCCTTTGAAGAGACTGGTTTGCATATGAAGCATTTACGATGGCACGATCTTGAATTATTGGAAGATTAGTAACACCATGGCTTTGTTTTTTCTCTAAATACTCCTTCATCTTTCTATTTTGACATTATTTTTCATCGGATGGGTTAGTGCTTGTAAGAGTCTCCCTGTTTTACTGATAATAAAATCTGGATATTGTCTGATTCTTTTAAAATAAAAATAATATGTTCCATAATAAATTTATTGAAAAAAAAATATTGAGAAAATATTAAAAAGTGAAATTTATAAATGATATTGTAGAAAAAAAAATAAGATGAGAAAAGCTAAGATTATCAAGTGTATTAATGTTTTTTCATGATATTGTGTTGCAATGAATTTGTGAGTATTAATACTAAGTTAATTGAAATAAAAAACAATGCTGATTCACAACCATGATTTATCCGAAATTGAATTAAGATTCAAAAAATCTAACTTAAAGTCAATATAATATTAATATAATGATTTATCGCATATTATATTGTGTTCTTATATATAAAATATTTAGTTAAACCAGAAAAATTGTAAATATTAAAAAAATATTTCATTTTTAATAATATACAAAATATTATAACTTAAATCAATAATATTATTATTAATCAAGAATCCATAATTTTCTGACAAATTATTAAAATAAAATCGAACCACATACTGCCAAAAAAAATCCATTTCTGTTGTATTCTATTTTTATCCAACAAAAGGTTGCGTTATGGACACAACCCGGGCTTAAAACCAGGCCTCTCTGCCAGAGCCTCAGACATTTACAAATAAATATATCCCATGAAAATACCACCCCAGCAGTTTTTTCTGCGTCCAACTTTCAACCTATTGCGAGTATACCAATTTTGTCATGACACAGCTATATCATACCTTCACTTCGCTTCCATGGAATCCGGACGGAACCGAATGTTATTCCCTTGCTTCCTGAGTGACGAGGGTATAATCATAGATTGCTTGTTTTTGACAATTCATTGATTGCATTCTACCTATTTGATCAAATACCCAGGAGAAACTTTAGGGTCTGGTGTACCACTTGATCGATCCCATTGAGTCTACGTGCTTTGCTTAGTGATGCAATTCATACATTCCCCTTGTTCTTAATCAGGCGATTGATCAATGTTGCACAGAAAGACTTTGTTCAAATGGTCGAAAGAGATCACACCTTTTCAAGTAGCTCAGCTGATACGAGCAGAAAAGGATGTGGAGAAGGCCATGCTCGTTTTTGATTCTGCTACAGCAGAGTACGCCAACGGTTTTAGGCATGATGTAAGCACATTTGGTATCATGATCTCTAAGTTAGTATCTGCGAACCACTTTAGGCGCGCAGAGCAGATGCTTGATAGAATGAAAGAGGAGAAGTGTGAGATCACGGAGAATGTCTTCCTTTCTATTTGCAGGGCCTATGGCCGCGTTCATATGCCATTAGACGCCATCAGGGTTTTTCATAAGATGGATGACTTTGAATGCAAACCCTCAGAGAATGCCTACATTACAGTATTTGCTATTCTTGTTGAAGAAAATCGATTAAAGCTTGCAATGAGATTCTACAGGAAAATGAGGGAAACGGGTATTCCCCCTAGTGTTACTTCTCTCAATGTCTTGATCAAAGGCCTCTGTAAGAATAGTGGGAATATGAATGCTGCTTTAAGGATCTTTCGTGAGATGCCTGATCGTGGTTATATTCCTGATTCTTATACGTATGGTACATTAATTAATGGATTCTGTAGACTCGGGAAGATTTCTGAAGCAAAGGAGTTATTTAAGGAGATGGAGATGAAAGGGTGCTCCCCATCCGTTATTACTTACACTTCTTTAGTACATGGTTTGTGCCAGTCTAATAATGTAGATGAAGGAATGGAACTGTTTGAGGAGATGCAACAGAAAGGTACTCAACCAAATGTCTTTACCTACACTTCTTTAATGGATGGCCTTTGCAAGGATGGACGTTCTTTACAGGCCTTGGAACTATTAGAGATGATGATAAGCAAACTACTGAAGCCAAATTCGATAACCTTTAGTACTTTGATCAATGGACTTTGTAAAGAAGGAAAACTTCCTATAGCTGTTGAGATTCTTGACAAGATGAAGCTGCAGGGATTGAAACCAGATGCAGGACTATATGGTAAGATCATAAGTGGTTTCTGTGATATTTCCCGGTTTCAGGAAGCTGCAAACTTTCTTGATGAGATGATCCTTGGGGGCATCTCACCAAATCGATTAACCTGGAGTCTTCATGTTAGGATCAACAATACCGTAGTTCAAGGCCTTACTATAAATGGAAATCTAGGTCAAGCGTCTCAGTTGTACTTAAGTATGAAGACAAGAGGTATTTCCATTTATACTGAGACCTTTGACTGTCTTGTGAAGTGTTTCTCTAAGAGAGGTGACTTGCACAAAGCCACTCGTATTATTAATGAGATGGTTCGCGATGGATGTATTCCCGACGAGGGAACATGGAGTGCAGTGGTAAGTGGGTTTTGGGATCGAAGAAAGGTTCGGGAAGCTTTTGAGTCATCTCTAATTGAGCTGACAAATGAATTTGTTGAGAATGCCACAGAAAGTCGAAAGAATGAAGATTTGTATGGTCTCTAAATTCGTGTCTTTCTTTGAGTCGGTGGAATTCTGAAACCTTGCAGCTAGTCCCTACATGGCCTCTGCATGTCTAATGTTTATCCCTAACCTTAATCCGCTCAAGATCCTCTTTGGAATTTTAATATTTTAATGGTTTTAATTTACTCATGATTACAGAAATAATTCCATTTGCAGCCAATGATGTTATGTTAGCAACAAGCAAAGAAAGCAAACGAAGCATGAAGACAACTGGAATTAGCTTACTCCTATGATTCTGAGAAGGGTTTTTCACTGATATATTCTTTATCAAATTGTGGAGAGGGGGAAGCCAATTCCGTGGCGCTTTGTGGGAAACACTATAAACAACATACTGCACATTACACCAATCCCGACTGGCAACGCGGTGAGAAGCTCCTTGCCCTTGGCTGATGGTGTTGGATAAAAGCAATTTACCACATTCTGGTCAAACAGGGCAATAGCTGCAAACACTAGTATTGACATCAAGGCATGCATAAAATCTATAAATCGCAGCCGGTATTTTGCAGCAGGTTCAGGTGAAAGGGTTGCAGACCCATCAATGACCCACAAGCCACGACATGTAGCAAATCCATAACATACATTTCCATCTTTATCCCTAAAGCTATCAGTGAAGCTGGACAGGAAGCAAGAGATACCGCAGAGGCCTACAAGCCCAGCAGTCATGGACTTGCTAACCGAATCACAGTCACCTTGGTTTGAAAATATGGGTGATAGAAGCTGGAAAGCAAGAACTGTTCCCGTAGGTAATAGATGGGCCAAGTGAGCAGTGCTTTGAAATGTCTGACTAATGGCTTTCTGAATGGAGCTCTTATTCTCGTTAGGAATGGGCAAATCTTTCAAGAGAGGGATCTTTTCCTCGCTTAGATGGTGGTGGGAGTTGTTAGCATCGACCTTGATTTCCATTCTCCGTGAACTCGATTCTCTTCTTCAAGGAATCCCTATTCTCTTCTTTTGGCTCTCGCTGGACTCGTTTAGCGCTAGCCATTATGTTTATAGGAGATGGGTTTTGAGTGGGTGTAAAGGTAGAAAACCCTTTGGTTGTGATGCCTTGCAAGAAATAGAGACCGACCAACAGGCTTTTACCAGCATTTCAGAGGCAGACTTGGTTTATATGTAGTTTAAGTAAAAGAAAAGCCGCTGTCCATCAAGAAACTGAGCTTCCAGGCCCCGTGAAAGAGAGACATGGGAATAACACGAGCATTGATGTAGCTTCTGTGTGTTATCTCCAGATGACGTATGTTCCTGGAAGTCAATCTCCAATATTGCCTCCTTACTGAACAGTTTTTAAAAAAAATTGGAAGCGATGACGTGTCTTGTCTCAGATATCCTTTGGCTTGTTTTAGCATGAATTCTATAAGCTGCCTTGATAATGGTATCTTGAAGATATCAAATTAAGTTGCTTTTTTCAAAAGCTAAAGCAAAAGCGTCGTCAGATCAGGGCTCTATCTCTTGCACGCCATAAATTCTCTGCCACGAGGATTTCCTGATAGCCAAACGGCAGATAACTTTTTTTTGTTGAGAAGGCCTATCGGGTTTTCTCAATACAATCCTAATTGTTCTGAAGTTATGAAACGACGTGTGTAATGCAGTTTTTTTGTGTGGTGTGACGATTATTTAAATCAGCTTTTGATGGGCCGAGTTGATGGGCTTTTGTACGACTCAAGCATAGGTCCAGCTTAATAATCAGGGACTCTCCCGTAGGCCCAAAACATGTACACTTCAAAATAGCTAAATAAGCATAACCATCAAACCATGGAAATGTTCTTGGATAGACTGAATTATCTTTTTAATTGACTAATACCCTTCGTCCTAGAAAAAAGTCCCTATAAATAGATAATCAATTCACCCCATTTTACAGTTTTTTTTAGAAAAAAAATCTTTTTTTGGATTTAAACACTTTATAAAGATGAACATTTTTTATGTTATTTTGAAGATGAAGGATTCTATTCTTTAGGACACCTTCTGATAAAACATCTTTTATAAGGAAAATCCGAAAAGATTGTTCTAGTCGAAATATTGAAGTTCAATCATTAGTGTAAATCCAAAAATAACACCTTTTGAAACAACATTATGTTTGGTTGTTCACATTGTCCATAACACTATAAAAGGCAGCTTGCCAAACTCTGAGTTTGTATGTTTTCAGAAGAGAAAGAAAATTCCACTAAAAACCCAAATTCAGAGCCAGAAACAGAACATTCCCCATTACATTCTAAAAATCGAAGATAAAAGACGCGACTTTCCAAGCAAACCAAGGAGAGATTAATACAAGGTGGCAGCTAAATTCAATCCACAGATACAGAAAACATAAGCCCAAGTGATTCATAACAGGAAATGATCAATCTTTTCACACATCTTGTAGATTGAGAAATTTCCCCCAAATGGTCAGACATGCGATCTCTCTCATTCACTGCCTTGCACATTCTGTATTACACCATAGAACACTTACACTTGTTTTTCAAAGGTCTAATTTCCACTTGCCATTGATAATTTCGGTATACATCACATTGGTTGGTTCTGAGTGGAGGTTTCTGTGTAGGTTCGTATCCAGCAATGGCGTCGAATATTCCATAATATAGTGAGTCGTTTTTCTTCAAATATACATATGAACGTAATCTTCTTTTAGGAGACATGAATCTACAGATGCATATAATGCTGTAGTTTATCCATTGCTTTCTTGATCGACAGAATATCATATTTCCTCTGTTCATTATGACCTTTAGCAAAAGAATGTCCTGTATCACCAACCTTTGCTATTATATATACTATTTCTTTCAAGAATGCACCTGCAATAGCACCATCAAAATGGACCCTAGCTAGTAATGCAAGAATACCAATTTCCTATGTCTGTTCATCGGCATATCACCACAAAAGCATAAAGAAAACCCGTATTTGCTATCTCCTGTAGAAGGATATAGGCAAGAAGTTCCAATCTGATATTTCCAATCATGAGAGGGAAAAAAGGTGGAGAGGGTGTGACTAATGCGATAATGAAGTGTCCCCAGTTGGGAAGAAGGCGAGCCCACTTTTTATATAGTGAAGAAAAACCCAATGACAATTCCATATGCACAGACAAGTATGCTGATTGTGTGTGATACTGTGTCGCTGGAACCCTTTTCTTTTTCCTCCTCCCTAATTATTAACAGCCTGAATCCTGTAGTCAATCGATTTCCCCTTACAGTTCTACCTCTAATCGATTGGTACCCGACCTGGTTGGCATAGAATTGGATGACCTATGCATGATTACATTATTGCAAAAGCCATAGTATAACTTTTCAAATTTCTTCACAGACCAATGGGCAGCTGAGAAACTTTAAGATCTGTTCTCTGTCTGCTCCCGTAGTATGGCAGACTCAATGTAGGACGATGATCCCTTCCTGTCTAGAGGCAAGGCAATCCATGTCATTATCCACTCATAGACCCTTTGATCTCTCAATGATTGCTCAACATGGCCATATTAGCTGGCTAGTTTAAGTAACTAACTAACTAGCCACCTTTCACTAAGAACAAGCCCTCCATAGCTGGCAAAGTTTGAGAGCACACATCCCAAATCTTATAAACCAGTTCAAGTGTAGATTTGCCATTGCAGAGACTGATGATCAGTTCACCATTTGTGGTACATTAGTTGCATCACATGCACATGCTGCTGGGGAGATGAAGTGTAAAAATATTTAAAAATTCCCACTAACTGCATGCTTTTTCCAGTTTAATTTACATATAATATTCAGATATTATCATTGATATTTTTAAAAATTAGAAGAGTATTCCGTATCTGCCCGGGTTATAGGACTAATCTTTTTTCGGGTTTTGATCGATAACTCTCCAAATCATTGATCTGCTAATATATATAATTCTTTGGCCAGACAAGAAAATGATATCTTAAATTTCTAGATGCAGTCCAGTTGGTCATACTCATAGCTTCTTTACGTCATCCCTATTCAATTCACCAAAAGGGTTTGAACCTTCTGCCTTTGTAATTAAAATATTAAAGACTAATTTTCTGCAGAATTAACTAAACAAGAAAAAGAATAAAGCTGTCCTTTTAGAACTCCTTCCCAAGTCCAACTACCATCACAGAACATTCAGAATGAGCAGGAAAGCCTGTGCCAAAAGAGGAGAAAGCCACAGTGGGGATGAAAACTGAGAAAAGAAGCATACACACAAACAGTCTCAAAGCTCATCTTTTGAATCAAAGAAAAAGCGGAGTGAATGGTGGGAGAAGGTGGCATGGCATTGAAGCATAAGAGGACAATTATGATTGCGGTCTGGAATAGGCTCAAAAGGGTTGGAACCTCCATTGCCTTAAAGACCATGCTTTTCAATATTTTATTACCTCATCCTTACGAATCAGATACACTCTTGCATCAAAGTTCGTAATATATACTTCATTTTGGTCCCATAGATCTGGATTATGGGTGTCACAAAATTGATACCAAATCTTTCCTGGAAGGTGGGTGCCATCTCATTATGGGAACATTCTTGCACTAATTATAGTTTTAGGATTTATTCTTTTTTTTTTCAGAAATTCAATCCATTTAAGGTGCCATCTCAGCTACCACATCAGTGCTTTCGAGGTGGTCTCTGTTGATTTGTTTAGACTTAATGTTTATAAGATCGACTCTTTCATTGTGTTAGAGTAACATGATAATCATTAACTATGGATGGATCCAATTATTTTTTATTTTTTATTAAAAATAGATGAGTATTATCAGGATTTAAAGAAATCTTAATATTAATAATAAAAAATAATGAAGACTTCTAGAGGAGAGAATCTATATTCTAAAGAGAAAACATTATCAACAATCATATTTACGTATCCACGACTCTAATTAATTCCTTCAATTCCTATCTCTTTTGCATTATGGTCAATAGTTTTATCCTATACAATGATTAAGCAGATTTTGTTAACTTGCATGATGAATAATAATAATTAATAGTTAGTGACACCTGTTAAAGTAGTAAATTGCATACTGACCCTGACTTTCAGGGTCAATTTCTGAACTACAAATAACGTTGTGCTTCAGTTACGAGGTCTATCAAGCTAAAGTTTTATCACTTCTCATGTTCATTACACATACACTCATAATCATATCGATTCAATAGTTTTATAATTCTATAAAGTTAACCGCAAGAATGTGTTTTTTCTATTCCTTTTGAATTACATATGTTATATACCTTAATCATCGGAATTCTCAAATCACTCAAGACAAAAATTGGTATTTATTATTGTACAATGTAAAAAAATTAGCATTGTTATCAATAATAAATACCCATTAATTTTTTTAAAAAGTGACATCAACCAAAATCAAAGCCTTCTTCACAAAAGGTAAAAGGTAAAACCGTTGTGTCTCTCACAGGCTGATATTCATTCTTCTGCTTTCAATTACCCAATACCTTTGATGAAATTTTCAGCAACCATAATTTGCATTTGTTGTCCTCCTTGCCGTAACATATCATTCCATTGCTTGCCCCCTCCATAATTTACAGCCCTAGGTTATATAATATTTGGCACATATATATGAACAGTGCTGGCAGTGGCAGAGCAAATCACGCCCAGAACCACTCATCGTCATAGCTTCGTTGGATTGGTCATCTTTTACCCGGCAAGGTTGATATCAAGTGCAAATCATGGCCATCATAACGGTATTCCCGTATCAAAATTTTGAGACATCTATCTACTCATCCATCCATCCATCCTCGACGGCCTGCAGCTACCAAGTATCACGCCTAACTTTACAGTATCCTCTTTGCACGCGGTGACATGCTCTGATCCCAAGCAGCTCCCGGAGAACACGCTGTTCCTTATTTACTGCACGAATTGGCTAGCCTGTTAGTATTTTTTTAAATTAAAAAATATATATTAATCTAAATTTTTTATAATATTTTATATTTAAAATTAAAAATCGAATCGTTATCTTTGATAAAGTATATATGAATTATTCCTTTAACATTTAATAAAATTGATAATAGAATTATTTTTTATAATAAATACCAACATTTAATAGAATTATTTTTTTACGTATCGAACTTAAAATCTTGTGCTCATCGAACTGCATAGGTAACTCTTTAATTTTCAACCACTATTCCTACCGGTGTTTAAGCTTTGGTTGTCATATACTCACTGCCTGTCTGACTACTTCTTGGTGTTATCTCTGTTTCTTGCATGATTTGGCTGTTGCTTGGGAATTTGGGATTTGGAAGTTGTGGCTAAAAGCAGTGCAGAATTATGGCGTATTTAGTTGAGTTACTGCTACACTTGATTACGGAACAACTACCAAATCTGTAGTGATTAATTCTTCGGTATGGTCTAAAAAGCTTAAATGCAATACCACCCACAGTAGTATTCTATCCATCAATACCGCGTTTAATGATTAAATGCTGAATGTTAAAGCCAACCCACCAGCATTAATATATTTACCTTTGATTACGGAACAACCACCGCGGTTGGGTAAGTGATTTATTGTTTTTGTTCGAATATTCATTGCAAGATCACCAACGTAAATTAAAAGCACAAGCTGATAAGGGTATCGAATTTATTAATAATTTATAAATTATTATTTAAAAAATAAAAAAAATAGTTGATCAAAAATTTTAAAATTATTTATACTTTTATTTTGATAAATATTTTGATCGAATTTGTTTGGTAAATATTTGCTCTTCGGTTAAGTAAGCATACTAAATTATTATCTTAACTTATATATAATAAATTAGAAATCCTAGTAATTCCTCCCCACCAAATAAACCATAAAGGCTGACATCCGAGTTGTTACTTTGGTTGTACAGAAATTGGTAGTAGCATTAATGAAAGAAATTTTGAATGAATGCCCACTGGTTGTATTATATGTTTTGCTTTTTCTCAAATTTCGACACATAGTTAATTCTACTGCTACAATTATGATTCAGTCACCTAAAAGCTCATCCTCCTTCTCCTCGCACTCGCACAAGCATTTAATTGATCTTTATTCCCATACCTGCAGCCTGCAGCTTCAAACGAGAACTGTCCCTCCAAATTTCCTAGAATTTGAATCAGAGAAGATGGGTTTTCTTATGCTTTTGCCGCTCTTTTTTTTTAAATTAAAAAAATTATATCTCTAACATCGCATTAGATATACATAATTCTCGATTTTTATTCTAAATCTATTAGTTTGAAAATTGTTTGAACAAAATGGTTGACTTTGATATTTTTCTGAAATAACTATTTAACTCTTCGAATTATATAGATAAGTATTGATATATTATTTAAATAATAATGTGTTTATTGTTATTTACAAAATCTAAAATAAAAAAAATTAGAAAACCAAAATTAACCGATTTGTTAGATGAAGGTGAAAACAATCTATGTACGTACGCTATAGATTTGGCACGGGCATATAAATACCTTATAAATGATGTTGGATCCAAAATTTTCGGGTTGGTGGGACTCGTAAGAGTTATCAACTATAAATCTGATGCACTTCATAAAAACCTTGTCATCGTTAGATTTGTATTGAAAACGACCGCACCGACAAATAGAAAATATTCAAATTTCAGACCAGAATAAAACTCCTCCTCTGTATTGAACCTTGTCCGGTTGATGAATCCTTATTGGGTTTCTCTTTCTCATGGTAAATTCTTAAATTTTCTATTTTTGAATTATATAATAATAAGTTAATATTGTTCCACGCATGACATGTAGGACAAAATACTTACGTCACTGAAATCTTTCACGTAATCTTTTTTTATGGGAAATTGAAGAATTGACTAGCTTGTTTCTTTTCCTCTTTTTTCTTCTGGGTATTAGAGCTGCCAGAGTTCCCAGTGCTGGTCTGTGCCTCGGTGGGACAACAACCTAATACTAGATGCTTTTCTTGGATGCCTAGATCTAAGTCTAACCCACCTCAATAATTTCGTCCCAACTTTACCAGTAAAAAGAAATAAAGGGCTTAAGCTTTTTTATTAACAAAATCTTAACGCTAACAGGAACTACTTGAGTTAAAAGATTGCTGAACTACTTCCTGTTCTAGTTGAGTTGTGCTGTTGTGTCATGACTGGAATCGACTGCTTTCTTGGTTCTAGTTCTAATTTAGCATGGTACTGTGAAGATCAGAGGTGGGTGCATGCCATCATCTCAAAGTTGAAAAGGCCATGGGTGGTGATATATATGCAGAGAAGAAAAACAGTCACGTTCTGCACGAAATGCAACAAAACCAAGATTTAGAGAGGGTCGAGGCTGGGTTCTGTCAGGGACAGGGAGTGGGTGCTCACTGCTGCCTCTGTGATGTAAAAGCTCTCTTCACTTTTTGCCGATAATTACCAGAGAATATAGAATCCCGTGGGGTGTGAGGGAGGGAGTCGTGCAAACCAATTGGGGTGAGGGTCGAAAACAGAAAGGAAAATAATGGGGACAAGATTACAGGTTACATATTTCCATGTATTTTGGGAAACAAATTGCTAGACTGGAAGTTTGGCTGCTCTCTTTTGAAACCTATTCTGCAACTTGGCTGATTTTAGAAGCGTCTTATCGCCATTCGTCCTGTCCCATCCTTCTCTGCCGCCCCACTGTAGCTTTTTTTGGGATGTCCCCTTCGTGTTTCCCTTTTATATAATTATACTATTCGAGTAGGAATTCCCATAATTCTCAGCCTAATTGTTAAGATTTGAATAGGAATTATAATTAAAATAATAAAATCAAAAATTAATTGTTTGCAAATATTTTATTGTGATTTGATTTATTGATTTGTTGACTTTCATTTTAAACTACTGTGGTTAATGTGATTTTTTTTTAAAAAAAAAATCCTTGGCCGTAGCAACATGAGTGTTTTCTTGGCGATCCATTTGGAAATTATTATCAAAATTTTGTATTTATTATTTGGTAAAATACTTTTGATTCATAGTGATCTGATTCGAAATTTACCAGACGCATAGCTGATTTTCTTGACAGATATTATTCAAATATTTATAAATTATGATATGAGATTGTGATGATGGAAGAGATTATTCCCGTTATCATATATAATTATTTAAAATCTGAAGAATATAAATTTTAATTAAATACTCAGGATTTGAATTTTATCTTTAAGAATAAAGTATTTCAAAAAATTTCAAGCTAATTAATCATAGGCAAGATTTGATTATTAATTTTAGTTATAAATATTTTAATTTATTTTAATTAATATTTATGATATAATAAAAATATTATATTTATTTTTTAATTAGTATTTACGAAATTAATATTTACTGAAAATAAGTTAGTTCATACTTAATCAATGTTTGCAATATTTAAAAATAATTAATTCTGGTTGTGTACGATAAATTTTTAAATTCTTTAAAATAAAAAAACTGGGAGGGAGGTGACATCAAGTGCAGTCTTATTCTGCAAGTCACGGACTCACGAATGGAGGAACCTATGCAAAACAAACATAATGGGAATTTTTTAAAAAATTAATATGATAAGTAAAAATGCTGTCTCTGAGATATGACATGACATAAAACGAAAAATTTTCAGCCACATTATCAAAATATATGTATGGCGCTATTTATAGTATAGTTTATAATCCAATTTATACTAAAAATATGACATGGTAGTTTATGATAACCAAGAAAAATACAAGCACGAGATATAGGTTGCAACTTATTTTTATATTATGGTTTTAACAATTGATTAGAAAGGCATTCAAATAACCTCAATTTATGATAAATTATACTTGACTAAATATATTTTCATTAGGATAATTTATTTTTCATTAATTGTTGGGGTAAGTCTAATTGATTTGAAAACAAAAATAACCTTAGATTACGGAATATCGATCTCACTGACTTTTATTCCATCGATTGTATTAGGATATATATCTTAGTAATGGAATAGAATCCATTTAAAATTAAAAAAGGTATCAGCTAATAATGGAAACAACGGATATTTACTGTATAGCTGAAGATTATGTATGCAGATTATATTTAGTGCTATGATAATCTAAATACCAAAAAAAAAAAGGAAACATATCGGGCGATGTTATTATGCTGGCAATTTATAGATGTGCTAAGATTAGGCATACGATCTCCTCAAAAACAAGTAATTTAAAGGAATTATATTATTTATTTTTGAAGACAAAATTATCTTTAATTAACATATTCTCTTTTTTTGTCAAATCAGACATTTCCAAAAAATATAAATACACAAAGCAGAATTTTAAAAGTTTCAATGCCAAAATTTATATAGAAAATACTAAACGGTAGGTTTATGTTCAAAACCACTCCTCGTGTTGTGCCTACCCGATTTAACTTGACATGCATTTCCAATGTTCCACGTTGTCTGAATGTTTAAAAGAGCAAACCTTGCACACAGTTCCGTCCTTCAATTATTCACTGTTTCTTTGTGTCTCGAGATCAAAACAGCCTGCAAGTTTCCCAAGTATGTCTCCCTTCTGTGATGATACTGTCTATAAGAGTTGAGAAACACAACGGCACGTTCAATAGTTGCCCATTCCACATTTGACCAAAAATGGACCATTTACCAAAGATTGCAAC
This sequence comes from Passiflora organensis, assembly GCA_019739055.1. Classification (NCBI taxonomy): domain Eukaryota; kingdom Viridiplantae; phylum Streptophyta; class Magnoliopsida; order Malpighiales; family Passifloraceae; genus Passiflora; species Passiflora organensis. The sequence continues at coordinate 325,134 of JAEPBF010000187.1, read as the reverse complement.
AGCAAATGTCCTCCTGTCCCGAGATGATCCTCTGTAATAATAGATTTACTCCAACTTGTACTGAAATTCTCCCTCTGTACCCCGAGAGTCACGTGTCCCAGATGACTAACCAAAGCAATGTTCTTAGTCTCTTTTCGGGAGTTACGAAGTAGGGTTCTAATCAAATGCCATTGTTGTATGCTTGCTGTTTGCGTGACTCTTGAAGGGTTTCCTAATCCTGAACTTATCTTCTCCGTCAGAGCTACACGATTCAAACTTCCGATCACAAAATAAAGATCTGGGTCTGTCAATTATCACCATTACATCGTCAAGATTAATATAAACGATTATAACTTAATAAATACCGATCGACATCCCGATAAAATGATATTTGTTATATCAAAAATATAATTTATAACGAAGGAGTAAAAGGGTGAAGGGAAGGAAACGTAAAATGCGACAGAAGAAATGATTTATCATCATGTAATTTCCCCATCAAAAACAACCACACATCAGACCACAACTTAACACTATGATAGTAACAAGCTTCACTCCCATGGCATACTTTACCTACAAAGCACAAACACACTTGAGAGTGTACTCTGGCTTTCGATCGGCATTGTCTCTCTAGTTTCGAATCCCCTTATAACCCCTTAACGCAAACACCTTCACCAGTTCACTTCGCTCTCTTCCACCTCCACCGCAACTACGGTTCACAATGCCTCTTTTCCTTTTCCCTGTCCTCTCCTCTCTCCTACTGTTTGTTTTCACCTCCCCTTGTATGTCACTTAACCAAGAAGGCCTGTACCTCTACCAAGTGAAACTCTCGCTCTCCGATCCAGACTCTGCACTCTCCTCATGGTTCGACCGCGACGCTACTCCTTGCTCATGGTTTGGCGTCGGCTGCAATCCCGCCACCGGCTCTGTCACATCACTTGACCTCTCAAGCACCAACATCTCCGGTCCTTTTCCTCTCCTTCTCTGCCGCCTTCAAAGCCTTTCTTTCCTCTCCCTCTACAACAACTACATCAATTCTTCTCTTCCTCACGATATCTCCTCGTGTCAGTCCATTGAGCACCTTGATCTTTCCCAGAACCTCCTCACTGGTACGCTTCCCAATACTTTGCCCGACCTACCTAATCTCAGGTACCTTGACCTCACCGGAAACAATTTCTCAGGAGATATTCCCGATACCTTCGGCCGCTTCCCGAAGCTCGAGGTTTTATCCTTGGTTTACAATCTCTTTGATGGCATAGTGCCACCATTTTTGGGCAACATTTCCTCGCTCAAAATGTTGAATTTGTCCTATAATCCTTTTTCGCCTGGTCGGATTCCTGCGGAGTTTGGCAACCTGACGAACCTGGAGATATTGTGGCTAACTGAGTGTAATCTAGTTGGAGAAATCCCTGAGTCGCTGGGTCGACTCAAGAAACTCACTGATCTGGACTTGGCCATAAACAACTTAGTGGGTCACATTCCTAGCTCACTCATTGATTTGACCAGTATTTACCAGATCGAGCTCTACAACAACTCTTTAACCGGTGAGTTGCCTCGTGGAATGGGAAACTTGACTCGGTTGAGACTTCTTGACGCGTCCATGAACCGTTTGACTGGAACGATTCCAGACGAGTTGTGCCAACTACCGCTAGAGAGTCTCAACCTTTATGAGAACCTCCTCGAAGGAACGTTGCCGCCGAGCATTGCCGACTCGCCTGGTCTATACGAGCTCAGGCTGTTCCACAATTCGCTCACCGGTCACTTGCCGCAAAATCTCGGTGAAAAATCACCGTTGAGATGGGTCGATGTGTCCAACAACCAGTTTACTGGCAATGTCCCGGAAAATTTATGCCAAAACGGCGAGCTAGAGGAGATTCTAATGATACACAACTCGTTTTCGGGTCCAATACCGAATAGTTTGGCTTCTTGCCGAAGCTTGACCCGGGTCCGATTAGGTTTCAACAAGTTGTCCGGAGAAGTTCCGGCTGGGTTCTGGGGTTTACCGCACGTTTACCTCGTTGATCTCGTGAACAATTCGTTGTCCGGTCCTGTTGCGGCTACAATTGCAAGTGCGGCTAATTTGTCCATGTTGATTTTGGACAATAACGACTTTAACGGAAGTGTGCCGGATGAAATTGGGTGGCTGGAAAATCTTCAGGAATTTTCAGGCAGCCTCAATAGGTTCAGTGGTCCGCTGCCTGGAAGTATAGTGAAGTTGACGCAGCTGTCTAGGTTAAATCTTCATGGGAATTTGATTTCGGGGGAGTTGCCACCTTCTCTTGGTTCGTGGAAGAAGTTGAATGAGCTCAATTTGGCTGATAATTTACTGTCCGGGAAGATTCCTGATGGGATTGGGAGCTTATCCGTGCTTAATTATCTTGATTTGTCGAACAATAGGTTTGTGGGGAGAATCCCGGTTAGTTTACTGGATTTGAAGTTGAACAGGTTTAACATGTCGAATAATAGGTTGACTGGGAAGATACCACCTTTGTACGCAAAAGAGATGTATAAGAATAGTTTTCTTGGGAATCCGGGGTTATGTGGGGATATAGAGGGTTTGTGTGATGGGGAAAGTGACGGTAGGGGTAAAGGTTATGCCTGGTTATTGAGGTCTATTTTTGTGCTAGCTCTGCTGGTGCTTGTTGTCGGTGTGGTTTGGTTTTATTTGAAGTATAGGAATTTCAGGAAAGCCAAGGCAGCTGACAAGTCCAAGTGGACATTGATGTCGTTTCACAAACTGGGTTTCAGTGAGTATGAGATATTGGAAGCTCTCGATGAGGATAATGTGATTGGAAGTGGGGCGTCCGGGAAAGTTTACAAGGTTGTGCTTAGCAACAATGAGGCAGTTGCGGTGAAGAAATTGTGGGGTGGAGTGAAAAAAGCGGTTGACGGGGGTGATATGGAGAAAGGGGAGGTCCAGGTTCAAGTTCAGGATAATGGGTTTGAAGCAGAGGTTGAGACTTTGGGGAAGATCAGGCACAAGAACATTGTTAAGTTGTGGTGTTGCTGTACAACAAGAGATTGCAAGCTTTTGGTGTATGAATATATGCCTAATGGTAGCTTGGGTGATTTGCTACACAGTAGCAAGGGTGGGTTGTTGGACTGGCTAACAAGGTACAAGATCATCCTGGATGCAGCAGAGGGGCTTTCTTATTTGCATCATGACTGTGTTCCTCCAATCGTTCACAGAGATATCAAGTCCAATAATATCCTGTTGGATGCTGATTTTGGAGCTCGGGTGGCCGATTTCGGTGTAGCCAAGGCTGTCGATTTGGCCGGAAAGCCGAAATCCATGTCGGTCATTGCAGGTTCTTGTGGTTACATTGCACCAGGTTAGTGAAAAAAGATTATTCTGTCACTGGTTTTTCCTGTAGATGCTATATCTGTTTTTCTTCTTCACAGAGATTTTAATGATCTTCCTAGATTAGTGTAATCCAAAGGATTATTGCAGAGTTGTTTTAGAGGCTTAGCTAATTCTCTTTTGGTGAACTTTTTGCAGAGTATGCCTATACACTTCGAGTGAATGAAAAGAGTGACATCTACAGCTTTGGTGTGGTCGTTCTTGAGTTGATAACTGGAAAGCCTCCAGTTGATCCAGAATACGGAGAAAAGGATCTGGTCAAGTGGGTATGCACCACTTTGGATCAGAAAGGAGTGGACCATGTTCTCGACCCAAAGCTTGATCAAGTTTTCAAAGAAGAGATATGCAAGGTCTTCAATATTGGCCTTCTGTGCACGAGTCCTCTCCCCATCAACCGCCCGTCAATGAGGAGGGTGGTGAAAATGCTGCAAGAAATTGGGGCAGATAACCTGCAGAAGTCTGGTAAAAAGGACGGTAAATTAACACCTTACTACTACGAAGATGCCTCCGATCATGGCAGCGTTGCTTGAGAATACCAAAACATGGATCTGGAAGATGCGAATCATTAATGCTCCATTTTTACTGTTTCTTCGGCCAACTTCCCAGTTTTTCATCCTTCACTTGGTGCTTGCTTTACAACATAGGAAAAAGATAGTTTTGTCGACTTGAAAGTCAACCCTTTTCCGTTCTAGAGAGGAGATGAAGCATGACCATAAGACAGGGAGCATTGTTGTTAAGATCAAGGGGCTATGAAAAAGTTGCTGGTATCCAAGTACTGTTTTCTACTGGTACACTGTAAAAAAATTACTGTTGAAGAAAAGGTATTAAAGTTCAAAGTAGGTAGTAAATTATTATTAATCCCAGTATTATATCCCAGCCACCATTGTTGCAAACTCTATTCCTCGACAGACGAGAGAAAATCCCAGTAGAGTATCTAGTAAACTGCAAATGTCGGCTGTTGATGAAGTTCCCAGGTGTAAGAAAAAAAAACAAAAGAGAAATAAACTACTCAGATTTCTAGAATTTATTATGGTGGTTGCTGATTTAGATTGTAGGCCTAACGCAGCATAGACCCATCTGCATTTAGCCAGGGAAGAAAGCAGTACTTTTACTGCTAGTTAGGTGGCAAGTGGGGTTGACCCTACATCCTCTCTTTTCTCCAGCTGTTCTTGTTTGTTTACCTGGTAACTCGAACACACCTTATGACGAACACTGGTGTACTTACATGTTTTATGGCCGATAGGTAGCGAGGGAAGTTCTGGTGATTTTTGTTTTTGAATATTAATTTTTAGGCATCGAACATCTTCCATAATTGATTAATTTGACACGAACGGAATAAGATAGTTTTCGGGGACAAGTACTTTATTGGAAATTTAAACTTACGACTTTGACATGCGGCAGTGCTTCGGCTCTCAAAGTTTGTGGACCGCGACAGCAGCGGCCATTTAATGCATTTGGGCCAGCCTTTTACATACTATCTTGCAAGTTGGAGCTGTGTTTTAAATTTTTTATGTTCCGGATTCGATCAGAGGTAGAATTATTGAAAGATATGTTAGATTTTAGGATCAAGTCATCTGTATTAAATATCATAATGGATGCTTAGATGCTCTGATTGCTCTGATGCTCAAATCAAATAGTTTACTGATGAAAACTTTGTTAGAAAGTATAAAATGATTCTCTGTATTTGATTTGATTGATTGAAACCCAATTCATGCGTTTTGAAAAGTCAAGCCCATAGAAAATCTGCCATTGAGAGGAAAAAACCAAGCGAGGATGGAGATGCGGGGTATCGATCCCCGTACCTCTCGCATGCTAAGCGAGCGCTCTACCATCTGAGCTACATCCCCTATACATTTCTTTTTGATAATTTTATAATAATATCAATAATACAATAAATGTCTTGAGTGTTTGATGGCTATCCAAATTGATTTTAATTTAGAAATATTATAATTAATTAGATCATATAAATCAATTAAGAATAATATTTATAAAGCATAGAAAAATTATCATAGTAGCTCAGACAAAATATAAATATAATATATTTATAACTAAAAAATCTTTAAGAGGATATTATTTGTTTGGGAGGAGACCTTGAAAAGGAGGTTAATTGACCTTTTAAAAGAAAAGGAACATACTGATATTCGAAAATCTGAAAAAATTAATTTTAGTTGAATTCAGAGTACTTAGGTTAGAAGTAAAGCTGAAAGAGCCCAGAAACTGCTATGGTCCAACAGAAATAGCCCGGTTTCTACTTAAAAGTTTCTGGATTGGTTCCGCTATTTAAGATTATCAACCTCATAAAAATCCACACTGTCATATATATTTCTACGTTCTACTCCCCAAAGAGGAATGGTCATTTTCAGAATCACAGTCGGAAAAGGAATACACATGTATTGCTAGATATATATGCACCAAAAGTCAGTCGTCCATCCCCACCCTATAAAGTCTTCCATCTTTGAAATTAAGTTGCCTAGTTTCGTGGTCTTTGCTGCATATTTTTTCCCCATTCTTCCATGCCAATGAGGACATCGATGGATTACTTTTGACAGTGACAAACCACCCAGTGCAAATGTTTTTCAACCGTTCTTGTTTTTTAAGACAATCTTTGTTTTAAAATTTAGAAAACAACGGTAATTAACTGTCTTTGATGTTATATTATATTATTTTATATGGTTACAAATGGATAAACTATAATCAGTTAACTGTATTTATCGGGTTATTTTACCAAAATCCTTGACAGATTTTATTAGGTGTAATTAGGAGTCTTATTATGTTATTCAGTCCTCATCACAGTTAATGTTTTTCATGAAATTCCTTATGACAGAACCTTTGTAATTAAGAATTTAAATAATCAATAGTATGTAATGTGATATTTTGTAACCCTAGTTTAAATGGATTCTATCCTTGATCTTTTTCTTCCAGATAAAAGAATATGTCCGTATGATTAATCTCTTGGAATTTATCAATTCTCTCTCTCTCTCTATATATATATATCAATTCTATTAATCTCTTGGCATTCCATGCATGTTTTTCTAATAGATATTGACAAGAGCTTTTATGAACTATTTAAATGATAGAGAATCTTCCTTTTGCAAAATTCGTCATGGAATTGTTCTACCATTTATAATATCCCTAATTATATGTATATAATACTCTTGATTCTTTTCTAATGTTGATGCGAATCAACATATTCTACCGTCCCATTGCTTTATGTTGTTTTGATCTCAATTGGAGTTTATATATAATAGAAGACATTATCGGAGGCAAATGTTCATGGATATTATCGTCTACATTTATAATGTCCTTACTCTGCCTATGAAAAATAAATGAGATTGATTCCGATATTATGTTATTATCTTTATGATATAAAAAATATTTTATTTATATATGAATTCACAAACTTATATTACTCATTTTTTGAACCATATTTACAGAGTGGTGATAAGAAAGAACCCAAAGGCTTAAATTAGCAATTATTGAATAGGAAAATGAAAGTGAAACATCGTATCCAAATGGAGAAAAAACTTGACAAAAGCCTCAAACCTCTATTCTACACGTTAAAGCTAATGGTACAAAAGCTTAGCGAGTAAGCTATTCTTGTCTTGCTTCTTCGACAAGCCGAAGACAAAACCACATCCGAACAAGTTTCCAAGTCCCTTAACTTGTCGGCTTGTCATATGGGAAGAAAAAATATATATATATATATATCAAGGCAGTCTAATCCCGTGCTGTTCAAATAATTACAACTGCCAGCCTGTCGCCAATCAGATCCTTTATTCCCTTCTGGCTCTATAATTGGGGATAGTTTTAACATATTCTGTATCAGGTAATTTTTATTTTATCCAGACAAAAATTTTTAGTATAATTTTTAATCAGTTTCATCTAAACATAATGACATGTAAAATTGTAATTTTATTTTAAAATTTGTCATTAGTATATGTCTATCTGTGTCATCTTTTATTAATGTTTCTCTATTCTCTCTGTATGTTTTTCTTTTTTTATTCTTAATTTTATTATTATTTTGATATCATGAGCTTGACACTAATAATGTATCAAAGAGCATATATGTAAACATATGTCTTGTGAAAATATAAATATGTAACAAAGGTTACAGATGTGTACATATGTATGTTAAAAATATGAATGTAACACATTACTATTATTTTTTATTCTTACTTTTCTTATATTTTTATTTATTATTATTATTTTGACATGTGACAATAAGAATATATTAAAAAGCATGTCTGTGTATATTATGAGTATGATATTATCAACATAGCATTCTCTATTATATCCCTATTAGTTCTTAGTTTTGAAGCATTAACCATTAATATAACATCGCAAGTGTCACATATCCTACATTATGTAGGGTTCATATGATACATACAGAACATATCAACCTGGGATATTGAATTTATATTATATATGTGACACACCCTATATCATACAAATATGTACTAGGTCACTTATGTTTAATACATATGTATATATATATATTTGTATGAACTTTTTCAGATATCTATATTTTAAAAATAATAATAAAAAATAAAGAGATAAGAAAAGTAAGAAAAATAAAAAAAAAGATTGAGAGAAGAGAGAGATACTAAAGAAAAGTAGAAAAGTTACGACTGATAGCCTGACACATAATAATGATAAATTTTGATACAAAATTATCTTTGTAACTTTATATGTCATTATGCTTAGGTGGTACATCCAGAGCACCTTAAAAATACCTATATACCCAGAGCACTTTTAGGCCCTGTTTGGCCCCACGAAATTGGTGGGGTTGGTTTCCCCACCAATACTATTTAAATCTCTTTAAGAAATCAGCGTGATCTTAAATTGACAAACCCATGTTTGTCAGGCATTAAATGGATTCGACACTCGATGCAAGCGACGACGTTTTAATGCTTGTGTGGTGTCGATATTCCGAATTTGCCCTCTTAACTCACGACATCGCGCGGGATGTTGAAGAGAGAAGGGCATTTACGCGCGCATTGGTGCGATTCTGCCACGTCTACAACTCATGAGGATCGTGCTGGAGATTTATACACCTGTCTTGTTAGCCGAAAAGTCGCATTTGTCCTCCCTGTTATCAATATGAGGGCAGTCGTCGCATAACTCTTCATTTCTTCTTCACACTCTGCATTCTCCAGTTTTCAAAATTGTTCCCTTTGCTTCGTTGGCTATGGCATCCCAGGAATCCGTTGCCGGTAACACTCCGACCGTGCATGCTGAACTAACGGTAAGTCGCTTGCAATCACCAACTGCTTACTAACTTTCAGTCCCTTTTACGTAGGTTCAGAGTCACTTGCGCATGTCTCTTCCCCTAACTCCGGTAAGTCGACACCCATTTATAACCCATCGATTGGTTGGTACATTTATCTATATCTGTTTTCCACCATCGGGCTACTCTCAACTGATTGTTAGTGTCGTTTATTTTCTGTTCCATTCTCCAGATTCCACTGCGCCAGTTGGAATCCCCATCGTTTCAAACCCTCAGCCCAATAGGAGCAAGCGCAGTTGGTCGGAGGAGGAGGACGCTCTTCTCATCCAAATATTATTGGACCTGTTGGCGACGGGAAAATATAGGGTCGAGCGTGGGTTCAAAACCGGGTTGTACGGTGCTGTTAGGAGGGAACTTGAAGCAAGAAAACCAGGGTGCGGTATTCGTGAGGATCCTCACATTTACTCGCGCATGAAGACCTTGAAATCACATTTCAGTATTGTCCATGATATGCTGTATGTGAACACATCAGGATTTGGCTGGGATCCAGTGACCAAGTGTGTCACTGCTGATGACGACGTCTGGGAATCATACCTTCAGGTACACATTTTAAATCACATTTTCATCATTGAAATGTTCGATTGTCGCTTATTAATTACTTCATTGTCAAACTGTTGTTGCTCACGCAGACCCACAAGAATGCTGCACAGTTTCGTGGGAAGACCTTCAAGTTTTATGACGAGTTGTCGGTGATCTTCGGTGTTGACCGCACAAATGGTTCTGGTGCTGCCGATTTTGCTGGGCCCGCTATACCATCTGACCCCTCGAATGGGAAGGGTGCACAAGATTCTCCGCCGTTATCATCTGGGTACTCATCCGCTGATGCAAATGAAAGGGGCGGAAGTCAAAGCACGAAGAAACGTTTGCGTAACTGAGACGACGACTTCATCGTTACTGTGAAGGAGAATATAAAATTGCTTGTTGCTGCTATTGATGGTGCTACAGATAAACTTGCCAATGCTATTATGAGGACCGACATCCACAACAAACGTTCCCAGTTATGGGATAAGTTGTGTGACATACCTACACTAACTAATTACCAGAGAATGAATGCCCACCGTATTATTGGCTGTGATCGTGATTTGCTGGATTGCTTCTTCTCCGTGCATGATAGCTACATCGAGGAGTGGATTCAAAATGTGTTGGAGTAAAGCCGTCCACCCTGAATCAGACCCGACTTTTGCCTTTTGTGTTGGAACAAGCATGATACTTGTCTGTAAAATATTAACTATTTTGTATTTTGTATTTTAAACTCTGCTTGCATGTTTGTCGATTGCTTAGTATGCGTCGACCTATGGATGGAAATTTATAAAACGTGCACTTGCCTTTTGCATTACTATATGCTTGTTACCTCCATGGGAATGTTGACCACAGGTCAACTCGATTCTTGCATCATTGTATAAAGCCTGCATGGCGAAGAAGTTGACAGCTTTGGCACTGGATTTCTCAGATTCTGGCACTTCCACTGTTGCATCGGCCATCAACAATTATAAATGCCTAATGGTAGAAACATTACCATCGTGTACAGTGGAGGCAAACTATACTTGAAGTAACAAAATGCTTTGTACACTCTGGTCAGCATGCTAGTCGGCTACAATCTACATTATCTATTACAAATGATTACTGTGATATTGTTACCCTTTGCTTTCATATTTATCATTTACCGATGATGAATAACCTATCGTTGTTGCCTGCTTATCCTTAGCAGCTAAAATGGAGGAACAACTTGTTCTTTCTCTATTGGATCTCCAGGTATTACATGTGCATCTTGTGTCTTAATTCATTGAAGAAGGGAATGATCGATATAAATACATGCACCTGTGGCGTTCGCTTAACATGCAACCGATAAGCTAGCTCTTTAAATAAAATGGAATTTCTTTGTAGGTTGAAGGAGCAAAATATATCTTTGAACCAAGAACAATTCTTAGGCATCGTATTGACAATAACATTAGCTGAAGACAATAACAATATAAATGAGCAGAAATCATAGCAATCATCTAAAAATTATTCCAACATTCCATCAGCAACCCAAAACTACAGTGTTGTTGGTACACGATTCGCCATCATATCCGCAAACATTTGAGCGGCCATCGAATCTCTGAATTGGTTCCACTCGGTGGTTGAGTCAATTGTAGAAATCACGGGTACATCTGGCATCCCTGACTCGCTGGTACTGTCGTCATCAGTGCCTACTCCAGTGTTGGTGCTCTTAACCAAATTATGTAGTAAACAGCAAGCAAGAATGATGTTGGTCTGAATTGGAGCTGGGTAAAAACAAGGGCTGCGCAATATCGCCCAACGAGCCTTCAGTTGTCCGAAGCATCTCTCAATGACATTCCGGGCTGACGCATGATAATAATTGAAAATCTCACGTGGGCTCGAGGGGGCTTGGCAATCGCGTCATTCCTAAAGATGGTAACGCTCGCCTCTATATGGTGCGAGAAATCCAGGCGCATTTGCGAATCCCACATCAACCAAGTAATACTTACCTATAAATATAATGCAATTGACACATATATACATCAAATAACCAAATACTGTAGGGATTAAATTGCTTAAGGAGTTAGCTGCATACCTATGGGTACTTTCAGACCTCTCGGTTTGGAAATTGCATCCCGTAGGACTCGGCTGTCACCTGCGGAGCCTTCCCAACCAGCCAATACATAGACGAATTGTTCATTCCAAGTACAGGCGGCTAAAACATTTTGAGCAATATCCCCCTTTCGATTCCTATAACGAGACCTCTCTGTGGTCGGGACTGTAACCTTGATGTATGTCCCGTCTAGTGCACCAATACAATTCTGACAATGTCAATCGCCACAACATAGAATCAATATTGGCATTCAATTAACAAACCGTGATAAACCATACACAAATGTTTGCACTGTCAAGGGATAGGATCCACTAACCGTAAAGTAACGGAGTCTATGATCACCACACCCTGATGTGATTTCTTGTGGTTGCTGAAGCAACAACGTAAGCAACCTCAAAAGGGCACCTAACACTCTTCTGAAATGCCTACTAATGGTTTCACCGGACCTATGGAAGTTGAACTTAATAACACGATTCTTGACATGGTGGGCTAGGATATGCAAGAACATTGCAACTTGCTCATCCACCTCGAGGTGTTCAGTGTGTTCCAATCCACCCTCAGTTTTCAGCAAATCGCAAAGGACACCGAATGTAAATCTATCCATCCTAAGCTGCTCTATGCATGTGGCATCGTTATCATAAACAAGTTCATTCATGTGGAGACGACGCAATGACATTTTGTGTAAAAGATCCAAAGCTATACTAGACCGTAATATAAATCTTCGGACCAACAACATCTGCAAGTCTATACAACTGATGGCATATTGGGATACATGTAGCCACAAATTTAAAATTGAAACGATTTCACTATTATCTTCTGCTTCCATCATAAGAACATCCACTGATTCCGACATGGCCTATGGCAATGAACATAGTCGACAACACGCACATGAATCAACATATACAGTCACAAAGATTGATACGATAAACAAGCGACCCATAGCCACATAAACCAGTTACCGTTAATCGCTGAAACGAGGGAGAGCCGTATGTTGGAGATTCAGCCTGGTTTCAGCCTCTTCGAATAACCCTACACACCGACAGAAGTGAACCCATCAGATCTAACCACGGACATGGACACTCAATGCACCGAAACAACGACAAGCTAAAGAACAAACATGTCCTTCACCTGGATGCGATTGTGGGAGAGTGGATGCAATAATCGATCGTCTTCTTCTTCGGGAAGTTATGCGAAAATCGTCCACCTGGGCTCGAGCTGTAACATGACACAGGGCACCGGTATAAATGAAGTGGGTAGTGTCCATTCCAGAAGGGCATTAACGACAATGCCACATTACTAAGTTTTGAAATTAACAATTCCATTTCACGGGACCTGTAGCATGTAGGATTGTAAACTCCAAATCAGCTAACAATACAAACAAAGGAATGGTTGTCCACCTGTACGGTAAGGAAACCAATCCCACCAATTCTGTGGGGCCAAACAGAGCCTTAGGAGTCAGGCCTGATTATTCATATTTGAAGGTGTAGTCAAATAACTACATGGTCAACTTTTTCCAGGATATAAATAGTCATTACTGTTTTAATTGCGTCATTTAATCTTTAATTGTACCCTAGGTTGCCTCGGCTCCTGTTTGGCACTAATAGTAAAGGAATTTGGTGTTGGCTTATATATATATAAATACCGATAAAATATTATTTTTATATTATATATATTGAGTTGTTATTATATTATATATATTATAAAAATTTAAAATTTGATTTTGGATATAAAATATTTTAAAATTTTAAACAAATTGACCTACCTATCGATTAAATATCAGGGTTTGAATAAAGGAAATGAGATATAACAACACAAATATACATTTGCTTCCCATGAGAAGTCTATGGTAGAATTAAACACAAAAGTTGGTGTAACATATATACACCAACTGGTTATTTAATTTTCTATCTATCTATTTATATATATATTTTTAAGGGATTCCTAGATATTGACAGAGGAGCTAAAGTGGTGAAACGTCCCGAGTAGAATCAGGTTGCCTCGTCCACACTCTACGTGCTCTCTCTTTTACCTTTTGGTTTAGGTTTCTCATTTGTTTTGTTGTATCATTACCTTTCCTAAACAAGCTTATTCAGTGTCAGAAATTAACTATATAAACTCTGGTCTTTGGCATACCTAAGAAGCAAGCGACTGCATTTATTCTATGATACAAGCGTATGTACAACAACATAGCCAAACGTGACGTCCAAGCAACCTATTTAATTTCTAGAAACCGTATCCTCTCTCTCCCGACGCCCACATCTTTTTATAATCTTTATCAAATTCCTTCCTTTCTCTATTGTTCTTCCCTGCAAGATTCTACAGCCGCAGCAGCAGACGAGACTTGGAGACTAGTACCAAACCAATCATACAAGAAAGAAAAGTTGCAGATGGATTAAATTCCGAGCCTAACTTAAAGCTGCAAGAAGTGGGTATTTGGTTCTTCGTATACAGTTAGTTTTTGACACAGGAAAACGTGCTTTGGAAAGAGACAGCCTTTGCTTTTTCGCCTCGCTTATATTAGTTGATATGTTCCACCTTTTCTTTTCTTTAATTCTCAGATGTTTGTCTTGCTTATTTTTAATTTTTTTTCCATGTGTTTATCTTGGAAGCAGAAGACACCATTAGTACTGCACAGAGAATTATTGGAGTGTAGAATATGTGGGCGTAAAAGCAAGACCAGAGAGAGATGACATGGTGCAACAGGAACAGAGATGATGAAAGAGCAATACAGTTGGTCACAGCTGATCCAAAAGATAACGCGTTTCTTGATGCAAAACCAGAAGAATTCCGAAGCATAACTTGTCCTTCATGTGGACATAATATGAGCTCTCAGGATCAGGTATCAGTCATATTTTAAGTTCTATATATATACCATGTGTTTGTTCGAAGATCCCTTCTGTCGTCCTACATACACTTATATCCCTCGATGTTGTTCGTTGAATCTTAAATCCAGCTCTTGTGTGTTTTCTTGATCTATGTTTCAGTTTCATATAATTTAATTTTTTTTCTTTTGTCATGAATCAAATATTATAGACCGGAATTCATGATTTACCTGGACTACCAGCTGGTATGAAGTTTGATCCCACTGATCTAGAAATACTTGAACATTTGGAGGCCAAGGTATTATCTGATACGCGTAAAATCCATCCCCTAATCGATGAATTCATCCCCACAATAGAGGGCGAGAATGGGATTTGCTACACTCATCCTGAAAAATTTCCAGGTAATTTGTCCTCTTCTTATTTTGGGTACGAAACCGACATCAAGGTCTCGGAAAATTACACATCCAAGGATGCAAGAAATTATGGATTTTCACGAATTTCAGCCCCGCATGATTGATGGATGCGCTCGAAGATTAGAGAAATCTTGAGGATACCTCTAATTAATTAGGGTGGATAATTTACATTTAAAGATAGGTATTGGTGCTATTGGTGTGTATACGTATTCCCCTCTTCCAGTATGGAGTGTTCTTCTCTAATTATGGATGAATCAACCGAAAGAGACATAATGAAGTCAGGGATTTTTGGTCTATCCCTCTTCGACAACTCATTTAAGTAGGATATAAGTAAAAGGTTGAGTACGCAACCTTCATGAAGCTACTATATATGATAGCCTGTCTATATATATCAAAGGAAGAATCTCTTTTCTTCCACAGATGAGAATTTTAGAACTTATCATCATTGGCTATTAGATAAATGACTATCACCATTCAACCACAATCTTCGAGGTTTATTATAGATGATTTTGATCTTGCTAAAATTAATACTTAATCTGCATAAATAACTTTTGTTAGAACTGCTGCTATACCAATATAGGGGAACTAGCTAGTATAAATTGCTGGTTTTCAATCATATTCTAATCTTTCAGGGGTTAGCAATGACGGCCAAATCCGCCACTTCTTCCATCGACCTTCAAAAGCATACACAACTGGTACTAGGAAACGAAGGAAGGTGCACACTGACGAGGACGGAAGCGAGACTAGATGGCATAAAACAGGCAAGACAAGGCCAGTTTATGCGGAGGGGACAGCGAAGGGATTCAAAAAGATCCTGGTGCTTTACACTAACTATGGCAGGCAAAGAAAACCCGAAAAGACGAATTGGGTGATGCACCAGTACCATCTCGGCAACAATGAAGAGGAAAAAGACGGAGAGTTAGTGGTCTCAAAGGTTTTCTATCAAACTCAGCCCAGACAATGCGGTTCCGGCATTAAGGATTCTCTTGACGAGAAGCTTAAAAGTCTAAGCGAGCATGGCCATATTCCTTTAGCTAATAACGTAGCTTCTGTCGATAATTACTATCTCCCATCCATCATCTCTTATGATCATGGGAGTCATAACAGAGAAAGCACGCCTCAGTTGATTCCAAATTTGGTTGTCCAACGATTAGCTGCGGAAACAAGCAAAGGACAGCTTCTGAGGTAATAAAGAAGAAGGGCACACATGCAGAGCCTTGGCTGTTGTGGTGTAACACTCGTATAACTTAATAGACCGAGAATTTTGAGAGGAAAAGACGAAGAGGAATAAGGGGAATTGCTTCTTCCATTAAAGAGCAATGTTTTTCGGAAGATTTGACCATAACGTGATGATAGAAATTGTACAAATAGAATTTTCTTAGTTACCAAATTAATTAGGTAGTTTGTGAGAACCTTGGATTTTGCTTCTATTTCATCATCGTATCATCTTTGTCCGCTGTCAAAAACAAAAATCTTTGTTTTTTACAAAAAATATGTGGTGCTGATAACTTTTTTATAATATTTGTGATATGATCACTTAGAGACTACTCTCTAATATGTTTTCATTTCGGGATCATATAAGGAAAGCGGAAACTATAACCAGATATTGCTATAATAGCCAACATTTATTCTATTGAGGTTAGTAGTTTCTGATATTGCTTGACAAGGTTGAGATTGCTCTCTGTCATCTTCAAACTATTTCCTAATGCTGCATTAATGCTCTAGAATGATGTTGGAGAACACCAATATTTTTCAGAATGGCAGTTAAAAATCCCCAAGTCCAAATAACAATATAAGAGAGATTTAGCTGTTAAGGCTCTCATGAAACTAATATTTTTTTTGTTAAGAGTATCATGATCACATAATCAATACATAAATACTAAACTATTCTTATGAAAAACAACTAAACATTTAATCAAGATTCGAATCATAAGAATATGAATAAATTTTTTTTTGTTGGTAGTATATTCATCTTAACACCTATTCTAGAGAAAAGTTAAGGATTCAAATTTTACAGTATGAAACAATTATAAAAATTTTGGACTAACTAAACCTATCTAATTGGTGTTTATAATAGAGGGAATCCAAACTTGAGCATATCATGCAATGTAAGGTTCCGAACTGGGTTTCGCGTCTTTATCATTTTAAGATTATCAATCGACTTTGTTTTAAGATCATCAACAATTTTTCTTTTGCAAGTTCCGGTTCCTCAATCTTGGTCCTATCATTGACTATCTAGCTATTTTAATTTTTAGTATTGAAGCCGCAACAAACGTAGGCATGAAGGGGACAAAGGAGTGTTTAGTTCATAAAGCTGGGCTCAAGCGAGAATTGTCGGGATTTCCAATTTGGGCCAGTGACGCTGAGCTTCTGGACTGGACGAGGTTACTAATATGATTAAAGCTCATTAGCCCAGAAGAGCCAAAACAACAGCCCAACCTCAAAGCCAGCATCAACCTGCTCGGTGCAGCATAAGCATTGCGAGTCATTGCTTTTGCCGTGGTGAAGACAGGAGAGGAAGAAATACAATACATATCTTAGCCAAGGCTTCTTCGAGGTTTGAGGTTGTTCTACGGCGAATGGGAATGTCTTCCTCTGGGCCATTACAATGTATGATAATTTTTGGTTAAAATATATCACAATTGTGATAATTTAATCTCATATCACAAATATTCTAATAAATCCGATGATGGTGACATAAACATGCCCTCTGGTCTAATAGATGCATTAAAAGTGACTGAACGGTAAAAATATTTATAAAACACTATCAATGCTATAAAACATCCTTTTCAAAAGAGTGACATAAAATCACACTAAAGTTACAGTTAATATAATCACAATAAAGAACTTAATTACGATGACTTTTTAGTATATATAATAAACAAGCCGGATCAGCCTATCTAACGGAGCAGAGGGATAAGGGTAGCTTCAAGGGTCACCCTGTGATATTTTACATCATGTAGACACAATCAATAAAATAGTATTTCTATATGTGTATGCTGATCTGAACATAGATAAAAAAATTTGGAAAGAGTAATATATGTTGTTAGGTGATTTAATTAGAATTAATTAAAAACAGATGGGGTTAACAGTGTAATAGAATTAATTAGCATCTTAGACAAGCATGTTTAAGATGAGTCACATATTCAGGGATTTCAAGACACATACAACCTATATAGAGAGACTAATTTTGAACTTGGCTTCTTTCAAACTCTACCTAGTTGGATAGAGTGAAATCTGATGAGATTTTTAAAACAGTACTAATATAGAAGATTTGGAGGGAATGAAATCTGATGTATTTACCATGTGTAAAACCAAACCAAAAATATTAGAGAGAGTGAAATCTGATGTGTTTCAGTCGGCAAACCTAAAATTAAATTCAGTAAGAGTAAGATCTGATAAGATTTTCAAATCAACAAAGAAATCTCAAATTTGATGATATTTACTAAGTTCAAAATTACTTGTTAATCATATTAAAGGAAAATATTTTCAAATTTTAGATAAAAAATCTACTTTTGAGATTTAGACGATGAAAGAACAAAAAAATTAAATACCTTTCTAAAATTTTTTCTGAACATGTCGTGTACTCATTTACTGACTTAGAAATATTATTTTATTCACTCTGTCTAACGAAAATCTATGCAGTCCTCCGGAACACCTTACAACTATCCGAGGGATACGGCAATACTGAATAAGGACTGCTATTTATTTTGTGTACGGATGCCTTCGCCATCGGAGAAAAGGAATGTAGGAGCGGGTGCAGGTAGAAAATATATAGGAGGGGCGAGTTTTAATTTGTTTTTAGTTTTATTTATAATTTTCAAAATCAAGATTGGTTTTAAAAAAATCAAAACAGAAAGTGGTTAAAATAGAAGTCTATTTTTTTTTTTAATAAAATGAAATATTCAGAACTTCTTAACACATTATAAATAGACTAACAATCTCTCAAGCTACAGCATCCAGACGAAGAAAAACCATGAAAAAGGAGCAGCTAGGATTAGCAGAGTTCTCGATAGATTTACTATCATGTATCTTTCTCAAGTTGCCAGCCAAGACCCTTCTTCAAGCTCGCTGTGTCTGTAAATCGTGGCGGGATACAATTGACGATCGTCATTTTCGTTGTGAGCATGCCGTCCTTGCCATGGATGATGCTTCAGAAGAAAATTATGAGCTGGTGTATCTTGGTTATGCCTTTAAACCAAAAAACAAGCAGCTTTGCTCGGCAAAATACAATGGCACCTCTGTTTTAGCGTCGCCTTTCGAGTATCCAATAGCTGAGTTTACTGGTGCATCACTTTTTAGAGTGGCGTCTATCAGTTATGGGTTGATGTGTTTAAGCGTTTTCAATCCAGATTATAGTCACGCCGTGTTCCTCTTCAATCCACTTGAAGGAGGCCTGTCTCGTTTGCCGACTCCGAAACATTATCCTGAAAATACCGAGACGCCAAATTGGAACCGTGGAGCATCTCGAGCTGTTACTCAGACGTACGGTCTGGGATTTGATTCTAGAACAGGCACTTTCAAGGTACTCCATGTTTATTACAACTACGGCTCCGATAATGTTAATAAATGCATGTCGGCTGAAGTTTTGGTGTTGGGCACCGAGTCTTGGCGACAACTTCCTGACCTTGAATCTAATGTTCAAGCTTGGAAAACTTACCTTGATATGTATGTGTCTGCGTACGGAGATGTTCACTTTCTCTATGATGAACAAATAGACGGCAGAAAAGAGGCGATGCTGCTCTCTTTTAGCAGCAGTGAAGAAGTTTTCACCAGAAGAATTACTCCTCTAAGCGAGTTATTTTACAACCAGCTGTTTCGATTCAGAAAGCATTTGGCTCTGGCTGATTTTTCATCACATTACGAATTCGATATCTGGGTGCTGAAAGATTATGGGAAGAAAGGAAACCATTGGAGTAAAGAATACAAGATAGCCATTGAAGCCGCCCGGGAAGATATATTTATACCGGGACGATTTGTGATTGGCCCGTGGCGAGATGGTTTGCTTATAGGGACGATGGCATTTTCAGACTTGCTTTATTACAATCTCAAAACCAAAGGCTCAACATACATATCAGTACCTCCTTGCGAAAGTAATAGAGAAGAATTGCACAGAATCGTGAGTTATAATGGTACCCTTATCTGTCCCTGTTCTTTGATGGCCACCGTTCCTTAATTATTAGTTCCTTCGGGTCACTCCTGTTTCGGCTTTTCTTTTCTTTTTCTTGAGTTATACATACTATATTATATCTTTTATATTATGAATTTGAAAGAATCAAGTAGTTAAGATAAGTATAACAAAATTAATCTAAATTCTTATCTCTTATTTAAATTTTTATTTTTTTATTTGCGCTAGAGGTTTGGTTTTATTTAATCATTGGTGATTTTGATCATATAATTGCTTTGCATTCATTGGTTATTTCAATCACCCTAGTCTAAATTTATTATTTACTTATGATAATTATCTTTTTATAGTTTTTATAATACATTAATATATTATTATTATTATTATTATTATTATTATATATATATAAAATTGAATGATAAAATTAATTTATTTTTAATCAAAGATAAGATTTAATAATCTAAAAATTTAGGAGTAGCGGTGATATTTACAACTCTATTTCATAATAATTCCGATTATTCCTGTAGTCGATTCCACCTTATCGATAATATAGAAATAAATTACAGTAAGATTCTTAAGTAAATTCGGCTTTGCCAGTTCTCGCATAATGACGACATCAACGGAAAAAATTAAACTGGTCTGGGTCTCTGAGACAAGCAAAAGTCAAAGCCAGTCTTAACGGATGGTAGTGGAGCTCCTCCGGTCATCCAGAGACAAGCTCAAGCTTATATTGGACCTCGATGCTCGGCGGAATTAACTTCCTTCAGGTCCTGCGATTACGCTTGTCGGCGCATCAGGAATATGATGATCCGGAAGATTCCGGCTTCTCGTTCTTTATTCTGATTTTAGCTTGACCGATGAACACGGTAATATGAAATGCGTTAATCAGTTATACTGTGTTTACTTCTTGCACTATTCTTAAGATTTGTTATTTATTTTTTAACTGTTGGAGTATAAATGGTGAATTGAATCGTGTATTTTAGATTTTCAA
Organism: Passiflora organensis; assembly: GCA_019739055.1. Classification (NCBI taxonomy): domain Eukaryota; kingdom Viridiplantae; phylum Streptophyta; class Magnoliopsida; order Malpighiales; family Passifloraceae; genus Passiflora; species Passiflora organensis. The sequence continues at coordinate 304,566 of JAEPBF010000187.1, read as the reverse complement.
TTTTTGGTTTATGTTTGAATTGGTTTTCTTAATTGCCCTGTTCCTGTAACTAGCAGAACTGGCACGCAAGGTTTAATTTTTCTACTGGGCATTCGATGGTGAGACAGGAATATTAAGTTGTCTAGTTAGAGGGGATAGAGAGAGGCAAAGTGCTGTAATAATTTGTGGGTGAGACTTGGAACCATCCTCCAAACCTGAGTATTCTGGGGATATTTCATTGTACTATACTTGTCCTTTGTTCTTTTCCGCCTTGACTTTCTAGGGTAGACACCAGAAATGCTTGAACCCCGTAACCATGACTCTTATTAAGATTACTGTTCTTTCTCGTTTTCTCCTGATCTTGTAACAAACCCAAAAGTAAAAGAAGAGCTGCAACCACACTTGCTGCCTGATTTTCCTTTTTGTTTGTTTTTTTGTTTCTGGTGTAGTGCTTTTCTGGCGTACCTGGCTGAAAAAAGGAAGTGAATTTGATACTCGCACATGGGTGATCATCTTCTTAATCTGATGGATTGGTCTGAAAAAGAAAAGGAGTAAACAAGCTACATTTTTATTTCCATTTCATACTTCGGTAAACAGATGTGAGCAAGAAATTTCTTATTCAGTGCTTTAACATGCTTCGATAAATTGTTTGGTGCTTTCTATTTCTGATGATATTTGAAGGCGAATGTGTATATAGATTCTATAGAGAAAGCAAAAGAGAGATAACCATTTCGAAACAGAATAAAATTATCATTCTCTATCATGATTACCTACATACATCCACCTGCATATCCTATCAACTGAATAGTCTAAGTTCTAAACTTGACTATTGTTCAAGTGCTATGTTACACCCTCAAAATGTCAATGGCATTGATATTTAACCGGGATTTTATTTTGTAAGGAACATCTATATTACATGGCTGGTATAGGCCATGATGAGATATGATAGCGATTGGGGTCGGCACTGGCCTTAATTGGATTAAATTAGATCATGACTCTGAAAGCTTTGTGGATATGATCCCAAAATGGTAGGAGAGGAAACTTGAAAAATGCTTTCAGTTTCTGTGATGTTTGACGGGGAAACTTGCAGCCTTTTCTTTGGTGGCATGGGCACCAACTCGTCGAAGGCTCCTATTGAGAGTACTTTCTTGATGGATTCAAGAGCTTCTCTCAAAGAGGTAATCATTGGTGGATGAGAAATAGAATCATCCCCTGAAACAGAGTGCTGGGGGGATTCTTCACGGTACTCGACTTGTTCTTGTTCCTCTCCTTCACTTTCCAGTGTAGGCATAAGACATGCTTGAAACTCGTTATCATAGTTCTTGAGAGAATTGTTCTTTTTTGTCCTATCTTGACCTTGTAAGGACCCCAGAGTGAAGGGAGAGATGCTACCATAGTTGCTGGCATGATTTTCTTTCTTTGATTGTGTTGTACTGCTTTTCTGGCGTACCCGGCATAAAACCCAATCGTCCAACTGGAAGATGAAAGAAAATATAGTCATTTTAATACTCTGGATAGTAGGTGGCATGGCAGTTCATGGATTCACACCCTTTCCAACGAAGTTATTCTGTCATGGCCTTTGAGATCTCATTGACATAAGTTTGTGTGCTGTCATGATTTATTTGTAATATAGTTGACCATGCTAATTTGAATGATTAATCTGAAAGAAGAATGTTATACAAGCTGTGAACAGTCTGATCACACACTTCATGTGGTAAAATTGGTATGTTACTTTTTCTATTATCATTTCATACTTTGGTTAATATATATTAAACAAGAAGTCTACTATTTGATGTTTGTTGTTTTCTCTTTGAGATGATATTTGGTTCTTTGATATTGTGGACAAGAAACTGAAGAACTCACCCGCATCGATCCCCTTAGCCGATGCAGATGATGTGTATCATCAAGCAACCTGTACTCAAGCATGGTCCAGTTTGTTTTGGTGCCTTTCGGAGGTCGGCCTTTGTAAAATACTAGAGCTTTCTTCACCCCAAGACATTGTGATCCATTGGAAGTCAGGATAGGTTTATCTGTTCCTGTGGCTTTCCAGTAGCCAGAGCCGGCTGCTCTGTTTGGACGAGCACCGTTTGGATATTTCCTGTCTCTGGGGCTGAAGAAAAACCATTCTTTCTCCCCAAACGAGGCCTTTCCTGGATGAGGAGAAGAACCGTGGACAAAAGTGGAACTGATGAGTAAGGTAATTACCGCCGCAGCGAGAAGTCTTTCATGTATAAGAAAAAAGATGAGAAAAGAAAGAAAAGCTCACCAGGAAGTTCCCATGGACTGAACTTGTAGATATTGACGTCTGCTATTATACTGACTTGGGGATTGGAAGAAGACGATATTTTCTTTTTCAGATAATGAACAATAAGCTCCTCATCTGTGGGATGAAATCGGAATCCTGGAAGGAGACTAGAACTGGACATGTTCATCCTATCCATAGTTAGACAGCGTAAGATAACTTGAAACTCCTAATATTTATAGCCTGAATTCTTACTTTTGATGCATGATCCTGGCTACATCCCAAATATTATAATGCTTTAGCGTGTTCATTGTTGGTTTCTGATGTATTCCACTATGTTTTCTTTGTAAGGAGTATGGTTTACCAAGCATCTACTTCCCTTCGATATGTTTATCCAATCCCCCAGCTCCTTTTATTTTCCTATCTTTATTTTAATTCATCCGGCTACCTCCAATAGACAGAGGATCCTGATTAGTTTTTATAAAAAAACTGGAAAAAAATTATCTGCATATAGTTTATTTCAAGATGAGGTGCTGCTTTAGGATAAGGCACAGCCTTGGTTTCACCGATAAATACATTATCTAATTGCAGTGGATAGTGATGGCAAACGGAATCCCCCAATTAATGAAATCATATCCGCTTCTGATTGGCTGCATTTCAATATCAGTATGGTTTTGGATTTTCCAACTTGTTTTGATTCTGGCTACCGATTAGGAAACATGACTCCCCTGAGGAGACATGCTCCCCTAAGGCGGTGTGGGCAGAAAAATACTATAATTTGATGCCAAGTTGGTCTGTCTTATATACATTGATTATCCCATGGTTGATTTGGTGGATCTTTTCCTCTTAATCAACTATTTTCCTGTGGCCAAAAGATTGTTTGCAGATTCATGGATTCTTACCCCTATCCTGCAGCACCTGCACCTGTCCATGGCCCTCCTTTTTGAGGTTCATCTGTGCCGTTTTGGGATGCATGAACCTGACAGGACATGCCACGTCAAAATTGCAACAATTAACCTAAACAATGAAGTGTTGACTCGTGGTCATAGTCATTCATGGGGCCGGCCACCCAGAAACCGAAACCCGAGCCGGATCTTGGGTTAGAATGTACTCACACAATAGTCAAATATAGTACTCACAAAACGACTAGTCGCCGTTGACTCCTAACCTGAAGAATATACAATAAATCGATATCTGACCAAGTTGTGGATAGGTTCAGACGATGGAAAGAAAACGAAGGGATGGAAATAAGACCCTTGAATAAAAAAGGCAATAATTTGGCTAAATCTCAGCCTTTGGTACGTAGTTTCAATTGTTTGATGTGGTTGACGTGATTATCACAACGTTAAACGTATCTGGCTCTTTTGTCATAGGATGCTCGGAGAGAAAAGCTAAGTGGGGTCGTTTTGTGATACTTATCAATATCCCAAACTGCAAGAGTGTCCATCAAATATCCTCACCGTGCGGAGCTGAAGGCCGGAACCGACATACAGACATGGTGACACATGCTTATTGAAGTCGAAGTAATTGTGTCCAAAGATCCTTTGATTCTATTAGTAACAATCTGATAAATGCCGAATAGGAAGAATTATCCTTCTTTATATCAATTAAATTTATTTTTAATAATTCGTGGATTCCTAAAAAGATTGTGACTTCATATTCCAAAAGATGGACGTAATCCCTTCTTGGTGACAACTTTCGTCCTCACTCATCTCCTCTCTCATTCTAATCCACTTACTTATTCTTCAATATTTCAATCAATCAAGCATGGCATATTTTACATTCCAGATTTTTAGGGCAACAGGGTGTGGTTCACAATAAATATACCTTTCCAAGGAATCAGCATAGGGACAAACAGAAAATGAGTAGTTAAAATCTGAGACAGAGATTTAGTATAATTAATTACATTCAAGCAATTAAAATAGCTTTTTTTTTGTTTTGATTTATATCGTTATCCATGCAAATTATTTGGTCAAATTCACTATCCATGCAACTTCTTGTAATGCTAAATATCGTCCACATCAATGTTTAATCTTATCTTCAAAAAGTTAAGTACTAAAAACAAAGCGGACAGATAAAAATTCTCCGGATTGCAACCCTATGTCATATCGTATCCTTTAATTTACTTCTTTTCCTCTTGCAATCCCTTATCTTCAGAAGATAGTCTTTTTTGGCTTGATATCGTTATCCATGCAAATTATGTGGTCAAATTCACCATCCATGCAACTTTATTTAAAGCCTAGAGAGGGTGTCCTCATTGTTAGATACGAAAATGGCTATGCAAGGGATTACGTAGTTCTTTACAATGTAGTTGTGTATTGGAATCATGGCCGCCTATTGAAAACACTCCAAGCCTCCAGGTGCGGCTAAACTATGGGATGATCCATTTTGATTCGTACAGATTCCTCGTGGTTCATGCCTTCATTACAAGACATTGTTTAAACATGAAACAATTCTAAAAATTATCAGCTCGTGATAATTTAAATAGTATATATATATATTAGTTTAGAAAAAAGGTCTGATCTCCTGCCACAAGCTGGATTCCTTTGATAAAGTGAAATCCGACCGGCCCAGTTTAATGTTTAAGGCTCTTCATTGAGATGGCTTGGGTAGGTGGTCAGGGACTGGAAGCACTAGAACGACCCAGATAGGTTTTAAGTTGAGCTTAGCCTATAAACCCAAGCTCGATCGAACGATAGAGATAACCGTTTAAGAGTGTGTTTGTGATGGACCTAGCCTGCTAAGAAGTCCAGTTAGCAATTATATTTTAGTTAATGTCTATTATTTGAATATAGGGTGAAGTTATACCTTTATAAGAACCAATCTGTTGTCTATTATATGGTTTATATTGGATCCGAATTATATTCTTGAATAAAACATCATTTGGCGGGTTATGAAAATAAAAAATTAAGTTTCCAACACTTGTCTGCAATTTAGGCAGGTGAGAGTGAGTGGTAATATCCAATTTTGACAAACAAATTAACTATTGTAAAGATTGAAAATATGAGTGATGTTATCCTTTTACCCAATCATTCTTCTTGTATTTTTTCTCTTGTTATAAGAAGTTGGTTTTTTTTCTTTCTATCATTATCTCAAGCACTCCCTCTTTATTATTTTTGTCGTTATTAACCGAGTTGACAATATCTACCTCGTTGTTTTTTTTTTTTTAGAATGAAGAATATCATAGTCGATAATCAGACTAATCTCTCTCGTGGTTCGACCACCCGACTCACTTCACAGGCATTTAACCTGCAGCCATGAGTGGTACGGTACAACATCCACCTCTTTGTGTGGGACCACTACCAACAGTACACTTTCCATACCTCGCAGTTTTTCCGGATCGAATCCGGTACCTTGAGTTAAGAAAACGCAGTATGCTATAGATCACTACATCAACACCTCGTTGTTGTGATTCAGATACATGTACCACAACAATAATTGAGGACAGAACCGACTTTTACTCTATATTTGGAAATGAATGCTAAATTGGTAACCAACACGGTCTTTTACCAATTAATCGAACAAAATTTTAGAGCTCTTACTTCTGATTTGAGCATCGGGCGGGAGGTTCTGCTAATGGCCTCTAGTTCAGGGGTTGGTCTTCGCCAAAATTTATGCCATTTCCGAGTCTAAAATACCGGAAACGGGTACAGAAAATGCAAAGTGTTTGGATGTCTTTGGTGATCTCTTATAAAGGTATTTTCTTTGGAAGGTATTTCCTTTGTTTATAATGTTTTCCGGAAGAAAATCAGATCCAGATTTTAGTTTAAACGCTACCGACTTGGATACAGTTGACGTGGACCTACTACAAGAATATAGGCGTGTGGAAATCGTGAAAATAAAACATAATGGGCCCAGACCGTGTTTGACAAAAGGCTCGCTCATGATTGTGGTCGGTGGATGTATGATTTGATTTCCTAGCCTTATCTCAGTTCGCTCCGTTTGCAATTCTCCTTGGTTGTTGTAATGATGCTGGATGTAAATTATTATTTTCTAATACTATATATATCTATTAATTTATTATTGTACAATTAATATAATTATTTTTTATTCATCTTATTTATAATTTGAATTCAGGATGTTGTTATTATTATTTATAGTACAAAAGATATATTTTATTTGTCTTTAAACAATCTTAGTATCACTATTAGATTATTGTTGGGTTATTATTCTCACGGATTAGTTATAAGAAATGTCCTTTCTGGAGGAATAAAAAAAAAGTATGGGAATTAGGAGGATTGGAGGAGTTCCTAACAAAACCCATATACATTATAAAATAAAAAGGGAATTTACATATGGTAGGAAAACAGATGAACAAAATTGCTTTTAAAATCACAAAATAAATATTTTAGATTTGTTTCGTTGAGTGATCTTGCAAGCATAGAACACTTCTCCTGGCTTGTGGTAGTGGAAAACCAACTGTGAGAAAATAAAACTTTCCCAATATATATATATATAATGAAGTAAAGGGAAGAAAACTCAGAGAAGAGCATAAAATTCTCATTCTAAATCAAAAGTGTACAACACGACAAAGGTTTGTTATGCTATAGCCATAAAGCTCTTGCATCTTTCAAGATAGGCACCAATTCACCAGAAATATGGGTCGCCATGATCCTTTCCAACCCACCAAACAGCTTCCCTCCCACAAAGACAGCCGGAAACTGCAGTTGATCACTAGCTTCATTCGCTTCTTTATCACTACAAATCATCGACAACTCTTTGATCACATAAACTTCATCCTTCTCTTCCACCTCAAACACCGCAGGATTTACCCCCACCCCTAGCAGTAATTTCTTCACAACATGGCTCATGCAACACCCACGTCTGCAAAACACCAACACCGAATTCTCCAACACCAAGCTTTTCACACTGTTTTCTCCGCCGCCCAGCACCAGTACCTGCCTACCATCACTGTCACCACCGCTGGTGTCACCGGCCTGGAGCAGCCGATTGCCGGCTGTGGTAGCCGCCGCGTACGTTCGAAACGGGATTGCTTCTTGCATGGAAAAGCCAAATAAGGGTAATTAAGACAGCGAACATGGGAATGTGGGCTGGCTTTCCGTATGTAGCGTTGATATGGTTGTTAAGAGGGAATGGGATGGGAGTTTATATTGAGGAACTCAGACGACTTTAACGTCAACGGTAGTTGCGGATTCCTTAACGTCACTGGCACTGTAGGTGACGCGCTTCCACGTCATGGCTTGTTAGAAGGACACATTTAATTAACTCTCTAGTTTATATCAACAAAACCCCATCATATATCTATTCTATTTTGTATTCGTTAAGATTTGAATTTTATCAAATCAGATCAGTAAATATTAAATTCAATAATATATAATTTTCATTTTTAAGGACTTAAGAATTAAAAAAGTTGTAATATCTCATATTTTATATAAAAAAACAAAGATATAATTTATTTAAAGATTAGCCACTGATGATAGGATTAACAATGTAGATTAGCCAGAGATAATCCAAAAAATTACCAATCTTGGGGCGATACAAAAAGCCGTTTAAGGACGGTGAGCTGCCTACACGCAATCAATGTTTTTTAAAAAAGGCTCTCTTTCAGTGACTTCATCTATGGCGTCATACTTCATCTATGCGCCACGTGGAAGGAGATAACAGCTACGGAGGAGGATCGTGATTTGTGAAGGTCGCTTATCTTGTCCATTCGTTTCGTTCGTTTTACAACCACGTGTGTCGATCCGTCCGTTTCTTTTCTTTCTTTTTTTTTAAAATCCGTCCGTTTCTTTTTCTGTGTCATTGCGTACAAGACATGACAGGGACGGAAACCGTTATGTAACAAATATGCGAGAGGTCAGTGGGAGTGACGTATGAGCACATTGCACAAATATTATATATACACTTTTTTTTGAGATTATTAAATAAAAAATAAAGATTATTATATTGAATATTATATACTGTTATCGTTTTATATTTTTTATTTACTGTATGTTAATGGATAATTAAACTATACTACTTATAAACTAATTTTTCCATATATATAAATAATAAAACTATAAATAAAAAAATAAATATACTTGGACATACTACGAGGATATGTGACGATCTCAAGATAGGGGTTAGTCCAAAATTGGACTAAGCCATTGGGTTAAAACAATGGTCCATGCAATGACTTGATAGAGTCGTATTAATTTATTAATATATATATTACACATTTTATAAAATTCAGCCCACAAACCCACGAGAGACCCAAACTTGACTATCAATCCAAAAGGCATTTGTTATCAGACAAAAAGGTTTCAACAAAACCATTCAACTTCATCAAATGCATTACACTTAGATATTCAACTGTCATGTCTTAAACCGCACTTCCTGTCTTCTGCTCGAAAGGCACTCACTCACTACATGGAAACATCAAAAAGCATATCTCTTACAGCGTAGAGGCTGCTGCTTACATTTGTACAATTGTTCCCAACTGCATTATTTACCGGAGATGGTGTCGGATGGAGAGGCTCCCCAACGCGAGACAGAAAGGAAGATCCACCATTCAATGGGGACCCTAAGGAGGGGGCCTTGTTGTTTTCCCCACTGGAAGCATGTCTGTCGTCTGTCAGTGAGAAACCGAAGAGTTTGCAGCTGCTTTTACACGAAGGCAATAAATCTTGGCCACTCCTCAAGTTTGATTGAGCCACAAAAGGTTTCGAAACACCATGTCGAATCAGCTGGTCATCGGTCCGACCGAAAGTGTGCATGCCCCATTGATCATCCCTATTGACACAAGGCCCTTCCCGACAATGAATGTTGCCGGTAGGACTCGGGTTCGATACCGGATTGGTTGCTTCCTGGAATATCAGCACAGAAGATGGTGAAGACACTTGTGCAGGTTGACGCATATGAATATTATAGCCCTGCAACAGAGCGGACCATCTATTTCTTGGGCTAGGAATTTGGACACCACCTTCAGGGGTTCCAGCACAGCCATTTTCACGAGCCTCGATAGCATCGAAGGCTTTTTTATATGGTGAACTTGGAAAGATTTCTTGACCTTGCAAGACCTTGTGGAATCTAAAAGATTCACTAAAGCCTTTTCCTTTACTGCAGGATACATCTGAACTCAAAGTAGGGTCTCTGATGCCATTTCCTGCTGCAGGAAGTCCAGCAGCAAGCAATCCAGGAAAACGATTCCTAATTCTTTCAGATGGATGCTGATTCTGACAATCGATACCATCATAAAGAGTGTTAAAACCCAATATTTCTTGACCTTGCAAGACCTTCTGGAATCTTGAGGATTCCCCAAAGTCTGATGCACCAATCCCGTCTGTTAGGAAAAGAATAGTCAATCACGTTATCCGGATGACAGAAAGGAAACTGGATCGAATAAACATTCTCATACAGTGCAAAACCTACCTGGAAGTGGAAATTCTGCATTTGATGAAGTCAGTCCAGACCTGCTCCTCTTCAAACCTGATCCAATAAAGCTATTCGAGCTAGATACAGAACCAGATGGCTCAATTTCCCACGGAGAAAGCCTGCCGTGCCTCTGAGATTCAGTATCATCCCACCTTGCCTGCAAAAGGCAAACTTATCAAAAAAAGGTACCGTAAAAGTCAGCTGTTAATAGTCTAACATATCACGTCATCGGAACAAATACCATTCCCAAGGTTTTATAACTCTGCAAATAATGGTGATGTAGAAACGATACAAATAACATATGCAAAATAGAGAATAATAAGAATATACAAATGACACCATTACTCAGCATAAGGCTGGAGAAAAAAAAATGTAAGGATCATAAAAGCACACAACACACTCTTTGTATACTCTGTCAATAGTGAAACTCTCTCCCGAGGACGTAAGCATTGGGGGCGAATCTCGTTAAATCTTTATGTTCTTAAACTTTTCATTCACAATATCTTTGACAAGCCACAGCCATTTTTTCTTATAATTAAGATGTTCAAGGTATCGCTCTAAGGTCGATATCTTAGACCTCTTGGCATCTAGACCAACACTGACACTGATCTAGAAGCTCATTGCAATGCAATGTCACAATCCCATTTCTGAGTCTTTCAGTCATATAACTTATAGGAAGACCATGAAATTTCTAAGAAGAAAACGAGTTCATAGCAAAAAAATAATGAACAAAACCATACCACTAGGCATCTCCATTTTGAACCTGGCCATCTGGCTGGATCCAAGTCACTGATTCCTGTTATTATTCCTGTATACCTGCCAGCCAAAAAGAAACTAGTTAGTATTTCTGCAGAAGGTTTAGTTTAACTGCTAAACCAGCATTTCAAACCTTCTTTCTGAGGCATCTTCTGTTTCAAATCGCAGTTTGAACCTCGTCCCGACAGAAAAAGAATGATCAAGGCTCTTCTGGAACTTATGCAGTGGTATGACAAACTCCGATGAGCTTGCCCTGAAAATTTTTTAAAAAAAGGACAAAATAATGTAGCCAGCATAAATGACATAACCAGCAACTATAACTAAACAGAAAAATTTTGTCCAATTCCTTAGCGACTGAGCAGAAAGGACCATTATCAATGAAAAGCTGAAAGCTTAAAACTGAGAAGAGTTTGGCAGTCAAACATAGTTTTCATATTCAGAAAGCAGTAGAATGACGGAAAACAGGCATCTGATGTTCAACAGAAGAGACTAGTTTCAGGGTAATGGTGTCAAAATGTAGTTACTTTATTTCATTGAGAAAGGTAAGGAAGTAAATAAAAAGTGACAGAAGAATCTAAGCAAACCAGTCCCATCATCAAAGTTATGATCAAGACATTTTTGCTGCTAAACATCAGAAGAGGCAAGCAATAGATACCTTGGATTGTAGTTTACGTTAAAAGAGCTTCTCATAGATATAGCATTCACAACTTCTGCAGGAGTGCTGTGATTCAACTTTGCACCACAAAGGAGGGGAGGTGTGGCACTGAATTTAACTTGTGCTGCTCTTCGAATTCCCAATCTCAAATCTCCATCTTCTCCCCTGACAAGTGATAACATATGAGAGTTGCCAAAGGAGGACAAGGTTTTTCGAGTGTGAAATACCTGAGAAAGAGCACAGCATCTCCTGAGACAAGTTTCTTCTTGTTAACAAAGGCACTCCACCCAGTCGTAAGCAAATGCCTCCTGGGTTGTCCTGCTCAAACCACATAGGCATACAGAAACTCAAGAAATTGAAAAGGGGAGATAAAACAGAGTTACATCCAACCAACATCCTACTTCCATATGCAAGCATGTACATAAAAATACACCTTCTTATGGTGCTTACCTCGGTAGATGTGTCGGAACCTCCATTCAAGGCCATGCAGATCCTTCGCCACGAGCTCTTGTGAAGGCCTCTGTTGTGTATAATCCTACAATTGCAGTAATTAGCTTAACATGCCATACAAAATCCACAAAATGACCAACTTGAGTTACAATCCATAGGTTTGCATATGAGTGATGGTTCTTTAATCAATATGATGCATTTGACTTCAGTACAGAATAAAAATGCATAATCATTACCAAAGGGGGAAAGCAATCCTCTGCAGCTCGTCGAGGAACCGAGAAGCCTCCATGAGTGCTAGTATCGGAAGCAGTAAGAGTCTTGCAGAACATGTGGGGTGTTCTTGACTTCAAAGTTGCTTGACTATCCTCCTCTTCATCATTCTCGTCAACCATCCCATCCCTCAACTTCTGCTCCACTTGCTGCTCCTAAGAAAAAGTTCAAGCCAAAATCAAACATCTCAAGATTTTCAACTCTAACACCTAAGTGAAAATTTTAAACTAGCCATTATCAGCAGAAGCAACTCAAAGCTGGAGAATTAGACTTCAATCTTGCATAAAGATTAATGAACTATTCCAGGCTTAATTGACCATTTAATTGCAGGCTTAAGACAGTTCTGTTTCCTTGTATTTTACGAACTACTTTGGGAATTATAGATAAAAGAAGACCACCTCACTCTCAGGGCTCAGCGAAACTTGTGCATAAACCTCGTCGGTGGCTGCCTCTGCCTGCCGAAGAAGACAATAGAAGCACATTAACCATGTTCCAACTTAAGAAACAGAAAACAGCAGAAACCACATAAAAGACAGGAATTCTACAGCATTTGTCAAGACTTAACTCACTCAAGCACAATTACAATGCTTAATCTACATCCAATTCTCTACAACTGCAGATGCAGAAGATGAAAGGTTGCAACCCTTCAAAATCCTTCCTCCCTTAATTTCGGAGCATATCACACTGCTTTTAGAAATAAAATATCCCAAAATCCACCTATTTGGCTACGACATCTCCAGCAGCAAAGCAAGACATGGCAAATGCCACATACAAGAGAAAACTTACCTGGAGCTTAACATCAACAACCCGACAGAAAATATGCGGAGGGAGATCATAAGCTGCAAGCTGAAAATCGGGGAATTGCTCCAGGTGGCCCTGAGGAAAGTACACTACCACACTCCCTCTCTTCGGCAAAGATATAAGTGGGCCCGCACAGGCATGCCACAGTTCTAAACACACGGAAGACGAAGAAGAACCGGAAGCAATTATATTGTTAGAAGCACTCAAAGCAGAAGCGTTGGATGAAGAGGACGGAGAAGACAAAGACCCTGAAGAGGGTGTTGTTTCATCTTCTTCGGTGGTGTTAAGATCTATCATAGCCACCATTTCAAGCTTAAGTAACCTCTGTAGACAACAGCAGTATAAAGCGGTGCTTCAAGATGGGTGCTTTTGTATGCAAAGAGGTAGTAGTGAAAGAGAAAAGGGAGTTTTCATGGCTGCATTAGTGTAACTTTGGCATTTGCTAAAAGGAGATGCGGAGTTAATACAGGCTTAAAAAGAGAGACCCTTTTCTCTTCTTTGTCACTAACGTGCTTTTTTTTCCCCCATCTCTCAACACATCAAATCAATCATAAACCTTTTAAGAAGAATAGGGTGTTTTAATTGGCGATTATATGTGGTGATGCTGCCAATAAATGGCTGCCCTCTCCTCTTTACTTCTTTTCTCTCCCCCTTGTTTTAGGGTCATCTGCACAACCTTAGAAGCGGTTGCAGCAGTGCCTGCTACAATGCTGAGAGTGCAGGGAGGCAATGTGTGGCAGAGAGGGGAGGGTGAGAGATTGAGAGACTGTAATGACCAGTGATAACTAAAAGCCTTTTCCAAGTAAAAACTTTTATGAGCTGCTTGTTGGTTAAATGCCACTACAGAAAAACACAATATCCAACAGATAATAAACATAGTAGAATGAGAGGAAAGGTAGAAAGAGAGAGTATTGGAAGGGAGTTCCCTCTACTCAGATCCCTGTATTTCCGGCCGGATGTCTATTCTGTCCCCATGCACTTACCAAATCTCCTTCATGTCCCTCTCTCCCTAGTCCCTCCATTGTTTGCTACACCAGTGCACATATTGTTTGCATACGGCTAAAGTTCAACAAAACAGAGTAATTGCTTTAATCTCACCGCAATAAATAAATAAATAAACAATCTCTGGCACTCTGATTTTATCCTGCAGTGTAATTCTCGAGGGAATTACGAAACCAATATGCCAAAATTGGGGATTTAAAAATAGAATCAAGCTAAGAGAATGATTAAGAAGTAATTAATGGAATACTGTCATGTCATTCCAGCTGAAACCATTCTTAAGGATTTGCTAGCATCACAATGAATGGTGTGCCTTTTTCATTTGGAAACAAGCTTTTGCAATGACCAAAACCGAAAAAGGGAACCAGGACACAGAATGGATGCAGATGCTGATGCAGATGCTCTGTTCTGTTCTGGCTGCATTTAACTAACTATTAACGTTTCTTCTTGTTTTTTTTAGCTAATGCTTAGGTCCGATACATTTAATCCTTCCCAGACATTTCTATGGTTCGAATCTAGTCTGTACTATTTTGGAAGATCCAAACTCTTTTGACCCATCTGTAGAACTTACTTGCTAGGCATTGCATTAGAATCATAATCTGAAGTGTTCAGTACGCAATAGTAAAAGTACATGACATTACTGCCTATTTTACCAGCTCCAGTTTTATTGACTCGGCCGGCCTGTCCCAAGTCTCCCAGGGCAATTATGGCTGTTTTCTTAGGAAAAAGGCAATAGCAAGTTGGGCACCGGCGCTTTTTCATTATGCTTAACCAATAACCAGTCAGTCAAGGAATAAACCAGACATAAAACAAAAGCTAAACCTGCCAATTCTGATCCGATTGGTCCGTTGAGCAAAGGAATATTTAGATCAGAGTATCGAATAGATCACAACTACATGATGATGATTTACATTATTCGTGCTTTGAGAGGTCTATTGTCATCTTTCTTAGCTCAATACCTACAGCCTGGAACCTTTTCTTTTGTGGCTGTTCAGTATATGTCCCCCAGAGTCCAACTAGTGCATCAAATTTGAAATGGTGGTTCTTTTCCCATTTGTCTTTAAACTTTTCTTTTTTTCGACTGAAAAGGAAAACCCAGCTTTAGTTGATCGATTACGACTCCTTTTTCTTCCTTTTGTTTGCTGTTCATCGATGCCTGCCCATTTCCGTATGTGCAGAACAGCCTCAAAGACCTCTCCTCAGGACAGTGCCAACAGAATCGCAGCTACCCTTCACAGATGATGAGCTGTGTCTTAAGATCACCCAAAACCCACAAACAGAGGTTGGCTACAGTTGTTGTCACTGTTCTCCTTCCATTCTCCACTTCAAAGAAACATGACCTGGTAAGACTTGAAACAGCACATGTCAGAAATCCCATTAATTTGAAACCACTGTCCTTAAATACTCTGTTGGAACCCATAAATTCAGGAACCCCAAAAGGGAATTGTAGGTATGAAGCAGAGGCAGAGATAGTGAAAACGATCCCAGGAAATGAAACGGGTAATCATACTTGTACACATTATAATTAGTAAGTTATGTGTCCATTACCCCGTCCCCTAAGCCATTTCAGGCAAAAGGGTAACTCTGTCAATGTGGGGGTTCATGGACAAATGTGTCACAGTAATAAAAAGGAGCAGGTCTTTATCAGAGCCATCAATTGCAAAGAACCCACCCTTCCAGTCCTAGACCTATAGCCTGGTAGGTTTGAGGGCAGATAACCCGGACAAAACGGGTTACAACTCAATGACCCAATTGGCTAGAACTGGCCTGAACCCTTTTATCTCTTTTTGGAATATTGACATACCCACTCTCACATGCAGAGAGTGTAACATAAACTCGTATCTCCCAAAGTATGAGCTTGAAAACTAGACAAATATCGTAGGTCCATTAACCCTATCATTCTTCTTAAGACCAATGATGATGGAAGGAGCCCATCTTATCCTTTACAACCTCTGCATGCTCATGACATTCAAACACAAAGGGAAGTTGCTAAACATAAGTTGCCCCTCCTCTGCCGACAAACATTTTTGTAATAATAAGATCCTCATTAATTTCTTAGTACCAAACATCTGAAATTAATATCCAAGTTTAAGAATAACCCGGCGACCGTTGGCGTGCAACACAAGAGCACGATCAATAAGGGGAGCGTGGGGGCAACATCCTCACGTCTTTGCTTTTTGCCTTTTGGCTCAGTCCCACCCACCGCACTAAGATTGTTTCATTATTAGACGCCTTACTTATTTTGTTTCACCCACTTGCTCTTTTTCTTATATATATGTATATAAATGAAGTGGCTCTGCCTCCCACAATTACTATGTCAATTTCAATCAGGACCCAAATTTGCCATTTAAAAAGATTATAATATATTAATAAAACGACTCAAATTTGATATTTTTTGGATTATTATTTTTCAATTCGGAAAACAAAGTATGCAATGGGTACTTTTGATGGTCAAAATGTAGTATAGTTCAGTGATCTTGTAGGGAAAGTATTAACGTATTACAGTACTCTTTTTATCACTGATGTGGGTTCGGTTTACAGTGGACAGAAATAGGATTATTAATGCACTGGGCATTGCTATTTTCTGGTGGTCAGGCGAGGTCCTGATCTGGTAGTGGTCGGTTTGCTCTGCCAAGCAAAACCTAACAATAAATAAGAGCATCTTCCTTCATCTTTTAGGCTCTTTTCTCTCTGACCCTTGTGTTTGGTTTTGCAGGTGGGGGCCGAAGAAAATCATGTTGCTGTTTTATGTTGTAGTTTATTCCATGACTGGAATTATCAGTTTTTTTTTTAAAAAAACTTTTCTTATCAGCTTTTTTGTGATGATCAGATATCAAGGAAGGGAACTAAAAAGCTGTGTGAGATTGCTAAAATTAAAGAATGAAAGGCCTAAAAAGATGTAAAAGGAGCCTTTTTGCAATTTGAGCACTCTATGTGTAGCAAATGGAATGATGATCAAATCTCACGTGCATCATATGGTTTAAGACTTGTAAATGAAATTGATAATGTTGGGTATATCATTTTGTTTGCGATAATTATGATTAAGGACGTAAATTATTATCTTAAAATGTCTCTCTTATAATAATCCCTTTTCACCATGTCTTATGATGGTCGGTTAACCTGTCTTACAATGAAATGATTACTTTAATTTCTTTTTTAAAGATACAATTACCGAAACATGCTCTGTTGGTAAAAAAAATTATAATTTTATAAAGAAGAATTGCTAGCCAATGGATAATTTGGTCTAAAAATAGGAAAAAGAAACTACCATAAAAGCTGTCCTTAGATTCATATAAAGATTGATTCGAGCTCATAAGGTATCCCTTACTTTGTTGAAATTAGCCAAAAAAAGAAGCCCAATGGGACCCTAAACAGAGGGTATCTTTTTCTCTTGTCTGTCCCTATGCTTACTGCATTTTAATCATCACGAATTGGAAGACGAGGACTACAAAAATCTAAGGTGATGGTAAGAAATAACAGTACAAACCCAGAAAGAAAAAATGACCGTTTGACCGGTCCTAATTTTACACGGAAAAGAGTGCTTTACGTTAATGATTTTTTACGTTACAAAAACATTGTACCTTACTCTGTCGGATGCAATGAGTGATTTGGCAAAATAGACTGTCGAGATAAATTGCGTTGACCCCACAGCTGGATTCTGTACTCTGTAGATGAATTTTACGTGGATTGTCTAACACGAGTCTTCCTTGCTATTATATTATTCGGTGGAACTAGCTGCCAAACCTTATTAATTAGAGACAAACATGATTAGCTTCAGGTAGATTTTGTTGTCTCCACATATTCATACATAACCCACTTAGCACAGACCAAATTAATCACGATGGATAAGAATCTTCTCTCTTAATCATTCTCTTAAACCCCATCTCTTTTCACGCTTGCTCATTCCATGATTTTTTTTTAAAAAGATTATAAAGTATAATTATCGATCATTAATTTAATATATTTTTTTATTTCGATTCGACATTAATCATATCCATATGTGCGTCTGGTCATGCACGTTCAGGCTTGTATGCAGATTCTAACTCATGACCCGACCTAACATGGCAGAAAGAAAAAAACAAGATTGGAATAGCTCTTTGTTTCCCGATACAGAGAGAGATCAAGGAGTACTTTGCTGCCACTAGACCACCATGCAAGTATGCAAACAAGAAATATTGCAGGAAGTTTAATTTGTTTCATGACCCTACACACAAACATGTATATTATATTGTATAGGGACCAATTCCCATTCCCCAATAAGAATCTCCTTTGCCAGGATCCTTCCCCCTCCCCACTCTCTTGCTCCACCGGTGACCACTCCTCTCCAGTTCGACTACGCCCAACGAAGCAAAGCATCTGGGTTCTTTGGGTACTAACCTCCGTATACGCGTGGTTGCGAGCCGGTGACAATGCAGCTTCACAAGAATGGCGATAGAGAAAGATCATGGATAAGAAAATGGAGGACCCCTAACCATGACTAAAGGTGATCGCTTTTTGCAGAGAAAGCCCTCGACTTTTACGCGGGTGCTTGCTGCCCTCTGCCAGCCTTCCTGTATCACCCTTGTCTGTCGCAGCCTTTCATCGTACTTTAGTCGTGTCAATCATCTTCCCCTCATCACGCGCCCCCATGCCCGTGCCCTTGTACCTGTTCTCTCTTTCTCTGCCCTTCTTCTGACCATACACGTGGTATTTTTTAATAAATGTTTTACAGTTATCTAGGTGCTTTCTGTTTGTTTTTACAGTACACACTTTTAAAAATAGGAGCTCTTTTACAATTTTATAATTTAGTTTAATCAAATTCATCTAATTGTAATTAAAATAATAATTTAGTCTCATTCTTTGTAGTGGCCGAGAAAACCACCTTAAAAAATCGAGGTGTTTTTTTCAGTTTGGTAATTTTAGGTAATGGTCCGTAATTATTTGGGGGGCATCGTACGATCGTCGTCACGCTAACAGATGTTCTGGGAATTGCCCCGTTTGGATCAGGAGTACTTAACTCTAATCCCAAGATATCAGTATGACACGTGGAGGGCTTGAATGTACTAGATAAGGCCTGAAGGAACTAGACCGGTCTTTTCCGTAGTCAGACTGTGTCAGCAACATATAATAAGGTTATGTCTACTGCACCGTACGGGTAACGGAGTCAAAATAGTTTACCGATTCCCGTCAGTCAAACGGCTTTTACTACAAGTTATGACCCTCTCACTTCCCCTAGTTCAAGAATGAATGTGGATCAACTTTTGTCTTCTTTTTTAAATTTCTTTCCATTTGTGGGGGGGTTAGATTTGTTTGTGCAATTGATTTTAGAAGGTCTTTTTTTGTTGACTTGCTATGAATCATATAATAATAAACATATGTTTTTTTTATAAATCTTAATTTTTTTCACCTCTTAAATTTATTTTGTTCGGATTTTGATAAGCGTCTATTATGATAAATACTTTATGTCAACAAGCATGTGATTTAAAGTAATTTAGAAGATAAGGATTTGAGTAAGAATCGACACTTTGTCTTCGTCTTTCTGAACTGGATTGAAATTGTAGATAAAAAGATTTCTCCGGACAAAAAGGACAAGCTGAGACCCGAGTTGTAAAGGGCAACCAAACCTGCTAGGTAAGCATATTGGGCCATGAGTTCATTATGTTCCAATTGGAGGCCTGTCATTATGTCCTCTTTTGCCTTTGTGTTCGTTTTATGTTGTTGAGCATCAGCCTTGCTTTGTCCAGAAATTTCTGAGCCGATGGCACTATACCAAAACCGATAACTTTCGGTACCGTTTTATGGTTGAATTGATTTATTACGAATCATGAAGTGAAAATGCTGTAAGAAAAAGAAATGAAATTTACATTAAAATTTATCTCAGTTGAATGCGATTAATACCCTTGAGTTCGATGGTATTAGTGTACAAATGCTTCACTTCTTCCTTAAACCATAGGTTACAAGATTGACCGCTCCCTGCGGTTTGATGTTCTTGATCATTTTGGTAAATTCTCGAAGCTACTGACGGTTAAGTTTTCAAATTCGTACGTACGATCGATAGATGTTCTTGAGAGGATTTAACATGGAACTTGGCTAAGGTGATTCGATATCGATGGCTACCTCAGGTGTTCTTTCTGCGACCGTGTCGAGAGGCTTGTACTGAAGCAGTGGAGTTGAATTGGTATCAAGTGAATGGAGGATTATCACCATGATAACAGAAGAAACAAACATGGGTATTGGACCAAAGAACCATAGCAGCAGATTAAGAGCAAAATATAACGCTCTAAGCCCGAGTGACCAGAAATCACTCCCTCTAATGACCGCTGTCTCCACGATTTTCATGGGTATGTTGCTATCCGGTGTGCTTATCAGGTAGTTGGCATGCACAAAATGCCTTACAGATTGAACAAAGCACGAAAATGCCAGGAGAAAACATGAAAGGAGGGTTATGTACTTTATGGAAATGGTCGAAGGCCTTGTGTCTCCATAGATTATTCCGCTTTCAAAAACATTTTGGGAAGAGTTTCCCAGCCAAGCTCCTATCAGAGAGCTCAGAGTCAAGGAGACTGATCCCAGGAAGGTTGCTGATGATGTGTTGGACGCTATTACGCTTAAAGCAGTACCAACATCCCTTCTGTCAGCCTGTAAAGAGAGGAACCGTATATGTAATAGGCGATCCGGCTAATTAAATCACACAGTCTACCATATAAAATGGAAAAGGAAATAAAAATCATATATAGAGAATAACCTGCATAATTCTCTCAACCCAGGCTCTTCTGTCATGGTTATCAAAGCCGATGGCTGTGGTGTGAGGAAGATTAAGGTATCTGTACAAAAGGAAGAGGTGGTAAGCAAACATAAGCAGCAAGCCAGCAGGAACCAGCACCAAATCAAGGTCCTGTTTTTGGAAAAGCATGATTCCTGCTCCTACAAACTAATGTTATACCACAACACAAGATTTCATTGTTTGTATTCTTGAAGTTTAAGTATACACTTCCAGCTAACAGTGGATGTGTTGATCCTACGGTATTGTTTGTGGTTGCTTTAGCTCTCTGCAGTTCCAAGTTGCAATCTATTCTATCCAGCCATGGATCCATCAGACGTGGAGGCAATAAGTTATTATGCTAATGAGTACAATAATGGTAACCTGTTGTTAATTAGGTGCAAAATTGCCAGGTGGGATTTTGTCTGCCAAATAGCCAATCACCACTTATTCTTGTCACAGGCTTAATTCTGTTTTGAAGGCACATAAGTGATCGAGTCGGGTTTCAGGGCCTATGGTTTCAGTTTAGAGTTTATCCTTGTGTATTAAATTACAGGCACGGTTTAGATGCTTCTTAAGTATGGTAGAAAGAACATGGAGCATATGTCTTGACTAAGACCATGCCTGAATAGATCGATAAAGGCAGAAGTTCACAGTTATTTTCTAGTAGCTGTTTGTTTCCAAACATGTAATGGAAGGTCATGTATATGTATGATTGGCAAAGACTTAATCATTGGAACATGACTTGGCGTGTCGGAAACTAGTGCACTAATGATGGCGTATCCCACGAAAATATATAAACTAGTGAGTACTCACACGAAAGAAGGAGAGCTTATAATAGATTTGATGGCCTTTTCAGGTATGTGGCTCCATAATGATTTTCTATTTTCTTGGTAATTAATGGACCTCCCATGAGCCATAAACCTTCTTTTACACGCCATAAAAAAAAAAAAGACGAGCCATAATCCTTCTTTTACACGCCAGAAAATGGGTACTAATAGCAAGGTTTGGTAGAGGGAATTGTCGGGATTGGTATATTGATAAATTGAAGGTATAGATGTACAGAAATTCTTTGAAATATGTAATTCATTCATTACATACAAGTGAAATTCTGGAATAAAAAAGAAATATTGTGGGAATATTGCATTCGCAATCAGTGTCAAAACAAGGATTTACGGTTAAAAATCAACTTGGAATTTAATTTACAAACTTAATGATGGAAAACACTTGACTACAGGACAGATGATTCTTTATCAGGGTTTTCAGAACCGTCACCAAAGCAATAAAATTAAAAGATCAGGGATTTTAAGAGTAATCGGAATGATCGATTTTGAAATCGGAAAACTAATCCGGTATATACTTATATATTAAAAATCATAATAAATTATTAACAAAAAACAGAAAGGGATTTTTTTGGTTTAAATTCTGCTTGTGAAGGTTAGTCATAGGATATTCTCAGCCTTCTGACATGGTATCACCTTCTGGTAGTTGGCAGATGGCGCATCTGTGAGACCCTCCTTGCATCAGAGAACAATAATGTCCTTTGCAAAAGGCACTAGCTTCAAATCCTCCATTGCACCACTCATCAACTCTGCCGAGGAGTTCTCGTTGTCGAGCCTGATACCATTCATGTCTGTTCCCGTAAATATGTTTTCCTAAGATCAAGATTCTGGGAGTTATTGCATAGATCTTGGGACAAGGCTTCTCGCATAACATATATCGTAAAGTGCCAACTATGTTTTTCATGGACAATGCCTTCCTCTTTTGCACTTCCTTCTCTTCCATCAACGCTTCATGCCATTCTCTTTCGATCGAAAAGGTAGGACTCAGATGAAGTTCGTCGTTGTAATCCATGACAATTACGTGATAGCTGGGGAAGTAACTAATGCCATCACTTTCCCAGTCAGGACCTGTACTGTAAAATCTTACGAAGAGTTTGAGGGGAAGGATCCTCTTGAACCGTCGAAGTTCTGTAACATAGGCCGCTAAAGATTGTTGAATGCACCTAGGAAGTAAGGCCACCTCTCTGTGACTTTTAACGTCCACTTCAAGCATGGAAAGGAGACCATTCTCAAAGAATCCGCTAATCAATGATGCAGGGCTTCCTGGCTTTGCAGCAACAAGGCTAATCAACCCAGAATCCAAGCTGAACATTGTGGGATTGATGTAAGCCTTAGTGATTGACATTTGTAGATGTTGCTTGAGACTATCGAATCCTTTAGGCTTTGATGTCCTAAGCTTTTCCATGATTAAACTGTAGCTTTCTTGTTGCCATTCCTCAAGGTAAGCCAAATTCTTTCTAATAGCTTCTTGTTGCAACTTTGTGAATGCGGGCAGATAGGTCTTTAGATTTGGCATATACCACTCTGCTTTATTATCCTTGGCCAGCTTATGATCAGCATAAGTGATCTCCATTTCTTGACTCGACATACCTGCAGCTTCATCATCTGTGTGGGCTTTCGGTAGCATATAAAGATCCTCGATATCTTGCAGTTGCATATAACTTGAGAATATATTAGAAAACTGTTCTTCATCTGGCAATCTGGGAATCACTGGAGTCAGATCTTCTAATACCAGTTTTACTCTTCGGAGTATATCATTCTTATCAAGTAATAAATCCTGAAAGTGCTGCTGGCAAGCGGCCAATGCGTTAGCAAACACTTTCCTTAACTTTCTTTCATGCCCAAAATGAAGGTTGTCAAGTATTATCCTCTCCTTTTCTGATAATATCTCTTCCTGTCTGCTACAATACTTGTAGGTTCCATTACTCACTGCTGTGAGCTTTATTTCTCCGATAAATATTTCTCTCGGCAGTTCATCCATTTTCACTTGCTGGTAAACAATACACTGATCCTGCAGTTGTTAGTTCGTCTTGTCTGCTTCCCACAAAGTTAAAGTAGACATTCATCAACCATGCATTTGTTTGCAGCTTTTCTATATTTTCTAAGTGCATCTCTTCAGTGTATACATACAGACATTTATTTCCAGGATCACTGGATTTACCAAAATTTCTAATACATTCAGTTGAACTATTACACAATATCCCTCCGTAAAAAAAATGACTAATCCCTTACGATTGTATCATAAACATCAACAAAGAGTGAATCCGAGTGAACCGAAATTTATTGCTATGTTTAATATTAGAAGTCTCATGTTCTCAGCTACACTTGCTAAATTCTCTCCAAGAACTTTTAGTCTAACTTAACTTTCTGGGCTTCCGTCGATATGTAATATACTCATGTTGACCCCAAAAATGCATCTATGTCGACCATGAACTTTTAGCATAGAATTACAACATCTCATCAAAATGACAACTTCAGTGATGAACTCTTAAGGAACAGGTTTCTTTATATGGAGAGCCAATGTATCATTCATACATAGTTCCTGCTAGCAAACAATTCAGGTAAACTACTGAAAGATACTGGTAAGAAACCTTTACCTATTGAGCAACAACACACGATATGCCACGAGGTTGTCAGGACACCAGCAGCTCAGATTGGAATTCTTTCCTCTCAGACTTGAATCTCTTTCGCTACTTCTTACAGAACCGGCAGAAGGAATACTTAGTAAACTTTATATATTACCAATGTGCACAGACACAGAGTTATATTTGAAAATTAAATCCAGCGAAATTCTGCTTTCAATTAATTAATCAACGTGGGAAAGCCATTTCTGACCTTTTATGCCTCTATCTAATTGCAGGCTGCAATTCGGCTTTATCCAAGAAACAATGTCAAAATTTCAGTCGAACTAAATTTATTTTAATAAATAAATTTATAATTATGAAGCAATAAAATAAATTAATCATTATCATTAATAAGAAAATTTATTTATTTTTTAAAAAAACTCGGCCAGGTCAACTCCGTCTGTCCTATCTGTGATGCACTGTTAAACATTTTTTATATTTAAATGCAAATTGCTGTTCTTTTAAATAAAATAAAATAAAATAAAATAAATTTGCTCCATTGGATACTGCAGGTGTTACTAAATACATTTCTCTTTTGGATTTATCTATAATTTATGAATGACCTCCGACCGCCTACTTGGACTGATGCCATAAAACATACTTTATCAATAATAGATTAACCGCTAGACCTTAAAATATAACTTCTTTATAATGATTCGCCTAAACTAATACCACTAACTTACAACATCTCATATAGTATAGTTTTCGTCGGTTCTATTGTATAAAATACTTTGTAGACTAAGAATAAAGTGACAAGTATTGACTATTCCAATTTTAGGACAAAGTTGAGGATTGCAATTATTGAATTAATTAATTTGATGAAGTCGTTAGTTTGTACTATTGATGTCCAATTTCCCAATTTGTGATTAGATGGAATAATATATCCTATGTATGAACTGTCATTTCCATATTTTGGATGAAGACTAGCATAATTTATGGTAATCAATTGGAGATTGTTCCTGGATCTATTAACATAAACTTAGATTAAGACGTGATTAGTCCAAAAAAATTATTTTCATCTTGAAGGTCTGATTTTCAGATTTGATATTCACGTTAATGTATAAATATAAATACGATCAAACGAAAGATAATAGTCATAAATAGATGCATATTACATTGCAAGTTTATCAGTACGAGAACAACTGACACAAGCCTACTCTTTACAGCCAAAGCTGCTTGAGATTATTCATTCAAATAGCACAAGGAAGGACTATGCAAACGTGAAGCAGCAGACTGATTCTCTGGAGATCTGGTCATGCGGGTTAAGAATCGTGATCCCAGGTCTTCTTTAATCAAAGAGCTAGCAACAGTGTGATAATGATAATAGACTTGGTACTCTTTCTTCCAGCTTCCCTGTTGCATTGATCTTGAAAAGATTTTCAGAGAGGAACAATCTTGTTGAACCTGCTGGGACTTCTGCGACATTTATGACTGCCAACTCCTCTGAATTAAGTGTCCCTTCTTCAAGTGTGAAGGTAGTACTTTCAGGGTTTTACACTGTAAATCTGAATCTGGGGTGAAGATTATATGGGACGGACAGGATCATGTTGACTGCAAGTTTTACTCGGCGGAGTAAGCCTTGCTTTAAACTGCATACAGATATATTCTTCCAGTGCTGCTGGCATGCGGCCATAGCTTTGGCAAACACATTTTTTGACTTACTTTGCTTCTAGTTTGTAATTTTTTTGTGGAAATAGGCTCATTTTGAGTCACATTTTTGAGTGTTGCTGGCAAGCGGCCATAGCATTAGCAAACACTTCCTGTGACTTTTATTTCAGATACATACTTTTTCTTTGTTGATAAGAAAAGACATACTAGAGACTCTACATATCAGAGCACAGAACAGCAGGTTATTGAAAAAGATGCAAGTTGTTTGCAGACCAGAAGACCAAAAAATACAAGAGATTAAACATAATTTTCCTGAGGGAAATCTTTGCGAAGGTCTCCCTCAGAGGTTTCAATTCCCTAATTTTTGGGTTTCAAATCAGATCTCAATCTTAAGAGGTGAGATATATTATCCAAATGATGCTGAGCCTGTTCTATTTCTTCTCCAACTGACAAAGTAGCCGAAACATCATCAACTTTCTTTGATATCCCTTTTAATATCTCTTCCAGTTTTTGGTTCTCAGTCTTAATAGTGTTATTAATTGCAGTAACATCAAGCTTCTTCAGTAAATTCTGGTTTTCTTCAAGCATCGCTAAAATGTCTAGTTGAACTAGATCCTTTTTCCTAACCAAAGTAGGAGGATCAATTTGCCTCCCCAAGTTCTCCAGATCCTCTTTCTTTGCCAGAAGCTCCAATCCAGGGATTTTAATGCTTCCCACATCAGTTGAGGAGGAATGAGATGGGTTTCCTGCTTCTAGTGTTTTCAGTATGTTATTATTCTGCAGGACCAGTTTTTCAACTTCCGTTTTTCCTGAAGTATTCACTACCTCTTCTAGTATGTCTCTACCCAGTTTTTGTAGCTTAGATATCTTACTCTCCACATCAGCTAGACAATCTCGAATCACTTTCTCGACATGACCAAACTTATCATCCAAGTTTTCAACACTAATAGCCTTTGCAATATCCTTCTTAAAAGTAGCAAATCTTTGTAGCATTTCATCATTCTGATCTTCTATAGGAGTAGACGCCTTCTTGACTATATTTCTAGTTTCCTGAATCAGTTTGTTCAAATCAGCCTGAGACATTACTGGACCTTGGGGGGATCCTTTTTTCTCTTCCATCTTTCCTTCTAGCCACTCGGCTTGGTATTTTAATACTCTCCAGACTCCTAATAATAGATCATTGGTGGTATTTCCTACATCTTCTCCTTTCTTATGAAACGAATGGTCATCCCCATTAACCTGGCAAGTAGGCTCAAAAGTGCGATTGAAAGCAGTGAACTTATCTGATTTTAGCATTCCATTGGAATAACGTTCTGGTTCGCCCATTTCCAGATGATTTTTCAAAGCTACGCTTTTTATTGGTGCTGATCTAAGTACTTCACTATATGTTATTGCTTCTGCAACAAGAATTTACCTAATAGGAGAAAGGCAGCAGAAACGTTACCTGGATCCAGAAACAGAAGATCCCAACAAAAGTGGCAGAGCTCTCCAAACTCGACGATCACCCCTCCCCTTGAAGATGAACAGGACAACTAGCTAGATCAAACTTAAAGTTTACCAGCTTGAACTGCAGTCTTTGTTAGAGTTTCAGATTAGAGGTACAAAAAGAAGTCTTACAAAGCAGACGCTAAAGTAATAAGAAGTCACTGAGTACAGGGTGGAGGTTTGGTTTTTCTGGCAAAACAATTCTGGATTATTGCTTAACTTCACACTAACAAACAAAACAGGATCAATAATAACAGAACCCACTAATAAAGATTGGTCTTGACGAAGAATGATTTAAATATTGAGTATAAATATATCGATTGGGGCGAATGTTATTATAATCCTGCTCTTACACTATTATTCTTATAAATTAGGTGACGGATGGCGATCGGTAACAATAAAATTGGGTAGTATATTTGAGTGGCACGTCGTTTTGTGATTTGTACTCATGTTTCTTAATACGGAGTGAAGTCAAGCATAATATATTTATGATTAGAAAAAAAAAAGACATATCAGTAATTTTATCTAGATATATATAATATTCGAATTCAATTTTAATTTAAAATAAATAGAGATTTCATTGAGACGTATAATCAATCTATTTATAGAATATTATATAATTTTTTTTTAGTCATCATAGTTAAATATTTTTCCTTCCTATCTCTCTTTTATCTTTTTATATTCGAACCTTATTGCTATATAATTGATAAGATATTTATTTTAATCTATATAGAGTGAGTGACACTTTAGGGCCTTATGGCCCGGGAGGTTTTTACGGATAGGGAGATAATGGATCGGATGTTTAATATTTTGGGCTCTCTTTTAAAGGAGAAGCCCAGGTTCTCCATTTGTGCTATTATCGTAATGTGAAGCCCACAAAACATTACAAGAAAAATGACCAGTGAAGAAAAGAGGAAAAATCGAAATAGCGAAATTTAATTAGCCATCACACGAACTCGCTCCCGCACCGAGTCTTTGTACGAGTTGATCTTTCTCCAGCTCTCCGGATCTCTCAGGTCAGGTTCTGGATTTCGCATTCTGTTGTGGTTTAATCGAGACATCAAGCAGTTCGAAGGGTTTTTGATAGAAATTGGAAACTGTTTTTTGTTTGTTTTCCGGTATATGGCATTTGATAAATTATAAATCTTCTAAATCATATAATTGAGAGATGTGTTTATCTCGTTGTTTCTAAGGCATAAGTTCATGGCTATTGTATTGATTTCCTGTCTTTGTGGGATTAGTTTCCTGCCAGATGTCTTCGGCGCAGGATCCGTTTTATATTGTGAAAGAGGAAATTCAAGATTCCGTAAGTTTTTTGGTGGATGAGTTCTTTTTGGATTTTTCTTAGATTTATTGTTGGATTCTTTTGGAATTTGGTAAGCTCAGTAGGGATGCGGTTCAGTTAATGTTGATCTGTTTTGTTGCGGGCTAGATTAATAAGCTGAAATCTGCTTTCCACCAATGGGAACGGATTTCATCCGATACTGGAGAGCAAGTACATCATACCAAGGAGCTGATTGCTAATTGTGAGAGCATTGCATGGCAGGTACTAAATATTTTCCACTTAGAGTTCATGGAGTACGTCCTTGTGATTTATTATGAGTTTTGTTCTGAAAATAAAGGTGAATTTCTGTATGTGGTTGGATTTGGCAGCTAAAAAGAAACTGATTTCCCCCCTCTTCATTTATTTCATCTGTGGAATATCATCAGCAATCAAAATTTTTTGATAGTTTTCAATGCTTCATTCGAGAGTTAGAATTGTGTCTTTTACATAATTATTCAATTGTTTTTTTCTGTAATTGAATGACTCTGACGGTTGCACTACTGCTGAAAGCTTTATTCTTGATTGGAAGGTGGATGAATTGGACAAGGCGATAGGTGTAGCAGCTAGAGATCCTTCTTGGTATGGTATTGATGAAGCAGAACTTGAAAAACGAAAGCAATGGACTAATGCTGCCCGTACTGAGGTGAGAATATGTGTCGTGTTTATCCAAAAGATGTGTTTGGACTCTTTGAACATATTCCCTGATCCTTTCCCTGTTATGATGGTTACTTTAAATGTTAATCCTTTTTGACATTTCAGTTTTGAGGTCTCATTTGCATTCTGTAACATGTTAAAGATTTTTAGCTATGGATCTCTAATGGATCGGCTATTGTTCTAGGTGGCCAATGTGAAGAGAGCAGTTGTGGCTGGAAAAGATGTGAATAGCAATGGGATTGGTGGTGTAAATGGGATGCGCAGAGAGTTGATGCGGATGCCAGATACTCATCAAACAGTTAGATCCAATCAGTATGATGACACAGATGATTTTATCCAATCAGAATCCGATAGACAGTTGCTTCTCATGAAGTAGGTTATTGTTTTCTCTTTTTTATCTTATGCTACCATCTGTCTCGGGTATGCTAATGCTTCATTTTGTGTCTGTGTGGGTGGGTGGCCCCCTTTTCTGAGTTTCTTATTAGACATCAGTGCAAGTGAAATTCATTCAGTAAGACGCCTTAAAACTGGTATACTCATTTCAAATTTGTTAGCTGCGTTTCATCAATACTATTTGTTGCTTTATTGAGAGTCCCCCGATGAAGAATATATTTCCTTTCAGCTCTGTAGAAAACACAAACATGAGCTTTGTGAGATTGAAGAACCTTGTTATAATTTTCACAGATATAGCTTCTTGCTCCATGCTCAGCTTTTGTTCTTGTTTCACTGACATAGGCAACAAGATGATGAGTTGGATGAGCTTAGTGTAAGTGTGCAGAGACTTGGTCATGTTGGACTTACCATACATGATGAGCTTCATAGCCAGGTTAGGATTTTATGACTTCATGTTTCTGTGATGCCTCTAGTCTTTCTAGCCTGAGATTTCATTAAAGTTACTGTTAATTTATTGCATGGAGGCCCCATTATTGCTTTTGTGAATTTGGCCAAGCAGCAAGTATTCTGGTAAATACTCGTTGATGCTGTTGATTTTAGTGTGATAACTTGACCTTTTGGTGCTTCAGGAGAAGATTATTGATGATTTAGGCTTCGAAATGGAAAGCACATCAAACCGACTAGATTTTGTTCAGGTGGTTCTCTTTCTATTGATTTGGGTATGGAGTAATTTTCACTTTTTTTTTGTTCCTACTGATAGTAACTAAATTCACCTGACAACTTTGCTTTCAGAAAAAGGTAGCTTTGGTCATGAAGAAGGCCAGCGCCAAGGGGCAGCTTATGATGATACTATTCTTGGTAGTTTTGTTCATTATTCTATTTGTTCTGGTCTTCCTTACCTGACAACCCGACTCTCTCGGCAAAATCCAATTAAGAGATGCAGATTGGATCATTGGAAAGCAACACATTCATGCAGCACCTACGGAACAGCTGTTCCATTATCTTGATCCCTGGTGGAGTAAATACTGGCCTGGAAAGGGCGTCAAAACTTGAGTCAACAATACTGGAGCTTTTCGAGACATTTGAATTTTGACTGGAGTGTGATATTGAACTGTAGCAGTTACTGGGTCCTAAAGATCCATATGTATTCCTCTTTTACTCCCTATAGTTTGCATTCCTTATTCATCGTTCTTCAAATGTTTGGTGTATGATTATAGAAGAGACGAGATAATCCAATTAGAAGAATGGTCTTATCTAGTTATTGTACTCGACATTTTGGTTCGCAGCTCTATTGTAATGGATATATCATATAGCCGCATATGAGGCCTTCTGGACTGAGCAATTGCATGAAATAAAGTGCTCAACACAAATAGATAGAAGGAGATGAGGGTAAAAATCATGCAAGTCCTGTTAACAAGTCAAGGGTTGGGAACGAATGGCAGTAGAGAAAGGTTAGAGTTGGTCCTGCTATATAGCGACGAAGTTCAGGCCCAACGACCCCAATGGCACGACGATTCAGTTGAAGGTCGAAGCAAGACCCGATCTTGAACTGCTTGGCCTTAGGGAAATACGTATAATCATTGGCATGGGATCAAAACACATTTCGTTCATCATCCACCATTAGATGTTTCGCAGCACCCATCCCTTGATGCTAGCAAAGAAAAAGAAACTTCGCTTGATTTCGCGACCCAATAAGAAAAAATCTGACCTTTGGGAAACCCCAAAAGAATAGAAGTTGATATGGTGCTGCCACTGTTAAAGCTTGGAACTTTAGCTGTGAAAACACTAAGCAAACCTTTGGCTTCTAGGCTTAAGCAGCAGGCCGCTTATCATCCCAGGTTCCGTAGCTTCATTAGTAGCATCGCGCAGGTAAAAGCATCTATTGATAATTTATTACATGGCTCGTGATCTTTTGTTCTTTCTTTTATTCTTTCATATTTTTTGTTTAAAAAAAGAATTTTTTTAACGTGATCTTGATGAGGATTTGTTTGGGGAACTGTAGGCCAATCATCGGATAACGACGAGGATGCAGAGGAGCATTTATGGTCATGCGACAGATGTTGAGATACGGCCTTTGAATGAGGAAAAAGCTGTTCAGGCAGCCGCTGATCTTATTGGGGAGCTCTTCGTTTTCACGGTATTGTGCCATGAAGATTCAATTTTGTCAGCAGTAGATTGTTGGGGTGAATTTGTTTCCATGTAAAAGTCAGTTAAAAGTAAATGCATGTAATGGCAGATTGATGTGCTGAGAGGCTTTCATTTGCAAGATCCCTTAGGGCTTGATTCTCAGTTTCTCATTCTCATTCAGTGCGCTTTGGCAAGCACACACTTAGACCTCAATTTCTTTTTAGGAAAGAAACTTCCAGTCCTTGTTATTTCATCACGATAAACCGTTTGGGTGTATGACATTATTGCATGTTAAAGTTTTAGGCCAGCTATGTCTTAAAGGTAGTGAGTTGCAGCTGAAGGGCGGTATAGCTCTCTGCTTAAGGACACAAACTTCCGGGAGCTGCACTTTTGAAGTGAATTTGTTTCAACAGCTCGGTTCTTGATCAGAACTGGAAAAAATCAGACAAATGGAATTTTGGCTAATGCTTCTATAGTGTTTCATAAAAATGTGATAGTTGCAATTCAAACCAGAGGCAGCACAAATGCAGTGTGCAATTGTTGATAAATGTCTGCAGGTTACAATCATACTACTACTTTGAGAATACGCATGTTTTTGAGATTTTTACATGATGGTGTTGTTTAAGAGCATCACTTTGACAATATATGGTATAGTGAGATGCTTATTCTTGTATAAAAATGCATGAAAATTTCTGTTTTCAAATTTCTTAGGTACCTAATTCTTTTCATGTATAGGTGGGAGGAGTGCTTGTGATCTTTGAGGTGCAAAGAAGTGCTAAATCTGAAGCGAGGAAGGAGGAAGCACGGAGGAATGAATTGGAGGTACCAAAGCATCTAATCTTATTTGTTTACTGGCGCTCTTTAACTTCTGAAAGGCATCCTATATGCTACTGCTTCTGCATGTACACCTAAGTTTCACATACAAGAATGTGGATGCTTTTCGTCGTTGTTCTTCTTTTTGTCACTGTTTCATATTTTATGCAAAGATATTTCATAACTTTCTTGGGATGCCGACCAACATGCTAAGTTCTACTTGCTTAGCCTGAAATGATCAAGAATCTATGCTCTACTATCAGCTCTGATGATCTTCTAGTGTAGAGTTCAAAATCCCTGCAACTATAAACGTTCAAAATAGTATCTGTTTCTATCTATTGTATGGCAATGCTCTATGGCATGAATCAATATGTTTTGTTTATAGCATAATACTATTATTTCTTGTTTATGACAAGGCTTGAGCTTGATTATTGTAATGCCCCTATAAATCAAATGGCATAATGTGGGCTGACTAGAGATTATTCTGACAGAATTGGTTTCTCCGTTTATAGTTGATACACTCCATTACGCTTTTTCAGGCATTGAGAAAACGAGACGAGGAGTTAGAAAAGGAAGTGGAACTTCTAAGACAAAAGCTTGAAAAACTTGAGCAGGCTGCCAAGGAACGAGGAGTTGGTGGCATTTTCCACCTCAGACATTCTAGTACGGAAGATGGAAAGGTTGCAAAAACAGCTTAATCTGAATCCTAGACACAATCTAACTGCAGATTCTCCAAGTCACCTAAATAGCTCCCACCTCTCCATTGATTAATCACTTTTGCATTTTTATAACTTTTTCCAAACTGACCCTAATATATTGTGGCATCAACTCAGATTCCTTGTCAAATAATTACTTTGTCGGAAAGAACAGAGCACTTTGAAAAAAAATAGCAATGTAACAGATACTGGCCATCGAGAGAATAAATGCATTGCCTTTCTGGTCTGCCGATTTCCTTCATGTTTGCATTATTCCTAATTTTGCACCAACATAATCAAATATTTTCGAGCCTGAAGATAAACTTTGTTTGTCTAATCTAACATCGGCTTTCTATCGATAAAGCCATCATACAAAAGCATTGGCTCCTCTAGACCACAACTAACGTACACTTGATTCCATGAATAAATGGTAGAACTGCGAAAATCCCTTACAACAAACTCCATGTCCAATTGTGCTATATAATAGAACTTCAGGGCTTTTCGGATTATTTATGCTGCATGACAAAGCAATACATATTCCATAGATCTCTATTTATATACAATAAGCACGGCAAACTTCCATGATGTCATTCAATCAGAAACTGTATATCACTCCTGCTCCACACTAGTAATACGCTGATATATCCTCATCCAAACTACTGATCCGGTAGGTAATGTATTAATTACAGACTTCCAGAGCTAAAGGAACTAACTGGTGCAGTGAAACTGGGACAACACCAGCTAATCCATTTTCAGAGTGAAGCAGTAGATCTCCCCTTCAGGCATCTTCATCATCATTAAGGGTGTTTACTCGTTCACACTCATCGATCCATTCACTGTATCTGAAGCACATAACATAAGAAATATATATGTTAAACAGAGGCATTTTAACAAGAAAGGAGGAGCAAGGAACAAAGGAAAAAATTAGCTTGAGGGAAGAGAATGATAGTTCATGAAGGAGTTCACTTACACATCTATTGGTTCGGTTAAAGCTGCATTGACAAAAGAGAAAAGAAAAATCAGTCAGCATGCATTCTCCAGCACCTCTTTTACAATATTGCGAATAAAATAATAAAAATACTGGAGGTACAAATACTTGTTAATGCAAGAACAAACCCACTAATAACTGTTGGTTAAATTCACAGCTGAAGACACTATTGAAGGTGAAACCCATTTGCAGAACCCCACATGCATTTAGCTGGAAACAAAAAGGCAAGTTTGTGTTCATACCTAAAGCTATAACTAGAGTCAGGCACTCTCATGGCTTCACACAAGTAATAAATGTATCGAACCACTTCCCAACATCTAACTATTAAACATTGATAAACAGCAGCTCGCAAAACCTTAACAGCGTACCTGTGATAGTGGTGCTAAAGCTCTCTTGGCATATCCCGCACATAGCTTCACCAATCAAGTTCTTCATATCACTAGAACGAAGAAAAACATAACAAAAGTGAGATCATAATCACAATTCCATAAGATCTAAAATAACCACAAAGTCGTGCCAAGGGTGCTATAATCACATTGGCCTATCAAACAGCACTGCTTTGGTAAAACTTTGTGAAAGTTAATGTGCGGTAACTAAAGGAAGAATTCCACAAAAAAAACTTTCCAAATTAAGAAAAGTGCATACATCCGGCACTCGACACTGGAGCCATGGTTGCAAAACGGGCAGCTGAACACGGTATCAAGCTTATCCATTCTCTTCTTAGGAGGAGGCTTCGCTCGAGATTTCCTCTTTCCCATAGCTAAAAACTCCTAGAATAATCGTCACAGAATCCAATAAACATCAACAGCACATCAAACGTTTGCCATTCGGCCAAGCACATAACACAAAAACATCGCCAACGACGTAGAAGAAAAATCGCCAATTTCTGACTGATTTCAAACATTAAATATTTGAACTTTTGTGGGTCAATCATTCTCCAACTAACACAAATTATTTATGCTTTTGCGTGTCAATCAATCTTCGACGTAATACGGTTCAATTTTAAGCAATCAGTTGAGATCTTTCAAAAAGATCAATCCATATATTAATCAGTAGCGAAGTGTTTGACCTAATTGAGAATAGAAAATATCAGTTTCCGGTTCACTTTTACCTTCCTGTAGGTGGTTCTTGGTTGCGAGAAGACGAAACCGTGCCCTTCTGTTCCTCCGTTCTCCGTACGGTTTTACAGACAACCCATCAAGAGGGATAATGAGGACCTACAACGAGACGGTTATATAGTGCTGGCCCTTGACGGTGGTCTTAAAAAATTAAAAATAAGATTGCAAAATAAGTTCATATATTTTATTCAATTAATATAGTCAACATTTTTTTTTCAAAAATTTAAAATAATATATATATTAAAATAAAACTTTATTGAAGGTATTTATCTCCATCACTCCATAATCAATTGATTTTTAGTCAAACTAAGAATTACACCCTCCACTCAGGGTGGGGCCCGCAGAAAAACGAACGCCTTTCCCTGCCGTGGGATCAACACTATCTCATTCAGGGAATCTCTTCTTTGCTAAAACAGCCACACCCAACGTTTCCTCTTCTCTACCTTTTTGCAGCATTCGATTCCCTTTCCCCGCTCTAGGGTTTTTTATATATTCCGGATAGATAAATCCTTATCTCCTGCTTCCCATCTCCGCCGAATCAGAATAACTGATTATATCCTTTTTTATCTGCCTACCTTTCACTGTGCCTTGCTGCAGCGCTCTCGTTTCGGTGACGATGGGAAGAGGAAAGTTCAAGGGCAAGCCCACAGGCCAGCGCCACTTCTCCACTCCTGAAGAGATGCGTATGTTATCTTCTTTATCGGTTTCTATTTTTATTTATTTTGCGGTTATTGGATCTGGATTTTGTTATTTTTCTTCTGCAGTACTACTTCTAGTGCTATATCGTGAGTTCAGTTTTGGATTATTGGCCAAGTCTTGTAACTTGTTACTGAATGAGTGCTCTAGTGGATCAGTTGTGTTGCTTATAGCTCCAGTTGTGAATCTTTGTTTTACGGGAGAATTTGACTTAAATCTTCATGCTTAATGTAGTTATTGAATTAAGCTCT
The DNA here is from genome assembly GCA_019739055.1 of Passiflora organensis. Lineage (NCBI taxonomy): Eukaryota > Viridiplantae > Streptophyta > Magnoliopsida > Malpighiales > Passifloraceae > Passiflora > Passiflora organensis. The sequence continues at coordinate 268,683 of JAEPBF010000187.1, read as the reverse complement.
GACTAACCTTGCTTTTTGATCATTTGATCGCAGTTGCTGGCACCTCAACACGTCCTCGTACTTTTAAACGGGTAACTCCGCTTATATGCCTGTTTGCAAGATATTATTGTTGTTTTTGTGGATTACTGGATTTAGTTTTAATATTTGCAGGAAGAAGCTGAATATGAGGAGGAAAATCCCGAAGTAGGATCTGGAGAGGAGTCTGAGGATGAATCTGAAGATGAAGCTGGTGTTAGTACATAGCTTCCCTTTTTACATTTATTTGTTGATTGTAGCTGAAAATTTGTCCATCTTTATCAGATTTTATGGGAGGATTGACTGATTTTTTTATGTTTTCTTGTTGAACGATGACAGCAGAAGCGTAAAGGAACTCAAGGTATTATACAGATTGATAATCCTAATCTAGCCAAGGCAAAGAACATTAAAGCTAAAGATGCTGATGTAAGTCTAGAAGCATTATACTTCGATGTCGCTTTGGGTGAGAAAAGTTACTTGAGAAATAAAAGTGTTTTTTTTTTGTCATGTAGATTGGCAAAATAACAGAGCTTTCAAGGCGTGAAAGGTTAGTGACTGCTGGTGGTTTTTGTATTTTTTGGATTATTTGGCCTCCTGTTAGAGAGGTAGAATTATTGTTGACTATGGAAAGAAATCATGAATCATCGTCACCTGTAACTGTTGAGGATGGTATATTATCGGCATTTAGGGCATAGGTTTTCAGAATTATCATCCTAAAGAAGTCTTGCGTGATTTCCTTAAATCTCTCTTTTTTTAATTTTTCCAGGGAGGAGATAGAGAAACAGAAGGCGCATGAGCGGTATATGAGGTTGCAAGAGCAGGGTAAAACGGATCAAGCAAGGAAAGATTTGGGTGAGTGATCTGGTTCTTTGTTCTGCTTGCTACTCTTACTGAGTGGGTGATTCGAATATTGGTAATCATTTTGAGAATTTGCCACACCGGCACAACTCAGTTTTTCATAGCCCAACTGCCGGACTTGAATGTTTAGTAATTATGTGTATAGAATTAATCATATGGGTATAGGGTAGCTACATATATAAGAGTCTGGATAATGTTTCTTTTAGATGCCATTTCCTTGACCTTTTGATGATTTGTTTTGGAAACCTAAGGGAAGGATTTCAGGACATCGTTCTACTCAGTGTTTTGTGCACTATTCCGCAAATATTTTCTCAAATATGGTTTTTTGTATTTCCATTATCATATCTTAGTTTTAAGAGATTGGTACTACTGGTTGAATGGCATTGCCGTTTTGTTTCCTTGTAGAGCGGTTAACTCTTATACGACAGCAAAGAGCAGAAGCTGCTAAGAAGCGCGAAGAAGAAAAGGCTGGTAATATATGCAGAGCACATTAAACTGCCTTGTATATCATATGGTAATACATTTTCGTTTGATTGACAAGTGTTCCTCTGTTGCAGCCAAAGAGCAGAAGAAGTCAGAAGCTAGGAAATGAAGTTACAGGAACATACCATCCAAAATAAGTCCTAATACTACAGAATTGTCAGTTGGCTTGTAATCATCATCCTATGTTGGGGGTTGCCAACAAAATATCTATTGCTTAAGTTTTACATTTGACCATGTTATTTTCTTTGAAAGCAAATTTATTTTCTGATGATTTCTTGAAGATACCATAAGTTGTATACAGGATATTTAAAAGTTTTTCAATTTGGAAGGCTTAGGAGCCATCTGATATGAAGTTTCGGACCTGCTCCCTTTCTGCGGTCACTACGACTTTTGACGCAGTTATTTGCCGGAGACCGGTCTTAGTTCTCTTACAGAATGCTTTAATATTATTTTGAGGAAATTATATTAAATTATGAAATGTCTTATTTCTGTTTTTCGCTTGAAAGATAAATTTTTGGGTTCCAGGGAAGGCTAATTTATAAATATATAAAACCAAGCAACTGGAAAATGATAGGCAGTGATATCGATTTCCTCGCTCGAAGGGATACTTACTGTAAAATATTTTAGTTTAGCTGCCGCATAATATATGCCGCACGGGAAATATAATATAAAAAAACAAGAGAAAAAACGCATAAATTTCCCAGTCTCTGGTAGTGGACTATAGCACACCGCCATGGCTGATCCTCAAGGTCATAATACGGATCGAAACCGTCCTTCCTCGACTAATTCTTCTTCGGCCAAAATCCCATCGGAACTCAAAAACGGCAACACCACTAGCTCTCATGCCAACTACACCGGCCAAAAGATCCCGTATCCTAACCCGCCCGACCTAACCAACCCAGACTCTGCCACTCTGCGTGAGCAATGGAGGTTCGCTATAAAGCAGTACAGCAAGTGGTATTCTCATGCCTGGGGCACTGCAATCCTCGCAGGTCTTTCCTTCTTCGCTCTGGGTTGGGTCATCAAGGGCTCCAATCCTCTCCCTTCCTTCAAAACCGACAATCCCTCCCCCTCTCCTAATAATGATGCTAATGAAGATCGTGGTTGATTGGTGAGTGTGATTTTAGTTTGTATTACTTTCAGTTGCTTGTGCTTTCGATTTATGTTATGGGTTAGTGATTTGCAATCCTACATGGATGATCAGAAGTTTCTGTGGTAATATAGAGAATTAATTTTTTTGGTTGCAATTTCGACCCTTTACCCTGCCCCAGTCCCTCACTTGAAAGTATCAACGCCATCTTGATGAGATGCCATATGTCTCTCTTAAAAATCTGAGTAATTTCGTTAATTGAGCTTGCAACCAGCGTCTTTCTGCTCGAATAAGCTTAGTTTGGTTTCCTTTTCATTAATTATGTCTTATATTCCAGAAATTCGTTCTTGAAACAATCGATTCTGTTCGCATTTGGAGTTTGCAGTTCAGAGTCTTTCTGGCAAAGGTTCGAGTCGTACTTGTCATATTATCAGTCTATGTCGTGATTTGGTGCTTTTGCTACAGAAAAAGAGTGATTAAAGCTACGATGACCATATTTTCTTACACATTGTTGGTTGGATTGTCTCATTTCCGGATTGATCTGGTCATACATATCTCTCTCTATTATGTTTTCATCTCTTGTTGGTCAGTTTGCTATTTACTAGCTTCTTCTCTGCGCACAGAACCATGCTTTACATAATGCTTCAAAGTCCTTTTGGGTTAGGCTTATCTGAGAATTAAGTCAATTGGCATCTGCGGTCACCTTCTTGCATTACTGATTCATGATGGTCTTACTGTTAGCAGAGGCAACGATATGACCGAAATCACTCAATGAATCAACGACCCAGAGCAGTGGAGTACTGGTTTGATGTAGTTCCTGTAGTTTATACTGTTAAATTATGGTGATTATAAACGATAATGAAAGGTTGTGGTTCGGGTTTTTTTTTAGCTTGTTTCTTCCATGACGAGTAAGAAGATCATACAAATGGAACTTTTCTTTTGTTTGTTACCACTAAATTATAGAACAAACAAAGAGTTCAAAAGGTAGAGAAGCAAGTAAAACCATTCGTGCTTTTAAGGATTCCAGTATTGGCTATTGAGTATTTGAAACATGATATGAACAGGGTAGGGAACCTGAAAGACGGTAGCAGCCTTTGGTATTCATAATTTACTAACAACATACATACTTAAGCCGAGCAACATCCGGAACTCTTCACCGCGGATACATCATCTTTGCCTCCAACGTTGATGGTTTGTCCCCTGGGGACAGCTGCAGGGTCATCACCAATGTCAAGAGCTCTCCTACTCACGACCCGATAGATCTGCGTAAGCACCTCAGTAAATGCATTTTCAACGTTCATGGACTCCAGCGCCGATGTCTCCATGAAAAAGGTTCGCTCCCGTTCAGCAAATGCGGTGGCATCATCCATGTTTACTGCCCGAAGGTGACGCAGATCTGCCTTGTTCCCCACAAGCATGACCACAATATTGGCGTCCGTGTGGTCCCTCAGCTCCTTTAACCATCTCTCCACATTCGCAAACGTCACATGACGGGTAACATCGTAAACTACTAAAGCTCCAACAGCTCCTCGGTAGTATGCACTCGTGATGGCTCTGTATCTTCTCAAACCAAAACACAGAAATAAGACATGCAGCAGCATCATAGGATATTTATCATTCACTAACAATGATTAATATATTTGGGTCGAACTAATCTGAAATTTTTAAAATGCCTCATACTCTAAATGAATATCATCATAAAATTCTCTTCTATATGTCAAACCCACAACAGCATTTTGATAATTGCATGCATGTGATCAGAAAATAATGCCCAATGGGAATGGATCGATGCCCAAAAGAAGTTGGAACGTAAGAAAAAATATAAATGGGCGCATAGAAAGGGAAAAAGGACCTTTCTTGGCCAGCGGTGTCCCAAATCTGGGCCTTGACGACCTTATCATCGACGTGGATACTGCGAGTGGCGAACTCGACGCCGATGGTGGATTTGGATTCCAGGCTGAACTCGTTCCTGGTGAAACGTGAAAGGAGGTTGGATTTTCCAACGCCGGAGTCCCCTATCAACACCACCTTGAATAAGTAATCGTAATCATCGTCCGCCCTGAACGCTCCCATTTCCTCCTGTTCTTTCTCCGATCGATTAATCGATAATCAGTGATTCCACGAACAAGTCGACACGACTACCCACCACGGCGATGCAGATTAATTGGTAGATATACAAGCGGTGAGCAGATTTTTGAAACTATTCAGGGGATGGAAGAGGTGGATCCTAACCATGTTTTCATGTGTTTTTCTGTTTCTTTGTTTTGTCTTTGCGTTTCTTCAGTTTTATCTCCAGGGACAGGAACCCTTCCAGCTGTAAAAATGGGATTTTTATTAGTTGGCCTAATCTTAACTGATTCTTGTGGCTTTTATGCCTTGTTTTAGCTTTTAACAGGGCCTTCCTTAACAACCTGCGTTTCTCTTTTGCCTTTTTTAGTTTTATACCATGGGCTTTTAGCCTTTTACTATACTAGAAAGCAGGTTCATTCAAATATTTATGTAGATTCCTTTTCCGATTTTCGGATTTTGATTAATATATATATAGTCATGATATTCATATAAAATCATATGTATGAAACAGAAGAAATCTCGCCGGATTTGAGTCCAACACATACTTTTGTCGTGTGAATTTTGAGTTATCGATTGCTACTTTTATAGTTTAAGATGGTAAAATTGGTATCTCTACAAAGATTTATAAACATTTTTATGTATTTATTCTTTTCATTCCATTTCTTTAAAGCTGGGTGGTTATACATTATGAATTTAAAGCATTTTTATTTTCTAACTTTATTTAATTATTATTAGCGAAACATTTTCTATATTTGGATATTCATATTATAAGATTTATATAATTAAATATTATTATTAGCACCCCTTGTATGTTTGTTTTCAAGAAAAGGCGCAATAGTTAATATTTACTGAATGATACGTAGCGATTGTCACGTGTCTAAAACGATTACCAGCACGTGCTCTTAGCTCATGATTGAGCTACTATTCTGTACAGTTATCTACTATTCCACAAAACCATAGCACACCCTGAACTCTTCTCTCCTTCCTCTCTTCTTTTTCAAATTTTTTTTTAAACTGTTAATAAATCATCATTTTTTTAAAAAAATCTATTAAAATAAATACCCTAACAACAAATTTTGATCTAATAATTTCTCAATTAATAAACTCAAAACCATTAAGCAGCTGATACCCAAATCTTGCTTTTAGCCAGCAAAATGGCAATTACTGTCTGCCCAGCATCAGTATAGGTGAGGTGATAGTCTAGACTGATGAAGTCCATAAAGTCATCATAACACTTGGAGCCAAAAAAGCAAAAAAGATATATTCAAAGATATAAAGCTAGAAGAGCAACCTAAGTTTGCTTGACTGACAAGTAAAAACCTAAAAGCTGACAGAAAGCAAGGGAAGACGATATCATCGTCAGCTCTAGCTGTTGGATGTGAGTTAACATTAACATTCTTTCACACGAAATGCATCTAACTATCCAAATTCCAGTTGTTGAACCTTGTCGCCATTCGTTTACCCCTACAGCTAGCCGGACCATAAGTATATAATATCACCACTTAATAAAATACACAAGTAGATGAGCATATTCCTTGTTTTGTATGACGGTAACAGACAAAATACTCACCTTGTTTACTATATTTAGCTTAAGATCTGTAAGAAAAGTACATTGTTCTTATATCATATCCATATCCGTGCATCAACAGTGAGTCATTACACATCACTCACCGAACCTAAGGTGTTTCAAAAGGAAAAGAAGTAGCCCTAAGAGAGAGGGGGACATACATATATAAATAGAACTAGCTAGCGTACACATATAGAGCCAGCACAAATATCCACGGCATTTTCCCCTCAAATCTGCAACCGAAGAGAAAGGATTCATGAGCATACTTTACTTGAAAGATGCTTTGACTGCATTTCCAACGGGGTCAGATGATGTAGAAGAATATACCAAATTGTAAGATAAATTGGTGTAAGGAATTAGAGCAAGAATTGACAGTTTAGGATCATGTCCGATGATTGAAGATCCAAACCCTATTTTTTTGCATGTGATAAAAAAACTGGAGGGAAGAAAGGGACTAACGTGGTCGTGACTCATGGAAAGGTGCACCAAATAGTAGAACGAGCCATGGTGAAGGGGGTGGAGGGTGACACCCCACTCATCGGTTGGAACAGGTTGACCGGAGGAGTGAATCAACAAAATGTCATCACCAAAAGCCTCTCTTATGTTGAATGGGCCCACTGCCACATCGAACGCCACGTCGTTGATGAACACCGTTGATCTTCCCGCGCCACCTGAATCTGTTGCACTAGGCTCAGCTACGAATGGAAGCATGGGATCATTATCTTAAAGTGGTATAATTAAGCATAGCCAGCCAATGCAATGGTCAATCAACAAGGAGAGGACTAAACCAAGCAAGCACACGTCCATCCAGACATGACATCAGAACGTAAATTGTGGATCTTAATGGACAAAAAGTTTCTTCTCATTTCTTGTCGAATAAGCAGTAAACTAGACTTCTCTTTTGTGCTTTTATGTGATAATCTTCCTTTTTATGGAGTTTGCAGCCTCCATGAGTTTTTTATGCCAAGTATATAGTACATCAGTCACTTTCATGACGTTTCAGTGAATCTATTGGAAAAACATATATTTTAAATCCAATAGCTGGAAGATGGACAAACATGTATTCGCAAACCTAGTCTAACCCTAGCTAGTTATGCATTTCGGAATACTAGTGAAATCCAAAAATGATTTTGCAAGGAAGATTCTAACCTTGAATTTGGTTGATTAGAGATGTCACTGTACAACTGTTGGTGATATTGGTGGGGAGAGGGAGAGGGAGAGGAACAAGACCAGTGCTGCTAGTAACGGGAGCAGTGACATTGTAACCAATCTGAGTTTGCATCTTAGTCATGTTCTCTGCAATTTGAGATTTCTTTGGAGCAGCAGAATTGACTGTTTCGCTCAGCAAAAGAGTAGTGCAAGGCCCAACTGAGTGATCTTTAGCTTGAACCACATTTGTTGGCTCAGAGAAGCCAAAACCTTGTGTGAAAACACCGGTTTCCCCCATGGCTCCAGAATGCTGAAGGGGGAAACCAAAGGGTGGTTCGTGAAGGAACTCACTGTGCCCGTGAAAATAGGTCTGGTTCACAGAACGGGTTGGCGAATTGGACACTTCAACAGCACCTCCATAACTCAAAGAAAAAGTCTTTTTAGACCCTATTTGGGAGGATTTTTCTGAAGAGGAGGATGAGGAAGAAGGATCTGAAAGTATAGTATTTGTAGTTGCGGTGGTCTGAGGAACATGCTGTTGAGAGCTTTGTAGGTTTTTCAACTTGTGTTTGCTTCTTGATTTTCTGTTCTGGAACCAGTAGAACACATTTGCATCCCCAACCTGACCATACTCTTGCAATTGGGCTCTGATTTTCTTTATTTCATCCCTCGGTGGATTCACCATTCCAGAATTGAAGATTGCCTCCAGTATCCTTATTTGTTCAGGCCTTGGGTTCCATCTTGGCTTTGGCTCGGGACTTCGCTCTTCATATCCCTTAACTGTTCCTGGCACCAAATTAGAAGCATCAGTAGATCAGATTCTATCTTCTTCTATTTTATTTTTTTTTCATTTCACAAAACCCACGAGCTTCGGCTCAAATTTTACGACAGAAAAACTAGAAAACTGGTTATACCATGCAACAATGACTAGAAGCTTTAAAAGCATTCTATCTTGGGTTCACGTACTGTACTTCAGGGTAAGTCATTCGCTTCTCAGAAACATTTAGCGACTAAGATGAATAAGGATTCATTTCATGTTGACAATAGCAAATTCATGATCCAGTCTTGAAGAAGTGTGAAGCGGGGAAGAAAGCCTAGCTAGCCTTATCTTTTAGGCTTGAACAACATTCAAGTAGTGGGAAAAAGTACATGTAACAAAAATGAAGTTAAAACAGTTATCATTTGTGATTGCAATTCTGTGATTTTTTACCAGATGTGTAAGGCGTTCTGTGGCAACCAGTTCCCATAAGAGACGATGTGTTGATGTCATGCTGCCATTGGTGGTGGTGAGCGTTGCAGGGCCTAGTCTTGAACATGCTAGGCCAGTGTCTGTTTGATGAAGCCATGATGGCAAAAGTTTAAGAAGAAAGCCAAAAGAAATAACCTCACCGGCCTGCCAAGACAGAGAAGCAGAAAGAGGACGACTCTTATTCTGTTCTAGCTTTTGGGTAACCCTCTAGGCAAGCACAACAGCTCTTCTTATAGCCTCCTCACCAACTCCCTGCATTTCGTTTTCATCCCAATTAAAAAAATTTTAAAAAAAACTCTTCCAACCCTCCCAAATAAAATATAAATGCCAGTGTGAGAATTTAGAAAACCCACAACAGGAATCGCCTGTTTCCACAAGAAAAATGAACTGAAACCAAAGGGGAATCGAATAAATAAATGGCTAAATAATAAGAGGAAAAGTCCCATCAAGAAAAAATAAAAAATAATAAACATAGAGGAGGAAGAGAGAAAGTAGACCCTCCCATCCCTTCTCACAGTTTTGCATTAAAACCGAAATGCTTTTGCTCCACTCAGAGTACAACCCAATTCCCCTCGAACGAGAAGCAGAAAGGATATAGAAAAGTAGAGATGCTGGGTGCATAAATAGAATCTTCAGCAGAGTTGACACAGAAGCTCTTAATGAAAAAGTAAAGTGAGAGTAATAGAGGAGGAGGTACTTGTCGCTTTAGAGTGATGGGTAGTTCTGATCGGTTTGTCTCTTCTCAGATTTCAATGAAGAGTGATTCTTCTGCTTCACTTGCGTTTTCTTGCAGGTTATTAATGTTGTTGAGAGTGGAAGGGGTAGAGGATTATTCTAATGGAATAGGTTGTTGCAGGAATAAATAGGGGGAGAGGGGCATGGCGTTTGAAAGTCGAGAAAGAAGGTATGCGTAGGGCTGGATTGGTGTTATCTTAATTGCCACCTCGAGCTATTTTGGGCAAAGTTATCAAGATGGATTTGGATTGACTCGAGGGTCTTCATTTATTCTTCCTATTATGGCATAATTACTTGAAAAATAATCATTTATGTCAAGATCTTCCCCAATTTTGGTCTCTGACAACATGTTTTTCCTTAAAAAACACTAATGTTTTGGTTCCAAATCAAGAGGTTATTGCACTACTTGGACTAACGCTTGCGCTCTTCAAACTTTCCTGTATTATTCAGTCAGATCTTCCCATTTTCATGCAAGTCCTCTCCTAGGGTTTTTCACCTTGCTAGGTGTTGTACTATGAAAGATTTTATATAATTAGCTCACTTGATTGTTTTTATGCAAATGAGATCTTCCAAATTCGATTTTCTCTAGGGGAGATTCTTTTTCAACGGCTATTAAATGTAACGTCTCAACATGTGGCACATCAATTGTCGGTTGTGAAAAATTACCATTAATATAAGTAATAAATACTATTATAAAGTATTTCATTTTGTGAGACTCCTAAGTAAGGATCTATTGTGAAATAATATGGAAGAAAATTACGGAATATAAGAGAAAAATATGGACAGCTGAAAAGAAAAGAAGGAAATGAACAGCTCTATAGAAGAAAGAAGGTAATCAAATATTTTATTATCATTTTCAACCATGTATTATTCAATAGTAACATGAGTTGGCCTCACAGAAAAATATCTAGATTTAATCAAAGATTTTAATAATGGAGTTGTAAACAAAATTTATTTTAATTTTCGTGCTACCTTCTTTGATAAGGACTTAATCTCACCATCTTGTTTTTTTATAAATTTAAAAAATAAGATTAATAAAATCATCTCAAAACAAGTATGTGATCTTGTGCGTTAAAAAAAAGGATGCATCCTCCACCCCTCATGTCATAGATTTTCCTAAAACTTATCTATCTACGCTCTAACAGGGTTGAAGGTGTACGAATTAGGCTCGAGAAGACAGGAAAAAGTTTCCCGGTTTTTTTTCTTACCACTTACCGACTGGTCAGGATTATAAGTTTGACTTGTCGTCATATACACTCGGCAAAACACCTATATTTTGTAATTGTCAAACCGATCATATAGGATAAGATATGACCGATCGATCGCACCAAGTATGACCATATTCGACGAAGGATTTGGCTCACCGGATAATGGTAGTCTTAATTGGATTCCGGAACCGACGAATAAACTTTAATAATAAACTTAAGAATTATATTTATGATAATCTTAGAAAGTCTTTTTTGCAATTGAAATAATATGCATGAAAATTTTGTGTTTCAGAATTGTTACGAATAATTCTTAATTTATTTGGGTTATCTAAATTATTAATAACTTTGTGTTGTTTCAAAATATATTTATTTGTTGGGAATATACTATTTGAATGATGTTTAGGATTTTACAGCTTAAATTACAGGTTTAGTAATTTTCTTTCCTCAAATTTGAAAGCATTAACTTGGAATATTAGTTACAAAAACAGAGGACTTGGGCATGATCTCTCTTCTTTGGGACCTGACATCCAAGAGAGAAGAAACCGAGAAGGTAGTGTTGAAAACGGGATCCTCGAAAGCTCTAGGAAACTGAAGTAAACCAGTGTACCAGTAAAGTCGTTTTTGGCACACTACCTTCATCTCTCTCTCTATCCCTTGCAAAACATGGGTACTCTTGTTAAATTTGTTCTCAAGATCGCTGTGTCATTCCCATGCTATACTTTAAGTCACTTCTCTTTGCAGTACTGAGGGACTCTTCAGCTTTCCTGCACACACGTAATATTTATTGACCTGTTTCCATTTTTAAGTCACTCTTCCACTTTCTAATCATTTTTTTCTTTTCTGTCCAGCCACTCTGTCTAAGGAGAAAATGCATAAATCATTAAATCCAAACTACCAATCTATCTGTACTGCTTTCCTATGGGGAGCAGAGCTTTTTTTTATTTTAAAAATATATACAGGTATTTTTTATCACATATAATTGAGTGAAAAGTGAAAATGTATGAAGTGTTTAAAGAAAAGGTCTTCGTATATTTTATTTGCACGTGGTTACAATAAATGTGTATTTATAAAAGGCGACATTATGTAAATATCTGTTTTTGCCTAGGCAATATGTAGTAAATACCAACAGGGTAAGATTAAATGCACCAACTTTGATGCACATGCAACCAAAAAAAATTGTACCGATTTTGTTAAAAATTTGAGGTCCAAGGAATAGGGATGGGACGTGTCTGTCATAAAAGTATGGAAGAAAGTCGGACACATATAATGGCACCTTGGAGGTTTATTTTATTTATTTTAATAATAATCAAATTTATTAAATTATTACTTTTTTTTTTGTGGATGCCATTTCCATCCATTTTCCCTACCGAATGTGAAGTACGGTTACTTTTTGGTCATTAAATATGCAATTTAAGTCAAGAAACGATGCCGTGCAATAACCTTAGACACGTAAGCATCTACAAACTGGTGACGACTTGGGGCATTGTACACATGTGAGAGTGCATGCTTGGTCATTACATATTCAAACCATTTTTAAGATAAGAAAGGGATGTGTATGTTTAATGTAAGCCAACATATTCTAGAACTACAGCTGTTCAAAAAATGACAAAAGTCATATCTAATCATACTGCCCTTTGGTCATCCACGTTGTTTGAAAAGCAAGTCAAAGTCTTCTCTTCCGAAAAGAAAACACGTTTACGTTCACATCCACACCTTAAAATCCTAGTCTGCAGCCACCTCTTTGAAAGAATCCTACAACGAAACTGTTTAGCCCAGCCAGAAACTATGGTTCCGACTTCTCAAAGAGAGCTCCCCTTTAACGAGAATGATTCTCAGGACATGGTAGTCTACCAAATGATCAATGATACTTCAGCTCCAAACAGCTCGCCCTTGCCTACAAGAAGCCACCACCTACACGCTTCTGGTGTGCTCAAGCCAGCCGTGGCAGCCATGGCGAAGAAGCATTACAGGGGCGTCAGGCGCCGCCCCTGGGGCAAATATGCTGCGGAAATTCGCGACTCGTCCAGACAAGGTGCTCGCTTATGGCTAGGTACGTTCCAAACGGCGGAGGAAGCTGCTATCGCTTATGACAGAGCTGCTTTTAAGATGCGGGGTTCTAAGGCTCTGCTCAATTTCCCAGCTGCAGTTGCGAGCTGGAGCATGATCGACGACCCACTTGTGAACCAAGCAAGGTTAAACGATGGTTAATTTGGAGCCAATTAAGTGGTTAGTTCGTGATCTTTTGTTGTTGGTTTGATCGTGGACAAATTCAGAAAATAAATACAGTAGCTTTGGTATTTACATGCAATCAAGTATACGTAGGTCAGGCATGTATATAAATATTCTGATCGTCCATTTCCACAAGCAAGCGCGGGATTCACAGGCTTAGAACTCGCTCTTAGTTCTAAAGCATTAACAACTGCTGCTGCCGGTTCGTGATCAATTTATCAACCAAACCATGGCTACTAATTAATTAATAAGCCCAACCATTCAGAGAAAAGGTCCCTGAATATAAAATAACGTTGAAACTATTCATTCCTAGATCAATTGTCTTGCTTGTTCTTCTCATATGGTCAAGAATTTGGTTGCTTGTGTTGCCATAAATATACACTACTGAAGATATCCTGTATCTGGTCTGTCGTTAATATCACATTTGACCAAGTTTCTGCTGAATAGTCCTGTAATTTAGTCCTGTTACCTTCTACGAAATCCTAATTGCGTATTCATTCACTAGTCAAATCTGGAAGGCTGTAACCTCATCAACCCAAATGGGCACGCAAAAGCAGTAATTTTCATGATCAGGTGATCAGTAAGAGGGATAGAAAAATCCATCTAGCCAATTGTGTTGCAGAAGTTGCTATCAGAAGTGAAATGATTTCCCAGTTGATTTTGCTACTGCATATGGCCCATATGAGGGATAACATACAAAAACAGTCCATGAATATCTATATTAATTACACCTTGATCACTTTTTAGTAATGAAAGAATAGTACACCTTCAACGCCCTAGACCTTACTGTTCTGGTATTCTTACCTCAGATTTTACTTCTGTCAGAAGGAAGACATCAAACTGTCCAAATAATCACTTCCCAAATCCTGAAGTTCAACCACACCAAAGTCATTATCGAACACCTCTTCCAGACTAGCCATTCTCTTGTTGGCTGGTTGTTGTTCAATCATCATAGCTTCACCATCCCAATCTCTGGACATCCTTTTCGGAGGACTTGAAACATTGCTACTGCTGCTGTCAAGATATGAGCACTGTTGGGAGACTGTGATTGAAGAAACATTGAAGTCATTCCTGGAGTGGTCAGTGCCCGTAGCCTTAGCAACTATCTCAAGCGGGAAGTTGAGATTTGCCTTTGGTCCTCTGATTCTCAAAGCTGCCTTGTCATAAGCTAGAGCAGCTTCCTCTGCTGTTTCAAAGGTTCCGAGCCAAACACGAGCTCCTTTCTTGGACGAGTCCCTTATTTCTGCTGCATATTTGCCCCAAGGCCTCCGCCTCACTCCTCGATAGTGCTTTGAAGCCATCTTCCTTACTTTCTCCACATTCCCTTTGGACTGTAGGCAGCTTGGGGTTTTGCTTTTTGGGCTGTAAGTATTTTCTGGTTTGTTACTCGCAGGAATAATTATCCCATCAAGAAGTTCTTCCCAGGCCTCTGCCCCCATCGACATCCACCTGCCTAGACTTGGTAGCCTTTCCAGGATATCAACTGACCGTTCTCCCCCATCAAGAGTAGGCAATTCCCGCCAAGATTTGGAATATTCCGGAGATATCTCCGTCCTATTATCTCCCTTCACTCCTCCAATATAGCTTGCCCACACGTTCTCTAAAATTGCTTCGGATGCTGCAGGCTGATCACTTTGTATAGCCATTTTGTAATTTGCTTAACACCATAAAACGAGTGAAGAAGGGAAGGGGATATTGTGAATAGATATATGAATATACATACACACAAGTCTACGCGTAACCTGTTTAACAATTAAGCCTTATGCTTATCCTACTCCACCAATGAAAACACCGTCAGGAAACTTGTGCTTTAATGCGCTGACCACCTCAAGTTAAGGAGAATATCAGCATTTGAGCACAAGAAAAGAGGAGGATTTGTGTTCTTCAAGGCTTTTGTTGACTTATGTACATATGTACTATTAAAACCATCCTGTGATACATACACAGGAAACCGAAAAGTGAAGGAACCGGAAGCTGGCAAAATGTCAGATTAAGTTTAATATTGACATTGCGGTGATGCATTTGCCTGTGCCCGCTTAACAGATAAAGCTGTAGTTTGAAAATTTCCATATATATCTGCAATAGACTACTCATTGCTAGTTGTATATGCCACAATAATCCTTCCAGACAGCTATCCAAATCTGATTACAAATCGACAACAGAGCTCGGATCTGTTATTCCAATGAATACCCAGCTAGCTTTGACGATGTTTCGTTTTTCTGGGCTTCGAAGGGTCTTGCCTGTATAATTACTTCATTCTCAGCTCCTCCTTTCAGATACTTGTTCAATACTCCGGCATTTAATGTGAAAATCTTTGTCCTGTAAAGATTCGTGGTTTAAAAGTACATATGAATAAACTAAAACAATGAATCACCGAAATGAATAAAACAATCTGAATGGTACCATTTTCTGGGTTCATCTCTTGAGGCTTAAGAATTGCCAGACAACCTTGATTGGATGATAATTTTTTTAAATAAAAAATAAAAATTTAACCCAAGCCTAGAAATTCAAATTCTAAAGAAGGCGTACGTGTGCGTAGTTGCTATGGAAGCAAGCCCATATTTATTTAATACCAACGCGGGTAGCTCGATTCAATGTATTGCAGAGGGAAGAAACTTCTAATAATTTGGTGCAAGAAATCGCAATCTGTAATCACGAGAAAGATTGCGATTTCTTAAATATTTAAAATGGAATTATTCCTATTTTAAATTTGGGATATCTAAAAATCACATAGGGAACTCATAACAATCTTGTCTTTATAGTAACATATAAATTTTATAGAAAATACTGTCCATGTAACAAAGTCAATATCCTGTCTCAATATACTTTATGTTGTGTCTTAAATCCTGGAATTAATCACGCAAATCATGATTCAGTGTCTTAATTGCAAAAGAGCATATGAATAAAAATGAAAAAAATTAAAATTTGCAAATTTTGAGTGGTCTGTAATTAGTTTTGGATATAAAATATCTTATAAATTTTAGATTAATTGGAATTTTCCATTTAATAGTTATGATACAACAACAAAAGGATTAGTTACCTGATATCCTCTAAAAAAAATTTAAAAAGTAAATTTTTTTTTTCTGAAAAAAGAAGGAACAATAGACTGATCGTGAAAGATCTTGTTCTTGTTACAAGATTGTGATCAGATCCACTTATGTTTGGAAATTTGTCAACTTTTCATTATCATCACCCAAGAAAACAAACTCTACCTTAATTTCGGGAGAGGAGAGATTTTATGGCATGAACTAGTCTCTCCAAATGTGCTGGGATACCGACTTGTCTTTGCATGAGAGAGATGGAAACTTGACTACCAGTTTGTAAACTAACTTTGTGGAAGCCCCAATCCCAACAAAGAGATAATCCTTGCCAGATGCCAAGTAACTCCATGTGAAGGGCTGATGTGGCAAGAGGATGCTTGAACATAAAACCTCCACACCAACGCCCTCCACTGTCTCTAACCAAGCCTCCTGCACCAGAATTTGTAGCACTGATGAAAGAGCTATCCGTGTTAAGGGAGACCCAACCCTCTCGTGGTCTTACCCAGCCCACTAATGTAGTGGACTTCCGAATTTTCTGTCCAAGTAGTGCCAAATTCGCTGAGCTTTAATAATGTCCGCATAGGCTTTGACTTTCTCAGCAGGCCAGCTTGCTTTCCTCCTATCACCTAGCACGAAATTATTTCTGTTGTTCCACAGGGTCCAGCAACCGACTCCAAAAATTGTGCTCCAAGGAATATCTCCCACCTTATCCACAAAACAGTTTAGGTTAGTAGACAACCATAGAGACAAAGATTGAGACCAAAAAAAAGCATCAAAGGAGTCAAGGATAAGAGACTTCCATAGGTTCTTTGAAAAACTACAATCTCGTAGGATATGCAATGTATCTTCTACCCCCATGCCGCATAATTCGCACTCTGCAGAATCAGCTAGATGTCTTCGAAATCTCTCATGATTTGTAAGCAGTTTTTCATGAAGAGCTAGCCACAAAAGGTGCTTTATCCTTTCTGGACCATTCCAATTCCATATTGCTCGCCAATCTTTACTTGAAGAAGCCATTGAGGAGCCTGAAATTAAGCTGTAAGCTGTACTGACACTAAAATCTCCTGATGAGGAATCACCCCAGAACGCTTGATCTTTGATATTATTATCACCGAGAGCTGTATGTAGTTCGATGGTGAAAACTAAATCTTGAGGTAGGTACTCTCTCCATGCACTTACTGTGTGGAGCTGTTAGTTGTTCCCGTACAGTTAATGCCTTCCACTCTAGTGGAACATCACGGGTGGCATAATGGATTAACGGTTTAAAGAAATTCAGCCAAAAATCGAACCAGAATTTACACTTCTGTCCATCTCCAAGATTCCATTTGACCCCTGTCAGCATTTTCTCCCAGCCAAAGTGAAGAATCCCCTGGCTTACATTTCACTTTTTTCCCCCTTCTAGCTGTTAGATATCTGCTTGTCAACAATTGGACCCATAAAGTATCCTCTTCTTTGAAGATTTTCCAAGCTAGTTTCATCCTCAAAGCCTCGCTCTGACAATCCATTTTACGTAGACCCAAGCCTCCCTCTTCTTTCGGCATGCAAACTGTATCCCATTTAACAAGAGGAATACGGTTAACTCCATGCGAAGATCCCCACAGAAAATTCCTACAAATCTTATCCATTTCATTACTAGTTTTCTTTGGTAGATCCGAGATTTGCATGGTGTACGTGGGATAGCTTGCAAGACCGACTGGTCTCTTGCCTGCCAGTGAAAGATGCGCAGCATCCCAATCCAAGACCCTCTTCTTCATCGATTCTAGAACGGGGTTTAGATCAAACTTTAGAGATTTTCCTCCCTTGAAGTTGAACCCAAGATACCTTCCCATGTCAATTGTGCGTTGATAGCCGAATATACCGGTTATACTATCTGCATGCAAAGCACCCATGTTAGATGAGAACATAGGACTTTCATATTTGAGATCAAGTACAGCGATACAGCAAGCGTATCTGAAGAAAATATGGGAGAGACTAGCAAGGGACCCTCTGTCCAAAATTCTCCGGATCAAACTCCTCACCTAAACACTACACCCACAACCACCCTTCACCCGCATCACCGTACTACTCCACTACCTCAAACGCTACTACCTGGCAATCAAGGGGATCACAACCATGTTCAGACCCTACCCAAAACGAGCGCCACGAACCTAACTCAACCGGCGAGTTGGAACCCGAGAGCTATCTTCAATGATAAACGCTACATCTCTTACTTTGTTGATCACATCCCCGAAGGGTGGAGCTCCAATGACCTGTTCCGAATGATTCATGAATGGGAACCGGTGGTGGATGCGTTTATCCCTAGGAAACGAAGTGTGCGGAATACACGGTTTGGCTTCGTCTGTTTTTTGCATCAAGAGGTTCATGAAAGTGAGCGGGTGGCTAAGCTAAACAGACTGCAGTTGGAGGGGCACACGTTTCTCTTCAGAGCGGCTCGGTTCACTCACAGGGGGAAGACTCAACCACACCTTACTAATGGCATCAACGGTGGAGACGATGATAGAGTAAATCGCATGCAGCTTGTACCACGCTCTGCTGTGGAAGAAGGTTACATAAGGGGGAAGAGAACTTTCTCAAAAGTAGTGGCAAGGAAAAAAGCTGGAGGTGAAGTTGGGAGGGCTGACATCGCTGTTCGGGTGGCTGAGAACGCCAAGAATAGGGAGTGGTTGGATCGGAGTATAGTTGGTATAGCTAGGGATAGTGTCTTTAATTGTCAATCATCTCCCGCAGGCTGTGCGCGTGAGAAGTCTGGGAAACCTGGCATTTCTGATAACTTTTTCATCCTGCGAAGAGATGTACCATGCCACTACCGTTAACCTGGCACTGTGGAAGGAGCTGTTTGTCGAGCTTCACTCCTGGAAACCAGCAGACACTCGGAGGGGAAGGGTGTGCTGGTTAAGTCTGATTGGTATACCACTGCACGTGTGGTCGGAAGATGGGTTACGTCGAATAGAAGGGGTGTACGGTGAGGTTGTGCAGATTCACTCGGAAACCCTGCAGTGCTCAAACCTTGAAGAAGCATTGGTGTGTGTGCGGGTTGACGGCTCTGACATGGTAGGTGGGCAGGTACAGCTCTTGGTGGAAGACAGTAGCTTCATGATTACTATAACAGAGGTGGGGCTGATGGAACGTAGCCTCAACAGGGGAGAAGAAGGAGGGAATAGGAAAGATAGAAGTGGTGGAATGCCGGTGCTTCCGCCATGCAGAAAGGTGCAGTCTCCAAGGCGGAAAGCTGGTTGCGAACTACAGCGTGGGACATACCCGACTGTAAGGAGAAGTACCAGTCTTCCGTGTGGCAGAGACTTTGGCAATATGGAGAGGATAAGGGGGTTGAGTGGACAGGGCCTGGAGACCACTAGTGGGCCTCAGGCCTCAGGCCCAGGGGTAAAGGGAAGTCCAACGAGCCTGTTGGGGGGAAAGGTGTCCCTAGATCACAGTCCAGGGACAGGTGTGGCCCAGCTTGGGGGCCAGGGAGAAACGGACTTAGGGGGAGATTGTGGTCAGGCCCGAGCGTCCCAGGAAGCAGAGAGTACCACCAAGCAGTCTACTCCTCGCAAGCTACGGCTCATTAACCAGCTTGAACGGCAGTCGAGGTCACGGTTGGTTGAAGAGCCACTGCAGGGCAACGAACTCATATCAAACAGCGATGAGGAGAAAGGACATCGCCCAAGCAGAAGCGGACCCGGATCAGACGAAGTTCTTGTAAGGGTATATGATAGGCTTATGGCAACCAGAGCAAGAACAGCTAAGGCTATGGTAGAGAGAGGCGTGGGACGGCATTCGGGAGAGACCGCAGGTCCACAGTCCCCAGTTTCGTGCGAATCTGAAGCGGCGAGTATGGTCCCTGATTCAGCGTACTCCCAGTCCAGGGTGCCAGAGTCAAGTGGAACTGAGGAGCCGAAACACAAAGTGGAGGAGGACGTCATTGAACTAGAAGCACAGGCAACGTTAAAGGTCATGGAGCAACTAGAGTTGAGACCAATGTTTTGAAAACCGGATCGGACCGGCCGGTTCAACCAGGTTGGATCGGACCGGCCGGTTCAACCAGGTTGAACCGGACCCGGTACATGATCCGGTTCAAATAAACCTTAAATATTAATATCAGTAAAAATCGGTAAAAACCGGTTGACCCGGGCGGGTTTTTGAAAACCGGTTGAACTGGTCACAGGTCAACTGGTTCGAAAACTTTAAAAAAAAATTAATTTTTAATAAAAATTAAACGGATAAAAAAGTTAAAAAAGATAAAAACTAAGAATATTAATCGTCATACCCGGAAACAAACAAAAGGATTGGTTTTCCTGCGTTTTCTCCTGCGTTTTCTCCTGCGCCTTCTTCTATGTTCTTCGCGATTCATCCTTCTTTTTTTTCATCTTCAGTCTGCGATTCTTCTACGTGCAGCTTGGAGGTAAGACTTTAATTTTTATATTGTTGTCCTTTTTTAATTCCTTAAAATCTGGTACAATATTTATCTTTCTTTTTTAAATTTGAATGTGTAGTCAAAGGTCCTCCTTAAAATACTCCTGATTTCTCAGCTTTCTCGGCTGCAATACATTATTTGAAAATAAGATATTCAGTTACGCTTTTTAATTTATAAAAAGTAAACTACTGATTCTCGGCGACAATACATTCTTTGGAAATGGAAACTAAATATTTAGTTAGGATTTTTATTTTATAAAAGCAATCATGTGGATATGACAAAATCTTATTATCAATAGGTCCTCGGCTGCAATAGGAAACCAAGATATTCTGTTAGGCTTTTTATTTTATAAAAAGTAATAAAATCAATCATGTGGATAGGACAAAATCTTGCTATGGATCTTGGCTTGGGTTATCCTAGTTAGTGTGTGTCAATTTTTCACTTATTGTTGATTATATGAATTTATCAATATCATTATCTTATTATATTTTTGACTTTTTGATATAGGAAAATGGACACAGGTTTTAGTCGAGGAAAAAATGATCCAGCATGGGACCACTTTTCTCTTTCAGTTGGACCGGATGGGAAACAAATGTACACATGTCTTTATTGTGGACAACACTACAAAGGGGGAGGAATTAATCGAATGAAGTACCACATTGCAGGTATTCAAGGCAATATTGCTTCATGTAAAAGGGTTCCATATGATATTCGTCATCGAATGAAAGAGTATTTAATGGAATTAACGGAAAAGAGAAAAGATGCTAAAAAAGCTAAGCAAGTCAAGCAAGATGAAAGCTATGGTAAAGATGATGAAGAAGACTTGCAAGACATAACATCTCAACAAGATACAGAAATACAGGCTTTCCAAGCTGAAAGTAAGAAAAAAAGAAAGCAAATGGAAGAGGACATGAATGATTTTGCTCCTAGAACAATTCCAGGGTCCCAACCAAGCATCAAGAGTGTTTTAGCTGGAAAGGAAGCAATACATAGAGCTCACATGGCAGTTGCCCGATTCTTCTATCAGAATTGCATTCCATTCAATGCCATACAAGGTAATGGTTTCCAATCTATGTGTGATGCTATTGCTGCAATTGGACCTGGTTTCAAAGCACCTTCTTATCATGATTTGAGGATTAAATTATTGAAAGATTGCAAAAAAGAGTGCTTATTATATATGGAATCATATAGAAGTAATTGGGCAACTAATGGGTGTACAATCATGGCTGATGGTTGGACTGATCAAAGACAAAGAAGCTTAATCAATTTTTTAGTGTATTGTCCTGCTGGTTTATCATTCATCAAGTCTGTAGATGCTTCTGATGTTGTCAAAGATGCAAGAACATTGTCAAACTTATTTATTGAAGTTGTTGAGTGGATTGGGTCAGCTAATGTGGTGCATTTGGTTACTGACAATGCACCAAACTATGCTGCTGCTGGGAGATTGTTACATGAGAGGTATGAACATATTTTTTGGTCACCATGTGTTGCACATTGTGTGAATCTCATGTTACGAGATATTGCTAGTCTACCACATATAGAGAATCTTGCTGCCCAGGCATCAAAAGTCACTATCTTTGTTTATAATCATTGTGCATTATTGTCATGGTTGAGGAAAAGAGAAGGATGGAGAGAAGTTGTGCGTCCTGGGGCTACTCGTTTTGCCACCATATTTATTACACTGAAGAGTATTTGTGACCACAAGCATGACTTGCAAGCATTAGTGACTAGTAAGTTTTATACTAATCATAGTCTATCCAAAAGTGCCAAAGGGAGACTTGTCACAGCTACAGTCTTAGAAAATGATTTTTGGAATAATTGTATGATTGCTGTTCAAATTGTTGCTCCTCTTATTCGGTTATTAAGGATAGCAGATGCAGATGAAAGACCTTCTATGGGTTATATTTATGAAGGCTTAAAAAGGAGCATAAATGGGATCAAAAAATTGTTTATGAATAAAGCCAAATTCTACAAGCCTTATGTGGATATCATTGATGGAAGATGGGACAAGCATCTACGTTGCAAGCTCCATGCAGCAGCCTATTTTTTGAACCCGGCTTTTATGTATGATCAAGAGCATGGTGTTTCTTTCAATGCCCAGGCTTCAGCTAGTTTACTTGATTTAATTCAGATCCCAAGTTTATGTCGTGATTCTCAGAAGGCAGTGATGAAGATTAGACTATATCGAGATAGAGAACAAAGTTTTGGGAGACCATTAGCTTTCACTTCCGCCACTCAAATGCAACCAGGTACTTAAAGTCTTGTGATTAATATTATTGTAATTATTGTCAATTATTTGAATTTTTCTATGATATAAATATAATTCAATTCATTAACATGATCTTTAATATAGATGAATGGTGGAAAGTATTTGGCAATGATGCCCCGCATTTGCAAAAGCTTGCTATCAGGATTTTAAGTCAAACATCATCTTCTTCTGGATGTGAGAGAAATTGGAGTTTATTTGATCGAATACATACGAAGAGAAGAAATAGATTAGAGCATCAAAGACTTTGTGATCTCGTCTTTGTATGTTACAACTTGCGTCTAAAAAATAGGTATTTGATTGTATTCATTATTTGCTAGTTAGTATTATTTGCTTTTCATCATTAACTCATGAGATTACTTATATTAATTTGTTCTTTTTTCTAAGACTCAATTCAAGAAAAGAGCTTATGATCCTATTGATTATGAGTCTATCGATAAGACCGAATTTTGGATCGAAGAAGAAGAACAACATAAGGATCTTGATTATGAAGAAGTGGAACAAATGCTCTACCAAGAAAGTAATTTTCCAGTTACTAATGACAAAAATAGTCATATTCATGGTATGTTTATAATTTAACTTATCATTTTAAGTTTAATGTTTAATTTATTTTTATAATTTAAAATTAAAATAATATTGTTTTATATACTTAACAGATGATGCTGAGGAATTTTCTGCTCCACTTTTTGCTCTGGAAAGTCTTAATTTGAAGTCTTTTGCTGCAAGTACTTCATATGACGGTTATCCGAGAGATAATAGTGATGGAGATGATATATGATAGAATTTGATTATCATATTGTTATTTTTATTTATGACAAAAGACTATGACAATGTTTAAGATTTTTTTTGAGAAATGACAATGTTTGAGACACTTTTTTTTTAATATGTTGTTTGAATTAAATTATCTTTAAAATATTATAATATTTTTTGATATATTAATTACCGGTTCTTAAACCGGTTATTTCCGGTTACCCCTAAAACCCCTGACCCCTTAACTTCACCGGTTCGAAGACCGGTCCGGTTTTTACAACCTTGGTTGAGACCTCTCAAGACACGGGCGAAACTGAAAGCTAAGATTGTGGAGATGTTAGAGGAAGAGCATGATCAACGGGGCAGTCGTAGAGGTAGGTGAATGAAGTGCCTACCTTATGCGCAGTTAGGGTGTGTTATGACCTTATGTTTAACATCGGATTTTGGAATGTGAGAGGCATCAGGAGCAGTGCGAAGTGCAGAGATGTGCGTGACTTAGTTCGTGTGCACAGACTTGTTGCATGTTTCTTGGCTGAGACAAAAATTGAGAACATGGAGGAGCGTTGGGTGCGAAGGCTATGGCCTGGGGGTGCCGCAGGGTGGTATGCCTGTAATGCATTAGGTCGATCGGGGGGGTTGCTGGCGTTGTGGAACAAGGCAGAGGTGGCGGTCGAGAATCAGTCTCGCTTTGATCGATGGATGGCTTTGGATTTCAGAGTGAAGGCTACGGGGAATAGGGTGTGGTGTGCGATTATTTACGCACCTAATACAGTGTCCGGCCGGGAAGAAGTATGGAGGGAGATTCTGGAGTTTAAAGTGGATATCACTGAGCCATGGGTCTTAATAGGGGATTTCAATGAAGTTGTATCCCCTAGAGAGAGGCTGGGACGCAACTTTGATCGACGAGGTGCTGAAAGCTTGCGACGGATGGTGGTGGAGGGGGGCTTGGTTGATCTACCATTAAATGGAAGCAGATTCACTTGGTTTTCCTCTAGGTGTGCCTCAAGAATAGACAGGGCTATTGTGAGCGCTGAATGGATTGCTGATAACCGGGATTTCAGCTTATCAGAGGGGGGGAAACGATTATCTGACCATGTTCCGATCTTGCTCAAGTCGGAGACCGTCAATTGGGGGCCAAAACCGGTGCGAGCCTGGGATGCATGGTGGAATGAGAAAGATTTCCTGCAGGTGGTTAAATCTCATTGGGTGGAAGCAGGAGAGCGGTTCCCGGGGAACTTTTCTACGGTGCGCAAGCTGAATTTCCTCAAGCACAGACTTAGGAGATGGAGTAGGGACAACTTAGCAAATCCGGAGGATACATTGACAAAGATACTGGAGGAGATCGAAGAGATGGATTTGAGCAGATCAGAGGAGGTAAGCAAGAGCGATGAGGAGGTAAGGAGATACCAGCGGTTAGTCGAAGCGGAGTGGCGGGCTAAAACTCAGCTGGAATCGATGTGGAGACAGAAGTCTAGGGTGCAGTGGTTGAGGCTGGGGGATTCCAATACCCGATTTTTCCACATATGTGCTAGTACAAGGGGGAAGGCTAATCAGATCACGGCGCTAATGGTTGATGGGCGACTCTCCAAAGATCCGGGGGAAATAAAAGGAGAGGTTCAGAGGTTTTACAAGAGCTTATATAAAGACGACTCTGAGCAGTGGTTGAGCATTGGAGGCTTGCGATTTACCACACTAGTGGCTGGGATGGCTGGGCAGCTGGAAAAGAGATTATATAAGGCAGAGATCAAGCAAGCTGTGTGGGACTGTGGAAGCCACAAGTCCCCGGGTCCGGATGGATTTAATTTCTATTTTTACAAGAAGGCCTGGGAGCTGTTACAGCCAGAAATAGAAGGCATTGTGCAGAACTTCTATACCAGTGGAAGGGTGCCAAAAGGAGTGAATACTTCCTTCCTGGTGTTAATTCCGAAGGTAGATGGAGCTATTAGTCTGGGAAATTATAGACCTATCAGCCTGGTGAATGGCATTTATAAAATTATTGCCAAAATCTTGGCAGGTAGGTTAAGCAGAATTGTTTCCTCCTTGATATCGAAGACTCAGTCTGGTTTCATAGCAGGAAGACAACTGGTAGAATCCGTGATGATAGCTTCCGAGAAGCTCCATGTTGTCAAGGCTGAGAAGAGGAAAGGCTGGTGTCTGAAAGTCGATTTTCGAAAGGCATTTGATACTGTGTGTTGGGGAGCAATGGTCGAGATCATGGAGGCCATGCACAGCGATGGAATCGTTGGATAGAACATTGCATCGGGACAGCATCAGCTACAATCCTTGTTAATGGAGCACTTACGGAGCCTTTTGCCATGCGGCGGGGCCTGCGACAAGGCGATCCACTGTCCCCGCTGCTGTTTAATATAGTTGCAGAATGCGTATCAGCTCTGTTAGATAAGGCAGAGGCAGCCGGCCTAATAACTGGTATTACGGTGGGAAGGAGGGTGCTAACACATTTGCAATATGTGGACGACGTCATCTTATTTGCTGTGGAAGGGGAAGAGGGGTTGTGCAACCTAAAGCGAGTGCTGAGATATTTTGCTCTAATCACAGGATTGCAAGTTAACTACCAAAAAAGTGCATTGATAGGAATTAATTTTCCTCAAGAAGAAGTGGACAGCATGGCTGAAAGGCTACACTGCAGGTCAGAAAAACTCCCAATCAAATACTTGGGGATGCCTCTTGGAGCAAATCCAAGGAACTATAAGACATGGGAAGGAGTAGTCAGCAACTTCAGAAGAAGACTTGCAGGTTGGCAAGGGCGGCTACTGTCAATGGGAGGAAGGATTACCCTAGTGAAATCCATGTTGAATAGCATTCCGCTATTATATATGTCGCTGTTCAAAATACCAGCGAAAGTACAGCGAGAGTTGGAAGGGTTAACAAAACGATTTGTGTGGAAGGTCACGACCGAAAAACGGTGTCTCCACAAGGTAAAGTGGAGTAGGACTTGCAGGCGAACAGAGAAGGGGGGGCGGGGTTGGGGAGTATGGTGCTAAGAAATACGGCGCTGCTGGTTAAATGGTGCTGGCAATTTTTCACTGACGGGAACTCAATGTGGGCTCAGATTGTGAGGGAATTATATAATCCCGCACTCACTGCTGACGACATCAAGTTGCACAGCCGTTCAGTGTCAATGATTTGGAAAGGCATATTAAAGTGCATCAATGGGGATAAAAAAGAGGCCATTGTTGTACGTGCCAATTTGCGGTGGCAGCTGGGACGAGGTAATGCTATCGGCTTCTGGTCGGGCGTTTGGACGGGTAGTAGCTCCTTTGAGACGAGGTTTCCACGCCTCTTTGAGCTGTCAACGAATAAGACTGCGCGGGTGGATCAAATGGGTTGTTGGGTAGCAGGAAGGTGGGAGTGGAATCTCCAGTGGAGAAGAAATTTGTTTGCATGGGAAGCTGAAGCTAGCGCGCTTGATGGGATTTTTGGAGGATACCCAACCCACTCAACATACGTGTGACAGGTTGGTATGGGGAGATGGAGTGGAGGAGATAACAGTGAAACGGTGCTCCAGAACATTGGAGGATGCGATCGCTGAGGAAGACGTGACTGACATTCCGGACGTGTGGCAACTACCAGGTACTCCTAAAAGCATGGCTTTTGTCTGGTTGGCATGTCAAAATCGTATATTATCGAAAGGTAGATTGTATAGGCTGCGCCTCATCCGAGAGGATGAGACGGTGTGCAATGGTTGTAACCTGATGGAGGAGAGTGCAGACCATGTATTAGTCACATGTAGAGTGGCATGGGGTTGCTGGATGGAAGTGTTGAGGCGATGGGGGGTGTAGGGACGTGTCCCTGGTTCGGTGTGTGCCTTGATACGACAATGGAGAGGTTTAAATCCGAGTAGGAGCGGTCACCAAGTATGGGATTGTATGCTGCTAGCAGGGTTTTGGAGTATATGGATTGCCAAGAACAGTAGAATCTTCAGAAACAAAGTACGCAGTTCAATAGATATTGTGGTGGACGGGTTGCTCAGGGGCTTGGAGTGGGCAAGACTCACTAGAAGCGTCAAGGGGTACAGTGGTACTGAGTTGTTCGCGATCGACGATTGGTATCAGGTTCTTTAGTCATATCCAGACTCTATGAATATTAAAGATGCTTGATAGGAGATACTATGCAGCTTAGATATTCATAGATAGGCTAGAATTTTTCGATGCTTCTGCTGTTTTTGCAGAGCCTTCCGTGTATCCTGGGGTGTATCTAACCAGTTTTTTATCTTCAGTAATACATACTTCTTTCTGCCAAAAAAAAAGATGAGAACATAATTTTTGTTTTTGCAAGATTTACCAACAATCCTGAAGACAAGCTGAATTCCTCAAGGACTGATCAAGCGTGCCTGCTGGGTCAAGGCCTTAGCAAAAATTAACATATCGTCTGCAAAAAATAGATGAGAAATTTTAGGTGCATCACGATTAATTTCCCAAGGCTTCCAAATATTCTTTTGTACCAAAGAGTTAATAGTTTGCACTAATCGTTCCATGCATAAAACAAAAATATATGGAGAAGGATCTCCCTGTTTAACTCCACGAGTGGGCGAGAATGTGCTGGAGGGCTTGACATTCCATAAGATCTGTGCTTTGGTACCTGTAAGACTTTTAAGAACAATGTTAATCATAAACGGTGGCAAACCAGCATCCATTAAGGTGTCTTTAATAAATCCAACTTAGAGAGTCATAGGCTTTCTCTAAGTCAACTTTGATAACCATCCACCCCATAGCCCCTCTTTTCTTGGCATAGGAATGAATAGCTTCTGAGGCTATAATCACATTGTCTGTAATAAGTCTTTCGGGAATGAAACTAGACTGAAGAGGCCCAACCAATTTGCTCATCATCCCAGAAATGCGGTTTACCAGGACTCTAGTGATAATCTTGTAACTAAAGATTACAGAGACTTATAGGCCTTAACTGATCAAGTTTTGTGGGATTATTAACCTTCGGAATAAGCACAATATGTGTTTCCCATAAAGAAGAATCAAATTTCAATCCATTCAATGCCTCTTTAACCATGCGACAGAGAGACGGCCCCACTGTAGCCCATTGATTTTGGTAAAACAAAGCTGGCACTCCATCAGGACCAGGGGCTTTAAAAGGATCCATATGGAACAGTGCTTCCTTGATCTCGGCATCGGATACAATACGCGCCAGAGATGACAAGTCCTCGTTGCTTAGCATCGGAAACGCTTCTCTCATCGGGTAAAAGGGGCGACAACCAGAAAACTTTTCGGCATAAATAACATTGAAATAGGCCACCACTTCATTCTCGAGAACACAAGGGTCTATACACCAAGAATCATTAATCTTCAAAGTCACAATTCTTGCTCTCCTCCTTTGGTTCTTAGCCTTGGCATGATAATACTTGGTGTTTTTGTCACCAAGATTCACAAAGTCACTCCTTGATTTTTTTCGCCAGAAAAGTTCTTCTTGGATTGAGAGGTCTTCTATTTCCGCAAGAAGCTTAGCTTCTGTCTCCCTCATCATTCTGGTGGGGTAGTTCTCCAGTGTTGCTTGAAGTCCACTTAACCGAGAAAGTAATTTTTTCTTCCGATGAAAAATGTGACCAAACGTGCTCTTATTCCAATCTTAAGCTGCACTCTTGAAAGAATTGAGAGAATCTTTGAATGTCAACTCCTTTTGCCATGCTTTCTCCACAAATTCAGGCCATGACTCATGAGTAAGCCACAGAGCCATAAAGTGAAAGCGGTTGTTACTTCGATTATTGATATGCATTCCATTCAACCCCAATTTGATAAGTAACGGCCTGTGATCAAAATTAGCTCTTGGGAGGTGAATAGCTGTTGCCAAGGGACATTTATCAAGCCAACTATTGTTGCATAAGGCACGGTCCAATCGTTCCAGAAGAGTACCCCTCCTCCAAGTAAATTTCGGACCCTGAAACCCCAAATCAATCATGTTATTCTGCTGAGACCATCCCAGAAATTATTGACAGCCTGTAGAATGACTAAGAGCTCCTCCTTTCCTTTCCGAACCATGCATAATGCCATTAAAGTCGCCAGCAAACAGCCAAGGAAAATTAGCATCTTTGTTCAACCACGATAAAACTGACCATAGTTTCTGACGAAGTACTCTATTGGGTGAGCCATAGACCGCCGTGAAGAGGAATTCAAAATTATTTGGGACGGAAATGACGCCATGAATAAATTGCCAATGATTTGCTATAATCTTGATGGAAACATAATCTTTCCACAGCATCCAGATTCCACCAGAAAAACCAGATGCTTCAATTCTGTGAGATCTTTCAAACGATAAATTTTTTATGATATTATCTGCTGTGACTCCACTAACCCTCGACTCCAATATGATTAGAACACTCGGATGATGGATTGACACTAATGTATTAAGCGTGTGGAGTAGCAGTGTTTTTTGCTGCTCCCTGTACATTCCAAATAAAAATATCATTATTTTTGTAACTCATCATAAAAATAATAAATAATAAAAGAGAAGAAAGATTAAACGTCAGCAATTAGCTTATCCCCTTCACTCGAAGTTTCTGGAGGGAAGGAAAAAATCTCCTGTTGATTGGATGCTTAGATCTTGGTCCTCGGAAATCTCCATTGTTTCTGTTGTGTCCGAAAAAGTTAAGTTGTGTCGTGAGTGATTTTCTCCATTCACACGTTTTTTACCAACTTTCTTTTTTGTTGGACATGTTGTATTTCTTGTATATCATGTACATATTGTACTGTGAAATATTTTGTTATTTGACACCTTAGAGCTTGAAAACACATAAAAGGTGATGATATTATCAATTCCTTTTTGGGATTTACTTGGGTGGGCTATATTATGGAATTCTATATACGGAGTTGATCGTTAAGGAATTCTAGTTTGTTGGTTGATGGTTAAGGAATTTTTCTGCATAACACTATATCAACATTACATCACATTGTATACGTCACATATCCTATGTCATTTTGTTTGTGATATTACATATATCATATACCCTATATTAATGATAACATATTACCAATTTCCTTTTATATTTTGTGAAATAATCATGATTTTGTTGGTAAAATTTTATTTTATTTCCATTCATATCTTAATATTCGAATTCTATCAAATATTTTAAAAAAACACTCTTTCTCTATTACATATTAACATAACTACTCAATAAAAGCCCCAAAAAATCTCCTCATAATTTTAAATATTTAACCACTATTGAAATTATAAAAATATAAATTGAGATTATTTATTAATCGAATATTCAAATTAATATGTGATCTCAGCCCAACAGGCCAAAACATAATTTGAATATGTTACATGTGAAGACTCTTCTGTCACGGTATTACATTAAAATAAATTGACCTAACTTTCATCGCATTAAATACACATTGCTGTAAGGATCCCTCAGCCTGTCATATAAAACAAACAGATGTATTACTCTTTTAGGTGAGCCTGGCTAAATTTAATAAACACTGAGCATGCCACGCTGCTTAATCTTCTTGCAAGAATGAAAACTTGTCAGAGACATTGCCCTCTCTACCGGTATCTTCTTCTCTGTTTCTGTCTGCGGCTCTTCATTACTCATATTGAAGCTGTAACCAATCCAGGAGCTTCGAACAAGTCAGTGACGGCTGTTTTAGTGTTTGGAGACTCCACCGTCGATCCTGGAAATAACAACTACGTCAAAACAATCTTCAGGGCAAATTTCCCACCGTATGGAAGAGACTTCGCCAACGAAGTGCCCACAGGAAGGTTCTCTAATGGACGCCTGACCCCTGATTTTATCGGTCAGTATGATGATATTTATCAATCAAGTTCAGTACCTAGAAAATGCTAAATTTTCTTAACTGCTATAAGTACGAGGAGGATGGATATAATTTAGAGACAGTTTATCTTCAATTCTATGTTTGACTGTCGCAGCTTCGTATCTTGGTATCAAAGAATATGTGCCACCATATTTGGATCCAACTCTTAGCATTGAGGAGCTCATGACAGGTGTTAGTTTTGCCTCGGCTGGCAGTGGGTTTGATCCTCTTACCCCTAAAATATCGGTCAGTCTCAACCTTTTCCTTCCACTTGTGTATGCATATTCAATAGCACTTGCATTGGATCAAGACTTAAAGAAACACTCAAAAATAGACAAATTCTATATTGTCTCATCTTAACTCTAAGTATTGGGTTTGATCCCACAAAATGAAAAATAGACAATACACTTACTAAAGATAATCTCATATTTTAAAGTGTATGCCATCCAATTGAGGCAATTCTGTGATGATATGGTTTTTGTGTCTCTTTCCATCATTGGCAGAACGTGGTGGACATACCAAAGCAATTGGAGTACTTTAAAGAGTATAAGAAAAGGCTGGAGGCAGTAATGGGAAGACAGAAAACCCGACACCATATCAGGAATGCCTTGTTCATAATCAGCGCTGGCACAAACGACTTCGTAGTTAACTATTTTACCCTTCCAATTCGTCGCAAGTCTTACAGCATCCCAGATTACCAGCGGTTCGTCATGCAAAAATCTGCCCAGTTCACACAGGTATGCCCATCCACCCATATATAATCCATACATTAATGCATTTCTCACCTAGCGACCACTTACGGACCAACGGTATCCATAATGCCTAGTGGGTAGCACTCTTAATGCATTTGTATTTAACGCATTGAATTCCTGGTCGACCGTAACCCGAATTTGGATGGTGATGGTACGTAGTAGCTGTTCCTTTGGGTCATAACACTCTCAGGACTCTAATTTATTTCCCTTGGGGCAACTTTAGGTAATAGTTTTAATGCCATAACTGTTAGGGTGCTTTTTTATTAGAGGTCGACACGTAGAGTTGGAAGATCTGAACATGCTCTAAGAAACTTAGAGAGTATTTGATGGTCTGTAATAATGATTCATCTTTTTTGTAATATCTTAAATATAAATAGAATATTTAAATTTAAAAAATAATAAGTATTATTTTAATGTTAAATATAGGATCAATTTTTTTTTATTTTGTTCCGTAATGATTTATGAGGATGCGAGGACTATTTCTTCATTTGACCACAAGTTTGTTCCACATAAATAGGTATAATAAATATAGAAAAGAAACGCATTTGTACAGACAATAACATACACAAATGCGGTGTCTCAAGTACCATATGAGTACAAAATATATTATTACAATTTAAATGGAACAGCAACATTATTTATGGCTAACTTATAGAAAATAGATCTATCTTTTTAGACCCCACTATCTAGAGGTCTATTCCTTTCACACCGTCAGCTTTATATGCACTTGTTATGGTATGGTCTGATATTGGTGTTGGTTTTTTATGTGATATGTCCAAGTTTAATTTATTTTATTTAATTCGAGAGTTATACTTTATTGATAAGATTTATTTATTCTAAATTTTAAATTGAACGCACCATACCATTGAATATACTTTAATTATAAAAAATTATTTTCTCTTTTGTTTTATAAAAAATTAACAGAAAAGAAAAAATTCTCACTGCTTTCTCGTTCCAATGTGCCTAAAGAAATAAGAGTACAATTTTTTGGGTCAGACCAGGGAAAGTCGAAACTGTGCGAGCTATATTATTACCTTAAAGAGTATCGATAGCACAAGCAGTATCTATATATTCAGCAAGAACATGTCCGACCACCTTTGGTCTGTATCTTATGTTGTAGGAATACTTTTTCTGTAGAAATCTAATGGCAGTACTATTACGCAACAAATAGGGTTTGATAGACCAAGGAGCTCGAAGAATCTTGTTCTGTAATCTTCCACCAATGGGTTGTTTGCCTGTTGTTATTACCCTTTTCTCCGGCTCTGCCATTTTCGATCGTGGCTGTCTCGATGAGTATTCCTCAATCGGAAGACAGTACAATCTAATGCTGGAAAATGAATTGAATCTCCTGCAAACTCGACCAAGAAACCATGGGGCTCGAATCCTCGTGACTGATGCATATGGAGAATTGCTCAACATGATTAAAGGGCAGGGAAGCTCTGGTAAATGAATCATTCTTTATAAATCATCCAGATTATATAGTACATTACTGCCTATCTTGTCATCTGATTGTTCTTATTTTGTGTCTATGTTTTTGTTCCTTATCGCCCCCTTATCAAGCCTTTGATGAGGTAAACAGTGGTTGCTGTGGAACTGGTTACCTAGAAGCAGGACTACTTTGCAATCCCAAGTCGTTTCTGTGCCCTGATGCATCGAAATATGTGTTCTGGGATTCAATACATCCGACTGAAATGGCATATTACAACCTTTTCGAGGCCTCTCGTCCTCTAGTTGATCGTCTTTCCAGGGTGTAAGTGAAGTTCGATCGGCATACTACAACCTTTCATCTTTTAGTCATTGGCTACCGCATTTGCCGTATCAAATACGAGAGAATGCACTATTTTATTTATTCTGTAACTCTGCTCGAGATTGCATTAATTCCGAGTTGATGACATGAATAAATTTGTGTATCTGTGTGCAGTAAGTGTGAGGACCCGAACCCGGTAATTGGGCTCCTCACCGCCGTGCAGTCTCAATTGGACCAACTTGTGGCCCAATTAAGACCACACAAGGCTTATCCTCAAATCAATCTCATAAAATAAATAAAATTACATATAAATTTGAACCTTCTTAATTTTCTTTAAAATGGAGCATGCATTTAACCGGAAACCTCGACACAACCAAATCAAACACAGAGTGCAATCACAAACAGCGGAAGACTTAATTTCACACACAACAGGCCACACGGCCCCAAACATACTTTATCAAAATAAGTCCAATAACATGCATCAACCCAAACCCAATAAGGGATCACAGTTTCAATAAACAAGTATGCAAACAAGATAAGCAAGCATACACAAATCCAAAATAATAATGATAGTGTCGAGTTCTCAAACGTGTCATATGCAGTAGTCCAGCCCTAAGACAAACCAGAAATCTCGACCTCACAAATAAGTCAGCTACACAGGCTCTCGACCTAGTCCTGAAAAATATCAACAAGAGGGGGATGAGATCTCAAGGACCTCAGTGAAATTCACAGCGTCATAAACAATTCTGGTGGAATAGAGGCATACACGAAAACCAGTATAAAACATTTTATAATAAAATCACATTAAGTCCATGCTACTAATCATGTAAACAATCACACATTGAATATAATCACATGCATAAGTATGAGTTTGATAATAACACCATGCATCACAGGCTCATGCCCAATAAGTATAAAAATCTCAAAATCTCATTCTCATGGGCTACTATACCCAAAAACTAACGGGGTGGACCTCTAAAACTGCTTCATTGATAACCCCGGCCAAAGGGACATCGGAAGCCCACTGGTGGCTAACTTAAATACATATTTTCAAATAAATATAAATCCCCTGTCACCAGTGTTGTCCTAGGGAAATGTGGAGAAAACGCACTATCACACAAATCCCAACTCACGCACAACTCGCAAAGCCCGAAGGCATATCATGTATAGCCTGATACTCACACCGTCACAAGGCCCATACTCACCACCTTATACTCCTAGGCAAGGGAATACCCTTCTATCTAAGGGTGCTCATCCACTTACCTCCGCATTGGCCAAGCGTTGTTATCGTCAATTCCAAGATCAAATCCTAGAAATCGTATATGAATATACGTACTTCGCAATTGTGAAAAAGATCTCAAATCATATCATAATTCAAATCGATTATGATGCAATCCAAAAACAATTCAAAAGCTCGCATAAAAGTCCCACATTTTAAGAAATCAATATAAATCAATTAATTCTCGCAAAGTATCTCAATCACGTCACAAGCATGCATATAGGTCCATAAAAATATTTTATGCATCATAAACATGCCACACGCATAATGAACCTAATATGCAAAGTCATGCATCAATGCACATATTGCCTCTATTCAAAAACAAGCATATATCCGATTTTAATTAATAAAACCCAAAACATTTCCGTGCATGTAAATGAAATACCACCTAAACAATCATACACACAAAATCGTACTAAGAACAAACCCAAAAATAATAAACTCGAAAAATGACCAGAAATAAAAACAACCTACGAGACTTCTCCAACACTCACTCTAAGTCCCAAATTATTCAATTCAACCTCTAGAAACTCAAACCACTCAATTTCTTAAGAAAATAATAAATTCCCTCACATACGCAATCGATCCTAAGTTCAATTTCCAATTCCAAGCTCCACCAACATCAAAATTGGTTTCCTAATTCGACCAACCTACTCTACAACACATAAACAACCTAACTCAAGCAATGACATCAACCAATTTCACCCAATTTCATCCAATTCCATCCAATTTCACAAAATCACATAAATCCCGAAATTACCAAAATGCCATTGATACCCAAAATGATCAATCATGGATCAATTAATGTTTTCAATCAATCTAAGGTATCAGGATATGTTAAGGGACATCTAATCTTGCTAATTCAACCACAAATCGAAAGAGGAATTGAAGAAATCAAGTAAAACTTCATAAAATCCGAAAATACAAAATAATACCTAAATAAATGAAAAACCCCTATAAACAAACACCATACCTGAGGAAATTCAAGGAGGAAGGTTGGTTTTAGGTTCTGGAACAAGACCCACTCCTTAATTTGATGTTGAAATGAATTGGGAGGATTTTTGGGTTTTGGGAGCTTTGTGTTCTTGGCAAAATGGAACAAAATGGGGGAAATGGCTTGCTTTTTCCTGCTGTCTCCCGTGCACTAAGGGGGAAGAATAAGTGGGGGTGTTTCTGAAATTTTGCATTTTTTTTTACTTTGACTTTTTACTGTTCATACGTTGACTTTGACTTTGACCTTCTTTTTTTTCTTTTTTTTTTTTGAAAAATTCTCCTAACCTGCCTTATTAATAAAATAGCCCAATTATATCATAACTGAGGTAAAATAAAAATTAAAAGCTCAAAATATTGAAGTCGGGCTTTTAAAACGTAATTGGACTCGAGAAACTGAAATCGGGCCCACGAACGGTAAATCGGCCCAAAGGCCTACGGCCACTCAAAACGGGCCTCCAAAAATCTTTATACGGGTCAAAAGAGTAGATTGGGCTATATCCTCAGGACTCAAACCTCAAACAATGCATCAATCGACTAATTAATCTAATGCACGTTAAATCTCCAAAACGACACGTCGTGCAAATTATCGACATACCACCAACGACATGACGTTCTAAATATTCTAAACATGACACCTAGGCTCTATGACTATGTCCAGGTCACTCGGTCAAAAGGTCAGCTATGACAGTCAAAGGGTCAACTCACTCAAATCGACCAATCCGAACAATCTAACTAAATTCGAATGCTGACTAGACTCTCAAAAAGACGGGGTCTCACATCCTCCCCTCCTTATAAAAATTTCGTCCCCGAAATTCACTTACCAGAATCCTCAAACAAATGTGGATACTGCTGTCTGATCAACTGCTCTGGTTCCCAAGTCCTCTCTTCCATACGATCACTACGCCATAAAACATAAACCATAGGCACACTGCGGCTGCGTAACTATCTCACCGCTCTATCCACTATGGCCACTGGCTGAGTCGAATAAGATAAATCATTGGCAATCTCGATCGGTGGTGTCTCCAATATATGAGATGGATCCGGCACGTACTTCCTCAACATGGACACATGGAAGACGTTATGGATCCTCTCTAACTCTGGTGGTAACTCCAATCTGTATGCCACTGGGCCAACTCTGTCAACAATACGGTAAGGACCAATATACCTCGGGGCTAGCTTGCCCCGCTGCTGAAATCTGATCACCCCCTTCCAAGGCGCTACTTTCAAGAATACCCTATCATCCACTGCAAACTCCAAGTCTCGTCTACGGTGATCTGCATAACTCTTTTGTCTGCTCTGAGCTACTCTTAACCGCTCTCTAATCAAAGCAACCTGTTGAGTAGCCTGGTCCACTAACTCTGAACTGTCAAGACGCCTCTCACCAACTTCATCCCAACACAATGAAGTACGACACCTACGCCCATACAGTGCCTCATACGGCGCCATACCAATACTCCTCTGAAAGCTGTTGTTGTAGGCAAACTCCATTAAGGGTAAGCATCAATCCCAAGTGGTTTGCCTGTCCAACACACAAGCTCTAAGCATATCCTCTAGGATCTGTATAGTCCTCTCCGATTGACCATCTGTCTGTGGATGAAAGGTTGTACTGAACCTCAGCTCTGTACCCAATGCACTGTGAAACTTCTCCCAAAATCGAGAAGTGAATCTCGGATCTCGATCCGACACTATAGTTACTGGCACACCATGCAATCTGACAATCTCATCCATGTACTTCGAAGCTAGCCTCTCCGGCGTGTCTGTCACTCTAATGGGGAGGAAATGCGCAGACTTGGTGAGTCTGTCCACTATCACCCATATGGCATCGTATCCTCGCTGCACACGTGGTAAACCTACCACAAAGTCCATGGTGACATGCTCCCACTTCCACTCTGGAATAGGAAGCGGCTGTAACATGCCTGCTGGTCTCTGATGCTCGGCCTTCACCTGCTGACAAACCAAGCATCGAGCAACAAACTCTGCTATGTGCCTCTTCATGCCTGACCACCAATAAGACTGTCTCAAATCTCTATACATCTTAGTGTTACCCGGATGTACAGAGAATGCTGAACTGTGAGCCTCTGTCAGAATCCTCTGTCTCAACTCCTCGTCATCTGGTACACACATACGACCTCGAAAAGTCAGAATACCGTCATCTCTAACTCTGTACTCACTAACTGAACTCTCTGTACTGTCACTGATGTCCAGACTCTGTCTCACTCTAACCAAAGCTAGATCCTCAAGCTGACCGGCTCGAATCTCATCAATCAATGTCGGTCTCACCACCATTTGTGCAACTAGTGCTCCAGTCTCATCACTATCTAGCTGAACTCCAGACTCCCTCAAACACATCATTAAAGGCATATACTCGGCTCTCACATAAACCAAGGAAGAAGAGGTCTTCCTACTCAAAGCATCTGCAACTACATTGACTTTGCCTGGATGGTAGTCAATGATCAAGTCATAATCCTTGATCAACTCAAGCCAACGCCTCTGTCTCAAGTTCAACTCCTTCTGGGTGAGAAGGTACTTGAGACTCTTGTGATCTGTGTAGATATGACACGTCTCACCATACAAGTAATGACGCCAAATCTTCAAAGTGAAGACCACTGCTGCAAGCTCAAGGTCATGGGTTGGATAATTGCCCTCATGCGGTCTCAACTGTCTAGAAGCATAGGCAACCACCTTCCCATCCTGCATCAACACACATCCCAATCCAACTCTCGAGGCATCACTGAAAACAACATAGCCTCTGCCACTGACTGGTAAAGTCAACACTGGAGCTGATACCAGTCTGGTCTTCAACTCGCTGAAACTCTGCTCACACTTCTCGGTCCACACAAACGAGACACCCTTACGAGTCAACCGGGTCAAAGGTGCTGCTAAAACCGAGAAGCCCTCTACAAACCGTCTGTAGTAGCCTGCCAAACCCAAAAAGCTACGCACCTCTGTCACAGTGCGAGGCGGTTCCCACGAAACAATAGCCTCTATCTTCTTGGGGTCTACCAATACTCCACTGGCTGACACAACATGTCCCAAGAATCCAACCTCACTCAACCAAAACTCACACTTAGAGAACTTGGCATAAAGCTGTCGTGCTCTAAGTGTGTCTAAAACTGTCCTCAAGTGCACCTCGTGCTCCTCCTGAGTCCTCGAATACACCAATATGTCATCAATGAATACAATGACAAATCGATCTAAAAACTCTCGGAACACCCTGTTCATGAGGTCCATGAACACTGCAGGAGCATTCGTCAACCCAAACGGCATAACAACAAACTCATAGTGTCCATACCTCGATCTGAATGCTGTCTTCGGGATATCAGACTCCCGAACTCTCAACTGGTGGTATCCCGATCTCAAGTCTATCTTCGAGAACACTGAAGCACCCTGCAACTGATCAAATAAGTCATCTATCCTCGGCAACGGATACCGGTTCTTCACAGTGGCCCGGTTCAGCTGCCTGTAGTCAATGCAAAGCCGAAGGGTACCGTCCTTCTTTTTTACGAAAAGGACAGGCGCACCCCACGGAGAAACACTCGGTCGGATGAAGCCCCGATCCACAAGATCCTCCAATTGAGTCTTCAGCTCCCTCAACTCAGCTGGAGCCATCCGATATGGCGGAATAGAAATCGGTGCTGTCCCTGGCAATAACTCAATCTCAAACTCAATCTCTCGAGCTGGAGGTAACCCTGTCACATCCTCGGGAAACACATCTGCGTACTCTCTGACAACTGGTACACTGCTCAACTCTGGAGGTTCAACTGATGCATCCCGAACATGTGCAAGAAAAGCTGTACAACCCTTGTGAATTAACTGTCTGGCACTCATCCAAGAAATCACACAAGTCGGTAATACCCGTCTGTCTCCCTCAAAACAATACTCTGTCCCATCTGGAAGACTGAACCATACCCTCTTCGTGAAACACTCCATACGGGCTCTGTATCTACATAAGCAGTCCATACCAACTATCACATCAAATTCACTGATACCCAATGGTATCAAATCTGCCTCAATCTGTACTGTGCCCACTAACATCACACATCCCAAGAAAACACTACTGCACGTAATCTGCTCACCAAGAGGGGTCAACACAACTATAGGTGGCTCTAAAGGTGACAACACTCTATCAGCACACCTAGCCACTCTAGGACCAACAAAAGACCTATTCGCTCCAGGATCTAACAAGGCTTTAGCAGAACAAGAAAATACAGAAATAGTACCTGTAACGACGTCCGGACTAGCACATGCCTCAGCATCTACTAGTATGAACAGGCGTGTCTGTGGCCTCTGCTGCTGCTGCTGCTGGGTCTGACCCATAGCCTGGCTACCAGATGGTCGACCAGTCTGTGATCTAGTCTGTGATCTCGATGATCCCTGTGAACTTATATGGCTCACACCTGCCCTCGGTGCTGCTGGTAATGCTGGGAATCTCGGCTGAGAAGCTGTCACTCTAGATGCACTAGCCCCTGGGCAATCTCTGGCTATGTGCCCAAACCTATCACAAGTATAACACCTAGGTGGTTGTGGGCATGGAGGAAGATGATGTTGTCTACAGTTCATGCATCGGGGAAGTCCCACTGGCCTGCTGATGC
This sequence comes from Passiflora organensis, assembly GCA_019739055.1. Classification (NCBI taxonomy): domain Eukaryota; kingdom Viridiplantae; phylum Streptophyta; class Magnoliopsida; order Malpighiales; family Passifloraceae; genus Passiflora; species Passiflora organensis. The sequence continues at coordinate 228,421 of JAEPBF010000187.1, read as the reverse complement.
TAGGAGTAAACTGTGTCGTCTGTGTACGGGCTACAAAAGAAGGTGTACCCTGTGAACGAGTCTGTACTCCAGAGTATGGGGTGGACACCCTGCTCCTCTGTCGGCGGTCAAATCTACCACTATGCCTAAAGGGACCCCTACTAGGCACAAAGTCCCTATACCTCCGTAGCTGTCCACTCTGCCCATGAATGATCTCCTCTGCCTTGACAGCATCTACAACGAGCTCTTCAAAGTCACTGCTAGTCTTCGTACCCAGAACTGTGCGAATGTCCCGGTTGAGGCCCTGCTCAAATCGACTAGCCATCACTGAACCAGCCCTGTCTATCTCTGGTACAAAATGGACCAAGGCTCTCAACTCAGTCTCGTACTCTGACACTGACCTGTTGCCCTGGCGAAGCAGATAAAACTCTGATCTCTTATTATCTTGGAAGTGTTGTGGGAAGTACCTCCTATCAAACTCTCTCTCAAACTCTTCCCAAGTGGGCTGTCCCCCATACCGGTCTCTGACTGTACTCCACCAAGTGGCTGCCTCTCTCTCTAGTAGTCTAGTGGCTAAAGTGACTCTGTCCTCAGAAGATATCTGAGGGTCCTGGGCTGTTAAGACAATCTTGTCTTTCCATATCTTGGCCACCATAGCATCACTGGTGCCATAGAAACTCTCACAGCCTAAATGTCTGGCCTCCTTCAGTACTTTGGATACCTGGACAGGTAGTCTGGTATCTTGCACCTGCACCTGCTGAACTCTGAGCTCAGGCTGTGTCTCAGGCTCTGCTATAATCTCTGGCTGTACAGGTACATGAGTCTGTCCCTGTGGCTGCTGAGCCACTCCACTCTGTACTAACTGCTGTAGTGTGGCCTGCATAGCCTGCATAGTCGCCAACATCTGAATCATAACAGGGTCCTGTGTTGCCTGGCCTGCCTGTACCCCTGGTGTAATCTGTGGTTGTTGCAGCTCAGTTGCCTGACCTGCTGGCCCACGAGCATCTGATCGCTCATCTACCTCATCAGACTGTGCACGGTCTCCCTGGCCTCTAGCTGCTCTACGAGGTCTACCACGAGGCATATCTATCAACTGGACATATAGTCATATAATGAGCCCTAAAACAAAATTAGACTACTAGACAAAACTCTATGCTGGACTATGCACGTGCAATGTGAGTGTGATGCACCTTCAAAATATGCTATTTTAAACCATTTTTGAAAACATTGCACACATAAACAACCATGCTCCGCTACCAACCTTGTGAGGACCCGAACCCGGTAATTGGGCTCCTCACCGCCGTGCAGTCTCAATTGGACCAACTCGTGGCCCAATTAAGACCACACAAGGCTTATCCTCAAATCAATCTCATAAAATAAATAAAATTACATATAAATTTGAACCTTCTTAATTTTCTTTAAAATGGAGCATGCATTTAACCGGAAACCTCGACACAACCAAATCAAACACAGAGTGCAATCACAAACAGCGGAAGACTTAATTTCACACACAACAGGCCACACGGCCCCAAACATACTTTATCAAAATAAGTCCAATAACATGCATCAACCCAAACCCAATAAGGGATCACAGTTTCAATAAACAAGTATGCAAACAAGATAAGCAAGCATACACAAATCCAAAATAATAATGATAGTGTCGAGTTCTCAAACGTGTCATATGCAGTAGTCCAGCCCTAAGACAAACCAGAAATCTCGACCTCACAAATAAGTCAGCTACACAGGCTCTCGACCTAGTCCTGAAAAATATCAACAAGAGGGGGATGAGATCTCAAGGACCTCAGTGAAATTCACAGCGTCATAAACAATTCTGGTGGAATAGAGGCATACACGAAAACCAGTATAAAACATTTTATAATAAAATCACATTAAGTCCATGCTACTAATCATGTAAACAATCACACATTGAATATAATCACATGCATAAGTATGAGTTTGATAATAACACCATGCATCACAGGCCCATGCCCAATAAGTATAAAAATCTCAAAATCTCATTCTCATGGGCTACTATACCCAAAAACTAACGGGGTGGACCTCTAAAACTGCTCCACTGATAACCCCGGCCAAAGGGACATCGGAAGCCCACTGGTGGCTAATTTAAATACATATTTTCAAATAAATATAAATCCCCTGTCACCAGTGTTGTCCTAGGGAAATGTGGAGAAAACGCACTATCACACAAATCCCAACTCACGCACAACTCGCAAAACCCGAAGGCATATCATGTATAGCCTGATACTCACACCGTCACAAGGCCCATACTCACCACCTTATACTCCTAGGCAAGGGAATACCCTTCTATCTAAGGGTGCTCATCCACTTACCTCCGCATTGGCCAAGCGTTGTTATCGTCAATTCCAAGATCAAATCCTAGAAATCGTATATGAATATACGTACTTCGCAATTGTGAAAAAGATCTCAAATCATATCATAATTCAAATCGATTATGATGCAATCCAAAAACAATTCAAAAGCTCGCATAAAAGTCCCACATTTTAAGAAATCAATATAAATCAATTAATTCTCGCAAAGTATCTCAATCACGTCACAAGCATGCATATAGGTCCATAAAAATATTTTATGCATCATAAACATGCCACACGCATAATGAACCTAATATGCAAAGCCATGCATCAATGCACATATTGCCTCTATTCAAAAACAAGCATATATCCGATTTTAATTAATAAAACCCAAAACATTTCTGTGCATGTAAATGAATCATAGTCTCCCACCTCTTGACGTGCAGACGACTCGACGGCTAAGCCTTTGCCCTTATCGATCGCTGAAATACCACCTAAACAATCATACACACAAAATCGTACTAAGAACAAACCCAAAAATAATAAACTCGAAAAATGACCAGAAATAAAAACAACCTACGAGACTCCTCCAACACTCACTCTAAGTCCCAAATTATTCAATTCAACCTCTAGAAACTCAAACCACTCAATTCCTTAAGAAAATAATAAATTCCCTCACATACGCAATCGATCCTAAGTTCAATTTCCAATTCCAAGCTCCACCAACATCAAAATTGGTTTCCTAATTCGACCAACCTACTCTACAACACATAAACAACCTAACTCAAGCAATGACATCAACCAATTTCACCCAATTTCATCCAATTCCATCCAATTTCACAAAATCACATAAATCCCGAAATTACCAAAATGTCATTGATACCCAAAATGATCAATCATGGATCAATTAATGTTTTCAATCAATCTAAGGTATCAGGATATGTTAAGGGACATCTAATCTTGCTAATTCAACCACAAATCGAAAGAGGAATTGAAGAAATCAAGTAAAACTTCATAAAATCCGAAAATACAAAATAATACCTAAATAAATGAAAAACCCCTATAAACAAACACCATACCTGAGGAAATTCAAGGAGGAAGGTTAGTTTTAGGTTCTGGAACAAGACCCACTCCTTAATTTGATGTTGAAATGAATTGGGAGGATTTTTGGGTTTTGGGAGCTTTGTGTTCTTGGCAAAATGGAACAAAATGGGGGAAATGGCTTGCTTTTTCCTGCTGTCTCCCGTGCACTAAGGGGGAAGAATAAGTGGGGGTGTTTCTGAAATTTTGCATTTTTTTTTACTTTGACTTTTTACTGTTCATACGTTGACTTGGCTTTGACCTTTTTTCTTTTTCTTTTTTTTTTTGGAAAAATTCTCCTAACCTGCCTTATTAATAAAATAGCCCAATTATATCATAACTGAGGTAAAATAAAAATTAAAAGCTCAAAATATTGAAGTCGGGCTTTTAAAACGTAATTGGACTCGAGAAACTGAAATCGGGCCCACGAACGGTAAATCGGCCCAAAGGCCTACGGCCACTCAAAACGGGCCTCCAAAAATCTTTATACGGGTCAAAAGAGTAGATTGGGCTATATCCTCAGGACTCAAACCTCAAACAATGCATCAATCGACTAATTAATCTAATGCACGTTAAATCTCCAAAACGACACGTCGTGCAAATTATCGACATACCACCAACGACATGACGTTCTAAATATTCTAAACATGACACCTAGGCTCTATGACTATGTCCAGGTCACTCGGTCAAAAGGTCAGCTATGACAGTCAAAGGGTCAACTCACTCAAATCGACCAATCCGAACAATCTAATTAAATTCGAATGCTGACTAGACTCTCAAAAGACGGGGTCTCACAGTAAGTATCTAAGAGTTTGCCTTATTTCCTCAACCATTATATTTCTACCAAAATAGTAATTAATTTTTTTAAAATATTGGCATAAATTGATTAATCAAAATTTAATCTCGAATATTTGTTGTATTCTCTAATGTATAAATCATAATCAAAGTTAATAAATTTAAGAAATATGATTGACTAATAAGGATTCAGCATCTTTTATCATACTATATCATTGATATTTAATATAATAATAAAATTGTTTTAAATCGTCAGATCAATTATTTTACTATATTAAATATCTATAATTTGGTTCATGATTTTCTCCAAAGAAATATTTGCACATCCCTCTAAAATGGTGTAATATTTTCAACCAAAGATATATTATATTATTGTTAAGCTATTTTATTCTAAAGATATTATAAATTATTTTCTAAAATTAAATAATATCCACCTATTAAACTAATTTCTACTGTTATTATATCATAAACAACCATTAAGAAAATTTGAAGAATATAATTCTGTAATAAGATTTATTTATCCTTAATAATAATCAAGTGTTTGACCGATCCTAATTATTGTCTAGTGTGTTTTCCTTGATTGTTTGATTCATGGGAAAAAACGCATACATTTCGAGTTCTTTCTTCAGTTTCTTAGACTTGCAAACCAACAAAAGTAAAAGCTACCCTACTGCATTGCCTCAATAAGGGATTCCAGGGCCTCGTCAGCTATAATACTGTAAATCTTTTCTGTAGGATGAACAGCATCCCAGAAAGCATATTTAGACGGATCGAGACATGTGGTCAGGCCTCTGCATGAATTGCCATATTCTATGGTTCCTGATCCACAGCAACCTTTGGAAGCCTCCACCAAACCTGCCACCGTAGAATAAGAACTTAAGGGGTGCGTACATATATACCTTTCTAGCAGTGGATGCCTATTTGCCAAAAAGTGTACAATTCTAATGTCAGAAAATATGACTTATATGATGTAGGGTAAGTATGTTTGTACGTGCTCACCATATCCTTTGGGGTTTTTGACGGCGTTTTGTATCACCTTATAGCAGTCGGCGTATGCAGTTATCAGCCCCGCTGTAGTCCTCGAAAGTAGGGCCAGTTTCTCTCTAAGCATGGCGTTAAATGAGGACGCCACTTGATTATAGCTTTCCACACATGAGCTCTCTCCCATTAATGTTTTGACAAGCGGCATGCATCCGAAAGGAGGCACCCCGACAACTACTAATCGTGTAATTCCCATCCCATGCATTTTCTGAAACCAAAATAGCGGATCAGTGCCTACGAAAATTCAACTAAGTTATGGGGGGAGGGTGTAAATGGGGCAGGTGTGATATTAAATGAGAGCTTTTAATTTGAATGCGCTCAGGTCAACAAACCAAAAGATACAGTCTTTAAAGCCCATGACCCCATTCCATCTGTCTTTGTTGAAGAATATATTTAAAGCCCATGTGAAGTTAATAAGCAAGTTCTTTTCGTACAATATTGAAACTGCAAGAAGGATTGAGGAAAGCAATATTTCTTTCTTTCAAGAAGGGAAAATGCTTGTACCTTAATATCAGAGAACATAAGAGAAGCCAAGTAATTCTGGTACTGTTCCACTGTGTACTGCTTAGGGCGATCCGGCTCCAGGTAGTAATTTTGAAGAAAATCGTTTGTGCCCATGCTCAAAATTATAAAAGCATTTCTTATGATATTCTCTGCCTTCTTCTGTCCCACTAACTGGCTAAGATGAAGCTTATAGTGCCTGAAGTAGTCTAGCTGCTTGGAAAGCGACAACACTTCCTGTCGCAAGACATCAAAATTTGGGAAGAAGTAAAAAATTAATGATTCTCATACAAAGCCAACCATTCTTTGTTTTGTAGACAGTGAACTTTAGTGTGGGCTTACCGAGAGATTGGCAGTGAGGTCGTCGTAACCAGAAGCAGCAGAAGCAAAACTAACACCATGTATCAAATCCATCGGCTTCAGATCAGGGTCAAGAAAAGCAGGAATTTCCTTTATATAACCAAGTGCCTCAGCTGGAAACAAAGAAACACACGAATCGTTAGGCAAATAAAGGTTCAGTGTGTGAATCCTAATTTATACCGTATATATAGGAATGGAAGCATAAAAAAAAAACCTATAAAGTCTGTGGCAAGTCTTCCATCAGTGAACCTCCCGGATGGCCGGCCATTGAAGAAGTCCTCGCCATAAGGAGCAAAATTTGCCTTCATTAACGTGGAAAGGTGATTATTGTTGCCAGGATCCACACTAGAATCTCCAAAAACTAGTATACACGTTACATTGTACTTTGCAGCCAACGCCCTCATACGAGAGATGTCCACCGCCGTCGTCGAAAATGGCATCAGTGACAGCGCCAAAAGTGTAACCAACGCCACTTTTGACATCATTGTTACCATCCTTGATTTGTTTCCCAGTAAAGAGAAAGGTAGCTTTCTTCTTTGCCACCAGGACTTCTTGCTCCGCCCTCTTCTTATACAAAGTGGGAGCTGGCTGGAGTAGGGATATGCAGTACTCATTCCGCATTTAAAAGGCATCAAAGAGTTGACAAATTAGGCCTGGCCGAAAAAACAGGTACGAGTTCAGTCGGCAAGCCCATAAGTCTTGGCTTGTTTGTCATAACCATGTATGTATAGAAATTTAATCCCAATTACTATTCCTCGTGGCTTCGTTGAGTTTAAATCGAGATATGAACTCGTACAGTACCATATGTATTTTTCATATCTTGTTGAAACAAAAGTTCAAAGCAATCCGAGTTAAGGAAAGATAATAAGGTAAACTACTGAGCCAACATGTTATTGGTAACTGTGATGTTTTGAATCCAACAAAAATATATCAGTTCCGAGAACAACAAAATATGCACAGTTATCATAAATCTATTATATATGATGAATTATTAAAATTTAAAATAATATAATTGAGTATGCATAAGGTATAGATATAATACAAATCCGTATCTCAATCATTTGACTTTATTATATAATATTTTATGATTAGAGAGTAAAATTTTACAACAATACTATTTGTTTTGTAACTATCAACATATGTCATATGTCACTCTCTGTTGGGAACAAAGGAAGCATGCTCGTTTAATAATATGCTTGTGGAATAGATTTATTCCAATCTACCCCTTTCTAGAATTTTTCTCAGATATAGGATTAGAATTTTTATTGAATGTCTACGGATATTCTTGTACGTTCAGGTTCAGACTCTAATATTGATTTAAATATAATTTCAGTTATTTCTCATACATTTTCTATTATTTTTATTGGTTGAGTTATTATATATCTTGGCGGAATTATATTTGAAAATTATCAAGTATATATCTGAAAAACTGACTTGATTCTATTCAAGAAATCATGGAATTTGGACATTCATATAATCATATTTTCCTTCTATCAATAAAGTTGTATCTTTAGCGAATTCATACCTTGCCTTTGGACTTAGATTAAAACTTATTAATTCTGTAATTACTCTATATATAATAATCACATTGTTTATTTATTTAAATATTTGATACTTAAAAAAATGTAAAAATTATTTTTATTATAAATATATTATGTAAATAATGTGTAAAAACACCCGATAATAAATACTTTTTTGAATTTGAAGTTAAGATAAGAAAAATCAATCCTATGAAGATTGGATAAAATTATAAAATAATTTATATTTTTGGATATAGACAAAACAGACGATTAAAATAAAATATTTATACAATTAAAAATTTATTTTCAAAATTTTATTTCAATTTCAACAACTCCAATTTTAATTACTACATAAATAAAATGTCTCTCAGTATAAAGGAGGCCATGTTGATGGATATTACATTACCAAACTTTTATGTATATATAGTTAAAAAATAGATAAAATATAGATGAACTATGTGCTCCATAAGCATAAATAAACGAGTATTCTATAATTTAACCATCTTTTTCAATGAATATATATCATCTTCTCAAGAAAATAGTTATATAATTATAAATCTACCTTATACTCAAACATCCGTTGTAGTCTAGTTGGTTAGGATACTCGGCTCTCACCCGAGAGACCCGGGTTCAAGTCCCGGCAACGGAAATTTTATTTTATTTTTCAAAAATCCCCTCTTTATTACTCGGTGGATTACCAAGCCAAAGATTAAGCGGGAAACGGCAACATCGAACCCAGGGTTTCAAGCAATGGAGTTCTCCATAACCAATCGACGGCGCAACACAGGAGGCGTTGTGGAAGAGAACGTTTTAGCAATACTCGACGTCGCCGATTCCAACCACACCCAGGAAGCCAACGATGACAGTACGCAATTCCCTTTTTCCGCTCAAATTTCAGGGTTATTTTTCTCCCTCTTTTTTTTAACTCTGTCAATTCAAACGCAGGGATTTCGTTTCTCGAAGCCGTTCGAGCAGCTAGTATTGTTAACCAAACTCCCCCGACCAAGTAATTACGCTTAACTGTCTTCGTTAATTTTCACTTGCGTTATACGCGTGGTTGCTGTTTGCTTATCGGTGGATATGTTGTCAATTATTGTTTGTTTCATGTTGAATCTTGTGTGAAGCAAAATGTGTGGAGCGGTGTTCCGTATCATGAGAATTTCAAAGTCTTTGGAGTTGGTTATGGAAAGTTATCGACTTCTGAACGAGCTGCTTCAGGTACTGATTAGCTTAATTTTTTGGGAATGCGTTAGATTTTTTAGATGCAAGATGCTATGTTTTGATTCTTAATCATGGTTTTCTCTTCTTTTTCTTTTTTCTTGGTTTATTTGAATGCAGCATTTTCCGCAAACTTGTGTATCAAATGCTGGTGAACCGGGGTTGCCTAAGCTGCATGTGGATGAAGAGGTATTATAATGTTTAATCATCTTCTTTCACTTTTTATTCTCTGATTGTTTTTGATCCTTATATCTTTTTCTTTTGTTGTTTATTAGGCATGGTCACCGTTTGTTTTTAATTTAGATATTGCTACTATTGAAAGGGAAGCAACTGACAGAAACTGCACCAAACCAGTTGATTCGTTGGTGAGTTGGATTTGCTCTGGCTTCACTTGATCCGAAATTTTTATTATGGTTTATGATTCCATAGAAATAGGAGTCCGATCCTGTTTGCTTCCTAAACTCCTGGGTTGAATGTATTTTCATCACAAGTGAAGTTTCACTGTGAACGGGCTCTGTTAGTTGTGTTCTTTAGATCTTTTTCCTTTAGCATGAGGTCAGTAGGTGTGATAAGGGGATTCATGGAAGTAGCAATGGATTATTTGATGGCCGAGTTTTTTTTTTCACTGTTTCAAGTTTTATGCGATGAAAATTTTTATTTTTTTTCAACGAATTCTTAATAACAATATGTAGCTCAAATACAATCATTATTCCTTGTTTCTTGCAGTTGTGTTATTTTTTTTTATCTGTATCTTCAGGGATTCCAATTTTTGGTGCAACGACTTCTTCAACGGGTTAATGAAACAAATATCTGCGAGAAGGAAATAGAGGTCTTTAAACGTTATTTTATGCTTCATAAGCACATATGAGACTAGGTGATATGCAGAATGACCTGCAGGACCTCCTAACCAAATTCTAATGCAGAGTTTTGTGATTTCAAATACTGTGAAACTTTCAGTCTCTTAAGAACTTGTTGCTGTTTCAATATCTAGTCAATGTTCTTGAAGGAGATTTTATACCACGTAACAAAATATATAAAGGTAACAATTAGTATTCTGTTCTTATATTATTCATGTTTGCGGAACACTTAATGGATTAATGCTGTAAATTTACAAACACTAAATGCTGTATTGCAGAAACCCTGGATTGGACTCTTCTAAGAGGGTCCTCACTTGGCATGCTTATGGTATTTCCTCTCTTTTTTCATTATCCTAATTTTATTAATCACGCATGTAATGGCTCTTGGTACAGTGTTTTAAATGATTTTGACACGTCAATTGTGCTGGTTGTGTTCCTATTCCAGAGGAATTTCTCTTTGAGTTCTGACTTAAGGCACTGTATTGACATTGCCATTTCTTCTTATTTCCTGTTTTCCATTACATCAATTTTCAGGGTTCCAGAAAAATAAACTACAAAAATTTGATGAAGGATTGCTTATCTATTATGTGTGGGCTTCATGAATTTTATTCTGGAAGCAGAATGGATCTTGAATGCTCCCATAATTCTGAGGCAAAATCATCCCATGATGGCAATGCTGCTATAGCATTAGCTTTCCCAGAAGTTGCAAACGGTGCTTGTACTGCTATGCAAAAGCTTCTGATAATGGTAACTTCCTAAGGACATAAATCAATAAAGCATGTTTTACAGTCGGTTCCCTTCAGAGAACATTTTTGTTATTTTATCCAGATTACAGAGCTTGATGCTTCTAGGAAGCTAGCAGACTTACAGGGTTCGACTACTAGAGCTGATGGTGTGAGGTATTCGCTTGTCTCTTGCACATAATATTTCTTTTTCCTTTTACTTTCTCTTATGACAGAATGAACACATCCTTTTAATTATGTACAGGACCCCTCTATTGGAGATAATTTTGGATGAACTTACTTACAATTTGGATATGCTTTCCTCATTTCTTCAGGTTCTTATTTTCAGATTTTATGATCAATAATATAATAAAACCTCTATGCATTCTGGATTTTAAGTTCCTTCCTTTCTCTTCCATAATGATAGCAAACACATACATGCAAAATACCCGGAAAAGATGGTGATGTCCATATAAGCAATAACCTTGTTCTGATCTATCACCTTTAGGAGAGCGCTACTTATGGTCATGTTCCTACTAGGCCTCATCTTTTGTTTTGCTGAAACCTTTGGTTTATGAGAAATTCAATTGTCTTCTTCTGGCTGATGATATTTGTGTTTGTTTTAGTTTTTTTTTCTTCATTGATTTGTTTTTACAATTGGCCTGTCAGATCTGTCGATTGATTTATACTTTTCTTTTTAGTTTAAAAAGTTTCAACAGCTTTGTATCTAGGTTGTGGTGGTCTGATGTTTCTGCTGCTTCTCATTAAAACAGTAATTTGATGTTAATTAATCAAAGTGAGCCAATTTCTTCTGTTGACTAACGGATTGACTTGCAGATATTTGATGAACCTAATTGGAAACTAGAAATTATTCTGCAGTTTTTTTCAAAATACACTGCCAGGGTAAGTTCATCTTTTTAAGGCAACCTCCATCTATATTTTTCTAAAAGACCTTTTTTATCTATTATCTGGTTCTAAAATTTCTCGGTTCCTCTGATTTCTTACATTACTAAACAATGTTCTATTCTGCAGGTTTCCACTCACACCCGGAGATCAAATGCTTCTAAAGAGGATATAACACTGAGTGGAGTTTTAAAGGGCTTCTCAAATCTCACCAGCACCAAAAACATTACCAAAAAGATAAATGCGGCTTCAGTTCAGTTGCTTCTGTCACATGCTTTTCAGGTGATCATGTTGTCTATTTTTTAATCATTCAGATATGCCTAATTTTTTCATTTTTATATTTTTGAAGCCAAAGGTTTAAAGAATTGGAAGGTTATATATAGAATTGTTATAATTGATTCTGTAGTGGATTGGGAGAATCTGTATTTCTCAATAGTTAGATCACTGTGATTTATGATTTTAAGAATTAACTGTTTGGAGAAAGTTCTCAACAGAAAGAGCTCTGTGGTTTAAGCCTTTTTGAATTCACTGCTTGGATTAATGTTGTTTCCTCTCCCGACCATGCCTTAAAGATGATATTCCCATTTAAAGTGCGATAAAAATGTGCTGTGGCAATGTTCGACAACACCATTTCCATCTTGTTTAAACTGGCTACATCTTGAACTTGGCAGGCTTATCTATCATTATCATTGTCTCAACAAGGTACCGAAGGGAATTGTGGTTCCAAAGTTGAAGTCAGAGGCAGTTCTCTTGAAGAAATATGCAAGAATGTAATCGTCGCCTTTAGTAGCCTGAAAAGAATTGATGGGTAAGACTTTCCACTTTATTCATGTTAAGATATGCAGATGACCTTTGGACAAACACTTTCTTCCTAACAGTCTAATTAATGACATGTAGCTAGAAATTTCATCAAGCCTTTTGATGTCAGAGATTTTGCTCCCTTGAGTAAGTTGGTAGGTTTATTATGAACTGTTCAGTTGGCACTGATCCGTTCCTGCATTGTAATCATAAAAGGCATGGAAGACTTGCAATACAAGATGTGTGCACACTGGGGATATCAACTATACTTGTCTTGATAGCTTAATATGTATCTTGAGTATTACATGAAATTTACAGCATTTGAAAAATACGATCATGGTGCAGAAAAATGGAGATTCTGCCAATTGGGAAGGAAGCACTATTTGTCGCTGCTATGATCAGAAGTAAAGAGGAATTAGTGTGAAGGATACGTGGAGCCGGGTCAACTCAATCAAAACTGTAACTTCTCTTATATCTGTAAGTATATGTTATACTGCAAACAAAATAACGTTTGTTATAACAATGTCATTTATGGTTTAAATTCTGTTTTGAGTTTTTATGTGTGTATCAGGCTGATTACAAGAGAAATATTTAAACATCCTAGGGTTCGGATTGTAAATCTTTGTTGTAAAATCTTTTCATAATGGATTCTTTTTCTCTCCTTTTTTAGGATAATAGACTACAAAATCAAATCTAGTTTCTTTATTTTTCTGCATATTATGAATATAATGATTGTGCATGTGATTCACAACAATTAGTAATGGAAGTTCATGATTTAGAAAAAAATTATAGGCATAATTAGAAAATTAGATATTTTCTCCATCTCGTAACAAGAAATTTTAGATGAAACAAAAATGCTCATTCATTAACAATTCTAATTCTGATTGTGAAGTTGTAAAGGTAGGTAAAAAAAAAACAGGTTTTGACTAAAGTTTTTTTTAGTAAATTACTCATTTATTCACAATACTAATTCATATATTACCAAATAATAAATTAGTAATACCACTTTTACATTTGAAATATTTCCGTCATCAACCAAATAAGATACTGTAGTCATATCTAATCCATCTATTTTCTAATCCTTAATATTCCTAAACCCCATTTATACACACCATTAAGGTTAACGAGACACATTAATATCCAAGGGTTCGGGATAGTAAATATTTTTTTATAGTAAATTCTCTCTCTCGATGAGGATGTAGCTGCCAAAGTTCAACCTCATAATTTTATTTTTTTTTATATCAGTGGCATTCCTCCTTAAACTCTCTAAGTATCTGTGGAATTCATTGTTTAGGCACAAAAAAAAAAACAAGGATAGTGGTCTATATCGTATTCCCCCAATTCCTTTAATAATTAGAGCCCGCATAAAATTGAATCGCATATGTTCATTTGACAGAAAATCTTTAACCAAAAGCATAAACAAAATAGTAATCGCCCTTTGGACGTTGGCAGAAAGAAGTGGCATTCGCCAAGCAGGAATAGTGGTATCGCCAATTGAAAACCTGGATTATAAGTTTTGGGTACAGGCATCCGGCTGCTCAATCTCATCTAATTTGCACACAAACCCTTCAATAAATAATCTAAGGCAATTGAAAACACGGGCTTGAGCCAAGAAAATCACTACCATCCAATTCTCCAGAATAAGCCAACAGAGTACATAAACTGAAATTCATGATAGATCTTTTAATTTAAAAATTTCCTTCATACCTTTCCCACCATAACCAACTACTAAAGCAGATAACCATTTCATGATTCTTCTGTTGCCTCATTTGTATCCCTGAAAATATTTAATGTCTCTTCGCCATGGGAAATCATCACAAGCTTAACGCGAGAAACAAAGGTAAGTCATTAAAATACTCACTTGGATGGTTGTGAAGATTCTATTTGCATCGTAACTGGCCCATCATTAACCAAATTAACCTTTTGCACATTTGAGAGACACCATCGTCAGGGAAATGTGGCTTAAAGAAAAAATGCAATTCTTTTAACTCATGAAAGAGAAGCCACCTCAAAGAAGTGACTTACCTTCATCATTGCTCCAAATACACCATCTGAAAAGAAACAGAATGGTACGTCAAGAACATAATAAATGCAATAGAAAACATATTGTTCCACACCTTAAAAATTTCCAGATACTGCATCTCAAGTTAGTATCAGTACTAGCTCTCTAAAGAGTTTAGAGACAACATTCTTAATATCCACATTATAAAACTTTAACTACAGATTTTCTTGCAATTACATGTGTTGTATAGTGCTCATTTGCTTATTCTGCTCCGTACTAATCCATGATTGTTCATCTGTTTACCGAATTCTACTGTATATCCCAAATCTACTCTCTTTTTTTCCGCTTCCTGTCCATCCTTCAAAATTCATTTTCAAGGGTCCCTATAATCAACTTCATTCTAAAAGGCAGTAGTGGCAACTATAGAACGGCATTGCACATAAAGTATTCAATCTAGCATAAAACGAATAACATACCTTTTATAGAATCTGGTCTGTAAGATTTCTTAAATTTATCAACCAAAGACTGGTAAAAGGTCTTTGCTTTCTCGGGAGGCATTGCCAGATGAAAATCTGGCTTGTTTCCCTTCATCAGTCCATACAATGTAAACTGACTCACTGTTGTCACAAGCAAATAAACGATTAACACAAATATGGCACAGCATTAAAATCCCAACCAATCTTTCAGAAAATAAGAAAAAAAAAAACCTAGCAAAACTTCATAATTTTTCTGCATAACCTGCACATCACATTAATGCCAGTTAACTGAACACGAAAAGGAAGAATAGAAATATAAATTTACCAGAACCTACTATGGAAGGGGTAGATAGGCACTTACATTCTGATCCCATCCTCTTCCGGTAGTCTCATTCTGGAACAATCTCATACTCAATACCTTACGGCAACTGCATAGTTACATTCCGTCGCTGTCAGTTATCAGTCACCGCAAGGATGAAAAGGTTTTCAGTTACCCGAACAATAATAACGAGTACATGTAATCGGCATCGGAGTTGGCATCGGATTCGTGGATCCCAACGAGGACGAGGAGGCCCGGTCCAATCTCCGAGATGAGGCGACCGTCTACCTGCGACCACAAAGGATTCAATTGTTACTACTCGCCAGGTGGATCGTAGGATGAGAGAGAGAGACAAGTGTAGAGACCTCGACACTAGCAGAGGAGACTCGCTGGACTACGGCTCTCATGGCTCTGATTTGAAGGGGTTTTCTGGTAGTAGAGCCAAAGCCAACGGCGGTAGTGAAGGATGTGAGTGTGGTGGAAAAAGCGTGGTAGCAGCAGTGCATTTTAAGAATTTAAAACCGTTAGTCTTGGAAAATTAATTTGATAACGGATGTGGTCGGATTTTGTTTTGACGGCTTCTACATTTATTTCAATTACTTCGCAATTCGTTTATTTAAAAAATCGGTTTATAATCATAATGTCTGCTTCTTTTTTGTTTTTTTGTTTCCTCTTGTTTATTATTAAAACTCATAACTAAATTAGGCATAGCATAAGAAGATCCCCATTAACCAACTGTTTAATCAATGATTAACAAAATGTTTGACCTAATTAATAAAAAATATAGTGATTTAAGAATTTAAATAGAATTTAACTCAAATGAATATTGGATTCATTTTGTGACTGGTGGAATATTTTCCTATTTTAAAAAATAATTTAAAATATAAAAAATCACTAAAATAATAAAAAATAATGTCACAACTTAACTCATTAGTAAATTTACCGGGAATAAAAACAAGAGAATAATGTTATTCGAGAGATATCACCGTACAACAAATGCAATGAACCCCTTTAGGATATTTTAGAATAGTATACACTATTCTTGTTTACCTGGTTACAATCATGTGGTTATAAACTTAGATTAGGATAATACAAATAAATATATAGATAAAACACTATAATATGAATAAATCACTATAATATGAATAAATCATAAACTGAACACGCTAATCCCCAAAATGATTCTTTATCTAAAACGAAGCGAGTTTAGGATAAATCATATGGCAAAAGCCTGCTAGGTCAAAAAAAACAAATGCATAATACATTATATATAGTCATTCAATATAATTTTATACATCCTCCGTATCACAACAAATCAAGAATACCACACAATTACAATTAAATTATAATATAATTATATAATTTTAAAAAATATTTTAAATCATGATTATGTTGACAATCTCTCAGCCCATTCAGACTCTTTGAATATAATTGAGATCTGTCAGTGATATTTTATATGCTAGTTGGATTGAAAGGATTTATGGTTGATAGTTGTGTTCTTCGTAATGCAAAATCTTGTCCTAATAGGCTTAGAATTCCTACAATTAATTATTCTAGTCACTATCATATTTAACTCAATTATAAATTAAAATATTTATTAATATGCTATATAGGTCAACATTAGTTTGTTAATATTTATTAATATGCAATAATTTTTTATAAAGACAAAGATATTATTTAAATAAATAGAAAAAAATACCATAATAACAATAAATATCATTAAAATATATTTTAGTCAATTAAAAAATGGTGGGCCATCCTATCTAACATAGTGTTAGCATTTATTTATTACATGCATTATCATCCAGTAGTTAAAAAAAATATATTTTGGTACAATGATGGTGATGTTAAACCTGATGGCAAAAATATAGCTAGTGATGAACTAAACACAAAATACATGTTGAAGAATTAAAATGACAGTAATAAATAGCGTTCAATTTCAGCTGGACTACTCAATATATCTGCTATCGTTAACACATACAAAAGAAACGTTTGAACCCCAAAAATATATATAGTTTGACTTGAACTAGAACCATTGGCTACACAAAGAAAATCACACGTTTGACGTTATCATAAAAAAATATTAGAATCCAAAAGATGTACATAAACTCAAACAACAGCATCATCACCTACAAGTTTAAGAGGAAAAACCCATAGAAAATATTAAATATACGTCAGTAAAAAAAATTATAAATGCAATCAACTGTAAAATGCAAAAGAAAAATGAAGAAAAAAATCCTTCTATTGAGGCGGATGATGATTATTGATAGTTAATCATAGATAAATGAGCTGTAAAATTAACATATGGGGTGGATGAAAGGGATTAAAAGCAATATATTTAGCCGTGAGGTGAATTAATACTGATAATAAATTGAGCAGATATGAATAAATATTTGATAACATCAAGGGCAACAAACTCTCTTTATTTATATACCATTAACTTTCAATTTGACAGTCATTGTAAAACTATGCAGGCAAAACATAACCGTACTGATTGCAAAAGAATGATTAGTTAAAAACAAACAAAAATAAAAAATAAAGCACAACAAATGGAGAAAGGGAGAAAGGACAGTACTCAACAATAAATCCAGCGACAATTTTATTTCTACAATAATGAATAATTAGGTGTTGTAATAACATTGTGTTCCGTTTGCTAGATCGCCGCACATCAGAAGCCTCCTTGTGTCCGTCTCTCAACTATTCTCCGCGGGTCGTTGTGGTTCCGTCGGACTCGCCGGGAACTTGTCAGTTGTTAGTATTCTTCTTCTTCTGTTCTAGTTTTGAAGTTCACTAGCGGGATCAATTGGAACCGGCTACGCAGCGTCTGCCTTTCTATTTTTCCAACATCAATTCTGACCTTCAGAGTTGCTCCTAAAAAATGTTTGTTTAAATTCCTCAGAGAACTCTAGACACCAAACCTATATTTCCTTGTCGAACTTAGAGTTAGCTGCCTCCAGTTGTTTAATCACATTCACGCGATGCAACGTGTGTTGTTAAGACTCTCAAGAGCCTCTACATCGTCAACATTCTTGACCGACGGAATTAAACGGTGCAGATTCACAACTTACTCCCTCGACCAAAATATACAACGACTTCATCGACGACAACCCCAAGAACCGGCCATCCCACACCATTTCGTGAAATGGGGTTCGCTTGGTTTTGTCAGAACCTCCAGGTTTGCTACTGGGTTCACGCCGCTACAGCCCAAGCCGCTGGATTCAATCATGGATGTCGAACGTGCCAAGGATAAGTCCCCCGAGGATCTCGCTTCCATTTGGGACGATGTATTTTTCCTAATTATATTATTTCGTTCATCATTGCTTATTTGACTTTGTTTGTTTATGACTTATGGGTTATCTTTGTTTTCCCCGTTCAGTTTCATTTGGGAAGAGGTCACATTGCTGCATCTATGAATGCTAAACTGTACCATTTGTTGGTGCAAAGAGCGGCGGATTGGTAATTCGATTGGGTGATAATTGTTGTTGACAGGTTCCTCCTTTTCCCCATATTTACATTGGCATCATTGTACCTTTTGCAGCAACTATTTTGTCATCCCGTTGTGGAGAGGAAATGGCTACTCGACCATGTTTGTCCAAGGTCAGGTTTCTGCTGTTTGATCTCTGGCAAATAGAAGTTTCATGTTTTTGTACTAGTTGTTCAGCTTTTCCTTTTCTTAAATTTGTTCACGGGAAGGAAACTCATCGTTGGTTTTTCTCCCTTTGGCTGACTAGCATATTTGGTCACAATTAGAATTATTTTTTTGTTTAGGTTTTCCTTTTCTTAAATTGCCGTGGTCTTTCCTGAATTACTAATCTCAATATCAGGGAATTTGAAGCTTATCTTAATGCTTTAACCAACTGCAAATTTTTCAGAGAAGATTATTTTTTTTTTACTTATTGCATCAGTTTATCTACTAATCAGTCTCTATGCGAACGGCTTGCAGTGCAAATGCCACACATGATTTTCACCGGTCTTGAAGACTACAAAGCAAGAGGAACACAGGCAGCTCCCTACTTCACTATTTCCTGCTACACTGAATTTGCAGAAAGCAAGGACCTGGTGCTTATGCGTGGAGACGTTGTTTTCACCAGCAAACTTAGTGATGAAGAGGCACAATGGCTTTTAGAGACTACTCAATCTTTTTATTTAAATGATGTGAGGTACAAGTTGGTTGAAAGGTTCAACAAACAAACAAGTGATTTTGAGTTCAAGGATGTCCTTCGAGCACTGAATATTCCCATTCTGTAATTTCGTGGAGAGAGAAGAGCTCATTTTGGTAGCAGTAGAACTGCAAGAGGTGAGAAAATAAAGTATTGAAATGTTGGTTATTGAATCATGCAGGATAAAATTGATACTGGCCATGGCATCATGAGTACCGGTGCAACCCAAGCATCTGTTCTTGTAAAATAATCTTCCTTTTCCCTAGAGATTTAACAGTATAGTTTCGTTTTGGTTGCACATTGATGTAAGTAAAAGAGGATTAGATCCCTCAAGAATATAACGGATTGAATCCCACAGATTACAACAATTTTTTTGTTGTAAATTTTGGCATTACAGCAATCTTTTTGCTGACTCCATTTTTTATCATTCGGCGGTCGCACATCAGACTAAATAATAAAGGCAAATGCAGGTTGAAAGGATATATGGTCGGCCATATCATTATAGCAGGAAAGCAGGAAAATCGCCAGAATACTGTGGAATAGAGTTATCCATTTTCGCATGGGAAAGATCCAATGCCTAGTGCTGGAAGTTTTAAGGGACTGATCATTCCATTTTTCTATGGGTAGAGTAAGAAATGAAAGCTCTTGGTAAATATAGATTGGATTCAGTGGAGAATGACTGAATTTCCTTGAAAAAATATTTTTACAGGATAAAAAATTTTGAATGAAATTTGTTATATTATAAAATATCAGGCCTATAATAAAAATATGAATAATGTATCCAAAGAAAACATCTCATTGGAAAATTTCTTGTTCTCGTGGTTAACTTCAATGTTACATTGATCTACGAGGATATGAATTAGGGTTTCAAAAGAACAAAAAATGAAAATAAATACCAACGCTGCTAGGCAAGACGGTATCGTTTAAGGAGATGTGAGAAACTCTGGTGTTTCAGCTCATGGTCATTGACGGATAGTGAAGGCCGCCTTCAGGTGTACCCGAAAAAGGAAAAGGAAAGATCCTGAAAACGCTGCGTTGGGTGTATCAATCACCGTGAGCCGACGCCGTTTCAGTTCAGAATCAGTTCCGGATATTTAAGAAAAAATGCGATCCCCCCATTGTCCGTCTTGGCTCAAAACCCTTGCCGTGTCTCAGTACCCTGAAGTTCTCCTCTCTCGAGGCTAGTCCAATCCCAGGCTTTTGCTACGGTACCAGTAGTCCGTATCTAACCAAGTAAACCAGAACAGAGTCTCTGTATGTCTCCTTCTCCAATTCTCGCATTTAGTGATTCGCTGGCATACACTACACACAAGCAGCAGCATTTCGCTTGCACTTCCGCATTTTTACACTCTATTGTCTTCCCTCTCCTAAATAACTCTCTCTCTATATGTATATGTCTCAGTTCTCTCCCAAATGAGTGACCCCACGGACGACGCTAAGCAAATCGAGAGGCTTTATGAGTTCGGCGAGCGGCTCAGCGAGTCCAAGGACAAGTCTCAGGTCTCCTTCCACCTCCTAGGGTTTTTTCTCCCTCATGTTAGAGCGAAAATTTTATTTGCTATATTTCGTTTGCAGAATGTGGAGGATTACAGGGGGATTATTAATGCTGCCAAAACGAGCATTAAGACCAAGCAGTTGGCTGCGCAGCTCATCCCTAGGTACTTCAAATTTTTCCCCGACCTCTCGGGCGAGGCTGTCGATACGCTTCTTGATTTGATTGAGGAAGAAGAGCTTGGGGTCAGTGTTCAGTTGACTTGCTTGAGGCTTTCCATTTCTCTGTGGCTTCTAGCTGGTGTTCTCTTTTGTTGTTCTTTGTGACGGATTGGTGTTAGATTGACTTGAACGTTAAATTGTTGTTTGCAGGTGCGTGTGCAAGCCATTAGGGGATTGCCACTGTTCTGCAAGGATATCCCGGAGTATATTTCAAAAATCGTTGACATTCTTGTGCAAATCCTTAATACTGGTATAGTTGAGATTGTCTTTGTTGTTTGATAGCTTCTGCTTGTTTTTTGGAATTGTGATGTTGATCGTTCGTGCTTTTAGAGGAAACTGTGGAGCGGGATGCTGTGCATAAGGCTCTTATGTCATTGTTGAGGCAGGATGCAAAGGGTGAGTTGGTTCATCTTTTAGGTTGGTTAAAGACATGCTGATGCATGGTCTAGAATGGAAATTAGGATGTTTCCGTGATTGCTTTTGTGACCTAAGATAGAAAATGTGCATATTAGTATCTAAACTGTTTAATAGTTTGGGGCACGTTTGGCATATCTACGCCTGGGCTAGTTGTCTGTTAGGGTAGCGAAATTACTGATGTTGTCATTTCTCCCAGTAAATTAATGTTTAAGTTGAAAAGAAGGTAGCCATAATGTAATGAACATGATCTTGCGATTAAAAAGATTAATGATCTTGTTATCACTATGAGTCCTTACTTTCACTCTGTCTTTAAGATCTAAAGTTGTATGATGAAGTTAAAATTTGTGATATCATCTGGATTTTTTATTTGGACTTGGACTATTTACTAGGCGAATGCCTGAAAAATGAGCTTAAGCATAAAGCTTTAAGGTTATATGCTTAGCCCTCTATCCCTTGTAGCCTAGTCTTGCCAAAAGATGAGACTGGCATTCTCATGTCCCAATACTATTGGTAACCTTGCACTCAGGTAATTGATAATGCCTTTTCCAAAATGCAAAAATTGCTACTACAGTTGCTGTCTATTTCCTGGCATAGGCTTGCTTCTTCAGTAATATGTGCAATTGGTACTATTGTTATCCAGAAGCGTAAGTGTATGTTAACTCAGGTGCAGACTGTTGAAAGCTCTATTATTTCATGAAAGAGGATCAAGTTTAAGAGTTGTTCTGAATCATTTAGTGAGAGCACTTATAAGATATAGAATTAAAGATAATATTTAAAGAAAAGATTAAAAGATCACAGTTTTTAGTTTCAGTGCTTTCATGACCTCTAAAATTTCATACTATCTAACATGGGTCTTTTATAGAAATCAAGATTGTTGTTTATGCGAACACATCTGACACTCTTGTTATGCAGCCTCTTTGACTGCCTTATTCAAGCACCTTAGTGTTGATGAAAGCAATGATGAATTCCGCGAGAGAGTGCTTAATTTTATACGAGATAAGGTTAGAATCAGTTTATAATGTAATTATCATTTATGTTGCCAATGCTCTGATAAGTGAGGACTGATAATTGAATTTTCAGGTTTTCCCTCTTAAAGCAGAACTATTGAGGCCACAAGAGGAGATGGAACAGTTCATAACTGATCTTATTAAAAAGGTATGTTTGCTATTTTGACATCCCCTTTTTATTCTATCCATGCAGAACTTGTAGTTCTTCTATATCATAAGATGCATAACAATTGTTGTCTGTATTTTTTGTAGAGTATGGAAGATGTAACTGGAGCTGAATTTAAGATGTTTATGGATTTCTTGAAAAGTTTGAGTATATTTGGAGAGAAAGCACCTCCAGAACGCATGAAAGAACTTCTTGAAATGATTGAAGGACAGGCTGACTTAGATTCATCATTTGAGGTGACTAAAACTTGTGTTCTCAAGTACAAGTGTTTTAGAATTTCCTTAAAAATAATCTATGGTGTCAAACCTCCCTCAAACTGCTTCTCATGCAAAAAAGCACTTTAAGAGGCATCTTTGTTCCACTCATAGATTGACAAGAAAATTTGATCCTATCAGAGTCTGGACAGTCTCCTGCTAGCAACTTTGTAAAATAGTTTCACGTCATATCAACCCCTTATGGAATTGTGAATCTTGAGACCTACGGTTGCTTTGAGTATTCCCAAAAGTCTTTTAGTCTTTTTCACTTTTAGAAGTGAATTGATTGTGTTTTTATTGAAATAAAAGTTTCAGGATAGGACTTGTGGAAAAATCTAGTGGAGGTTGCTAACCCTATTGAAAGAAATCTTTAATGTAACAGGAACCTTGCATAGCTAAAGAGTCTTTGATGGACTTGGTACTTCTCGGAAATGAATGGAACGTATGTATTTGAATTAGATGCCTATGAGAGAAATAGCTTCAAGGACAACTAATTTCCATTGGTTTATCATCTTTTTAGTAACCCTTGGAAATGAGTGTGATTTTGTTCTGTCAGCAGAAAAAATTATGGTAGCTACTCCCTTAGAAGTGCTTTTGCACACCGGTTGTCATGCTATAAGAATATAAGTTCCATTATTCATACCATAGAGCAAATTGTTCCTGATAGAAAACCCTTCCATTGTTTTTTCTTATAAATATGTATACCCTTCACCATTTATTTTGAGAAGCCGCCCCTATAACACATTCCATGTTACGCTACAATGACATCTGACATAAATGATCTCCGTCAACTGTAAATTCCAGAAGCCATTTTCTCCACCAAAGCTTATTGGAAGGAGAGACTTGACTCGCAATTTCTCCCTGTTAATGGAACTTTGATGACTCCATTGAACCAAATGATTTTTAAAACTCATGCTTCATACCTTTCCTGTTATAATCTCCAGTCACGGTTTTGGAAACACTAATTTGGGGTAAGGACAAAAAATATACTGGGAGTTTAGGAAGAGAGCTTCTGTATTTTCTAGGAATCTGTCCCTGGAGAAAGTTCTTCTATCCTTTTTCCCTCCATTCAGCTAGACAATGAGTCGAGCCCTGAATATGAAAGTGAAGGGATGCAACGCAATGTCCCATGATACCATCCAGCTGGATATTGTTTATGTTGCAGAATAGTATACTTGTCTTTTCTATTTATAGGCTTTCATAGATTCTTGATATTACTTATACTGGTCTTTAACATGACTGGAAAATTGAAATGCAGGTTGCAGATGTAGACCACATTCACAGATTGACATCATGCCTGTTTATGTCACTTCCATTTTTTGTGGTACGGACTGAGATTTATATTACCTTTTTTTGTGTAGTCTTTGCATTTTTCCTATATTCTCTCATCCTAATCCTTGTGGTTTGGAACCAGAGAGGTGCTTCCAGTAGCAAGTTGCTCGATTACTTGAACAAGCAAATTATACCTGTGTTTGATGAGGTAATACACTACTTCCTGTTGTTTCATTGGTTGATAACTTGCACAATTTTATTTGTTCTCTCTTTATATGAGTTTTGACTTCTAATTTCCTCGCTACATACTTTCAATTGATAGTAGTGACTATTCAAGTATAAGATAAGCATTTATCAATCTAATATTTGTCTCTCCCTTGGCAGCTTCCGGAGGAAAGAAAGCTTGATTTGCTCAAAGCACTTGCAGAAATATCTCCCTTCACATTGCCTCAAGATTCACGGCAAATTCTTCCTTCTATTGTTCAGCTGTTAAAGGTAGGGAGGGGTTTTTTTCCTGCCTTTTGTTTTTCTTTTCTTTTTTGTTCTTTGGATGTGAGGATACCTTATTTGAGAGTCACATGGACTTGGAAAACTCTTTCACTGGCTAACTTGCAGAATCTGCGCTTGCAGCCTCAAAAGATATAACCAAATCAAAACTGGTTGCTCTAATTACTTCTATTTGCTTGTTGTGATACATGGTTTCATTCTTTATTTAAGAAGCTGTTATATATGACTTTCTAATCCCTTCATCGGATGTACCTCAACAAAAACATTTGGAATCTTTGGAAAATCTTATAGATTCTGGCTCCCCCTTTATTGAAAAATGTAGGTATAGGGCTCGAAACATTGAACGATTGGTGATGAATTTTCGGACATGTAAATAGTTTGATCCTAAAATGTATTCTTTTATGTAGCTTTCTTCTTAATTACAATATCTGTATATTATTCTCTGAATTTCACTTGTATGTTTGCTCAGACACATCCTATCATATGCAAATTTTGAAGCCTTTACATAAAAATTACTTTTAAATTTTTGTGCAACTTCATGTCTGGCATTTTAAGTTTTTTTTCTAATAGCAACCTTTTTTATATTGTTCACAGAAGTACATGCCTAGGAGGAAGACCGGAGAAGAGATGAACTTTACCTATGTTGAATGCCTATTGTTTGCATTTCACCGATTTGCGAATAAGGTTGTAAATCTGTAAATTGGCTTTTCCAGCATTCTTGTACATACCTCGCTTCTCTCATTCTCTTTTTTATTTTTGTTTTTGAATAGGCTCCCAATGCTACAAACAGTCTATGTGGGTATAAAATAGTAACTGGGCAGCCATCTGATAGGCTAGGAGAGGATTTCTCTGAGTTGTACACAGACTTCACAGAGAGGTAACATTTTCTTTTCAAATGTTAATGAAAGATTACATTTTTTTTTGTTGCAAAAGTAATATTCATTTTGATGATAAAACATAGTTGTAGTTGGTGTTGTGAAGTTTATACTCATTTTTTTCTTTGCTGCAATTTGTTGTTCAACAACGTTTATTATTGAGAAGAATGCTGTTTAATTCTCCTTAACATCTTTTTTAGTTTGAAATTCTTGGTGTAGTTTAGACATTCCTTAAAAGTGAAATGCCCTCTGCCAACTATTTTCCTTCACAATGTTGTTTGATTTTCATGTTGTTACTCAGTTTGAAACTAAACTATCACTCTTAAAGAAATGATCATATTTCCAATTCATGTTTAGACCCAGAGTTTTTTTTATTTTTATTATTACCTTTGTAGACAGCGTTTTTAGTCTACTTGCTTCTGTTTTCTAGAGATTATTTGGATAAAATTTAAATAGTTCTGGAAATTTTTTAAAAAAGTTCAAAGCTGTTGGTTTTCTAAAAAAATGATCCATTTCCTAACTTGGAAAAATAGTTCTTGGTTAGCTACTAACATACCTTGGCTCGTGGTGGCATTATTAAACTGTTAATGGTTCCAGACTTGACTGGATGCGTATAGATTTATGACTCTGTTGGAAAAAATAATGTTGTGAGGCTAGGTAGGGATCCAAAAAAAATTATTTTAATTTTCTCAAATTTTGTAAACTGTTTTTCAAGTTTTGAACCAAAAAATATTTTTATTTATGAAACTTTTATTGCCACCTTATAAGTATTAAATTTATTGCCCATATATGATTGTTCTACTCTGTATTTCCCTTTCCGATGATGAAATTGGCAAAGCTGTAGATTCTACATCGTGCTTATTGACTATTTTTTGTTCTTATCTGCTTTATCAATATGGTCTTCTATATGTCTGTTATGCAGGTTGAGTCATGTAGAGGAGCTAACTAGGGCTACGATGAAAAAATTAACTCAAGGAATGGCTGAGCACAACAAAGCAATGGCAGCTGCAAAGTCAGATGAGGAAAAGGATAATGTGGTGAGTTAAATTCTCACGAGATGGATGATTTTTTGTGGAATATGCTTTCTAAGACATGCACTTGACAATAATGCCTCATATGGTATGCAGAAAACTCAAAAGCACAATACTACTACTGGATTGCGAACCTGCAATAACATTTTGGCTATGACAAAGGTGAAAATAAACTTTTTAGCATAATTTTACATTTCCTGCAGCAATATTCTTTCTGATATTACTTATGCATAGTGTTTCTTGGCGTTTTCCCTTCTGCTATGCTTGGGATTTGAATCTGACAGTTGTCTCGTTTTCCTTGGCAATAATTAGTTTCAGCCATAAAGCCTTCTATTTGAATACAAGACATTGGAGCTAATTTTATTATTTTGATTGATTTGCAGCCTTTGCACTCAAAGACTCCCTCATTTATTGGAGATAAAAGTGTCAACCTCTCTTGGAAAGAAGTTGCAAAAACTTCTTTATCTTCCACTACCACAGCAACTGGGTAAATTACTTTAATGCTATCTATTTACGGCTTCTTCCATTCTTTATTGTTTCTTCATGTGTCACCTTAGCTCGCTTAGCTTTAGGTTTTATGTTAACATGGTGTATCTTATTAGCCTGAGAGTGCTAGGTTTTCTAAGAGAAACTTGTTTGTGGTTAGAAGCTTTTCTCTGGGATTCCAACTGTCAACGGTGTCACAGAGACATAGCACAATATATAGAAACATAGTTTTTTGGTTGAAAATATATTCCAAAAAAAACGTTTGTGTCACCTGAAGAGTAACATGGTTTAGTGAAAGCCAAAAGATTTGGTTTTATTTTATTATTCGTTTCAATAAAGATGGAAATTCCTCGTTTTTGTACCAGAGGAAAACGACCTGCTACTGCTACTAATGGATCTGGCAATACGGCAAAGAAAGGTCGTGGGGCTGGCAACATGCAAAATCAACTTGTAAATAGAGCATTCGAAGGGATATCATACCGTGGAGGGAGGGGTGGTGCAAGAGGGAGAGGCAGGGGACGTGGGTGGGGTGGATATGGAAGAGGAAGAGGAAGAGGAAGAGCCTACGGGTAGGTCTGATGCATCTCCACCGAAGAATCAGGAGTATCAAGTGTTCTTCTATCACTGGAAAGCAACCAAATAGAACAACCGGTGTACTACAATCTTTGTCTAAATTGGAGCTAGACTTATAAGCAGGTGAAACTGACAACTCTTTCTGATTTATTTAGGAAGAGACCAGGAAACATCAGTCATGTTTCTAATTTTGAGTGGTGATTGTCCATGTAGATTGCTTGAGGATTAGGACGTTGAGTTTGTAATCTATACCATTATGACGAAGTTGAATCCCCCGTACGTTTGCTAGGCATGCATGATGGACGTCTTAGTCTTTGTTAAATTGGAATAGGAATATGAACATGAATGGAATGGAGAATTATATAATTTTAAAATGCTTTCCGTATTTTCTTGAACCGCTGATTTCATGATTTGGCTGAGTTAAAAGGAGGCTTCTGAGTACCATTTTAAATTAATTATTAAGATATCAGTTAATTATAATATGAAAATAATTACAATTTATTACCCCGGGATATCAGTTAATTGATCTTATTTGAATACGTGTATAGAAAAAAGATTTCGAAGTTAAATTTTATTATATATATCTATATAATAAATAAATAATTTCATTACTAATTTTGATTATTCTGGAAAAGAAACGGAAGGTCGTTTGGATGCAAGCTATTAATCATTACATTTATTTTATATAAAATATATTAAATGTTTGCGAGATCATTTTTTAAATATATTATTATAAAATTAATTTAATATATTTTTTATTTTTCAGAGTTCAATCTCCACGAGTCAAACGGCCTTAATAATTTATAAAACCTAACGGTGCTTACTTTTGTAGTAGCAGCGAACATTCTTCTGAAGTTTTTAAAGAAAAAAATTCAGAAACGGGGAATACGACGCAGTGGAAAACTGGAAGTAGATATGGCGCAGTTTTGGAAACCAGGCACTGAGAAACCTCGGCTCTTCGAAGACGAGGAAGGCGGCGTGCTTTACTTTTCGCCGGCTCTGCCTTCCTTTTCTGGTTATGGCCACGCCAGCATTGAAAAGCAGAGGCAGAGATTGCCTGTGCACAAGTACAGAACCGCCATTTTGTACCTGGTCGAAACTCACGCCACAACGATCCTCGTTGGCGAGACCGGTAGCGGGAAAACCACTCAGATACCTCAGGTTTCTTCTTTCTGGAAACTTTTGAGTTTCGATGAAGATCTTTGTCTAGCTTTTGTGTTATTTCGCTTTTCTAGTGTCTTTGAATGATATCTTAAATGTTGATTTATGGTGCGATTAATGCTTGCAGTACCTTAAAGAAGCAGGCTGGGCTGAGGGTGGACGTGTCATCGCTTGCACCCAACCACGGCGGCTTGCTGTTCAGGTGATCTTCCTCCTTGAAAGCTACCTGTTCTGTTTATTCAGCCGTAAAATTTCGAATTAGAGTTTCGTGCTAATTCGTGTTTGTAGAAATTTAATGATTGCCTCTAAGCAAAAATCTCATGTCACGGAAGAATGTGCGTCTGGTTTATAAACGTATCTACTATAAAATTTTAGTCATTTTTTGCGTTTGTAATTACTTATCTCAACTAGGATGATATGTCCTATAGAATATCCAGGGTGGCTGTGTAATTACTAATACAGTCGCTCTGAGTAGTTTTTTGGGTTTCCAAATTTTCTGTTTCGAAGGACAAAAAGCTACCTGGGATTCTTTTTGTAAATGACAATTTTTTTGCGGTTTTCATTTCTGTATTTTAGATGCGGTAGAATTAGTTTGTTATGGGTATATGGTGGCAATTATGGGCAGGCTGTCTCTTCGAGGGTGGCTGAAGAGATGGGTGTCAAGCTTGGAGAGGAAGTAGGCTACACAATCCGATTTGAGGATCTTACAAATCCAGTGAGATTTAGCTTTTTTAAACCTTTTAGAGGCTCCATTTTGCTACAATTTTATTTTATATATTTGTATTTCCAACTGATAATTAAAACTTGAGATTTTTATTTTTCCTGCAGTGCAGGCTGTAACCAAGATAAAATTTCTCACAGATGGTGTTTTACTCAGAGAAATGATGGACGATCCACTTTTAACCAAGTACAGGTACTTTTTTCTTCATTATTAATTGTTTGTGATGCCTTCTTTATCTTGTGTTTGCCTTGGTCGTTGATGCAAATGAAAAGCCAAGCTGTGAATTTATTGACTGTAAATACTATGGATTCACATTCATGTGTATCTAGTGGTAAAAAAGTAACATCGTTTTCTTAGGCCATTATCCAGTTGTGATCCAACTAAATGAATTTGACTTCATCTTCTTTGTCGATTGCTTGTGTAGGTCAGATGTTTTAGATTGCCTTTTTTAGTTTCTCCTAATATTTGTTCTGGTTGCATCTAATTTCTTTATTTCTTTTTTGTTGTCGTCACCTTTCTTCAATGTGAAATTTCAGTGTCATCATGGTAGATGAAGCTCATGAAAGATCAATTTCAACTGATGTTTTGTTGGGTCTCCTTAAAAAGGTAAGAGTTTTAAAATTTTCTTCATTTTGCTTAATTAGTGTTTCTATTTCCATTCAATTCCTACTGCTGAAATTCCAGATTCAACGTCGCCGACCTGAGCTGCGCCTCATTATCTCATCTGCCACAATTGAAGCAAAATCGATGTCTGCTTTTTTCCAAAACAGGTATTCTTATAAGAATTTTTGTGAAATGGAGTTCCCATCGTGCTTGTTGTGATGATTGTAGCTCCCACACCTTCTTATGGAAGTTATAATTTAGACATTATATACTTATCTGCAGTTCTGTGCTTTTTTTTTGTTCCTTGAAAATATCATCCTTCCTTCGTGGAGGGGAATGGAGCTTGACATTTGAAATTCCTGGTCTGCTTTGATACAACTATCAGTTAGATGAGCTGGTTCGTAGCCTTATTAAATAGATTATTTTTAGAAGAAAGAGGCCTATTTGGGCAGTGGCTAGCTAAGCCATTCAAATGTTGTAAATCGGCAGTAGATAACTTTGTTGAGGTACTAATTATTCATATAAATTGTCTGTTTGAACTAGCAAGAGGCATCGGGGAGTGGAAACAAGTGAACCTGGTTTGAGCATGGAGCCTGCAATTCTGTCTGTTGAGGTATGGTATTCATATGCGAAGATGAATATTTGATGGATTCCTTGCCCTCCCTTGCTCTAATCTACCGGATTATTGAAGCCATACTGTCAATATTGTGACTGTATGTGTAATTTCTATTGTAAAATCATCTTTTACTTTCATAATGGACTTATGTTTGTTCTTCTATTTGAAATGGACATGATAATATTAAGGTCTCATATTTTGTTTTGTTTCTCAGGGTAGAGGTTATAATGTACAAATTCATTACGTTGAAGAAGCTGTTGCGGATTATGTTCAAGCTGTTGTTTCAACTGTATTGTCAATTCATGATCAGGTACTCAAGGTTCATAACATGAAAGGTTTAATTGCTTTTATCTTAGAAAACAATTGTAAAATCTACTTCTTTGTAGATTTTAATGTAATTATCATGCACCAGTAGACCTATAACGTAGTCTGGTATGCACAATGCATCCTCAAGTTGTTTCTGATTGCAAACTTAGGCTGTGCTGTGTCAGCCCTGACTTGCTACGCTGTTTATACATAAATGATAAGTTAATAGAATCTGAGCATGCTAGCAAGAATTTCCAAGTACAGGGGTGATGCCTGGATAGCAATCTTGAAACAATTAGAGATACATAGTAGTAATGTGGGAACATCATAGTTGAGGATCCTTGGAACTAGTTTCATATCAATCATTTTGATAACTATGTTGTGGATTATTGTCTCTCAGGAACCTGCCGGTGACATTTTGGTGTTTCTTACTGGTCAAGATGATATTGATACTGCTGTTCATTTGATCTCTGAAGAAGCTCGATCAAGTGGAAAGAACTCATCAGGTGGACTTAGAGTTACTATATAGCTCACAACATATTGTGTAGACATCTAGAGACCATTTTTAGTTGCATACCTAAACAAGTCATGTTTTCCATGTCTTCTACATATGAGAGTAGATTGATATATGTCTGAGGAATGTGCCAGTTTCCATGTAAAAGATGTTGATGTTCAGAAATGGAAAAAATGATGCTATGTTCTTATGAACTGAAAAGAGGGCCAATTTGTGCATTGAGTGGAATTGCATGAGATATTCTGTCCTATGGGTTGTTTCTTTCTGGAAATTGACTTATTGCTTTACAATGCAAGATACCATGTTCAGAATCTGCTAGGGATTACAAGTCTATCGTTCCCAGTTTTGCTTTTATCAAATCACTGTTTCGTGCAGGGCTGTCTCAGTTTTAACTTATGGTGGATAAGAAGCCCCATACATTTGACAGTGCATCCATTAATTTGATGCCATATACATTATGCAGCATAAATTAGTGAACTCTTGCACGTTTTACTTTTTGAAATAATGTAATCCTTTGTTTGGATGAGTAGCTATTGCTGTAGTAGCTCAGTTCACTACCATGGAAAAACTGACAGTATAACCTGTCACATTTACTGTCATAATATTTTCACACATGGGAATTCTGATGCTGACATCTATCTGATTGCTTCATTTTTAGGGTTGATTGCTTTGCCTTTGTATTCGGGTCTCTCTCGTGCAGAACAGGTTAGGAGTAGATTATGTGGTGTGTTGTGGCATTACGGATTATTCTAGGATGCTAATCTTGTTTCCAATTTCTGAAATATAATACTCGGTTTTGTATATAGGATCTGGTGTTTTCTCCCACTCCTAGAGGGAAGAGAAAAGTAATAGTATCCACCAATATAGCCGAGACATCACTGACACTTGAGGTACTGCCATTAGGTTGTAGTTGCAGCTGTTGGAAGAAAATTATCTTAAAACTTTATTCTGCTGTTCCCTGCAGGGCGTTGTCTACGTCATTGATAGTGGGTTCTCAAAACAGCAGTTCTACAATCCGGTATTTCCTTTGTTAAATTCCTATGGGTTTCTGTACATACTATTTGAGTTGACTGCAGAAATAAGATCTAAGCATTTGCAGATTTGCCAATCTATTCAATTGTGTCTACCTAATGCAACTGAAGTTGGTATATGCTCAAGTTTTTCCTTTAGACGTTTGAATTTAAATGGACAATGAAGTCAAGTTGACTAACCTGTGGACTTTTAATATTTTGGATTCGCAGAGAAACAATTCATCTACCACTCTAAGAAAATGATTGTGCATTATTACCTGTACTTGTCGTGTCCTTAATTCTTTTTATTCTATTTTCTTTTTACTTTCTTGAGATTATTTTTTAAGTCTGTGTTTACTGCCTGCATAAACCTACATATGTGTGGTTAACATTTTGTACTTGAGTAGAGTACACACTCCACACAAATAACTTTATATTCCAGTTTCAACCCTCTATATTAGGGTGGTATATCTAACTTTTATGTCTACATATTTCTCATTATAATTTTTTTTACCATGCTCCAGATATCAGATATTGAAAACCTGGTGGTGGCACCAATATCAAAGGCATCTGCTCGTCAACGAGCAGGTAGAGCTGGCAGAGTTCGTCCTGGAAAATGTTACAGGTACTTAACATATGACCACTCTTTTGGTTGATGCTTTATTCTGTTGGTTAAACTCATGGTATCCTTGAATAGAACAGTATTCAATAGTGCACCTTTTTATACACTCCTTTTCCAAGAGTTCCATTTAGTAAGGGGTTAGACATGTTCAGCTGGTGTATCTTCCAATCAAGAGTAGTTGTGATAGGAGACCTCGAATAGAGTTCAGTTCTGTAACAAGGGCAAATTTTCTTAATAGTTAAGGTCATAGGTTTTGAAGTACCTTTAAATAATTATCAGAGCCTTATATCTCTATTCTCCCATCCAAACCAACCTTCACGATATCCTTTATATTCCATCAGTTTCTTTCCTTTGGGTATATATCAACTATCTCCCTTGTGTTATTATCCTTTGGAGCATTCATTTCTTCAATAACTCCATCTCTTATCTTGAATTGCTCAAGTTTTTGTGTATATTGACAGGATGCTTCTCATGGTTGATTTGGGATAAAAATGCTCAGTATTAGAGAATCTGTGAAAAGTTAAATGCTTTGACATTGGGTATTGAGTATAGGATCCTTTCCCCTTTCTCCGTTGCAATGAGAACATCCAAATCATCCATTATAATAGTACCTTGATGGAGACTTTGTGTTATAGAATTATCTTTTGATTCAGATGCTTGGTTTTGTTGGGTAACTCATGGAATCCTTGAATATACAAGTAATTCACCTTGTTGTACGGACTTGCTGGGATAGTCCTCTATATACTCTAAATAGAGGGCTATAGGGTCAACAAAAGTCATCAAATAGAGGAATCACAATACCTCAGCCTTTTTCAATTCTTCAAATATTTTCAGTGCCACATAATTTAAACTTGGTGGATTCTTGGGGTTGTTTACTGGCGTTTGATTCCAAATGCGTACAAAAGTTCCTTCACATCAGCATATAATTATTATATTTGCAACTGCTATCAGGTTGTACACTGAAGAGTACTTCATTAAAGAAATGTCTGCTGAGGGGATTCCGGAGATTCAGAGGTCAAAACTTGTTTCCTGTGTGATTCAGGTATGGGTTTTAGTGCATTCCGTTCACATTAATTTGTATGTAATTTTCTTATAATTGTTTTCTGCTTCCTTGCGTAAGCTCTTAATAATTCCATGAATTGATATTCCATATGTAATTTCAGATTTTGCATTGAAAGTGTGTTTTATTTCCTTAACATTTTAGATGGCAACTATTGTGTTTCACATTGTAGTTAAAAGCTTTGGGCATAGACAATATATTGGGCTTTGATTGGCCTGCATCTCCAGCACCTGAAGCAATGATTCGAGCACTAGAGGTCCTTTATTCGCTTGGGGTACTTGATGATGATGCTAAACTTACTTCGCCAGTTGGATTTCAAGTTGCAGAGATTCCACTGGTGCGTTGCTTTAAAGCAGATTGTAAACTTTTAGATTTTCATTACTGTCCTACTCTGTAACATTGTAATACTGGATGATTTTGATCTTTTCTTTCTTCATTTGTCATCTTTCATCTGTGGCTAAGAGGTGTTAGTCTATTTGTGATATTTTCTTCTCTAGTAATTTTTTATGCACTTGTTTGATTTTCACTTACCTAGAGTCTTACAAATCAAGAACTGTAACCTTTGGTGAATTTGAGTTTTGCAGGACCCAATGATCTCTAAAATGATATTGTCTTCAAACCAACATGGATGTGTGGATGAAATCATTACAATATCTGCTATTCTCTCCATTCAGGTAAAACTTAATTTAATGTCCCCATACAAAGGGAGATGCAAGTGCACAGATGTTCATTTCTTGCCTATAACATCAGCTACAGACTTCTAACAGCTAGAAGTGTAAACTTGTTGGCATTAGCTAACAAGAGATGAATACTAATGACTATAGATGAAAGGAATGATGTCATGTTCATCGGATTGTATGTATGCAGTCTATTTGGGTTTCAGCAAGAGGAGCACAAAAGGAACTAGATGAAATCAAGCTGAGATTCGCAGCTGCTGAGGTATTGGTTGCTTATCGGCTCTTTCATCTTGTATGAATTGATTATTGTTGTAATATTTTTTTTCTTGATGTCAAACTCCAACTTAGACATCCAGTAATCGCTATTTGTCATTTATTCCTATCAGGCTCGCATCCTTTAGTCCTCATATGATCCCATCCTTCTAAGTGTCCTTTTTTTATAGCAAATAAATTTGTTTAGAAAATAACTTGGAAAAGAGGATCGTAATATTCTCTGGGTGTTGTAAACAATTAGCAAATCAAAGCTTTTGTAATGAGTAAAGATTGCAAGGGAATGTGGGTACTCATTATTCTCTTAGATGATAAAGTATGAACCACAAATAGCTAACTTGCCTCATATCTTGCTTTATCTTGGTTGGAGCTATAATTTTAATTTTTTTGTCCTGTGTTTTAACTTGTTTTTAAGGAACTAACTTTTAGAATATTACCTATGATATTTGGTTTGCAAGTGCACATTTATGTTTAGGATTTCTGGCTGGGCTTTAATTTTTTCAGTCATATTTGTAATCCTTTCTATGCATGCAGGTGAAATGACAAGGTTTTAAGCTCCATAGGCTGCATCAATAGAATACTTTATTACATTTGTCATTTCAATTCAGTTGTTAGATAGCAGGTTTCTTTTGCTCTATGATTCTTATAGAATGTGATTGATTTCTTGATGGCTTGTAGGGTGACCATGTCACGTTCTTAAATGTTTATAAGGGCTTTCTTCAATCTGGAAAATCGTCACAGTGGTGCCATAAGAATTTTTTGAATTACCAGGCGATGGTGTGCATTCTTTCTTTCTGCTTCTACTACTTAATATGTGGTCAAATGTGTACCTTTCACGGCTTTTGTGAACAGAATTTGATGTGTTTGTGTGTTCATATCTTCAAGTATTTTTAACTATTTCATCTATTTCTGATGTGCATTGATATATGTTTTGCAGAAAAAGGTTATTGACATTCGAGAGCAACTCAGAAGAGTAGCCCTGAGATTGGGCTTAGCTATAAAATCATGTGAAGGTGATATACAGGCAAGTTTTGCGCTGGCTTGTAATTTTGCATTCATATTCGTTGGATTCAGATTTTCGTTTCATTGCTTTCTACTAGTACATCTTGCATACTCAGCGTTGGTTGCTCATTGAATTGCCAGCCTACTTGTGCACATGGAGACATAGTTGTTGACAGAAAGAAATAAAATTCTCCTTGCCAAGTCTATCTGGATCCTGGGGAATCTGTATTTATTTACAGATAGTTTCTCACAAAGTGGTCTATCATATTTTCCTATTCTTTCATATTTTTGTACTGAGCTCTGGACATGCACAACCAAGAATGGAGTGTATTGGATAGTAAGAAACTAAAATATTAGATTTTGAGATGTATTGCCTGTGTCAGGATTTTATGTGATGATTCTTTCATTTTCTATCATGGAGATGATGGTTTTATACTCTTCTTTTGCAGCTGCTTTTTTATTTTATTATTTTGTGAAAATTGTAATTTTGCAAGGATCCGATTAGTCACTCCTAGTTCCACTCAAACTTGCCTTTTAATCTGGATATGTTATTTGCCTGGTCTTACCTGTCAACACCCGAAACGTGCTGAAACAGTCATTGAGCTAGCACTGCTGATTCTTACTGTTCTTAAATATTTTGCAGGCAGTGAGGAAGGCAGTGACAGCTGGTTTTTTTGCCCATGCCTGTTGTTTAGAAGTGAGTGATTGCAGTATTATGATTTTGATGTTCATCATGTTCCTTATTGAAGTATAGAACATTCAAATGTTTTATCATAATCCCCATTTTTTGAAGAAATAATGCCCTTTGAATTCTGTAAATTTGGTGTACTGACTAAGCTGTACTGTTTACACTTCGATAGCCATACAGTCATAATGGTATGTACAAGACAATTAGAGGATCTCAAGAAGTTTATATTCATCCGTCATCTGTGTTGTTCAGGTTAGTGTACTTGGTTTGAAATTTCAATGCAAGTCGGTACATCATTGTTGTCAGTTTGGTTTATTCCATGTGTTTTTTGATCAACCTAACTTATAGATAAATGGAAGTTAGCTGTTATTGTTCTTTCAAGGGAATTCATATTTACTTATTTCACCGTTGGAAAATTTTCAAGAACTAAGATGAGGATGTTGAATATAAAAACATGCTTTTCGCATTAAGATTGCCCTGGGGAAAGAAACAGTCTTTGGCCAAAAATTTTCTTTCAATGTTGCCTTATGGAAGAAACTGGTATGGCCTTAGAAGTAAAGCACTCTGTATTGCGGGTTTCTTTTTACATGAATTTTTCCTTTAGTTAAGCCTAGCGATAATGTTCCGACGAGTCAGAGCCGGACATGTAAAGTAGCCGAGCATAGATGTCATCTGTCATCTTCAACTCTTGCGCTCTAAGCAATCCCATCAACTTCAAAAATTGTTCCCTCTGATGGCCAATGTTTGTAGTTCCCTTTTTACTTATTAGTTGTTTGATTGTGTGTTTTCATCCATTACGCTTGTATATGGTATGCCCTCTCCTCTCAAAAATCCACCCACATTAAATAAGTTTTTCCCAGTATTCATCCTTGTAGTTTACTACACTGGTTTCTTTCCATTCAGTCTTGTTTATCGTGATGAAAATGTATCAAAACCTTTGTGTTTTCATGCCGCAGAGTTAATCCAAAGTGGGTTGTTTACCACTCTTTGGTCTCCACCGACCGACAGTACATGCGGAACGTCATTACTATAGATCCCTCCATGCTAACAGAGGCCGCCCCACATTTCTTCCATGCCCAACGACCAGAGCCTACTATTCGTTGATGGCCTACTCAGATTTCCCTAAATTGATGAACAGAGGTTTTTATTTTCTATATTTTTTCTTCAAGCGTTATTTGCGACGGTGCCATGTAAAGATTTATTAATCTACTGTCTTATTAGTTTTCATTACAGTGAAAGAGAACCATTTGCCTATTTTTCCACTGCCTAATATTTCCCCGTGTTATATGAAAACAGACTTTTCTTCAATGGGACAAACTAACTGTCTAATCTTATAATCAATTGTTGATATGAAATATGAACAGACAGAAGTGTGAACAGATTCAACAGCAGGAGATTGATATGAACAGTCACGGGCACTTCACACCTCGCGGTCAGCTGAGTGTGACAATGAAAGACTCACTAAACAGAAATGTGGTCGAAAAAACTGACAAAACACACCTGCCATGTAAATGCCAAATATGGCAGTCCTGTCTTCATAAATTTCTTGACTTTTGTATTGTCAGGTTCAATTGGAGGCATACAAGCGTAATTCAGTAGTATCGTGTTGCTTCCTTACAAATACCCTTCAAAATCTATGCTCCATCAATGACTACTCATCAAATTAATCACATCAATTTGTCATTTTGAAGGCCCAAGTGACAGCTCAACCACAGGTCACGAGCTGTAGGGGATTCTAGCAAATATAAGTGGGAAATGCTAAGCAAATGACAGCTGGTGGGTACACGACAGAAGATAACCTACCCAGGTCCCGGATAAATTATGTAAGGCACGTTTTTTTTTCTGATTTAATTATATCATTGATTTATTTTTATTTGATTTAACATAAATTTTCAGATTTTTTTATATGACTTTCTCAACGTGTTCACACGTATATCTAAAATCTTTATATTCATTGGATTTTATTTTATGATATAATAAATTATGGAAATATATATCTAACAGATTTCATATTTATATGCTGGCGTAAAATATTTATAGATTATTTTTACATAATTATATTTTTAATTTTTTTAAAATTCTATTATTTATCTTTATTATTATATCTGTTTGAGGTTAAATTTCGGTATGATATTGGGGCACTACAGTACGGTAAATTTTTGGTCTTTTTTAATGAGATAAAAATAATTTAAAATAAAATTTGATATTTGATATTTAGATATCTCAGTACGCAGAGTCCTACCACAAAGAGCACGTCACCCTTATCCTTCTGACCTCAGTGAAACCGAAACTAAAACCACTTTACCGATTAGTCTGAACGGTGCCCGCTGTTAACTTCTGCATCAGAGTAGGGCCTTTGATATTTCATATAGGATAGCGACTGCTCCGTTGCATTTCTTTGCATTCACATTAACATCTGTCTTCATTTATCTTGTTTTTTGTAAATTAAATAGAGATTTATCTATGATAGTAACTAAATGAATCTAATTGGATCTATTTAGACATTATAGCTGGCCCTTCCCTCTTTGTCATGTAAAAAACAACCTAAGTAGCGGTCCCGTTGACAAGATTGTCAGACTTCCCCCTCAGTTGCCCAGTGGTTGCAGGAGACTAGGAACAGAGACTGTTGTGAATAACAACTAAAGGATCTTAACCCGGGGGGTGTGGTGGAGTGGTAAGATTCCTCCTCCCTTAACCATAAGGTTAGAAGTTCGAATCCTGTCTTTGGGAATGAAACGCTTTAAAATTCCGGGCCAGCTGAACCCACCCTTAGCCGGTGCTTACGAGTCAGCGTAGGAGATTAGTCACTGTGATCGATGATGGATACCCCTATACCTTCAAAAAAAACAACTAAAGGACCAGAGCATAATGGTTGTTGCAGGAGACTAGGAACAATGACTGGCGAATAACAACTGAAAAGACCAGGAGTAGTGACCGCCCAATAGTTGCAGGAGACTAGGAACAGTGACTGTTGCGAATAACAATCAGGAGTAGTGACCGTTGCAAATAAAAAAATTACCTAAGCTTAAGTAGACTGATCTTATGAAAAAAGATTGAAACGACCAATAAAAAAATGAAAAATAATCAATACAATAACCATTATTATTATATCAAATAAAAGTTTTAAATAAAAAGAACATCAGAAAAAAAATACTAAGGAGATTCTAATAATTTGATTTTTGAATATTATTGAATAATATTTTAAAAAATATATTTTTTAAAAAAATAATAAATAATTTTTTAGATGATGAAATATGATGAGTATGTGGGATTCCCTCTATATTGGCTGACTTATTTCCTATACTAATAGTGACTGCCCATAATCCTTATTTAACTACTGCCTCTATTTTTGACTAAAAATGATCTATCAAGACGTTACCCACCTGAGAGGAAGAAAACGCAAGGTCCTCTACTACACGTTCTGCACGAAAGTTAGCCCTTATTCGTTCTTTGTTCCAACCAAGAGATATGATATGATATATCCTTGTAATTTATATAAATAGAATTTGTTCCTAATTTTAATTATTTAAGACTCGTAATAAATTATCGATTATATACTCACATAAGTTTTCTGAATCATTTTTCCACAAAAAAAAAACATACGAATAATGTAAAATAACAAAATGAGGCCCCAAAATCATTTCATAACTTTGTCGGGAAGTAAACATTTTCATACTCAGACTTTTTGTCGATTGGCCACCAGTATAACCCCACCTTACGCCCACACCTTTGTATTTCTTCTTCCATCTTGTAACTATCTCAATTTAGAGGCTCATGCTTTTTCTCTTATTTTTTATATTTTTTGGAATAATATTTGAATTTATTACATTCTAAATCCAACAATATCATTACGTAAATGCTTACCACTATACTACAACGACATTAACCGATTTATATTTATATATAGAGAGAACAGTA
This sequence comes from Passiflora organensis, assembly GCA_019739055.1. Classification (NCBI taxonomy): domain Eukaryota; kingdom Viridiplantae; phylum Streptophyta; class Magnoliopsida; order Malpighiales; family Passifloraceae; genus Passiflora; species Passiflora organensis. The sequence goes on along the minus strand of JAEPBF010000187.1, from coordinate 187,894 downwards.
TTACCAATTTATTTTGGTTTACATGACAACAAAGATTGGGTTATACTAAGATATCATGTTTAGAGTTCGGATCTTGACGAGTGCCTAACTGCATTAGTGTTCGAGTTCTAACCGATTGGAATATCACTTGAATACTGTTATCAAAGCTTGAATTTTAACGAATATATAATTATTAATTACGTTCAAAGTTCAGGAGAGTCGTGACAGATTGGAAAATCACACTACAAAATGTTCATGATATCAATAATATGTGATGACAAGTGAGGTTCGTTAATCCAATTCAGTGCAACTGCAAGATTGCTGCACCAAGAGAGTAGTCTCTGTTCCAACCCGATGGATGTAATATGGATGGTAGAGCTGGAAAGATGGCGACAAGTTGACCTTCCTTTACAAAGAAAAAAATCTCTCTATTTACTCTCCTATATATACAGGTCGACGAAGCTACATTTATGGTTCCTCTAGTCTTGAATACAATGCTTGGGTTTACAAGAAGCCGACCGGCTTGCATCAGCCTAATTCTGCTCATCGTAGCAACTTATTTTTCTGGTAGCCGCGCCATTCGAGATGGATTCTTCGATCAGATATCAGATGGGATCGAGCAGAAGGGTCATCTCAAAATCCTGCAGCTTGGGAAACTTTCAGAAATTGTGAGTTGTGAGCCAAAGTATGGTTTCCTGCCTTGTGCTAATAATGTCTGGGGTCATCTGTTCCTCATAGTGGTGTACGAGTACCTGCTGGCACTTGCAGAGATGTACATTTCTAGTGGCTCCAACCTCTTCTTTGAGATGTTTGGCACTGGTATTTTTGGAGCTGGTTTGTTCCCAATTTTGGGTATTTTTCCGCAGCTCGTATTCGTCCTTGGTAAGCTTTCTTCTCTTTTAGCCTCACAAGACTTCAACATCATCGTAGAACACTGAACAACACACTAATACTTCGAACTAGAGGTCATTCTCATTTATGTTTCTAGAGACTTTTTAATACCAATAATCCACACATCTCGATTCATCAATAACTGATTGTCTTGGGAAGCCGCTTGTTACTGGATCCAAACTACAGCGTCAAGTTGTTTGGAATATAATAAAAATGACCAAAACGTCAAGTTGCTCCGTGCCGATAACTGCACTGCCAAGTGCGGAGTGACTACCCACCTCACATGGCTCACTAATTTACTATGATACCAACTGTTGCATTCAAAAAAAAAATGATACCAACTGTCGATTTAGCCGTACGGTTGCCTGGGCAAGTATCATAACATCAAAGAAATATCTTGTTCTACCATCATTATGATCAAGCCAGCAGGAGGTTTTAGAGTTGTTTTTTTTAAGTATATCAAGACGTTCTGATGAAAAGGGTAAATTTTATGGTCAAAATGTTTATATTTTTTTCCCAGTGACGGTGCTTCCAGCAAGTGAAGATGCTGTTGGATCAGTTGCAGCCATGGGAATGGGCGTTCTTACTGGAACAACAATTTTGAACCTCACTATTGTTTGGAGTTCTGTTGTTGCTTTTGGGAGTTACAGTCTCTCGGAGGATTCATATTCATCAGATTGGGAAAGAAAGATGCCATTCAGTTTCACAAGTATGTTTTCTTTTTTTAATTAATTTTGTCTAATAAAACCTTGCAGCTCCACTTCAGTTAAATTACTGAGATAGAGTGAGATTTTTGGTGTAGGTTATGGTGTAAGGACCGACAAGGAAACCATGTATACTGCAAAGATCATGATGCTGTCTGTTATCCCATTTGTCTTGCTTCTATTTTCAGGATCTCTCAATTCACCTTTTGCTGCACGAATAGTTGTCCTCATTTGCCTCGTTATTACTGTGATTTTCCTCCTCGGCTACTGCATCTATCAGGTAATTATACTTTCCACAGGGCACCATCCACCTTGAATGTTTCAGATAACGTGGTAGCTAATGTTTCTGGACATATTGTCTGATTAAGAAAATGGGAGCTGGTGCAGGTATTCCACCCATGGATTCAGAAAAGAAGACTTCAATATTTGGTGCGTCAGCACTTTAGAAATAAACTTTTACCAATTCTCTGCAATAGTAGTGGGAGGCCATCTGCTGCCAAGATAAGCAGGTTATATAGTAGTCTTCAGAGTAAATAGTTGGCAGAAGTTGATTAGACTCAATGACTGATGCGCATGAATCCATTTTTTGCAGGCTATTTGACACGCTTGATCGGGATAAGGATACACAAATCTCAGCTCATGAACTGAGGTCACTGATCGTTGGAGTCCAGATTGACGAGCTTGGATTCAGTGAAGATGATGCTGTGAATCATGTGATGGAAGAGTTTGATATTTCTGGTGATTCGAGTTTAAGTAGAGACGAGTTCATTAATGGAATATCAAATTGGATTTGCGAGGCTAACAGTAGCTTAATCAACAATCAAGGCGAAAACAAGACAAATGTTTATCGCAGCAACCCAAATGTAAATTCTTGTTCAAATGGGTTTGCATTTTTTTTACTCTGGAATTCTTCAGAACATCATTCTAACTGAGAGCAATTGCAGGGAACAACTGAAGAAAGGCAGTCACTGATGGCTGATAGTATGAACCAAAGCAAAAAGGATGCTTCTAAATCTGCCTGGTGGAACTACAGTAAGGCCAGTTCACTGGTCCTCCTAGGAACTGCTATTACAATTCTACTCTCACCCTCCTTACTGCAAGCAGTCCAAGCATGTGCAACGACTGTAAATCTCCCTTATTTCTTGGTATCATATTTCTTCATACCTTTGGCTTTGAGCATCAGACAGACCTACAGAGCAATAATCTCTGCCAGGGAGAAGACGGAGAGTAGTGTTTCTTTGACACTTTCTGAGGTTGGTCTCTTTAAATCTTTCAAAAAAATTGAAGGATGCTTACATATTTAGATTGAAACTTAATAGAACAACTTGGAAAACTCTAAAAATTAAGGTCTCCAACGCATTTACACATGTACTACATATATGACTCTCTGTTTGACAGTGGAAACATTCATGTTGCAGATTTATGGTTCGGTGTTCATGAACAATGTCACGGGTTTAGTCTCCTTCTTGACAATCATCTACGTGAGAAATGTGGCATGGAATTTCTCAGCTGAAATTCTGGTGGTTCAAATTATTTGCATTGGGATCGGTCTCTCTGCCAGCTTCTCCTCCCGGTTCCCATTCTGGACATGCATTGTGACCTACGCCCTATACCCCATATCTCTTGCATCAGTCTATGTCCTTGCCACTTTCTGGAACTGGGGTTAAGTCGTCAGTATTTTTCTTTCAATGTACAAGGTTCTGTTTGGTACTGTCCCTCGGATGTAACACTCACCTTTTGCACCAGTTGTGTTTGTTATATTAGTACACTATAGCAAATAATAATAGCTATGACAACTATGCATCTTTCGTATTTAACACGTGATTACTATATTTTGTCGCATCCTAATCACTATTTTAAGCTTATTTAAATTTGGTAAGATATCTATTAATACCATCTAATTGGTCCCGTATTTAATCAATATACAGATCTATATAACAAATCACAAAATATTTTTTTAAAAAAGAAAAGATATATACATGTGTATGGTTGTGTAGATGAAATGATTACAGTATCTGCTATTCTCTCCATTCAGGTAAAATTTAATTTAATGTCCCCATACAAAGGGAGATGCAAGTGCACAGATGTTCTTTTCTTGCCTATAACATCAGCTACAGACTTCTAACAGCTAGAAGTGTAAACTTGTTGGCATTAGCTAACAATAGATGAATACTAATGACTATACATGAAAGGAATGATGTCATGTTCATCGGATTGTATGTATGCAGTCTATTTGGGTTTCAGCAAGAGGAGCACAAAAGGAACTAGATGAAGTCAAGCTGAGATTCGCAGCTGCTGAGGTATTAGTTGCTTATCGGCTCTGTCATCTTGTATGAATTGATTATTGTTGTAATCTTTTTTTTCTTGATGTCAAACTCCAATTGAGACATCCAATAATCGTTATTCGTCATTTATTCTTGTCAGACTTGGTTGGAACAAAAGGAAGGAAAAGAACTCTGTAGAGAAATAAAGAATAATGGAGTTGAGAGAGTTTTTGAATGTTAACAATCTGATCATTTTATACTGAGGTTTATATAGGAAATAAATATTTCAGGTGTGAATAATTAATCTGAAGATTTAGTTAATTACTATAATCTATCAATGTTTGTTTAACACTCCCCCTTGGCATCTAAGTGATTAACACCTACCTCTTGCTTCAAAACTTCAAATCTTTCTTTGGGTAGTGGTTTAGTGAAAATATCAGCCAATTGATTTTCAGATGAACAATGAACCAGTAGAACTTCGTTTGATTGTTGGACTTCTCTGATAAAGTGAAACTTAATCTTGACATGCTTTGTTATGCTTTGTTCTGCCATGTAATACTAGATTTTTTGAGATTGAAACTGCAGAACTATTGTCACACATAATCTTGTTTGTTTCAGCTTGTTCTTGACCCAAGTACTTCAACAATTTCCGCAACCAAATTGCATGGTTTATTGCAGCAGCAGCAACAATATACTCTGTTTCTGTTGTAGATTAAGTTGTGGTTTATTGTCTTTTTGAACTCTAAGTAAGAAAAACCAAAGCCTAATCCAAATAAATATCCAAAATTACTTTTTGCATCATCAACACAATATATAAAGTTGCAGATGATCTCCGTCTGTTTTAATATATAAAGTTGCTTCACTTTGGCAACTTGTGAATACCCAAAGTTGCTTCACTTTGGGTATTTATCAATACAAGTGCATGTCAACTCTATCATACCAGGCTCTTGGAGCTTGTTTGAGCCCGTATAAGGCTTTCTTCAAGAGATATATACAATGTTCTTTTCCTGTAACTGAATATCCATCTGGTTACTCTACATAAATCTTCTCATCAAGAAATCCATTAAAAAAACAGATTTGACATCTAGTTGATGGATTTGCCAACAATTTTGTGCAACAACAGTAATAAGGAGTCTAATAGTGTCATACCTCGCCATAGGAGCAAAAATCTCCTGATAATCGATGCCATATTGTTGAGCATAGCCTTTCACCACTAATCTTGCTTTCTGTTTTCATAGTGAGCCATTAGAATTGAGTTTTGTTTTGAATACCCATTTGACTCTTATCACTTTTTGATTTTTTGGTCTTTCCACCAGCTGCCATGTTTCATTTTTGTTGATCATCTCTAACTCTGCTTCCATAGCACTCCTCCATTATTTGGAATCTTGTCCTTTAGAATAATTTGTAGGTTCAGAAACTACCGAGTTACACATTTATTGGTACATCATCAAAGTTATCTTCATGAATCTTGTTATCAAGAGAGATATCTAGCTGTGCCCTTTTTTTATTTATTTTGCCAATCCCAAGTTGACGCCACATCAAACTTCACATTCCTGCTCAAAATAATATTTTGATTATGTAAACAAAATATTCGATAACCTTTTGTAGATGATCCATAACCAATAAAAATGTATTTTTCAGCTCTAGAATCAAGTTTGCTTCTTTTTTGTTATGGAACCTGATAATAGCATATGCTTCCAACCACCTCGAGATGATCCACAGAGGGCCTGATACTGTACCTGGCTTCATATGGTGTTGAATTCTTCAATGCTTGGTCGGAAATCTATTCAGCAAGTACACAGAAGTATTAACAGTTTCTACCCAAAATTTTCTTGGCATCTTCTTTTAAACTAAGAGACAATGAGCCCTCTCCATAACAGTCCTGTTTTCTCTTTCAGAGACACCATTTTGTTGTGGCGTATATGGCATTGTAAGCTGGTATTCTATACCTGCAATGCTAAAAAACTCAACAAATTGATTAGAAGTATATTCTGTGCCATTATCAGATATCAAGATTTTGATTCTCCTGCCACTTTGATTCTCCACCATGGCTTTAAACTGCTTGAAATAGGAAAAATTTCACTTTTCTGCTTAAGAAAATACACCCAACTCATCCTCGTGCAATCATTAATAAAGAGAATGAAATGTTTACTACCATTCAATAATTTAGTCTTCATAGGACCACAAACATCAGTGTGAATAAGTTGAAGCATCCCTGTGGCTCTCCAAGACTGTTCTTTTGGAAATGACAATTTTGTTTGCTTCCCTTCTTGACAAGCCTCACATAATCCAGCAATTTTTTCAGAGATATCTGGCATATTTTTTGCCAAATCATGTTTCTTCGAATATGCTAAACTTCATTGATTAAAATGCCCCCATAGGTCTGAAGCATTTTGAGTGATTCCAACATAGGCACGTTCAGCAACCTGTTCCCAATCAAGAGTAAAACTCTTGTTTTTCATCTTAACACAACTCAACTCTACTCTAAATGGACCAAAAATGGTGTAGTAGTTGTTCTTGAATTGCAAGGATTAGTTTTTTTTCAAGCATTTGACTCACACACAAAATATTATGGTTGATATCAGACACAAATAAGACATCTGGAATACGTTTGATACCTGAATTTTTTTTACAGCTGTTGTTCCTTTTCCTTTGACCTTCACATATTCTCCATTGCCAACCTTCACCTTTGAGCTGTAAGACTCATCAAGATCTTGAACTTGGAGGCATTATGACATATATAATCAGTGCATTCACTATCAATAAGCCATGTATTATAAGAATTAAGACATGAGATATGGAATGCTGCAAAATTCCTCTTGTGGTTCAACATCAGCCACTTGTGCTTGTTGTGACTGAATAGGCTCGTTCTTCTGTTTACATACCTTAGCAATATACCCAATTTGTTTGCAGTTGTATCAGGTCTCCACCAGCAATACTTCTCTAGATGAGTGTCTTCGTGCAATGAGTGCAAGTTGGAAAAGTTCTTTTCTTAAAGTTTTCTTTGTAGTTGCTCACGTCAACTATATTTTTCTTCTTGTTGAACTGATTTTAGACATTGAATGCACCCTCAGTGATTTTCTCATGTCGTAGGGTCCTTCTTTGCTCCTGTGCTTGCAGAGCACTCATTAATTCTGCCAATGAAATTATTAACAGATCTTTGGACTCCTCTAAAGAACAAATTTTGGCTTCAAATCTTTCAAGGAGAGTCACAAGAACTTTTTCTACAATTTTGATTTTTGGAAAATCCTTCCAAGTAGACGAATATTGTTAACAATCAAGGAAATCCTGTCATAGTATCTAGTAATGCTTTCATCCTCTAGCATTCTCAAAGTCTCGAAATCTTTTTTTAGATTCAGAACCTGTATTTGTTTGGTTCTGACGCTTTCTTGATACTCCATTTGTAACTTATCCGATGAAACACTGAATCTCCCACTGAATTTTGAATGATAGTCTTTTCTTTGAATATTTTAGTCTTCTCCTCTGTGTGAGCTTTGATTTGTGCCATAGTAGGATCTCTAGGTAATGGATTCACGGGCTTATCTTTTGCAATAATTTCCCAAAGATCAAGGGCTTTAAAATAATATTGCATTTTCACCGACCACATTTGAAAATTTTCACCAGTAAAGACTGGTGGAGAAATCAACGAGACATTATGGCTAGATATCTTTTGGTGTGGTTTGAAAAAAAGAGTTTGTAAAGAAGGGTGAGGTTAGGGGTGTTCAAAAAGTCGGGTCAGGAATTCCCGTTCCCGAATTTTTCAAAAAAAATTTCCCAACGGGAAATTTTTCCCGATCATAAATTTCCCGATTTTTTCCCGGCAAGAATTTTTCCCGTTTCCCGTCCGTCCGAAATACGGGTCGGGACGGGAAAGCCATTTCCCGTTTCCCGATTTTTTAGACAATTATCACAAAAAAAAATAAATAAATAAAATAAAATAATAAAATAATAATAATAATTCCTCTTTGAACATAATAAAAAAATAAAAAAGAGGAAAATTTGTTCACTGTTGTCGGGTCGGGAAAAGTCGGTAAATTTCCCGACCCGACAATATCGGTAAATTTTTACCGAATTAAAATTCGGGAAAAATTTTTCCCTTCCGATTTTCGGAAAAACCTTATATTTCCCGACCGATTTCGGACGGGTCGAGAAATTCCCGTCGGGAAGGGAAATGGTGGACACCCCTAGGTGAGGTTATGTTTTGAAAGAACTGTAGATCCTTTAAGACCAATTGTGGCTCTGCTACAACTTGTTGGAAAAAAAGAAGGAAAAGAACTCTGCAGAGAAACAAAGAATAATGGAGTTGGGAGAGTTTTTGAATATTAACAAGCTGATCATTTTATTCATTAGACGTGAGGTTTATATAATAAATAAATAACAACAAAGACAGATTATTCTCCATAAAATCAGAATTAAATCTAATTAATATTGATAGATTATAGTAACTAATTAAACCTTCAGACTAATTCTTCACACCAGGAATGCCAATATGGTAACAGACTCACATCCTTTAGTTCTCATACGATCCAATCCTTCTAAGTGTCCTTTTTCTATAGCAAATAAATTTGTTTAGAAAATAACTTGGAAAAGAGGATCGTAATATTCTTCAGCTGTTATAAACAATTAGCAAATCAAAGCTTTTGTAATGAGTAAAGATTGCAAGGGAATGTGGGCACTCATTATTCTCTTAGATGATAAAGTATGAACCACAAATAGCTAACTCACCTCATATCTTGTTTATCTTGGTTGGAGCTATAATTTTAATTTTTTTGTCATGTGTTTTAACTTGTCTTTAAGGAACTAACTTTTAGAATATTACCTATGATATTTGGTTTGCAAGTGCACATTTATGTGTAGGATTTCTGGCTGGGCTTTAATTTTTTCCGTCATATTTGTAATCCTTTCTATGCATGCAGGTGAAATGACAAGGTTTTAAGCTTCATAGGCTGCATCAATAAAATACTTTATTGCCCATATTCGATAGATCGACTGTTCGTCAATATAACTCTCCTTATACGTTGAGAGAGAAAATGCTGAGATAGAAACTGCTCACATCTACTAACCTTTCACCACACCAAAAAACCTTAAACAACCCAGAAAATTCTATATCGCTTGTTAATCCTGGTCTAACTACTCCACCGGTTGGATCGCAACCCATGCCCATCCAAACACCTGGCCCTCTAGTCCCCCCTCATCAATCGCTCCCCACAGTGTTTGCAGCTAAAAAACAACCATCTTGGAACCCTGTTTCCACGTTTAACAAAGACAGGTTCATCACCTACTTTGTTGATCTCATCCAAGAGTAGTGGGATGCCAAAAAATTGTATTGGGCTATAGACAGGTGGGAAGAGGTCGTGGATGTTGTCATCCCACGGAAGAGGAGTCTCCGCAACACAAAGTTTGGTTTTGTTCGATTCCTCAGAAATGAACGTAATGAGGCGAGGAGACAGGGATCGCTGAATTCTATCAAAACAGAGACTGGAAGACTCTGGTGTTCTGAGGCTAAATATGATCGCATGAAGGAGAGAGAAAAAAGAGGTTTTGAGGAAGGTAAACAGAAACGGACTAGAACTTTTTCTAATAACGAGGAAACAAGGAGGAGACAAATATTACAGCGTGAAGAGGAGAATGTTAACCATTTAGATGGTCGCTCGTACTGTGAGGAACCCCCCCCAGGAGGAACCCCTTCCAAGGTATTGTCTGGCCCTCTGGCCCTCAGCCCAAGGCTGGCAACCAGGCAACCAGGAGCCCTCGGCCCACAGGCCGGCAACTCTGGCCCATGACTATTCGATCCCCTGGCTGCAGCCACTGAGACTCGAACCCCTGTCATGGCACCTTTTATTCCTCCTAAGAGGACGCCTCTTACCAATTCAGCTGCAGCTGAATTGGTAAGAGGCGTCCTCTTAGGAGGAATAAAAGGTGCCATGACAGGGGTTCGAGTCTCAGTGGCTGCAGCCAGGGGATCGAATAGTCATGGGCCAGAGTTGTCGGCCTTTGGGCCGAGGGCTCCTGGTTTCCTGGTTGCCAGCCGTGGGCTGAGGGCCAGAGGGCCAGACAATACCTTGGAAGGGGTTCCTCCTGGGGGGGGTTTCTCACATAAAAGGCGCTTTTTATGTGAGAGACGTGCTCCGCACCGTCCTCTCCCCATATCGGGTATTGTTATGCTCATAGGGTTCACAGTACACCCAGCCCACTGGTCTTTTGCACTGCTGCAGCATTGTGCTCACCCCTGGACTCGAACCCCCACCGTCCCACTTATGAGCCTTTTATTGTTTCTCAGAACACGCCTCTCACCAATTCAGCTTTTTATGTAAGGAACCCCCCCAGGAGGAACCCCTTCCAAGGTATTTTCTGGCCCTCTGGCCCTCAGCCCAAGGCTGGCAACCAGGCAACCAGGAGCCCTCGGCCCAAAGGCCGGCAACTCTGGCCCATGACTATTCGATCCCCTGGCTGCAGCCACTGAGACTCGAACCCCTATCATGGAACCTTTTATTCCTCCTAAGAGGACGCCTCTCACCAATTCAGCTGCAGCTGAATTGGTGAGAGGCGTCCTCTTAGGAGGAATAAAAGGTTCCATGACAGGGGTTCGAGTCTCAGTGGCTGCAGCCAGGGGATCGAATAGTCATGGGCCAGAGTTGCCAGCCTTTGGGCTGAGGGCTCCTGGTTGCCGGTTGCCAGCCGTGGGCTGAGGGCCGAGGGCCAGACAATACCTGATATGGGGTAGGTTCCTCCTGGGGGGGTTCCTCACACGTACGCTCAGGTGGTTGGAGTGTCCGGTGCTTCCAAAAGGAGGAGATGGTTCGAAGAATGGTGAGTTTATGGTCGAGCTGGAGACATCGATGCAGAACAAGCAATGGTTGTTGCGCAGTGCAGTGGGAACTGCTATAGATGGCATTCTGCAAAGTGATAAAATTCCAGTGAATGTAGGGGTGAAGCCTATGGGTGGAGATATGTTTCTCGTTACTTTTTCAACCCCAGAAGACATGCATTGTGCCATTAACATTGATTTTAAGTTATGGACGGATGTGTTTTCAGATATTCATCCTTGGAGACCTGAAGATGTCTGTCTTAGAAAGAGCTGTTGGCTTAAGCTGGAGGGAGTACCGCTCCACGCTTGGGATGAAGCAGGGTTTCAAAAATTGGTCAATCCTTTTGGATCTTTAGTTGAAATTCATCCTCACACTATGAATTGGAGTAATGTAGAGGCTGCTTTCCTTCGAGTTCTTATCAATAAGGATGATCATCTTCAGAAGGAAATTCAGCTTAAAGCCAATGGAAGAACTTTCAGGATTAAGGTTTCATAGGTGAGTGATGTGGATTGCTCGCTGGTTGCAGATAGTATGGACAAAGCGGCTCTGTCAGGGTACTGTCATAGCTCCTTTTGGCCACTTAGTAAGGCGGCTTCACCAAAAAGGAAGGTGGCATTTAATATAAAGGATAGCTCGAAGTCCAAGGAAGATATGGTGAATCCAGGTTCAGAAACTGGTTTGGTCGCTGAGAATAACCAGACTGTTTTAAACTCAGACCAGGCCCACCTTTGTATGGTATTTAGGCGAGAGAGACCAGACTCACAGAACCAGCCAAACTTAGATACCCATGGCAATAGTGGGCCACTTGAACTCAAGAATTTACATAGAAAAGGAGATAGTGAGCTTGTAGCCTCTGTGGTCCAAGACACTTTAAGCCCAGATTCCCACACAAGCCCATCAGGAGACCTAGACTTAACTCAACCATTGTGTGCTTTGAAGCGAAGGGGTAGCGAAAAAAGGAAAGAGGAAACCCAAAATGTGAAGATTATTCAGCCCCAAATTAAGCAAGGAAATGGTAACCACGTTTCGCTTCCTAAGAAAGTCTCCTCTAGAAGAAATGGTAACTCCTTGAATCAAGTTAATCAGAGGAAAATGGAGAGGGCACTGATCAATTCGATGAAGCTTAACTGAAGACGTTTTGAGCAAGCTGCAAGAAGAAATAAGAGATTCAAGAACCTCAAGCCTATTGGAAGCCTACGATCCAAGAGCAGCACTAGACTTGATCAAGATTCTATAGAAGCAGTGGTGAAAGAGGCAGAAAAGAACTTGGTAGTCATCAATCAGCTCGGTCTCTCTTGTAAGAGACCAGAAATAGAGGTAACCCAGAAGATACAGAAAGTCATTGAGGAAGAAGTGGAGGAATGAAATGAAGTTGGGGCTGCCTAAGCGGGCCTAGCTCGTTTCACTTGGAGTGTTTTTCTTTTATGGTTAATTTTGCTTTATGGAACACGCGTGGAATTAGAAGCAAGTTAAAGAGAATGGACATCTCTAGATTGATCTTGTCTAATAAGATAGGAGTGCTTGTGTTGGTTGAAACGAAAATGGAATGTATCTATGATAGTGTAGTGAACTCTTTTTGGGGTGGAAATTCCATTAGATGGATTTATCTAAATGCGGTTGGAAGGTCGGGGGGTATCCTTTTGGTTTGGGATGAACAGTTAGTGAGGATGGCGAACACTTGTATGGGGAGCAGTTGGCTTAGCTTGAATGGTACAGAGGTCGCAACCGGCTTCAATTTTGTTTGTTTTAGTGTGTATGGACCTAATGATCGAAGGGGTAGGTTGAACCTTTGGAATGAGTTGTCTAAGATAAGAGCTAACAACAATGTTCCATGGATTGTGTTGCGAGACTTCAATGAGGTTCTGTCTGAGGAGGAGAGATCAGGAGTTAGCTTTGATAGAGTGGGTGCTGAGGCTTTCCAAGGATTTATTGATTCTTGTAGCTTGATTGACCTCCCTCTTATTGGAAAGAGATTTACCTGGTTTAATTCAACTTGTGCTTCGAGGTTGGATAGAGTTCTAGCTAGTCCTGAGTGCTTAGACAACTTCAGAACTCACAAACTATTTGCAGGAGCTAAAGGCTTACCTGATCATGTCCCTATTATCTTCAGGGATGAGACTCACTGGTGGGGTAATAAGCCTTTTAGAACCTGGGATGCCTGGTGGGAAAGTCCAGGTTTTTTGAAGATAGTGGAGGACATGTGGAGTGAATGCAATAGGTGTTTCCCAGGTGATTTTAAGGTGCTGAAAAAGATATCGTTGTTGAAGAGAAAACTGGCTTATTGGCATAAACGCAATCTAAGTAACCGAGAAGAGAGGTTGAGGAGCATAGTGGATGAGCTAGATCGACTGGACAGTAATAGAGGGCCTTCTGATGTGGTTGACAGCAGCAATGTGGAGAGGTATAAGTAGTTACAGGTGGAAAAAGAAGATATCAAGAGAAGTTTGGAATCAAAATGGAGACAAAATTCTAGTATTAACTGGATTAGAGTGGGTAATAAAAATACCAAGTTCTTTCATGCTTGTGCTAGCATCAGACAACAGAGAAATTTTCTAGGAGTTGTTAGAGAAGAAGGACTATTATTGAAGGATCCGAGAGAGATAAAAGAGGCAGTTGCTAGGCATTTTCAATCTCTTTTTTCCAAGGAGGAAAGGGGGTGGCTAAAGGTGCAAGATCTGAGTTTCTCTAGGCTGGAAGAGGCCACTGCAAACAACCTCATTTCTAATATTTCCGAGGAAGAGATTAAAGCAGCTGTTTGGAATTATAGTGGAAGTAAAGCTCCAGGACCGGATGGAATGAATTTTAATTTTCTGAAAAAGGCTTGAGGAATCATAGGTAAGGAAGTGGTGCAAATGGTGATGGAATTTTTTAAGACTAGTATGCTACCTAAAGGACTAAATACGCCATTTATTTCTCTCATTCCAAAATTTCAGGGTGCTTCTAACCTTAACAATTTTAGGCCAATTAGTCTTGTTCACAGCCTGTACAAGATTATAGCCAAGGTACTTGCTCGTAGATTAGGAGAAGTTATGGATCAAATAATTTCTCCTACGCAGTCAGGCTTTATTAGAGGAAGACAACTGGTTGACTCAGTTATGGTGGCTTCTGAGATCATGCATCACAGGAAAGCGGCAAAGAAAAAAGGTTGGTGTCTTAAGCTTGACTTTAGAAAAGCTTATAACACTATTGACTGGAAGTTTATTATTGTAGTTATGGAGCATATGGGATTTAAGAAAAAGTGGTGTGATTGGATATGAGAGTGTGCTTCAACAACTAGGGTGGCTGTCTTTGTGAATGGTTCACCCACTGAGGAGTTTTCCACTGAAAGAGATTTGTGACAAGGAGATCCCCTCTCTCCCCTAATTTTCGATATAGTAGCTGAAGCTTTGTCTAGAATTTTAGAGAAAGCTTCTCTACTAGGGTTGTTTAGAGGCTTTGAGTTTGGAGGAGTCCATGTTTCTCACCTCCAATATGATGACGATGTATTACTTTTTTGTGAAGGAGATAAGGTGGAACTGCTCAATTTGAAGAGGGTATTGAGAGATTTTGAGCTTCTTGCTGGGTTAAAAATAAACTTCCATAAAAAGCCTTAATTGGCATTAGCCAGCCATTTAGAGAGGTGGAAAGAATGATAGAATTGATGACTTGTAAAATCCAGAAACTACCATGTGAATATCTAAGAATTATTATAGGCGAGAATCCTAGAAGGAAATCTGTATGGAAGGGAGTGCTAGAGAGATTTAAGAAGAAGCTTGCTTTGTGGAAAGGTAAGTTTTTATCTCTAGGTGGAAGAATCACTTTGATCAAGGTTGTCTTGAATAGCCTATCGGTGTTTATGATGTCCATTTACAAAATGCCTTCTGGTGTTCGGAAAGGTATTGAGACGTGGCTGAGAAAATTTCTATGGACAGGAAAGGTGGAGCAGAGATGTTTAAACAAGATTAAATGGAAAGTTGTTTGTATGGAAATGGATAGAGGAGGGGCAGGCATTGGAAACTTGGAAGTGACCAACAAATCTCTCCTGCTAAAGTGGTGGTGGAAACTAGCCAATGAATCTCAAAGCCTCTGGAAGGAGCTAGTCATGGAGTTGTATGCTCCTAAGTTCACCCAAGAGGGCTTTATACTAGAGAGTGGTAGTGCATCACCTTTATGGAAGGGTATTTTGTCATGCTGTAATGGAGAGATAGAGGTGAATCGCAAGATTAGAGAACAATTTAGATGGCAAGTGGGCAATGGAGAGACTATTAATTTCTGGTCTGATCAATGGTGTGGTCAGAACTCTTTGCAATATGATTACCCTCGATTGTTCAGTTTAGTAGAAAATAAACAGGTCAAGGCTAGTCAGGTGGGTGAGTTTGTTGGGGGATTGTGGCAGTGGAAACTCATTTGGAGGAGGTATTTGTTCATCTGGGAAGAGCAACAAGCCACTGAATTTGAAGTTAAAATTAGAAGTTTCTAGTTAAGAGAAGGGAGAACTGATAGAATGGTTTGGGGAACTGCAGCAGAAGAGTTTACGGTCAAAAGGTGTAAATATTTTTTGGAAAAGTTGCTATTACCGGAAACTCATCGACCAATTCCAAATGTATGGAGCAGAAGAGGAGCCCCAAAGAAACAAGCTCTTTTATGGTTGGCTTGCCATGGTAAACTGACTTCCAAAGCTAGATTGGTCCAAATGAGAATAATTGATAGTGAAGATATTTTTTGTCCTAGACGTGGGGAAGAAGAGAAAGATGCAGACCACATAATTCTCAATTGCAAAGAATCTTGGCTTAGTTGGTCAGATGTGATGAGCAAATGGGGCTACACATGGGTAGCTCCGAGATCGGTTAGAGATTTATTCTTGCAATGAGAGTATTTTTCTTGTGGCACTAAACAAAAGGAGATTTGGTCTTTGATTCTATTCTCTACAGCCTGAGAAATTTGGATTGCTAGGAATGAGAGAATTTTCAAACAGTCTACGAGGCCTCCCAAAGTAATCAATGAGAATGGATTAAGGCATAGCCTAAACTGGGCTAAGTTTAATCTGAGAGGGAGTTTTCCATCTGCACTGGACG
This sequence comes from Passiflora organensis, assembly GCA_019739055.1. Taxonomy (NCBI): domain Eukaryota; kingdom Viridiplantae; phylum Streptophyta; class Magnoliopsida; order Malpighiales; family Passifloraceae; genus Passiflora; species Passiflora organensis. Next base: position 172,193 of record JAEPBF010000187.1, on the reverse strand, counting down.
TCTTACCCATTGGCAACTTTCATCAGGTGATAAGATGATTTCTTTGATATGTCGAAGGGAGATTGTTTGATTTTTATCTCTTAGACTAGAATTCGTTTTAGTGATAGTTGTGCTATTAGAGATAAATTTGCTTGATACCAGATTCTTTGGTAGATTTGGTTTCGACATTAGATATGAGTCCTGTATAATACTTTGTATATTCTTCTTATAATATATTTTGTATTCTTAAAAAAAAAATAGAATACTTTATTACATTTGTCATTTCAATTCAGTTGTTAGATTGCAGGTTTCTTTTGCTCTATGATTCTTATAGAATGTGATTGATTTCTTGATGGCTTGTAGGGTGACCATGTCACGTTCTTAAATGTTTATAAGGGCTTTCTTCAATCTGGAAAATCGTCACAGTGGTGCCATAAGAATTTTTTGAATTACCAGTCGATGGTGTGCATTCTTTCTTTCTGCCTCTACTACTTAGTATGTGGTCAAATGTGTACCTTTTCACGGCTTTTGTGAACAGAATTTGATGTGTTTGTGTGTTCATATCTACAAGTATTTTTAACTATTTCATCTATTTCTGATGTGCATTGATATATGTTTTGCAGAAAAAGGTTACTGAAATTCGGGAGCAACTCAGAAGAGTAGCCCTGATATTGGGCTTAGCGATAAAATCATGTGAAGGAGATATACAGGCAAGTTTTGCGCTGGCTTGTAGTTTTGCATTCATATTCATTGGATTCAGATTTTCGTTTCATTGCTTTCTACAAGTACATCTTGCATTCTCAGCGTTGGTTGTTCATTGAATTGCCAGCCTACTTGTGCACATGGAGACATATAGTTGTTGACATAAAGAAATAAAATTCTCCTTGCCAAGTCTATCTGGATCCTGGGGAATCTGTATTTATTTACAGATAGTTTCTCACAAAGTGGTCTATCATATTTTCCTATTCTTTCATCTTTTTGTACTGAGCTCTGGACATGCACAACCAAGAATGGAGTGTATTGGATAGTAAGAAACTAAAATATTAGATTTTGAGATGTATTGCCTGTGTCAGGATTTTATGTGATGATTCTTTCATTTTCTATCGTGGAGATGATGGTTTTATACTCTTCTTTTGCAGCTGCTTTTTTATTTTATTATTTTGTGAAAATTGTAATTTTGCAAGGATCCGATTAGTCACTCCTAGTTCCACTCAAACTTGCCTTTTAATCTGGATATGTTATTTGCCTGGTCTTACCTGTCAACACCCGAAACGTGCTGAAACAGTCATTGAGCTAGCACTGCTGATTCTTACTGTTCTTAAATATTTTGCAGGCAGTGAGGAAGGCAGTGACAGCTGGTTTTTTTGCCCATGCCTGTTGTTTAGAAGTGAGTGATTGCAGTATTATGATTTTGATGTTCATCATGTTCCTTATTGAAGTATAGAACATTCAAATGTTTTATCATAATCCCCGTTTTTTTAAGAAATAATGCCCTTTGAATTCTGTAAATTTAGTGTACTGACTAAGTTGTACTGTTTACACTTTGATAGCCGTACAGTCATAATGGCATGTAGAAGACAAATAGAGGATCTCAAGAAGTTTATATTCATCCGTCATCTGTGTTGTTCAGGTTAGTGTACTTGGTTTGAAATTTCAATGCAAGTCGGTACATCGTTGTTGTCAGTTTGGTTTATTCCATGTTGTGTTTTTTTATCAACCTAACTTACAGATAAATGGAAGTTAGCTGTTATTGTTCTTTCAAGGGAATGCATATTTACTTATTTCACCGTTGGAAATTTTTCAAGAACTAAGATGAGGATGTTGAATATAAAAACATGTTTTTCGCATTAAGATTGCCCTGGGGAAAGAAACAGTCTTTGGCCAAAATTTTCTTTCGATGTGTCATCATGGAGATTTGTCATTTAGGTCATCGCGGGTTGCGGTTTTTCCCAGTATTCATCCTTGTAGTTTACTACACTGGTTTCTTTCCATTCAGTCTTGTTTATCGTGAAGAAAATGTATCAAAACCTTTCTGTTTTCATGCTGCAGAGTTAATCCAATGTGGGTCGTTTACCACTCTTTGGTCTCCACCGACCGACAGTACATGCGGAATGTCATTACTATTGATCCCTCCATGCTAACAGAGGCCGGCCCACATTTCTTCCATGCCCAACGACCAGAGCCATGTAAAGATTAATTAATCTACTGTCTTACTAGTTTTCATTACAGTGAAAGAGAACCATTTGCCTATTTTCCCACCGTCTGATATTTTAGGAAAATAGATTCTTATTTCGGTAGGACAAACGGACTGTGTAATCATATAATCAACTATTAATATGAAATATGAACAGCAGATGGGAAAACAGATTCAACAGCAGGAGATTGATAAGAACAGTCACGGACACTTCACACTTCGCGGCCAGCAGAGTGTGACAATGAGAGACTCACTCAACAGGAATCTAGCCGAAACATCGTTGCAACAGGAAGCCGACAAAACACACCTGCACTATAAAAGTAAAATGTGACAGTCCTGTCTTTATACATTTCTTGACTTTTGTATTGTCAGGTTCAATATACAAGCATAATTCAGTAGTATCGTGTTGTTTTCTTACAAATAACCTTCAAGATTCTACATCGGCACCATGCGTAAAAGGTTCCCCCATTTTCAGACCTATTGGTTTATTCAAGGGATTTATGCTCGATCAATGACTGCTCATCAAATTAATCACATCAATTTCTCCTTTTTAAGGCCCAAGTGACAGCTCAACCACAGCTCACGAGCATGTAGGGGATTCTAGCAAATATAAGTGGGAAATGCTAGGTAAATGAATGTTGGTGGGCACATGACAGAAGAGAACCTACCCAGGTCCCGGATAAATTATGTGAGGCACTTTTTTTCTGATATTATTATATCATTGATTTATTTTTATTTGATTTAACATCATTTTTCGGATTATTTTATCTGCCTTTCAAGACGTTTTCACACGTATATCTAAGATATTTATCTTCATTAGATTTTATTTTATGATATAATAAATTATGAAAATATATATCTAATAATTTAATAAGATTTCATATTAATATGCTGGCTTAAAATATTTATATATTATTTTTACATAATTATATTTTGCTTTTTTTAAATTCTATTATTTATCTTTATTATTATATCTGTTTGAGGTTAAATTTCGGTATGATATTGGGGCACTACAGTACGGTATATTTTTGGTATTTTTTAATTAGATAAAAATAATTTAAAATAAAATTTGAAATTTGAAATTTGATATTTAGATATCTCAGTACGCATAGTCCTACCACAAAGAGCACTTCACCCTTATCCTTCTGACCTCTGTGACCACCTCATGAGTGCATATTTAAATCACGTGGGATGTAAATAATATTAAAAAAGGGTTACTGATTTTTTCGAAACCGAAACTAAAACCACTTTTTACTGATTAGTCTGAAGCAGGCCTTTGATATTTCATATAGGATAGAAACTGCTCCATTACATTTCTTGTCACTGCAGCCTGGAGGTAATGCTGAGCTGTCCTTCTCAATCGATTTTTTCTTTTGACACTTTGCAATTATTGTTCTGACCACATTAATATCAGTTTCAGACTCTCTGTCTTCATTTATCTTTTTTTCTTAAATTTAAGAGATATTTATCCATAATAAAAATTAAATAAATCTAGTTAGATCCATTTTAGACATCATAGCTGGCTCTCCCTCCTTGTGATGTAGAAAACAACCTTAGGAAGCGCTGCCCATGCGCTCGCGGTCCCGTTGACAAGGTTGCGAAACCTTCCCCAGTTGTCCAATGGTTGTAGGAGACTAGGAGTAGTGAGTGCCCATAATCCTTATTTAATTACTTCCTCTACTTTTGACTAATAATGATCTGTCAAGACGTTACCCACTTGAGAGGAAGAAAACGCATGAGAGGGTCCTTTACTACGCGTTCTGCACGAAAGTTAGCCCTTATTCGTTCTTTGCTCCAACCAAGAGATATGATATGATATATCCTTGTAAATTATAGAATTTGTTCCTATTTTTAATTATTTAAGACTCAGAATAAATTATCGATTATATACTCCTATAAGTTTTCTCAATTATTTTTCCACAAAAAAGGACACGAATAATGCAAAATAACAAAATGAAGCCCCACAAATCATTTCATAACTTTGTTGAGAAGTAAACATTTTCATACTAAGATTTTTTGTCGATTGGCCACCAGTATAACCCCACTTTACGCCCACCCCTTTGTATTTCTTCTTCCATCTCGTAATTATCACAATTTAGAGGCTCATGCCTTTGCTCTTATTTATTATATTCTTTTGGAATAATATTTGAATTTATTACAATCTAAATCCAACAATATCATTACGGAAATGCTTACCACTATACTACAACGACGACATTAACCGATTTATGTTTATATATAGAAGTATTACTAATTTATTTTGGTTTCCATGACAACAAAGATTGGGTTATACTAAGGTATCATGTTTAGAGTTTGGATCTTGACGCGTACATAACTACGTTTAGGGTTCGAGTTCTAAGCGATTGAAATATCACTTGAATACAAATATCAAAGCTTGAATTTTAACGAACATATAATTATTAATTACGTTTAGAGTTCAGAAGAGTCGTGACAGATTGGAAAAGCACACTACAAAATGTTCATGATACCAATAATACGTGATGACATGTGAGGTTCATTAATCCAATTCAGTGCAACTGCAAGATTCCTGCACCAAGAGAGTAGTCTCTGTTCCAACCCGATCCATGTAATATGGATGGTAGAGCTGGAAAGATGGCGACAAGTTGACCTTCATTTACAAAGGAAAAAATCATTCTATTTACTCTCCTATATATACAGATCGACGAAGCTACATTTATGTTTCCTCACTCTTGTATACAATGCTTGGGTTTACAAGAAGCCGACCGGCTTTCATCAGCCTAATTCTGCTCATCGTAGCAACTCATTTTTCTGGTAGCCGCGCCATTCGAGATGGATTCTTGGATCAGATATCAGATGGGATCGAGCAGAAGGGTCATCTCAAAATCCTGCAGCTTGGGAAACTTTCAGAAATTGTGAGTTGTGAGCCAAAGTATGGTTTCCTGCCTTGTGCTAATAATGTCTGGGGTCATCTGTTCCTCATAGTGGTGTACGAGTACCTGCTGGCACTTGCAGAGATGTACATTTCTAATGGCTCCAACCTCTTTTTTGAGATGTTTGGCACTGGTATTTTTGGAGCTGGTTTGTTCCCAATTTTGGGTATTTTTCCGCAGCTCGTATTCGTCCTTGGTAAGCTTTCTTCTCTTTTAGCCTCACAAGACTTCAACATCATCGTAGAACACAGAACAACACACTAATACTTCGTACTAGAGGTCATTCTCATTTATGTTTCTAGAGACTTTTTAATACCAATAATCACACATCTCGATTCATCAATAACTGGGAAGCCGCTTGTTACTGGATCCAAACTACAGCGTCAAGTTGATTGGAATATAATAAAATTGACCAAAGCGTCAAGTTGCTCCGCGCCGATAACTGCACTGCCAAGTGCGGAGTGACTACCCACCGCACAGGGCTCACTAATTTACTATGATACCAGCTGTCGATTTAGCCGTACGGTTGCCTGGGCAAGCATCATAACATCAAAGAAATATCTTGTTCTATCATCATTAACATATATTCTAGTTATCGCTGCTCACTTGTTTTCTTTTCCATGGCTCTGTGTTTTTGATCTATTTTAGTTACTGTTACTATTTTTATTTGATTTTTCCTTTTTGGGTTTGTAGTTTGATTGATGTCTTGACCTGTATATCTTGCTTGCTTGGTTCTACTGCATTTCTGCTATGCCAGCAGGCGTGTTTTGAGAAGAAGATACATGCCATTAACTTGTAAATTTGTAAGAGATTTTGAAGATTTTAGGAAATTTTGAAATTGACAGTTAGAGGTCCCTCCTATATTCAATTGTATTCAGTATAGTGGGGCTACCTTACTTATCGTGTTTTCTGTGCTCTGACAGCAACATGTGGGGTGTGGGACTGTGGGATTATTCATATCATACATTCAGCCTGGCTTTGCTCTGTATCTGTGTTTAAATGGAGAAAAAAAATCTGTTCTATGCATATAATTTAACAGGGACTTAATTTGTGGAAACCCAAATTATAGTATATACAAGGGAAATGATTTTTAGAAACTCAATATAGCTTCCATGTTTACGTACTTGTAGCAGTGATTGTAATTTGGGTGCATCTGAAAATCTTAGAAGCACTTAAAAAGTCTCTAATTAAGCAAATTACGGCATGTATAGTCTCTCATAAAGGATATCCAGAAATATTTTGCAATTTTCAGTTTACCAATTTTGGTTTTTGAAGGTTATTTGATATTGAAATGATTTCATGCATGGTGAATTTGGATTGTCTGCGTCATTATGATCAAGCCAGCAGGAGGTTTTAGAGTTGTTTTTTTTTAAGTATATCAAGACGTTCTGATGAAAAGGGTAAATTTTATGGTCAAAATGTGTATATTTTTCTCCCAGTGACGGTGCTTCCAGCAAGTGAAGATGCTGTTGGATCAGTTGCAGCCATGGGAATGGGCGTTCTTACTGGAACAACAATTTTGAACCTCACTGTTGTTTGGAGTTCTGTTGTTGCTTTTGGGAGTTACAGTCTCTCGAAGGATTCATCTTCATCGGATTGGGAAAGCGAGATGCCATTCAGTTTCACAAGTCTGTTTTCTTTGTTAAATTAATTTTGTCTAATAAAACCTTGCAGCTCCACTTCAGTTAAATTACTGAGATAGAGTGAGATTTCTGGTGTAGGTTATGGTGTAAGGACCGACAAGGAAACCAAAGATACTGCAAAGATCATGATGCTGTCTGTTATCCCATTTGTCTTGCTTCTATTTTCAGGATTTCTCAATTCACCTTTTGCTGCACGAATAGTTGTCCTCATTTGCCTCGTTATTACTGTGATTTTCCTACTCAGCTACTGCATCTATCAGGTAATTAAACTTTCCACAGGGCACCATGCACCTTGAATGTTTCAGATAACGTGGTAGCTAATGTTTCTGGACTTATTGTCTGATTAAGAAAATGTGAGCTGGTGCAGGTATTCCAACCATGGATTCAGAAAAGAAGACTTGAATATTTGTTGCGTCAGCACTTTAGAAAAAAACTTTTACCAATTCTCTGCAATCGTAGTGGGAGGCCATCTGTTGCCAAGATAAGCAGGTTATATAGTAAGTCTTCAGAGTAAATAGTTGGCAGAAGTTGATTAGACTCAATGACTGATGCGCATGTATCCATTTTTCGCAGGCTATTTAACAGTCTTGATCGGGATAAGAATGCAAAAATCTCAGCTCATGAACTGAGGTCACTGATCGTTGGAGTCCAGGTTGAAGAGCTTGGATTGAGTGAAGATGATGGTGTGAATCATGTGATGGAAGAGTTTGATATTTCTGGTGATTCAAGTTTAAGTAGAGATGAGTTCATTAAAGGACTATCAAATTGGCTTTCCAAGGCTAACGATAGCTTAATCAACAATCAAGGCGAAAACAAGACAAAAGTTAATCGCAGCGACCCAAATGTAAATTCTCGTCCAAATGGGTTTGCATTTTTTTTACTCTGGAATTCTGCAGAACATCATTATAAATGAGTGCAATTGCAGGGAACAACTGCAGAAAAGCAGTCACTGATGGCTGATGGTAAAAACCAAAGCAAAAAGGATGCTTCTAAATCTGCCTGGTGGAACTACAGTAAGGCCAGTTTTCTGGTCCTCCTAGGAATTGCTATTACAATTCTACTCTCACCCTCCTTACTGCAAACAGTCCAAGCATTTGCAACGACTGTAAATCTCCCTTCTTTCTTGGTATCATATTTCCTCATACCTTTGGCTTTGAGCTTCAGACAGACCTACAGAGCAATAATCTCTGCCAGCGAGAAGTCGGAGAGTAGTGTTTCTTTGACACTTTCCGAGGTTGGTCTCTTTAAATCTTTCAAAAAAATCGAAGGATGCTTACATATTTAGTATGAAACTTAATGGAACAACTTGGAAACCTCTAAAAATTAAGGTCTCCAACGCATTTACACATGCACTATATATATGACTCTGTTTGACAGTGGAAACATTCCTGTACAGATTTATGGTTCGGTGTTCATGAACAATATCACGGGTTTAGTCTCCTTCTTGACAATCATCTACGTGAGAAATGTGGCATGGAATTTCTCAGCTGAAATTCTGGTGGTTCAAATTATTTGCATTGGGATAGGTCTGTCCGCCAGCTTCTCCTCCCGGTTCCCATTCTGGACATGCATTGTGACCTACGCCCTATACCCCATATCTCTTGCATCAGTCTATGTCCTTGCAACTTTCTGGAACTGGGGTTAAGCTTGTCCCTCTGCTTATTCTGGTGGCAGGGTCTTCAGTCTTTCTCTTTCAATGTACAAGGTTCTGTTTGGCACTGTCCCTCGGATGTAACACTCCTTTTGCACCAGTTGTGTTTGTTATATTCGTACACTAGAGCAAATGATAATAGTTATGACAACTATGTATTTTTTGTTGAGATATGATTCAAAGTTGACCGGGCATGAATTTGTTTTTAAGGTAGTTGGTTAGTAGGATTTTTAGCAAATAAAACCAAACTATCCGCTTTTTAGTTTTATTATAAGCCTATATAAGAACCCGGGGGGTGTGGTGGAGTGGTAAGACTCCTACTCCCTTAACCATAAGGTTAGGAGTTTGAATCCTGCCTTTGGGTATGGAACGCTTTAAAATTCCGGGTCAGCTGAACCCATCCTTAGCTGGTGCTTACGAGGCAGCGTAGGGGATTAGTCACTGTGATCGATGGTGGATATCCCTATACTTTCAAAAAAAAATATAAGCCTATATAAGGCCTATCCACATTGTTTTAGATGGATTGCAGTGAAGAAGAAATAAAGTATTTGTCTACTACATCCCTATTATCTATTCCTCAACAAGTTTTGGTAGCGGAGCCAATTGAGTGAAACGTGAGGCTTTTACTCATTGTGTTATTGAGTGAAACATGAGGCTTGGGTCCATTGGGTATTGCATGTTATTATTATTATTTTTCTTGGTACGAGCGTGAAGCACTAGAGTGAGTGCTGTAAACAAAACTATACAAAGAATGACAGAGCTTGCTGGTTTTTCTTCCTCTGCACCACTTATACCAGTTTTCAATGGTGAAAAATACGAGTGGTGGAGCATCAAGGTGAAGACTTTGCTTAGATCGCAGGACTTGTGAGATTTGGTGGAGTTTGGATTTGTTGATATACTCGAACCCGATGAAGACGAGGAGGAAAGGTTAAGAGAAACAAAAAAGAGGGATGCCAAAGCTCTATTTATTCTTCAACAAGCAGTTCATGAGAGTATCTTCTCTCGCATTGCAGCAGCAAACTCATCAAAGCAAGCATGCTCAATTCTACAAAAGGAGTTTCAAGGTGATTCGAAAGTCATAACGGTGAAATTGCAATCTCTAAGACGTGATTTTGAAACATTGCATATGAAGAATAGTGAACCAGTTGCTGATTTCTTGTCAAGAACAATGGAAACTGTTAGTCAAATGCGTACCTACGGCGAGCAAATTTCAGATGAGACCATTGTTGCAAAAGTGTTAAGAAGCTTAACCCCAAAGTTTGACCATGTTGTAGCTGCGATAGAAGAAGCTAAAGATCTGTCAATACTCTCTGTTGATGAACTCACGGGCTCTCTTCAAGCTCATGAGTCAAGAATCAATAGATCGTCAGAAAAGAATGAAGAGAAGGCATTTCAAGTGAAAGAGACAGCCACCTACCTAAGAGAAAATGTTCGCTCAAGTAGAGGTCGAGGAAGATGGGGATTTCGTGGTGGTCGTGGTCGTGGTCGTGGTAACAAGAGAAATGGAGGACGAAGTGATGGGCAAAGACAGTTCAATGAGCTAGATAACAGGAGAAGTAGCATCCAATGCTATCATTGCAACAAATATGGGCATGTCAAGGCAGATTGTTGGTATAAAGACCAACAAATGAATTTTGCAGAGAATGAAGAACAAGAAGAAGAAGAAAGACTTTTTATGGCTTTTAGTAACACTAAACCAAAACCAAGTAATTTGTGGTTCGTCGACAGTGGCTGCTCGAACCACATGACAGGCACCAAATCTTTGTTCCAGCAGCTTGATGAGACACAAAAGATAACGGTGCAGCTCGGCAACACAAAGGAGATGCAAGTTGAAGGACAAGGCATTGTGAAAGTCGAAACTACTAATGGTAAGGTAAAGCTATTGGATAATGTTCAATTTGTGCCTGATTTGGGATACAATTTATTGAGTGTTGGACAGTTGATGGCTGGAGGGCATTACGTTCTATTTTATGACAATGCATGTGTCATTACAAATAAAAAATCGGGCCAAAGAATTCAAGTTAGCATGACTTCAAACAAGATGTTTCCCTTAGATGTTTCTGATGTGGAGCACTTTGTTCTTGCTGTAAGTGAAAATGATGATTCGACGCTATGGCATTTAAGATACGGGCATCTCAACATGAAGGGCCTAAAGTTACTCAGTGATAAAGGTATGGTTTCTGGGTTACCAAAAATTAGTTCAATCAAATTGTGTGAGAGTTGCATTTATGGCAAACAAACTAGGAAGTCGTTTCCTATTGGAAATGCTTGGAGGGCTTCAAACTGTATAGAACTAATCCATGCAGATCTGTGTGGGCCAATGCAAACTGAGTCTTTAGGTGGAAGTCGTTATTTCTTGCTATTTACTGATGACTACAGTCGTATAAGCTGGGTTTATTTTCTGAAAAATAAATCAGAAACTTTCGAGAAGTTTCAAAACTTTAAGGCAATGGTGGAAAACCAAAGTAGCTGCAACATCAAAGTTCTTCACACAGATAGAGGTGGAGAGTTCATGTCTAAAGAATTCAATATATTTTGTGAAGCAAATGGCATTCAAAGGGAGCTAACAGCTCCCTACACTCCAGAGAAAAATGGAGTTGCAGAACGAAAAAACCGAACAGTTGTAGAGATGGCAAGAAGTATGTTACAGGCAAGGGGGCTTCCAAATCAATTCTGGGCAGAAGCTATTGCTACGTCTATTTATTTATTGAATCTCTCACCAAAAAGGGCAGTCATGAATCAAACTCCATATGAAGCCTGGTATGGAAGAAAACCAACTGTAAGTCATTTGAGGGTATTTGGATGTGTTGCTTATGCTTTAAAAAATCATCAATTTCGTCAAAAACTTGATGAGAAATCTGAAAAATGCATTTTTATTGGTTATTGTACTCAATCAAAAACATATAAATTGTATAACCCTCTTAGTGAAAAGTTTTTAAATAAAAGAGATGTAATATCTGATGAAAGTGTAAGTTGGGATTGGGGTAAAGAGCAATAGCAGCAAGGCATTCCAATCGAAGGTTTGATAGAAGAAAAACAAGTGCCAACTCTAGCAAATGATGCTTCCCTAGCAACACAAAGTTTGTCAACTTCATCATCACTAAGCCACACTTCTCTTGTAGAATCTTCAGATGAGACACCTCCAAGGAAGGTTAGAGCTATGGCTGATATTTATGCATCTTGTCAATTTGCACCTACTATTTCAGACCCTGTAAACTATGGAGAAGCTGCTGAAAAAGAAGAATGACATAAAGCAATGATGGAAGAGATGCAAGCGATCGAGAAGAATAAAACATGGGAGCTAGTCAACTTACCAGAAGGAAAAAATGCAATTAGCCGGAAGTGGATATTCAAAAAAAAATTTGCACCTGATGGAAGTATACAAAACACAAAGCTCGTCTTGTGGCGAGAGGATTTGCGCAACAATACGGTGTTGATTTTGAAGAAACCTTTTCTCCAGTAGCTCGCTTTGAAACTATAAGAATGGTTCTCGCATTAGCTGCAGAATTACGGTGGCCTGTCTATCAATTTGATGTCAAGTCGGCTTTTCTCAATGGCGATTTGCAAGAAGAGGTTTATGTAGCACAACCGGAGGAGTTTATAAAGCAGGGTCACGAAGACAAGGTTTATAAGCTGAGAAAGGCGATGTACGGACTGAGGCAGGCTCCCCGAGCTTGGTACAACAAGATTGATGGGTACTTTCGAGAAAAAGGGTACGTGAGAAGTGAAAATGAGCCCACTTTATATGTGAAGAAGGAAGGTAAAAGTGATGTCATCATTATTTGTCTTTATGTTGATGATATCATTTATGTTAGCTCTTCTAATTCTCTTGTGGAGAAATTTAAGTTTCAAATGATGAATGAATTTGAGATGTCAGATATGGGTTTATTACACTTTTTTCTTGGCCTTGAAGTTTATCAAGCTGAAGATGGGGTCCTTGTTTCGCAAAAGAAATATGCCAAAGACATTTTGAGTAAATTTGGCATGCTTGTTTGCAAGCCAGCAACTACACCCATGAATATTAATGAAAAATTACAGCTTGAAGATGAAGCAGAAATGGTAGATGTTGCAGGTTTAGAAGCTTGGTTGGAGGATTAATTTACTTAACACACACTCGGCCTGATATCGCATATCCTGTTGGTGTTATTTCAAGGTTTATGCAGCAACCTTCAAAGGTTCATTATGGAGCGGCAAAGAGGGTCTTGCGCTATACAGCTGGAACAATGGAGTATGGAATTTGGTACTCTAAAGCTTCTAATTTCAAATTAAGTGGGTTCACAGATAGCGATTGGGCAGCATCATTAGATGATAGACGGAGCATTTCAGCAAATGGTTTCACTCTAGGATCAGGGGTGATCTCTTGGAGCTCAAAAAAACAAGCAACAGTGTCGTTATCCACTTCAGAGGCAGAATATGTTGCAGCGGCTTCAGCAGCATGTCAAGCCATTTGGTTAAGGAGAGTGCTAGTTGATCTTCAACAGGAGCAAAAAGGAGCAACAGAGATATTTTGTGATAATAAAGCAACTATCTCCATGACAAAGAATCCAACATTTCATAGCAGAACGAAGCACATTGAACTTCGTCATCATCTCATTCGTGACCTTGTTGCAAAAGAAGAAATAGTGTTGAAGTACTGTAACACCAATGAGCAGCTCACGGACATACTTACCAAAGCTTTGTCAAAAGAGAAGTTTTGCTACTTTAGAGGATTACTTGGTATCTGTAATTTTGAATCAAGGAGTGTTGAGATATGATTCAAAGTTGAGCGGGCATGAGTTTGTTTTTAAGATAGTTGGTTAGTAGGATTTTTAGCAAATAAAACCAAACTATCCGTTTTTAGTTTTATTGTAAGCCTATATAAGGCCTATCCACATTGTTTTAGATGGACTAAGAAGAAATAAAGTATTTGTCTACCACTTTATCCCTATTATCTATTCCTCAACATTTTTCATATTTAACACGTGATTACTTTATTTTGTCGCACCCTAATCACCATTTTAAGCTTATTTAAATTTGGTAAGATATCTAGTATTTCCATCTATAATTGGTCCTGTATTGGTCCTGTATTTAATTAATATACAGCTCTATATAACAAATCACAATTTTTTATTTTTAAAACAAAGGATATATATATGTATATGGTTGTTCTATGCTTACCTAGGGGGCATACGTAATGCCAATATCGACCCCTCAATACCACAACTAAGGGAGCTAACAGTGCATGGATCCTCTCCTAAAACATTCCTAGCTATCTAATCTTCTAGATTTGAAATATTGCAATCTTGTGATCTCCTTTTAAAGCCTCAGGTTTAGATCGATGCCATCTCCTCTTGTTTCTATTTTCTCATGATTTTGATCCACCTTGCCAAGTTGCTCCAGCGGCGGGAGCAAGAAGCTGTAAAAGGGTTTTTTCTGAAGCGAACCACATTGGCCAGTGATCATCTTCTGGGAACTATCCGTGCTTTCCTATAGTGGAACGTGGAAGAGAAAACAGTTGTCAAACTCAGCAGAAGGTGCGGCAGCTTAACTATAACTGGAAACTATAAAATCATGGTATGAACTGTCTACAGAGAAATTATAAGCTTTCTTACTTGTGGAGGGAAGGTCTGAACTGTGAGTCGTTCTTGACGAGGAGCATGAGTTGATGATGGAGGAATTGGTGGACACCCAAATACGAGGCAATTTTCATTTGCTGCTCCAAAGTTGGGATTGCATTTTCTGAATTTTGGTATTGGCAACAAATAATTATCTCTGAACAAAAAAAAAAAAAGAAATGTAGGAGATGATCAGAACATTTTATTTTGTCAAAAAAAAAAGACAACAACTTAAGCTCAGGTACAACTATGGTGCATGTATTGACAACCTGGGGTTGACTTCTGCACTAGGGTCAAGATTAATCATGCTGCGAGTACTGCTGCAAAAAATGGAATAGTCCGGTATGCTCATTTGAGGCGAAAAGGAAGGGAATGAACATCGGAAAGAAGGAATTTGTGGTATCTCCATGGAAAATGGGCATGATCTCTTTGTACCAACCATCTGCATGTAGATATGGCATCGATCAGTATCAGAAATTTATAAATGAAACCTGAAAATCCAAGCTTTTGATGGATGTAAAGGATCAGAAAACGAGCAGAACTTTCCTTCTCTTCCTCTGGCCATGGAGAAGTATAATGATGATATGATGTTTGGTTTGAAGGGGGCTCTATACCATGACATAGTCCAACGGGCAACGAGGCCGAGGAAGTTGATTCGGAAGATTGTGGGAATAGCCTCATCTACATAATAGAACTGAGAAGTTAACTTCCATAAAATTAATAATACTCAAGGAACCACAGGGACAACAGCAACAGATACAAAACTTTGCAAGTTTACCGTTGAAGGTGGTGAACATTGGGTGCTTGGGATGAGTGAGGGAGAAGGAAACAGTTTATTAGGTACATTCGGGATGTGCATGGAAAATGGAAGCGAGGAATTGGATCTAGGATCACCTTCAACATCAACACTAAGCATGGCATTCTCGGACATAAAAATGCCTGATCCACCGAAATAGCGGAGACTTTTGGAACCATTTCCACCGCCTCCGCCTACAGACGCTGCAGCGATACTACTACCCTTACCATAGAATGTTGCATTTGAAATTAATGGACTCTGATGTTTATTGGGATCTGGAGGTAACTTGAAATACTTTGGTAAAGAAGAGCTAGATGGGGGAGGAAGAGTAGGAGATTGTGGCTGATGAGAAGCGGAGACTGGTAACAACCCATCATTTTTCATTTTGTCTAGATCACTGATCTGCTCCTGTTCTCTCAAGATTTTCTCCAACTCAGCCACTCCCGGTCCTCTCTTTGGCACTTTCTGTCTTTGGACCTTCTTCGAATGCATACCATCATCAACACCGAAACCACCGGTATCACCACCACAACCACCGCTGATAAGGCTAATGTTGCTACACATCTTCTGACAGCTACAACGTTCCCAACCTTGTGATCCTTGACAGATCATTCAAAGCCCGAGAATCTAAATTTAAATGGCAAAGTGAATAAATATATCAGAACCCAAATGACTGGAGCGAATTCAGAGAAAGTTTAACAAGCTTCCGGAATTTTTCAAGTCAGAGAAATCTAAAACGAGTAAAAGATAATCAATTCAAAATAATTTTTTTAAAAAAAACCCACCGAGATATGTGCGGTGTAAGGAAATCTCAAAGGATGTGGAGATGAAAGCGGCAAGCTACGCGTCAATCAAGTAGCGGAACCAAGAAAATTAAGTCACTCCATGTTTTAAGCTCGAAAGGATCTTGTGTTACATGAAATAGAGAAAGAGAGAGAGTGACAATACAGCGGCGTACGAAAAGAGTGTATCTATCTGTGAGCTTGGTGTGATTTACTCGGGAGATTTGTCCGAGAGAGAAAAATCACAGGAAGATGTTCTCAAAGCACGGAAATCCAAGCGTTCATCAGAAACTTCTCATTTGCTTCTTTATCTATTTTCTCGCCCTCTCTCAAAAGCTGACCAATATTCTGTACAGCTATCACACAGGAAGGATTTGTGTAACACACTCATCCCCATGGAATTGTTGTGTGTCGAAATCTGTGAAAATCCTATGCCATATATACAAGCAGTTATTGTACCTTGCCATGCCAAATCCTGCATGAAGGAGCCTATACTTGCATGGCAGTCAAGGGAAAGCTGGGCATTAGGTAGGCGACGGCGACCTACTAAGGCAAATGGTCGATTTTGCAATAATTTTGATTCCCAGCTATCCAATTTTATGTAAGAGGAAAAAGATGGATGCGTTAAAAACGTGCTTGGCACCAAACTTTGAAGCCATATCAAACAGGATTTTTTTCTTGGTCTTTCCTAATAAAGCAAAACAGATCATCCTCTTTCTCGTTTAAGACCTCCGACAAATTGTCCTAAAATGATCCTAGTATTGTAAGTAGATAGATTCGAACCAATTAGTTGCTGTACTTTAATTCTTTTTTTCTTTTTAATGGTAGAGATACACTAAATTAGGTTTTCTTCCGACACTATCCTACCAAACCGAACAGGTCGGTTTAATTTATAAAAAAATATTTAAATTTCAGTTTCATATGACACAATCCTTTGCCAAAGGAATGAAATCCACAAAAGGGGAACCTCAGTAGATGAAGAACTGCCCGGGCTGGCAAATCAGATATAATTAGGCTTAATGATCTACCCTATACCGTTGATATAATAGAAAGCAATCTATAATTAAAAGCTATTTGGCGTCCTAATGAGTTAAGATTTGTCACAAATCAAATATTTATATGCCCTACCTTTTATCCCAACCCTTCCTAAATCTATCTGCATATCATACTTTAATGTCATATACTGCAACCTCTGAGAGCGAATCTTTCCTTTACGGATCTTGCATAGCATTTGTGTCTGTCCGCAGGAAATGTTTTGGCATTAGTTAATTTAGGATAACTGTGGTAAGTAGTAGGTTGCATGCACATGGAGATAGGGGAATCGATCTTTGACTCATCATGAAACCGATCCCAACACAAACCATCCTTTAGCCTTTTACTATGCTTCAGCTGCAGAGATGCATGAGCGGAAATAGCAATTTCTTGACCAAACAGTTTCATCAATGGTCTTATACTCTTATATGTCCTTCCTGAAGAAAAAAATAGATGCAGAGATGAAACCGCGTGGTGGGTCAGTGATAAACATGCCATAACTAGCTAGCGTCGTTTCCCATAGTTGGAATGCCTGATCTGATGCGGCCAAATCATCTTGGTGAAATAGATGTATAGACAGCTTTCTTCCATAGTTAGGGAATCCCAGAAAGGATGGTCATTTACAATTTAGGTGACTAATGGTGTCGTCAATTTCATCGATATGACTGCTGAATGCCAATTAAGTCAAACTTTTCTTTTGGGTTTATAATGGTTTTCTGTTTCCAGGTAAGCCCTTTTCGTATCGTATTGTATTCTATTTCTCTTTGGTTTATTGCAGCCTAGACAGAAAAACATTATGTTGCCTTAAGTGTGGTTAATTAATCATAGATATGATATTGAACTGAATTTTATTATGTCCTAGAGAAAACTTAAATATGTGAATGATTGTTCATTTATAATTTTTTATCAACCAAATCATGAAAATATACAAGATCGCCGAGGTTATTAAAAAATAGATATTCAGCTGCAGTTAAATCAGTAAGAAATCTCTCTTTGCAGCAATAATGAGTGATAGTTAGAACATCATTGATTTCGAGTGTCTGAATCCTAAAATTAATGTTCTTTTTTCTCATGAGAATTTCTTTATGGTTTCGTGAGCTCTGGGGCTGGCAAGAAATAAAGCTGTCCTAATAAATGAAAGCGAATATCCAGATTAAATTCTCGTATTTATATTTATATTTATATTTTAAAATAAATTTAACCTAATCTAAAATCTAATAAGTTTTTAAAATATAAATCTATAATAATCACAATACATTTTTAACTATGCAGTTAAAAATATAATTATTAAATTTTTATATTTGTTAATAAAAATATATATATTTATTATTATTAAAAAATATATATTATATACGATTAGATCCAGTAAGACCAATTTACGATCAAACTCAAATTTTATTTATACCTATTGTATTATTTCGAATGATAATAAAACTCAATCCAAATCCAAATTCCTATTGACTGGGATCGAACGGATAATTATATGTTTGGATTAAATTATCATCCCTAGGTACAGAACCATTTGGTTAATTGGCCAAACTTAACACGAAGGCTATGAGATTAGTCCTAAGAATGTGTTAGTGAAGGAAAGACAGGAAAGATAAGAAAGACAGAAAATACAAGAGACCCATTCCATTGAGTCTGCTTTTACTTGTCTTTTGATCTTTCTTATTGGTGTCGGAACGACAGGATGTACATCCTCGTTTGTTTGCTGTGGCGAAGAGGGACATTTTGCATTAAATTTTTCATATTTTCCTAAAAAATAATAATATAAACGCCGACCAAGTCTTGTTTCCATTTATACACAGTAGCATGATCACATGTAACAAATGAATATAACGACGCCGTACAAAGACGAATGAAAACAAAAATACATATCAAAGTATACCATAATCTCTTCTCCTTTTGTTCTACTTATTTAACTACATACAATATGTGGATACCTTATTCATGAACAAACAATTAAGAACCGTAAGAATTAATCACTTACCTCAAACATATATAGTTGTATATATCTACCGTCTCTCTGGGTCATCTTCTTCGCATCTCTGAGTCCTCGAAGATCTTTCCCGGTTAAGCATCCATCGGAAAGAGCCTAATCGCGAGCCTGATCCGCCAACCTTCTCTGATTGAACCTCACCACCTACAATATTTGCCTCCATGGGCGGAGCTGAGGGCTGCACGCTGCTGTCCTGTGGACTATCCTTCGACTGGACCGTAGGCTCGGCAGCGGTTCGACATAAAGGACAAGTTGTGTGTGACTCCAGCCACATATCGATACACTCTAAATGAAACATGTGCTTGCAGTTTGGTAACCTCCTGACCATGACATCTTCCACCACGGTTCCCAAGCAAACCGAGCACTCGAGGCTTTCTCCTTCATGATCGTAGCCATGATCGGCCGCTAGCTTATATGTGAACAAAGGAAGTGAAGCAATTACCGACGGATCAAGCCCTCGTTTTGGCACTGGCTGATCAGTAGTACTGGAATTCCCCACTTGCAGATCAATCTGCCCGTGAAGACGAAGAATCATCTCTTGGCGTCTCCTCTCCTGGAGTCTTAGGCGACGCCTACCATATAAGTGGAGAAGAATTACGAGAGTGACAACCGTAAGCAGAGACAAGATTGCAGCGATCATGATATTGCGGCTAACACCAAATCGGTTTGAGTCGTCGTCGTCGCCACCCATGGTGGGTTGATGGTCAGGTTCAATTCTCAAGCATGTAGGAGCAACTATGGGATGGTTTGGTCCTGAACATACTGTTTTGCTAATAAATATTGAAATCCTAAGGTGACCTAATATGGAAAAAATGGTTGGAAATTTTTGCATCAACGCCTTTCTTTCAATGGCTTGACTTTAGATTAGGTGCGGTCGTGATCGGTAATTAAGGTACATTGAAAATTCGTTGTTCCCGACCCACAGGGACTTAGGACGCGGCTTGATTCCCATGGCTCTTGAACAACCTTAATCAATAGAGTCTTATCCTCATAGGTTATAAATTTTGATGATTTATTTAGTGTGTTGTTGTTTTGTGATCCTGTTTTTGAACCGTATGATATAAAAGCATATGAGATTATCTGGTCCATTAATTATGCTGACTATTTTGGTGTGGTAAGATGTCAAAGGGTTGGTGCTTATTTCATTTAATCTTATTAGATGATTTGAAAGGTGGTTTTAACCATGTGACTAATATTACTTACTCCTATGTATCGGTGCATTTTTAAGCATATGGTAGATGATGTGGCCTCAAAAGTCAGATAAAACATATATATTTAATTTATATTGAACAATTTTAAATCAAAAAGGTCCCGTAGCTCAGTTGGTTAGAGCGTTGGTCTTATGAGCCGAAGGTCGCGGGTTCGAGCCCCGCCGGGACCATTTTAAAAAATTCATTAAATTAACGGCCAGTGGTTCGAAAACCAATAAACGACGAATTTTTTAAAGTTTAAACATCTAATCATTTGTTTTCCCAACTAATTGACGGCCCACAGCAACAGCTGTATTATGATAATCCTTATCGTAATCAACCTACTGAATTGAAAAGACACCGAGACCCGCCACCATGGACCTACTCGGATATGGAGCGTCCGAATCACCTCAAAAAGCAATGGTTACACTAATCATTTCAGATTGTTTGAAGTAAACTTGAGAGAGTTTCTTCTGAAGCTCAACAGTCTTTTTTTGGCGTATCAATCACGATATTAAAACCGCACCAACCAAAATAATGACATCAATATTTCTTTTTGTTTTTTTAAACTCATTTTCAAAGCAATTAGGAAGATGATGTCTGAAAAAAACGTTTTTTATGGTTCTTATTTATCATCTGGTACATGGTCTGTACGAAATTGTCTGAAGCACGTCCACCCACAGTGGTCCGGAACAGCTTGCAAGATGCAAGAAGACATGTTTGTCAAACTTTGTCATTGTTTGTTCTGATGTCATCTGTTGTTGAATTTTCAAAACAAAACAAAACAAAATGCACCCTATACATTACTTTGAATGCCCAATTATCAGTGGTTGAGACGTTGATTGAGATTTGAGAGACAAACAAATTCATTTTTATTTTTTTGGGTGCTTTATATTTGTTGTTGAATGCCTTTTGATGGAATAAAGAGAGCTGCTAATGGGCCATGGCAATCCACACCATCCCCCACCAACCTATTATTTTATTTCTATCTGCACGTCTCTCTCGGGGAGCTTTCCTTCTTCTCTACTACAAGTTCTATTTGTCTTCAATTTTCTCCTCCAAAATCTCTAATTGCCCATTTCCACACCTGCAGGATATTTTGCCAGTTGTCGCTGCTTCTCTGGTATGTCTGTCTGGCTTACCCAGTTCGCCAACTTTTACGTTCTTGGTCTTCTCTATTGTTTTTTTTTTTTGCAAAATTTTGTTGCTGCTTTATGTTATGTCGGTTTGCCATCATTTTGGACCGGCCAATATGATTTAAAGCTACGCGTTTGTTAATCAATGTAAATGAGTGAGATCTGGAGTTCAGTATAACACCCAATGACTTGTTGGAGTAGTTAGGTTTGGGAATTGAGTAGGTGTTCACCGGGCATGCGTTGAAATGTGGATTTTTCGATTTTAGGTTCTGTAAATTTGTATGTTTTTGGTAAGTTTTGTGTTCCATTGGTTAAGGATTACTTGTTTGTTGGTTCAAAACAAACTTCAATATGGATGTTGGATGTGGAGTCATTCGAGAGATAGTATTATAGTTTGCCTCAGATGTTAATACTTTTGATAGAATTTTTCCTCGTTGATAGTCTTTTACTGTTTATTGATTGATTAAATGGTATTTTGGGAGCTATTGATAGTTCAGCGACTTGGCCATATTAACTTTTTTGACGATTCTGTTTCATGCCATGAAAGATGGTTGTTGATGACTGAAGAATGTCAATGATCGATTACGTTAATGAGTTGTTGCTTTAGTAAACAAATGCATTGCTGATCACTCGGGAGGCTGACTTTTTTGTAATTTTTCTTGAAAATCCTAATACAATTGTGTGCAGTTGGACCTGGAGCCGGGGAATCAAGTATGGGTTCTGGAGGTTGGTTTAGAGCGATAATTAAGTCTAAAAAAGTGAAGGATGACAGTTCCAAGCAAGTGAAGGTAATGAACCCTAAATTTTAGTTATTTAATTTGTAATAAACCGTACGTAGGCTTTTGTTGATATTCATGTTCTGTAGGAAATCCTAGTATTCTACCCTTTCCATGGTAATCTGGCTATGCAACAGCCATTTTGCAACACTAAAATCTGACTTCCATTTCAAAAACAGTGGATATGGTGGCCAAAGAGCTTCTATGGTAGTTGGATTTAGTTGCTAAGGAATGTTGTTCTATGGCTTTATGTCAACTTGGGTGTCCCCTTGTTTGATACAGGGCTCTTCAGCTGCAAAATCAAATGGCTTCAAATGGAAAAACCAGTCAAGGAAAGCGTCAGCTGGCCATATAAATGGTTCTATCAGTGAAAATGCCAAAGCTCTTAACATGACCGTTGAGGATTTGGCTGCCACTCGGATTCAAACTGCAATCAGGGTCTATCTGGTATGTCTAGTTACAGAACATCAATGCTATTATGTATCTGTGGCTAACTGTGCATCGAGATGCTTTGATTGGTCTCTTCCTAGCAGAGTCAATAGTAGACATATACGCATTTCAAGTTCACATATTTTGAGAATGCTAAAAACTTGTACTTTATTATGCCACCAAATTATGGAACACTCAAATTGAATCATATTGGGGCTGAATTTTTCTGTATTTAATCCACCTGATGATAGAATTAGATTTTATTGTGCTCCTGACATTGTTTCTCTGTTTTTATGCCATAAAAATGCGGAGACAAATCTATGCATGCACAACTAAGAGAAACTTGAATGCTTTTGTTGAGGTGTTGACGGTATCATTTACTTCTGGTGCAGGCTCGAAAAACTCTGTTTCGCTTGAAAAGGATTGGAAAATTACACATCCTTACTCAGAATTTTTCAACTAAAAAACAAGCTGCAACTACATTGATCTATCTCCACTCATGGAGCAAAATCCAGGCTCAGATTAGAGCTCGCCGTATCTGTATGGTGACAGAAGACCGTTTGAGACAGAAGAAATTAGAGAATCAACTAAAGCTTGAGGCCAAGCTTCATGATCTGGAGGTTATATACAAATCTTAATGTTCAAGCTACCCATCAAATAGACTCTGATTTTCTTATCTACTGATATAAGGTTGATTTCATTTAGTTGATACCTTAATCAAGGTGGTTTGTTGTGAGATAAACATGTCTGTGCCTCATCTTCTGGCTATCTGCAACTAGATTGAATGAGCAAAAGATTTCCGTATTGGCTATATTGTCCTTTGAGGTCCATTTAGCAGTTTTTAACTATCTGGCTAGTTTCTATTAGGTCAGCTCTTTGGCTCTCTGACTAATGGTTAAAATGGATGTTAGGTGGAATGGTCTGGTGGCTCTGATACGATGGAGGAAATTCTTGGAAGAATACATCAGAGAGAAGAAGCTGCAGTTAGGCGAGAACGAGCAATGGCATATGCCTTCTCTCACCAGGTATTGTTTAGACCCTGAAATCTTTCCATTAGTTTGTTTCACTGGAAAGGTATGGTGAAAGATGACCACAAATGCAAATCCCATGAACTCCAGTGGAGGGTCGACTCAGGTCTCAACCTCGGGCCAGTGAACTATGAACTCGGGAAAGCTAACTGGGGCTGGAGCTGGAAGGAACGCTGGATCGCTGCTCGTCCCTGGGAAAGCCGTCTCCCTGCTCAATCCATTAGTCCAAATAAAGCAAAGAACAGGCCACCCAAAGTTGGCCAAGACCGAAATTCACCTGCTATAAAAGCAACCAAGATCGGTGAGAAAACCAAATCACCTTCTGCCAAAGCAAGCAAGACTGGTGATAACACCACTTCTGCATCTACCAAAGTAACTAAGGTCAATGAGAGCAGAGAATTGGATACCACAAAAATATCAGTATCATCCAAAGCATCTCCACCCAATGGGAAGGTATCTTCAAAGGCACGGAGATTATCTTACCCTGTTGGTGATAGACAAGGAGCACCTGAAACAAGCATTCAAGTCTGAAGAACATGGGTGCTACAAAGGACCAGCTGGTATCTGAGTACGCCTCATAACTATATAAATCAAAAAACTTGTTCGATTATCCATTATCCTTGATGCAAAGTAGAGGAAAGTTCTTTTTGTGATCAAGTATGCGCATGTGAAAGGAGTGTTTTTGACAATGTTTGATAAACTGAGAACAACCCTGGCATTTGGAACTGTCACTGCCCATTCTTTGTTCTTCTTATTGTTATATTTTTTCTTTATAATGTAGTTCTGAAAATCACACATATTTATTATGTAAATAGACAGAATTTTCTTCGAGTGAAATTCATGGTTTGTTCTTCAACTTATTACTGTGCTTACTCTTGTCTGGAAGCATTCCATTCTTTCGTTGTTCTGATAATTTGCTCGTTCTTACATCCAATTTGTATTATTGTACCATTTATACGTCTGTAGCACCACCCATGCTTCAAATTAGTAGCTCAAACTCATGATTACCAGTTGACAGTTTAAACTTTAAACTTTATCTTCCTATATAGAAATCTAATACATCTGAGTCTGCTGTGGATTTGCATAACATCTGCTTTTCAGTGTCAAAAAATTAAATGAAACAACAACAGTAATACTTTTCTTAAAATAATGAAACTGAAATTTGTATGTAAGCCTTGAGGTTAAGAGTTTATGATTTTAACTTAAGTATATGTCAGAATTTGACGGATACAATTCTTATCATTTGATTGTCGAATCAGAATCTAGAGACTGAATTGAGTTTTCGTAAGAAGATATATTATTGCATTAAGCAGTGAATTAGGATTTTTTAAAGTATTATATTTCAGAGTTCAAATTCTGAACGATGTGATTGAATTATATTAATGCTGAACTGAGTAGTTTTGATAAATCATAATAAAAAAAACGTGAGCTATAGATTCCATAACAACTAGCCAAAGAAGTCGGAGGAGGAAGAGAGGAAGAAATGATAGAGGGTAGGTTTGGTGGTCCATGGAATTAATAAATGTACCCATTTTCTAATTTTGTTTAAAGATTAGATTTGAACCAATGTATTAATTCATCTAGCAACCTACTCGTGATAGGATTTCAAACTTTCAACAAGAAATGAGGCTAATTGAATAGCCAACACGTATTAATTATAGATGAATTCAGTTAATCATAAATTTTTAAAATAATTCATATCTAAAGTTAAGATTTAAACTATTAATTTTTTATTAAAAATAGATAAATCTTATCACTATTAAAAAAAATCTAAATTAAAATTAAAATCTTATAATTATTAGAAATCAATAAATAACGCATAGATCAATAAACCAATAAATAACTATCAATAATCATTTAAAAATTTGTATACACATATAACATCATATCATACAATAGCTTACGGCATTTTATTTTCTTAAAACATAAATTTAATAATTTATAATATATTATTGCTATTATTATGGTTGTTGGTTATAATTTTTATTTTTTCTTCCTTAGCTTGTTTCACGTTTGACAATTGGAGAAGCCGCGCCGTTCGTTACACGTGGCAGCGGCAGACAACTGAACTGGCAAACTAGTCAGAGCAACCAAAACTGACGCTTAACAGTTAACATTAAACCGAACAGTTTCTTACAAGTTGTTAACCATCTTTAAAGTAGAACATCATCTCATGGTATCGTTATTAAGAAGCAAGGTGGTACTGCCTCCTCGACTTCTCCATCAAGCACCTGTCTTTTCAGTCATGGGCTCTTCTGGATCACAGAGGCTGATCACTTTAGCTCAGCAGCTACGTCTCTACAAGGCACCAGCTCCATCACCCGACGAAATTGAGGAGCAAAGCCTAGAGGAAGCTGCAGGAAAAGTGGTTTCCCAAGTGGGTTTTCAAGAATCTGCGACCCCAGTGCCTAAAGACCCTGAACGGTTTAGACCTAAAAGAGCTGCTGTCTTGGTCTGCATCTATGAAGGGGATGCTGGTGATTTTCGTGTCATTTTGACTAAGAGATCGTCTGGATTGTCGACTCATTCGGGTTAGTGGTTCTTTTGGATGATCTAGTGTTTGGTTCCGAGGAAAGTAGGAAACTTGGATGACTTTGTTTTCGATCTTTTGGTTTTAGAGTTTTGAATGTAGTTTAAATTCAGTTGAATTGATGTGTGTGGCCGCTTACTGTATGTCCGGCATCTCTTTTTATTTCTATTGAAAAATCCGAGGCCTTCTTCTTATCGTTGATGACGATTATCCTTAATCTCTTTGGATTTGCAAAATGTAGTTATTTTCTCTTTGATTTTGCCTCATTGTTTACTTTTGTCGCTGTTTGACTGGATGGGAATTAAACCAACTATGATAATAGGAAGGGGTTTTCTTCTTTATTGTTTTGTTCTGGAATTATGGAAATGCAGTCAACAAACTAACTCGACCAAGTTGTTTAGGGATCTGTAAGCTTTATAATGGCATTTTTTTACATTAGCAGTTGACCTCGGTTTTAAGCTTTTTTTATTTATGTTGCCTCATCTGTGGTGTGCAACTCAATTATTTCCTGGAGTTATAAGGAAAGCTTCAAATTATTGAAAATTTTCTTGATAGATTTCTTTTAGAATGGATGATGATTTTAGTATGTAAATTTCTGATTCTCGTTTCTTCTTTTTTTTTTTCATCATTTCCTAGTACCATATTGAAAATGGGATGGTTCTGATGATGGGTGAGGTACCGGGGGCTGTTATATATTGCTAACTAGTGTATGGCTTTCGTTACAGGTGAAGTTTCATTGCCTGGTGGGAAAGCAGAGGAGGGTGATAAGGATGATAGCGAGACTGCAACAAGAGAGGCAAAGGAAGAAATTGGATTGGATCCTTCACTTGTGAATGTCGTCACTGTTCTTGAACCATTCTTGTCTAAGGTATCAAGAGGATACTGTTTCAGTGCTTTAACTTTAATTGACATATCTTTCCTTCTTTTACACTTGTTCTGAGATTACCACTTTGTTGTTTGAAATTTCTAATCGGAGGATATTGAATTTAATGCATCTCGATCTGATGGTGTTATGAACTCTTTTCATATCTACTTTCTGGCTAGTTTGTGTGTGCATATTTACTGTAGAGCATTGGGCGATTCTACCATACTTCTGCCAGTTTCATAGTTTTGTCACAGAATCATTCTAGGAGAGAAAGGTTTGAAGCAAGCGCGTTCATCTTTGTCATGCATGCATGCTTTCTGTGGCTCTCCAGGTTTTTTTCTTTTTAGTCTCTTAACCATTTTAGAACCCTTTGCCGTTTCCACCATGTTTGCTGAACTAGATTGATGGTTGCATATGACTAACTGGTATTATAAATCTACATACATTTCTGATTCCCATCCACAGAAACTTAAGCCTTTCGTTTTTCTTGCAGCACCTTCTGAGGGTAGTTCCTGTTATAGGCATTCTACACGATAAGCAAGCCTTCAAGCCTGCTCCAAATCCTGCTGAGGTGGAAGCAGTGTTTGATGCTCCCTTGGAGATGTTCATTAAGGTTTAACTCTATCAGTTGTATTGATCTTTAGACTTATAAATTGCTCTTCGTAAAGACAGACTTTTTCAAATGTTGGATTCAGGATGAGAATCGGAGAGTAGAGGATAGAGAATGGATGGGAGAAAAGTATCTACTTCATTTCTTCGACTATGAAACAGAGAACAAAAAGTTTGTGATATGGGGTTTAACCGCTGGGGTCTTGATTAGAGCTGCATCAGTTATCTACCAGCGGCCGCCTGCTTTTGTGGAGCAGAATCCCAAGTTCAAGTTTCCTAAAGGGTCAAACAGTGAGACTGTGATGCGATGATATACTTTCCTTGTCCACACTTCTGCAATATTCACACTACAGCAAACTCATGTTGGTCCAGTGATTGAATGTCATTAATTCTTCTATACAGAATAGTAGTTCAGCAGTGCATTTATGTTGCTGTTTAGTTAGAAGTAATCCAGGGGGAACAAGAACAGAACATGTGATTCCCTCTGGGTAGTTATAGATTGGGCCAATCAGTTGATTTCTGAAACTAGCTCATGTTGTATTCAGTTGCCTACACTTTAGTTTCTGGAAAGCAAGTTAATGGAACTATCTATTTAGCCTGTCTTGCTTAGTTTACCAGATGACTTAAATTTTTTCTTGTTTTTGTCTAATGATATCGAAATTCGGGAAGAAAATTAGTTTTATGATCGACAGATATTTTTTTTATTCTGAAAAAGGTGTGGGAAATGTTTTGGAGCAAAAAATGTTTTAATGCAAGCAAATATATCTAATATAGTAGGCTATGGAGAGTTTCCATTGACGGAGTAACTCATGGGTAAACTAGCTCCTATCACAGCCTAATTCTCATGTCTTAATCCAGAGTTGATCTCCCAGACATGTCAAGTTTAATATCCGAATTGACTTATCTCCTGTTCCCTCTTGGAACCCAGTTCGCCCAGATGACGTGATCTTTCCCTTTAGTAGGCAACTACAGAACAACCAATTGCACGGCACAGAACTCATAGGTTGCTTCCAACGATATGGGTGACAAATCCAAGAAACTCGTGTTATTAGCCCAACATCTCCGTACCTACAAGCCTTCTTGCTCTACAGAAAATCCAACCCATAGACAACCGTGTCCAGTTTTAGAAAATGGAAGAACAGCTGTTCCTCAAGAATCTGCAAGACCCAGGAGAGCTGCAGTTCTGGTTTGCATCTTTGAAGGAAATGATGGCGATCTTCGTGTCATCCTGACGAAGCGCTCGTCCTTGCTTTCTTCTCACCCTGGTAACAAAAGACAGTATCTTTATTTTTATTTTTAGTTCCCACAACTGATTCCATAAAGATGATTCTATTGTTGTGTTAATGGCTTTCCCTGAAATGATACACTGATGGGTTGTGTTTATTTATATCCAGGTGATGTTTCTTTGCCTGGTGGCAAAAGAGAGGAAGCTGATCTCGATGATACCCATACTGCATTGAGAGAGGCTAAGGAGGAAATCGGATTAGATCCTTCTCTTGTTGATGTTGTCACTGTTCTTGAACCATTTTGGACTAAGGTTTGTCCAGTTTTGCATATTCAATTGCTTAATTGCTGTCGTTTGCATAAAATTGGTTACTTTGACAAGCTCTTGATTGAAAGGAGATTGATTTAGATGTAATTCTGGGCAGTTTGGGGAGATGAATACTGCTTAAATATATGGTTCTCTTCATGCAAGTTAAACTCAGCCATGATATTTATGCTCTATGAGCAGGTTGGTGTGCCGGTAGTTCCTGTGGTTGGTATACTATATGATCGGAAAGCATTTAATCCAGCTCTGAGTGCCAATGAAGTCGAATCAATGTTTGATGTTCCCCTGGAAATGTTTCTGAAGGTCTAATATGGTTCTAGTTTTTGTGCTCTGGAATTTTCTCAAATATTTTCATTCTGGTTCACGTTTTTCTGATAGTGAATGCAGGATGAGAACCGAAGAGCAGAGGAAAGACAATGGATGGAAGACAAGTATCTTCTCCATTTCTTTGACTACCAATTCGGAAATGAAAAATATGTGATATGGGCTTTAACTGCAGGAATAATGATCAAAATTGCATCTATTGTCTTCAAACAATCCCCTGCATTTCTTGAGCAAAGGCCCCCATTTTGGAATGGTTGTGCTAAAGCTACCCAAATCTGAACCGAATGCTTTGGATTTGGCGTTGGGGATGGATTTGGTACACACTAAGCCTGAACCCAACTGGTTCAGATTCTGTTGGTTCTTTCTCTTTTAAGTGAATTCACTTATGAATGCATTTTAACTTATACCTTATTTGTCAGGGTTTGACCTCAATAGAGACTGACATCTTGTAAGTCCAAAAAGAGACCAATCTTGTGATTGTTTAAGACACTATTTTATTATTAAAATAAACATATACCTTAATAGTGTGTTAAAGAATTTTACTGACATTCGGTGGATGTCCTGAAACTTTTAAGCTGTATTTATTGCCAGTTTGTGGGCTGGTTAAGCACTTACAGTAGTCTATCTAGCAGCACTACCTCATGGCAATTAGTGTGGTGGTTTCTAAGAGAGAAGAAACCATTTGAGCCCCTCCAAAACTCTGCAGAAGTGGAAACTGAATCTCGGGATCTTGGAAATGTTGACTAGCTGATTTAACCTGATTTTCTTTACTTAAAACCGAGTAGTATACAGTTTTCTAGATTGGAGATGAAAGCTGACAAGTGCAAATAGTAAGGATGGCTGATAGTGTGATTAAATGCGGTTTTACATAATGTAATAACTGGCTTGTTAGCACTTTCTGTTTCCTAATATATGCGTTAATAGAGTTATTATTGGTATCTTACAAGATTTCTCTGAAAGCAGGCATTCACAGGATATTCGACAGATTTAAAGGCAGAAAATCAGGAGTTGCGATTTGACAGCTGATGGCCATTAAGATCGGAGATCTTACCGTGATCACGGACCAAGAATCTGCCTACTATCTCGGACAATCCTCACTGATACGGCAGTAATTTGTTTTTGATCCTGCGAGATCTTGATAGATAGTACATATAGACCCTGGCCGCCTGTGGTCAAGGGAGAGGCAATTTTCAGAGATTCTCTTTGTTTTAAGACATTATTCTAGTTTTCATTCCATTATTGAATGGAGGGCTAGAACTTATCTTTCCTTGATTTAGTTCATTTACCGGGCCAACTCTTGTGAGGTCCTAGTTCAATATATTACTCAGTTCTTTTTGTTATCTCTTGTCATTCTTGAGTATACGGATGTTATGGTGAGTGATCAACTCCATAACATATTAGAAGCCAATCACTGTAATCGCGAGTGGTGAGTGAAACACGAGTGACAGAGTGCATACTCAGGTTAACTACGTTGTTAATCCGGAGGTGAGGTTTTCTGGAAAGTAGGACACGAAAGAGCGAAGGACGTTCCTTCCCTCTGGAGTGCTCAGTCGTACTGAGCAACCCACTCACGGGAATCCAGCAGAAAAGACGTGAGAACATCCCTAGAAGACCTGTGATCACGGGGAGGTCTCGGTGTGAACCGAATCAAGGATCATCACAAACATACAGATTACACTTTTATTTCTCACTTTTGACACATTACATTTGTTACACAACCTCTACTCATCTCCAAGATCTTACAACCCATCATTCTCACTGACCGTGGGCACACCGTGACCACGGCCAATTCAAAGACTTCCAACTCTTAAAACCATCTCCCTGAGGATTCGACCTTCCTTATCACTAGCTACCTATTCAGAAGAGGAAGATTATTTTGGTGAGCCTGCGACAACTCCATCAAAATTGGCGCCGTTGCCGGGGAGACGGCAAATCAAGATTTGGAATTCTTAACAGTATATGACCCGTTCGGGCCGGACAGGACCCTTACTTCCTTTCGACCCAGAAATTGAATCAACCTGTCGGCTGAACAACTCTAGAAGAAGACAAAACTGGTTCGCATCTGCTGCATCCAGTTCCACGGCATCAGGTTCTCATCAAGCAGGTGACCGTGACCATACTGAGATCACGGTCGACTCGTCCTCAAGCAATCCTCCTTCTCCAGTTCATATACCGAATCCACCAATGGCGGATAACCAGAATAGAGCAGGGAATCGTGAGGACCCACCAGTAGGACATGAGGATCCTCCTCAGGCAAATGATGAGGTGGAAAGAAGACGACCTTACAAAGTACTCGATGCCTTTCTAGCTGACGAAGAAGAGGATGACGCTCAACTCATCCCAATGGAAGAAATGGGGGGGACCGGTAGATTTAGAAGACCAATGTGTATCATCCACGAGAATGATAGAGATGTTAATTATGAAATGAAGCCTGGACTTCTTCAAACATTGCCTTTCTTCCATGGACGAGCCCGTGAAGACCCAAACGAACACTTGAGAAAGTTTGAGATGGCATGTACAAGTTTTAAGCCAAAAGGTTTGGTCATGGATCAGGTACTGCTCCGATCGTTTCCTTTCTCCTTAAAAGGAGAAGCTGAAGAATGGCTTAGCGAGATGCCCCCTGGATGCATCAGAACATGGGATGAAATGGTAGATGCATTCCTATACGAATATTTCCCACCTTCTGTCGAAGATGACCTCAGACGGCAAATAGCTGTGGTGCGACAGGATGACGCAGAAACTTTGTATGATTACTGGCGACGATTTAAGAAACTCTGCTCAGCATGCCCTCGGCATGGCTATACTAATTTCCAGTTGCTTC
Organism: Passiflora organensis; assembly: GCA_019739055.1. NCBI lineage: Eukaryota > Viridiplantae > Streptophyta > Magnoliopsida > Malpighiales > Passifloraceae > Passiflora > Passiflora organensis. The sequence goes on along the minus strand of JAEPBF010000187.1, from coordinate 140,354 downwards.
AAGCTTTTTATCATGGCATGGACGACGAAACTAGGAGTGCTGTAGACCATTCTGCTAATGGCTACTTACTCTCCCTTGACTCCCGAAGAGCTAAAGATCTTATTCTCAACATGATAAAGGGAGCCAAGCACCGTGTAAGGCGGGGGAGATCACCTCCAAAATCATCCACGAGAACAGCTGCAGCAGCCACCACGGTCATAGCAGAAGCAGACCTACAGAAGATAATCGACAAAACCGTGGGCAACGCATTCCATAAGTATGTTTCACAACTTCAAGCAAGGCCATGTGAGTTTTGTGGGAACCGTGACCACGGTACAGACCAGTGCCCCAAAGTCCTCAACAATGAGATTCAAGATGCAAACGCATACAATCAGTATGTCCCTCCGTACCGTAGGAACCCAGAATTTTCCGGAAAACCAGGTGGTTTTTACGAACCAAGGAAGGCCTATCCAAACCCACCCTATGATGGCGGAGTGCAAGAGCAACAGACCAACCACCGAGGACCTGACCACAGATCAGGGGCCACCTACGAGAGGGGTTCTTCAAGCCGTAACCATCAAGAGGAGTTGGACAAAATATGGGAAGCCCTGAAGCAGGTGACACTGAACCAGCAATTATTTACGCAACAACAGTTGGCCAGCCAAAACGCTCAGAATGCACGGGAAGGTAAGTTACCTGCACAACCTGAAACTAACCCCAAACACAATGTTAGTGCTATTACTCTCAGGTCTGGAAAAGAACTTCAGGAGCCACCACAGGCGCAGGTCAGACAAACTAAAGCTACGAAGGAAACACAACCTAACTCAGTAGGAACTGATAATTCGGAGACGCCATTGTCTCAGCCGAAGACGGTGCCACAAGACGGTGAAGCGGAAGTTGAAAAAGAACTCGAAGTGCAGCCTAGGCCCGTGATCACGATACCTCCACCATTCCCTGCCAGGTTAGCAAAGAATAAAAAGAATCAAGAGGAGCAGGCCATCCTAGACATCTTCCGAAAAGTGGAAGTCAATATTCCACTTCTAGAGACGATAAAGCAAATTCCAAAATTTGCTAAATTCTTGAAGGAACTATGCACCAACAAAAGGCGATTGTCTGATCATGCCAAGGTCACGGTGGGAGAAGTAGTGTCAGCAGTCCTTCAGAAAAACATACCCCAAAAATGCAACGACCCGGGAATGTTTTCCGTCCCACTGAAGATTGGAGGGGTCCAAATAGCACAAGCTATGTGCGACCTGGGTGCATCAATCAACGTAATGCCAATGTCTGTGTATAAGACTCTCAACCTTGGAACATTGAAGAAAACTGGCGTGATAATTCAGCTCGCTGACCGATCAGTGGTTCATCCAGCCGGAGTAGTTGAAGACTTGTTAGTACAGATTAAGGGATTGGTATTCCCAGCGGATTTCTTTGTACTGGAGATGCAAAACGTTGGACCACAGTTGATACTACTCGGACGCCCTTTTCTGAAGACAGCTAGGACGAAGATTGATGTCCACCAAGGTACTCTGTCAATGGAATTTGATGAGGATACCGTGACCTTCAGTATATCTGAAGCTATGAGACATCCGGATCCTGGAGCCTCTCTATTTGCCCTAGACGCTATCGACGAACTAGTTCAAACAGCCTCCAGAACATGCAACGCGGAAAAGTTACAGATTGCTCTGGAAGACAGCATAGAGATCGAAGGTTTCGAAGAGGCAAGCACTGAAATGGACGACCTACTGATCGACGCTCTCCGTGACCTTACCATGACCACGGTAGATATACCACACGTGAAGTATGTCAACCTCCCAGACGAGCACGAGAAGTTACGCCAAAGCATAGAGCAACCACCAACCCTGGACCTGAAGCCACTACCATCACATCTGCAGTATGCTTACCTAGGCGAAAACAACACCCTTCCAGTAATAGTATCCAGCAAGCTATCAACAGAAGAATATGTGCAATTGACAACCGTGCTTAAAGCCTACAAACAAGCCATTGGGTGGACTTTGGCGGACCTGAAAGGAATCAATCCCGCTGTTTGTATGCACCGAATCCTACTGGAAGATGAAGCACGACCTACCCGAGATGCACAGAGAAGGCTCAATCCACCAATGATGGAGGTAGTAAAGAAAGAGGTGTTGAGATTATTAGATGCGGGTATGATATACCCGATTTCCGATAGCAAATGGGTCAGTCCAGTGCAAGTGGTGCCTAAAAAGACCGGGGTCACGGTAGTTCAAAATGACCGTGGGCAAGCCGTGCCCACGAGAGTTCAAAATGGGTGGCGAGTCTGCATCGATTACAGAAGGTTAAACAAGGCTACACGGAAGGACCATTTCCCACTTCCCTTCATCGACCAGATGCTTGAAAGGTTAGCTGGAAAAAGTCACTACTGCTGTCTCGATGGTTACTCAGGTTTCCACCAAATTCCAGTAGCTCCAGAGGATCAGGAAAAGACAACATTTACTTGTCCATTCGGCACATTTGCTTACAGACGAATGCCTTTCGGTCTATGCAACGCACCGGCAACTTTTCAACGATGTATGGTCAGCATTTTTTCGGAATATGTTGAGGACATAATCGAGGTGTTCATGGATGACTTTACTGTATATGGAGATTCCTTCCAAGCCTGTTTAGCCAACCTCACGAAGATTTTACAGCGATGCATAGAAAAGGACCTCGTCCTCAATTATGAGAAATGCCATTTTATGGTAGACAAGGGGTTGATCTTGGGACACATTGTCTCATCAGAGGGTATCCAAGTTGATCAAGCCAAGATAGAAGTCATCAAGGCCCTACCCTACCCCACAACAACCAGAGAAATCAGGTCGTTCGTGGGTCATGCAGGCTTTTACCGACGATTCATCAAAGATTTCTCCAAAATAACTCAGCCAATGTGCCGATTGCTCCAGCAGGATATGGACTTTGATTTCAATGAAGAATGCAGACAGGCTTTTGACAAGATTAAAAGGTTGCTAATCTCTGCCCCAATCATACAACCCCCAGATTGGTCACTGCCCTTTGAGTTAATGTGTGACGCCAGTAACTACGCGATAGGTGCAGTACTTGGGCAAAGAATAAGCCGTGACCCCCACGTGATCTATTATGCCTCTAGGATGCTGGACGCTGCTCAAGTAAATTATACCACTACGGAAAAGGAGCTCCTAGCAATAGTTTTTGCTTTAGAAAAGTTTCGACCCTACCTGCTAGGGACCAAGGTCACGGTCTATTCAGACCATTCTGCTCTCAGATACTTGATGGCCAAAAAGGAGTCCAAACCGCGGTTGATCAGATGGATATTACTCTTGCAAGAATTTGACATCACCATCAAGGATAAGAAGGGCGCTGAAAACTACGTTGCCGATCATCTTAGTCGGCTCGTGACCACGGCCGAACCACGGCCAATTCAAGAAACCTTTCCAGATGAGCATCTCATGCTTGCTGTAGCCATATCCATTCCCTGGTATGCTGACATTGTCAATTTTATTGTTACTAACAAGCTGCCTGATCACTTGACAAGAAACGAAGCTGCCAAGATAGTGAGGGAGTCACGATTATACGTATGGGATGATCCATACCTATGGCGCTTTTGCAATGACCAAATAATCAGGAGATGTGTACCCAAGGAAGAACATAATGCAATCATACGTGCCTGCCATGATGAAGCATGTGGGGGACATTTCGGACCCCGGAGAACCGCTAGGAAAATTCTGGAAAGCGGGTTCTTTTGGCCCACCTTGTTCAATGATTCTTACAGGTTTTGCAAGGCTTGTCCCAGATGCCAACGACAGGGTACTTTGAGCCATCGAGATGCAGCCCCCCTACAGCCTATCCTTGTATGTGAAGTTTTTGATGTATGGGGAATCGACTTTATGGGTCCTTTTCCAACCTCATCTGGCTTCCAATACATCATTCTTGCTGTGGACTATGTTTCCAAATGGGCAGAGGCAAAAGCCACAAGAGACAATAGTGCCAAGACCACGGTAGAATTTATCCGTAAGAACATCCTCTGTCGATATGGAGTGCCAAGGGCCATCATCAGTGATCGTGGCACACACTTTTGCAATCAACTTTTCCGGAATCTATTGAAGAAATATGGTGTGGTGCACAAAACTTCCACAGCCTATCATCCACAAACCAATGGACAGGCGGAGGTCACGAACAGGGAAGTCAAGTCTATACTCCAGAAAACAGTCAATCCTAACCGGAAGGACTGGAGCCTCAGGCTTGATGATGCACTTTGGGCATACCGGACCGCATACAAAACTCCAATTGGAACTACCCCCTTCCGCCTCGTATTTGGAAAAGCCTGTCACCTTCCAGTAGAGATTGAACACCGAGCTTACTGGGCTATCCGCCAGTGCAACCAGGAATTTTCACAAGCTGGGGAGGAGAGGCTGTTACAATTAGGAGAGCTTGAGGAGCTGAGACTTAATGCTTACGACAGTTCAAAAATATACAAGGAAAAGGTCAAGCACTACCATGACAAGAGCATTCGGCGCAAGCATTTTATTGAAAGGCAACAGGTATTGCTATACCATTCCAAATTTAAAATCTTTTCAGGAAAATTACGCTCAAAGTGGATAGGACCCTTCACCGTGACCACGGTCTATCCCCACGGTGCTGTCGAAATTAAAAGCCAGGACACTGGAAAGGTTTTTAAAGTCAATGCTAACAGACTTAAACCTTTCTATGAATTACCTGCAGAGACTCTTCCAGGTTACCAATGATACTACAGTATCATCAATAAGTCGGGCCAAACGACATTAACCAAAGGCGCTCCTGGGAGGCAACCCAGCAGTTTTAATTTTGTTTGTTGTTTATGTTTTATTTCAGGAATTTGGGAGCCAGTCACACACTTAGACACAAGAGGGAGGGGTATAACCGAGCACTACTTAATGCCCCAGGCGGAATTAAAGACGAAGGTACCCAAACCCCTACCAAAACCCCCAAAAACCTCAGCGATTAGCCCTAACGTCCTCTCTGCACTCACGCCATGGCACCTCCACGCAAAGGCTCACTACCAGACACCACACCAACTGGGCGGCGCACCTATGCCCGACGATCCTCTCGACCCGCACCCAGGGTTCCGACATTCGGCTCTGTGCAAACAGCGATGGATGAATTACAACGGCGCCACGCCCTAACCCGTGCCATTGTGATTCAAAGGACAGTGATCGACCGTATTGCGCAAGGCCTCGTCCCTGATGCAATGGTTCTCGATATCCCTCCGTTAGACACATTGTCAATGGAGACAACACCAGAGGCATCCGTCCCCATTGCAACTTCTACAGTCCTGCCCGACTCACCCATGAAGGACGTACCCACGGCGAACCCACGGCCGATTCTACCTGATCAGCCGACGCCACGTGGTCGTGGAGACCCCTCTCCTGTCGAGGGTAGCACCACCACAAACCCAATACTCATTACCCCGCCACTGAGCCCAGCAGGGAGCCAGCCGAGCACTCCTGTGCTTTCCACTCCAGACGGTTCGGCCCAGGACGCGGCTGATATGGCGGCCCTAGAGGAGATATACCCTGATTTCTTGGAGGATCGTGGGGAACTTCGACCCATGCCAGAGACTATGAAGCCAGAGCCCCCATCAACCTCCCAGGATGTCGCTCCTCCAGTACAGACAAATGCGGAGGACATACCATGTCCAATGGCCGAGGTAACAGAGCTGGAAACTCGTCCTTCAATTCAAATTTCTGATAATGATGTTGATTGGTCCTCCGAGACCACGGGCGGGGCTGCGCCTCAAGTTCCCGTACATGATGATGAGGACGTTACTTGGTCATCTGAGTCGTCCGCGCCCACAGGAGACGATGCGTCCCGAGTTCCAGCTGCTGCTCCTACACACCCTGCTCCTGCCCAATCACTATCCGGCAGTGATTATGAGCTAGAGGACTCTGATGTTCCTCTGGCTGACTTAGCAGGACCATCGTCCAGAACTAGCCGCCAATTTCGGAAACGAAAGGCTGCTGCACCTACCCCACGGCTCAGCAAAAAGGCAAAAGGGAAAGTCGTGGCCACGAGCCGTTCAACACCAATATCTGCCCGAGGTGTACAGGACAAGTATGAGCAGTTCCGACATCGTACAGTGTACCAATGCAAGTGCCTATGCCCCGACACGATGGCGGAACTGAACCTGTCCGCGGAGATTGATGAATTGATCGATAACATAGGCTGGCGAACCTATTTCTATATCAATGAACCAGCCTATATGGAGCTGATGTTGGATTTCTATGCGACCTTCCAGTGCCACCGGCCGTCAGAATTCAGTATGAGGACTCCTGATCTCATCCAGTTTCAACTGCTCGGGCAGCCCTTTAGCTTGTCGTACGCCCAATTCAACTCTCTGCTGGGTTTTGCTCAGTCCCGCACTGCGAGGACACAGGAACCTCAGGACTTCAACCCGGCAGACTTATACAAGAAATGGTCCAACTGCCCCACGGCCTATGATCCTGGGAGGTCTAAAGATTATTATCTGCTCCGCCCTGCCTACCTGTACATCCATCGATTCCTGTCCTACAGTTTTTCAGGTAGACCAAACGCGGCTACCACGTTGAATCGAATGGAGCTCCTGATTTTATGGTGCATGCAGACCTCCACCAAGCTCAACTTGGCTGTATTCCTGACCAGACAATTTGAAAAACATCAAAAGAAGGGTCAGCCAATGATCCTCGGGAGCATCATCACGCATCTGGCGAAGGCACTCAAGGTTACACTCCCGGGTAACCTAAGGCGGCTGCATGAGATGGCTCCCCTGAATATAGCCAGTCTTCTCAATATGGGACTGCTTATGCAGACGGAACAGGGGCGATACCAATTCCGTGCCCCCGGTAAGCCCACGGTGGGTGGAGGTGCACGAAAACAACAGCCATCAGCCCCATCAACCTCCGATCTACCACCATCATCATCCACTCCTGCCATGATCCACCCGGACATTCTTGCGTGGATGCAATCCGTGGACAAAAGAATCAAGACGCTGACAACGCAGATGCTGCGAATCCGTACCAGTATCAATCATGCCCTCGGGCTACCCACGGATGACTCTACTGACGCCTTGGCAGCCAGCGAGGATGATGGGAGTGACTAAGGGGTCTAACCACCCAGACCAGGTTCCACTTTCGTAGTATTTCAATTCCTTGTGCTTATCTTATGCATGCTTAGGGGCAAGCATGACTTAAGTATGAGGATATTGGGTACCATTGCTTATTTCATTCTTATTTCATTTTTATTTCATTTTTATTTCACTTTTATTGCTTTTATTGCTTGTTTTCATGTTTATTTTTTCTGATTTTCGCTGGTTTTCGCATCATGTTCCTCTGCATTTGTTATACTTGATAATTCCCCTCTAACTCTTTCATGCCTTGTACTTATTTATGTGTTCAACGCCATAGGAACCAGACCTGCCACCACTTGGAACCTACAGAGTGTAGGCTCAGATATTGAATTCCCTCACCAGGGTCACGGCTTGACTTAGGCACACTCACTATGCTAACTTGAAATAAAACCACACAGCACACGTGGGAGACTTTGGGAACGAATTGTTTTTGAGTGGTTCATACTTTGGGAACAAATCTAGAACTTGCCAAGTTTTGCCTCACAAACCTACACAGTAAGTATGTCTAGAGACGTGATTTGGGCACTTAGAATAACATCCTTGCATACATAGACCTTTGTTTGTTGAAGCTACCCTTGCACACTATCATTAGGAGCCATGCTTGAGCCTAAGCCTATTCTTGTTGTTAACCAAGAAACAGCTCTCTTCCCTGCTCCTACAGAACCTGGGGCCAGCCACTACCAACCAGCAAAGAAAGGAATCCTGACCTGTGCCAGTAAAACACACCATGACCACCTCGTGACCACGGTTGATATGCATGTCCTCCCTCCACCATGTGTAAAGAAAGCCAAAGCAAATGGGGATGACATTACCCTTGATATATGACAAATCACAACACCAAGAGGAGGAGACGAAGGAAACAATCAGAAACAATGATCAACAAAAAAAAAAAAAAAAAAAAAGAAAAAAAAAAAAAGAAAACAAGAACAAACAGAAGAATGCAGATTTATCTTCTGCAAACAGCTCACGGGAAGTGCTTGAGAAACGGGTCAGGAAAGGTAACAAATCGGTTCGTGGTAGGTTGGCATCCTCCCAGCCAAATAACCTTCTTCATCATACCCCTGTCCCAGGCCACTATTCAGTCCCCGAACAAAGCCCCATTGATCTCGAGACTTACTTAGGATAGTAGGGGAGTTTGGAAAGCTTGGCAAGCTTATGGTATTTAACACCTGGTGTGAATGATGAGAGGTCCTCTGTAGTATAGTTCTGAAATTTCTGTGTGGTTTGATCAAACGTATGGTTGTGTGTGTTTCAATTCTCGCATACACCCGTCTTGAGAAATTCTCTACCTGATTACTATGTCTCTGATAAGTTACTTGAGGTGAATGATCAAGATTCTCTGGATTAGAATGCATGCTTAGGGACAAGCATGACTTAAGTATGAGGATATTTGATAGTGTGATTAAATGCGGTTTTACATAATGTAATAACCGGCTTGTTAGCACTTTCTGTTTCCTAATATATGCGTTAATAGAGTTATTATTGGTATCTTACAAGATTTCTCTGAAAGCAGGCATTCACAGGATATTCGACAGATTTAAAGGCAGAAAATCAGGAGTTGCGATTTGACAGCTGATGGCCATTAAGATCGGAGATCTTACCGTGATCACGGACCAAGAATCTGCCTACTATCTCGGACAATCCTCACTGATACGGCAGTAATTTGTTTTTGATCCTGCGAGATCTTGATAGATAGTACATATAGACCCTGGCCGCCTGTGGTCAAGGGAGGCAATTTGGAGAGATTCTCTTTGTTTTTAGACATTATTCTAAGTTTTCATTCCATTATTGAATGGAGGGCTAGAACTTATCTTTCCTTGATTTAGTTCATTTACCGGGCCAACTCTTGTGAGGTCCTGTTCAATATATTACTCAGTTCTTTTTGTTATCTCTTGTCATTCTTGAGTATACGGATGTTATGGTGAGTGATCAACTCCATAACATATTAGAAGCCAATCACTGTAATCGCGAGTGGTGAGTGAAACACGAGTGACAGAGTGCATACTCAGGTTAACTACGTTGTTAATCCGGAGGTGAGGTTTTCTGGAAAGTAGGACACGAAAGAGCGAAGGACGTTCCTTCCCTCTGGAGTGCTCAGTCGTACTGAGCAACCCACTCACGGGAATCCAGCAGAAAAGACGTGAGAACATCCCTAGAAGACCTGTGATCACGGGGAGGTCTCGGTGTGAACCGAATCAAGGATCATCACAAACATACAGATTACACTTTTATTTCTCACTTTTGACACATTACATTTGTTACACAACCTCTACTCATCTCCAAGATCTTACAACCCATCATTCTCACTGACCGTGGGCACACCGTGACCACGGCCAATTCAAAGACTTCCAACTCTTAAAACCATCTCCCTGCGGATTCGACCTTCCTTATCACTAGCTACCTATTCAGAAGAGGAAGATTATTTTGGTGAGCCTGCGACAACTCCATCAATGGCAAAATGAAAAATTTATTGTCGGATAAACCAACAGCTGTTCTGTATCGTAATCTGAAGTTCCAGTTTACTGGGTTTACTTGGCTTGATGTAAAGGGTAGTCAAAGGAAACCCATTGCTTACCTATAAGAATCACAACAATTTCTCCTATCAAACAGTTCTTCCTTGATTTTCTTGTCAATCCCTTCATCATTGTTTTTTTACTGTTTTTGTAGTATAAGAATTCTAAGATTCTTCATTGATTCCACTCACAAATATAATAAAAACTATATTACCAAAAGGGTAGAGAGCAACGTTGTAAGAACAAAGACTGGGCTCCGGAAAACAGCCTCATGAGAACTACTTTAGACAAACAATACTCAGCTATACAGAGTTCTGGTAAAAAGTCAAAACACAACAACATGGTCGAGAAATCCCAGAAACTCTTATCACTGGCCCAAAGACTTCGCCTCTATAAACCTACTCGATCTCCTAACAGCGCAATCAAACGACTTTATGCCGCTTCACCAGATGCAAGGAAAAAGAGAGCTGCAGTTCTTATCTGTATATTTGAAGGAAATGATGGGGATTTGCGTGTGATCCTCACCCGGCGATCTTCAACGTTATCTTCTCATCCTGGTAGCAAAAAGACCTTGTTTTTGCTTTGATTGGTGTTCCGGTGTTAAAAAGACTAGATGGGTTGTCTTTGTTTTGGCTGCTGCAGGAGAAGTGTCACTGCCAGGAGGAAAAAGAGAGGAGGGCGATGTTGATGATGCAGAGACTGCTTTGAGGGAGGCCAAGGAGGAGATTGGATTGGACCCGTCTTCTGTCGATGTTGTTACAGTTCTTGAATCATATCTGACAAAGGTGTGTGTTGAATCGTGCTTATGCAGTTCCTAATTTGATGCTACTGTTTCCTTTACTCACTAATCGATCAAAAGGTCCTTGGATTAGTAATTTGTCATCAAACTTGATAGCCTTAAATAGCAATTTGTGGGTTTTTGATTAACAGGTTTGCTCATAGGTTGTCCATGACTTTGCTTTTGAACTAAATACAAAATTCTCTTGACAGCATGGGGTGACAGTGATTCCTGTGGTCGGAATACTGTATGACAGAAAGGCGTACGCTCCAGCTCCAAATGCTGAAGAAGTGGAATCCGTTTTTGATGTTCCTCTGGAAATGTTCCTTGAGGTTTTTGCCGTTCATATATCTCTCTTTTCCATCCCAAAATTGGTCTCATTGACTTCCCTTTTGTTTTTCCTACTCCGAATCCAGAATGATCACCGGACAGCAGCGGAGGTACAGGTCAGGGGAGAAAAATTCCTGTCCCATCACTTTGATTACCACTTGGGGAGTAACAGGTATTTGATATGGGCTATAACTGCCGCGATGCTGATAAGGGTGGCGTCAATCGTATACCAGCGCCCACCTGCATTTCTGGAGCGAAGACCCACCTTTTGGAATGCAATGCTTGAGACAGAGACCTCCAAGCTGTAGGCTTTCAGTTCTTCTCCAACCGTCTTGTACCGATAGATCCCTTCTTTATATTGGTTTGAGATTCATACAGGATACAGTCAAGATGTAAGCTCAAGGATTTGCTAAAATTCAAATGCCTTAACCATGCACTTTCTTGCTTTTGATGGCCCTGCTCTCATTATTTTGATCCGTTTTATCTCCATCAATTCAGCTGCACTTTCTGGGTATAAACTTAAGAATTTTTCAGTAATAGTACCGCATAAGTATTGACATTTACGTCTAGGATTCAAATGCATACGGAACAGATACAGTTGGAAAAGTATTTCCATCATATTAGTATCGAATCAGAATCCGATGAGAGACTAATCTTGCGACCGACGATGATATTCTGTGTTAATAACAAAAAAATATTGGCATCAACAGCAGAATATGGTGCCCTTAGCTTTCTAATAGAGTAGTACAGAATAAAAGACAGGAAAAACACAACCAGAGACAGATTAGAGTTACAAAAAAAGAATCGCAAGAGTGATCTACATACTGCACTCAGCTGAAAACCTCGTAGAACTTTTCAGTAACAAGTAAACCTGAGTCAATTGACTCCAAGGGATCCTTCCTGAGACGGTGTCTTAAGCAGTTGGGGATGACAGTGGCAATGTCCTCTGGAGTTACATTATCTCTACCCTTCAAAGCAGCCAGAGCTTTTGCAGCTCTGTTAGTCACAATGTCTCCTCTCAATCCATCAACATTCAGCTCGGAACAAACCTTGGAGATTTTAACCTTCAGGTCGTAATCTATCTGCACGGAGGAAAGGGAACTCCTAGCTGAGCTAATTTGTTGCTGGAGCTTCTGTTGCTCTGCCTCATAGGAATCACGGAATTCCTTGGGATTTCTGTCAAAACGAGCTCTTTCCTCCACAATTTTCACCCTTAGTTCTGCATCCCTTACTGTCCCAACTTGAGCATGCATTCCAAATCTGTCGAGCAGCTGCGGCCTCAGCTCCCCTTCTTCAGGATTGCCCGAGCCAATCAAAATAAACCGTGCAGGATGTGAAATTGAGATACCCTCTCTCTCCACAGTGTTCCATCCTGAGGCAGCAGAATCTAAAAGAACGTCCACCAAGTGGTCATCCAAAAGATTAACTTCGTCCACATAAAGTATCCCTCTGTTAGCTTTCGCAAGAAGGCCAGGTTCAAAAGCCTTGACACCCTCAGTCAGAGCCTTCTCAATATCTATCGTTCCACAAACCCTATCTTCTGTAGCTCCCAACGGCAAATCAACCATATTAATTTTGGTCAGTGTAATGGGGAGTTCCTCACCTTTCAGAATGCTTTCCCTGACCTCAACACCCATAGCCTCTGAATCTTCTGGGTCGGAATTGTACGGGTCACCAAAAACAACCTTTATTTCAGGTAGTAAATCAACCAAAGACCTAACAGTCGTGGACTTCCCTGTGCCTCTGTCGCCCATGATCATGACACCTCCAATCTTAGGATCAATCACATTTAACAAAAGGCACAGTTTCATCTCATCCTGCCCTACTATAGCAGCAAATGGATACACTGGCCTCTGGCTTTCCTTAGCAGCTATCTTCTGGGACTATCAATCAGAGTTCACAAATTGAAAACCATTTGTCATAATCATGTTATGCCCAGTCACTTATACACAAGTCAACACAGAAAGTTTATATCTTCCCTTCCGACAGGTCTCATAAACAATGCCTTGTTTCACATTTTAACAACTACTAGCCAAAAGAAGTTGACTTTTTTTAGCATCTATACGAAAAAATTGAGCAACTAAATGGTCCATAAGGAACTAAGGCAACAAATTTTTAATCTGAGTACAAAATTGTCAACAAACACTAAAGATAAAGAGTAAAACATATTAAGAGTACCTGCACAGTAGAGGGAATTTCTGTGGCAACGTTGCTGACAGCAACATGGAACTGGCGTCTTCCTTTCGTGCCCAAAACATTAATCCCTCTGTAACACTTCCTCCCAAAACCCTCCCCTGTAGTGGACAAACACCAAAGTACACAAAATCAATGACGCTCCATCAATGAACTCCCAAAACCCACTTGCTATACATGACAATTCACAAAATGCAGCATCCGGTCACCTTAAGAAGAAAAGAAAAACGAACTAGGTCCATCTGAAATGCACTATATATCGGTGATACACATAAACTAAAATTTGGGTTTGATTAGGTTAATAGTCAGGAAAAAGAAAAAGAGCAGGGTACCTGAAGTTAAGGAGAGAGAAGAGAAGAGGAACTTATTAGAGACAGAAGTGTAGAAGGGCCGAGGCGCCCAGATTCCTGGGGAAGTAGTTCCTAGTATCGCTGCCATGTGTGCTTCTTGGTGTTCGAAGGAGTTTCACATCTGCTGTCTTTGGTCTACTTCAATGGCTTGATTGGTTGGCTGGTTGGATGCTGGAGGATAAGAGGATAGATTTGGGCCGTATCCAGCTCGGTCTTTGGAGACTGCTTGATTTGGGCGTGCCATTAGCATTTTTTTTAAAAAAATTAAGGTTAATTTTATTTCAAACATTAAGAAAATTCGATTAGTTTATATAACTAAAATTAAAAATAAATCAATTATAATAATAGATCAAGCTTTTTATGAGCGTATGCCTTAGGAATGTAATTAAAAAATATAATTATTTATATATATTGTTAAAATATAAAATAATATTTTATTATAAATAAATTAAAAATAAAATAATATTTTTAAAAAATTTCTATAATTTCAATTCCGACAATTTAAAAAACATATGAGATTTGGTTGAAGAAGTATGCTTCAATCCTAAATAGTTAATATTCAAAACCCGACATGTCCACGTGGCCACATGAGAACAGTGAAGGGTCGGACTGAACAAAAAGAGGGGGAAACGAACTGCGAACTTGTTTCGATTAGCCACTTGTAAATTTATTTACAGCAGAAACAAAATAGCGCGCGCGCCTTTCTAAATTCCAATTGGCTGAAAAAATTGACAAGGTTAAGATTCAAACCAAAAGCATAAAAATTCTGAAAAAAACCACAAATTCCTCTCCCTCCCTGCCTTTCATCAAAATGCGTTTCCCCTCCAAAACCACCAACATTACAAATAACCTCTTCTTGCTTGTCAATCCCAAATCACAGCTCGTAACCCAAATCCTCTATTCCCATCTCCCGCAATTGTTCCCTTCTGTCTTCTGCAAATGGCTCGTCTATCTGTCGCTGTTCATGACAACAAGGAAAACATCCCTCCTTTTTCTCCAAAGCAGGTCTCTGTAGTTGTTCCAAAGCCTCCGTTGTCCTCCGGCATTAGCAAAAAAAGAAGAGCCAGGAGGCCTCTAGAGGACATTACCAATCTCGTGAATTCACTTTCAGTTGTTGGCGATGGGAACTCCGTTTTCCTTTCTCCATCTTTCAAAGTGAAATGCGGAAAGAGGAGAGCGGTAGTCAGTGGTGCTTCGTTGGGCAAGCGAACCCATCTGGTTTATTCGTCTAGAAGCTTTAGATGATTTTGGTTTTATAGTCAAGTTTCCTCCGATCTGTCAGCCAGTCAATCTTTTATCTGTACTCCCTCATTGGGTTAGTTTGCAATCTTTTTTCCTTAAGCGCTCCCATAATATTAGAAGTACACAGATTCATTACAAGTCCTCAAATTGAATTTGCTCTGATGATCTTTCTCGGTCTCTTCGTTCGTGTTTCTATTGCATTCAACTCTTCAAAAGAAAAATAAAATCCCTCGAGCGACAACCATGCTTTTTCTGCAGCTGTATGGATCCAGAAACTAAAGCCAAAACAATTGAAATAAGTGTCCTCGCAGTTGGTAACTTCGTAGGAGTGTTGTTGGCCATTCTTGGTTCTAACATGAACAGAGTCTTCGGTTGCATTAAAATTTATTGGACCATGGTGTTTGCAGGAGAAACTAGTCATTATTAACCATCGCAAATATTCCTTTAATTAAAAAAAAAAACAGAGTCTTCGGTTTACATTTGGTATGGACTTTGAATTGGACTTGTAAAACACATTCCAGATTTTAATAGATGATTAGTATTGGTAGAAGTTTGCCGATTTAGATTTGTTTTTCATGAACGCTTTAGATGCTATTTGCGTTCCTCGTCAGAATAGACAGCACAAAGCTTTACCTGTCAAAGAATTCTACCAATCTGTTTGGTTCACG
This sequence comes from Passiflora organensis, assembly GCA_019739055.1. Classification (NCBI taxonomy): domain Eukaryota; kingdom Viridiplantae; phylum Streptophyta; class Magnoliopsida; order Malpighiales; family Passifloraceae; genus Passiflora; species Passiflora organensis. The sequence continues at coordinate 125,169 of JAEPBF010000187.1, read as the reverse complement.
GATATGGTAAATTTCAGGTGGGGAATAGATAAAGAGAGAGTTTTTTAAAAAAATTATATTTGAAATAATAAATAAAATATTATAAAAATATTTTTATTAGATGGTAACCTCCTTTCAACCATCATAAAATTATCCCATGAATATCATCGCAATAAGAATTATCGGAATTATTGGTTTAAAAAAATTCATCAGAATTAAATAAAAACAAAAATATATATATTTTAAATTATAATTTTTTATTAATAATATATTATATTTTTATTTTTGATAATATATAATTTTTTAAAAAAGGTTATAATTATTAAAATTGGTAGAATTTAAACAAATTTACTGACTGTATGCGGAGTCTGACACATGCAAACCTACAAGTCAACCATGCGGGATGCTTGGTTTTTATCTTGAGAAGTAGCTCGTGTCCCATTTCTCAGGGTCGAGGTCCAAAATCCGTGGCTATAAATGCGGAGCCCATTCAAGAGCAGCAGTTCTCCAATCAAATAGCGAAAGCTAGCTCGCACCCCCAAGGGGGCCGGGAAATTTTCACGAGTGTCCAGAGCTCTTCACTGATCATCAACTTCGACTGATTCATCCGAGCTGGCATTCTCTGGTGAAGGTGGGTGGTGCCGGCAGCCGGCCATCCACTTTTTTGTGATTGGACATTATAATAAGCAGTTCACTGAGTAGTGCTGCAGAGGACAAGAATGGTTGAGCTTGTTTGAAGCTATAAAGAACTAAGACCTAAAGTTGGTCGATTAGTAGATCGATTAAACAAGTGGGGCTGCCCCTAAATGCTTTAGAAGCAGCCAAATAGAGCTGACTCGTTCTTGTCAATGGAAAGAATTTTCTCAAGATTCTTATCCATTCGACCCAATGACTGCCGACCTTCATTTTTCTTGAATATCGGCATAACGAGCATGCATTTGCAGTACGGGGAGGAGGGAGGAATGACAGTAAAGACACAACATTAAAATAATTGTCTGAATTATTCATTTGAAGGTACTATGTTCATCTTGCCGGAAAAAGATATTCTATTATGTGGGTGCCTTTCTCACATTCTTCAAGCCGAAATGGTTGGTTTTTTTTTTAAAAATCACCGTCAGCCAAAAGTGACCATTGGATAGAAGTGTATATAATTAGAATGTTCTTTATTGCTCCTTTCCATCCACTTGTGTTAACTTGATAAGAAAGAGCTTGATAATCTCTATAAATACCCTCCTAGGCTGATCCTCCAAGCACATATAGCAACAGAATTTGCAAACCTTGAGAGATCAATGGCTAGCTTGAGTTTATATTTGTGCTTTGTACTGATATTGCTGTCATTTTCAGAGTCTGAGACTCGCCCGCTTGATCCATCTACTGGAATCATGAAGTCAACTCGATCACTGAAAGAGAGAGAAGTGTACAATGCCAGGTCTGGATATGAAAGGACGATTACAGGCCAATATGAATCCAAAAGATTAAGTCCTGGAGGATCGTCTGACCCTATACACCACTAAAGATCAGCTGATTCTGATCTTTATTATTTTCTTCTCTGTTTTAGTGTACTGCACGTCTTGTTAGCTAGAACCGATCGATTGTGAGCCAAAATGCTAAAATAATCCCCTCTAGGGTTTTTGTCTTCTTAACGAGATTCGAACCTTTAACCTCACTCTAGCTTTTGTGGTGTTCCCCTAGAATTTGGGTTAGGTACTTTTGTAGTTCTTACCTTCTGGTTGGTTCAGTCGTCAAAGTCTGTTTAGCGTAGGCAAGTTATGGTACCTATTAATAAAAGTCTTAATAAAAGTCTTGCTTACATATTCTTGTATTATGCAGTCGAAAGGAACATCCTTCGAAGTGATTTTAACCATCGGGGAAAGTTGATTAAACAAATAGTAATCAATAACTAATCTCTTTTGTTACATTATAAAATTAATTTAGGATGGATAATTTTAAGCTATTTTATATTAAAAATTTAAAAATGAATTCTTAATTAAAAATCAATAAGTTTTATAATTCAGTCACATGCCTGATTAATTACCCATATCTCATTTGCTTTGTCTATTTCCTGACAAATGTTTAAAAAGAACACTTATGATAATCAGAACTTTTAATCAATAACTTCAATTTTTAAACCAAAAGTATGTTGACTTTAGTATTACGAGTAACCCAACAAAATCAATGAATACAATAATCGGGTTTTCCCGTGAAGATGAGCAAGTCTTCCAAAAAGAATAACTAAATAAGGTATATTAATTGACTTGAGAGGGAGGACGTGGTTGAATAAATAAGGTTTATTTATTCTTAAACACCTAAAACTTTTCCGACGGAACTATACTCAATTTTAATTTATATTTACCTTATAATATAAAAAAAATAAAGTCATATTACTTATAGCAAGAGAAAGTTTTAACAATAGTGGACACGAACAGAAGAAGAAAAGTAATATCCCCATCTTGACTTGTTTATATATAGCCAATATTTGTCTTGATTCTCGTTCTTATTAGAACAAATTTCTTCTAGGATTATAAAGAATCATTTCCAGGATAATACAGTTTAATGGAAACTATGATCATTGTGACGCAAGAAAATAAGTGATGTATGTGGGATCCATGTTTAAAAGAAATCCTTCACTTTTAGCTACGTTACTTGCAATATTATAATGTAAAAGTGCTAATCTTGTTTTTTTTTTTCGGGAAAAAGTTTAATCTCCTGCAAATTGACCCTTCAATTAAACTAACTCAACCAGTTAGAGTTGGTCCCAGTGGAATATGAATGGAATCCTTCGGTATTTATTTAGGATTTTGAATCATGGAAATGTAAACTAACTCAAATGGAGAGAAAAGATTAAGAATGCTAAGTTAGAAAATAAAGCCAGCAAAGTGAAGTTGGGAAGATACCAAGTCAAATTTGTAGCTCAGCTTAATGCATAGCCTTACTTTGTGCGGTATGCTTTCAGGACCACAACACCTTTAACGACAATGATCACTTTGTGAGCTCAGATCAACAAGTAGGACAACCTCATCTTAGGTAATTGGATGTTCTCAGTTGAGTTAAGATATTGGATTGGTCATAAATCTTGAGGCATACACGTGTCGATACATGGAAAAATACCATTAACTCTTCAAGATATCGGAGAGACAGAGGCAGAGGCACATTAAACAAAATTTTCAGCGCCAATCTAGTTTTTCATATACAGTGCCTTGTCCATACCGGGAGAAATGCACTTAGTTTTCCTTTCCTCCGGATTGTTTTGAGGCATTTCCGATTTCCAGATACAGAGTCGTAAAAAGGAAGTCTAACAATCAACTGTTAAGCAAATTTGTAGTAAAAATCTTCGTAACATTCACAAAATAATGCCTAAATGAACTGAAGAATTAATCTTATGAGCAAATGGTATAAGTGGACCCTTGTCTCTGAAGGAAAGGCAACAAGAGAGCAGCAAGAATTTTGGAATTGTAGACATATGTCTAAAGAAATTCATCCACTTCTGCAGCTCACTTTACATTTCTGGATGATCTTGTCGGCTTTTCTATAAATTTAAGGCTTTTATGTATTTAGTACTAGTTCTATGAATTTTTTGTTTGATCTCTTTAAGAATTTATCGAAGATGTATTTAGAATTTATCATAATTTTTCTGGATGATTTACCTTTCATAACTTTTTTGTTTGATCTTTTTTAAGAATTTATCAATGATGTATTTAGAACTAGTTTTATGAATGAATTAGTGAAGGTGGTGAATCGGGTTGAGTGCAAGGATATTACTGGTTTTGCTAGATAGTGAATCTGTGTCATATCCTCAAGGGATTGAGCTTCCCACTTGGCGTATCCATAGAAAGCCATGATTCATGCTTGAAAGCAATTGCATTAAATAACATTAAATAACGTCGGACGCTGGGCATAAAACTTGAATCTGTTTGGAATTTTTCATGAGAATCTATTCGTACCTATTAAATCTCAGAAGAGTAATATATGGAAATGTAGGACAAAAGACAGAATGGACAAGGCAAATATATGGCGAGACATGTCGTTTAGAAAGTGCATGTCACTTTCATGCATGTCACTTTCATGCATGTGCCTTACAGAAAACAAAAGAATTCGTCGAGGAATGCTCTTACATTCACCCAAAATTTCTTGTCTAATCCTTACATTACTAGTGACTCGGACGACCAACTCTCCGTTATTTGTATGGAACTAGAGATAAAGACTTGGTGTTTGAGGCAATCTCCCGTAAAGTTTAGTTTGTCATTATGTGATGCTAGTGGACAATACACAAGATCTGAATTTATCAGAATTTTTTTTTTTCAGTATATGAAAAGGAAAATGATGAAGGTGTCAAAAAGCAATAAACACTTAGCCATATAAGACAGAAATTATGTGAAACCAATATTTGTTCACCACTGCAATTCCCTTGCAAAAAATAGGTTTGTCGATTCGAGCCGTCAGCTTTTATGTTTTTTTCCTGGATGCATGACTAAAACCGTTTATGCAAACACATTAGGAAGCCAACAAAAAAGGTGCACCAGCTTTTGGTTTGTCGATTTTCACTGTTGGATTCATTGGTTTTCCAGAGTTGAATTTGTTTCTTTTAAGTTACAAAACAGATCATGTATGGCTACTTTTGCTTCATGCTTTATGACCTATATCAAACTACTACAAAAAGAAATGTTAATTTGAAATCTGAGCAATTTGATTTTTAGTTCTGTTTCGCAGCTAATTTATATTAGTAGCGGCTATTTCATGTTCTGAGAATCGATTTATGGGTTTGATATTTTAATCACGGTTATAATTGTTCAATAATAGTCATGCTCATACGTTGATCTTTTTCATAAGTGTTCTAGAAAATTTAATCTATTTCTTTCATAATAGGCGACCCACCTATATACTCGTATAGTATGTTGATATCTAAAATTTAAACCACCTTTCATAGAAGGCTATAAAGTATTCAAAAGCTTCATATAGCTCAAAAAATCCATCAAGTCCTTTTAGACCACCACCAAAGGCTATGGATTAAAATTTTAAGATTTTATTCATTAAGTCTATGGTTTATAAGGACCACCCAAAGATTTGGGATGTTGAACAAATAAGAGCTTAACACTAAATCTATGGGCTTAAGATCCATTCCTCTTGAAGACTCAAAAATAATCTTTCACGTTAATCCTTTAGTAAGAAAATCTACCAAGTTTCTCTTAGATTTAACATAATCTAAAAAAATTACTTCATTTTTCAATAATTGCTTTACCATACTATGTCTTATACGGATGTGTCTTCTCTTACCATTATACACATTATACACATTATTCTTGGCAATTTCAATGGCAGCCTACGAATCACAATGTAAGAAAATAGGCACTAAATTTTTCCCCCACAATGGAATACTTGCTAATAGATCCCTCAACCATTCAGCTTCTTGACTTGCCAACTCAAGTGCAATAAATTCAAATTCCATGGTAGAACGAGCTATATAAGTTTGTTTAGATGACTTCCACGATATAGCAACTCTTCTTAAAATAAAAACATAACCACAAGTAAAACTAACTTCATCATTATCAAGTACCTAATTTGCATTATAAAAGCTTTCTAAAATTGCAGGAAATTTAGTAAAATGCAAACCCAAATTCATGGTTCCTTTTAAATATCTTAGAAATCCATAAAGTGCATTCCAATGTTCTTTACAAAGATTATGAGTATAACGACTTAGCCTACTTACAGCATAAGCAATGTCAGGTCTTGTACAATTCATGAGATACATAATACTTACTATGATTTTTGTATATTGTTCTTGTGATACACTATCACCATAATTTTTCTTAAGTAATATACTTGAATCATAAGGTGTCCTTACATGAATAACATTATAACTATTAATTTTTTTCAATATTTTCTCTATATGATATGATTGAGATAAAGAAAAATTATTATTTATTTTCTTTAATTTAATTCCAAGAATTACATCAACCTCTCCTAAATCTTTCATGTCAAATTTAGAGGATAAAAATATTTTTCTTTTGTCAATCACATCTATATTGGTTTTAAAGATAAGTATGTTATCTACATAAAGACAAATAATAACACATTCAGACTCATATATTTTAAAATAAATACATGTATCAGATCCATTCACAATAAAACCATTATTTACTAAAATTTTGTCAAAATTTTCATACCATTGCTTAGGTGCTTGTTTAAGACCATAAAGAGATTTCTTAAGTTTACATACCTTTTTTTCTTGGCCTACAATCACACATCCTTCAAGTTGTTCCATATAGATTTCTTCTTCTAAATCACCATTTAAAAAGGTTGTTTTTACATCCATTTGATGAATCACAAGATTATTAATAGCTATAATTTCTATAAGAGATATTATAGTAGCTATTTTGGTTACTAGAAAATAAGTGTCAAAATAATCAGTATCTTTTCCTTGGCTATAGCTTACAACCATTAATATTGCTTTGAATTTATCAATGGTACCATCAGGTCTTAATTTTTTCTTAAAGATCTATTTACATTGTATAAGTTTACAACCTTTAGACAAATTTACTAAAATCCAAGTATTATTGGTTTTAATAGAATCAATCTCACTATTAATTGCTTCATTACAAAAACTAGTATCAATAGAGGGAATTGTTTCTTTATAAGTTTTTGGATCTTCTTCTATTAGAAAAGCAGATACAAACCCATCATTATCTTTATAAGAATTTTCAATTAAAAAAATAATGATAAAATCTGATCTAAATTTTTTTTCTATTCTACGTGTCTTTGTTCTATTTCTAAGTCATTGTCATTAGAAGTAATAACAATAAAAGTAGATGAAATCTCAAAAAGTTTTATATCATTCACCTTTTTAATTTTTATTGGAAAAATATTTTCAAAAAAATCTGCATCTCTATACTCACAAATAGAATTATCATGCAATGACATAAATCTATATGCATCATTGTTTTGAGAAAAACCAATAAACACACAATCCAAAAATTTTGGTCCAATATTAATCGTTTTAAATTTTTCTATACCTACTTTAGCTAAACATCCCCGCACTTTTAAAAATTTTACGTTAGGTGCAATGCTTTTCCAAATTTCATGTGGAGTTTTATCTAATTTTTTGTGAGGAACTCTATTAAGAATATGATTAGCAGATAAAATAGCTTCTCCCCACATATTATTAGATAAACTAGAACTTAGCATAACATTCATCATTTCTTTTAAAGTTCGATTCTTGTGTTCAACTATGTCATTTTGTTGAGGTGTGTAAGGTACACTAGTTTCATGTATAAGGTCATTTAATTCACAAAAATCCATTAAAAAATTTGTATTGTATTCACCACTTCTATCGGACCTTATTCTTTTTATCTTTTTATCTAACTGATTTTCCACTTCAAATTTATACTTTAAGAACATTTCTATGGCTTTATCTTTAGATTTTAAAAGATAGAGTTTAGTATATCTAGAAAAATTATCCACAAAAGTGATATAATATTTTTTACCTCCTTTGCTAATCTTATTCTTAAAATAAGCTAAATCAGTATGAATTAATTCTAAAAATTCTGAATTTCTAGTCATGACAGGTTTAAATGATTTCTTTTCAAATTTTGCCTATACATTTAGAAAAATTATCATCTATTGAAATTCATATTTCTTAATCTTTTAATAAAATCAATATTCACATGACCAATCCTACCATGTCATAAATTAATAAACTTAACCACATAAGCAAAATAAAGAACTTGCATTCAAATTTTGGAAAATAGTGTTCAACATAAAAAGTTCATCAGCTAGAAACCTTTTTCCCACGAAATTTCTATTTTTCGAGATTATAACTATATTAACTTTAAAAATGATTTTTAAACCAGCTTTTAGAAGTAAACCCTCAAAAACTAAATTCCTACGCAAAGAAGGAATATAGAACACATCATTTAAAGCTAAAGTTTTTCCTGAGATAAGTTTGAGAAAGATTTTTCCTTTAGCAAATACCCCGACAGTAGTGGAATTGGCCATGTAGAGATGCTCACCATCAGCCGCTTCTTCAAAATTATGAAATAATTCTTTATTTGCACAGTAGTGCTTGGATATGCCAGTGTCCAACACCCATTCAGTTCTGTTTCCACCAAGTTTGTTTCTACCATCACAGCAGCGATGATCTTTTCTATTTCTGTAAGATTAACTTGAGGATTAGGTTGAGCAATTGTCTTTCGGTACATTCCAGCATGATTCCTTCTTTGTTTGCATTGATATGCTTTATGACCCGGTTTTCCACAAACATAGAAAACCACCTTCTTCTTCTTAATAATGTGGTTGTGACCACTCTTAAAAGAAATTGACTTCCTTGGACGCTCTCCTCTTTGGAATCCTTCCCTTTGTTATTGAACCTATCTTTAGAAGCACCAGCAGATTCAACTAGGTTAGCTTTAACAGAAATAGTAGAGATAGAATTTTGCTTATCTTTGAGACGATTGGCTTTTTCCATTCTCATAAGACTGATAAGCTCTTGAAGAGACATATCATTCTTTTTGTGCTTCAAATGATTTCGATAGTCACTTCAAAATGGTAGAAATTTTTCTAGTAAAACATTAGCTTGTAATGTTTCACACATTTTCATACCTTCATTAAGAATATTAGTCACCATGTTTTCATACTCATGTACTTGATCCATGATTGGCTTGTCATCCACCATGTTGAATTGTAGTCATTTACCCACGACATATTTTCTCTTGCCAGCATCATCAGCATCATCAACATCATATCTTTTTTCTAATATATCTCATATATCTTTGGTATATCTTTGACTTATGAATAAATCAAAAAGAGAATTATTCATATGATTGAGTAGATGACCTCTTACGATTTTGTTGTCTTTCTTGAATTTGGTTCTCGATTCATCATTAAAAGATCCTTCTTGATTGGAAAATATTGCAACAAACAACACGTGATCAACTTCTAATTGTTCAAAAAGATAAGCAATTTTTGAGACCATCTTTTATAATTGGATCCATTAAGTGGCTCCAATTTGGAGAGATCGAGCAAGATTTTGGATATATTGATAGACATGATTTGTGTTTGAAGGAATTTTGCTTTCAAATTGTAAATGGTGAGGAAAAAAATATACAAAATAGAGAATAAGAATTTAGGAAAAACTGTGCTCTGGGTTAAATTCACTGTTTTGAAAGCAAAATTCGACTAGACCTTGGTGCAATTTAAAGATTGTTGCTTCCCAATGTTAACACAGTAGCACATCTCTCACTTGCACTAGTGGGATGTGCACTTGGAACCAAATAACTACTACAATTGTCCAAATTTTGACTAAGCACAAAGGAGAATAAAGAATGTAGGAATAAGAGAGTAATGTAAGAAAATTGTGTATCTTGACAAATAAACAAAAGAAGCTATATATAGTCTTGAGAATGGAAGGTTACAAAAATAAATAAATAAAAACTGATAAATATAATTAGAAGAATTAATGGGTGGTTAAAAAAATAAAGAAATAAAAACTGTTAATTAAAATTAATATTTCAGCTTTTATTATTTCAGTTTTAATTTTTGAATAATTTGTCTTTAATGTGTATGACAATTATACAATTATTATGACAAAAATAATGTCATTTCCTACAAATTTGATAGTGTCTGATATAATTTTTTTATAAAAAAAAAAATATATTATTATTTTATTATTTTCTTATATAAAACTTACAGTGATATTGACTTGATCTTCATATCCTTTGAAAGCATCCAAGTTGTCTTTCTGATCATAGACAAAAGACCTATAGTCACAATAAGTAATAATATAGGGGATATATCTTTTGATGAAAATTTCAAAATCCCTCTTGATGAAAATTTATTCAAATCTGGATCAATATACCAAAAACCTCTAGCTTCGTTTTTTCCACGCATATTGTCATATCCAATTTCCATGCAATTAAGAAAATCTCATATAACTGTAATAGTTGATGAAAATGCTCTTAAATCTTAACAAGTTTTATGTAAACAAGCGTGTTGAATATTTAACGTGGATAATCAATATACTAATACTAAAAACGTAAAGAACACAAGAATTTAATAAGGTTCAACAATAAATCTAATATTCATATGAGAGAGAAAGAAATTTTCACTATTAAGAGAATACATAAGGGGTCTTTGTTTTGAATCTTCTTGATTATAAGTCATCACTATATATTATAGACAAATCTTAAGATTAAAATTAAATAAGTCATCACTAAAGTCATATTATGATAATATTAAAGACATATTATGACAATATTAAAGTCACATTATAATAATTTTCTTCTTGACTTTATTCTCCTCAATCAATAAATTTTCTTCTTCATCACATCCCTCTTAAGACTCAACTAGATCCCACAACCTCCAACCAAGTTTAGGCAATGCTTAAACTTTTTATTTGGAATTTTCTTGATCATCATATCAGCAGTCTCAATAACAGATAACACAAATACCACAAGATTAGTATATTCCAAAATGTTATCTTCAATTACATTTGTAAATCTCTTTGACGGTTAATATATCTTCTCTCTTTGCTTACGATAAACTTTATCTTTGGCTACAACTCATGTTTTTCTTGCAAAAATAATTTTGCTCATATTACTGTTTCCAGAAGTCACTGCTGCCTCCTCTTCAATGACATCACCTTGAAGATAATATAGACTAGACTACATCTTCTCATTCATCAGTACTATAAAGTTTCTCTTCATCTCAGGAACATGCTAGCACTTAATGGTTTTTATAAAATTGTCAAATATCATCAATCTGATACTACCAATTCATTTAATTGTCAATGCACTATCACCTCTCACATAAACTATTCCGTTGATCTTTCTATAATCAAAGAGCCAATATCTTTGGAGATATATGTGATATGTAATACTAGAATCTAAGACACTAAGAGTCTTGTTTGTGATTAAAACTGACTTTAAAGACTTCCCCTACATCTTTATCATCAGAACTATTACAAGTGTTAATAATATTAACAAAAAATTTTACCTTTTGCTTTCTTTTCTTCTCTCTTAACCTCATTCAATCTCTTATAAAGTGTCCTTCCCCATGGCACTCCTAACAACTTGCTTTAGACTTCAATCTAGCCTTTTATGCTCTTCTCCTACTCACCAAACCTACAATCACCACTTCTTCTATTCTCTTGGAAGTTTTTCTTCAATTCTTTTACTTCAAGGCATTAATGACATCATCGACCTATGATATTTTCCTTCCTATATATTAGAGTATCGGCAAAAGTATCATTCAATGGTGGCAATAAACATAACAAAATCAAGACCTGATCTTCTGTATCAATCTTGATATCTATGTTTTTTCAAGTCCAAAATGATTGAATTAAATCATCTAAATGAGATTTCATAGGAATACCTTCATTCATATGAAGAGTGTATAATCTCTTCTTCAAGTAGAGATGATTGGTCAGCGACTTCACTGAATACAGCTCTTCCAACTTCTTCCATGTAGCTACAACCGATGTTACTACACCAATCTCACAAAGGACGTTATCTATAACACTCAAGAAAATTGCACTCTATGCCCTCTCTTTCACATCTTTTTTTTTTTTACTCTTTCATCTCTGTAGAAAACTCTTATTTTATCGCCCCCAAACTAAATCTCGATCCTTATTAAACTTTTCTACCTTGTATTTGGCTGATGTAGACAACATCCTTCTGCCCTTGATTATACACCTAGAAACTACTTCTAAATCTCGCTCTGCTACCAGTTGTTATGAATATCTAGTGCGCAATCAATATACAAATATTAGAAAAGTAAAAAATACTTTAATGAGGTTCGGGTACAAAGCCTATATCCGAGGATGAGAAAAAAAAATTATTATTAAGAGAACATAAAAGGGGTCTTTGTTATGAGTCTTTTTGGCTATAAGTTATCAGTAACTATTTATAGACAAACCTTAATGTTAGAATTCTTTTCAAGATTTTTTATTCTTATATTTTTTATTTTTATCAACATTATGACAATGTTAAAACTACATTATAACAAGATGGATAAGAATATGGATTAGCTTCAACGATAATTTAAATATTTTACCATAGACGTATGCAGCCAATGACAACTTCTGTAAAGCTAGGTAAAGTTCGAGCTTATCTGAAACCACAATCCATTGAGAAAAACGCTTTGAACTTTATCAAGCCGGCCACAAAGGGGGTTTCTTCATCTGTCACGCGGTTTTATCTCCACACATGCCGCCACCTGCTAAAACTAGAAAGGTTTTCGCTGTAATGAAACTGAGTGCTAAACAGTTAACTTTTTCTTATCTTCGGTCTCAATGGGTACTTGGCAAAATCAGGTTGGCTGAAAGGCTGACATAGTCGGCTGGCTTATACGAACTTAAAATGGCATGATGCCACTCACCAAGTGGAAGCCTAATCCTTCTTTGTTTGTGATAGGTCGTGAGAAAGTTTCAAAAGGAAATAATAACATATAATGGACACATCATACTTCAATATAACCGGTTGCAATTTCAGTTGACGCTTACTACAGAAACAGCTATTTACACGTACAGTTGACAGATTAAAGTGTTTTGCTGTTTGCATTATAGTAGTCACTCCACTACTCCACTAGCATTCAAATACTTTGAACAGTAAGGCTTAGGAGGCTATAAATAGTAATTTCATCAACCACTACTTGTAACCCAAGCAGCAGGGAGGATACTACAAGAAGCACACAAGTTCAATGGCTTGCTTCAGATGTTTTGTCAGTGCTCTGATCTTGATGATATTGCTCTTATCAGCAAGGACGGAGGGTCGCCATTCCCATACAATCATGAAGAGGAGGAAAGTGAGCCAAATATTAGATGCATTAAATGAGGCTGCTAATGAAGCGAACTTGACGGGACATAAGCAGCCTGATAGGCTAAGCCCTGGAGGACCTGATCCACACCACCACTCGAGAGATAACTAGCTTGTAACCCTCTCGAAAAAATCATCACGGTCAGGTCTGTTACTCGGATGTACTTTGTCCACTGTCCACCATTTCTATGTATCCTATATATCAATCTATATGTAACTTCAGACCATTTAATAATGTTGTTTTCTCCACAAAAAAAACCCGTCATGGGAATGCCAATCTATGAAATAATGGCTTCAGAAATAGGGATTCCTGTCTTCTCTGCTGCTTTGATTCGCAGCCTCTATACTTTAACCTAACAAGAAGGATATGATCGAGAGATGGGTAGGTTTGGATATGGATATGGATATGGATATGGATGGGTAGGTATATTTTACAATCAATTAAAAATTTACCTCTTATTTTTTGTATGCCATAATTACCCATGCCCAAAAGCCACGCTCAATTACCAACAGGATGATATCTTCGTCATTCAACAGGCTCCTTACATCACTTTAATTTTATTTATTTTTTAAATTAAAAACAATTCATCGATAATTTTTTCACAATATTATAAATATTAGAAAAATAAATCAAAATAACCCAAATTAAAATCCCAGTCTAATCGTCGTTAAAAGGGGTGTACACGTATTATCTCTTGCCATAATATTATTTTGAGATAAGTATATCATATTTAATACTATATTTTTTGTTTGATTGAATTGATGTGATGCCGTACTTTTATGTGGTTGGGTATGAATGAATATGATACGACGTTTGTTTAGGCTCCGATAAGATGAGATCATGGGATCTAATAAGGATGACATTATGTGATAATATTAATAATGAGGACGACATTTAGGATAACATCTAAACGAATTGGATCTTCTTTTATAATATCGAGAGCGATGATATTAAAAAGAACTCTGAAATAATACAAAGTTCACACTCAAGCATAGCTTGACCATCCTCTAACAAAATAAAACCTGTAGTAAGAAAAACAGGACCAGGAAACTAAGCAGCTAGATAAGAGAAACATCGAATGAATTAGAATTTCATCCGTATTTCTCTTTTAACAAAACAAATTCAATTAAAATTTTTAAGACTTGAATTGTGATTAGATGTTTAATAGATCATAAATTTGTTTCACCTAGACCAATCTTTTTGGTTAATAAATTTATAAATAATACCTAAATTATATTTTAACAAATATTATTTTCTATATTAAATTTTCAGTATACACAATTCACAATAATAAATATTAGATTGTTTTTATAGTATTAATTATTATTTTTATTACATAAATAAAAAATTGAATTACCAATATAAATATATTTATCTTTTATGTGGTCCGGTCCTTGTTATATCTATATTATTTATTTAGGTTACTTTTTTACTGTTAATCAATCAGTTATTATAAATATATAAAACAAATTATACTAAGAAGATATTTTAGTCGAATAAATTTATTCTTTTATCTATATCAAATATTATAAATAATAGAGGATACAAATTTAATAATTTTCTTTCATGTAAGTTGTAAGACGAAATTTAAAATAATATCATATATTTTAAAAAATTAGGAATAAAGGTATTTTAATGCGTACCAAATTACCTGATTTAAAAATTTTATGGCATGCTATCAATATAAAATCCTATTTTTAATGAATACGAGAGAATTTATTGCAAAAAAAATAACAATTTGGCTCCATTACATTTCCTCTTGTCTTAAGTGACTTGAGGGTTAAAAAATACTATATTTGAAACTTAATGATATCGTTGTAATATCAAGTATGTTTGAGTGGTAAAACTCATTATTTTTATCACATATGAAGCTGAAATCTGTCCATACAAGAAAGATTTTGGTCAGGTATCAAAATTTTCTAAATCACTTAAGAGGGAATTTCGATTTTCTTAAACGGCTTCTTTAATTTCTTATCCCATTACGATTGCTAGATCCTATTTAATGTAGATTTACATATTAATTTAAAAAAAATTATATTAAATTATCCTTTCAGAAATTATATGATTTCATCACATAATAAATTATAAGATAAATTAATATTAATAAATAATTATTTTAATTATATTAAAATAATCTAATTACATACTAAATTATTATGTGTTATTTGGATTATTTTATGTAAGACCCAAAAATAAAAATAAAAAATGGTTGATTCATGTCAATCGGTTGGGTCAGTCAAATTGAACTAATTTTAAATTATAATAGTTATTTGAGTCATATATAAACTGGATCGATTATGAATTCTGGTTGAACCCAACCAGTCCGATTTTTAAAACATTGTTCAAAACCAATGAAATTATAGGAAAAATATGTGGTTATGATTTCGGAGTTAATGAGCCACTGAATTTTGTCGGTCAAACTTTTGATTCATAAAGATTTAGTTTATTTATTTAAAAATCAACTTTATTGAACTGAGCGATTGAACGAAAAATAATCGAGTAGGACGTTGAAGACCATATAAACAAAAAACGTAGTGCAGCTAGCTATCAACAACAGCGTTATCGACAACAAATGGATTTTAGTATTTTGTCTTTAATGTATTACAGACAACGTAAGTGGAGTCCGGGTGAGATACCCCAAAATCGGTGGAGTTGGATCATTCATCGAGGATACAAACAAGGTTTGACCGCGCTAGCTAGCTCCATCCACAGTCTTCCTGCGGCAGGTGCAGCCATGCATTTATAAAACGAATGGCATATAATGCTAAGTTCATGACTAGACAAGCACCCCTGCCCGTAGTCTGGCTCGTAAAGGACAACCCACACACACATAAAACATACAACAAATGTCATATGCTGCCTTTTGTGAATCGATAGTCTGTCCTTTTATTCAAGAAATTGCTTAGATGATATCATTAGTATATATAGATCGTCTTTAGTCAACTTACTTCTTCCATATAAATACTCATCGTTGCACTTGGATTGATCCCTGGTTTTGGAACGATGTCATCCATAAAGAAAAAGAAGACAAAAATGACTTCAATTCCCACTAGGTAAAAGCCTATTCCATTTCTATTTAGACGGAGCCTTTAGCATAAACAACTCGTTTTAGATTATCTGAAAAGACATCAAATAATATCTTACTTTTCGCATGCATGGATACTGACAAGGCCCCTTTCTAATGAAATAATAATGCATGCCTAGCTGATATCATTCGACTGTCTTTAGCTTAAAAGTTGTTAATCTTTAACCCAAACGTCCCATATTGCTGCCTTTCCTAAAAATTTATTGAAAATTAGATTTAGCCATGTAAAGTTAAAAGCACCAAAAGCGGGAATGCCTTTTGGAGCAACAACTAACACTAGGAAACAAATTAACAAATACGTCTTACCTAATATGTTAAAGAAAGGAACTGCGATCAAAACAGATTAGCGGAGGAGACCTAAAAAAAGGATAAAAGTAACATAGAGTGACACAATATGACCAAACTAAAATTCAAATGATACGTAGACTCTTTTGTTGTATTGTTCAAAGGGTTCCATGTCTTGGCGTGCATGCATATCCTGATTTGTTTGGTGTCGATCGTTCCTCAACATTGTAGTGCATAAAGAATGATTCTGATGAGTAGATTCTCACAAGTTCTATTTGCCAATGATGGCAAGGTTGACACCTGCGAAACTTTTCGTGCTCAAGTGGGCACTGAGGAGTGAGGAGTGAGGACAAACTATAAGTGATCGCATGGAATAACATAAGGAGAAAGATTATATGCGGAGAAAAGCAAAAAGGCCTCCCATTGAAGGGAAAGGACGTGGGTTCCTCTGTTCATAGCCCCCACGTCCATTATCACCATTCGCATTTTATTTAATTACAAATGGATTATGGGATTGAGGATTTGTAAATTAAAACCCAGATGCGTAAAAAATATTTAGAAATAATTTGATTTTTTTAGGGAATTACCTCTAACTCAACTTATCCGGAGGCCTTAATTTGTTTATCAATATGGTATTTCTCTCTATCTAAATTTAAAGGATCAGATTCTCACCAAAGTAATAGTCGGAATCGGTTGTTGTTATGATTTATTTCAATTCTTTCTTATGTATATTCGTGAAATCATATATTTTTATATAATATGATCGTCATATTTGCAATACAGAATAATACGTGATTATTATAAATAATTCTATAAATCTATATTTATATAGCTTGCACAATCCTTATTCACTATATATATATATAAAAGATTGTATATCTTTATTCACTTCCAATGTAAGATTGGACATCTCGCAAAAGTCTGACGGGTTATTAATTTCTGAAATCTGTCATGAGGCAATAGATCAGAATTCTGAAGTCATGCATGGATTTGTTTTTTTTATTTCATAGGCTGCTCTGACTGTTTTAGGTGTCTTTAGTTGTGGGAGATTACTAGTTAATGGGATACGAGGCACTAGCCCAATAAGGCTGGGAAATCCCCTTTTGACTTAGAAGTGCTTTATAAGTTGATGATATCTGAACATATGATTTTCATAAAAAAAATAGAAAAACAAAAACAAAAAGGTTCTAAATTTCATGCTCAGGTGACTATAAAAACTACTCAACTGTCCTAGACCCTGAAGCAAGTCACTCTCAAATCTGCAATTGCACGCACCTTCCTTCCTTCTCGTGAACAAATGGCTAGTTCACCGGTCATGAGAGTTTCAACCTTGATCCTCCTCGTTCTATTAGCGGATGTGGTTGCTTTAGATGCATTGAGCCACCGTGGCCTCAGGGCTATGCCTGAAAAGATTGATAGCGGTTCTCTTTTGCAGAAATTAGGCTATGGTATGGCTAAGATTAAGCATGTCAAACTCGACGCAGATGCCTCCACTTCGAGGCTTTCTCCTGGAGGGCCTGATCCTGAACACCACTACCACCAACTCTCAACCACGTTACCCTAGACTGTGCAGCCATAACGGCTCGATCTGCTTCGATATCTCACATTGTTGTTGGGTCGTTCCGACTTCCAATGTTGTTTTAAATGCAGTTTTATGTAGATTCTTATTTTGAAGAAAACGTACCCTTTCTGCAAACCTCTCTTTTTTCACGATCTTGTGATGCCTTTTCCTCTTAATAGCCTGATAACAACGATGATATCTTTTCCTGTCTTAAAGATTTAGGATTTATAAAA
This sequence comes from Passiflora organensis, assembly GCA_019739055.1. Taxonomy (NCBI): domain Eukaryota; kingdom Viridiplantae; phylum Streptophyta; class Magnoliopsida; order Malpighiales; family Passifloraceae; genus Passiflora; species Passiflora organensis. The sequence goes on along the minus strand of JAEPBF010000187.1, from coordinate 107,222 downwards.
TATTAAATTCAAAACCAACAAACAATTTAACAGACATTTTAGGGGTAGTTGGGTGGACGTAAGCATCTCCTTCTTCATTCCCATTCCCATTCATTTGCGTTTGTTTTCAGTTTTTCATCGATGTGAATGATCTGATCTTGTTTTAGATACTCTATGCCCTAACTTTCATATTCAAAATGAATAAGAGAGATATTTCAAGTAGGAACACGAAGAAATAATATTTTTTAAAAAAACTTTGGGTATATTATAAACTCCAGGGATCAAAATCTTTACCAAAATCTCGCCCACCGCCAAAAATAGGGGAGATGGTACCAGTGGCGATCGACTAAGATACTAGTTTAGTTCAAAACATAGTATCTTAGATTATCGCAAATATACCTATCTAAACAGCTGTTCAAATCTCCCACAGGTGTTCATATGCGATTCTAATATTAGTCTTCCCTATATCGTTTTTCTGATAATAATCAAGCAATCTCTTATCTATTTGATACATTTTATGTCGTATTTGTGTGGATTTGACTTCGGGTTATTACATGAAGGATAACTGTCAATTTATTTTTGGATTAGTTAATAATTCTGGCTTATTCTCAAATATTTGATTTTTTAATAATAAAAAAATCTCAATCCACAACTAAACTAATTAATCTCTCAATGACTTTTCATTCTCATTGACTCAAGTCTAACCCGGAACCATCAGTATTGGTTTTATTAATTACATTGACAGCTCTCCATATCATTACTGAAATTAGTGAAAGGGTTGGATTCTTTTGGATCAAAATTACGACTAGAAGATTATTAATTTGTTAATCTATTAAGTTATAAATAAAGAACTATTTGGGCATTTCCTGCAACTTATTAGCCATCGGGTAATTTTATGGTGTTCAATATGTATCATTTATATCAAGAGATAATATCATTAAAATATTAATTTTTTAATCCATTTGATAAAATAATATTTTAATAATGCTGTGTGATGGTGCATGATGCTGATGTGATGCACATTGACCACCATAAAATCAATGCCATCGAATACTCAACTTTTGTCTCGGAATTAGCATATCATAGCGCAAGAGTTAAATTTGTCACTTACAGGGAAGGGCCTACCAAAATGGGATTCTGGACAACCCAATCATTAAACCAACAATGCAGGAGGCGCTCCCATATGTGACCTTTGATACAATTCTTCGGCAACCATCAAAGCAAAAATGAAACAAGCTAGAGGAACACTCTTGAGTAGATTGATAATAGAAGCTTAAAACTACAAGTTCTTTTTATGACCAGAAGGATTTGCTCTACTTACAGTTCATAGCTGACACATAAATATCATACAAGATTATCGCATATGGCATTGATCTTTCAAAGACAAACATCCTAGAAAGCCAAATATGCAAGGCAGCGGACTTGACATAGGATTCATGATCTTTAGTTCTCAAACGCCTTGAGTGGATCTTTAGGATCAATGTTGTCAAAGACAGGGAGATCAACCGGTAATGTTTCTAGGCTCAAGCCCTGTTCCTTAAGCTTAGTGACTACTTCCTCGAAAACAATCTTGTTCCCAGTCTCAGCAAGGTGTAAACCATCACTGCATTTACAAACGGGAGAATTATGCAATTATACTTAATTTAATAGTTGACTGCCAGTAGCCTATATATACTTCTTACCGACATACATCATAAGAGACCGTATCAGATGAACTAAAGGCATAATTTCCTGTGGTGTTACTAACCCCGTACAGAAGAAGCTATCTTTACCTTAGACAGGACTTTTCCCAGTCAGGCAACTCCTGCATTTTGGACCAGAGATCCACCACAGGGCATCCGCATTCTTCCGCCACGGCAACACAGGCCTTGGCAAAGGCACCGGCAACTTCATTCGTTCTCTCTGGCAAGCCAGTTGGGTTCTCCCCGTAAGGGTAACTGCAAATTTATGATGCATTTAGTTCCTAAATGACAATCGCAAGATGCAAATCTAATCACAGATATGTCAAAGGTCGAAAAAGCTTTTCCCAGTACAGAGAAATTAGAACCACAAGAAATAGCTTGTTGATGAACCATACTTGAGGCGTGCATCTTCATCAATTGGCGGAGGAGTAATAAGGATGATGATAGCCTTTGGCCAACGTTTCTGAGGCTCAACATAAACAAGAATCAGATAAACGGAAGATTAGCCAATCTCAAAGATTTTTCATCATGTAAAAATGGAAAATTGAACCAAGATTGATGTTAAATTTAGAATTTGATGTTTCATTTTCTAGGTTCGGTATTTTCATGCCAATGATTTCCAGCAAAACCAGTATATGATCTAAATGGCATATTACCACTAAGCAGATTTAACCATGTAAGCTAATACAACAACCATATTGTTATTATTTTACATTAGGTTTCATGGCTTAACGAACATATTTTAAATGCTGATGTATTTTTTTTAATAATAAAAAATATTTTAATAAATAAGACTCTTTCGTCCAAAATCACTTTTTCAGAAATTGATCCGAAATTATGAATTTGTATCGATCTAGGTATGAAAAGTGTACGTCAGTTAAATAGTACCTTGCCCCTGTAGTAAAATGTCTTCCATCACACCTAGCTACCCCACCCACACTTTGGCATGTCATGTCATGCTCAACTCATTACGACATTACAAGTAGTTTTTTAAAGTACTACAAGAAGATTACAAAGTTCAATCAGTCAACTACCCCCATAGTGTACGGTTTCATATTTGAGTGGCGCTTCCATATTTGCTACCTTACCCAAATTGTCAAATTAACTAGCTCGGAAACGGGAGATCTAAGAACTCCGGTAAGATTACCTCGAAAGCATACATATACATTAAAGGGAGATTACCTTGAAAAAAGAGACAATGGAGTGCAGGTTGTGTTTGTATTCGTGAAGGGGCACATGTTGGAAAGCGGAGCATCTATCGGGAAGGCACGCATCATTAGCACCGAAAAACACTGTCACCGCCAGAGGATGCGGTGCACCTTCCACCGGAGCGGGGAATACCCTCTCAATCACCTTTACAGCCCACCTGGTATTGTACCCACTATACCCCCTTAACACGATATCAACCTGAAAAAAACAAAATCAAGAACCAGCCCCTGTTTATCTAAGACAAAGAATACGAGCAACAGAACCGAGATTGGTTGATTTCCCAAACTCTGGAAGAAAGTAGTACCGTCCGAGAAAAATGATGGGCAAGGGAGGCTCCCCAGCCACCACATCTAAAGGATTCTTCAGTGATAGAGTCACCGAAAAGATACATCTTCGGTCTCATCTTGCACAAATCTTCTCCCTACTCCCTGGTCTCAGTCTTTTAATATGGGGGGTGGGTTGTTCGACGCTGGATCCACCTTCACACGGATATATAAAAACTTGACCCCTGACAGAGCCAGAACTGACAATTATCTGATAATCCCTTTTGTTAAATTATTACAATTACTACTACAGAAGTTTTAAATAAAAGGCTATTTTAAGGAATGATGTATAAAGGATTTTTCTCATTTGAATAAATCATTTTTAAAAATTATAAGATATCAAATTTTTGAATTTTAATTAACAATAAATAAATTTTATTATTAATTATAATTTTTGTGATTGTATTTAATCCGTCATATTTGTATCATTATAGTTTATATTAAACTTGATAAATTTATTTTCAAATGTTAATCATTAGCGTCCCAATTAGGTCAATTTTATGGTCGTCCTGTACAATTTTGTTTCATCTTAATCTTGTTGGCTTCGACATTATCATCAATATATCGCAATCCACTATTTCTGGAAAATGATATGTTTAAGCCTGTCTTATTTATTATTAATTGAAAATAGTTAATTCCAAAATCTGATCAAATAATGAAAAAACAATATATTATGCAAAAATCAATTTTAATATTGTTTTAAATCTCCTTTATAACATCATACAGTAAAATTTAGATCGAAAGTTACTCTATGATTGCATGGTAGGTAGAATTGTAAATGATATTTTAAAATAAATAAATTAAATTAATTATATAATAATAAAATGATTAATATTATAATAAATTAACTTTAAAAATTAAAAATTTATATTTTTAGTTAAAATTTTCGATGGATATTATATACGTGTTTCTAAGGAAATACAAGTTTAAAATAATTATGATATAAAAATTAATTATTGTCAGATAAATATTTTTAATTAAAAAAAACCTCGCCACTTCTCATTCCATCTTTCCCATGGAAAGCCTCGCCGACTCCAATGCCTAAACCCCTCTTCAAAATCACATATTTTGAGGCAATCCATCTGTCGGCTCGAATGCCAAGATGAAAATTGTCAAACTAACCTCAAGGAAACCGAGCCTTTTCTCGTTAATTCACCGTTACACTAACTATGCCCAACAAAACCATATTTTCCCGCCAAACGAATACCACGGCCACCAGTCTGTCCACGGCTCTTCAACTCTACATCAACTCAGATGCTCCTTGTCATGGCCAGAAGATCCATACCCATATTTTGAAAACTGGATTTGTACCCAGTACTAATATTTCAATCAAACTTCTGATTGTTCATTTGAAATGCGGGTGCTTGAAGTATGCGCGCCAAATGTTTGATGAACTACCTCAACGGACTCTTTCGGCTTATAATTATATGGTTGCTGGCTGTTTGAAACAAGGTTTTGTCCAGGAATCCATTAGTTTTGTCCGCAAGCTGGTCCATGAAGGCGAGAGGCCTGATGGGTACACTTTGTCCATGATCCTGAAGGCTTCTACTAGTGAGAGTGATGTGATCTTGCCGCGTAAATTGAGCGGCTTAGTACATGCACTGATGTTTAAATTGGATGTTGAGCCTGATGATGTTCTTTATACAGCACTTGTTGATTCGTATGTTAAAAGTGGGAAGGTTGACTGTGCAAGGAGAGTTTTTGACATGATGATTGATAAGAATGTGGTTTGTTCAACGTCAATGATTTCAGGGTATATGAATCGTGGTTGCGTGGTAGATGCAGAAGAGATTTTTGATAAGACGATTGAAAAAGATGTTGTGGTGTTCAATGCAATGATCGAAGGTTATAGTAAATCAATTGAAACGGCAGGGAAAGCACTTGAAGTTTATATAGAAATGCAACGATTTGGTTTTAGGCCTAATGGTTCGACTTTTGCGAGTGTTTTGGGGGCTTGTTCTGTGCTTACAGGAGTTGAGATTGGGAGTCAAGTCCAGTGTCAGCTTATGAAGAGTGAGTTATTCAGTAATGTAAAAATGGGAAGTGCTCTCATAGATATGTATTCTAAGTGTGGAAGAATTGAAGATGCACGAAGAGTTTTTGATCATATGCCATGGAAGAATGTGTTTTCATGGACATCAATGATTGATGGCTACGGGAGAAATGGAAAACCTAGTCAAGCACTTGAGCTTTTCCATAGAATGCAAAAGTGTTGCATTGAGCCCAATTATGTTACCTTCCTTGGTGCCCTCTCAGCTTGTGGGCATGCTGGCTTAGTTGCTGAAGGCCGCCAGATCTTTGAGAGCATGGAGAGGGATTACTCCTTGAAACCAAGGATGAAGCACTATGCTTGCATGGTTGACCTGTTGGGTCGTGCAGGATGTTTAAATCAGGCATGGGAGCTAGTGACGAGAATGCCAGAGAAGCCTAATTCTGACGTTTGGGCTGCTCTTCTTAGTGCATGTAATTTGCATGGCAGCGTAGAATTGGCTAATATAGCTGCCAAGGAATTATTTATGCTGAATGCTGAAAGTAGGCCCGGAGCATATGTTGCACTGTCAAATACCTTAGCTGCTGCTGGAAAATGGGACAATGTAAGTGAACTTAGGGAGATGATGAAGTCAAGAGGGATATTAAAAGATACAGGTAGCAGTTGGGTCGGGACTGAAAAATGATTTGGACAGTTTAGAGGTGTGTTCTATAACACATCAGGTGGGCAAAGGTGATCTGGTTGAATTGCTTCTTGGAGCATCTGTCAATTGAATCTTGGAAAGCTGATCTATGAAAAATTCGGCTTTTTGTGTGCTTTCCGCGGAGGAGTTCATGATTATCTTAAATTGTTTATTTTACATTCGAACAAGATAATTGAACTATCAACTTTATTTGCTAGGATCAGTGAAGCTAGCGGAGACATCGATGAATTTTGTGAAAAAACATAGATGAGATTTGAAGTAATGTTGGGGTTTGCTCAAGAAAGATTCTAGTGGAAAACTTGCAAAACTGGACTGGAGAGCTATTGAGTTAACTGGTGTTCTTCAGGATATGGTGGCCTGGAGTTTGATTTGGAGCAATTCATTGTTCAGTCATTCCAGAAAAAGATTGGGCGTACTTAGGTAAGCAACCATATATTCTCAGATTGATATAATGTTATTCTTTATTTTATAATAAAAGAGTATTTTTGTTTATTGCAAAATTAATCTTTTTGCTGACACTTGTTATGATTCTACTTACAGAACAAATTCTATTACATTACTATATTGGAATATCGGTTAAATATTTAAAGATTGGGGAGACTTGGCAAGCAACCATATATATTCCAATTAATATAATATTATTTTACTTTATTTTTATGATATAAAAATATCTTTGTCATTCACAACATTAATTTATATACCAACAAAATAAATTTTATTTATACCTCCAAAACCCAAATCATAATTAAAGACTTAAAAAGACCTCAATTATTTTCCTCATTCCTCAATCATTCTGGATAAATAATTAGGAAGACTTAATTAGGAATCATATATATTTCGATTGATATGATATCATTCTGTTATTATTGAAAAAAAAACATCATTCTGTTTTTTCAACTATCTGAATATGATCTCCATAGTCAATAATTTTCTATTTCAAATAAGTTAACATTGGAGAAAAGAGATTTAATAGTATCAATTCATTAAAAAATTATGATATTTAATCTTTATATAATAAATATATTGTGCGAGAACCAACAACATGTTGGCACAGTGGTCTACCAACTACTGCGTTCCCTTAATTCGAACAATACGATTTCAAACCGTTATTTCAACCAGATATGGAAAATACATGTGTTGGGAGTAACCCATACCTAAAGTGTGGAGCTAGTACCGTACCAGCTCATGGTCCCGGATTAAACACCGAGGAATTGAGACATGTGTTGGGAATGATCCCACACCTAAGGTGTGGAGCTAGTACTGTACCAGCTCGTGGTACCGTACTAACTCATGGTCCCGTACTAACTCATGGTCACACCGAGGAATTGAGATTGGGTGGTGGGTAGGAGAGATTACTCATTGTCCATGGCCCCGGATTAGACACCTAAAAAGAGATTGGGTAATCGAGTCAAAAAGAAAAAATATTATGCGAGAACAATTGAATAAGGGAGCATAGGCTATACTTTTTAGTTTTCCGGAAGTTAATCAGACCAAAGTTTAGCTCCTTCCCTCTTCTTATTAACAGTTGACACTTGACATCTACGGAGTGAAAATTATAAGATTCATTTTTTACTAAGAAGAAATTTATATATTCATATATAAAGAAAAGAAAAATACAAAAGTTAAGAGTTGGTTAAGGCATTAAATTTTCATTCCACTACTACGAACAAATATAATGGAGAGAAACTAGGACAAAGACAATATCTAGGGAAAACATACAAAGTAATATTCGTTTACTGCTTTTAGCATAATTTTGGCACAAAACAATTAATATTTTCGGGATTGATCAATAGAAAAGGGCAATCCATGAAACAAAGATAATCATAGAAAAAACAAACACAAACAAGCATATACAAATAAAAAAATACTCCATATTTAACATTCTATACAATTCGATAACACTCGGATTTCCGAGAAAATGATGCGAGACGGAGATAGAGACAGGGACGGAAATGGGAACGGGAACGAGGCGTGAACGAGGACGTGGATGAGAAATTTTAACAGACTGGTGGCGTGGAAAATGTTACACGAAAACATGTTTTAAACACACTCAAATTGGGACTAATCACGTGTGGATAGGAAAATAAAAAATTCTTCTAATCATTTTCTGAAAAAAAAAATCTCAAAGTGCCAGCTGGCGCACCCTCCTACTCAGGTTAGAAATTTTCCTTTCATTGTATCAATGGAGAAAACGAGGGGTTCTTGGGGATAGTCACGAAGAAAGTACAAAGTTTCTCTCTTCGGTAAGCGAATTGAAAAGGCCAACGGGAAGAAAGATTTCCAATGCATAAAATGTGAATACATATTTAGTCCTTAAACGACAAAGACCGCCTATTACTAATTTGGTTAATTAGGATTATCAAATACGTCGTCGAATTGGATAGCAAAAGGTGTGCAAACTAAGGCTTCCCAACCAGGCAATCACGTCCACGTCCCCCACCACATTTGCTTCTTTCATTTTGGCCAACGTTAAGAATGGAATGGATCTGAAACATGCGGATGAAGGGACAATGATTTGCCTAAACAAATTTCAGTCGTGTCTCCTATGTCCATCTATCCTACAACTACTTTCACGACCAAATTTGACAAGTTTCATTTTAGAAAACTCAGTATTTAAAGGAATAAAAGATAAATCATTGACAGCCGCCGGGTTTCTATCGACCGAAGCCAATAGCTAGTTGAATAATGCAGCCAGAGTATACTTCCATTCCATGAGAATATTCTTTTAAGAAAATATCCATCATTAATAATAATAGATCCGATCTGAAAATTTAAATGTGAGAATAGTAAAAACATCTTTGCATGTCCTTACCAATTAGATCATTGGGATTATTCCCAACAACAGTCCAAATTTTGAATATTAAAATCGCCATTTGTGACAATAATTTAGTTAAATTACTAAACCATCAGCAAAACCACAGCAGGAAATCAATGGAATCCGGAATTTGGAATCCGCTTTTAGGTTTCCACCATCTCCATCCATGACTTTTCTCAGCATCCATTCTTCCTTGCGTAGATAAATGCTTTTACTAATCAAATATCAACTTGCCATCCATAGTTTTCAACAAAACCAGCTGTGCTAGTCTATACAAACACGGCCAACATCTTTCAAACCCCGTCAAGCAATCGCCTACATTTACAATTCCCGTCAGCTCAGTCACTTACTTAGTTTGTTTAGACATTCCTACGCACTTGCCGGTGGATAACAATTTGGCGCTGTTTTTTCAAACATGGAAGCAGGAAACCAACTGGGCTCAACAGCTCACCCGGCTCCTGTCCCTGCTAACGCATGCAGTGGCACTCTAGGGGGTCATTTGGCTCGTCGGCTGGTGGAGATTGGCGCGAGGGACGTGTTCTCTGTGCCCGGGGACTTCAACTTGACACTCCTTGACTATTTGATAGCGGAGCCTGGCCTGAACCTGATCGGCTGCTGTAACGAGCTGAACGCTGGGTACGCTGCCGATGGGTACGCACGTGCCAAGGGAGTCGGGGCCTGCGTGGTGACTTTCACCGTCGGTGGGCTTAGTCTTATCAATGCAATAGCTGGGGCTTATAGCGAGAATTTGCCTTTGATCTGTATTGTCGGCGGGCCCAATTCTAACGATTATGGGACGAACAGAATATTGCATCACACCATCGGCCTGCCTGATTTTTCCCAAGAGCTCAGGTGCTTCCAAACTGTCACATGTTATCAAGTAAGTTCATTTCATCAGTTCAAATATTCATTTTCAGAATTAAAAGCTATCCATTATCGTGATTAATTCTTTTAGCTGCACTAAGTACCGATTAATTGAAGATTTTAAAGTGTTTAATAACTAATTTTATTTAGCATTTGTCTCATCGAAAAGGTAATGTGTAATAGTTAAATATGTTTGTAGAATGCTGGTTATATATGTTCGCTTCCGGTAAGAATTTTCTAAAAGACATTCGTTGTCTGATCATGATATTGTGTGCATGAAATGCACAGGCAGTGGTGAACAATCTGGATGATGCGAAAGAGCAAATTGACACGGCAATCTCTACCGCCTTGAAGGAAAGCAAGCCGGTTTATATTAGTGTAAGCTGTAACCTGTCCAACATTCCTCATCCGAACTTTTCCAGGGACCCGATTCCTTTCTTCATTTCACCCAAGTATGTATGCCCTTCTGATCTTTGACTTCTCATTTTCTTATATGTTTATAGTGAAGGTCGATGAGTCTTTTCATAAAAAATTGTGTTTGAAGTAACAAACACATGCATTTTTATGCAGGGTAAGCAACCCGTTAGGACTAGAAGCAGCTGTTGAAGCTGCTGCTGAATTTTTAAATAATGCTGTGAAGCCTGTTATCGTGGGAGGGCCAAAGCTAAGGGTAGCAAAGGCTCAGAATGCTTTTATAGACTTGGCGGATGCTAGTGGGTATCCAGTTGCTGTTATGCCCTCCGGTAAAGGGATGGTACCAGAGCACCATCCGCACTTCATTGGGACTTATTGGGGTGCTGTCAGCACTGGCTTCTGCGGCGAGATAGTGGAGTCTGCTGATGCTTATGTTTTTGTTGGCCCCATATTCAATGATTACAGCTCCGTTGGATATTCTCTGCTCATCAAGAAGGAAAAAGCAATTATTGTGCAGCCTAATCGTGTGACAATTGGCGATGGCCCTTCCTTTGGATGGGTATTTATGGCTGAATTCCTTGCTGCACTGGCCAAGAAACTCAAGTTGAACAACACGGCAATGGAAAATTACCGACGCATCTTTGTCCCTTCTGGCTTACCTTTGAAGAGTCAGAAAGATGAACCTCTTAAAGTCAATGTGCTCTTCAAACACATTCAGGTATGCATGAAAGCAACGTTAAATAGTATGGTGTTCCTCATGTGGTTAGTCTCACATTTGTCACTTAAGAAAATAGGGTCAAAAAGTTTCTTCTAGTTTTCTGTTTTGACTGTTCTTATTTAATTACAAGACCTTAAAATTTTAGGGTGTTCATCCAATGATCGAACCATAGTGTTACGACATTCTAGTGTTTGAATGTGTTTTTGGTGTTCTTACACCACCTTGGAACATGGAACAGGCAATGTTGAGTGGAGATAATGCGGTAATTGCAGAAACTGGAGACTCATGGTTCAACTGTCAAAAGCTCCGCCTCCCACCCAACTGTGGGTAAGTGGTCTTACATGAGCAAACGAATTGCATTCAACCTCGGTGGTATTAATAATCCTAGATTAGCAATTCTAATTCTAATGTTAATTGAGAAAGATTATTCACAATGATCTGCAGGTATGAGTTTCAGATGCAATATGGATCCATTGGCTGGTCAGTTGGTGCCACTCTTGGGTATGCTCAAGCTGCGAAAGATAAGCGTGTAATTGCCTGCATCGGTGATGGAAGTTTCCAGGTGAGCGATATTCTCATGAGTTAGGCCTCTCTAATTAATCAGAACATCTCAAAACTCAGAACCACATTGAGTTGATAGTACACCATCATAGGAGAGACTTTGGCTTGATTCTCTTATTGCCTTTAGTATTGATTGATTGAGAAATTCTAATTATAAAAGATAATAAACACTAAATGGTTTTCCTTGCATTCAGGTTACTGCTCAAGATATTACAACAATGATGCGGTGTGGGCAGAGGAGCATCATATTCCTCGTCAACAATGGAGGTTACACAATTGAAGTAGAGATTCATGATGGCCCGTACAATGTCATCAAGAACTGGGACTACACTGGCCTCGTTAATGCCATCCATAACGGTGAAGGAAAATGCTGGACAGCAAAGGTGAGAACTAACAACACGTGATACAGTCCGAACCGATTGAGGATGTACTCTTTTAGCTGTTCCAGTGATTTCCTTGCTCAATTCTCCCTCAAGTGATGGGAGCATTAGAATCTTACCACTTGTTCTGTTATGGTTTGAGAGTTTATGATGAACTGGTGGACTTTGTCCGGGTTGTCAAATGCAGGTACGTACAGAGGAGGAGCTGATAGAAGCAATTGACGAAGCTACAGGAAAAGAGAAAGACTCTCTTTGTTTCATTGAAGTGATTGTGCATAAGGATGACACCAGCAAAGAGCTGTTAGAGTGGGGATCCCGGGTTGCTTCAGCTAACAGCAGACCTCCGAACCCACAATAATGAAGAACAGTGGATTATCTCATGAAAGCTGAAACGAGTCTTGAAGATGACAATTAAGATAATGATGGGATTGCTTCGTATATTAATTCCTACGTGTACCACATCAATGGAATGTTATAAAATGGTATATTAAATATTATGTTCACTTTATTAGTATAATATTTATAATTAATATCATTAATTTACTCATATTTTATTGATTTAGTTATCTCTAAAATTATATTATAAAAATATATTATATACCATATATAATGATTTGATTAATCATTTATGCTGAAAATTTGTATTCGGATTTTCTTTTTATTAAAAAACTCTAATTTATGCTAATAAATTTTATCTCTTAACTATATACTGACCTTCAATATAATATTTGTACATAAACATATTATGTTGAAGAAATGAAAATAAGACGAATTAGGATAAAGATATGCAAATAAGGTATAAAAATACATTAGTCCGAGAGATCTTGATATACTTGGATGCTGTATGAACCAAACTCCTAAACTCAAATGGCCTGACCTTTCATGGGGACAGGAGAAATCTATTTTAAAAAATAAAATGTTTATTTGCTTTTATTTATTCAAAACTGATAAGAAATTTCTATTAGGTGGGTTTGAAAAATTATGCTCACTTGTAGAAGATGTTATTCTATCCGTGACATTTCAATTTATAAGCAGAGCTTCAAACAAGGATACTAACTACCCAATCCCTGACATCCTACTGGATTTGGGCTTGGTCTTGGTCTTGGGCTTGGGCTTGTGATATTAGGCAGAGCAAATTGTTCCATAAAAACTTAAGAAACTAGCATGACATGTGATGCAGTAAAATTACATACCGACTTTTAAAAAAATTTACTATCATTACTTTTTATTTATTGTACCGATATTTCATTAGTAAAAAAATTGATACTTTTACCGTAAATAAACAGAACGGTAATATATATACCATTTCTCAAATTTTTAGTCAGTAATAATACGATAGTAAAATATAAATTTGAAACTAAAAAAAAGAAGCATTCTTTATCTTATTCTGTGTTGGCTTTGGCACAAGTATAAGCAGATAAAATTAAAAAAAAATAATGAAGGAGGTTTTTTATGTCAAAATAAGTTTTTTTCTACCTTAAATATAATTCTCTTAAAACATGAAATAAAATTAATTAATTAATAAAAAATAATTTAAATATCTATCTAATTTATTTCTCAAATCAATACATAAAATCTAAAAATTTAATAATAGCAAATCATTAACTAATATTAACTGATATTAACTACAAATCTAAAACATATCTCAACATTCTGGACCGAATATCATAATTACTGAATGGTATAAAAAATTAAGAAAATCAAATACATATCAATAAGAACAGATGAGAAAATTAAACTTTTTTCAAAAAAAAATACTATCAACTATCAAAAAAAAAATGATGACAGAGGAAGATCATCGGCGGGATTGAGAAATTTTTCACAATTATTATCGCGTCTTCGTGGGCAGGACTGTGAAAACTTGCATAAAAGTGGATCCTTTTATGAAAAAGGGAAAAAATTGGATCCTCTTGAGCCCTAGAATTTACGTTTTGGGTTTGGTGACTAGTATACCGGGTTTGATCCTTTATACATACCCTCTTTAATATATTCTCACTTTATTTTTTTAAAAAAAAACTTTCATAATCAATATCGCAACTTCAACCAACACATGTTGGGTCCAGTGAAAACATGGGCTGGATTTTCTTTAAACGACCTGAGTTCAAACCCTTAGGGACGTGTATGGAGCAAACATTATTAGGAGGACGTCTGGACACCTTACCTGAAGTACTGGTACCTAATCGAGGTCCGGAAATAGATTAGTCCTGTGATCGGCGGTAATACTTTTCTATAATAAAAAAAATTTGCAACTTCAAAAAAAGATTTTAAAGAGTTTTCTATTCGTTTCTGATTTGAAATAAAAGAGATTTTAAGATGAAATAATTATTTTAATATTTAACTTTTTATAATAATATACAAAACAACAACGCACCAAAATCATGTTTTGGTTTTCATGTCAACGTGATCTGTAAATAATATCATCTCAAAACCTATAACACGTTTCCTTGAACCGAACATGCTGTGATACTTTCTCCCTCTTGCCGCGTCAACAGAAAAAAAATTAAAAAATAACTTCATGAAGGGAGCCGTTAGAAGTTGGTACGGTATCAATAAAACCGTTATCAAATAATATAAATTGCAAAAACCCAACGGTATTTTTTAACATACCGCAACATGACCAGAAATTCTTACTTTAGTTTTCCGTCCCATTACCAAACCGTTTAACTTGTAACGGTACAATCAGGAGAAAAAAAAATGCTCACATATGACAGGGTAACGGCCTCCAATGATTCTAAGTATGGCCTCACCGACGAAAGCAAACATTTAATTTAAGGATCCGAATTCGAAAATCAGGCCCTTACCGCCGTGAAACCCGGACAAGCTCAATACGTAGACCAATCCGAATCTCACAAGGCTTAGACGACTTTTCAAATACAATTCCTAAAACAGACGCATTTAAAATTTTAAAATTTGGAGCATATCAAATAAGAAACTGACATCTGGCATAAAAATCGGAGTGAACAAAATACCACAGCGGAAGACTTTATTCGAATGGACCAAAAATATTCAAAACGGAAAAAGGGTTCATACAGCCACAAGCCCAAAATCACAAACTGGGCTTAAAGCCCGGAACGTAAAAACCATACCCAGTAGAGTAATTAATGCATAAAAATAAAATGTAAGTCAAAACATCAAAACGAGTCAACAGGAAATGCTAGGAAAGAAAACCGTGTAAAACATGCAAGTGCGATAGTCCAGCCAAGTCGTAGAAAGCACTCAAACCTCAAACGCTGTCTACGGCTCACGAACTACTCCTGAAAGGGGGAAACAACAACGGGTGAGATAATAAAATCTCAGTAAGAGTCACAGCATCATGTGTCCTTACGGGGAAACGAGAACACAAACAAAGAAGAAGGGAAACGGATTACTACATGAACAAGGACGTAATCGAAGCAACCTGAAGAATATGGAATTCACACATTTGATTTTACAACATAAAACACGATTCCAACCCAATAGGTTATAACTCAACAACTCGTAACATAACACGACAAACAACGTCAATCAAAAACCCATCGGGATGGACATAATAAAACACTCCTCGAGTAACCCCTGCTAAAGAGAAATCGGGAGCCCACCGGCAGTGTTAGTTTATATTTTTAGGAAAAATACTTAATACGTAACCCTTACCGCCAGTGTTGTCCGAGACTAGGCAGAGAAAACATAACACATATCATACCCGTCTCAATACTCAATAAGAATCAACCTGCAAAGACGTGGCAAGCGAACGAAACAAACCAACCTGCGAAGACGCGGCAGGCAAACGAAAACAACACCCATATGACTCCCAAACAGGTAAGCAACTCTCCCCTAACTCCGGGATTCCGTATACTCACCTCGCATTGGCCAAGCGAACGTTTACTCACTGTAGTCACTAACTGAATACAAGCATGGATTAAATATCAAACTTATTCTTAAAATGTTTCATTGGAAGCTGTACGAACCTCATAGATATACCAGATAAAATACTACCATATTTGATTGACACCCTTTTACTAAATTATTTTAAATAAACAAGTTAAATAAATGGCTTATTACCATATAATCTAAATATCACAAGTAGGCAAGAAACCAATACCATTTCTCGAATCAAATACTATCACACGGCCATAACTTACCATGTTCCATTTTGGTTAATTAATTAATAACTTGATTAATTATTCACATATGAATATGCAGAGGAAGGGAAACGTGAGCAATGGACCATGAAGAACGGAAGAACACGCCTCGATTAACGAAAAGAAACAAAACAAAACAAAAGAGAACAGAGATTTGCATGGGTAAATCAGGTATGCAGGAACGGAAAGAAAAGGGACTTGCAAGGGAAGCCGGGTACGCAGGAACGGGAAGAAATGAGGTTTGCAGGGAAAGAAAACATGGCACGCCTGGTACGAAGTTGCAGGGGAGGAGAACGAATGACAGGAAGTCCATAGGGAAAGAAAAGCACGGATTCGGTTTGCCCGAATCCGGTGGAGATGAAGAAGCTCAAGGCACCGGGACTAAACAGAGACAAGGAAGCACACGCCGCTTGACCTGAAACGAAGAAACAGAACGCACGCCTTGCTCGATGGGAGAACGGAAAAGGGAAGATCAGAGCATGCCTCGTACGATTTGAGAATGAAGAACAGGAAAATCAATGGAGGAAGAAGGAGCACGGGTCCGTCCGGTGAAGTACAAGCTTACGACACTGGGAATAACAAGGATAAGAGAACCCACTCCGCTCGATAGGGAACGAAGAACCAGGGAGCACCGAGGAAGAAGGAGAGCAAGGTATGCCTGGTACTAAGGAACGGGTAAAAGGAGATTAACAGGGGTCGGTGAAGAACAAGCTCAAGTCACTAGGAATACACGAAAACAAGAGAACACACTTCACCCGACCTGAAAAGAAGAACGAAGAGCATGCCAGAGAAACGAAAGAGCAGAGCACGCCGAAGGAAACACAGGAATGGCCAGAAAGAAATCCATTGAGCAACCGGGGAAGAAAACACTTCATTCGACGTGAAAGCAAGGAGGAGAGAGCACGGATTCGGTCAGCACAAATCCAGTAGAATCGAGCCCGCGGCAACGGAAAAGGAACGAAGAGGAGAGGAGGCGACTGGGTATGTCGAGAATGCCGGGGAGAACAGCTCGCGGAGCCGACACTGAAGGGAGAAGAAACCAGAGCACGGGTCCAGTTTGCACTGACCCGGTGGAAGACAAGAGGAGGTGCGAACTGGTGCTTCGCTCAACGAGGGAAGGAAGGGGAATCGTGAAACCACAGGGAGATGAAGAGAAAAGCGAAAAGAGGGGCTCGGCTTTGACGAGGAGCTTCCGTTTCGTGGGACTCCCCTTTGCATGACGCGAGCTCGTCCGTTTACAGAGGGGTAGGTCCAGCGTCTCGCACGATGTACAAAAGGAGAAGAAAGGCCGATGGTGCGAGCTGAGTGAACAGAAGGAGAAATCAGGGCTCCGAACCAATGGGCTAACCTTTACAGGTAAAGAATAATGACCGGAGAGGCAAAGAGGGGGAAAGATGGGTTTCGGCTTCCACACCAAAGTAGGGAAACACGAACTGAATGAGAACAACGGAAGGAACGGGTAAAATCAATGGACTTTAGGGACGGCAGACAGGAAAGAAACGAGGGACGGGAAGCAAGAATCAAACCTTGGCAATCAAGAGACAGTCCACACGAAAGGAGAAACCGAGAAAACCAAAGCATCAACAAGTTAGGGATTTCACAAATCGAAGGGTCTGATGATAAAACTGCTGAATATTTCCTCTAATAGGCGTACAGAAGAAAATCACGAGGAATCAATCAACAAGAAGATAACCAGGGGAAAGGATTTAATTAACGAAAGTACAATCAACAAGGACAGAACAAACAGAATACGAGCATATCTAGTAACGCATCAATTATGGGAAAACAATCAACAAAGAACGCACAAACACCAGAATTACGGGAAAGAGATAAACCAAAAGAACGCACAGACAACGAGGACGAAACAATAGTCGATCAAACAGATGAGGCATAGTCTCCTACCTGACGTGCAGATGAACTGGTGGCAATTCCTTTGCCCTTATCGCGATACTCAGATTCAGACCCACCTGAATTGAATCAATAACAGACAAACAATCACAACCCAATCTACACACGGAAAAGAAACAAACTCTTACCGTACCCTTACCGATCTATAGGTTAACTAACAATCTGGCAGTGGAACAGGGAGAGGCTAGAAACGGCTGGTTGAGAGGAACAGAGAATGAACGTTTATTAGGTTTTTGTCTGAAGCGTATACAGTAATAGTGTTTACGGTTGGTTACTGGGCTTAAAAGGATATGTATAGGGCTTAGGGTAACAAACGGGCCCAGACTTAAGAAAAGAGACCAAGAAGACCTTAGGGGAAGTGAACAGGCCCGGAAACAAGCCCGGGTCCAATTGGGACAAGACGATAAATTTTCACCGTCTCGGTTTCCGTCCCGATCAACACGTCAAACACACACGTGAACCACTACTACGATGCTGACTAGGCACACGAATAGGCCGGGATTTCACATTTAATATCCGAGGAAATTGTAAAGCGTCAACTATGAGGTGTACATGAATTTTATAGGCGACAACGTCAACTGAGATGCATATAAAATTAACGATCTCTCTCTATATATACATGAAGTGACAAATATCACATCAAACAGATTTTTTCTCAGTCACAGAACATATAGAGCGCAGCCCAGCATTTTACACATTAAAACAAATGAACAAAGGGAAGAAACCCAATATTTCTGGCCGACATGAAAAAAAAAAACAACTAAGGCGCAAATGATTGCTAGTGTGCGTCGAATTTCGTTTAAGAGTCCCAAATAGGACCAAACGCGGGGATTCCAGAAGCTTTGCATGCATTGACAACGTCCCTGCTTCCTTGTGGATTGCTTGTGACGATGACTACTTCCGCTCCCCATTTCTTTGCAGCGTCCACACTCATTTGAGACACATTGGGTCGACCCAGTACTGCGGTATCGTGTATGATGACCTGGTCTTCAGGATGCCCGCTCATCATCTGCTTGATTTCTTCGCCGAAATTCTGCTCAACCCCCTTGGTCACCCAAAGTACGCAAACCTTGGCTCTGCATGGCTGCAGAAGGAACGACAAGAACACGCAGATGCCTGAACCTGTTGCCACTACGAGAACCCTGTCGTACAGATTCACCAGGTAAGGCAATCCAGCAAAGTGCACTTGCCTGACCCACAAATGGCTTGGTGGGTTTGAAACCAAGGACTTTGTGAAGTCACCAACAGCGCCGGCAAGCATCATGTGTTCTGATTTCCCATCGGAAATTATGCCAAAAGCATGCCATTCAGATAATGGTGACGGACTGATTCTCCCGAGTATACCAGCTTGAACCCCTCCTTCAAATTTTATTACGGATGCATGGCCTGAATTAGAATATACTCTGACAGGTACACGCCTCACAGTCATCCAGGGAATAAAAATAAGTATGGTGATGGCCATTGTGAACCAAAACTCTTGTGCTTTCACCAAGCTGGAGCCTAGGTCGTTACTGTAGGATTTGGTTCTTGGATCATAAGATATGGTTAGAATCACAAAGGCCCAAACGAGAAAAATGCCCGCCCATCCGGCGAACCTGTGGGTTCTTTCGAATATGTTATGATGGAGATGGCGGACGAGAGGGAATGCAGCCAGTGAAGAGAGTAAAATAAGAGCAAGAATGGAGCAGGATACGGCAATGATTGCTGGAGAAGAATTTTCCCTGTCCTTCACAGTTAAGATTATAGCATACAGAAGCCAGGCTATTGAGGAAATACCACAGCCACTGTGTATCCCACCAAGACTCTGAAGGAGAGATGTGGTGGCAGTTTTGATTGGGAGAGGAATCCAGGACCTACCCAAGAGCTTGACTGTAAGCCAGAAAACGACTCGCAGGAAAGCTTCATTCCTGCAGAGTGTTAAAGCTAGAATATTGGCAATGGAGAAGAGGGCAGCATGGTTTCTTGCATAAGGAAAAGCACCGGTTGCTGCAAGGACTAAACCAATGATATTCAAGGTCAAGGAAACTACAAAGAGTCGCTTGTACACAGTGAACAAGCCTTGATCAAGCAAGATAACTGACAGTCTTGATTCCTGCTTTCTAGCAGGCTTAGCTGGTTCCTCCTTCTTAGTAGCATCTGGAAATGGAGTTTTTTCATTTTCTTCTCCTTGGCTATTACCTTCTTCTAACCTTGCCAAGGAGAAGGAATCCATATCATTTTCATCATCGAGGTCAAGATCACAGAAATGGCTGCTGGCTCTGCTCCTGGATCTGTTAATGGAAGAAGGGTACACTCTTGAGAAGCTTCCCAGTTTCCAAGGAAGCCAGGATCCTCCGCTCTCATTTGATTTATCTTTGGTGGGTGCCGAGATGGAAAAAGGATCTGCATGAGGCTTAATTTCAAATGCCACTCCTCGGCAGCTTGAAAACCTCAATGGAGCTTCCATGCTTTCGAGTTTCATCCGTAAAACAACCGAAAAGATTTGGAAAGACTCGTATTGCTTAGTAGTGCCCTCAGCTTGCAGAACTGACTTAGATATTTATAGTCCCTGGAGATGCGTTCATTCGGGATCATAAAGAATATAGATAATACCCACTTGTATCCACTAGGTCCCTAAAATCCAAAATAAGGGTCAAATACAATTTCTAGTTAAACTCTGTTCCGCCCTCCGGGAAATAGAAATGAAAATGACAATATTTCCGGCTAGTAGTGTCCCCTTCGTCAACTTGTCTGAGAAACAACGGTTTAAAATTTAGAACATTATTATTCGATACAGAAATTGATAAATAACCCCTCAACGCATAAAATTATTCATGTATTTTCTAAAATGGGATTTGGATAAAGATGATAAGATTAATTTGATAAATACACCTATTATAATAACTTAATCATTTTTATTAAGCTTTCTGTCAATAATATTACGACTGCAAAGACCAGAAATTCATTTATTGCTTTAAAAAAAAAAATGGAGTGGTCATGGCTTTCCATTTCCGTTTTCCAGACTTGCATTTTCCGGGACACCGAAACACGGCATAGACGTTTGACTTGAACTGTTGAGCTATTTTTTTTCTAGGTCTGGATTAGTTGGTGTGGATGTGCAATTGCCACGTTTGTGATTGTTATTGGTGTATTGGATACGGCCCAATGGCGTCAAGCTTCTTCAGCACATTTAGAGCATTTTACTTTTATGTCCTTGATTATTCACAAATAGCATCATAATGCAATCTGAAAATTTTTAGTCTCCCGTCCATTTTTCTGTATCATATGTATATCTATGTATTTTTTTATAATATCGATTTTTAATCTAATTTCTTTATTAAATTTTTTATTAGATATTAAATTCATATTTCGAATTTGATTAAATATTTAAGAAATTAAACCTACCTAATCCATGTTAATAATTGATTTCGTTTCAAAAAAAAATCATACAATGATTTTCCAATTCAAATAATAATTCATCAATCCAATGGTGGTTCACTGTTTTTTTATTAGGTTTTGGTGTTGTTTTCTGTAGCAGAATTTTATATACTGTTAAGTCAATAAGTTAATTTTTTATAAAAAATTAATTTATAATTAAAATTCTATAAGATATTACCAAATCGTCTAAACTTATACCCTTAAATTAATTTGTCCAAAATTGAAAAAGGAATTAGGTCGTGACACTTGATGAGGTCATGGATAAGTGGTTAGATGTGGTTGTGCACATTCTTACAGTCATGGGAGCTTCCTTCAATCCAAACAAAAAAGGATCCTAAAGTCAAGAGTGACCGCACGCAACCAAGTCTCCACGGTTGAATCCCTCACATATGTTGACCTGACAATTTTGAATGGGAGAGAGCCGCTATATCTGCCAGGTCTGTCGGCATTGTATACTATTTGTGGAATGATGACTTATTGAAGGTCAACGCAGGATTAGCAATGAAGATCATGACACAGTTAATGACATTTTCTTTTCTGCTATATGTTTGTACTGTGCACAAATGTTGTCAGGAAAAAAGAGAATTGGTAGACGAAAACTGATGGGAGGTGGCGTTCGTGATCATTAAGGAGCTGTCACTTTTCGTTATTTATTGCATTTGGCTGGTCAATTAAACTACGCATCAACATACAAATTATTCATACATATACGCTCAATAATTGAGTAATTGCATATAATGGTCAAAATTACAGATGGTAGAGGGCGAAATTAATTGTATATTTAAATTATTGATACGATTACAAATGGTTGAAATTAGATTAAGATGGTCCATGCACGCAAAGTCTCGATTAGGGGAGGCTGCGTTGGTGCCCTTCTATGTGATGGTAACGGGAGGTGGGTTCGTGGTTTAGGTACGTATTTATTGTCGGATTAGTTAGATTTATCTATAAGTTATATTTACCTTATGACGATAGATACTTCTTTGGTTTAAAAAAAATTATTACCTACGAATACATTGGTGTAGTGACGTTACGTTTTTCTAATTCGGACGGTACAGATTTGATCTATAATTCTAACAAGATATAGAAAATACATGTGTTAAGAATAATCCCACAAAGCGTGTGGAGGTAGTATCATCCCAATAATGTAGAGTCAGCATTTCTGATTGATATAGTTTTGGAATTAACCTAAGAATATGGTTCAATAATAAGAATCATATATTTTTAATAAAAATTTAAAAATTCGATTCACCTATAGATACAACAGAAAAGATTAGTTATTGTTAAGGATTGTAAATAATAAATAGTGAAAATTGGAATCTTGATCCACGATTACCCTTCAAATTCATCCAACATGCTTAACAGCAAACTACTGACTTGTTCTATATGCAGTCCATCACCTGGTCTATCAAAATCTGCAAAGAATCTTTCAAGATCGTAGATGGACTTAGGAGTCATTGAAGCTAATATTATATCAGGTCTTTCTAGAGAGAAATTGAATGTACTTAATCGTCGTTTATATACACCGAGTGTTTAAACCAGTAGTAAATTCAGTGTCCTTAGTGCTGAAGACGCCAGGAAACTAAAAACAATTTAATGAAAACCAGTGTGGGTAAACCAAGCTAACATCACCTAGTAAGCCTCATACTTAGGCTCAAAGAGACAGAAAACCTCAATTGCTTGACCAATTCTTTTCTTCCCACTCCCTATTGGGTGCGGGTCCTTCTGAGGAATTATCAGATTAATCTGATCTATCGAGACGAGGCCAACGCGGGAACTGCAGAAAACAACAGAAACGAAAACAATATACTGGTATGTATTAGAGAATGACGTGTTTGCATGTCACACATCTTCAGAAGAAAACAACAGAAAAGAAAACAATATCAGTACGTACGTACAGGAAGTGAATGCTAGGTAAACGCAGAATGAAGAGAATAAGCCTATAATTAGTTTAGGTTACATCAATGGATTCTATATTAGTTTATTAGGTAGCGTTCTTCTTTTTCTTGTTTTGTTCTAAATTTCTAGTACACCAGCTCCACGTCCTTGATCATGAGTACGCCCATGCATCCCTTCGAAGACTGATTCTACTTCCTCCTGCTCCACCCTCTCCACCTTTTCCACCTTTGTATCTTACATGGCGATGACTATTATTATACGAAATTAAATTAAGGATGCATATCCTTGATTATAAGGTCCGGATTTGTCAGCCCACCACGATCAGGCCCTGAAACTTGGAAAATAATAACCGGATCCCCAAACCCGAGTTTACGTTATTAGGCCGTCTTTGCTAATGTTAAAAATGCATGGAAAGGAACTTCTGGATAAAGAAAATAGGCCTTAGCCCATGTAATTAAGGACCCAAATTCATCCAAATTTTTTTAATTATTTTGAAACAATTCATAAATCATAAATGAATTACCTCCTAAGATGATATCGCAAATGACAAATTTTATAAAATAATTTAATATCATATCGAATAATATATTTAATCCTAATTATATCTTCGGCACGTGATCCCGAACTTGACTCGGCCAACCAGGTCTAAGAGACTCAGACTCATAGTATATTGTACTGCGCTGGATGACGATACCCACACACTCACTCTACTACCGAGTTAAATCAGATGGCATCATTGACTGCGACTGTCAGGTCCGACATAGGAGAACTAGTGGGAACACAGTACTTTGTGACCCTTCTCTCTCCTGAGTCGCAAAACAACTGGCCCAAGCCCTTTATACAATTTTGCAGTAGCTAGATGCTTTTGTTCTTCTTCGTTTAATCAAGATAATAAATGAGCTTAGCATCGGAGATGCATAGCTCATAGATTAAGGACATCGACTGTAACGATCCGCACCCAAAAATTGGGCCCTTACCGCGTGAAATCCGGATAAACCCAACACATGGACCAATCTGAATCTCATAAGGCTTAGACGACTTTTCAAACACGATTCCCAAAAATAAATACATTTAATTTTTACAAATTGGAGCATGACAAATAAGAAACTGACATCTAGCATAAAACGGAGTAAATAACATATACAACGGAAGACTTTAATTACTGGAAATGAAATACCATAAACGAAAACGAAGTTCATTTTACCACAAGCCCAAAACCAACGAACTGGGCTTAAAGCCCGATATAGAAAAACATATCCGAAAGAAACAAAGTCTCAAAATCATAAAATATGAGCCAAAGTATCTAAACAAGTCAAACCAGAAATGCCAGGAAAATAAACCGTGCAAAACGTGCAGATGCGATAGTCCAGCTGAGTCGTAGAAAACAATCACACCTCAAATGTCGTCTACGGCTCACGAACTACTCATGAAGGGGGGAAAAACAACAACGGATGAGATTATAAAAATCTCAGTAAGAGTCAAAGCATCATATGTCCTACAGGCAACCGGGATTATAGCAAAGGTGGGCAAGGAACGATTCACGAGACGATTAGAGATGTAACTGAAAGAGTATGTGGGATATGGAATTTACACATAACATATAATTTCTTATGATATAATACAAGATTACAACCCAGTAGTTTATAACATAACAATACCTATTATAGTACGGCTAGCATCGCCAAACAAAACTATCGGGGTGGACATAAAAAAACACTCCTCGAGTAACCCCCGCTAAAGGGAAACCTGGAGCCCACTGGCAGTATTAATTTATTTTCAGAAAAATACTAGATACGTAACCTGTACCGCCGGTGTTGTCCGAGACTAGGCAGAGAAAACACAACACACATCATACCCGTCTCAATATGCAATACGAACCGACCTGCGAAGACGTGGCAGGTAAACGTAAACATCACCCATACGACTCCCGAACAGGTGAGTAACTCTTCCCTAACACTGGGATTTCGTATACTCACCTCGCATTGGCCAAGCGAACGTCTATTATCAACTGAATGCATACATTGGTTAAACATTACACACACACATTGATGATTATTTTATTTAAACCATAAAGATATTATTTAACGAAAAGGAAGAATAAAATCACATACTTTATTAAGAAAATTTAGCAGCGGGACTTTATTTAATTGTCTGCCACTTTATTATATGGCAAAGTTTGGTGTATTTTATGGGTAAGCTTGTTTAATACTTAGTTCACTTTTTGCTTATCCAGTTAATACAGTGCGTTATGCGTAAATTCCATCCACCTCAAGTTCCATTGTAAATTATGTTATTCAGTTAAATACTTGGGTACAATGTAAGGGAAGTTACACGATTGGGATTGCTAAAGATGGAACATAACTTGTTGCGTGAGTTGAGAATGAAAAACGAAACTGGAGGAGCAACCGATGCTGTTGGTGAAACAGAAGCAAACTACCCGTAATACAGAGGAAAAGGAAATTAAGTGTGCAGGAAAAAGAGAAGAAAATAGACCAAAACATTGCTGGGAAAAAGGAAGGCTCGTGCGCAGGAGGAAGAGGAAATGGCGTCGCTGGGGAAAGAAGAACCGAGCACACACACGACACGCCAGAGGACGATGAAACCAGGAGCGACATGCTGAGGAAACGGAGACCAGCTACGCGTCACACGAGAAACAGGACATCAAGAAGATGCAGGACAGGCACGCATCACAAGGAAGAACCAAAGCGTGCCTGTCATGAAGCAAGAGAAACACAATCGGTACGACGCAAGACTTCGTGGAAGAGGGATGAGAACTCGCAGCCACACGCAGCCAACAAGGAGGAAGGGCATCACAGGTTGCGTACGAAACAAAGACGAAGGCAGGACTGGAGGAGGGCCCGTCGCATGCTCAGTTCGAGTTTCACCAACAAGAACACAGTTCAATCATATGCAAACCAAAGAAAGGGACTCGATAGATATGAAAGGACGAAGAATGCGGGAAAGGAACACCACCTGGAACGAGATTTATAGGGGAGAGGAGATCTCAAAGAGGAGTACAATGGGAAAAAGGTAGAGTTCAGCACAGATCTATCCGGGGCTTGATGGAGAAGGAACCGCGGCTCCGGATCAAGCAAATACCCGCAACCGCGAGCTGCTCGCCACGACACGACGAACCAGAAGATACCAGGGGAAGAAGAAACAATATTCAGCCGACCCAGAGGAAGATCCACTCGGCTCCAGCAAAGGGGTGAGAGGCAGGTCGCGGGTTTGGTGGAGAAAGACCCACAATTCCAGGTCTGAGTGGAAGAGAAGGAGAGATCCCGCGCATAGCCTGAAGAGTGGAGTACGAAAGCCAGGGGAGACAGAAAGTTGACAGGGGTACGTGAAAGAAATGAAGGAAAAACAGGGGTGATATCACGGAAGAAAGGAAAGAAAAGAAAGAAAACAAAATAAAGGTGAGTATAGGTGATACAGGAAAGAAAAGAAAATAAAATAAAAGGAAACGACACATTTTTACTGGGACCTGCGCATCTCACATGGTGCGCAAAAAGGGAGAAGAGGCAGCCGATGTGTTAAGAAAATTGCGGAGCGATTCCTCTTGTACGAGGACAACTAAACGGATCACCAGAAAATCAAGAATCGCAATAACAAGGAGGAAGAAGAGGACGTGAGAGACGAAGGTGAAAATCAACAGGGACGACACTTACGAAATACGAGCACACTTAACAGCACAAGAATTAGAAATGGACAAATTAACAAAGAAAGCATAAGCAACAGGATTACGAAAAGAATTTAAACAAGAGAACACACGTAATTACAAGAACAAACCCATAGCCGTTCAAACAGATGAGACGTAGTCTCCTACCTGTTGCTGGTGGCGATCTACTTACAATACCCAGATCCGACTCTTGGTGATGGCAGATTGAAGAAGATGTGAAGAGCGTAATGAACTGGAAGTGTGTGTGTAAGGGTGACGGCTAGGGTTTTTAAGGATGTATTTATAGGGTAAGGTTTAGAATAGTTCACAGGCCCGGAACTTTAAATGGGCTACAAATGAGGTCCACGGAACGTAAACAGGCCCAGGACAAGCCCGAGTCCAACAGGGACAATACGGTAATTTTCTACCGTCCCGGTTTCTATCCCGATCAACCCGACAATTGTACACGTGGACCGTTACGCGATGATGACTAGGCATATCACTGGGACGAGATTTCACATCGACATACCACGAAGGTAGCAGGAATTTGATGTAATTCTTACAAATGAGGAGGGATTGATGGCAGTAACCTACAAAAACCTTACTTCAAGGACCAAATGCAGTTCCAGCTAAGCTGGGAGGGAGGGGCCTCATGTGCATTCATTTGCCTCTTTCAGACTGTACTATTCCATCCCTTCGTTGTCATTTGTCATGTGTAAGGCAAAAATGTTTTGAGAGACAGAAGTTTGAAAGCAACCAAAGTATACAAAGGCCGACAGAAGTTAATACTCCAGCCTACACTGTAATTGGTGTTATTTTTCTTTTGACAACGCAGTATTTAGTTATATTTTGATGGTTCACGGATCTTACTAGAGAGCAACTCGAATGAAAGGGACGTTACTAATGATTATAATCTTTTCAGGATAAGATATGAAATAAATAAACAAATTTATAAAAATAATCCTAAATAAGACTTATTATTTTTAATTTAATATTAAATATTTGATTCTTAGTTTTGTATAATAAAGATATAACAAAATAAAATTAATCACGATGGTGAATATAATTTAATTAAAAAATAAAATTCATCAAGATAGCATTGGGGTTGGAGAAGCTCAACTTTCTATATTAAATGCGGTTTTGATAAATTTCGAGCTCAGACACTAAACATAATTAATTACATGGATGGATATCTAGGTAGTCATCTATAATTATAGATAGATCTAGACATTTTTTCGAGGTCTGCTTGCCTAAAGATCTTGAGTTTTGCAGTGACCAAGTTTCTGTGTTGTTCTTGTCCAAAGAACATCAATGGATACGCTAGCTGACAAGCTTTATGCGGTATCGAGGAAAAATAAACCTGCAGCCACCAATGTCATATTTTTAAAATAATTTTCCATTCTACAAAGCACCTAAGTCTCTAGGGTTTGAATAATGTATTATGTACGTCAACAGTTTGGTTTCAATAATTCTATGAAACGGTTTTTTTTAAGACAAATAGAATTCACGCAAAGACAAGTACAGCCGTGGCTTGAACCTGTGAATACGAAACATTTCATGACTCCTTATATCCTACCATGTGACCAATTTATTTCCCGACACGCACTCCCATTGCCAAGAGACAGAATTTTACAGAAAGGAGGCATAAATTGGACGAAGTTTTGTGATTTGGTAGATTCAATGGGAAAGTGATGTACATTAACTAGTGCTTCGTTGGCTGGCTTTATTCGTGCACCGACTCCTGCAGTAAGACATTATCGGATGATTCTAGGGAAATGATACAAGGACCATCCTGATCAACTGCTCATTTATTTCTTCTGTTTGTTACATTCTTTTCATGACCTCTTTGTCACCGCTACCCGCCCGCATTAATTTCCTTCATGTTCATCTCCGTAGTTTTCTCCCAAAATAAAATTTTGGTACTACATTTCCTTTCACAGAATCTTGCTTAATTTGATGCAGTGATTCATGTTTAAATGCAAATTAAAAACCCTTTCCACAGTTAGAATATAAGAACTATCCCAAGGAGAATGGATGAGATTATTTGGGAAGATGGGGAGGAGGCATACTCGGTTAAAGCTGGATACTTGTAATGGAGAAAGCTTGCATTCCTGACGTAGATCATTGGTTTCCCTCCATTTGGCAAAAGCAAGAAATTTCTACGTGTAAAGTTTTTTTCTGGTTAGCTTGCCAAGATAGAGTTTCTTCTAAAGGATGTTTGGCTAGGCTGAGATTTTTGAATTCCAATGAAACACAATGCCCAAATTGTGCTCATAACGAGAAGAATGCAGATCACATACTAATGAATTGTGTAATGGCTTGAAGATGCCGGTCTAGTGTTATGAAGAGATGGAGAGTTCAATGGATTCAACCCAAAAAATTAGTAGATCTTTTTACTCAGTGGGCAGGTTTCTCTTTTAACAAAATTCAACAAAGTATATGGTCTAATGTATTGTTTGTTGTAATCTGGAAGATTTGGACAACTAGAAATCGAAAGATCTTCAATCAAATTTCAAAACATCCCGACGATTTAGTTATAGAATGTATGCTTTACGGTATAGGATGGGCAAAAGCCAACTTAAAAGATGTAGTTGATAGGGGTACTAGCTTATTGCCAGTGGGAGAGGGGAGATATATAGTGCATTAAGACTTAGTAAAACAAAGATAATGGGGCCTCAGCCTTGTATCTCTATTATTCTGGTTGTCTTAGTGTACTGGCTGTAATGTTTTAGTTTACAATTGTTTCGATGTATTTGATACAACTTATGTTTGTATATTCTTTCCGTCATCATCAATAAATCGTATTCTTAAAAAAAAAAAAACACCAGAAAGTTTTAATCACTTCGTTATATCATGAATATCGATATAATTAGTCCAAAATATTTAAAATAAGACTTGATCATCTAAATTTATTTTCTTTGGATCATGAATGAATTGATATGAAATCCTATCGCATACCAAAATCTTTAAAGTTAAAAAAACACCGCACTAGTAAAAGTGACACAAAGTGTAAAAATGGTATAACATATGCAACTAGGAGACAAAGGAAATTTTTGTCATGGATCCCAAGCTTACGTACGTGGTCGTGGCCATCTTAGCAACGCCACTCCCTTGGGTATTCATTCCAGCAACTGATCCCAGAGAAAGCGATGTATGAGCAACGTGATTGCAACGGAATCCCTCAACTTAGCCAAGGACAAATTTATACAGCTGCCTTTGCCAGAAAGCAGTTGCTCAACGGGGGCGAGCACGTAGTTGACACTTACTGGTCATGGAGACATGAACCTTGGCTTTTACTTCACTGGGTTGTATTATAAATAATGAACCCACATCCGCTTTGGGTTTTTTTCTTACTGCATATTTTTAGTAATTCGAACCAAACACTTAACCAAAAGAGTTTGTCTTATCTGAAAATACCGACTGACTCTTAAAATAAATTGCAATAAGTGAGAAAACATTACTGTTTTCAAATGTTATGGCCACATGGGTAAGTTAGAGCAGTTAATTGAGACGACCGTTACAAGGGAGAATTGAGTTTTGTTATGATCCGTGTCTGGTACTATTTACTTTAACAAACGCGGTCCGGTTCTCGGTTAGACATTCCAATTATCATGAGGAACCTTACCCACGCGTCACTTCACGGGATCCTGCACGCGGTTGCACGGATGGGAATGGGCCATATCAGGGCCCGAGTAATGGAATGTCGAAGATAGTGTTTTAAATTTATTTTTATTAATAAAATATAAATTATACTAAGAAAGCGAAATAACTTGAATTAATATATTAAAAATAACTTAAAAACACTCTAACAACACAGATAAAAAAAACTCGAGGAAATTTATAATTTAGAGCATAAGGACACTAAACATTTTTGGGACAATTAATCCAAAAATTTAAAACAATTTTACACATAAATCAAACTTTTCACTCGATTAGGTAGATAAGAATATAACTCAATCAACTATAAATAAAAAGGGATAACTTTACCATTTGAAATACTTGATTGATCAATGACCAATCTTACGGTTCGGTGTCTTAAAGTATAATTCGAGATAAAGAAGAATGATCTTTATTAAGGTTTTACCTTCTAAAGATCGTTCAAACTTGAACGGACCCCGACACATGTTAGGACGAACCTTTTTTGCTCGTGTCTTCATGATAATTCTTTATTATTATTATTGTTTACTAAGTTTGCTATATAATAATAAAGTCGAGAATAGTTTATTTATAGTAGTTAGTTTAATTTGGATCATATTAAGCGAAGTTATCCTTTTTTAATTGATCTTATTTATGAGTTAGTCACATTATCGTGGGACCTTGTCCTTTCTTTAGTTAAATTTCTCGTTATGGACAAAATATTTCAAAAACTGGAATCAGAGAAAGAGAAGAGAAGACCGTTCCTCGATT
Source organism: Passiflora organensis (assembly GCA_019739055.1). Taxonomy (NCBI): domain Eukaryota; kingdom Viridiplantae; phylum Streptophyta; class Magnoliopsida; order Malpighiales; family Passifloraceae; genus Passiflora; species Passiflora organensis. Next base: position 76,177 of record JAEPBF010000187.1, on the reverse strand, counting down.
CTCGTGCTTTAACCAGTTACTCTAGTTAAAGACTTTACCCACTTTATTTCTAACTCAGTTCCCTCCTGTACACTACCCTTCCTGAGACTCTTACTCATGCTGTTTCTGTCTCTCCGTCTCCTGAGGTCTCAACGGTCAACACACAGAGGCACACAAAACTACTACCCATCTGCTCTCTCTCTCTCTCTCCCCTTCCATACACCGCAGAGATAAGGACGTTCACTGTTTATCCTTTACCCTACCCATACCTTACACATCTAAACCGAGAGGTCAGTAAACCTAAACTGAACCCAAAGGCCAGCGAAGGAGAAAGCCAAAACATCATAGAAGACTTTACATTCTGATACAATAATGGTGGCTGGGAAGGTGAGAGCGGCAATGGGGCTGCAAAAATCTCCAGCCCGTAGCAACCACAACAAACCGGAGACCCCGCCAAAACCGCCTCTTCCTTCGGCCAGCTCCGCTAAAGCCTCGTCGCAGAAGGCTGTTTTTTCTCGTTCCTTCGGTGTCTACTTCCCTCGCTCTTCCGCCCAGGTGCAGCCCCGCCCTCCCGACGTTACGGAGCTTTTGAAACTCGTTGAGGAGCTTCGCGAGCGGGAGTCCAGGCTGAAGACGGAGCTTCTTGAGTTCAAGCTGTTGAAGGAGAGCGTAGCCATTGTGCCTGTGTTAGAGAAAGAGATTGAGATGAAGAGAGGGGAGCTTGAAAGGGCCGAGGAGAGGGTTGAGTGGCTGGAAAGCGAGAATGAGAGGATGAGAATGGAGGTTAGTGATGTTAAAACCAGGTTCGAAGAGGAGAGCAGAAAGAGCGAGAAGAGAGCGAAGGAGTTAGAAGCTGAGGTTTCGGAGCTAAAGAAAATGCTGGCGGAAAAGGAGAGTGAAGAGCTCTCGTCGTCGCAAAGGTTTCAAGGGTTAATGGAGGCTTCGACAAAGTCCACTCTTATAAGGAACTTGAAAAAAGGTGTCAAGACTAACGACGTAAACGTGATTATGAATCAGGACAGTAATGGTAACAGCGGCAATCACAAGAACGAAAATGCAGATTTCAAGAGAGAAGAAGTAGTTGAAATGGAGAGACCAAGGCATTCCCGGTGCAACTCAGAGGAACTGGTTGAGTCAGCTCTCTCGAACTTCAGATCTCGCGTCCCTAGAGTCCCGAATCCTCCTCCAAAACGGTCATTTTCATCGCCATCGTCGTCTGGCTTATCTATCGGCTCTGATCAGACTGTTGTCGCGCCACCACCACTTCCGCCACCTCCTCCTCCACCACCACGTCCTGCGACAATCAAGAAGGCTGTGCCACCGCCTCCTCCCCCTCCGAAGAGTAAGAAGGCCGCGTCGGCTAATGTGAGGAGAGTGCCGGAAGTGGTGGAATTTTATCACTCGCTCATGCGAAGGGACTCGGGTCTACGGAGGGATTCAGGAGGCGGAGCGGCAGCAGAGTCAGTACCAGCCTCCGCCAATGCTCGTGACATGATAGGAGAGATCGAGAATAGGTCGACACATTTGTTGGCGGTAGGTGCCGGTTACCGGTTGTTTGGTTAATTTCTTTTCTTCAACGTATAGTTGCTATATTTACGGGATTTGCCACTGTGAGCTGCTGTTTCCTGTCCCCAAAGCTGACTGGTCTTGTAGTGACAGTGACTTCATTGGTGCTCCTTCTCACTATTGCTTTTTTGGATTTTGTTCTGTTTTGTTCTGAGATAAGACAGTTTTTGTATTCGAGGTTAATGTTCCAAATCTGGAGAAAAAGTGTAAATCTAGGGTTGTTTGAGTGGCAAATTGGACAATTGGTAGAGTTCCAGGTCAGGTAGTTCGAAAACCTGATCCGAAAGTGTGTGAGGACCATGTTTGTCAATGACCAGTTACTCTTCTTCATGCATAATATGATATGATTAGCGCTGTTGATTATCCTAATTTAATTGACTTCATGTATTGATTGCAGATTAAAACAGATGTAGAAACCCAAGGAGATTTTATAAGGTTTTTGATCAAAGAAGTAGAGGATGCAGCTTTCACAGATATTGAAGATGTGGTGCCTTTTGTCAAGTGGCTTGATGATGAGCTATCTTATCTGGTAAAAAAGTCGTTCAATCCAAACCTCATATCTGCAATTCCTGTATTTGCTTTCAACGTTAGCCGTTATCCTGTTCAATTTTTTGCTCTATGTAGGTGGATGAAAGAGCGGTACTGAAGCACTTCGACTGGCCGGAGCAGAAGGCGGATGCATTCAGGGAGGCTGCATTCGGATTCTGTGATCTCAAGAAGCTCGAATCCGAGGCCTCGTCGTTTCGTGATGATGTCCGGCAGCCGTGTGGTCATATTCTCAAGAAAATGCAGGCATCGCTTGAAAAGTACATAAATCTTCACCTACTCTGTTCTTTAATAACCATATTACTTGCTTTAAGCAATCATCAGATCAAAGGCATTGCAGTTTTTTACTAGTTACTTTCTTTTGCGTATAATCTAATCCGGCCTTTTATACATTATCATAGATTAGAGCATGGTGTTTACAATCTGTCAAGAATGAGAGAATCTGCATCGAATAGGTACAAGGCGTTTCAAATTCCAATGGATTGGATACTTGAAACTGGAATCGTGAGCCAGGTACCTGACTTTTGCTATCCAAAATGGAAGTCACTCCTGCATAAATGTTATTTTTGTATGATCTGTTTACGTTCCACTCTTAGATAGCAAAACCCCACATCCCTTGCAAATCCAGTTTGAGAATCTAGAGATGGATTCCAGTTTCACTCAGTGCTGCTTTATGTTATATCATTGTATAAATGAGTAGTGGTTGGTAGGAAGATGACAAAAGGTAAGATAGATATTGCCTTATTTTCTCTGCCCACGCCTGCATGCGCACATGCGAAGTCCCAGATCTGCAATGTTGGGTTTGCTTTGTCTGCTTCCTTTTTAACTTGGGGGCAATTTTTTAATCCCATTTCTAATTGTTGGTTGACCCCAGCACTCATTTTTGGGATAACCCATCTTAGGATTCTGTCTTAACTTTGTGTCTATTGGTGAAGGTTCTCTACCTTTTTTCCATATTTTTATTTGCACAAGTTACCAAAAACGCCAAGATGTTAAGAAGGTAGGAGACCGGAATGTAATAATCAAACATATTATTGATTCAAGCGCACATTTTTGCAGATCAAGTTGGCTTCGGTGAAACTAGCAATGAAGTGCATGAAAAGAGTGTCTGCAGAGCTTGAAATGGTTGGCGGTGGTGGCCCTGAAGAAGAGGAACTGATCGTCCAAGGTGTGAGATTCGCGTTCAGGGTACATCAGGTGAGCATTTGCTGAGTTGGATTTCATCAGATGAATTTGATTTTTTGCGGTTGTAACTAACAGACAGAAATTCATTCCAGTTTGCTGGAGGTTTCGATGTGGAAACCATGAAGGCATTTCAAGAGCTTAGAGATAAGGCCAGATCTTGTCATGCTGCTCAGTGCCAAAACCAGCAGCATCAGAAAATTGTGTGTAGATCGACTCCTTGCTGATCTGTAGCGAACTCGGCTTCAGAAATTGTAGTGGGCGCTCTGGTTGTGTAAAGATAGAACATGTTTGTACAATGGCCGTGGCCATCCTCGGAATCAATATTTATCTTATTCATCGCTTCATTCTTTTTTTCTTTTCTCTACTTATTATCTGTGTTTTCATATATTATGATTTTCCTGCTAGGACATATTGCATGTCCTATTTTTTTATATAATGTTCAAATTGAATTAAATCAATCTTTAAGTCACGTAAGAAAAAAATATGTTATTGAGTCATATACTCTCAATTTGGCCCAATTTTGACCGTGATTTCCAGTATAAAATTGTGAAATTTTTTAAGAAATAGTTTATTTTTTAAAATTTTGCTTAAAAATCAATAGCAATATAATAATAATAATGTAATAAAACTAATTTTTATAAGATTTATAATTTTTGTCTATCATAGTTGGAATTATTTTATTTATTTTAAAATTATAAATAATAATTATTATTTATAATTTTGAAGATTTAATATTATAATATCATTTTTTTTATAACAATTGTACAAATTTTATCATAAAAAATTATAAATAAAAAGATATAAATCATTTTATATAGTTATAGAAATTTTTAAAAATAAATTTTTATTTTTAACACCAAAAACTCTCTAACTCTGTGAACTTAGCAAAATATGCTTGGTGGAAGTTAATGGAATTTAGCAAAATATCAAGGTTTTAAAAACCGGACCGGTCTTCGAACCAGTGAAGTTAAGGGGTCAGGGATTTTAGAGGTAACCGGAAATAACCGGTTTAAGAACCGGAAAATTGAATCGGTAATTAATATATTAAAAAATATTATAATATTAATTTTCAAAAATTAATATATCAAACTATATATTAAAAAAATTAATATTCTTAATTTTTATCTTTTTTAATTTTTTTATCCTTTTAATTTTTATTAAAAATTATTTTTTTAAGTTTTCGAACCGATTGACCCGTAACAGGTTCAATCGGTTTTCAAAACCGGATCATGTACCGGGTCCGGTTCAACCGGGTTGAACCGGCCGGTCCGGTCCGGTTTTCAAAACATTGCAAAATATGCTTTCAGTTTCAGACAAGTATTGATTCACTTCACTCTGTCCGTCGAAAGAGATGACTGCGTCTTCTGTCCAAAAGTTTCTCGTTTATTCCTTCTCCACCGATTTTTCCAGACCTAGTCGTCAGAGCCTAAACAACCACGCGCCTTACTCAACAAGGCCCTTTCTCTCCTCAACAGCTCAAATCTTTCTACAGCCGCGTCTATTTTCTCGCCTAGTGAAAGCCGCAAAATCAATACTTATGGATTCCCATCAAACCGGGGCAAGTGCAGACGCAACCGTCCCCGCTGACTCAAATGCACCCATGAAACTCTTGTTTGTTGAGATGGGTGTTGGCTATGATCAGCACGGGTTTGTGAAAGATTCTCTTCTTCGGCTTTATATTTGATTGCTTAGATACCTATCATTTTTTTGTGCCTTTTGTTTTGTGTGGTTTGAGGTTTGAATTGAATGGCTCAGGCAAGATGTGACTGCTGCTGCAATGCGAGCTTGCAAGGATGCTATTTCTTCTAATTCAATTCCAGCATTTCGTAGAGGTAAGATGTCACTTTATGAATTTTGTATAGCAGCATTAACCAAATGAAATCTGTAGCTTTAAGGTTCTGTCTGGTTTGTTGTGATGAGATGGCATTGTTGCAGGGTCAATACCTGGTGTCACCTTTGGGCAAATGAAACTCCAAATTAAATTAGGAGTCCCAAATTCTCTGCAGCAATCCTTGGATATTGAGAGGGTGAAGTCCGTCTTTCCCTAGTAAGGATCAATACCTTCAAAACTTTATTGCATCAACTAAATACTATGCAAGGAAAAATTAAGTTATTTGTAGCGCTAGGCGAAAATCTTTCCACTAAAAAGTATTCATCCAGTGCTAATCAATATTGCACTAGTTTTTATTCAAAAAAAAAGAAAAAACTCACTAGTCCAGTTTGTTACTTAATTTTGGAAGTTATTTGGTGGCCAATAACTGGTTTGAAAGACTTTGACTTATCCTGGCCTGTTGCTATCAACTCAGTAGAAAAGTTAAGTTGAAGCAATAATTAGCATGTTGATAAACATCGTTTTACCTAACAAAGAAAATATAAGAAAGTTGTCTAACAGTTGAACTCTTGTTTTAGTTTTTTTAGAGATATTCTTTTTGTTTTACCACTAATTAGAACAAAGAAAGTATGAACCTTACATGGTATAAGGTTTAGTGGAAATCCTTGCTCTATGGGTTAGCTTAATTAGATTGAAAATATCTCAAAGAGCTTCAACAAGGCATATATTATCTCTCTACTTGATTAATGTTAGCCTTGAATTGATGTCTAGTTTTCCAGTGATGGAAGAGAATGATGAGGTATCAAACAGAACGAGGATTTGTTTTATTTTTTTCTTGGAGATATTCTCTCTATATTAAGTTATTTTTACTTAAATATTTTTATATTGGTCTGCTGTTGATATTATTCTAAATACAAAGTCTTACACATTTTACTGGTAGGTTTCTTGACTAATTAGAGCTAGATTATGTCTTCTGTCTGTGATTGTGTACATTCTGATAGTCCATGATCATCTCTAGAGGAAATTGTTAGATACATAATCTTGATTGCAAAATACAAACTTATAATGGTATCTTTAAATTTAACCTTGTTCATCATGTTTTCTTGTCTTCGTGAAATTGTAAAATTTTCAAATACCCGTGCAGAGGCTGAAAGTCTCTTTAGTCACCTGGATAACTTAAATCATAGGGGAGTTGATTCAAGAATGTTTTCTGCTTTTCCTCACGAACTCAAACATCTATGCTAGGTTTAACTTTTATTAGGAAAACTGCAGTGGGGAGATTCTTAAGGTTGAAGTTGTTGACGGTGGATTGATATGCTCAAGCGGTGTGCTTGTTGAAGAAATGGGAGATAAGAATGATGATTGTTACATAGTAAACGCTGCTGTATATGTGGGCTATTAGTCTTTCTTTTCTTGTGTTCCATTGCCGGTGTTTTCCAAGGTTTGCTTTCATTTCTTTACCACACTCTTGACTCTCCATGCTTTCTTGTCATTTTTAGTTGATGAACCATAATGATTGAATTAACCCCCAAACATGTCAAGCAAATATATTTTTTATCAAACGTCTTCCAATTAGTGTTCATCTGTATTTTCAGCCTGGGCACATTCCAAGGAGAGCATATCGAGAATTAATGGGAAATTACTGGTTTTTTGATTTTGGAATATATACACTTGATAAGCAGTAGTCATGTGACCTCAAGTTATACGCATTGTTGGTTAATTAGGTATACGTGGAGTGGTATGACTTGCCATCATAGTACTGTGCATGTTATCAGCAATTCCAGCAGCAGGGTGAAATTATGGATTTTCACATTCCAAATGATATTCTTTATAGCAAATTTTCTTTGTTTTGTTGCTCAGGTCACTGTTTTAAACTATTGAAGAATCTTGAAGGAAACTGAAATTTGGTGGTTGTTCTCATGTTTCTTCTGCTGGAAATAAACGTGATGCTTTCTGGCAGAAAGGAAAGCAAGTCTGATATATGTTCATAAACTGTAAACTTTGACTAAAAACAGAGAACAAATGGCATGATCACTAAATCAACATAAATTTACTATCCATTAAGTTTTCTTGCACACCAGATGCGATCTGTCCTTCAATATCTCCTATTCCTTTGTCGTTCGAAAGTATTTATTGTAACGAATAGATTCTGTCAATTTACAATTGATTCTTGCCCCATTATTATCCCCTTTCCAATGGCAAATGAGAGACTTCTGCACCTTCATGATGTCAATGGTATGGACAGAAAAATAAAGCCAGCTCTTGGATGCGTCAGCTTCACATAATGAGAGCTGCATAGAGGAGCTGGTTCCATGTATCAGGCAAGCCTGGGAGGCACCAGTGGCTGCAGTCTGTGCCAGAGCCATCACTATAAGTTGAGGGATGCGCATCTTTTCTTAATTGTGAGAGTGTTGTTATATCAAGTAGATAAACTGGTGTCTTCATTGTACTCAGCACTTGGTTCACCACTGCAGCTGCCGGAGGAGCACCGGCAGGATATGTGGACCCAGATAGAGGTTCTGCTTCTCCATTACAGTTCTTGTTTGGCTGGTTCCAATCCCTGCCCCTGTATTCATGAGAACACCTTAGATCATTTAGCTCTCTATTTCTGCTAAGCTGTTCTACACAACTTCATACTTTGTTTCCACTTACTGATAATGTGTCGGAGAAATCCCTTGGAAGAAGACTTTGGTTTTGGAGGGATCAACATTTTGGTCCACCCACTTGGCCCATGTTGTCATTCCTTTCTTAAATGCATCTAAACGGTCCATGTCTCTGTACAATCCTGAACCGTCCCGGATATAGTCCCACCTGCAATGTACAGGCAACGACAGCGTGATTCTGAATGCCCTTATTGGTTTAAACATTGTCTATATATTTCCATGCCGTTAGCTAAGAAAAAGAAAACCCAACCCACCCCTGAGAGCTTCCAGTGTGAAGCCACCAGTGCCAGGAGTTGAAGACGAGTATATCCATCCCATTCCACGCATTACCACCTTGTATTGAGTTCAGGTTTAGCACCCTGCCGACGTTTTCTCGGACTATGTCTACCAAGTAGGGCGTTCGATACAGCGTAAGGGATAGTCCATAGTCCTGCAGTTCCCGTCATTTCAGAATCAGGGCTCCAAGTCATCTTATTATAATCAAAAGGCAAATATTTTGAGATTGTAATAAATCCTGATGTAGAGGATAGTGGAAGACAACAACCGATGGAACAAAATGAATGACAATTCGTAAATGCTAAGCATTATATTTAGTACGTGTCATCACTGCAGTGGGCGGGCTTCTGTTCATAGAAAAAACCTGTAGTAAACCAGATGCAATAAATTCAAACGCAAGACTCATTAATGCAGCCTTAACTCTCACGAATATCTGTCCATACAATCATTCTCGGGACACAAGTAGAGATTTACGTTATCAAACCCGCAAAGAAGAGTTCTCTATCCTCCCGTTTGTTTGGAGCATCATTTTTCTCAAATTTCGGATATCCAAATTTGGGTTATGTAAGAAAATAGCTAAAAAAGGAACTAGAGAAGTAGGGAATAATTATAATAAATAAACCATAAAAATGCTTTAAATTGAAAAAAAAAGCAGGTTCCACCTGGGATCACCACTAGCATAGTCTTATCTATTTAAACTAATCCTATTAAGTTTGTCGAATATGCTCTGTCTCATTAACACCCTTAAAATAAAACCCTACATGGAAAAAGTGAACAGCTGTCCACCGAAGGTGATTGGGATGCTCACTTTTCTCTTGACGATAATGGGGTGACCAACTAAATAAAGGTAATTAATTTTACTAAACAAACCCATGCATTTCCTTTTCTCGTTTAGTTGTCAACCATTGAAATTTCTACCTCACGAAGCCCATCCGATGCAGCCCTATAGAGAGGAAGCTTCCCCTACTATCTATTATTCAACTGAAGCTTTTTCCTTGGTCCAACCCTACAGAGTATGGATTAGGTTTATCCTAAGCAGGTATTATCTATCTGCCTTTCAAAGCCTTACGTCTTGGCTGCAGAAATCCCATACAAAGAATGGGGTGAGATTAACTTCCTTAGTAATTAGTTATGATAACTAATCTTTGTTGGCTTTTCCTGACAGGTAAAGCAAAGCTGATATGCGAGCAATAAAAGTTTGCCCAGAATTCTATATTACCTACCTAAAATTAATGGGACAAAAGCAGCAGCTTGCAAGATCAAGGCCTTTCTCAAAAGTAGAACAAATGGACCGTGCTGTTAAAAAAAAGGAAGGAAAGAGAAGAAAGAGAGAAAATGGAAAACAGACAAAATAGATACATAAAAGGTGCAGACATATTCTGTGATTGAGATTGAATTTGATTCTGAAATTTTAAAAAGGCCAATGACTAAACTTACAGAGAAGGTCGCAGAAGCTATCGAGTCTTTCCTCGCCAGAGCTGTCTTGGCAATGGGCACCGACGCATGGATCATGCACGACAGAGATTCCCACATGTTCAGGCTCAGTGAGTCGCCCACGAACATTATCCTTTTCCCTTTCCACCTCCCCAGGAAATCTACACCATTGAACCTGCATGATAAAATATTTAGTATATTAGCAGTCGAGAGGTAAAAACATCAGTAGGGAAGACAACCCAATATATATATGTGCTCTATTTTGCCTTTTCAAAGGTAAAAGAGAAACACTGAGTACTGAAATGGCAGCCAGGAAAATGAAAGGATGTAGCTTGGTGAAGATAAAGGCGACAGAGAAGGTTTCCAAGAATTTCCAAATTAATACAAGGAAGAAACTCATCAGGCAGGTTGTCAGATTTTCACACAGAGGAAACGAAAAGCACCTGGGCAATTTACAAGCATCAGGCTGCCAAGCGTACTTAAGATACTGCGTATCTGGTCTCCCATACTTTTGGCAATTAAACTCAGAATCTATGAAGGGACAACCTGATGAATCGTAGAGAGGATAAGATTCATCAACGACCCATCTTCCTTGAAACAAATTGCAACCACTCACTTGCTTTCGCCCCTTCAATAGTCTGGTAACATTATAGCCATGTCCCTCTGCCGCTACTCTCTCTTGCAGAAACAAAAGCATAACTCGAAAGAGAAAAGCAATCATAACCCGGCACTTAAAAGCCATCTTGGGTATTGAATCCCCGCAAGTGTTCAGGATACAAGAGTTACGTGTGACTTGGAGTCTACATATATACTGGCAAGTCGTACCTGTCAATTCTTGGGACAGTGAGAGAAAGAGGTGGCCTCATGGCCTAGCTAGGTGGGTTCACATGGTATTATTATCAAGGGGAGGAGAACACCGATATTTCCTTTATTACTTAAAATTTCTCAAGCTTTTTGTGCCTGACATGATTGGGGAAGTTCTGGATGGAGTCTGATAGAATACTTGATCTTGCAATAATGCGTAAGATGTTGGATTTAAAAACCTGAAATTCTTTATTATGGGAGTTCTTGGTAGCTTCTTTTACATTCTATTGGTCAAAATGTCACGGGCATTTCTTTGTCTTTGTTTCTTCCAAAAGCGATGTCACGGGCTTTTTAATCATATACTGACATGAAATTGCACATGGTTAGCCAATTTTTCCGGTTAAGGAATTAAAAAAATAAACAAATAGAATTATTCTTCGGACTCTTTTAATTTTAAATGGATTTATAGTTTATACCCACGTTTCTTGTCGTCAACAGCATATCTTTCTCGATTACTATTTGGTTTATCGTGCTAAAAACTTGGATTAAGAAAATAATAAGTCCTCATTTCATAACTTCATAACAGGGTTTGGTATCTTCAAATTAGATTACAATTTTCTACATTTTTAAATTAATTTGATTAGTATTCAAGATTTAGATAGATAAATTTAAAATACAAATAGAAGAATCACATAATTTTTTAAAGCAATTGGATTTTTTTACCGACAACTACCAACAAGGATTGATCTTAGTGAATTACTATATAGTTTATTGAATATTTAATCAATGAATATAATTATTTTTAAATTTTATTAAAAAATAAACTGTGGTTCATTAAATATTAAATTAAGATTTAAATGACTATGTATACCTTTCTATTCTTAAAAAATAAAAAATAATCGGATTACAATTCTATGAGTATTTTATCAATCCTTGTGAGAATCTTATAAAATAAATACACATAATTTTAAACATAAAATATAAAATTATAGGATTATATATAATAACCATATATCCAAAACATTTTAGACTATAAGGACTATAACCTGGATGAATATTACATCTATAGCTCTATAAATGTCCAAAACCCATATGTCAGGACGTGACAATCAAACTTATTGGATGTCATAAAGGAAAATCAACAAAACAAAAAAGTTATATATACACACTGACATTGCAAAGTAATTTTGTACTTTACTTTTACTTGATATGACTGCGACAATTCTATAATCTTGTCACTAAGCTTAGTTTCAGATAACATATATGTTAAAAGAAGTCATCATGACTTCCTGCAGTTCGCAGAAATGAGAAATTATTTTCTAATCCTCACATCTAGAACGCCTCCCCCAGAAGAAGCTGATCCTCTATGTCACGATACAGAGTTACGGACCAACTTTAGTACAAACCTTGTTCACATCCAATTATGCAAATAATCTGCACTAAACAGCCAACAAAGGAAATAAAATGACAGCTTTTCCTTTTTTATATAGTTATGTGAACTGCTAAACTACAATTAGATATATAGCTAATTGCAGACTTGCAGGACACATTGTATCAAACTGACATGGGTTCCACAAGCTGATCTAGCAATAAGGTCACTCTTTGTCTGTTTCTGTTTTGTTCTAGCCGAAGTTATTGTCACCCAAATGGGTTGAATTTTGGAATTATCCATCACCTTTTTCCATGGCTACGAAAGGTAGCCCTTTACTAGGCCCACCACACTCGGCCTTCGACTCCTTCGGTGTGAGTCTAAAACCTTCCTATATAGATCAGTGGGCCCTTCCGTTGGCAGACTCATCATCAAATTTTGATTTTTTTATTTCATGTGCGGGCACTAACCATTCATGAAGTTGCTGAACCGTCGCCCAGGGGCCAATTCTTTTTCCCCATTAGCTGTTGGTCCTCTTTACCACTCTCTTTTCTTTTCTCTTGTTTTTTTTCCTTTGTCAGATAAAAAATATTTCTTATTGCAATACATAGTCCAGTTTAGACATGGGGCCCGTATTCAAAATCAAACTGTCCAATCCTGTTTCCTGAAATGAATTTGGAAAACAGGGTTGTTAAGACAAAACCAAATGTGATTAAGGGGATATGTGATAATGATCGTTAATTTCCGTTATGATGTCTAGTTGGTGGAACCCTTCATCATCCTCCATAATTGAATGCTTTCGCAGCATTAGTCATTAGTTCAAATCCCCGATGATTAAAATCTTTTTATCATTTTTTCTTTCTCGAAGGAAAGGCAATATTGTGGTTACCCCCCAAAGAAAGTTCAAATACAAAAGGACAAGCAAAATAATCGAGAAATGGATTCACTGCTCTCCAATGTCTTGTTATTGTTTCTTAGGGTACAAGTCATTATGGGTTAATAATTACGCCATAGGTGGGCCCTTGAATGGTTTCTTTCAATCGTCTAATGTTGCGACTTTGTGTGGGATTCAATCTTGTTGGATGGCTTTCCTTTGGTCATCTTTTACTCGGATTATGAATTTTGTTTTTTTTTTATATAGATATTTTATTTCAGATATGTGTAAATTGTTATTGGTCAATAAACACACCTAGTGTTTTATTATTATTGATGATGAAAATTTTTAATTTTAAAAAATACCTAATAAATTAGTTCCCCATTATGATGACTTTTTAATATAAAAATATAATATATATTAGAATTCTTTTGAATATTTCTGAAAAAAAATGAGTATTTAGAATTCTGAGTACTGTGTGTATATAATAATGTTTGATATTTGAAATGAAAATGATAATGATATAGGAATCTTTTTAGCAACCCCATCAAGCCATCAAATTTGACTGTCTCAACTCTTACCTGTCTTAAAGTTGATTGCATAATTGGTCTTAGGGGTCCCTAATAGCATCTTTCGAAAAAGGAAAGTCCGTATTTTATTGAATATTATTCTCTACAAAAAGAAATCGCATGACATATTTTTATCATGGTTAGCAATGTTTTTTTTTAAGAGTGACAAAGCTAAGGGAACTTTTCAACATTAACTTTATTCCATTCATATGATTCTTAGAACATTAGTCAATTTTAATTTAAGATGCAATGATACCAGTTACGAGGTTAAAAGTAGATGTAACGTTAACAATATCAAGAATACAAGATGGTTTTTAGAGACCACCATCATTAATTAGCAAGTTGTGATGGGAAGCTACGTTAGCATTAAATCTTTGTTCAAATGATGGATTTTCTGTGAGCATTTAGGACGTCAACTTGCCTTCAAATCACAGTTATCGTTAACTATCATATACAAATGCGGTATTAATGACAATTAATGACAATTTGGACGTATCTATCTTAATTTTATTATTTGAATATAAAACGTATTAATGTCTCTATCTTAATTTTATTATTTGAATATGAAACAAACAGATCAACAACCACTAGATTAATCTTTATTCTTAATTCGATCATCCAAATTTATTTTTTTAGAATTTAATGTGGGATAATGAATTGATGTGATACTATACCAAATTTTTAAGTGTGAAATCACTGATAATAAATACGTTTTTTATACCTTATTCCAGTGGGATTAAACCCATCAATATTATAATACTAATTGTAAATCGTATCATACCCTCATTTTTTCTCTCAAAATTTTTACTTTTAACTACAAGAAGGTAGGATTAAAATGTATGAAAAGTCTTCCTCAATCGAATCTCAACCAAGATAACGGGTACCGAACGCAATAATTCGGTTGCTGCAAGTGGCAATTCTTTACAATAGATTCCCAATTACGGGATTTCAATAGTGGAAATGGTGTACAGCCCATATTTTGGGTATCGTGCAGGGATTGTGGGTCAATTCTGGGATATAGATATATGTATGGATATCCATATATGAAGATATGAATTTCTGGGAAGTCAAAAAACATCCAACTTAGGAGGAAATGTGAGCTACAGCTAAGATCGAAGATGACTCGATTGGCTGGATGCCCATTTGCATATGAATAGTGGTGCAGCCAACTTGAAATGCATCACTCTCACTCTTAGGTTGTGCGTATTAATTACATAAGCAACACATCACAATTCACTAATACCACCTAAAGCACAAGTAGCCATCTCCTCTGTCAACTCTTAATTTATTTTTTAAAAAAATTATTTCTTTGTTTAGGAGAAGTTGATGATGACGTTTTTGTTCATTTGTACTCACATAACCTCAACAAGAGGACGTGCAAAATTATGGCACTATATTTGGCTTCATGCACTTTCGAAAGCGGATTCCTGCAGATGATTCTTCACAACCTGTCGGCAGCGGAAATAATAGATGATTAAGGGGAAATAACAGATAATATTTTATCAGATTTTGACTGACCCATGTTAAAATTTATAAAATAAAAAAATATAATTAAATAGTAAAATTCATTCATATATATATATATATAATGTTATTTTGAGTATCTTTATATATCTGGTATATAATTATAAAGATAAGTAGATAAACTAAGATTGTTTGGTCTTGAATTACAACAGAATACTTTGATTGGGCACAGAGGATTACTTGCAGCAGCCCACAGGCCTAGAAATGATTGAGCTCTAAATAAATGGGCCTAACAATCCATTGCTTAGTTTCTGGTTTGTTAGCTGAAGTCCGAATTTTTAAGCCCCCAATAACTCTTAGCCATAAACAGAACTACAACTGAACAGACACACACACAGAGTTGCAGAAAGCCAAGAATGGCTATATCCTTATCCTTAACTGCATCACTACCACTGCGGTCACCATGGTCGCCAAGACTGACCGCTCAGTCCTCCCGCAGTCCATCTTCTTCTCTGTTTCTGCTTGTTGGTTCGAGAACAGGAGGAAGCAACTTATCGATGAATGCGGTCTCCAATTCCGCCACTCACTTAGGGTCGCTTCATTCCTCTTTTCTGTCCCATTCTTCTCATTCTTCCTTGTCATCTCTCTCTGAATTTTCTTCCTCTTCAGGTAATTGATATTCTTTTTATTTTCATGCCGTTGGGTTCTTGAGGTTCTCTACTATTTGTCTTTGATGGTGTGGGAATATGCCTGTAGTTTAGGTGAATGACTGATTGAATTCGGTTTTTCTTTGGTATGCTTCTCATAATTGGGTTCATTTGTGTCGAATTGATTAGGTACCTTCTGTGCGTAGTTGATTAGTAAAGTTTGTTTATTTAGAAGGCAAAAGATTAGATTTTGATACCACCTGTTATTGCTCTGGGAAATGTAAAAGCTACCATTATGATGGGGAAACTCTTTCGTTTCTAGGAACGAACAATGGAGTGAGAGGCGCTTGAGAGCTCGTACACTTGGGTTTGATGTTGTTGCATAGTGCATTTTTTGTTTAGCAGAAACCACTCTAGTCTTTGATTTGATTAAAAGCTGCTGCTTTTATTAGTGTTGCATTTCTAATTTTGTGACATGCATGATTCATATATATTTGCGAATCAAATGAACTTTAATTAGCACCTACGCATGCATACCTCTGCGATGTCTTTCTTGGGATTATATTTTGTAACATCAAAGATACCATCCTCAGCACATACCATGGACGCCAACACTAATACTAGAGCAATACTAGAGATATACGCCTTCAGCATCATAATTATTTTCTTCTTCTTTTTTTATAAGAATTAATGGATGTTCGTTTCCTTCTCCCGTCACACCTTTTTATATGCTTTCTTTAGATATTCAAAACCACAAGATTCACTATTTTCCCTATAAAATTTGTTCACTTTTGGTGGTGCTATTTTTATCCTTTTACTAGCATTACCCGTCAAAGTAGGCATCCATTGAATTTGTCTTGTCTTTATCTATTTATAAGAAAGTAGAATTTGAACAATTGAAAAATGACATGTGTGATTCTTAGCTTGCTGATAAATCATTTGTACATCATCTTATGGTGTTTTATATTAGCGAATAGTAGCTTACAACTGATAAATCATTTCTACATGCGTCTCACACACATCTTTAGCTGAAATAAAATATACACACATCAACCCCAGCCATGAGCTTTGAACCATGACCACATCACTTGTTCCCAGCCTCAGTAGGCCGCTTGAGCCACAGAGGTGTTCAAACTACAAGTAGAATCATCTACCTTGGTGCACACAACATTATGCATGCGGAAAGTTTGGACTTATTGCATATTTTGGCTCGATAGTTAGTGTACCTCAGAATTTAGCACCACCGTCTAACATTACCAAAAATTTAGAGATCAGGTGTCAGACATATGTGTTAGGATATAGGCTAAAATCACGAATCCCAGCTCTCTATCCCTGAATTCTCTATTCAGCATTTTGTTAGAAACATATCTGGCTATAATCTATTATTCTATTTCTAGTAGTTGAACATTTAGCAATTGTTTCTTCTGCTTATCTTACATTTTGCGACACTAAATAGAATCTAAACCTATAGTCATTGACCAATTCCATAGAATAGCTTCTTACCATCAAAACCAACAAGCAAAAATTGAGGGATTGCAACAAGATCATAATAAGGGAGAAAATGGTGGCTCCAGGACCGGATGGAATTGTAGTGGAAGTAAAGCTCCAGGACCGGATGGAATGAATTTTAATTTTCTGAAAAAGGCTTGGGGAATCATAGGTAAGGAAGTGGTGCAAATGGTGATGGAATTTTTTAAGATTAGTAGGCAACCTAAAGGACTAAATACGTCATTTATTTCTCTCATTCCAAAATTTCAGGGTGCTTCTAACCTTAACAATTTTAGGCCAATTAGTCTTGTTCACAGCCTGTACAAGATTATAGCCAAGGTACTTGCTCGTAGATTAGGAGAAGTTATGGATCAAATAATTTCTCCTACGCAGTCAGGCTTTATTAGAGGAAGATAGCTGGTTGACTCAGTTATGGTGGCTTCTGAGATCATGCATCACAAGAAAGCGGCAAAGAAAAAAGGTTGGTGTCTTAAGCTTGACTTTAGAAAAGCTTATGACACTATTGACTGGAAGTTTATTATTGTAGTTATGGAGCATATGGGATTTAAGAAAAACTGGTGTGATTGGATATGGGAGTGTGTTTCAACAACTAGAGTGGCTGTCTTTGTGAATGGTTCACCCACTGAGGAGTTTGCCACTGAAAGAGGTTTGCGACAAGGAGATCCCCTCTCTCCCTTAATTTTTGATATAGTAGCTGAAGCTTTGTCTAGACTTTTAGAGAAAGCTTTTCTACTAGGGTTGTTTAGAGGCTTTGAGTTTGGAGGAGTCCATGTTTCTCACCTCCAATATGCTGACAATGTATTACTGTTTTGTGAAGGAGATAAGGTGGAACTGCTCAATTTGAAGAGGGTATTGAGAGCTTTTGAGCTTCTTGCTGGGTTAAAAATAAACTTCCATAAAAGTGCCTTAATTGGCATTAGCCAGCCATTTAGAGAGGTGGAAAGAATGACAGAACTAATAACTTATAAAATCCAGAAACTGCCATTTAAATATCTAGGAATTATTATAGGCGAGAATCCTAGAAGGAAATCTGTATGGAAGGGAGTGCTAGAGAGATTTAAGAAGAAGCTTGCTTTGTGGAAAGGTAAGTTTTTATCTCTAGGTGGAAGAATCACTTTGATCAAGGCTGTCTTGAATAACCTATCGGTGTTTATGATGTCCATTTACAAAATGCCTTTTGGTGTTTGGAAAGGTATTGAGACGTGGCTGAGAAAATTTCTGTGAACAGGAAAGGTGGAGCATAGATGTTTAAACAAGATTAAATGGAAAGTTGTTTGTCTGGAAATGGATAGAGGAGGGGCAGGTATTGGAGACTTGGAAGTGACCAAAAAATCTCTCCTGCTAAAGCGGTGGTGGAAACTAGCCAATGAATCTCAAACCCTCTGGAAGGAGCTAGTCATGGAGTTGTATGCTCCTAAGTTCACCCAAGAGGGCTTTATACTACAGAGTGGTAGTGCCTCACCTATGTGGAAGGGTATTTTGTCATGCTGTAATGGAGAGATAGACGTGAATCGCAAGATTAGAGAACAATTTAGATGGCAAGTGGGAAATGGAGAGATTATTAATTTCTAGTCTGATCAATAGTGTGGTCAGAACTCTTTGCAATATGATTACCCTCGATTGTTCAGTTTAGCAGAAAATAAACAGGCCAAGGCTAGTCAGGTGGGTGAGTTTGTTCGGGGATTGTGGCAGTGGAAACTCATTTGGAGGAGGTGTTTGTTCGTCTGGGAAGAGCAATAAGCCACTGAACTTGAAGTTAGAATCAGAAGTTTTCAGTTAAGAGAAGGGAGAACTGATAGAATGGTTTGGGGAACTGCAGCAGAAGAGTTTACAGTCAAAAGGTGTAAATATTTTTTGGAAAAGTTGCTATTACCGGAAACTCATCGACCAATTCAAAATGTATGGAGCAGAAGAGGAGCCCCAAAGAAACAAGCTCTTTTATGGTTGGCTTGCCATGATAAACTAACTTCCAAAGCTAGATTGGTCCAAATGAGAATAATTGACAGTGAAGATATTTTTTGTCCTAGATGTGGGGAAGAAGAGAAAGATGCAGACCACATAATTCTCAATTGCAAAGAATCTTTGCTTAGTTGGTCAGATGTGATGAGCAAATGGGGCTTCACATGGGTAGCTCCAAGATCTGTTTGAGATTTATTCTTGCAATGGGAGTATTTTGCTTGTGGCACTAAACAAAAGGAGATTTGGTACGTGATTCTATTCTCTACAGCCTGGGGAATTTGGATTTCTAGGAATGAGAGAATTTTCAAACAGTTTACGAGGCCTCCCAAAGTAATCAGTGAGAATGGATTAAGGCATAGCCTAAATTGGGCTAAGTTTAATCTGAGAGGGATTTTTCCATCTGCACTGGACGTCTTACTCATTGGCAACTTTCATCAGGTGATAAGATGATTTCTTTGATATGTTTAAGGGAGATTGTTTGATTTTTATCTCTTAGACTAGAATTCGTTTCAGTGATAGTTGTGCTGTTAGAGATAAATTTGCTTGATACTAGATTCTCTGGTAGATTTGGTTTCGACATTAGATATGAGTTCTGTATAATATTTTGTATATTCTTCTTATAATATTTTCATATTCTTCAAAAGAAAAGGGAGAATGTCTCGGTGGTCTTGCAAAACAAACTTCCTTGGAAGTGCACTAATCAAGTTATGTTTTCTGTTTCTTATAGGTTTGGTGGAAAGGACGTTTTGCAGGCCTATGTGACCTTGAGGCTTCCATCAATATGATGCCATTGTCAGTCTACAAATCATTGAATCTTGATCAATAGAAAAAATAATTGGGGTCCTGACATAGCTTGCCAATCGATCTTTAATGCGTCCAATGGGGATTTTGGAGGACTTACTCATCCAAGACAAGAGCTTGGTCTTTCCTACGGATTCTTTCATAATGGAGATGGAGAGTGAAGGAATACAAATGATTTTAATAGGAAGACCATTCTTCAAGTCATCCCGGACCAAGATAGATGTACATAGTGGAACCATGACCATAGAATTTGATGACGAGACGGTGACCTTTAATATTTATAATGCCATAAATTACAGAAATTTGGAGAGCTCCATTTCAATTGTGCATGTTGTTGAACCATATACAAAGGAGGTGGGTAAGACATTGTGCACAAACAAGCTGCAGGTAGCAATAGAGGATAGTGTTGATATGAGAGAATTCTTGATGGATAACTTAGAAATTGATAATTGACTATGTGATGTCATACGAGACCTCGATTGCGAGATTGCTATTGAAGATCTCTAGCATGTTTCCTTACCAGTTACTCATGATAAACTCCAGCTAAGTGTGATCAAAGACCCGACTCTTAAATTGAAGAAGCTACCAGCCCATTTATAGTATGTTTAATTAGGGAAGGATGATACTTTGCATGTTATTATACCCAGCAAGTTATCCAAAGAAGAGGTTGAACGGTTAGTAATAGTCTTCCAAGATCACAAAGAAGCCATTGGATGGACTATTGCAAACATTAAGGGAATGAAGTCCATCGAAGCGCATGTATCGTATCTTAAGGAAAGAAGACCCAAAACCAACATGTGAAACTCAGTAGTGTTTAAGTCATCCAAAGGTGGAAGTAGTGAAGAAAGATGTTAGTAAATTGCTAGATGTTGGCACGATTTATCCAATTTCATATAGTAAATAGGTTAGTCTAGTGCTAGTAGTCCCAAAGAAGATGGGCGCTACGGTTGATCAGAATGCAAGTGGTGAAATGGTTCCCACTATGATACAGAATGGCTGGAGGGTGCGTATAAACTACTAGAAATTAAATAAGGCCATAAGGAAGGACTACTTTTCATTATCCTTCATTGATCAAATGCTAGAACGCTTAGCATGCAAAACTCATTCTTGTTTTCTTGAGAGGTTTCTTCAGGTTTCATCAGATTCCTGTGGTCTTGAAGGATCAGGAGAAGACAATATTCACCATCCCCTTCAGAAATTTCTCCAATCACCATATACTGTTTGGTTTGAGTAATGCACTAGCTACTTTTTAGAGTTGTATTGTAAACATTTTTTTGACTACGTGGAGGAGATAGTAAAGGTCTTCATAGATGACTTTACTATTTATGGAGACTCTTTCAAACTTGCTTGGCCAATTTTGACTAATATCAAATTGGCACTAAATATAAAAATGCCACTTTATGGTCGATCAAGGGTTGATCTTGGGTCATATTGTTTCCACTAGAGGTATTGAGGTGGATCAAACCAAAATCAATATCATTAAGTCTCTGTCTTACCCTATCCGCACAAAAGAAATTCAGTCCTTTATTGGACATGCCAGATTCTATAGGAGGTTTATTAAAGATTTCTCCAAGATAACCCAACCAATGTGCAAGCTTCTTCAATAGGATGTTCCTTTCAAGTTTTCTAAAGAGTACAAAAAGGCATTTGACCAGATTAAGGAGATATTGTTTTTTGTGCCTATACTGAAAGCCCCAGATTGGCAACTTTTGTTCGAGATCATATATGATGCCAGCAATTATGTTATGGGGCCAGTGCTTGGACAAAGGTGGATCGTTGTACCCATATTATCTATTATGCTTCCAGAATGATTGACGTTACCCAGGTAAATTATACTACCACTAAGAAAGAACTTTTGGCTATACTTTTCATCTTGGAGAAGTTTTGACCTCACCTATTGGGATCCAAGATCATAGTTTATTCAGATCATTCTGCACTTAAGTATTTGATAAAAGAAAAAGGAATCTAAGCCCAGGATGATCCATTGGATATTATTGCTTCAAGAATTTGATCTCAAAATCAAAGATAAGAAGAGGCTGGAGAACTACATGGCAGATCATCTAAGTAGACTCTTAACCGAAGGGGATGGTGAGCCAATCAGAGAGGCATTTCCTAATGAACACTTCTTTCTTGTTCAGAGAGCCTCTTGGTTCACAAATATAGTCAATTACTTAGTGACTAGAGAGACACGTATGGAATTAGAAAGAAGTGCACAAAACAAGCTTATTAGTGAATCTCACTATTATATTGGAATGAACTCTATCTTTTAAGATACTCCACAAATCAGATTATCAGAAGATGCGTCAAAGAGTCTGATCAATTTGCTATCATGCAATATTGTTATGCAGAGGCCTGCAGTGGACATTTTGGTCCTTGGAGGACAGCAAGGAAAATTTTTTACTGTGGATTCTTTTGGCCCACGATATATTACAATGTGTTCCAGTATTGTCGAGCTTTTGCAAGGTGTCAAGCCAAGGGCTCGCTTGGACACAGAGATCAAAACCCACAAACTCCAATTTATGGTATGTAAGGTATTTGATGCCTAGGGTATTGACTTTTTGGGACTATTTCCACCATCTTTTGGATATTCGTATTCTCTTCTTGTTGTTGATTATGTGTCGAAATAGGTGGAAGCCAAGGTCATAAGGAAGGATGATGCAAGAACGGTCTTTGATTTTGTTTAGGCCAATATCTTTACCCGATATGGAATTCCAAAGGTTATAATCAGTGATCGAGGTAAGCATTTTTGTAATCAAATATTTCATAATTTGATGGCCAAGTATGAGGTTATACATCGCACGTCCACAATTTATCACCTAAAAAAAGGGACAAGGTGAGTTCTTGAATCGAGAAACTAAAAACATTCTGTAGAAGATAGTAAATCTGAATCATAAGAACTAGAGTGTATTTGAATGATTCTTTATGGGCTTATAGAACTGCTTACAAAACCCATATTAAAACTACACCATTTCGAATGATCAATGGTCAGGCTTGTCATTTGCCAGTAGAGCTGGAACACAAAATATATTGGGACATGAAGATGGTCAGTCAAAACCTCGATACAGCGGGCAACGAAAGAAAATTGGGCTCATAAAGTTGGAGGAGATTATAGACAATGCAAATGATACTATCAAGACTTATAAGGAACAAAAAAAAATATCATAATCTCTAGCTAAGACCAAAGATGTTCGAAGTAGGAAAAACTATTTTGTTGTTTCACTTTAATCTTAAACTTCATCCCAGGAAACATTGGTGACAGTGGATAGGGCCCTATAATATTAAGGAAGGTTTACCCAAATAGTGCTGTTGAAATTAGTAGTGAATACATAGTGAAGGTTTTTAAAGTTAACAAACACATACTGAAGCCTTTTAATAAGATTCCAAGGGTAGTCGAGCAAAGCCCTCTAGGCATTACAGATTATCAATAAAGATCCCCATAGAATCGAGATGCCAATTTTTTAAAAAAGTACTACTAGAGGTAGTGCAACTATTATTTCTGTATTTATTTAATTCTATAAAGATCTTGGATGAAGGACCTAAAATAGGGGACATCAATGAAAGGTACATTTGAATCAGGATAGTGAAACAAGGCCATCATGGGACATTTGGCGATAAAGGGTGCATTGCAATAACTATTATGGGTAGGAGGTATGCACATGTGCCCACTTCCTAGTGCACGTCAATCCTTCTGTGACCACTCACATCCCATTATCTAAAACCCTCTGCTGAAGAAAACCAAGAAAAATAAGAAACCATGTTCACAGCATTAGCATTCCAGCGATCTCGTTCTGTCTATTCAACTTTGAATTTTTCACGGCCACCATTTGTTCTTTACAACCAGTTTCGATGCCATTATGGATCCTAACCAAACCCCCCTTTGTCAGTTTTTCTCAAGGACCAGTGAATATACCCGACTTCGCAGCAACTTTGAAGGAGCTAAAGCATTAAAAATAGAAGACTATGTGTTAGTTTGTACAGCAAATTACTCAGCTCTTGAGGTTAGCTTAGACCGTGAGAACCTGATATTTTCGAGCTATTTATGCCGGAAAACCCATTCAAGGATCGATATCATTAGAGGGTCTTAACTCACGGATCAGGATTGAAAGTGGATTTGAGGAAAAAAATTGAAATATTTTGAAGGAAAATATTATTATCAGAAATTATTTTATTTACCTATTCATGATTGAAAACTCATAATAGGGGTTGTATTATTGATTATAGAATCCGAAAATAATTTATTGGTCTATTGGATGTATTTAGGGTTATATAAATTTTTTGAGTATTTTTCAGAATCATATTGGGATTTATGATGAATTTTTGACGGTATTTATTGTGGTATTTAATTTTTAATAAATTGAATATTTATGAAAAAAATAAGATTTTTAATTTAATAGATTTTTCTATTTATAAAAATTTTATAGAAATTTTTGGAATATTTTTCAGAGGTCTATACAATTTATTATGCATTTTATATTAACTTTGGTATTAAAAAATTTATTTATTATTAATTATATTATATATTATTATACTAATCCTTAAATAACCGAAAACAATGGGAGGGGATATCATTTTGACCAGGATTGGTCAAAATGACACCCACCAATGTCATTTTGATAAACA
Organism: Passiflora organensis; assembly: GCA_019739055.1. NCBI lineage: Eukaryota > Viridiplantae > Streptophyta > Magnoliopsida > Malpighiales > Passifloraceae > Passiflora > Passiflora organensis. Next base: position 52,081 of record JAEPBF010000187.1, on the reverse strand, counting down.
GGCATAAAGGGGGTACCGTTTCGAACCACGCCTCAGACGACATTGTTTTGACATCGGGACCCCCAACAGTTGAGTATCTTCCTCTCACCACCTTTGACCGGTGAGCCAAGGGGTAAAATTGATTTTTTGTGGGTTTCCCTCTCTATTTGTTCTCAATGAACAAAAATCACACAAAAAACTCCTTATTCTCTTTGTGTGTCATCTCCGACTATTCTTGTGAAAATACGGCGTTTCTATCTTAAGATCTTGGTGGACTCCTACAATGGCAGGTCCTCGAGGAGTCGGTCTAGAGTGACATCGAATTGTTGGCATGAATTGTTAAAAATATGATTACTATGAAGTGAATAACCGGAATCGTGCATGAGTGCTAGTAGTCCAGCCCTACGACAAACCGAGAACCTCAACCTTAAAAGTAGTCTGCTACTCAAGCACTCGGACCTAATCCTGAAAAACAACAACAAGAGGCAGTGAGATCTCAAGGACTTCAGTGAGAATTACTATATCATAAACAATTACAGGAGAATAAAGGTATAAACTAGAACGATTTTAAAATATTTAGTAATAAAATCATCTTTCGTCCATCCTTGCTACTCTTGCACCCAATACAGTCAATCATGGTTGTTTGATGCAAATGCAAGAGTAAAAATACATGCAAGTCTCGCACTCGCTTTCATTCCCAAAAGATACACAAATCCACATTCTCAGCTTCACAGGCTAAGGTGCCCAAAGTCTATGGTTGAACCTCTAAAACGACTTCATTGATAACCCCAGCCAAAGAGAAGTCAGAAGCCCCACTAGTGGTTAACTTTAATGTATTTTGAAAATAAATATGTAAACCCCTATCACCAGTGATGTCTTTGAAACATGTGGAGAAAAGCACACTATCACATATTTTCCAATCACACACAACTCAAAAAACCCGAAGGTATAATTTATGTAGCCTATCATAATATACATCCACCAGGCATACATTTACCACCCTAACTTCTAGGCAAGGGACTATCCTTCTATTTAAGGATACTCATCCACTTATTTTCACATTGGACAAATGTTATTCATCAATTCCAAGTTACCACTTAGAAAATATATGCAGTATATGTACTTGAATAAAACTCACATATAACAATGAATATAATGCATGTTGTCCCAATAATCAAACACAAGTATCATCCTACTCCTCGATCCACGTAACTCAATCATTTGAATTTCAATTATATAATGTATTAATGACACTCATGAGGTTAAGAAAAGATGTAGGATAGTATTATTATAAGTGTTTATGAAGTATGGAGTTGGACTAGTTTAACTATAACAAGAAAAGGTTAAAAGGCCAAAATTACAGAATTTTGATTGATCTAAATGTTTAGGTTCGACCGAGTCTAAGTTTTTCGACCAATCTAAGAGTTTGGCTTCGACTGATCTTTAGGCTTTCAGAAAAATTTTACAGATTTTTTACCAGTCTAAAAGTTGGGTTTCGACCGGTCTTAGGGTTCTCTAGAAAATTGGGTAGAAGTTCAACCGGTCTAAAACGTTGGTTTTGATTAGTCTAAGGTCTCTCTAAAAGGGTTATCAGGTTTTTGACCGGTCTAAAAGTCTAGGTTCAACCAGTCTAGGGTGTTTAACTAGGATTTCAATTAGTCTAAATGTGCTACTCTGGGTTTTTCTGCACTTTTCTCTCTAGTTCAAATCCTAACCAAAAGGTACAAACCAACCGACAATTCTCATGGAAATTCATGCCGGTAACACGGCTAATCAACCACTAAATCCTCACTAATTAAACACTATCATGTGATCAAAATAACTTATAGCACACAATTATGCCATTAAGTTTATAATCACATTTGATGCATCCAAAACTTGTCAAGCAAGCTAATGAACCTAATATGATGTTCATACACAATGAAATACCATGCCTCTATTCAAACCACACATGTTTATCATATTTTAATTTAAAATATCAAAACCATTCCGAGTATGCAAATAAAACTTAATGTCCCGGCCCGGCCCAGCGGGCCCGGACGTGTATGTGCGCGTGATGGATCACAACTGCAATGCTCAGTTGGGCTTTTAACCACAGGGCCCAAAAGATACATCTTGTTACAAATATCCACTCACACAACATATATAAGCCCAAGACCTCCCTCTCTCCTTTCAGATATGGGATTGGGTAACTTGAACCCCCCTACAGGCTGGGTCTCACAATCTCCCCTCCTTATATACCCCCGTGTCCTCACAAGAGGAGCCAAAATCACAAACCCAAATGTAAACACACAACATGGCCCAAGCCCACTCAGAAGAGGGAACGAGATCGTCTCCACTACCATTTGTCACGGCCCGACCCCGGACCCTCGACCCAGCAGGCCCAACGTGTATATGCGCGTGATGGATCACAACTGCAATGCTTAGTTGGGCTTTTAACCACAGAGTCCAAAAGATGCATCTTGTTACAAATAATCCACTCACACAACATATATAAGCCCAAGCCCTCCCCCGCTCCTTTCCAATGTGGGATTGAGTAACTTGACCTCTCCTGCGGGCTAGGTCTCACACTTAAACTTCCACCTCTAGTCATGCGAATGACTCACTAATTGCCACACTTTTACACTTATCGTGAGCCAACACACCACCTACATGCAAGGCAGAGAATGCAAAACCTCAATAGCAAGCAAAAAACCTAAAGTGACTAAAAAATGGAAACAAATCCTATAACCCCTTCTGATGCTCTCTCTATTACTCAAGCCTTCCTGTGCCTCCTATGCAACCTGTGGCTACTGTACCTAAGCTGTAACGACCCTAACTCCTAACCTATTATTAATTCCTCCGATTAGGGCTCTTACCGCCATAAAACCCAAACAAGCTCAAGAAGGAGGACCTATATGAATCCCACAAGGCTTACTCATCAAATTCTCAATTTTTAGCATGTACATTCTTTATGTTTATCAACAATTGGAGCATGTTATTTGACAAGTATTCTGGTATCATATGGAGTTAATGAAATATCAGCGGAAGTCTTTAAATAAAATCAATGAATCAACAACACACAAATCCTATAGGGATCCAAATATCCAACAAGTTAACCCCCAACATAAATTGGACACAACAAGTAAAGGAGGAATCTTGAAAAATCAGAAAGTAGTCCAATCATAATTTATGTTATATGTGCAGGAAATCAAGGAACAGGTATGCAAATGTGATGCGATATTGCACTGCCATACAGTCTTGATTCCACACACTGGTACCACGGACAGTGGATGTACCTAAGCCTGAAAAAATGGTTAATACAGCAGGATGAGATTACAAAAATCTCAGTAGGGTAACAACATCATAAGATCTACAGAAATCTTAAACACAAATCTCCCGAACAACATCAGATCATCCCTACACAACTATGGATATCTTGCAATTCAAGAATTAATCAAAGAGATAAGGCTGAAACTAAAGCTGAGGGTGGACTACAACACTTCAAAAAATCAGAAGTACACAGGTAGGTAAAACTCATCAAATTACTCTCTGCACTAAAAAGAAAGAAAGTTCATCCCCTTCCACCTGTATTGTCCAAGGTTTACTACACAAAGGGTAAAAGGTTAGCACACAAGCTATTCAGCAAACCTATTCATCATATCACACAAGGAAAAGACATCCAAGCCACACAAGGACAACGTTTCCAAGCCACACAAGGACAAGGTTTACAGCCGCGGATGCTGGGGAATGCCACCCATACAACTCCTATACCAGTAAGAGCTTCCCCTCTCCCAAGAAGCATCAATGCTTACCCCGAATAGTCATCGGAACAGGATCCTAACACACAAACACGTACAAGCACACATAAGCAAGTGCCAAGCATAATACCACAATAGGGTATCTTCAATCATGTCAGAACACAATTATATGCAATTTAGGCACTCAAAACCTAACTCAAGGGTTCGGTATGGCCTGTAGGATTCATATCTCAATCCGTAATTCATGCACATATCCTACAATCAATTTGCTGCAATAATAACAAGGGAAAGTATCGAAAATAACAAACAAACAATAGGGATCTCTAGAGAAACCGATGAGGCATAGATGCTACCTCTCTTGTCTCAGAACAAGAAGCTATTCCTTTGCCCTTATTTAATAATTCCGAACCACCTATAGCATCACAAAGCAAAGACAAAACCAAACTAAGCATGCATGCTCAATAACCAAGTAAGTACCCTATTTCCTTACCAATTCCACTCACCAAACCCATCAGAAACTAGTGGTCAGATGTCGCAGGTGACTCCTCTTTGGATGTATGACGTGATAGCCAAGAATTTAACAAGATTCAACCTGAATTACCACCCCAATTTAACTATGTAAATTTTGGCACTAAGCATAGGACACAAGATAATTTGTGATTTCATGTTAATATAGACGGATTAAGTGTTTATAATTTATACAATCAAAAGAAACAAGATTGGAATCCAATAGGTTAATCAATTGATCAAGGTAGGCAACAATAGGGCATGGGTAGGGCATACTGATTTCATGTATATAAAAGATTCAAAGGATGAATTCATTATTTTATAATATGAATGAATTCTAAACAATCATATGAACAAGCGGAACAACAATAGAATCACATAATTTTGAAACCTAATCCTGCCAAAATATGATTTAATTTTCGACAAAAAAAATTAACCTTCAGACAAAAAAACTAAGATGGTTGGAAAATGGATGAAGAGAGCTTTTCAACAAGCAATTTTTTGAAAGAATCTAACAAAAGACAGGAGAGTTATGCTATTTTGAAGTTCTAGCAGATTTTGGCAATTCCGTCGAAATATGATTTAACTTTGGACGAAGAAAACTAACCTTCAGACGAAAAACCTAAAATGGTTAGAAAAAGGGTGAAGAGAGTTTCCAAAAAGTTATTATTTGCAAGAATCCGACGAATGACGAAAGAGTTATGCTATTTTGAAGTTCAAGCAGATTTTGGTAATTCCATCAAAATACGATTTAACTTTCGACAAAGAAAAACTAACCTCCAGAAAATAAACCAAAAATTTTTGGAAATAGTATGAAGAGAGCTTTCCAACAAGCTATTATTTGCAAGAATCCGACAAAGGATGAGAGCGTTATGCTGATTTGACGTTACAGCGGATTTCGGCAGAAATTGGGAGGTGTAAGACTTTTAGGTTTTACGAATTTTGTATGTTTTCAGTGTAAGATTTTTGTGTGGCTGTCTTCCTATTTATATAAGATGGTTATGGGATTAAAATTCTTATTTTAAAGGCTTGATTAAAGTAAGATAATTATCAGAATTAAATTCTGTAGTTATCCTCCCTTAACTTTAGGGATTCTAATTTCTGAGATAATTATCAATCTATAAAAATTAGATTAAAGGGAATTAAAAATAAAATTAATTACTGGACATTTCTTACCAATTTCGGCTTTCACACATCTTTTTTTTCAGGGGCAAAATGGTCTTTGCACTTGTACTAGCTTCTGGATTTCTAGGACTTAAAATTCGGGGTCTCACATCCTCCCCTCCTTATAAGAATTTCGTCCTTGAAATTTTAGCACAAGTACCTAAGCAAACAGGTAAGGAAATTTCGCATGCATAGATTCCTCAGTCTCCCAAGACTATTCCTCAATTTGGCCATTATGCCAAACAACTCGTACCAAAGGCATGCTTCGACTGCGATGTTGTGGAACTAACCTATCTAGTATGGCAACTAGCTGTACGGGATACGATAGGTCTTCAGAAACTTTGACTGGGGTTCTTCGAGCACATGGGTAGGGTCTCGCACATATTTTTTGAACATTGAAATGTGAAACACATTGTCAATTCTTTCCATATTTGGAGTTAAGGCAAGTCGATATGCAATATGGCTAATCCTCTTGACAACGTCATACAGACTAATGTAACGAGGTACTAGCTTACCTAACTGCTGAAAACGAAGGACTCCTTTCTATAGGGGGACCTTCAAAAACACTTTGTCACCTACCTTAAATTCCAGCTCCCTTCGTCGGTTATCAGCGTAGTTTTTATGCCGATCCTAGGCTGTTTTTAGCCATTGTTGAATCAAGTTCAACAGCTCCGTTGCTTGATCAATCAATTTCGGATTGTCCAGGCGTCTCTTGCCTACTTCATTCCAGCAAATGGGAGTTCTGCAACATCTCCCATGTAGTGCTTCATAAGGTGCCATACCGATGCTTACATGAAAACTATTGTTGTAACCAAATTCTGCCAACGGCAGGCATTGATCCCAACCGGTATGCTGGTCCAACACACTCGCACATGCTCCCATTTCCATTCTTGAACCGAAAGTTACTACAGTAGACCAGTGGGTCATTGATGTTCGATCTTTAATTGTTGACATACGAGGCATCGGGCAACGAACTCAAAAATGTGGCGTTTCATGTTTGGCCACCAATACTGCTCCTTTAAATCTCGATACATCTTAGTCCTTCCGGGATGGATAGCGAACTTCAAACTATACGCCTCTGATAGAATAAGGTTACGAATATCAACATCTTGTGGAACACATACCTGGTTTTTGAAGACAAGCACTTCATCATCTCGTATTCTAAAATCACAAATTATGGCATCAACACCATCAGAAAGTTGCTTCCGAATTTCAATTAGTTTTGGATCCTCTAATTGCTGATTCCGGATTTCCTAAATCAAGGTCAACGTGACTTTGATTCGTGCCAATAACGATCCAGAAAAATTAGTGCCAAGATGCACATGGTTAGCTTTTAAATTCAACAACATAGGCATGTAGTGGGTGCGCATGTAAGCCAAAACCAATGGGGGAAGGAGGATAAAACTTTCTGCTCAAGCCATGAACAACAATATTCTCCTTTCCAAGATGATATTTGATGATCAAGTCGTAGTCTTTAATCAGCTCCACCCATCTTCATTCTCTCATATTCAATTCTTTTTGCGTGAGGAGGTACTTCAAGCTTTTGTGGTCGGTGAAGATTCAGCATGTCTCGCCGTATAAGTAATGTCGCCATATTTATCAACACAAACAGCACGGTTGCAAGCTTCAAATCATGAGTAGGATAGCTGCTTTCATGCGGTCGTAACTATCGGGAAGCAGAAGCAACGACTTTCCCATCTTGCATCAATACGCATCCAAGTCGGGATTTCGACCCATCGCTGTAAACCACATACTCCTTTCCGAAAATAGGTAAGGTAAGGATAGGTGCGGAAACTAACCGGTTTTTCAGTTCTTCGAAACTTCGCTGGCATTTCTCGTTCCACACGAACGACTCACCCTTGCATCTCAATTTCGTCAACGGTCTGGCAAGCGGTGAAAAATTCTCCACAAAACAACGGTAATATCCTGCTAAGCCAAGGAAACTACAAACTTCGAACACAGTTCACGGGGGTTCCCAAGCAACTATGGCTTCCATTTTTTTTCGGATCAACTAACACACTTTGTGCGAAAACAACATGGCCAAGGATACCAACTTCACGTAACAAGAATTCGCATTTAGACTACTTTGCGAACAACCACCGATCCTTCAAAACATTCAGCACAATCCACAAATGCTTAGCATTTTTCTCTTCCAATTTTGAATAAATCAGAATGTCATCGATGAAGATTATCATAAATTTATCCAGGAACTCATGGAACACATGATTCATCAGATCTATGAACACAACGGGTGCATTGGTCAAACCGAATGGCATAACCAGAAAATCGTAGTGGCTGTATCGCGATCTGAATGTGGTCTTCGAAATATCAACATCACGAACTCGCAATTGATGGTTTCTAGATCTGAGATTGATCTTGGAGAACACGGCTGCACCCTGAAGTTGGTCGAACAAATTGTCAATGCATGGCAAAGGGTACTTGTTCTTCACGATCACATGATTCAACTGCCGATAGTCGATGCATAATCGTAGCGATCGATCTTTCTTCTTTATGAACAAGACAGGTGCTCCCTAAGGTGACACACTAGGTCGGATGAAACCACGATCTAGCAAATCTTCCAATTGTGTTTTAAGTTCCTTCCTTTCCGCAAGAGCCATAAGATACGGAGGAATGGAAATCGGATTCGTACTAGGCACAAACTCAATGTCGAATTCCACTTCCCTTGCTGGTGGTAAACCGGCTATGTCTTCTAGAAATACTTATGGAAATTCGCGAACCACTGGAACAGAATCCAAATCTGAAGATTCTTTAGAAATATCATGTATGTGCGCGAGGTACGCTGTACATCCTCTGTTGATCAATTGTTTTGCATGAAGCCAAGAAATCATGCAAGTTGGAACAACTCGCCTATCACCTTCAAAACAGTACTCGGCACCATAAAAAAAATGAACCACACACATTTGGTGAAACACTCCATACGGGCATGATATTTCGCCAGACAGTCCATGCTTAAGATTACATCCAGCTCGAATGTCCAATGGAATTAGATCCATTTCAAGTACATTTGGACCCATACATACAGCATAGCCGATGTAGACTAGATCACAAATTAGTTGTTCTCCCAAAGGATTCAGAACCGCAATAGGAAGAGTCCAGGGAGATAGAGGCCGATCCATGCTAAGTGCTATCCTTGGACTTACAAATGATCTATTTGCTTCGGGTTCTAATAACACTTTAGCATTTTGAGAAAAGAGTGCAATAGTACCTGTCACCACATCAGGACTAGCCTCGGCATCAGTTAGGGTCAATAGCCTTGTTGGTCTTGGTTTCGCCTCACTTGTGGATATCTTTGGGTGGTCCTCCTAGTGTGCACGTTGGTGGTTTGGTGGGGTTAGCGTACCCACCTCGGCCCGCACTAGATGTGCCTATGATTCGTCTCGGCTTCTGGCATTCCCGCTGAATGTGCTCCATTATGCACACATGTAAATGCATACTCGTCACTCATATCATCACATAGATGTACTCTCGGAAATCATCATAAAGCATTAAGCAAGCATGGATTCACACAATTCATATTCGGCAATCATGCAAACTCACACCCTATGCATTCAACAATACACATCAGCAATCACGCGCGTATACATTCGACAACATAGAAATCACATAGGGACACTTGGTAATACGCCCCCAACAACATACACATTCTCGGCAATGACAAGAAACATAACAAATATTCACCAAAACACATCAAGGCATACCAAGCATAAGAACATACATAACACACAGCAAATCAAATCATCAGTCTCATTATTTAAATCAATCTTTTTTTAGCAATACATTAGTTCATTTTCAATATTCGCCGCTAAGTGAGTGAGTGCACATGTTCTTACCTCCAAACACAAAATCAAAAAACAAGTTAGCATATAACTTGTAACGACCCTAACTCCTAACCTATTATTAATTGCTCCGATTAGGGCCCTTCTCGCTGTGAAACCCAAACAAGCCCAAGAACCAGGACCTATCTGAATCCCACAAGGCTTACTCATCAAATTCCTGATTTTTAGCATGTACATTCTTTATGTTTATCAACAATTGGAGCATGATATTGGACAAATATTCTGGTATCATACGGAGTGAATAAAATATCATCGGAAGTCTTTAAATAAAATCAATGAATCCACAACATGCATGTCACGACCCGACCCCTGGATTCTCGGCCCAGCGGGCCCGGATGTGTATGTGTGAGTGATGGATCACAACTGCAATGCTGAGTCCGTCTTCTAACCACATGGCCCAAAAAATGCATCTTGTTGCAAATGATCCATTCACACAACACATATAAACCCAAGACCTCCCCCACCCCTTTTCGATGTGGGATTGAGTAACCTGACCCTCCCTACGGGTTGGGTGGGTCTCACAACACAAGTCCCATAAGGATCCAAATATCCAGTAAGTTAACCCCCAACATAAATCGGACACAAAAAGTATAGAAGAAATCTAAAAAAACCAGAAAGTAGTCCAATCATAATTCATGTTATATGTGCAGACAATCAAGGAACAGGTATGCAAATGTGATGCGATATCGCACTACCGTCAGTTTTGATCTCACACACTGGTACCACGAATAGTGGATGTACATAAACGTGAAAAATGGTGAATATAATAGGATGAGATTATAAGAATCTCAGTAGGGTCACAACATCATAAGATCTATAGAAATCTTAAACAGAAATCTCTCGAACAACATCAGATCATCCCTACACAACTATGGGTATCACGCAATTCAAGAATTAATCAAAGGGAGGCCTAAACTAAGACTGAGGGTGGACTACAAAATTTCCAAAATCAGAAGCACACAGGCAGGTCAAACTCATTAGACTACTCTAAGAACTAGAAAGAAAGAAAGGACATCCCCTTCTAACTGTGTTCTCCACGGTTTATTGCATAAAGAGTAAAAGGTTAGCACACAAGCTAATCAGCAAACCTATTAATCCTGCCACATAAGGACAAGACATCCAAGCCATACAAGGACAAGGCTTCCAGCCACACAAGGACAAGGCATTCAAGCCACACAAGGACAAGCTTTCAGCTACACAAGGACAAGGCTTCCAGCCACACAAGGACCAGGCATCCAAGCCACACAAGGACAAGGCTTCCAGCGAGCGCATGCTTGGGATTGTCACCCATACAAATCTCATACCAGTTAGAGCCTCCCCTCTCCCGAGGAGCATCAGCACTTACCCCGAATGGACATCTGAACAGGATCCTGACATACAAACACGTACAAGCACACACAAACAAGTACCAAGCATAATACCACAACAAGGTATCTTCAATAATGTCAGAACACAATTATATGCAATTCAGGCACTTAAAACCTAACTCAAAGGACGAGTTATCCTATCTTGAAGTTCAAACAGGTTTTGACAATTTTGTTGAAATATGATTTAACTTTGGACAAAGCAAAATTAACCTTCAGAAATTAAACCCAAGATTTTTGGAATGATGATGAAGGGATCTTTCCAACAAGATATTATTTGCAAGAATTCGATAAAGGACAAGAGAGTTATGCTATTTTGAAATTCAAGCAGATATTGGCAATTCTATCGAAATACGATTTAACTTTAGACAAAGAAAAACTAATCTCCAGACAATAAAACATAGATGGTTGGAAAGAGGATGAAGAGATCTTTCCAATAATCTACTATTTGCAAGAATCTGACAAATGATGAGAGAGAGTTATGCTGATTTGAAGTTTCAGCGGATTTCGGCAGAAATTGGGAGGTGTAAGGTTTTTAGGTTTTATAAATTTTGTGTATTTTCTGTATACGATTTTTGTGTGGCTAGCTTCCTATTTATATAAGGTGATTAAGAGATTAAATCCTCTATTTTAAAGGCTTGATTAAAGTAAGATAATTAACTGAATTAAATTCTATAATTATCTCCTAATTCTAGGGATTTTAATTTCTAAGGTAATTATCAACTTATAAAAAACTAGAATAAAAGAAATTAAAATCAAAATTAATTACTGGATATTTTTTACCAATTTCGGCCATTACACATCTTTTTCTTCAGGGGCAAAATGATTTTTTCACCTGCACTAGCTTCTGGACTTCTAGTACTCAAAATTCGGGGTCTCACATAAGATGTTGGCCCTACTGACCCACGGGCATCTAACCTCTCTTGTACATCAGCTGCTTAAGCACAACCTCCTTAGCCTCAAGGTGTCTTACGGGGTTCTATCCTGAGACATCTCTACTAATTGGACACATAGTCGTATAATGAGCCTTAAGAACAAAACAAGACCGCTAGACAAAACTCTATACTGAACTATACATGCGCAATGTGAGTGTGATGCACTTTCAAAATATATTATTATTGTAAACCATTTTGCAAATATTGCACACATAAACAACCATGCTTCACTAGCACCCTCGTAAGGACCTGAACCCGGATCTTGGACTCCTCACTGCCATTCAGCCCCAATTGGTCTAACTCGTGGCCCAACCAGAACCATACAAGGCTTATCATCAATCTTATTTCCCAAAATATATAAAAATATGTATAAATTTGAAACTTTTTTCTTTGAAGGAGCATGATATTAAACTTAGTATACTCAGTAAATATACATCAAAAAAGTACAAAAACATTCAGTGGAAGACTTAAAAGTACACACAATAGGCCTTTTAATCATATGCTCATGGGCAAGTCCATATACTAACCCATGTTTTATTTGTAACTTGATCCCTATTCTCCACAGATTCGATTATACTATATACACCACAGTATAACCACCATAGTAAGACTTTATCTTTTAGTGTTTTGAAAATAGATCAGGCACTAATTAAAGGAATCTAACATTATTCGGGATACGATGGTCTGGTTCACATGATTAAGCCTTTCCATTATTTAATTGTGCAAATCACTCTCTTCTAATGTGTTCAGATCCATAGACCTATACTAATGCTTTCTAAACAACACTTAACAAACAGAAGCAAAACACCTATTTTATTGGTAAAACGACCCGTGATAATACATAACAACTAGTACATAATACAATAAATAACTAATGCGAACATGGGTCATCATGGACCATTGCCGATGGAAAGGATTTGAAGCCCATCGAAATGTATCTATCATATTTTGATAGAAGAAGATTTGAGAATGACCTATGAAGCTCAATGGTATTTGAATCTACCTGTGATGGACATAGTAAAAAAGGAAGTATTGAAGTTGTTAGATGCTGGAATGATTTATCCCATCTCAGATAGGTAAGAGGGTTAATCCAATACAACTGATAACCATGAAGACAGAGTATGGAATTCCATTGGATAGATGATGCTCACCAAAGTACAAATGACTTGAGGGGATGAATTGACTACCGAAAAATTAATAAGGCCACTAGGAAGGACCACTTCCCATAATCCTTTGTTGACCAGATGAGTGAAGGTTAGCAAGTAAGACACATTATTGTTGTCTTGATGGTTTTTACAGATTTTATCAGATCCCTATGGCCATAGAGGAACAGAAGAAGAAAAAATTCACATATTCTTTTAAGACTTTTTCCTATCACCATATGTCATCTGGTCTTTACTGGCATGCCCCTGAACCTAAAAATTTTGCGCGACAGCCATCGTAAGCCCACTATATACACTGCTACATCATATAGTAATGCATTTAGTAAATCTACAAGGCTAGTGGTATAAAAAATAAATAACAGAGTGGACACTGAAATATGAGTCTAATTAGATTGCCCAATGGATATAACAAAGATAATAATGTCTCCGGGTGACATCAGAAAAGCCCAAGAATGCATATATCAAAATAAGCATAATAAATGTTTATACACTCGAATTCGATATTAATGACATATCAATAACTCAATACAATCAGGCTGACACAAGGGAAAAAATATGAATATAAATCCTCACAAATACCTTGATCTCTCGCAATCCATCTAAGTCTTCATGTTATGCTTGGGAGTGAGCTTTTATTCATTAACCATGTAATCATACCAAAGACTGGTAGAAACATGCCAGGTGAGAGGACAGGAAAACATATATAAATACACATCCAATCATGCACTTATTAAGCGCACACACTAGCATGCAATTATTGACTTGATGAGTCAAATATATGCAACATAGCCACAGTCAAAATATGACATATTTTCACAACATTCAAAAAAATAAGACTATGTGAGAACCTGACTTTTGAGTCCTAGAAGTTTAGAAGCTAGTGCGGGTGAAAAGACCGTTTTGCCTCTGGAGAAAAGAATGTGTGATGGCCGAAATTGGTAAGGGATGTCTAGTAATTATTTCTGGTATTAGTTCCTTTCAATTTGATTCTTTATTTGTTGATAATTACCTTAGAAAATAAAAAGCCTAAGTGTAAGGAGGGATAGTTACAGAATTTAATTCTAATAATTATCTTACGTTAATTAAGCCTTTAAAGTAGAAATTTTAATCCCACAACCACCTTATATAAATAGGAAACCAGACACACAAAAATCTTATACAGAAAACATATAAAATTCGTAAGACCTAAAACCCTACACCTCTCAATTTTTGCTGAAATCTACTGGAATTTCAAACAAGCATAATTCTCTCATCCTTTGTCGGATTCCTTCGAATAATAGCTTCTTGGAAAAATTTCTTCATTCTTTTTCCAACCATCTTTGGTTTCTTTCTGGAGGTCAGCTTTCTTTGTTAAAAGTTAAATCGAATTTCAGCAAAAATTGTAAAAATCTGCTTGAACTTCAAAATAGCATAACTCTGATATCCTTTGTCAGATTCCTGTGAATAATACCTTGCTGGAAAATCTCTCTTCATACTCATCTTTCTTTTTTTGTCAGAAGGTTAGATTTTCTTTGTTAAAAGTTAAATTGAATTTTGGCGAAAATTGCAAAAATCTGCTCGAAATTTAAAATAACTTAACTCTCTCATCCTTTGTCGGATTCCTGCAAATAGTAGTTGTTAGAAAAGCTCTTTTCATCCTTTTTCCAACCATTTTTATTTTTTTTTCTGGAGGTTAAATTTTCTTTGTTAAAAGTTAAATCAAATTTTGGCGGAAATTGAAAAAATTTGCTTGAACTTCAAAATAGCATAACTCTCTCATCCTTTGTCGGATTCCTACGAATAATAGCTTGTTGGAAACATCTCTTCATTCTCTTTCGAACCATATTTATTTTTATGGAGGTTAGCTTTTATTTATCGTAAGATAAGTTAAATTTTGATGGGATTAGGTTTTAAGATTATATGATTCTGCATTCATTTGATTTCTGTTGTTGTTCTTCTTGTTTGTATGATTGTTTGGAATCCACTCATATTATAAAATCTTCAATTCATTCATTTAATATTTTCTATACATGAGATCAGTATGCGCTACCCTTGCCTTATTGTCCTATTCTTGAGTGCCGATAATTGTTTGTTGATTAGGGATGGTAATTTAGGTTAAATCTTGTTAAATTTTTAGCCATCAAATCACACATCCAAAAGGGAGGCACCTGTGGCATCTGACCACTGGTTTCTGATAGGTTTGGTGAGTGGAATTGGTAAGGAAATAGGGCATTCAATTGGTTATTGAGTATGCATGCTTAGTTTGGTTTTGTCTTTGCCTTGGGATACTATAGGTGATTCAAAATCATTAAAAAAATTCAAAGGAATAGCTTCTTGTTCAGAGACAAGAGATGTAGGATCTATACCTCATCGATTTTTCTAAAAATTCTTGTTTTTTGTTTGTTGTTTTCGATGCATGCCATTGTTATTATAGCATGCGAATTGATTGTAGGATATGTCCAAAAATTACGGATTGATAAATGAATCTTATAGGCTATACTGAACCCTTGAATTAGGTTTTGAGTGCCCAAATTACATATGATATGTGAATTGAATAAGCTAATTGTGTTCTGACGTGATTGAGGATACCCTATTATGGTATTGTACTTGTGCTTCCCTATGTGTGATTGTACATACTTGTATGTTAGGAGTTAGGATCCTGTTCCGATGGACATTCGGGGTAAGCGCTGATGCTCCTTGGGAGAGGGAAGGCTCTTACTGGTATAGGAGTTTTATGTGTGGAAAACTCCAGCATATGCGCGCTGGATGTCGGGTCCTTGTGTGGCTAGAAGTCTTGTCCTTGATTGGCAAGATGTCCTTATCCTTGTGTGGTTTTGGATGCCCTTATCCTTGTGTGGTTTGGGATGCCCTTGTCTTTGTGTGGCTTGGGATGTCTTGTCCTTGTATGGCAGGATGAATAGGCTTACTGATTAGCTTGTGTGCTAACCTTTTACCCTTTGTGCAGTAAACCTTGGACAACATAGGTAGAAGCGGGTCGCCTTTCTTTTTCCTATTTCCAAGAGCAATCTGATGAGTTTTACCTGCCTGCGTACTTTTGATTTTCGGCAATGTTTGCAGTTCACCCTCAGCCTTAGTTTCAGCCCTATCCCTTTGATTGTTTTTTTAACTACGTGATACCCATAGATGAGTAGGAATGATCTAACGTTGTTTGGGAAATATGTGTTTAAGATTTCTAAAGATCTTATGATGTTAAGACCCTACTGAGATTCTTGAAATCTCATTCCTATTGTATTCACTATTTTTCAGGTTTAGGTACATCCACTATCCGTGGTACCAGTGTGTGAGATCAAGGCTGCACAGCGGGGCGATATCGTATCACATTCGCATACCTGTTTCTTGATTACTTGCGCATATAATATGAATTATGATTGGACTGTTTTTTTAGTTTTCAAGATTCCTCCTTTACTTGTTTCCGGTTTATTTTGGGGATTAATTTGCTGGATGTTTGGATCCTCATGTCATTGATTTTATTTAAAGACTTCCGCTGATATTTTATTCACTCTGTATGATACCAGAATACAAGTCCAATATGATGCTCCAATAGTTGATAAACATAACGAATGTATTTGCTAAAAATCGAGAAGTTGATAAGTAAGCCTTGTGGGATTCAGATACGTCCTAGTTCTTGGGCTTGCTTTAATTTCACGGCGGTAATGGCCCTAATCGGAGCAATTAATAATAGGTTAGAATTTGGGGTTGTTACAGGTTTGGTAGCAGAGCATGGTTTAAGGAATATAATTTGTTATATACTAACTTATTTGTTGATTTTATGTATGTAGGTAAGAACATACGTACACACTCACTCACTTAGGGGTTAATACCGAAAATGAACTAATGCTGAAAAGGGATTGATTTGTAAGATTCAAATAATGAGAATGATAATCTGATTTGCTGTGTGTTTATGTATGTTCTTATGCCTAGTATGTTTTGATGTGTTCTGATGAATCTTGATGTATTTCTTGTCATTGCCGAATTTATGTTTTTGCCATAATGCCAAGTGTCCCTATGTGACTTCTTATCATTGTCAGGTATGTCTTTAGAGTTTGTTGCAATGATTTCCGAGAATGGTTTGTATGATAGCATTGTTGCCGAGTGCTTGTGGGAGTGTTGATGTAATTGCTTAGTGTGCATTGTATATGTACATATGATTTCCAAAACTTGTGAGTATTTGTGTGCATGTGTATTTTGTTTTCTAGCATATACGTATCATCCGGTGAGTGCCTCTCCACCAGGTACCACTTTTTTTCCTAGTATTATATTTAGTTATGTGTTAAGTAACAATCGTATGCTTGTATAGTATGGCAAGGTTGAACGCTACAAGGGATCGACGGGATAGGTATGAGGTTCAGGCCGAACAGCAACCTGTTGAGCAAGAGGAGCCGAATGCACAAATTGAGCAGGGTGGGCAAGCTGAGCCAGAAAACCAACCTGAGGCACCAGCCGTACTAGCTATCGATCATGTGATGACACAAATCCTAAACGTATTGCAAGGAATTGCTGCAAATCAGCAGCGTATGGAGGCGCAATTTCAGAATGCTCCTACACCAGCGCCAATGGAAGAACCTATTCCTCTATTTGAACCTGTACAACTGGGGCATCCTAAGGAAACCGAGAGACTTCCCATCGTGATTACAAAATTATTGAAGGAAGCTCGACAATTGGGATGTAAAGATTTCAATGGTTTAGCTGGAGCTGCTGCCCTCGTGAATGGTTCAACACCTTATGCCGAGTGTCTTTGTTATTACGTATCTCGGATGCTAACAAGGTTGCCATCGCCACTTTCCTACTTGAGGGAGAAGCTCTCGCATGGTGGATAGCTATGAGCTTGCAATTTTGCAATCGTCGGCCTACATAGGAGGAATTTCAGTATGAATTCAATGAAAGGTTCTATACGAGATTTCATAAAAAGAAGCAGCGACAAGCTTTCTACAAGCTTGAACAGGGAACCCGTTCGGTGCTGGAATATGAGAAGGCATTAAAAGAGTTGTCCCGATTTGCACCTGAAGAGGATCACTCACCGTACAAGCTTGCGAGACGATTTCAGGATGGGTTGAGTACCGAACTCAAAACCATTGTTGGTACAAACCCGGTAAAGAATTTGCAAAAACTAATTGTTGCCGCAACTGAAGCTGAAAAGATCGTGCAAACCAAGAAGCTATCCGCAGCCACTAGTGGCAGATCCTTCAGGTGAGATTCGAAATTTAATCAACGTACTGGACCCTATCCTTTAAGGTCGTATCTCAGAAATCTAATGGCAATGGAAGTAACAACAAGAAGAACTTTTCTGGTTCAAATCCCATTGGATCTACATGGAATTCTCAGCAATGTCGATGTTACAATTGTGGCGAAATAGGGCATATTCAGCGGGAATGCCAGAAACGATGACGTATCACAAGCATACCTAGTACGGGCCGAGGTAGGTATACCAAACCCACCAAAACACCAACACGTGCACCAGATGGACCACCCAACGGATCCACAAGTGAGGCGCAACCAAGACCAACAAGGCTATTCACCCTAACTGATCTCAAAGCTATCCCTGATGTGGTGATAGATTTGTGATAGTCTGCATCGACAACATTCTGATTTATTCAATATCGAAAGAGGAGCATACTGAGCACTTGCCAATTATGTTGAACGTTTTAAAGGATTGACAGTTGTTTGCAAAATACTCCAAATGCGAATTCTGGTTATGCGAAGTTGGTTTTTTTGGCCATATTGTTTCCGCCTAAGGTGTGTTAGTTGATACAAAGAAGATTGAAGCCATAGTTGCTTGGGAACCTCCATGAATTGTGTTCGAAGTTCGTAGTTTCCTTGGCTCAGCAGGATACTATCGTCGTTTTGTGGAGAATTTTTCATCACTTGCAGACCATTGACAAAGTTGACGCGCAAAGGTAAGTCGTTCGTGTGGAATGAGAAATGCCAGCAAAGTTTCGAAGAACTGAAAAACCGGTTAGTTTCCGCACCTATCCTTACCTTACCTATTTCCGGAGAGGAGTATGAGATTTACAGCAATGCATCGAAATTCGGACTTGGATGCGTATTGATGCAAGATGGGAAAGTCGTTGCTTATGCTTCCCGACAGTTATGACCGCACGATAGCAACTATCCTACGCATGAATTGAAGCTTTGAGCCGTGGTGTTTGTGTTGAAAATATGGCAACATTACTTATACGGCGACATGTGCCAAATCTTCACCGACCACAAAAGCCTTAAGTACCTCCTCACGCAAAAAGAATTGAATATGAGACAACAAAGAAGGGTGGAGTTGATTAAAGACTACGATTTGATCATCAAATATCATCCTGAAAAGGCCAATATTGTTGCTGATGCCTTGAGCAAAAAGTTTCATCCTCCTTCCCCATCAGTTTTGGTTTACAGGCGCACCCAATACATGCCCATGTTGCTGGATTTGAAAGCTAATCGTGTGCATCTTGGCACTGATGTTTTTTGGTTCGTTGATGGCACGAAACAAAGTCACGCCTACCTTGATTGAGGAAATCAGTAATCAGAAATTAGAGGATTTAAAACTAATTAAAATTCGTAAGCAACTTTCTGATGGTGTTGATGCCATAGTTTGTGATTTCAGAATACGAGATGACAAAATGCTTGTCTTCAGAAACCGGGTATGTATTCCACAAGATGTTGATATTCGTAACCTTATTCTAAGAGAGGCGTATAGTTCATAGTTCGCTATCCATCTCGAAAGCACTAAGACGTACCGAGACTTAAAGGAGTAGTATTGGTGGCCAAACATGAAACGCCACATGCTGAGTTCGTTTCCCAATGCCTCGTATGTCAACAAGTAAAGATCGAACATCAAATACCCGCTGGTCTACTTCAGTCACTTCTGATTCCAGAATAGAAGTTGGAGCATATCACAATGGATTCTGAGACCGGTTTGCCTAGATCGCATCGAGGATATGATGCAATTTGGGTGATCGTGGATCGATTGACGAAATCTGCACACTTCCTTCCAATACATGTGACGGATACACCTGAGAATTTGGCTGTTCTTTACTTGGACGAGATTATTTGATTGCATGGAGTGCTAGTTTCTATTATTTCAGATCGTGACCCTCGTTTCACCTCACAATTTTGGGTGAAATTCTAGAATGTGTTGGGTTCGAGATTGAATTTCAGTACAATATTTCATCCTCAGACCGATGGCCAATCAGAAAGGACGATTCAGACACTTGAAGACATGTTCTGTGCGAGTGTGTTGGACCAGAAAACCGGTTGGGATCGATGCCTGCCATTGGCAGAATTTGCTTACAACAATAGTTTTCATGTAAGCATCGGTATGGCACCTTTTGAAGCATTTTATGGGAGACATTGCAGAACTCCCATTTGCTGGAATTAAGTAGGAGAGAGACGCCTAGACAATCCAAAATTGATTGATCAAGCAACAGAGTAGTTGAACTTGATTCGACAACAGCTAAAGACAACCCCGAATCGGCAGAAAAACTACGCCGTTTGGAAAAATTTGCTTACAACAATAGTTTTCATGTAAGCATCGGTATGGCACCTTATGAAGTATTATGGGAGACATTGCAGAACTCCCATTTGCTGGAATGAAGTAGGCAAAAGATTCCTAGACAATCCAGAATTGATTGATCAAGCAACGAAGCAGTTGAACTTGATTCGACAATGGCTATAAACAGTCCAGAATCGGCAGAAAAACTACGCCGATATTCGACAGAGGGAACTGGAATTTGCGGTAGGTGACAAAGTATTTATGAAGGTCGACCTATGGAAAGGAGTCCTTTGTTTTCAGCAGCAAGGTAAGCTAGCACCTCGTTATATTGGTCTGTATGACATCATCGAGAGGATCGGCCCTGTTGCTTACCGACTTGCCATACCTCCAAATGTGGAAAGAACTCACAACGTGTTTCACGTTTCCATGTCGAGAAAGTATGTGCAAGACCCTGCTCACGTGGTCGAAGAACCCCCAGTTGAAATCGTTGAAGACCTATCCTATCCCGTACAGCCAGTTGCCATACTAGATCAGTCAGTTCGATAACTTCGCAGTCAAAACTTGCCTATGGTACGAGTTATTTAACGTAATGGCCAAATTGAGGAACAGTCTTGGGAGACTGGGGAATCTATGTGTGCAAAATTTCCTTATCTATTTGCCTAGATATTTGTGCTAAAATTTCGAGGACAAAATTCTTATAAGAAAGGGAGGATATGAGACCCCGAATTACGAGTCCTAGAAGTCCAGAAGCCAGTTCTGGTGAAAAGACCATTTTTTCCCAAAAGAAAAGAATGTGTGATGGTCAAAATTGGTATGAGATGTCTAGTAATTATTTCTTGTATTAATTCCTTTTAATTTGATTCTTTATTTGTTGATAATTACTTTAGAAAATAAAAATCCTATGTTTAAAGTGGGATAATTATAGAATTTAATTCTAATAATTATCTTAGTTTAATTAAGTCTTTAAGGTAGCAATTTTAATAAATAGTAAGCCAGCCACACAAAATTTTTATACAAAAAACACACAAAATTCGTAAGACCTAAAAACCCTACGCCTCTCAATTTTTGCTGAAATCAGCTGAAATTTCAAACAATCATAACTCTCTCATCTTTTGTCGGATTCCTTTGAATAATAGTTTGTTGGAAATATCTCTTCATTCTATTTCCAACCATCTTTGGTTTTTTAATTAGAGGTTAGGTTTCCTTTATTAAAAGTTAAATCGTATTTTGGCAGAAATTGTCAAAATCTACTTGAACTTCAAAATCATATAACTCTCTCATCCTTTGTTGGATTCCTGCGAATAATAGCTTGTTGGAAAGATATCTTCATATTCTTTTCAGCCAGTTTTTGTTTTTTTTCCTTGAGGTTAACTTTTCTTTGTTAAAAGTTAAATTGAATTTCGGCGGAAATTGCCAAAATCTGCTTGAACTTCAAAATAGCGTAACTCTCTCATCCTTTGTCGGATTGCTACAAATAATAACTTTTTAGAAATATTTTTTGATTTTCTTTTCAACCATTACTGGCTTTTTTTCAGGAGATTAGTTTTTTGTTTCGTAAAATGACTCGAAGTTCGACAGGATTAGGTTTCAAGATTGTGTGATTCTGTCTTCATTTGATTTCTGTTGTTGTTTTTGTTGTTCGTATGATTGTTTGGCATCCATTCATGTTATAAAATCTTGAAGTCATAATTTAAATCATTTTTATACATGAGATCAGTATACCCTATCCTTGCCTATTGTCCTATTACTGAGCGTCGAAAATTGTATATTGATTAGGGATGGTATTTCAGGTTAAATCTTGTTAAGGTCTTGGCTATCACATCACAGATCCAAAAGGGAGGCATCTGCGGCATCTGACCACTTATTTCTGATAGGTTTGGTGAGTTTAATTAGTAAGGAAATAGGGTATTCAATTGGTTATTGAGTATGCATAAATTAGTTTGGTTTTGTCTTTGCCTTATAATACTATAAGTGTTTTGGAATTATTAAATAAAGGAAAAGAAATAGCTTTTTGTTTAGAGACAAGAGAGGTAGGATCTATGCCTCATCAGTTTCTCCAGAGATCTTTATTGTTTGTTGTTTTTGATACATGCCCTTGTTACTATTGCATGCGAATTGATTGTAGGATATGTACAAGAATTGCGGAAGTCTGGTCCTTGTGTGGCAAACCCCAGCATGTGCCCACTGGATGTCTTGTCCTTGTGTGGCAGGATGCCCTAGTCCTTGTGTGGCTTGGGATGTCTTGTCCTTGTGTGGCACGATGAATAGGCTTACTGATTAGCTTGTGTGCTAACCTTTTACCCTTTGTGCAGTAAGCCTTGGACAACATAGGTAGAAAGGGACGACCTTTCTTTTTCTTTTTGTCGAGAGGAATCTGATGAGTTTTACCTGCCTGTGTACTTCTGATTTTTAGAAGTGTTTGCAGTCCACTTTCAGCCTTAGTTTTGGCCCTATCCCTTTGATTGATTTTTGAATTGCGTGATACCCATAGATGAGTAGGAATGATCTAACGTTGTTTGAGAGATTTTTGTTTTATGTTTCTGTAGATCTTATGAGATTATGACCCTACTGAGATTCTTGTAATCACATTCTTAATATATTCACAATTTTTCAGGCTTAAGTACATCCACTGTCCGTGGTACCAGTGTGTGAGATCAAGGCTGCACGGCGGGCTGATATCGCATCACATTCGTATACCTGTTCCTTGATCGTTTGCGCATATAATATGAATTATGATTGGACTATTTTTCTGGTTTTCAAGATTCCTCCTTTACTTGTTTCCGGTTTATTTTGGGGATTAACTTACTGGATGTTTGGATCCTTATGGGACTTGTGAGTTGTGGATTCATTGATTTTATTTAACGACTTCTGCTGATATTTTATTCACTCCGTATGATACCAAAATACAAGTCCAATATCATGCTCCAATAGTTGATAAACTTAACGAATGTACTTGATAAAAATTGAGAATTTGAAAAGTAAGCCTTGCGGGATTTAGATACGTCCTGGTTCTTGGGCCTGTCTGAATTTCACGGCGGTAATGGTCATAATCGGAGCAATTAATAATAGGTTAGGATTTGGTGTCGTTACATCCCGGGATTCGAGACTGAGATATGTCAATAGTAGTTCTGACTTAGCTTTTCCTTAATTCCCACATTTACCATTCTAATGACATTGTCGGGACGTTAGGTGATGGTAGCTCTCCCTAAGCAATCCCCTCTCTATAGATACCCATCTTGTTTTCATCAGCTTGCTCGTATCATCCCTGTTCCCCTTGTAGCTTCAATTTGATTAACGTCTCCACACCACACTACCGAACTTGGAGAGATCTCAAGAGTCACATAGGCTACCCTATCCTATGCTTATGCATTCACATCTCGTCTATTCGATGCACTTTATGCATTACATGTATAAAAATTATCATTGCTTATCAAGTCCATCATTCATATCATAGCATGACATATCAAGTCAAGCATATTGCATAATCGACAATCAAAACGCATGCATAGCATTTTACGTTAACCATCATTTAACTATCTCTTTGATAATCATAACTAATTAATCATGCAAGTGATAACGCATTTAAATAAATCCGTCCACTCATGGGTTTCAAAAGATCAAAGAGTTTATACTTGATTCCTAAACCGATTTCTCAAGGTCCTACATCAATCGGTATCCACCTATATACAATGATATCCATTTTCACAATATTATATACTAAATTACATAAGAATATGTAACATTATGCATCTATAACCATAATCCCATGTGTTTCTTTTCGATAACTAATTCGGAATTGATTTAGATATTTTTTCTATTTTTTTTATTATTCCGAATCTTGTTCTAGTTATTTGACATATCAAATCAACTCTAATTTCATGAATCTTGGTGCCACTAGATTCCTCGTTCATCCTAGTACTTTTAAAAAAAATTCCATATTTTTTAAATTTTTTACTTTTTCTACCATATTTTATATTTTCTGTAATTTATCTTAATTCCAGCCAAACATAATGTGCCACCAGGCAACTCCAGCCACTGCTAGGCCATTATCCAAGTTTCTAAGATCATTACATGTGTCTCCTCCTATTCATACCATATCTCATCCAAGCCTCTAGCTCGGATCGAGGACTCGCTTCATCCATGTGACTTATCATCTGCCTATGTGGGAGACATGTCATCTATTCTGTCGACTGGACAATCGGTCATTTAGAGGGACCTCGGATGACATGTCATCTTCAACACCAAGATGACAAAGTCAGAACCTATAACCCTAATTTTTGAAACCTATACACTCTCATACATTGCATAACACCTCACCAAAACTATATCATGTTCTAGATTATCAAATTCTAATCAAAACCCAACCTAAATTGCATATGAGGAGGAAGGAACCCAGTTTTTCCCAAGTAAAATCTTACCCTAAAACAGCCAAAACCGGTGGGAGAGAGCATCAAACTCACTGTACACGATCGGGAGCACGAGAGGAGTGTTTTAGAGAAGGTTTCGTGGCTAGGGATATCTACTACAGGCACTTAGCAAAAATGGGGTCTTATTCAATTAGACTCACAGGAAACAAGCTAGAACTGCTAAGGTCTCACACGACAGCAGGTGATTCAATGGAACGACATGCTTCGAGCTATGACTCGAAACGATGTTGTTTTTGGAAAACGATTTTCCCCTTCCCATTATGGCTCAAAACGACGAGACTGATTGTTATTTTGACCAACCTCGGTCAAAACAACATACCATATTCTCGTTTTGTGTTTAATTATATTTTATTAATATAATACTCACTGTACACGATCGGGAGCACGAGAGGAGTGTTTTAGAGAAGGTTTCGTGGCTAGGGATATCTACTACAGGCACTTAGCAAAAATGGGGTCTTATTCAATTAGACTCACAGGAAACAAGCTAGAACTGCTAAGGTCTCACACGACAGCAGGTGATTCAATGGAACGGCATGCTTCGAGCTATGACTCGAAACGATGTTGTTTTTAGAAAACGATTTCCCCCTTCCCATTATGGCTCAAAACGACGAGACTGATTGTTATTTTGACCAGCCTCGGTCAAAACAACATACCATATTGTCGTTTTGTGTTTAATTATATTTTATTAATATAATTAATATTAAATAATCAATATTATTCATTAATTATATAAAATTATCAAAAATTTGTAATATATACTATATTGCTCTGAAAATACCTCAAAAATTTCTACTAAATCCTTATGAATAGTTTTATCCATCAATATCATAAAATTATTTTTGTCATAAAAATATAAATTATTAAAAACCAATTACCTTACCTAAATATTTCTGAAACTTGCGAAAATTACAACTATCCTTCTAAAAATTCTTGAAAACTTTTTCAATTATCATACACTTATAATGGACCTATCCAAAGTCCTAAAACACCAAATTCATCAATACTACTCATCTGTTTATTTTTCAATCACCCATTTTAGAAATATTTATCATTCTCAATAAATACAATAATTCTCGCAAAAATAAAATTCACCTTCAAAACATCAAAACCCTACTACATTTCATCATTGGTCCATAAATACGATCTGAAACCTACTAACAACAACAATCCTCAAGTGGGCTTTCAGGCCCGAATAGGTCAAAAGTTCTGGGATTTCACATTTGCAATGCAACTGTTACTTTTTTAAGGTGTATGTTGAGCATCTTTTCAAATTATTTGGAGAAAATAATCGAGGTCTTCACGGATGATTTCATTGTCTATGGAAACTCTTTCCAAGTTTGCTTATTGAATTTAACCAAGATGTTGCAGCAATGTATAGAGAGGGATTTTTTGCTGAATTATGAGACATGTCACTTTAGAGTAGATCAAGGATTGATATTGAGGTACATTGTTTTAGTCAAAGGTATTAAGGTGGACTTGGTCAAGATAGATATCATCAAAACATTATCTTATCCCTTGGGCTCGAAGCATATTCAATCCTTTATTAAATATGTTGGTTTCTATAGATGTTTCATAAAAGATTTTTTCAAGATAACCCAACCTTTGTACAAACTTCTTCAATAGGATGTTCCCTTCGAGTTCTCAAAAAATTGTAAGAAACCTTTTAACAAAATTAAAGAGATGTTAGTTTTTATGCCTATCATCAAGGACCTAGATTGGAAAGTTCCATTCGAGATCATGTATGACGTGAGTAGTTATGTTGTTGGATCAGTGCTAGGCCAAAAAATAGATCATTTCTCTATTGGTAAACAGTTCCATAACTGAAAATAAACTCTTGACATTTTTTTTCCTTGGAAAAGTTTCAACCCGATTTATGGGGAGCCCAGATCATAGTTTATTAGATCATTCTATATTAAAGTACTTGATAAAGTAAAAGGAGTACAAACCAAGATTGGATCGATGGATATTATTAATTCAAGAATTCAATCTGGAAATCAAAGCTAAAAGGGGTGTAGAGAATAATGTAGCAGATCATCTTAGTCGGATTTTATCTAAAGTGGATGTTGAGCCTATTAAAGAAATTTTTCCTTATGAACATATTTTTATCACAAAAATAGCCCATTGGTTTGTAGATATAGTCAATTACCTTGTCACTGGTGAAGTACCAATAGAAATAAAGAGGAATAAAAAATCTAAACTTAAGAAATAATCTTGTCATTATGTATGGTATGAACCCTATCACTAGAGATATTGTGCATATCAAATTATTCATAGGTCTACAGAAGAAAATGAGCAGTTTCCTACAGTACAATCTTTTCATTCAAAGGCTTAAGGTGGGCACTTTGGTCCTCGGAGGACAACAAGGAAAATTCTTCAATATGGGTTCTTTTGGCCCAAGATATACCAAGATTCGTACAAGTACTACAAGAAATTTTTGATATGTCAATTGGCGGGCTCACTTGGATATAGAGGCAAAGCGAAACAAACCCTAATATTGGTTTGTGAGGTATTTGATATCTAGGGTATAGACTTTATCGGTTCATTTCCAACATCCTTATGATATTCTTATATCTCCAAGAATTCTCACCATATTAGCAATATCAATCAGTCTATCTAAATAATCTTTAATAGTTTCTGATTCTTTCTTGTGTTGCATTTCAAATTCTCTTATGAAGTTCAACACCTTCATACCTCGAATTCTTTCATCTCCCTTGTACTCATCTTTGAGAAAATCCCAAATGGCCTTGGCTGTACTGCAAGTCATTATTCGGCTAAAAATGGTTGGAGAAACAGCAGCAAAGAGACAAGCCTTTCTTATCTTCTTCTCCTTGTGGGTTTTTATCTGAGCTACCGTTGGATTTCTAGCAAGAGGAGACACATCTTAGTCCTCTTCTACCGCTTCCTATAAGTCACATGCATCTAAATAAACTTCCATTCTGACTGCCCACATTTGATAATTTTCTTCATAAAAAATTGGTGGTGCAATTGAAGTGAATGAATTTTCTGAATTCATTTTGAGTTGGCTGTGAAATAAGGTTAGTGTTTGGGAAAGTGTTTAGGCTCTCTCTCAACCTCACAAGTCTCTCACAAGTTCCGTAAGACTAAAGCTCCGCTGCCAATGTTGTTGATGGTAGGGAGAAGCAAGAAAGATAATACTGGGAAAGGTTCCAAATTGTATTATGTTCCGTTCTACAATATATAGAATTGGTTTAAACAGAAAAAATCATAATAATAGGCAAATAAAAATTATTAACAAAATAATAAAATCTTTCAAACAAATAAATCAAAATCAAATCAAATCAATTCTCTTAAAAATAAAACTTCTTCTAAGACAACGCCAACACTTATTAAAACCAATGTCTAGATTAAGCTCCAATATTTGCACAATTGGTTGAGGGAAAAGACCTATAAACAAAGGTGACCCACAATTATCCTTGATATAGAACATTTCTTCTATCATGAGGTCAACAACATCAGAAGGAATTTCTCCTATCGTGTAATGTTGTAAGGGAAAGGCAAATCTAGCCATTTGTCTTTCCAGAATCGACACACCTGCCAATTGCCCACATTCCAACAGGTACATGTATTCTATAATGGCCAAACCTCACTTATACTCTTCTAGAAACTATAGTCTCCTCGTTTATACTATATTTGAAGCTTTTGCCTTGCAGTAACATACTTATGTCAAATAAGCTAGACCCATGTTAAATCAAAATCAATGAAAATGCGCCAGGCCTGTTTCATGAGGAGAGCATTTTTTTGTGCAGATAAATTCTTCAGCCCCTGACCACCAAGCGCTCGGGAACTACAAAAAACATTCCACTTCACAAGATAAATCTTCTTTTGTGATGGCTTGGATCCCATTTGAATTTCTGACACCTTGTTAATGTTTCATATAAACCAACATAAGTCAATATGGCTCCGCCTGCTAGGGATAGATTCAGTCTTTTCCACCCTTGAACTCATTTGTTAACTTTCTTAGTAAGAGGACCATGCTTCGCCCTGCTTGAATGGGACTTCTGCATAGGTATTCCTAGATATTTCCTCGGCGAATCAGCTCTCATGAACCCCATGGAATCCGTACTCCTCTTCCTCTCAACCTTCTCGACATTAGGTTAGAAAAAAAAGAAAGAAAGTTTTTATTTGTATTCACCCTCAAGCCACTTGAAGCACTAAACAAATCAAGCACTTGACTAATACCGACATGTGAGGACCCGCTCCCAGTAAATGGGAACCTCACCGCCGCGTAGCCTCGATTGACCCAACATGTGAATCAATCGAAGTCACGCAAGGCTTAATTTAATCTTACAAATCACAAACCCAAAATTACGTATCAATTTGAATTTTTTATAAAATAAATTGGAGCATAGCAGGTTTCAATTTCAACTCGGCTTAAACATTTAATGGAGTCATATACAAATCAGCGGAAGTTTTTAATCTGCGAAACCATAACTCACAAGCCCAAATGGACTAACACGTGCCCATCGCACTCAAACCAACTCATAAATCAGTCATGTGAATTATACATGCATAATCATAAACATAACCGAAAATAAATCCACAACGAGTGCAATTCAGAAAATGAAATCCAACACAAGCATGTATGCTCATAAAACAATAATTACAAAGCATGCCGATTCTCCAAAACGTGTGAATGCATAGTCCAGCCCTATAGAAAGACACCAGGACTAAACCTTTGCGACAACGTCTAGACGATCACGTACTAGCCCTGAAAAGGGGAAAAGAGGGGGGTGAGATAATAAAATCTTAGTGGAAGTTACAGCGTCATACACGTAGCTGTGGGAATAAAGGCATAACCAAATCAATTTAGTAAACATACGTGATCAGAAAATTCATTTAATCATCCATGCTCGCTATAATGCATATAACCACAATAAATTCCAGAAATGCATAAATGACCATACAGAAAAAATCTTATGCATTTTAAAATCCACATTCATCAGAATCAGTCGGGCTAATACGTCCAAAACTAACAGGGCAGACATTGGTTGCTTTCGGACTACCCCCGTTAAAAGGTAACGCAAAGCCCATTGATGGTTTTAATTCCATTTCATCAAAACATAATAATATTCAGTAATACCCCTTACCATCAATGTTATCTGTAATTAAATGGAGCAAATCATCTATCACATTCAATTACTCAGTATGCATGTATAGAACATTGTACCAGTAAATGACCTTTCGGGTCCAACGTGTCCTGCTAGTCGTCACTCAGCTAGGCACACAATCAATTTCTTCCGTAACCCTCCACAACAGTAAGTAACCATTCCCCTTTACCTGGGAATCCTTCCAATTACTTACCCTGATTGATCAATTAGCTGCGTCCGTCAATTCCACAATTTTCCTAGAAAATACGTGTATAATTCGTATGTAGAAAAATTACAATCGTATACTCAATCAATCAGTCCCAACAAGGGACGTTCTTTAATGTAAACATACTTAAAAATCATAAATTTCAAATCACAGATGCATCATACGAAAATTACACGACATTGGGCATCAATCGGAACTAATTTGGAGTATTTCCAACTTACGGCAAAATACAAAATATTTTTCCAGAAATATACGAGACTGATTAAAACCTGGATTTTTTTCCAGAAAATTTTTCCAGAACCTTTCCTTTGTGTTTGACACTCACCTAATACCAAATTCCCCTCAGAAAGAATCCTCAACCAACACAATTGAATGGATTACATATCCAATTTAAAGACTAAACAAAACTGAATTTTTCCAGAATATTTTTCCAGAAAATCTTCTTGTGTTTGACACCAACAAAATACCACACTCCACTCAGAATAAAGCCTCAATCAACATAAGAAGGAATGGATTACATATCAAATTCAAAGTCTGTGTAAAAACACTCTCACTTGGGATGAAAATCCAGCAACAAACACATCACCAATTGCCCAACATCCAATGCATTGACAAGCATACGTGCATAGCATTTTAAAGTAACGTTTTATGCATAAATCATGGCACACAAGCGTATGATTCTAGCATGATTTCAGAACGTATTTTCCAGTCAAGCCTCTATTCAAAACAAATCATGTAAGTCACATTTTAGCTTATCGAAATCAAATATTTCGTATACACGTATGAAACGTAAACTCCTACCTCTTGACGCGTAGACTCTCCGGCGATACCTTTGCCTTTGTCGAGAGCCAAACCACCACCTATCAGATATTAAATCACAGACATAAACTAAGGGAAAAATAGGGCACAAAAATTAACAAAATACAACCTAAGGACCCTTAGCACACACTCACCGAAAAGACACACTCACAACACTCTAAAACAACCTTAGGCATCATCAATGCCTCTTAATCGCAATCCCAAAACAAACCAGAACTCTAACCTCTAAAACAAAACCTTCTGAAACAAAGGTGTACCACCCCATCATTGCTGCAAGAAACTCACATTCCAAGCCACTCAACTCAAACAACAATCCTCAAGCACAATAATCAGTCAACAACAACCAATTCATCAAATCCCTAAAATGATCACACACATACCAATTTCCAGAATCTCAAACCAAACTCTACAAAGCATTAAACCAGAACAGAACATCAGGGTAGGCTAATAACAACACCAGAAACATCAAACAACCAAGAATTTAACTTGAAGAGCCAGAAATCACAACTTACCTCCAAAAGCACCAAACTCGACCTTAAGCAAAACCTGCCCAGAAAACACCCTTCTAGGACTCGTAACAAGTGGAGAACCAAGGGAAAAGAAGGGGAAGTGATAGGGTAACAATAACCTATCAAATTCTGGTGAAAATTTTGGTGAAGGAAAGATTTGTGTAGGTTTGTAGAGAGAAGGGAGAGGAAAATAGGGAATAAGCTACAAGAGAGAGAAAGGGGAAGGAGGAAATGAGGTTTCAGACTTCAACTTGGGTATTTATAGGCTAAGGTTTGGGCTGAAAAATTAAACCAAATGATTGGGCTAAGTTGCAGGCCCAAACCTGCAAAGAAATAGCCCAACGATCAAACGGAAACTCGATAAAATACGTGTGAAGCTCGGAAATCTTTTTTAAACATCAAATGGCTTAATTGGGCTTGTGTTTGATTAAATGGGCTCACAATTAGATATTTGGGCTCGATGAATAGTAACAGGCTCAAAGAAACCAGAATCGGCCCAAAAGGCCCACTGTCTCTCAACACGGACCAGAAATCAGTTCGGCGGTTTTCCACTGACTCTACCCTAAACCAACGCACTAAACCACTCACAGGACACATCTAAACACACTATGGGCTTTAAATACATCCTCGGATGACACTCAGGTCCCACCAACACGCTGACTCGGCACTTGAAAAGGGCGGGGTCTCACATCCTCCCCTCCATAAAGAGAATTTCGTCCTCGAAATTCACTTACCATGTGCCTCAAATAGCTCTGGATACTGTTCTCTCATCGACTGCTCGGTCTCCCATGTGAACTCTTCGATTCTATCACTGCGCCACAAAACTTTGACCATTGGAACACTGCGTCGACGAAGCTGTTTTACCATGCTATCCACAACAGCAACTGGCTGAGTCGTGTAGGACAAATCACTCTCTATCTCCACTGGCGGCTCCTCCAAAATATGTGACGGGTCTCTGACATATTTCCTCAAAACTGAAACATGAAATACGTCATGAATCCTCTCGAGAGACTGCGGCAAATCAAGTCTGTAGGCTACCGACCCAATCCTCTCCGTAATGGTGTAAGGACCGATAAACCTCGGAGCTAACTTGCCCCGCTGCTGAAACCGAATTACACCTTTCCAAGGTGCAACCTTTAAGAACACCATGTCGCCGACCTCAAACTCAAGCTCTCGCTGGCGATTATCAGCATAGTTCTTCTGTCTGTCCTGAGACGTCTTCAATCTCTTTCTAATCAATGCCAACTGCTCTGTCGCCTGATCAATCAACTCCGGACTATCAAGCTTCCTCTCGCCAACCTCGTCCCAACACAAAGGTGTACGACACCGCTTACCATACAATGCCTCGTACGGTGCCATGCCAATGGAAACCTGAAAACTATTGTTGTAGGCAAACTCTGCTAATGGTAGACATCTGTCCCAAGTCTTCTATCTATCCATCACACATGCTCGAAGCATATCCTCCAATATCTGAATCGTCCTCTCAGACTGCCCGTCTGTCTGCGGGTGAAAGGCTGTACTGAAGTTCAATCTGGTATCCAAGGCACTGTGCAATTTTCCCCAAAATCTGGATGTGAACCTCGGATCTCTATCTGACACAATCGACACTGGCACTCCATGAAATCTCACTATCTCATCCAGATATCTCGATGCCAACTTCTCCGGTGTGTCTGTCACTTAGTAAACCTGTCCACTATCACCCAAACAGCATCATAGCCTCTCACGGTCCTTGCAAACCAGTCACGAAGTCCATCGTCACGTGTTCCCATTTCCATTCCGGAATGGGCAATGTCTGAAGTAGTCCTGCTGGTCTCTGATGCTCGGCTTTGACTTGCTGTCATACCAAGCATCTAGCTACGAACTCCGCAATGTGTCTCTTCATCCCGGTCCACCAATAGTGCTCTCTCAAGTCTCGGTACATCTTGGTGTTACCAGGATGAATCGCAAAGGTAGAACTGTGCGCCTCTGTCAAAAGGAGTTGTCTCAGCCCGTCGTCATCCGGAACACATACACGGCCTTGGAAAATCAGAATACTGTCGTCTCTGACTCGGTACTCACTGACTATGCTAATGCCACTGTCAACATCCTGTAACTGCTGTCTCACTCGAACCAACACTGAATCCTCAAGCTGCTTAGCCCGAATCTCATCTAGCAATGAAGGTCTGACAACACGCTGAGCAATCAAAGCTCCTGACTCATCTCCATTAAGTTGTACTCTGAATGCTCTCAAACACATCAACATTGGCATGTACTCTGCCCTAACATAAGCCAAGGAAGTCTGGTTCTTCCTACTCAAAGCATCGGCAACAACATTTGCCTTGCCTGGATGGTAGTCAATCACAAGGTCATAATCCTTGATCAAATCTAACCATCTCCTCTGTCTCATGTTCAACTCCTTTTGCATGAGGAGGTATTTGAGACTCTTGTGGTCGGTGAAGACTCTGCACGTCTCACCATACAAGTAGTGCCTCCAAATTTTCAATGCGAACACCACTGCTGCTAACTCAAGGTCATGAGTCGGATAATTCTCCTCATGAGGCCGCAACTGTCTCGATGCATAAGCCAAAACTTTTCCTTCTTGCATCAAAACACAACCCAAACCCAACTTGGAAGCATCACTATAAACCACATACTCTTTGCCCTGCACTGGCAAGGTAAGAACTGGAGCTGACACTAATCTGGTCTTCAACTCCTGAAAACTCTGCTCACACTTGTCCGACCACACAAAAGGATTGCTTTTGCGTGTCAGACGTGTCAAAGTGCTGGCCAACACTGAGAAGCTCTCCACAAACCGTCTGTAGTAGCCCGCCAATCCAAGAAAACTGCGAATTTCTGTAACACTGCGGGGAGTCTCCCAAGACACCACTGCCTCGATCTTCTTGGGATCCACTAGTACTCCTCGAGCTGAAACCACGTGTCCTAAAAATCCAACTTCTCGAAGCCAAAACTCACACTTAGAAAAATTGGCATACAGCTGCCGAGCTCTAAGTATATCCAAGACTGTCCTCAAATGTTCTGCATGCTCCTCTTCTGACTTCGAATAGATCAAAATGTCATCAATGAAGACGATGACAAATCGATCCAAGAACTCTCCGAATACCCTGTTCATGAGATCCATGAACACTGCTGGAGCGTTGGTTAGCCCAAATGGCATCACCAATAACTCGTAGTGGCCATACCGTGACCGGAAAGCTGTCTTCGGAATGTCGGACTCCCGAACTCTCAGCTGATGGTAACCCGACCTCAAATCAATCTTAGAAAAGACTGAGGCACCCTGCAACTGATCAAACAGATCATCAATCCTTGGCAAAGGATACCGATTCTTCACTGTAGCCCGGTTCAACTGCCTGTAGTCAATGCACAACCGAAGAGTGCCATCCTTTTTCTTCACGAACAACACTGGTGCACCCCATGGGGAAACACTAGGTCTGATGAACCCTCGGTCTACCAAATCCGCAAGCTGGGTCTTTAACTCCTTCAACTCTGCTGGCACCATCCGGTATGGTGGAATAGAGATTGGATCTGTACCAGGCATCAGCTCAATCTCAAACTTTAGCTCCCTCTCCGGTGGCAACCCAACCACCTCCTCGGAAAACACATCCGGAAATTCATTTACCACTGGTACGCTGCTCAACTCTGGGATCTCCACTGTCATATCCCGAACATGAGCCAAGAAAACTGTGCATCCCCTACTGATCAACCGCCTGGCTCCTAACCACGAAACTACACATGAAGGCACGACTCGCCGGTCGCCCTCAAAGCAAAACTCTGAACCGTCTGGCATACTAAACCGAACCCTCTTAGTGAAACAGTCCATCCGTGCTCTGTATCTAGCCAAACAGTATCACATCAAACTCCATAATCTCCAAAGGAATCAGATCTGCCACAACCTCTATCATCCCCATTTGCAACACACAACCCAAATAAACACTGGTGCACTCCACCTGCTCACCTAAAGAGGTCAAAACCTCTATAGGTGGCTCTAGGGGTGACAACTCTCTATCCACTCCCCTAGCTACTCTAGGACTCACAAAAGACCTATTCGCGCCAGGGTCCAACAACACTCTAGCACAAGTAGAGAACACAGTAACAATACCTATCACGACGTCTGGATTTGCCACTGGGTCTGCATCGGCTAAAGTGAAGAGACGAGTCTGCTGCCTCTGCTGCTGAGTCTGCTGTGGCTGCCTCGGCTGACCTGTAGTCTAACTGCTAGAAGGCCTGCCTGCTTGGGCTCTCTGTGGTGGTCTAGAGGAACCCTGTGAGCCAACATAGTTCATCCCTGGCCTCTGAGCTGCTGAAGCTGGTAGTGGTCTGGTCTGAGATCCACTCGGTTGTACTGACTTCACCCCGGGGCAATCTCTTGCTATGTGCCCCACCCGGTCACACTGAAAGCAACGCACCGGTTGAGTGCATGGCGGGTAGTGAAACTACTTGCAGTTGAGACACCTCGGTGGTCCTGGTGGTCTGCTTACCGTCTGAGAGGATCTGCTAGGTAAAGAGCGAGTAGCTACGGAAACTGTACCCTGTGTCCTCGTCTGGTAAGGAGAAGAGGAGTAAGAACTAGATATCCTACCCTTGAACCTCTTATCGAACCTTAGACTACGCCTAATAGGACCCTTCCCAGCTGGAATGTCCTTACGCCTCTGTTGCTTCCTCTGTCCTTCTAAGATTGCCTCGGCCTTTACTGCCTGAATCACAATCTTCTCAAATCGGTTGCTCACTGAAGCTCTCATGCAACCTCGAACATCAAAGTCCAATTCATCCTCAAATCTGCTAGCCATGTTCTCACTAGTCCTGTCAGACTAAGGAACAAAACTAGCTAAGGCCCTCAACTCGGCCTCATACTCCGCTACTGTCATGTTCTTCTGCTTCAGATTATAGAACTCAGACTTCTTCTGATTCCTGAATAATCTGGTGTAATACCTCTGATCAAACTCCTTCTCAAATTCGGTCCAAGTAGCTCTACCTGCGTACCGGTCTCTGGTAGTAGCCCACCAATTGGCTGCATCCCTCTCTAGTAACCGGATTGCTAAGACCACTTTATCCTCCTCCGAAAGTCTCAAGTCTTGGGCTGTCACCGACATTTTGTCCTTCCAATTCTTTGCTGCCACCATGTCACTGGTGCCAAAGAAGCTCTCACAGCCAAGATGTCTTGCTTCCTTCAGAATCTTAGACAAATGGATGGGCATCCTGTCCTTTTGAACCGGTGTTTGCTGTACCACTGGTTCAACCTGTCCTTCTGGCTCACCCTTATCCTCAGGCTGATTTAATGCCTGCTGAGCCTGCATATGTGCCTGTAACTGAGCTTGCAACTCATTCTGTCTCTCTGCCTGCTGTAGTGAAGCAGCTTGCATCATCTGCATCATCTGCATCATCTGCTGCATCTGACCCATGGATGTCTGCATAGCTGTCAACATCTGAAACATAGCTGGGTCAGTGGCCACTGGTACTCCCTGAGCTGTCTGTGTTACCTGTGGCTGTGGTGCACCTTGGGGTTGATCCCCCGCAACAGCTGGTCCTCTAGCATCAGAAATCTCATCCAACTGTCTGACCCGTGCACCTACTCGGCCTCTGACACATGGACGACCTCCACCTCGAGCCATCTTAAAGAAAAACTGAACACACAGGCATAGATATAAGCCCCTAAAACAACACAAGACATCTAGACTCTCTATGCTGGACTATACATGTGTTGTGAATGTGATGCACTTGTAAAACATGCAATTTCAAACCAATTTTGCACACATAGCTCACAAAAATCAACCATGCTCCGCTACCAACCCTGTGAGGACCTGTTCCCGGTAAATGGGAACCTCACCGCCGCGTAGCCTCGATTGACCCAACACGTGAATCAATCGAAGTCACGCAAGGTTTAATTTATTCTTACAAATCACAAACCCAAAATTACGTATCAATTTGAATTTTTTATAAAATAAATTAGAGCATAGCAGGTTTCAATTTCAACTCGGCTTAAACATTTAATGGAGTCATATACAAATCAGCAGAAGTCTTTAATCTGCGAAACCATAACTCACAAGCCCAAATGGACTAACACGTGCCCATGGCACTCAAACCAACTCATAAATCAGTCATGTGAATTATACATGCATAATCATAAACATAACCGAAAATAAATCTACAACGAGTGCAATTCAGAAAATAAAATCCAACACAAGCATGTATGCTCATAAAACAATAATTACAAAGCATGCCGAGTCTCCAAAACGTGTGAATGCATAGTCCAGCCCTATAGAAAGACACCGGGACTAAACCTCTGCGACAACATCTAGACGATCACGTACTATCCCTGAAAAGGGGAAAAGAGGGGGGTGAGATAATAAAATCTCAGTGGAAGTTACAGCGTCATACACGTAGCCGTGGGAATAGAGGCATAACCAAATCAATTTAGTAAACATACGTGATCAGAAAATTCATTTAATCATCCATGCTCGCTATAATGCATATAAGCACAATAAATTCCAGAAATGCATAAATGACCATACAGACAAAATCTTATGCATTTTAAAATCCACATTCATCAGAATCAGTCGGGCTAATACGTCCAAAACTAACGGGGCAGACATTGGTTGCTTTCGGACTACCCCCGCTAAAAGGTAGCGCAAAGCCCATTGATGGTTTTAATTCCATTTCGTCAAAACATAATAATATTCAGTAATACCCTTTACCATCAATGTTATCTGTAATTAAATGGAGCAAATCATCTATCACATTCAATTACTCAGCATGCATGCATAGAACATTGTACCAGTAAATGACTCTTCGGGTCCAACGTGTCCTGCTAGTCGTCACTCAGCTAGACACACAATCAATTTCCTCCGTAACCCTCCACAATAGTAAGTAACCATTCCCCTTTACCTGGGAATCCTTCCAATTACTTACCCTGATTGATCAATTAGCTGCGTCCGTCAATTCCACAATTTTCCTAGAAAATACGTGTATAGTTCGTATGTAGAAAAATTACAATTGTATACTCAATCAATCAGTCCCAACAAGGGATGTTCTTTCATGTAAACACACTTAAAAATCATAAATTTCAAATCACAGATGCATCATACGAAAATTACACGACATTGGGCATCAATCGGAACTAATTTGGAGTATTTCCAGCTTACGGCAAAATACAAAATATTTTTCCAGAAATATACGAGACTGATTAAAACCTGGATTTTTTTCCAGAATATTTTTCCAGAACCTTTCCTTTGTGTTTGACACTCACTTAATACCAAATTCCCCTCAGAAAGAATCCTCAACCAACACAATTGAATGGATTACATATCCAATTTAAAGACTGAACAAAACTGAGTTTTTCCAGAATATTTTTCCAGAAAATCTTCTTGTGTTTGACACCAACAAAACACCACATTCCACTCAGAATAAAGCCTCAACCAACATAAGAAGGAATGGATTACATATCAAATTCAAAGTCTGTGTAAAAACACTCTCACTTGGGATGAAAATCCAGCAACAAACACATCACCAATTGCCCAACATCCAATGCATTGACAAGCATACGTGCATAGCATTTTAAAGTAACGTTTTATGCATAAATCATGGCACACAAGCGTATGATTCTAGCATGATTTCAGAACGTATTTTCCAGTCAAGCCTCTATTCAAAACAAATCATGTAAGTCACATTTTAGCTTATCGAAATCAAACATTTCGTATACACGTATGAAACGTAAACTCCCACCTCTTGACGCGTAGACTCTCCGGCGATACTTTTGCCTTTGTCGAGAGCCAAACCACCACCTATCAGATATTAAATCACAGACATAAACTAAGGGAAAAACAGGGCACAAAAATTAACAAAATACAACCTAAGGACCCTTAGCACACACTCACCGAAAAGACACACTCACAACACTCTAAAACAACCTTAGGCATCATCAATGCCTCTTAATCGCAATCCCAAAACAAACCAGAATTCTAACCTCTAAAACAAAACCTTCTGAAACAGAGGTGTACCACCCCATCATTGTTGCAAGAAACTCACATTCCAAGCCACTCAACTCAAACAACAATCCTCAAGCACAATAATCAGTCAACAACAACCAATTCATCAAATCCCTAAAATGATCACACACTTACCAATTTCCAGAATCTCAAACCAAACTCTACGAAGCATTAAACCAGAACAGAACATCAGGGTAGGCTAAGAACAACACCAGAAACATCAAACAACCAAGAATTTAACTTGAAGAACCAGAAATCACAACTTACCTCCAAAAGCACCAAACTCGACCTTAAGCAAAACCTGCCCAGAAAGCACCCTTCTAGGACTCCTAACAAGTGGAGAACCAATGGAAAAGAAGGGGAAGTGATAGGGTAACAATAACCTATCAAATTCTGGTGAAAATTTTGGTGAAGGAAAGATTTGTGTAGGTTTGTAGAGAGAAGGGAGAGGAAAATCGGGAATAAGCAACAAGAGAGAGAAAAGGGAAGGAGGAAATGAGGTTTCAGACTTCAACTTGGGTATTTATAGGCTAAGGTTTGGGCTGAAAAATTAAACCAAATGATTGGGCTAAGTTGCAGGCCCAAACCTGCAAAGAAATAACCCAACGATCAAACGGAAACTCGATAAAATACGTGTGAAGCTCGGAAATTTTTTTAAAACGTCAAATGGCTTAATTGGGCTTGTGTTTGATTAAATGGGCTCACAATTAGATATTTGGGCTCGATGAATAGTAACGGGCTCTTTAAGAAATCAGAATCGGCCCAAAAAGCCCACGGTCTCTCAACACGGACCACAAATCAGTTCGGCGGTTTTCCACTGACTCTACCCTAAACCAACGCACTAAATCACTCACACGACACATCTAAACACACTATGGGCTTTAAATACATCCTCGGATGACACTCATGTCCCACCAACACGCTGACTCGGCACTTGAAAAAGGTGGGGTCTCACACGACACCTATGCATTTTAACCTTGACAAATAGTAATATTTTATCTGAAAAAACTGATGTGAGACTTTGCACCGTTAGATAATTTTCATGGTAACTACAATCCTTTTTAAACAAAAAGATCAATAGTATGAGTTAGTCTCTCCATGTATAAAACAAACAAATAAGAAGAAAGAGAGTACATAATACTAGGTATCAAATCACCACTGATAAATCAGGTGCACCACCTGATGTGATGTCATCAGTCCATATTGGTCAATCAAAGCTTTACTCATCCGCAAAAAACTATTAAAAGTTGCACCTGATGAACTCCAAATTTCCTCTTTAGTTTGTATGATAGTACGTGGCAAAAAGAGTCGAATCTATTGGGGAGATGGGATCAAGTCCAAACAAGAACTGATACTCCAGGAATGTTGAGTGTACGTCATACCCTCGGCGTGTCCTGCAAGTGTAGAAATAGATGATATTTTAAAGGATTGTAACTGAACTAGAGTTGATCAACTATAAACGACAGAGAATAAAATATTGTGTTGTTGCCTTTAGATATTTTAACGATCCAATTTTCCTTGTATGTCATGTCCGAGCCATGGTTACGGACCCTCATTGAGATAAGAATTCTACTTCAGTCTAGGTATCATAAAGAGGCTTCCCGGTACGACCGTAAGCACTCTGGGGGCTTAGAACATTTGAAGGCCCCTTCTCTCGTCCAACTTTTTATTAACCCTAGCCTTGGATTGCAAACACTATTAGCCCTTAACTATACTCTATTTTTCTCTCATGTTTCACTCGCCAAGTGTGTTTCCCCTCGTACGTCCCTCAAAGTGTATCACTATATATGTCTCACGTTATAGACTACTCTTACTGGCTTTGAAAGTAAGAATCTATTCTATCGAGTTGATCAGAAACAATAGAAATAGTCTATGGATTTTATGCAAAGGAAAGGTAGATTGAAAATAGAAATTCATTAATGATAAACCGAAGACTCACAAGGGGCACGAGACTAGCTATAGGACAAGACTGGAATAAAAGTAATTTAGCCTAACATAATATGGCTAACATATAACTAGACAAGATGGAGTTCCTG
Source organism: Passiflora organensis (assembly GCA_019739055.1). Lineage (NCBI taxonomy): Eukaryota > Viridiplantae > Streptophyta > Magnoliopsida > Malpighiales > Passifloraceae > Passiflora > Passiflora organensis. The sequence goes on along the minus strand of JAEPBF010000187.1, from coordinate 10,791 downwards.
ATAAAATTCTTAATGCCAGATCACAGAAGGTCTAGACAACATATATACTCAAAATTGGATCTCGTAGGATTCCCTAATAAATTCTAAATCAATATTTTATTTTCTAAGAATAGAAAAATCAAAGGCAACAACATTACATATTAGGTGTTTATGTAGCCCGACCTTGAAACCCTAGTGGCTCGGCTCGGAAAAATGGACACTCCCTAGAAAATAAATGAATGAGCTCAGGAAGAAACGAACATAGCCCAATATCAACTATAAGACCCAAATGAAAGCAAACTGGCCCAATAGCCTGTAGAACAACCTGAAAACACCTGACTACTCCAAACAAGCCAAAAAATACGTTCGGGTCTAACAGTGGTAAAAAGTAATTTCAACTGCCTCGATTTCTGATACGGTCAAAGTATCAAACGGACAAGTGGACTGCTAAAAGGGTGCTGATTAGGAAAAAATGAGCTGACTGGACAAATGAAAAGGACAAGGTTTCATATTTTTATTTGGGAAGGACCTGATCTTATTTCCTTACTATAATAGATTTGATTGATTAACGTTAATGATTTTGATGTCTATAGTCTCAGTGTGTTGAGGGTTTTCTTCTAGCACAAGTATCATAATATATTGATATAAGATTTGGAGGATTGAACTTTTAGGTTTTTGTACAAATCGGGCTTGCTAGAGGTTGAAGATGACCTTGGACAATTTATCGTCGGAAGCATCTTTGTATGACGAGTTGTTTGGAGGCCCAAGTGAACGACTTGTTGCTTGAAGGAACAGGTGATATGTCATCTAAAGGTGAGGGCAGATATGGCCCAGAACCTTAGGCTCGGGTGATGTGGCGCATCTCAATTGGGCTGCATGTCAACAATAAGGAGGCTTGGATGATGGTCTGGCAGTTCTTGGAGCTGCTAGGTGGTGTATGTTGATTGGCTGAAGGTAATAAAAAAAGACAAAAAATAAGAAAAAAATAATAGAAAATTACAAAAAAAATATAAAAATTATAGAAAATACTAGAGTCAATTATGAATCTAGTATGAGTCTAGTGATATCAAGAATTTCCTAATTTGAAGTTGGCTTGATGGTTCAAATAATTAGAACAAGATTTAGAAAAATAAAAGAAAATAGAAAAAATTTCTGAATTGGTTCTGAGTTAGTTATCAGGTAAAAACGCATCAGATTAAGGTTATAAATGCATGATTTTAAGTGTTCTTATATAAATTAGCATGGAATATTAAGGAGTTGGTTATCATTGTATGCTCGACCTCGAGAAATAGGTTTAGGAAATAACTGTGGGCTCTTCGAATATCAAAAACTAGTGAATGGATGGATTTTTTTTATATATCATGTCCCCGACGTACCCTCCAAGTGTCAAAACAAATGGACTACAAACATTAACTATCTTCACCTTTCTCTCATGTTTCACTCACCAAGTGTGTTTCTCCTATTAGTCCCACCAATTGTGTCACTCACGACATGGACTACTCTCATTGTCTTTGAAAAAAAAGAATATATTGTATAGACTTGATCAGCAAAGGTAAGGTAAACTGAAACTAGATATTCACTAATGGTAAACTGAGGGGGCTCGCTACAAGTCAAGACTGGAATAAAGTATTTTAGATTAACATAATTTGGCAACTAAACAAGATGGAGGAACCAGCATGGGAGACTTATCCTTGTTTTAATCAAGATAATGGCAGTCGCAATTCTCTTATTCAGCAAGAAAGGATCTCGCCACTTATCTCCAATTCAAATAAGGAATTAAATGCTGCTTATGTTGATAGGATTTGTGATAATCACGTGCCAGGCAACCAAGATCAATAGCTGATAGTCACGGCATTAATTAATGAGAATAATTCAGGATATCTTCCTGATATTGCAGATATTAATAAAGATAATTCAGGATATATTCCCGATCTTGCAGATATTAGTGAAGATAATTCAGGATATCTTCCTGATGTTGCAGTTATCAATGAAGATAACTCAGGATATTTTCATGATCCTGACATTAATCTTCCACGAATTTAATGGGAATAGATCCTCGCAGGCCACGCTTCATCAAGACCAGATTTCCAGTCCTCTTCAAGGAAGCAGAATATCGAGCGACCGCTCATCAGCAGAAGCAAAATAGCGAGCGAGTGCCACATTGTACAGGATTGCAAATCAGCTTTCCAAATTTCTCCAAATAGTAGTCAATTCCATATTTCATGAAAGAACAAAGCATATAGAGGTTGATTCTCATTTTGTAAGAGAGAAGACACAAAAGGAGGAAATTCAAACGCAGCACATGCCCACTCAAGAACAAATAGCCTGTATCTTCACAAAGGCCCTTATATATCAACAGTTTCGTCATCTATCAAACACGTTGGGTGTCTACGACCCACACCTTCCAACTTAAGGGGAAGTATTAAAGAAAAAAGAATATTGTATTAACAATAGTTATTATATTAAAGTTTTCTTGATTTTTTGATCTATTACTAGATATATAGGTATTTAAATTGTGTGCCTATATATAGTAGTTATCCTGTAAAGATTTACAAATTATATTTCTCCATGGCAGATCTTCTTTACAAATTCCTATTGAAAAAAGAGCAGCCTCCACCTTATATGAGAGCGGTCAAAAGATATTGAATTAATAATCTATTCAACTTTCCTTCTAACTGATTCTTGGTTCCAAAAATACAAGAATCATAGGTCATATTTGATGTTTGTTGTGGACAACATAAATTCCAAAACTAAGAGAAGCAATACATAGTGTGCTTCAAACCCATTAACCTATTGGACATCCAGGTTCCCTTTCTTTGGTAAAAGGTCATCATATTTCTAAATATTAGAGTCCTGCAAAATTTCAATTTAAGTCCAACGTGATAGCAAATTTATCTATTAGACTTAAATTTTTCAAATTGATCATCTTAGATGGATCACTGGGCAAAATTATCTGTGAAACAACTTCAAAAATTTCCTAAGTGTGGAACGATGACCACCCTCCAAGTTAACAACTATTGACTCTGAATGAACCTTTGAAGTTCCTGAGTCTGCCTCCTTTGATGAATTTTATTTCCTAGCTGGTACCTTCCTTACAAGATTATTTCCTTGCTCTAAATTCCTCGTATTTAGATCTGATTTTTTCCCATCTACACCAAATTCCTTCTCCTGAATATCTGTTAAAATATCAAACCATGAATCACTAATAATCTCCTGACAAGAATGATTATCATTACTACTCCCACCCAATAACGGGTATCCTTAATTCGTCGCCTTCTTCCTCTCTTTGGTGCCTAACATTTATGATCGCAGGATCCGACTGAATTTCAGCTAAAATCGAGTTCTCTGTTGATAAGGGGTCAACTCCAGTATGTTCTTATATATTGTCATTGCAAGCCTCAGCAGATACTTGAAGAGGACAATGATCCTTGTCATGGCCATAAAGACCACAACAAAGTAGATAAGCAAAATACTCTCATATTGGATTACGTTTTTTTGGCCCTCCACTAAAATATGAGACACCAACTGTTTATGCAGGTCATGTTCAACCACAACTCTAGCAAATCATCCACTATTAGCTTTCTCAGTGTTAAAATCAACCTTAATGATTCTACCGACACTCTTGATTGGTACATCTTGGTGCTTCCAGGATGAATTGAAAATGTCGAATTATAGGCCTTAATCAATATTAGCTGATGCAACTCCTCGTCTCGTGGTACACAAACTCTGCCTTGGAATGTTAGAATTCTGTTTTTTCCTACTCTATAGTTGTTAACGATGTCTCCTCCGTCAACATTTTCTAACTGCTGCCTCAATTAAACAAGAATTGGATGTTCTGACTGCTTTGTCCGGATCTCCTTAAGCAGCAACGACCTAACTACGATTTGTGCTAACAACGCTCCTGAACCATCACTGCCAAGCTGAATTAAGGATTCTCTCAAGTCACATGTGAGACCCTAATCCTTTCACTATTAGATGTCCCAAAAGTCCAGGTACCAGTGAAGCTGAAATGACCATTTTACCCCTAGAGAAATGGATGTGTGGTAGCTAGAAATGGTATTTAAGGTTCTTTCCTCTGTTGGATTATTTCATTTCTTTCCTGTTTCATTTCTTCCCTGCTTCATTTTTTATCTTAAATGATATATCTTCCTATTCTTAAGGGATAATTCCAAAATTAAATCCTAAGCATTATCTCTTATTATCTAGCCCTAAAAGTAGAGGAAAATTAATCCCATTAATCCTATAAATATACCAGCCAGCCATAGACATGTCTTCACAACAAAAACACCCAAAATTATCACATGATAACCTCTATTCCTTAACCCTTGCTGTTGAAACTACAGTAACTATAGCATAAATCTTTCATCCTTCATCCGATTTTTGCAAATAATATCTCGTTGGAAACCTCTTTCAATCCTTGATCTTGTTATCTTGGTTTCATCATCAAAAGGTTAGTTTTCATCTATATTTATTGCTATCGCAATTCCTTAGGTATTGGTGCCAAAATTTCTTAATTCTTCCTTCAATTGGTTTTAGTTTTTGTTCTTTTTTTTCGTATGATAGTTTGGCAGTATTCTCTCTACGTGTGAAATCGGCATACCCTACTCCTTTGCCTTATTGTTGTCAAAATTTGTCAATTGTTTTGTCTGTTAGTTTTATATCATGTTTTTTTTAATCATATGGGTGATTGACACTAATGATTCCTTGTTATCATGAAATTGCAACCCTTAACCTACTTATTTATGAAATCGCAATTTGACCTTATTGCCCTAACTTAGTGCCGAAATTTACAAAGTGAATTGGGTTGAAAAATCATGTTGATTCTTATTGTGTTCTTGGCTATCACATCACACATCGAAGGTAGTGATTCCAGCAACTTCTAATCACTGGTTTCTGATAGGTTTGGTGAGGGAAATTGGTAAAAAACTAGGATATTTATTTAGTTTCTGAATATTCATGCTTAGTGTAGTATTGTCTTTGTCTTTTGTGTGTTTAGGTGGATTAGATCCTCTTGATAAAGAAAAAAGATTAGCTACTTCTTAAGAGACAAAAGAGGTAGGATCTATACCTCATCGGTTTCTCTAGAGATCCTTTTTGCTTGATTGATGTTTCGGTTCATGTTCTTTGTGTATGCACATGCTTAGAGTATGTTGTGCATGATTGCAGATTGGTTTGAGAATCCCTAGGCAATTACAAATCCCTAGGTAATTGCAAATTCTTATGCTAGGATGTGTGTGTCTATTTCAGTTGTTTTATGTGCAATTGACTTGCTGCTTGTGTTGTGATGTGATTTTGGATGCCCTTGTGGTAGTATTATGTCGTGTACTTGATTATGTCAGAATCCTTTTTCGGTGGTCATTCGGGATAAGCAGTGATGCTCCTAGTGAGAGGAGAGGTACTTACTAGTATGGGAGACGTATGGGTGGCAATCCCTAGCAAGAGCTTGCTGGATGTCTGGTCTTTGTATGGCTAGATGCCTTGTCCTTGTATGGCAAGATGCCCTTATCCTTGTGTGGTTTGGATGTCCTTGTCCATTTGTGGCTTGGATGCCTTGTCCTTGTGTGGCTAGATGAGTAGGCTTGCTGATTAGATTGTTTGCTAACAATTTACCCTTTCTGTAGTTAAGCCTTGGAAACACAGGTGGAAGGAGATAGCCTTTCAATTGTTTGGTTCAGATGATGTATTACGGGCCTGTATACTTCTATTTTCAGAAGTTTTTTTAATTTTCCCGAAGCTTGGTTATTTTCAGCCCTATCCCTGTTGTGATTGTTTGATAATTGTTTGATACCCCTTTAGTAGTATAGATGAATCTGATGTTGATTAGCAGATATTTGTTTAGATTTCTACAGAACTTATGATGTTGTGACCCTACTGAGATTCTTGTAATCTCACCCTATTGTTTTCCCCCTTTCTTAGGCTTAGGAACATATTCTGCCAGTGGTACTGGGTGTGAGATCAATGCTGCACGGTGGGACGATATTGCATCATATTTTCATACATCCATTCTTGCTGACTGCTTGCGTATATACCCCTGAATATGCAATTTGATTGGATTGCTTTCTGGTTCTTTGGATCCCTCTTATTCTTGTTTATTTCCAAAATATATATAAGGGCATCTTGCTGGATTTTGTAACTCTTTTAGGACTTGTGTGTTATGGTTCCTCTGGATAATTATAAAGAATTCTGCTGATATTTTTATTCATTTCGTTTGATACTAGATTGCAAGTCTAAATGATAAACATGCTCCAACCTTTAAAAATCATAAGAAAAGAATCTAATAAAACATATTTAGTGTGACTTGAGCTTTGTGGGATTCAGATAGGTCCTTGGAATGGCTTGTTTGGGTTTTACGGCCATAAGCATTCTTATAGGTTTGGTAGTAGAGCATGGTTTAGGAAATATAACTGATTATATGCTAACATGTTTTCTGGTTTTGTTCTTATAGGAAAGTACATGTGTATACACCCACACCTCTAGATGTCAGTGCTGAGATTTCTTGATATTAAAATGATTGGTTTGTAGTGTTTAAATGCTATGATTGATTGTGTACCCTGCTGTGTGTTTTTGTGTGTACTTGTATATAATTGTATGTTGTATGATTCGATGTGTTTTAATATGTTTTTCTGAATGTTTCATTGTGATTCTTTGATATATGGTATGTATGTTGCCGAATGCTCCTATATGCAAGTATGTGTGCCGAACACATGTGTGTGATTTATATGAATGTCGAATGTGTCTGTAAGTGTATATATACATGCCGAGACTTGTATGTACTTGTGTGCATGTAAGGACCCCAAATCCTAACCTATTATTATTTGCTCCTATTAGGATCGGTACCACCATGAAACCTAATTAAGTCCAAAATCCAGGACCCATTTGAATCCCACAAGGCTTATCCATCTTATTTCCGATTTTTAGCATGTTCATTCATAACAATTGGAGCATGATATTGGACGAACATTCTAGCATAATACAGACTAAATAAAACATCAGCGGAAGTCTCTTTAATTCAATCATTGGAACTCATAAGTCCCATAAAGATCTAAAAATTCAGCATGTAAACCTCCTAAAGTAATCCGGAAACAAACCATCAAAGGAGGGACTTAAATAGCCAGAAAATAGTCCAATCAAAGTTCATGTTATATGCGCAAATCAATCAAGGACACAGGAATGAAAATTGAATGCGATATCACCCCGTCATGTAGCCTTGTTCTCACATGCTGGTACCACGAACAGTGAATGTACCTAAGTCTAAAAAAAATGGTGATATTACAAGAATCTCAGTAGGGTTACAATATCATAAGATCTATAAAAATCTTAAACAAACATTTGATTCATCCTTACATAACTATAGGTATCACGCAATACAATAATCAATCAATGGGTTAAGGCCGAAACTAAGATTGAGGGTGGACTACAACACTTATGAAAATCAGAAGTACACTTATGAAACATTTATGGCAAGGTTGAACGCTACAAGGGATCGACGGGGTAGGTATGAGGTTCAGGCCAAATAGCACCTGTTGAGAAAAAGGAACCGAACGCACAAACTGAGCAGGGAGGCAAGCTGAGCCCAAAACCAAACCTGAGGCACCAACCGCACCAGCTATCGATCATGTGATGACACAAATCCTAAATGTATTGCAAGGAATTGCTGAAAAATCAGCAACATATGGAGGTACAATTTCAGAATGCTCCTGCACCAGCGCTCGTGGAAGAACCTATTCCTCCACTTGAACCTGTATAGCTGGTGCATCCTAAGGAAGCCGAGAGACTTCACCGTCGTGATTACAAAATTGTTGAAGGAAGCTCGACTACTGGGATGTAAAGATTTCAATGGTTCAGCGGAGCTGCTGCAGCTCGTGAATGGATTGACACCTTATGCCGAGTGTCCTAGTTCTTACGTATCTCGGATGATGACAAGGTTTCATTGCCACTTTCTACTTGAGGGAGAAGCCCTTGTTGGTGGAACTTTGAGTTTGCGATTTGGCGATCATCTTCCTACACGGGACGAATTTTCGTATGAATTGTGAAAAGTTCTACAAAAGTTTCCATAAAAACGAGCACGACAAGCTTTCTACAAGCTTGAATAGGAAACCCGTTCGGTGCTGGAATATGAGAAGGCATTAAGGGAGTTGTTCCAATTTCACCTGAAGAGGATCACTCACCATATCACTTGTGAGACGATTTCAGGGCAGGCTGAGTACCGAACTCAAAACTATCGTCGTACAAACTCAGTATAGAATTTGCAAGAACTAATTGTTGTGCAACTGAACCAAAAAGATTGTGCAAACCAAGAAGGTAGCCAAAGCCACTAGTGGTGGATCCTTCAGGTGAGATTCAAAATTTAATAGACGTACTGGACCTATCCTTTAAGTCCTATCCCAGAAAATTAATGGCAATGGAAGTAACAACAATAAGAACTTTTCTGGTTCAAATCCCAATGGATCTATATAGAATCTCAGCAACATCGATGTTACAATTGTGGAAAAATGGGGCATATTCAGGGAATGCCAGAAACCAAGACATATCACAGGTGGACCTAGTATGGGCCTAGGTAGGTATGCTAACCCCACCAAACCGCCAACACCGCACCAGGAGGATCACCCAACGGATATAAGTGAGGTTCAACCAAGACCAACAAGGCTATTCACCATAACTGATATTGAAGCTATCCCTGATGTGGTGACAGATTTGTGATAGTCTTCATCGACAACATTCTGATTTATTCAAAATCAAAAGAGTGGCATGCTAAGCACTTGCGGATTGTGCTGAATGTTTTAAAGGATCAACCGTTTTTCGCAAAATACTCCAAATATGAATTCTGGTTACACGAAGTTGGTTTCTTTGGCCATATTGTTTCCGCCCAAGGTGTGTTAGTTGATCCAAAGAAGATTGAAGCCGTAGTTGCTTGGGAATCCCCGCGAACTGTGTTCGAAGTTCATAGTTTCCTTGGCTTAGCAGGATAGTATCATTGCTTTATGGAGAAGTTTTCATTGCTTGCTGGACTACTGACAAAGCTAAAGCGCAAGAGTGAGTCGTTCGTGTGGAATGAGAAATGCCAGCGAAGTTTCAAAGAACTGAAAAACTAGTTAGTTTCCGCACCTATCCTTACCTTACCTATTTACGGAAAGGAGTATGTGGTTTACAGCGACGTGTTGAAATCCAGACTTGGATGCGTATTGATGCAACATGGGAAAGTCATTTCTTATGTTTCCCAACAGTTACGACCGCACAAAAGTAACTATCCTACGCATGATTTGGAGCTTGCAGCTGTGGTGTTTGCGTTGAAAATATGGCGACATTACTTATACGATGAGATGTGCCGAATCTTCACCGACCACATAAGCCTGAAGTACCTCCTCACTCAAAAAGAATTGAATATGATACAGTGAAGATGGGTGGAGCTGATTAAAGACTATGATTTGATCATCGAATATCATTCTGGAAAGGCCAACATTGTTGCTGATGTCTTGAGCTGAAAGTTTCATCCTCCTTCCCCATCAGTTTTGGCTTATATGCATCCCCAATACATGCCCATGTTGCTGGATTTGGAAAGCTAATTGTGTACATCTTGGCACTGATTTTTCTGGTTCATTGTTAGCACGAATCGAAGTCATGCCTACCTTGATTGAGGAAATCAGGAATCAGCAATTAGAGGATCTGAAACTAATTGAAATTCGGAAGCAACTTTCTGATGGTGTTGATGCCACAGTTCGTGATTTCAGAAAACGAGATGACGAAGTGCTTGTCTTCAGAAACCAGGTATGTATGACATTGTCGAGAGGAACATCCCTATTGCATACCGACTTGCCTTACCTTCAAGTATGGAAAGAATTCACAACGTTTTTCATGTTTAAATGTCGAGAAAGTATGTGCAAAACTATACTCATGTGCTCGAACAACCCCAGTTGAAATCACTGAAGACCTATCCTATCCAGAAGCCAGTGCAAGTGAAAAGACCATTTTATCCCTGAAGAAAAGAATGTGTGATGGCCGAAATCGGTTAGGGATTTCTAGTAATTATTTCTTTATTAATTCCTTTAATTTGATTATCTATTTGTTGAAAATTACCTTAGAATAAAAAATCCTAAGTTTAAAGGGAGGATAGATACAAAATTTAATTGTGATAATATCTACTTTAATTAAGCCTTTAAGGTAGGGATTTCAATCCCATAACCACCTTATATAAATAGGGAAGCCACACACAAAGTTCTTAATAAAAACACACAAAATTCATAAGACTTAAAAACCCACAACTCCAAATTTGCTGAAAGCTGCTGAAACTTAAACAAGCATAACTTCTCATCCTTTGTCGACTCCAGCGAATAATACGTGTTGGAAAGATCTTTTCATTCTCTTTCCAACTATTTTTGGTTTTTCATCTGAATGCTAGTTTTTCTTTGTTAAAAGTTAAATCGAATTTCGGCAGAAATTTTCAAAATCTGTTTGAACTTCAATAAAAGCATAACTCTTTTATCTTTTGTTGGATTCCTGTGAATAATAGCTTGTTGGAAAGCTCTTTTCATACTCTTTTCAACCATTTTTTCTTTCAGGTGGTTAACTTTTCTTTGTTTAAAATTAAATCAAATTTCGGCAGAAATTGCTAAAATCTGATTGAATTTCAAAATAGCATAACCCTTTCATCCTTTGTCGGATTCCTTCGAATAATAGCTTGTTCAAAAAATTTCTTCATCGTCTTTCCAACCATCTATGGTTTTTTTTTTGGAGGTTAGTTTTCCTTGTTCGTAAGATAAATTGAATTTCAACAGGATTAGGTTTCAAGATTGTGTGATTCTGCCTTAATTTGAT